>CM042050.1:38880000-40217500 GCA_023525745.1 Arctium lappa | reverse complement strand
TTATAAGTGCATTTTTAACCACATCTATTTGATCTTCTCAATCTTATGTTGTCCCTACTCCCTTTACTCTTTCGTGTAATGTCTCTCAAATTTTCATCTATTGAGTTTGAATTCTACGTTAAAGTATTGATTGATATATAAAGTATTAGGAATTGAATGTATCATTGAGTAGATAACAAAAGATTTACTTATTCGGGTTTCATTTGTAGGTTTTATGATAACTAAATGTGTCAAATTCTAATTTTCCAACAAAGCTTGTGCAAGTGTATAAGATATCATTAAATTAATTCGAGTTTGAATCACATATTTAGGTTTTGTTAATCATTCACAAATATTTCATATTTTTGGAAATAGTGTTTGAGTTATTGTTAGAAAAACATTTGGATACGGTGTGTTTACTATGATTCGCTAATTAACAAGTGATGAAAATTAATGTCGTGGAATATGACCCCGATTACATACGGGTAAAAGTATAGTTTGAAAATTTGAGAATAAACTATATATTTGGTTCCTCTCGTTTAATTATTAGAAATTACAGATTTTGTCATTGTGGTGCTTTTATTACATTGGCATCCATTATGGTTTGCAAGTCCTACAAATTTGGTCCTTCTAACTAATACCATCAAATTTTGTATTTCTCATATGAGGGTATTTTAGTAATTACCAACATCTTTTAAAAAAAGAACAGAGAAAAAAGAAATCCCCTCTCCCCTTCCCGCCGTCCCTTCCGCTTTCCCCTTCGACACATAAGCAGAAACTTTCACCTTCCCCTCTTCTTCTTACCCAAGACACTACCAGTCTTCACTAGCCTTCACTAGCTTGTCGGTAACGATGGTGCTCCTCTTCTTTCTTCTTCTTTATTATAATAGTGTTTTGCAATACATTACATTGTTTTATTATTAAATGTACAAATATGATGTAATGCCAAAGATGAAAATGGTGCATTTTGTGACATGATTATTAAAATATACAAAAAAGATTTCATGCCAAAAATGAAAATGTATGCATTGCATGGCATTTGCATGTAGAAGTCTTGTGCTTTTTTTTTATCATGAGCATGAGGTTTTGTAGCCTTGTCTATGAGCATTTGGAAGTCTTGTGACTTTTATCATGAGCAGAAAGTCTTGTAGTTGTAACTATGAATAAGTACTCTTTTAATATACAAGATATAGAAAATATACAAAAGTGTATATTCACTACAAAACAGAGGCTTATCACCGACGGATGAATCTGTCGGTGATTCGTCGGTAAAATGGAAATTCGTCGGTGATCCGTCGGTAAATAGTCGTCGGTAAAGAGGTGGTCAACGTTCAAATTACCGACGGATCACCGACGGATATTACCGACGGACACCGACGGTTATGTTTTCCGACGGATCTCCGACGGTTACCGACGGCGAGGTTATTTCCGACGGATCACCGACGGTCTTCCTTTAGCGACGGATTACCGACGGATTCTTTCCGACGGATTTTTTCCGACGGATTTTTTCCGACGAATTTAGCGACGGATTTCCGATGGATATTTATTAAATAAAAATTAAATTAAAAAATACTTTCCGACGGATTACCGACGGATAATCCGTCGGTAATTTAATTTTTTTTTAAATAATTAAAAATTAAAATTTTCCAGTTTTTTATCCCATACAAAACCTGCCAATTTTTAAATATTACTAATTCTTAAAGTGTACAAAATATCTATAAATACATAAACATAATCCTACGGAGGGGAAAGGGGTGTTGACTGTTAAACTTGATCATGAACGCGTCAAACTGAGTCATTCGTTCCCGCATCTGTCTCTTCTCTACTTCATCTCTATCCATTCGCTCCTGAATCCCGATCCTCTCTGCTTCTTCTCTCTGTAGTCGCTCATGCAACTGGATCCTCTGTGTTTCCTCTCTCTCTAACCTCTGCCTCAGCTCCTCCAACTGAAATTCAACATTTGACAAACATATATAGAACAATGTCAGACAACATTTAACAAACATATGATTAACAATGTTAAACAGCATTTGACAAGCATACCTTCTCATCGCGACGGTCGCCCGTGCTCCCGCTCGAACTGGCACCTGAATCACCGGTCATAGCATAATAGGGATCCTGACTGGTCCCCCATCCAAAAAGACGGCCCTTACGCCGTCCTCCGACACTACGCTCCCACAACTCGGCGTCATTGGGAGGTACAGTGCCGGGAGGTAAGTCCGGGTACTCCTCCTCCCTATTCCGATGGTAGGCATCCTACAGTTTACCAAATTAGACATTTTCAAGTCAACTAACCTACAGAAAATTCGGCAGCATTTCAACTGTACCAAAACATATATCCATGACCTGCTTTTATGAAAACAATCCTATCGTCTGCCCAACAATTGGCAGCCCAAACTAAGTTTGCTATAATTTCTATCTATCTTATAAAACAAACAAATATCTAGTCATGCATAATTGAACTTACCATCATATGAGTCGCCTTTGGATAAACGTAGATCGGAGGATCCGTGGTCGGACCAGTCGCACCCGGAACAAGCTTCCTGTTGGTGCAGTGTGTAACCTCCCAAACCTCGTCGCTGGTAGGCTCACGGCCCCATGTATCTCTCTACAATACACAACATAAATTATTAGTAGGTAATAAAATCATGTATATAGTTCATATATTCATCAATTATATACATTTAGTCTAGTGTATGATAAATTACCAAGCGGTCCCGATGCATAGGGATACTAATAGATCCAGTACAGTGTCTGGATGTCATCCCCTCATACTCGGTGGCCCGATTGGCTGTATTGGCCGAAACTACACGCCGGAATGTGTCGGTGTTCCATACCTGTTAAAAAGAAAACATAAATCAATATAAATCCTAGTACAACCAGATACAAGTATTCAAAACAAAACAAACCTGCTCAATCATCTGGACCCAAAACTCACTCCGGATCCACTCTGGAGGGTGTGGCGCAAGAATCCTGTAGTCATGTCCGTCGAACTGGACACCATCAATGGCTAAAGACCTTTCCTCGGCGAAGACACGTGCATCTCTCATCATGTCGGCGTACCTATTATTTAGGTGACGCCGATATGCAGCTAATACATCGTGAGAGTCCAAAACAATCAAGCAATTCTCAAAGCAATTAAGATTTAACAATGAAAATCTAGAGAGAGAAAGTAGAAAGAGAAAGTAGAGAGAGAATCTTGAATCCCATAAATCTCACGTATGATATTACAATGAAAGTGCTTACAAAATTAACAAAGACTAAACCTATTTATACCTCAAACCTAATACAAGACTTAACCACTAAGGAATTAAACAACTTTGACTTTTACAAGACATTGACATTGTTGACTTTTACAGTTTAACTTTTCTAATTAAATATTGGATACAATATTTTGACTTAACAATCTCCCCCTTTGTATTCAAGAGATTTAATAAAAATTTGACACTGATCTTCAGCTCTTGATTCTTCAGCTTTTGTCTCTTTAACTTTGAACTTTGAAACTTTCACGGTCTTTACTCTTTCAGCCTTTGAAGAATCTTGAAAAGTCTTTTTCATGTTGAAGCTTTGAAAGTCAACATGTCTTGAACGCGAATCTGAAATCTTGAAACTTCTTTTGAAACTTTGAACAACTTTGTAACAACTTTAAAAATGTATCTTCATCACTTTGATCTCTGGACTGTCTTCAGAAAACAAACTTCACAAATCATCTTGATTCAACATTGAATAATCTTTCTTCAGAATCTTTTGACTTTTGAATTAGCGGAAGCATTTTGAATAGACTTTGACAACACTCTTCATAGATTTGAAATTGAATCTTTATAATTGTCTCCCCCTTTTTGATAATTGTGAGCATCATGATCATCAAAACATCTTCAATTTCAGCACAGTCTTTGATTTCCTCCTTTGTGAACAAATAACAATCACCCCTTTTACAGTCTCCGCCCGCAAATCATGATATAATGATTTATGTCTTTTAAGCTCCCCCTGGATATTTGCAAAATAACTTTGAAGTCAGTCTTTTGTTTTCTGCCTCAAAGATTGATTGTTCTTCTTCAAACCCTTTCTCTGAATCATTTCTCTGACCAGATAATTCCTTAAAGAATCCCACATTCTTCTGTTCTATGGCCTTCTTTTCTTTAGCAAATTTCTCTCTTTCCAAAATCAGTACTTTCTCAAAATCAGAAATTTGTTGAGAAAGTTTTATGCATTTAAGATCCACTGACTTCTTCTCTTCAAAACACTTCTTTGAAAAATCTGAGAACTTCTTTGAAAAACCTTTCTTTTCAGTATCAAAATCAGCTTTATTTTCAGCATGTTGTTTTTCAAGATCAGATAAATTCTTTCTAAGCTCTGCATTCGCAGATTCCAATCTCTTTATCTTCTCATCATTCAGCCTAGAAGATCTTCATTGAGAGTCTTTAAATCACTGATTTCTTCTTTCAATGAGATTATTTCAGCAAAATACTCTTTTGACTTTTGAGAATGAAAGTCAACAGCATGACCAGATTAATTTTCTCTAATTCCACCTTTCTAATCTTCTCTTCAAGATCTGTAAAAAAATCCCATGATTAATGAGTAATCAGCTTAATGTGAATGATCGTTCCAAACTGTATATCAGAAAAACAAAAATCAGATTAAATTGAAATCTAGCACAAAATTTTAAAAAATGAACACCACTTGATATGGCACAAAGATAGATTCTCGTAATCAACGTGAGACGCAAAGTCAGGTTCTCGTGATAAGTGTATTGCGCAAAGTAGGTTTGCGTGACCCTCTGAAGACGCAAAGTACGATTTGCGTAAGTGCCTTGTAGCTCAAAGTGAACTTTGCGTAATAGCCTTGAAGCGCAAATTGAACTTTGCGTGATGGTCTTGAAGCGCAAAGTGAACTTTGCGTGATGGTCTTGAAGTGCAAAGTGCAATTCTCGTGATTCTCGTATAGCGCAAAGCAGCTTTGCGTGAGCCTTTGCTTTGCGTGACCAACTAGATACGCAAATGTAGCTTTTCGTGATAAGTACAAGACGCAAAGTCGATTTGCGTGATCCAAAGGATGCGCAAACTATGCTTTGCGTAATAAGTGCAATATGTAAACCAAGCTTCTCTTGATGCATGAGAGACGCAAAGATCTCTTTGCGTGATGAACACAACGTAAAATCTGAACTTCTCGTGATAACGTAGATGGCACTCGATGAATCTAGCGCAAACCAGATGAACTCGCGCAAACCGAGTTCTTGGCTCTTTCTATCTCAAATCGATCCAGATCTGCAAATTTGATCTCAAAAACTTATCAGAATCATCGACAAACAGTACTAAACACAAAATTACAATCAATTTCCGATTAAAAATAACAATTCACACATTTTCATTCAAGAACAATGTTCGAACTCGTTATTTCAAGAAAGTTCAAAAATCGAAAATTGACATTGAATAAGATTGAATTATGAGATGTAATCAAAACAAGAAACAATCCTAAACATAAATCGAATACAATGATTCCATTTTCTTGCAACAAAAACGATTTTTCAACACAATTCGTATGAACAGTGAAGAACACGAGTTCTTGACAAAAGTTTCGAAAAAATTCAAATTTTCGATCTAAAACGCCAAATTTCAATTCAAACTCTGATCAAATCATTTCTGAAAAGTTTGGTTCAACTCTGATACCAATTGAGAGTCCAAAACAATCAAGAAATTCTCAAAACAATTAAGATTTAGCAATGAAAATCTAGAGAGAGAGTAGAGAGAGTAGAGAGAGAGTAGAGAGAGAGAGTAGAGAGAGAAAGTAGATCTTGAATTTTGAATCCCATAAATCTCACGTATGATATTACAATGAAAGTGCTTACAAAATTAACAAAGACTAAACCTATTTATACCTCAAACCTAATACAAGACTTAACCACTAAGGAATTAAACAACTTTGACTTTTACAAGACATTGACATTGTTGACTTTTACAGTTTGACTTTTCTAATTAAATCATGGATACAATATTTTGACTTAACACATCGGTGTAACACCCTCAATCTGGAAATAGCAACTTATTTAAAATTTTCTAAACACATCAATAACGATTCGTCTACAATCACAATTTAATAATGAACCTCCATACATATACATATCCTATATAACAGTCTATGATAAGGACAGGTGCTACTAAACCCAAAGTCAGCTACTATCTCCAATCTGCGGAAGACCTCATCAACTACTTACTCTTGCACAAGGCTAAGGCTCGACTTCTCAAAGCACTGCTAGAACTGAACCCCCAACAGGAATCTGATGCACATGCCGACAAAGAAAAAAGGTTAGGCTTAACACCTAGTGAGTTCAAGAGTTTTAACATGAATGAATGCACAAGTAAAATCATGCTAGAAACAGTTACGGTTCTTATCAGTAGTTAACCAATTAATCACGTAGATGTGGAGTCAACGGGAGCGACCCATATCTCCAATCCGGTTCACCAAAAGAGGCAATACACCTTGAAGTCACTTTCACTAACAACCCAAAGGCCCGACACGCACCACGGACTACCGCTTAGGAAATTCCCCGACGGCGGAGGTCTAGGTACATGGGAGACTACCGCCTTAGGAAATTCTCCAAATGTCACTCACCTACATTCCTATAGTGAATCACATACTTGGTTCATCCACATAATGCATATAGGAGGTCTCAAAGATGTGTTTCAACCCGTTAGTCATTCGGGTATCAACCAAGAACACAATATTACCATCCTAAGCATGTAAATCCATCATATGACATAATATCCATTCAAATATTTCGTGAGAATATAAGGTCGCCAAAAAGGCATTCTAAGGAGGAATCATCATAATACCAAGATATGCATAAATGACTCATGGCAAGTTAATCATATACAAATTTCCACATAAATCCCCAAACACTTGTACATTAAATAAGAAAACTTGAGAAATCACATCAATGACAACACTTTAGATTCAACTCATTTCCGAACCGGTTCACCCAAAGAGAAAACTTGAAATAGCAAATGCCTACACGACTCATTTTAGTGAAAACTGAGCTAAGATACTCAAAAACCTTTTTATCAACAATTGACGTCTTCCAAATAATGAAATGCTTTTAAACATCGTTTATGAAGACACATACCCCAAAGACATGGTTAAACCGAAACTCGATACGTATTGGGACCAAAGATTTTCCAACGGTTTTATGAATGCAACATACTCGGAATGCATAACCCATGAACTTAGGTTTCAATTGTACAAAGTCATTAAGAATGCAAAATGCCTTGAAATGAACTCCATTTGTACAAAATTGCTAAGAACCCAAATATGAGCATTTTATATAAGTTCACAACCCAAGTTTACCAAACATGAAACTTATTAAAATACCCACTCTTTGACAAATATCAAGAAAACACGCTTTTACTTCAAAATACCCATTTTTGGCATGTACACCGTTTTAACAAATCAACTTGAATTCACCTTGCTAGATTTAGGCTAAATCTAGATTTCACCCAACAAGCTCTTTTGAAGACCGCTTGAACCCTCAAGCCGGAAACTTCCAAAACCTAGATCCAAACATTTCAAACCATAAATACCCATACTCAACCATCTAGAAGCATTTCCCCCAAACAATATGCCAAAAACCCCAAACGAGATCAAAACCCTAGTTTTCTCCCAAAACTTACCAAATCCGAGATTTGAGAAACCAAACACTAAGAAACCATCAATGGAGCATTTATAACCTTAATACAAGAAAACTTACCCTTGAAGACGATGAGACTTCCGAGAACACCCAATCCAACACTTCAACCCGAACTCCCAACCGTTGAACTTGATGAGGAAGATGAAGATGGAGCTCTAATCTTTGTTGGGTGGAGGAGAACACTTGGAACATGATAGGTTTGGTGTCTTGGATGCATATAAACCGATTTTAGGGTTTGGGTTCGGTTTCTAGAGAGAAAAGGGTGAAATGGGGGAAGGTTGAAATGAAAAGGGAGCTGAAATTCGCGATTTATGCAGGTCTGCACCCGCCGGCGACATTGCCACGCGACTATGCCCTTGGCATAGTCGTCGGGCATAGTCGCCCGAAAGGGGATTCCCGCGGTACCGACCTCGCGACTGTGACATGCGACTATGACACTGTCATAGTCGCCGGTCATTGTCGCGGAATCCTTCCCAAGCCCCGAAACTCGACTTTTTCAATGCCAACACTCCCGAAACCCCAAGGCACTTTAAACAATACGTATCCCAACGAAACCCCACCGTTTACAAGTCACAGGAATGCCCGGTTGACAATTACTTACCGAAAATTACGGGTGTTACAATCCTCCCAACCTTAGAATGATTTCGTCCTCGAAATCAATCCTTCTCGATGGAACACCGCCATTTAAAAAGGTTGTCCTTAATCCAATTGCCAAAACCGCTAACACGACCCTTACACCGATATTCACGTGTGCTGCTCCTCTTGGGCACAACATACTCATGACTGAGCGAACACTGAACTCTCCAAAGTAGCCTTTACTCACCGGATTACGGTCATCTCCCAACCTTGGGTGACAATTACCACCTCCAGGTAGTTTATGATCCCAACTTTCCACCGATCGATTTCCTTCGGATCTACATGGTCCCGAACCCAGCATCAAAGATCATAATCAAACTTCCAAAACCCTCAGATTTCAACTGATCCATTCCTAATATTTATAAAGACATTCTTCCAAGGCACACCAAAATGTCTTTCATGCAACCGGTTAACACAGATTCGGCTGTCACTCAACTCTGATTCAACACCAATCTCACAACATTCCTAAAGTAACATCCTTATCACCACAGGAATGCTTGGGTACCTCGATACTCAATCCTCAATACCCAAACTCCTTTCAAAATCCATTACCAAAAGGTCACTATTTTCCATAATCCAACCGGGTTACATCCATCCATTCCAAGATCCATTAACCTCAAGAAAACAAGTTGACGCCTAGGACTAGACGGTGACCTCGAAAATGTGGACATCTCGCCCAAAATCCCATTCCAGACGGGTTGTCGCACTAAGGTTGACGCCTAATCCGAGAGCTAAAATTTCAAATCTTACAACTCTAGCAGACAGATCACCAAAATTTCCTTTAATCGCGGAACCCTCTTAAGACGGTACATCGACCACCTAAGCCATGGTGTCACACCGACGAGCAAAACACCAAAACGAAACCCAATCTAATCGCAGGTAATCACCTAAGATTTCATCCCGCATGATTACCGAGGTATGAAATTACTTCCTTAGTTAACTGGGAGGATTTAAGTCTACTATTTCCATTAGTACAAACGCACGCAGATTCACAAATCGAAACCTCAAACATTCAAGAATGACCGCAAGTCGGGTCATCCGACGCTTTAATTCTCAAGGAATCCCTAGTCCCTTAATTGCAACTCCTTTTCATGACAGGGGGTTAAACCTATAAGCCTAATGAGTTCAAGGTTTTTCGAATAATACGCCAAATCGAAGTTATAAAACTTTCAAATACATAAACGGTTAAACGATTAGACGTGCGGTAAAATACCCTATCGTACAACCGATAGGTTTTAATATTGGTTAACAACACAGCGCACATGAAACTATTTCAAACATCCATCTGTGCACCACTTATGTTAATAAGGATAATAATAAAACATGCGCGACAATTTACACTATAGACGCGGAAATAAGTTCTTGCACCACAACACGTGCAATATAGGTTTGTACAACTCGAAGGAGAACTCAAAATCTAAATTTTAAAATTCTGCCCCTTTTAAACGAAAGGCATTGAGACATAAAGATATAAACAACTCTATATGCCACAGTTCTTCCCCAAAGTTCAAAAGAATTATGGGAATGCCAATGAGATTTCAAACCGAGTTTAGGCTTTAAGCCAAAAAGATAAACACATTTGACCCCAACAGAAGTGTTAACGACAAAAACGTCGTTAACTCGATAAATGCATTGCAGAAGTTTCTATCAGTAAAAAGTGGATGATTGAATTACGATCAGAACAAAAGTCTTGTTTGAAATAACGAAGATCTTTTTCATGTTTACACACACCGACGTTATAATTAAATCAAAATGCAAAAAGCATTCAACGAATGACATTTGCATAGAGTCCAAAGATAATTCTCATGATGATGAAATTCCCAAAACAACACGTAGGATGACATAAATTAACGATATTCATAAAATAACGCACACCATGATGCATATGCACATGCTTCCAAAATTATTTACGCAACGCAAAACGACGTAAGATGAGACTCCTTATCCCAACTGAATTTTCGCAAAATTCATTAACGTTAAACTCATGTGGTGCCAAAATTTTCATTTCCCAGCAGAAACAAAGAAAAGACATGATACGACAATAAATCCAAATGCCAAGTTCTAAAACGCAATGTAAGATAAAGTGACCCCTTTTCAACAAAATTTACATGGGACATGACGCCAAATAACTCGCAAGTTTATACGAAACAGGGGTTAAAACTCACGCATCGAAACAGACATGCAAGACAATACTCCATGAAGTTTAACAAAACTCACACAAACTAAAATTCCCAAGAAGTTCCGACTCAAAACGTGGGATTAACTTTTCCTTTAAAATCATTGACATACGTGGAGGAGATCCAATGCCTAGGTTAAAATCTCATAGTTACTTGCCCAGTACCACAAATGACATTAAAATATGGATATTACAATACCCGAAAATAGCGTTAAACACGAGACGTAAATAAAGAGATTTTTGATAACAATTTGCAACTATGTGCAACAAAACAATTTCATGTATGCTTTAAGCTCACAGTTCAAAATCTGATGAGTGCTACATGCTTTACCAAAACCTTGTAATGCAAAACACTTTTTGTTTAGCGGACATGAGAAATAACTTATGCAAATTTATTTTAGAAATAAATTTAGTGCATGAATTTGGTCGGCATTCACAATTCCGGTCTACGCCCCTCAACAACCCGACATACTATTGTCATCCGGATGCATAAGATATCTTAGAGTAACAATCTCACTAATGGATTAACTTACAGATTCTCCTCGGAATAGAATCAGTCTAACAAGCTCACGGTTCTAATCCAACCGACAATTCCGACTCAAGACGATCAACTTAATGTGTCCCTCGTACTTAACTATCACCCTAAGGTGACATTGCTAAAACATCGATCCTATCTTAGCCTTCCCGTTTAGAAACTTCCTCACTACCCCAATGGTCATCACACCAAGGTAGTTCAAGTATTCATATGTAGCATGTAGGTTCACCATAACACTGGCCAGGTGTTATTATGAACGTACCGTACATAATCATCCTTGCGACCCTCAACATGTTTCCCGTTTCTACGACTTGCTCTACCTCAAAATATCTTATCTTAGGGTACATAATGTGCAACTTCACTTACGAGCACCTATAAAAACGCTAGTTTGAGTCCAGGCATCCAAAAATCAATACCTAATTCTCACAAACTTAAGCTCTGATTCCAACTTGTAACACCCTCAATCTGGAAATAGCAACTTATTTAAAATTTTCCAAACACATCAATAACGATTCGTCTACAATCACAATTTAAGAATGAACCTCCATACATATACATATCCTATATAACAGTCTATGATAAGGACAGGTGCTACTAAACCCAAAGTCAGCTACTATCTCCAATCTGCGGAAGACCTCATCAACTACTTACTCTTGCACAAGGCTAAGGCTCGACTTCTCAAAGCACTGCTAGAACCGAACCCCCAACAGGAACCTGATGCACATGCCGACAAAGAAAAAGGGTTAGGCTTAACACCTAGTGAGCTCAAGAGTTTTAACAAGAATGAATGCACAAGTAAAATCATGTTAGAAACAGTTACGGTTCTTATCAGTAGTTAACCAGTTAATCACGTAAATGTGGAGTCAACGGGAGTGACCCATATCTCCAATCCGGTTCACCCAAAGAGGCAATGCACCTTGAAGTCACCAAAGGCCCGACACGCACCGGGGACTACCGCTTAGGAAATTCCCCGACGGCGGAGGTCTAGGTACATGGGAGACTACCGCCTTAGGAAATTCTCCAAATGTCACACACCTACATTCCTATAGTGAATCACAGACTTGGTTCGTCTACATAATGCATATAGGAGGTCTCAAAGATGTGTTTCAACCCGTTAGTCATTCGGGTATCAACCAAGAACACAATATTACCATCCTAAGCATGTAAATCCATCATATGACATAATATCCATTCAAATACTTCGTGAGAATATAAGGTCGCCAAAAAGGCATTCCAAGGAGGAATCATCATAATACCAAGATATGCATAAATGACTCATGGCTAGTTAATCATATACAAATTTCCACATAAATCCCCAAACACTTGTACATTAAATAAGAACACTTGAGAAATCACATCAATGACAACACTTTAGATTCAATGAAATGTGGGAAGGTTGAAATGAAAAAGGAGTTGAAATTCGCGATTTATGCAGGTCTGCACCCGCCGGCGACATTGCCACGCGACTATGCCCTTGGTATAGTCGTCAGGCATAGTCGCCCGAAGGGGGATGCCCGCGGTACCGACCTCGCGACTGTGACATGCGACTATGACACTGTCATAGTCGCCGGTCATTGTCGTGGAATCCTTCCCAAGCCCCGAAACTCGACTTTTCCAATGCCAACACTCCCGAAACCCCAAGGCACTTTAAACAATACGTATCCCAACGAAACCCCACCGTTTACAAGTCACAGAAATGCCCGGTTGACAATTACTTACCAAAAATTACGGGTGTTACAATCGGCGTCCATCTCAGGAGGCCAACTATAATACAACTGCAAACACATTGTTTGGATTAAGTAAAAACAAATCCACTCAATAAGTTAAATAGAGTAAAATACCTACCCGAAATCGATCCAGCAACCGTGGATAGTGCTCATTAGGGACATCCCTAAAATGAGCCCAAGGACCATCAAACATGGACTTAAAGACGGCAATGGCCTTCCGGACTGCCGACTTGTCCTTAAACCTTCACAATTGTAAAATATACAACATAAAAAACATTAGGATCGGTTTATTATGTACTAGAATAAATAATAGATCACATCTACTTACCCGTCCGCATCAGACAACAAAAGTGGCGGTCGCTGATTAGGTTGGGGCGTCTGTGATGCCAAATTCGGGCCTCTAACCCTCGAGCCCGCTGCTCTGTCATCAGACTGGATCTGATCTAGGTCGTCTCCGGTGAACTCATCGGCCTGGGGGTCACCACACCCAGCGGAGCTGCTACTACCCCTACCCCTACCACTCCTACTACCCTAAAAGGGTGTCCAGACATCTAAAAATAGAGAATGGTTAACACAAAATGATATAAGTGTACATAAATCATAAGACCCAAAAATAGAGAATGTTTAACACGAAAATGTCTACATATGAAAGACACACTAGTTATCAGACGAGTGATCAGATAACATAAGTTCGTCTTCGTTATCGTCATCATCATCCATATCTTCAAATTCTTCTTCCTCGTCGCTAGCTTCGTGATCTGATGCAGCTTCCTCGCTAGTTTCGTCATTTGTGGCGACTACGTTGAGCTCCCCAGTGACAAGAAGGACGGAATCGAGGTACTCATTTACCCAGTTGTTTGTATGATGAGTTACCCGTTCGTTGGTTTGAAAAAAACGGTTCTCATGCGAGGATACTCGGCCACGACACGAGAAATCCAAGCTGCGGTGCAGGGATCCTCGGCCACGGCACGAACAATCCATGTCGCGGTGCGGGGATCCTCGGCCATGGCACGAACAATCCATGTCGCGGTGCGGGGAAACTCGGCCAAGGCACGAGTAAACCAAGCCGCGTGCGGGGAAACTCGGCCAAGGCACAAGAAACCAAGACATGGTGTGGGGATACTCAGCCAAGGCACGAGTAATCCAAGCCGCGTGCGGGGAAACTCGACCAAGGCACAAGAAACCAAGCCGCGGTGCGGGGAAACTCGGCCAAGGCACGGGGCGCCCATTCCTCGCACTTCATTGCACACTCGGCAGTGGGTCAACTCAGAATCATCCTTATAAAATAACATGCAATGGTTTTTGCAAGCATCGATCTTTTGTTTTGGCAGAGCAAGCTTTTTCAAACTCTTTTTCGTCTCATAGAAGTTACCGGGTAGTTTATCACCCTCGGGTAACATCTCTTTAATTATAGAAACATTGCGGTTATAAGTCGTCTCGGGTACATTACATTCTGCCTTCCAATTCAACAATCTCATTGCAGCTCCTAATTTCGAGTAATTTGGACACCCGTCCCATAGTGGCTCGTCAGCAGTTTGTAACATGTCATAAAATCCTTGGATAGAAGGATTAGGGGTTTCTTCTTCCCATGTTATCCCATCATGTATCAAGTGATCGTTCACCATTTCAACATAACCTTCATTATGATCTACTATCGGAGTAGAAGATTGACCCACGTCATGATGCCCTTCATTATGGTAATAAGTTTCACCATGTGCCCACCATGTGGTATAATCAGGCATGAAACTGTGCTTCATCAAATGCAGCCTCACGTCAGTCCTTTCTTTATAGCGTAAGTGTTAAGACACAGTCTCATTGGATTCAAGATCATCTAAACTGAAGATCGCAATCTGAAGCTAAAGCCGGAACGTCGACTCTCAATGTTAAAGTCTATGTCTATTTGTAATAAATGTCAATGTAATTCAATGTAATTGTTTATAGTATTGTAATAGTTAACTTAGTTTAAATATCTATTTCTAATAGATATTAGATTTAGTTAACTTAGTTAGATAAAGTTATTAGTTAGTTTAGTTAGTTTCTAGTTTGTTGATATTATCTAGGATAATATCTAGATATCAAAGTATCTAGATATTAAGTTAGGTAGTGTGTTAGACACACTTAGTTAGATAAAGTGTTTCTCAATCTCTCAAGAATCAGATCAGAATACAACACACACAAACACACACATCAAAGTGTAAAAGAGAGAAAACATTGAGAACACATTCAAGCTTAATCATTCAACCTTGTAATCGTTTCTATATTCAATACAGGTTGGTAATCGTTAATGTGTTGTTGTTTCTTAGAACTTGTTAAGTAGTATTGTTGGACCGACAATTGGTATCAGAGCCTGATTAAGATCAAAAACAAGTTTATGAGAAAAACGACTCTGTGTTCTTGAACAAAATTCGATTTTGTGATTTTGAGTGTTATAGGTGTTAGAATCGATCAGGTTGTGATCGTACTACATGCTAGATCGAGTTGTTGCTATTTAATTTCACTTTAAAGCTTATATCGAGTTCCAATTTGGTGATTAAGTGGTCTGAAAGTCGAAGAACAAAAACGTACTGTGTCATTGATTTTATTTCGAAAAAGAGTGTTTTAGAAAGATCGAGTGCTTACATTCTGTTCTAGAAGTAATTCTAGACATAAGGGTATTGTTTGGTTGTGCTAAATCGTTTCAATACAGATTTTAGACGAATTTTCAAAGTACAGGTCGAATAACCCGCAAACTAGAGGAAGAATAACACGCAAAGTCCCACTTTGCGCGTCCCACTACAAACGCAAAGAAGACTTTGCGGCTCCAACTTCTCGGTTCCCAAGTGACCCGCAAAGCTCAACTTCTCGGTTCCCAAGTGACCCGCAAAGAAAACTTCTCGCATCAAGTTAGACCCGCAAACCTCCATCTTGCGCATCCAACTAGACCCGCAAACCTCCATTTGCGCGTCCCACTAGACCCACAAACCTCATTTTGTGCGTCCCATTAGAAACGCAAACCTCAACTTTGCGTTCCTAACTTGAAACGCAAACCTTCTCAATCGCAAAGCTCCAATTTCCTGACTTAGAATTTTTTTCTGAGAATTTTTCGAAACTGTAATAGGGTCTTTAATTGTCATAAATTTTTTCTCTAGGGGCGCTGTCCCCATACCCCCGCAAGGGCGTTGCCCCTTGACCCCACCCGCTAACCGGGTAGCGGGACCCCCGTGCTAAGTCTGCCTAGGGGGACAAAATTTCTTGTGTGATCAAATTTTATCTGGACTAACGGTCAAGTACAAGTTCTTATTGCTCATCAATCAAACAGAATGAATTCCAGCGAAGCTAATTCAATCAGTATGGACGAGAATACACCTGTACTTTACACAGGAAGGATTTCTGCCTTAGAAACAGAAGGAGAGAAGAAAGAGACAGCACACTTGTGCTTGATGAGTCAGATGAAGATAAAAACCGAAGCTGATTCTAATGACGAGGTATGTGATCAAATGCATGCCATGAAGATAAAACTCCAAGAGTTAGAGTTGAATCTTAAGCGGGAAAAGGGTGTTATAACTGACAAAAACCAGTTGATACAGAAACTTAGCAATGAAATTGCTGAGAAGAAAGTATTAATTGAGGTTTTACATAAAGATAATGACACCAACGCTAATGAAAAGACAATAATTCTAAAAGAGAATTCTGATCTTAAGTCTCAACTTCTAAAGAGTGAGATAGATATTTATGAGCTTAAAAAGTTGCATGCTTCTTGTACAAAAGAAAACTTTTCTTTACTCGGAAAACTAAAAAGTTTGGAAGAGAAGTTGTATAAAATGGGTCAAACTGAACAGACTATTTTTCTGAACAAACCCAAAGAGGAAATAGAGAGATGGGGAATTGGTTATAAGAATCCTCACTGTCTACAAAAGGGGATGTCTGAAGTGCCAGGACTTTATGATCATCTTAATATGCAATTAGCTCGCAGACTCCCCGCGTTTAAAACTTTTTGGACTAAACTGTCAAAAGAGGATGAAGCCAATGAAACGGAAAAACGGATGAAATCAGCTAAAGTTCATCTTCCATTTTATTATGCGAAGTTGAATAATAGTTATGATGAAAACCCAATATATAAAAAGAAGGAACCACTTTCAAGTGATTTCTTTCCAAGTTATTCTGTAAAGGAAATGGAGGCGAAGCCTATCAAAGGTAAATTATATGTCACTCCTCTCGTTTTAGAACGCAAGATTTCTGAACTCGAGAATTCTTTATCAGATGCAAGACTTTTGATAAATATTGAGCAAAACGTTTTTTCAACCGTGTTTTCAAATTCTGTTCTTTCAAAAGCTTCAAACTCTGAGGATATGTTTGGTACATCAAATAAAGGATTTGAATTTTTAAACTCTGACGGTGGTTTAGATAATGGTTCTAATCTCTTTGACTTTAATGCAAAACTTCCCAACCATTCATCTTTTGTTAAGAAAACTTTAAGAAAAACCAGTAAGCCTGTGAACAGTGCAAAATCAACGAAAGCTTTCGTTGATAAATCAGTCTCTGTGAACGCTAAGAGTGCTAAAGGTAAGAATTTATCTCAGCATTCACAGAAACCGACCACTACTGGTAATTCCAAGAAGAAGCATTCATTTGTTGCTCAAAAGTCTAACTCACGAATTTCAAATCTTTCAGCAATGAGCAAGAAAAGACTTGAAGTTAAATCTGAATGGCAACCGAAACAGGAGTTTGACGAGACTGCTATATCATGTTCTAGTGCTGACTGTAATAAGATTACTACTAGTAAAGATGATATAATTGTGGATGTTGCGTTTTCAAAACCAAAACTTGTTGATTCTCGCAAGAAATATTCCGTACAGCAATTATTCCAGTTATCTTTGTCTGCTAGAAAGTTTTCAAATTATGATAGACATGATTATGCTTCTTGTCAAGATTCTGACATTTGGTTTGGAACATATCATGTTCCCTCTTATCATTCAAATTCTTTATCTGATTCTAAAAAGCAAAGCGGACCCAAATTTCACTGGGTGCCAAAATCGTTTGCTAACACAGTTGGATCCAATTGGAAATGGATACCAAAGAAAAGGAATGATTCTGTGTTGCAGGTACCTACTGTCTAGGGGGAGTAGGAGAGAACATGGTTTTTGAACAATGCAGTTCAAAAACCCGAACTTCAAAGAAAAGAGGCTTTTGAACACAACAGTTCAAAACCCGGACTTAAATGTCAAAATGGCTTCTAAGTACATCAGCTTAGAACCCGTACTTCAACGAAGTTTGACTTCTAAACACAACAGTTTAGGACTCGCACTTCAATGATCAAAAGACCTTACACCGAGCTGATAAGAGATTGTACTCCGATACTTGAATGAGGAAATCAACCTTCAAGGGGGAGTACATATTTGTCTGAAATTTTATGCATATCTTTTACAACTGATAATGTTTCAAATGCATAATTTCAGGGGGAGTATAAAAAGGTGATGACTGCTGATTACTTCTGATCAGAACTCGTACTTTAAAAGTTTTACTGCTTTTTGTCTTTTCAATATAAGTGAATAATTATTACTTTGACTTGACATTAGACTTTTGCAGAATTTTTGAGAGAAGCTTACAAGTTCATATTTCCATGACTTAAAGCTTAGCTTCATGAGATGAAAGATCACTCGTTAAGGTATAATTCTATATCTTCATCTCATATATGGTTGAAAGAAGGACAACTTTCAATCATCGAAAACATTGTTTTTAATGTTCAAACCACTTCCCGATTTTTCATCAGACTTTATATTTTGGGAGTGTATTTTTAAATGTTTTCATGATCAATATTGTGTTTCAACTGAAATAGTTAAACCAATCTGAGCATCACGAGCATCTAGGAAAACAAAGAATCATTGTGCTAGGAATTAACACAACTTCAATGGAATCACATTAACCAGTGATTTCTACCCATGAAGTTAAATCCTTGGTGTTTGAGTGTGCAAGCGAAAATAAATGAGTGTGATTAGAGAAAGCAAAAAGTTTAAAAGAAAGAGCGTGTGAGAACAGAGTTAAAAGAATATCACAACTCTGCACCAACTTTTTCTGAGCCGGGTAGCCACCATTCTAGTGATTCACAATTCTTTGGTGATCATTATTGAAACAGGCAACTAACCCATGCCAACTCTTGATCAAACCTCACCATCTACTCATTTTCTTCTCAACAAGAAAGTGTTTCACATTTTCAAAGGGGATGCAGCACATTTGCTATCTGATTTTCATTCGGAAAATCTGGATATTGAAAAGAAGGAAGTCTGCCCCACCTTCGCACTTCAATCATGCACATTGAGACTGTGTTTAACTTACTGTTGTCTCAGTGGTTTACACAATTTTGAGCCAATAAGCAATCATCAGTGCTTAATTCTTTCAAACACAAGCACAAACACACAAGGAATTAGTTTCTTTGTCATAACGTTTATAGAAATAACCTTTGTGGTGTTTCGATGATTAAATGGAAGCCCTGGGGGAGTCAACATCAAAACAGCTCCTTTCCAAAGTGTATTCGTTACACACAGTGACTTAGTGTTACTGACAGGCATTTTAACTGATTCATTAGTTGATTCAGGTGTTACACATCTAATTTGTCTGGATTTGCAAAGATCTGGATGAATCTCTTATGAATTGACGAATCAGGGGCTCTAACCGCAAGATTGACATTTCTTACAACAAATTTTGATGAAGTCGTTGCACTTAACATCAAAAAGGGGGAGAATGACTACAACAAGAAATGGCAAAGATCACATGTTTCAAGAATCACGTCAAAGACTGAATTCTATTAAAGACATGTTGATTTCAGAGAAAGAGATTGCATCTTCTGAGCTGAACAAGAAGACTGAATTGGATAAATCTTTTTATTAAATGATCTTGATCCAAAGGGGGAAATTGTTAAGACACAGTCTCATTGGATTCAAGATCATCTAAACTGAAGATCGCAATCTGAAGCTAAAGCCGGAACGTCGACTCTCAATGTTAAAGTCTATGTCTATTTGTAATAAATGTCAATGTAATTCAATGTAATTGTTTATAGTATTGTAATAGTTAACTTAGTTTAAATATCTATTTCTAATAGATATTAGATTTAGTTAACTTAGTTAGATAAAGTTATTAGTTAGTTTAGTTAGTTTCTAGTTTGTTGATATTATCTAGGATAATATCTAGATATCAAAGTATCTAGATATTAAGTTAGGTAGTGTGTTAGACACACTTAGTTAGATAAAGTGTTTCTCAATCTCTCAAGAATCAGATCAGAATACAACACACACAAACACACACATCAAAGTGTAAAAGAGAGAAAACATTGAGAACACATTCAAGCTTAATCATTCAACCTTGTAATCGTTTCTATATTCAATACAGGTTGGTAATCGTTAATGTGTTGTTGTTTCTTAGAACTTGTTAAGTAGTATTGTTGGACCGACAGTAAGTTTTGACACTTCTTACAAGGGCATCTAATACGAAGCATTATCCCATCACGTGTAGGTTTCCTTTCAACAGTCCTTTCATCGGCATAGGCATAGTCCAAAAAACTGTCTATTGCAACAATATAGACGATGCTAAGAAACCCCCGACTGTCGTTCTTTCTATACATCCATCCTCTATTTGTCGACATATTCAACCACTACAACGAAGAAATAAGTAGTTAATCGACATAATCAAGATAAAGATGGTGTAATGGTTTGACTATTGAAAAGTCACACCGTAGGTTTAGATGAGTTGTGGATGACTTTAAAACCCTACGTGTAATGGTTTGACTATTGGAAAGTCAAACCGTAGGTTACAATAACAGAAAGGTGTTTTGGAAAGTTTAAAAACCCTACGTGTAATGGTTTGACTATTTAAAAGTCAAATCGTAGGTGTCAATGAATTTAGAAGTCTAATGAACACTACATGTTATGGTTTGCCTTCTTGAAAGTCAAACCATAGGTTTAGAGGAGTTTTGGATGACTCTAAAACTCTAAGTGTAATGGTTTGACTATTGGAAAGTCAAACCGTAGGTTACAATAACATAAAGGTGTTTTGGAAAGTTTAAAAACCCTACGTGTAATGGTTTGACTATTTAAAAGTCAAACCGTAGGTGTCAATGAAGTTAGAAGTCTAATGAACACTACATGTAATGGTTTGCCTTCTTGAAAGTCAAACCATAGGTTTAGAGGAATTTTGGATGACTCTAAAACTCTAAGTGTAATGGTTTGACTATTGGAAAGTCAAACCGTAGGTTACAATCACATAAAGGTGTTTTGGAAAGTTTAAAAACCCTACGTGTAATGGTTTGACTATTTAAAAGTCAAACCGTAGGTGTCAACGAAGTTAAAAGTCTATTGAACACTACATGTAATGGTTTATCTCCTTGAAAATCAAACCATAGTTTAGAGGAGTTTTGGATGACTCTAAAACTCTAAATGTAAATGTTTGACTATTGGAAAGTCAAACATATGTTTTTTAAAATTTCGGCGGCATAACGGCTATAAAATGAATATTTCCATATATCAACCTAATGTTTGCCCAACAATTGGCAACCCAACTAAAATAAATAAATAAAATCAAGTATAATCAAATCCTAAATCATACCAAATGTCTTCATTTATCAACCTAATGTTTGTCCAAAAAACGACAACCCAACTAATTAATATCACAAGTTTATCAAACCAAAAATGGCGTTTTCATAAGCTAAAACAACTCATATCAATTTGAATATACAATATGTTCATATCAATTTCAATCTACAATATATACATACATACATACACTTTGTTCATTTTGACGTGTAGTTATAGCAATAAACCATTTGCACACATACATATTTATAAACTTATCCATAAACTTATCAATAAACCATTTGCACACATACATCAAATATGGATCAAATATGGAAAGATTCATTTATTTATTCACATACACATATACATTTATTTCATTGCACACATACAAAACCAGGGATACCTGTAAATCGCCGCTGTGGCGAGAGCGAGAGTGAGATGGAGGTCGAGAGAGGGAGAGGGAGAGAGGTCGCCTAGAGAGAGAGATCGCCGAGAGAGAGAGAGAGAGGGCACTGTGGAGAGTGAGAGGTCGCCGAGAGAGAGAGGGCACTGTGGAGAGTGAGAGGTCGCCGAGAGAGAGGGCACTGTGGAGAGTGAGAGGTCGCCGAGAGAGAGATGGAGGTCGAGAGAGACGAGAGGGAAATCGCCGGCGGCTGTGGAGGTAAGGTCGTCGCCGGTGGTGGTGAGGTCGTCGCCGGTGAATCGAGAGATTGTGAGGGAGAGAGTCGAGAGAGAGAGATGGAGGTCGAGAGAGACGAGAGGGAGAGAGGTGAATTGAGAGATTGAGAGGGAGAGACTGAGTTAGGGCTTTAAGCCCGCGTATTATTTCGGAAATTCACCGACGGATTTCCGACGGATAATTGTTTTTTATTAAATAAAATCTTTTAAATTAAAATTATACTTAAAATTATAATTATTAAATAAATTATTAATTAATATATTATTTAATATTAAAATTAATAAATAAATTATTAATTTATTTATTTATCAAATTATATTTAAATTATTAATTAATTTATCAAATTGTATTTAAATTGACTAAAATACCCCTGAAGTAATTGGGCTTTAAACGAATCCGGTTAGATCAGGGACATTATGTGATCAGTTAGGCTTTAACGTACCCAGTTGGGCTTTAATGGATTTAGTTGGGCTTTAACGTTACCAGTTGGGCTTTAACAGATCTAGTTGGGCTTTAATGGATTCAGTGGGCCTTTAATGTTCCCAGATGGGCTTTAACGTATCCAATTGGGCTTTAACGTATCAAATTGGGCTTTAACGTACACAGTTGGGCTTTAATGAATCCAGTTGGGCTTTAATGGACCCGGTTGGGCTTTAACGTTACCAGTTGGGCTTTAATGGATTCAGTCGGGCTTTAACGTTCCCAACTGGGCTTTAACGTATCCAATTGGGCTTTAACGTACACAGTTGGGCTTTAATGAATCCAGTTGGGCTTTAATGGACCCGGTTGGGCTTTAACGTTACCAGTTGGGCTTTAATGGATTCAGTGGGGCTTTAACGTTCCCAACTGGGCTTTAACGTATCCAATTGGGCTTTAACGTACACAGTTGGGCTTTAATGAATCCAGTTGCACTTTAATATATCCAGTTGGGCTTTAATATATCCAGTTGCTTTTAATGGATCCAGTTAGGCTTTAACGTACCCAGTTGGGCTTTAACGTTACCAGTTGGGCTTTAACAGATCCAGTTGGACTTTAATTGATTTAGTTGGGCTTTAACGTTACCAGTTGGGCTTTAATGGATTCAGTGGGGCTTTAACGTTCCCAACTGGGCTTTAACGTATCCAATTGGGCTTTAACGTACACAGTTGGGCTTTAATGAATCCAGTTGCACTTTAATGGACCCAGTTGGGCTTTAATATATCCAGTTGCTTTTAATGGATCCAGTTAGGCTTTAACGTACCCAGTTGGGCTTTAACGTTACCAGTTGGGCTTTAACAGATCCAGTTGGACTTTAATTGATTTAGTTGGGCTTTAACGTTACCAGGTGGGCTTTAATGGATTCAGTGGGGCTTTAACGTTCCCAGCTGGGCTTTAACGTATCCAATTGGGCTTTAACATACACAGTTGGGCTTTAACATACATACTA
Organism: Arctium lappa; assembly: GCA_023525745.1. Classification (NCBI taxonomy): domain Eukaryota; kingdom Viridiplantae; phylum Streptophyta; class Magnoliopsida; order Asterales; family Asteraceae; genus Arctium; species Arctium lappa. The sequence goes on along the minus strand of CM042050.1, from coordinate 40,194,118 downwards.
TACATGATCACATATGTACTTGTATATACATGATCACATACGTACTTGTATATACATACATGATCACATACGTACTATACATATACATGATGTACATACATACTATACATATACATGGTGTATACATACTTTATATATACATGGTGTACATACATTCATGATCACATATGTACTTGTGTATATACATACATGATCACATACATACAAACATATATATATATATATATATATATATACATACATGATCACAGAAAAAATAAATATTTATTAAATTATTAAACTTACCGACGGATTACCGACGGATTCTTAAAGGTCGTCGGTAATCCGTCTGTAATTACCGACGGTTTACCGACGGACGTCAAAAAAAAATATTTATTAAATTATATAAATTACCGACGGATTTAAAAATTAAAAAATAAAATAAAATAAAAAAATTTAATATCCGTCGGTAATTTGTACATTTACCGACGGATAGTCTATCTGTCGCAAAATTTTCTTTACCGACGGATTAAATCCGTCGGTAAATGTGGTCGGAAATAAGCAGTTTTTCAGTAGTGATTGACGCAAAAGTGGCATGAAAAAGATTGATTTAAAAAGTTGTACATTGAAATTGAAAATACGACATGGAAATCAAAGAGTTGCATTGTATGGTACCCGCTTTGTGAATTGATGGTGCATTTGTTGTGTGAAAGACAAGTACAGTCACTTTCTGAGTTGATGGTGCACTTATTGTGGCGATTACTCGTACATTTGGAGTATGAAATAATGATGCACTTGTTGTATGAAATGTAAGTGTCACTCGTTTTGTAAAATAGAAGTGTATGCATAGAAATTTATGATAAGTGGCACAAAATGTTGTTTGTGTTGATACGAGTATTCGACCTGAAAATTGAGTTCATATCGAAAATGATATGAAAATATGGATTAAAAATATAAACATTATATTTCACTCAACTTTGGTTTCAAAATGTATAGATCTATGCATTTTAGAAAAGTTAAAACTAGTGAAAATTAAATGAGATTATAAAGGACAAATCAAAAGCAAGACCGGGGGATTTTGTTATTAATACGTTTACACATCATTTTGTAAAGAGTGTCATATAAGAAAAAAAAAACTAATAGGACAGTCTATTTCTTGAGTACTATTTAATTAGTTGTCCAGCTTCGTTCTAACAACTTGTTAGGTTGAAAAAGTTTGTCCTAATAACTTACTGTTACATCGCTTCGTTCTAACAACTTGTTAAGTTGAAAAAGTTTGTCCTAATAACTTACTGTTACATCTTTAAGTAGGACGTATAGTTGTTGGTATTATAAACTATAAGTCTTGCTAAGTACTTTTTAAGGACAGCTACGGCGTCCTAATAAACCACTTTTTGTTGCAGTACATGTAAGATTTTTAATTACTTTCATGTAATGTTGTATTAGAAAAGTTATAAACATGTTAAAATGTAAGATACAATATGTGTTGATTTGTAAATCAAACAAATCTAGACAAGTGAAACAACTGTTCTAGAGGTGATGTTAGTTTGGGTGTTACAAACAAGCCTTATGTTTTGATAGGTTATGTATTTCCGCTACATTCACCTTGACATCCGTAATACTTTCCCAAATTCCCACATTCAAAATAATATTGTCCTCTGTCCAATTCACTTTCATCAATAACCTTGTTACGTTTTTTCCTCTCTATTCCGTAAATGTACTAATTCTACAACAACAAAAAGGTTCTCAACGAAAACTAACATCAGATTTGAGCTGAATTCGATTTCGTAGATGTAGTTGTTAGATTGAACAATAGTACGTGTATATTACAAAAATAGTCGAGCAACAAACGTGTATAAAACTAGTGTTTGTTTATCAACGTTGATGCATAACACTTTGGGGTTGTTTGTTTTTTGAAAAAAAAAATCTCTTAATGACTCTTAAGTCTGAATCGTTCAGACATTTTTACATACCACCTCTTATTAATCTTAACTAAAATAAGACTTCAGACTTTAGACCTCTTAAAAAACAAACGGCACCTTTGTGTGTGTTTCATTGCTTAATGACTTAAATTTAATGAAATAAAATTGACAACTTAAAACAATATTCGGTGAAAGAAATCATCCAAAAAAATTACTTAAATTGTCAGTAATAAAGTTATGATAATAATTATAAAAATAAACTTTTAAATACATTAAATAGAAAATTGTTAATGCGTACATTAACGACCAACACGTGCAAACTTAAGTACGCCAACTAACTAGTATAAATACATAGGGTTAGGTTTATGTAAGACCTGTATATGTATGTATATATATAGGGAGGATCATGCGATAAAATGAATAATTTGCGAGAATGCGAGAAGGATTATGGAACAAATACCTTATTTAATAAATGAATTAAATAATACGTTTTTATCACAAAAATAGCATTATTTGTAACCACGGAAATAACCTCTAATAAATCGGGATTGGGCTTGTCTTTCAAACCGATTTCTACCTCTAATAAACCAATTTCATCACAAAAATAAATTTATAACATTTTCGTTAAGTTTTTATCACATGAGATAATGTGTTCGATGATCGTATCAATCATATGTGATAATATTAGATATTTTTATTAATCATATATGATTATGTATATTTACATTTATAGATCTTATTGTGATACAGATGTTATCACATGTGGTAATACGTCGCTTATACGCAGACACATATTATCACATGTGATAATATGTAACTTATACTCACACACATATTCAGGGTCGGTCCTGAGATTTTGGATGTCCATGGTGAAAGCAAAAAAAATGCCCCTAATATATATATTTGCAATTATTTCAGTTAAAGAGCTAATATATACCTGTACAATGCAGCGAGATAACTAGAATGTAAACCAAAAAAGAGCATAAAATGTAACAACTGAAACTTAAAATCTTCGTCCAAGTGAGTTCGCAGCTCCATAATAACGGCTTCTTTTATCATCACTTGTAAAATAATCCCACAACCATATGGTCAGTGTTCTTGATACCAACAACTGGAAATATGTTGGCTTTTTCTTGTCTGTAAAACCCAATTCAAAATACTCAATTTGTAGATTGCTTTCCTTGTTCTTCATAGTAAGCCATATCAACAAGTTCTAGAACTAGCAAAAAAAAAACTCACTGAGACCATACCAACCAATTCATAACAGCGAATTAATAGAGTAACATTTATTATGTCTCATTTTGTCTGTTTACAAACTAATAAAAAAATCTCACAGGAAGTATGAAAATTTGAAGAACGATAAACATAGATAATGATAATCTGAAATATGAAGATAAACAATTAAAAGATATTGCAACATACTCTTTGGGACAGAGGTATATGTGTTTATAATTTTGAATACTTTTTCATTGGTTTGTCCCGACATATTTTGTTCTGGTATTCTTTTTTGACATGGATAGTTGATAGTCTAGTCATGCAATGTTATTGATTTAAAATATATGATACTTTTGCAACCAAGGATTGTGGCGTAGTGGTTAAAGCCCTGGGGGATGTGGTGGAATATCTCATCTGCCCATGGTTCAATTCCAGGCGTACACAATAATTGTAGCCACTGAGTTTATCAGGGATGATTTCTTATAGTCAAAATTTGTCGGGATTAGTCTAGGTATAGCCTGGGACACCCTTCCAAAAAAATATGATACTTTTGCAATTAAGTTATGTTATATCTTATTGATTTATTGTGGTTCTGCTTGATCTTTCTTGCTTTCTACATCCCTGTAATAATCCCAAATTTGTTGCAAAGGTAAATCTGCTTCTAGTTTTAGCAACTTTCAACACTTTTCTCTTTTTCCTCTCTGTCGTATGATCTTTGGATATCCATCCTCACTTACACCTATTGAGTTAGTAGACAAATAACTTTGTAGAGATTGATTTATCTTATAGAACCACCTGTATCATACCAAAGATTGTAACATCACATGACATGACCTTTCCTTCACTGTTAAAAGTATTAGTCATTGGCCAATCATGAACTTCTCAGTCTGGGAATTGGGATCCATACTCTTTGACCCTAATCTGAAGATATGAAATTAAACAACTAAAAGAATTACACATAAACAAATATAGAAACAAACCTAATCTAAAAGTCTAAACAAGAAACAAATAAGCGTAATCTAAACATTAAACAAATATACCTAACCTAATTTAGAAATTTAGAAACAATAAACCTAATCTAAACAATGAACAAATTAATAAACCTAATCTAGTTTAGAAACATTCTTAATCTACAAAACTACAAAAGATATGAACATTATACTATAGAAATTTACCAAAAGTCTACATCGAGAGGGCAATGTAGTAGAGACTTGGAGACTGAGACTTGAGAGAGAAACGTAGCATAAGAGATAGCGAAAGAATTTCGTGAAATAGGGCAGTCGTACTACATTACCAGAGACTTCGAGAGAGCCAGAGGGGGAGTTCGAGAGGGGTAGAGGGCGAGAATCGACTGTTGATAAAGGCGAGTTCGAGTGTAAAGCGAGGCTGAGAGAGAGAGGTGAGTTGGGTGGAGGGTAGCGATAATCGAACAATAACCTAATTTTGGCCAAAAACTGAACCTATCCATATATATAACTGGGTTGAGCAGGTGATGCCCTTGGGCTTTCTGCTGCCCTGGGGGCCATCGCCCCTTGGCCTATAGTCAGGATCGGGCCTGCACATATTATCACATGTCATATGTAGAAAAATTTACATAGTAATTATATGTGATACGTAATATATCATACGTTAAAAGTAACTAAGCACATGTGATCTAAAAGGTGGATAAAAGAAATAGAGAAATAAATGGTGAAAAAGATAATGAAAAAAAATCATATAAAAGTTGATAAAAACTTATGAACTAATTAAAATTAAAAAAAATCAAAATAATATAATGAGATTTTTAAGGAATTCAAATAGTATTGTTTGTTACAAGTATACCCTTAACAAAATATTTGACTCAGTTCAAAATGGTAATTATCATAATTTTTAAAATTATTTTTCATTTTTTATTTATGACATTTTTCAAAGGGTTATGTGGTTTTGATTGTTCCTCGCCTTCTCGCAACTTGACCGCTTTCTCGTTTAAACCTGACCATATTATATATATATATATATATATATATATATATATATATATATATAGGGTCAGGTTCAGGGGAAAACCTCAAAAAAACGGAAAACTGAGGAACACCCTAGTAGCCTTCCATTTGGACTGTATGCACTTGTGCATACAAGTAATTTGTAATATGCACACGTGTATATGCCCAAGTGCATTATGCACTTGTGCATAAAAACCAAAAAAACAACATAATTACCTATATGCACAAGTGCATACCGTCCAGATGGAAGGCTACCAGATTGTTCTTCAGTTTTCCGTTTTTTTTAGGTTTTCCCTTGAACCTCCGTCCATATATATATATATATATATATATATATATATATATAGAGAGAGAGAGAGAGAGAGAGATGAATGATCGTGTGAGAAGAAGAATTAAGGTGAGAAGGTAAGAAGGGATCTGGATCCTTCATCACTTTTAATCTCAAACACACCCATGAATTGTGTTTGACATGGAAATTGATCTGGTGCATCTCAGTGCATTTCATCCTAATGTGCATCCAATGATGAAAATCCCTTCTTTCCCTATAAAACCTGGAATTTTAGGTGAGTGAAACTCTATGTTTGTCTTATCTTATTTCTATTTATGCTAATAATGGTCGATTCGGTATGTTTGATCTGAGGCTTATCATAGAACGTCTTAGTTGGCACGGAAACCTAAATTAGCGAAATCGAACTTTTGGCCTCGATACATTTCAAGCGATTGTGCCTGATGTTTGTGCAAATGGGCACAATAGCCTGTCACAATCGCACGCGTGGAGGAAGGCTCGGTACATTCGGTGCGACAATGCGAACGATTTTGCCACTGGCATAATCGCATGGCAAAGTCGCCTGTGGGGCCTGGCTTGCGGTACAATCCGGGCGATAGTGTCGTGTAACTATTCCCTTGTCAAAGTCGCCTGGCACAGTCGCTATCAGGCCAAACGGGTTTAAAAGCTCAGTCATGACCATTTAATGCAGAGTGTTCAATCAAATTAGTTCCAGGTCAATTTTGCTCTCTTTGGGGCGATTTTCCTCATCTTCTATCTCTCTGCTCATTTATTTCACTAAGGAATCATCCTAGAACATTTTTCTTCATCAAGCATTTACTACCAACCTAGGGTGGAGATTCCAAGGTTGATTTAAGTTTCAAGTCACTCTTCTTCATCTTTAGGATGTTGCTAAAATTTCTAGGTTTTCCCTATAAACCTAGCAAGTGAGTTTCTAAACCTTTTGTGAAAACTAGATACATGTCAAGTTGTCTATTTGGGTACATTTACAAGTTGATTTCCAAGTAATACCTCTCTATGTGAGAATTCATCTTATATGTGATTTGGCCTATGTTAATCTATGTTAGTGCATAGATTTCGCATATGTGTGTGTTGAGGATTCTTCAGAATTCGTACGACCTTATATGCGAATTGTCAGAATTCGCATAAGCCTTTGATACGAAAAGTTTTGTGTTGAAAAGTTTCCAAGGAAAGAATTCGCATGGTGCTTTATGGAAATTGCTTAGAATTCGCATAAGAGTGTTATGCGAATTGTTCAAGATTTCGCATAAAAGTTTAAAAATTCTTTTCTAAATGTAGAATCCGTGTGATTTTGTTGTGCGAAAAGATCATACGAAAAGTTTTATGCGAATAGTGGATGCGAAAAGTTGAAATTTTTTAATTTCTAAGTATAGAATTCGCAGATAGTGGTGTACGAATTTTTAAAAATTTGCATCTAGGCTTGTGCGAATTGGTGGAGTTCTGCGAATTCTGTTCATGTGAATTATGTAGTTTGCTTATATGTGAATTCTATAATTAGTGTGCAAATTCTTGGTTAGTTTGTGTAGTGTGCGAATTCTTGATCATTTGTGCTTGTGTGCGAATTTTGTATGTGAATTTTTGTGTTTCAGTGTGGTGCGAATTCCATACTTGGGAAATTTTTGGAAATCTTATTTTCTGAATTTTTCTGTATTTTGTGATTTCACTTGGACTAACGATCATTTCAAGTTCTTTTTGAAACAGTGTATTTTCAAGATGAGTCTTTCTGATGATGATGAAGAAACGTTTGCAAAACTCATAATAGATATTCAAAATCTCGCTTCATCAGTTGGATACTATTCAAAGAGATCAAAGAAATATCATGATGAGAAGAGGATACTGAGAGAAGAAGTTGATGCATTGAAAAAGATAAATGAAGATCTTCTGAAACAGACTTCTGGGTTGAATGAAGAAAAGGTACTGAGTTTGGAAGCTGAGATTACTGAGCTGAAAAGAAAAATCTCAGTCTTGGAAGATCAAATTGTTCAAATCCAGCAAGCAGATTCTGTTGATAAATATGAGGAGAAAGTTAAGGATTTGGAGTATGCTAATGAAGAGCTAAATAAGAAGATTTCTGATCTGGAGCTAAAGATGGTCAAAGACATAGATGATTTTAAGAAAGAAAAGAAAGAGTTTGCAAAGAAATTCTCAGAGTTTTCAAGAAAGAGTTTTGAAGAGAAGAAAACTGTTGAGCTGAAATGTGCAAAACTTTCTCAACAAATAACTTATTTTGAGAAAGTGATCATAATGGAAAGAGACAAGTTTGCAAAGGAGAAAAAGACCATTGAACAAAAGAATGTTGGAATCTTCAAAAAAATATCAGGTCAGAGAAAGAATGTTGAGAATGGTTTTGAAGAAGAAAGACATATGTTTGAATCAGAGATTGTGTGTCCCTGATTCAAGATTCTAATTGCAATTAATCAAACACAAACAAGAATGATTCAATTACCTGTTTGATTCAATTCTCAAAACTCAAAGATTACAACTTTCTCTCTCTAGAAGTCTCTCTCTCTCTACAAATTCTCTCTGAAATGTAAACTCAAATTCTAGCCATCGAATTCTTGTCATCTATCTATTAAACAACAAAGAAAGGTATTTATACCCACAAGCTAAAACAAGGAAAACAAACAAAATACAACACAAGTAACTTTGACTTTATTACATTTAGATTTTGACTTTTAATGAGAGTTGACTTTCTTAGCTTTGACTTCTTGTATTTTGACCTTCACTCTTCATGATCTTGTATCCAACATAATTCTACTCTAACAATCTCCCCCTTTGGATTCAAGATCATCATAAAAAGATTTAGCAAATCAATCTCCCCCTTTAGTTGCATTGAAGAACTTTAAATCTCCCCTTTAAGCTCAATCTGAGTACAATCTTCCACTTTTGGTTGATCTGTAACTTTAATCTCCCCAAAGTCTATCTTCAAGAAATACCAACAATCTCTCCCAAAGATGATAGTAACAATCTTCAATAATCTCTCAAAATTATCACAAGACTCTTTCAGATTTCGAAAAAAATTATCTTCAGATTTAGCTCGACTTGCTTCAGCAAATAATCTTCAAAGAAAATGTCAGAAAATCAGCACATCTTCAAACAACTTTGACTTTGCTTGAACAATCTTTCAAACTTTCCAAACTTTGAACTTTATCTTCTTCAACTCTTTATCCAAACTTTCAAATCTTTGAAATTTCTGATCCGGACATTTTTGTAAATCATCTCCCCCTTTTTGATGAATAGAGCATCTATATCATCAAAACTTTTCCAAGCAATGTCTCTGAAATTCTATCTGACTACTAATCTTTAAAGAGCCTCTGATTCACCGTCAATTCGAATAATGTATTCATCTAGATCTTTGAAAATCTAGACAAAATAGGAATGTAACACCTGAATCAACAAATGAATCAGTTAATATGTCTGTCAGTAACACAAAGTTACTGTGTGTAACAGATACACATAGGAAAGGAGCTTTTGTTATGTTCACTCCCCCAGGACTTCCATCCAATCATCGAAACACCACAAAGGAAATTTCTATTAATGTTATGACAAGAAAACAAATTCCTTGTGTGTTCGTGCAAGTGTAGAAAGAATTAAGCACTTGATGATTGCTTTTATAAAGGATCAAAATTGTGTAAACCACTGAGACAACAGTAGATAAACACAGACTCAATGTGCATGATTGAAGTGCGAAGGTGGGGTAGACTTTCTTCTATTTCAATATCCAGATTTTCCAAATGAAAATCAGATAGATTATATGTTGCTTCCCCAGAAAAATGTGAAACATTTTCTTTTTAAGAAGAAAATGAGTGGCTAGTGGGGTTATGTCAAGAGTTGGCATGGGTTATTTGCCTGTTTCAATAACGTTCACGAAGAAGTGTGAAACATTAGTAATGTGGCTGCCCGGCTCAGAAAGTAGTTGGTTCAGAGTTTGATATTCTTTTACTCTGTTCTCACACCCTCTTTCTTTTAATCATGTAAGCTCACATCTAACCAAACTCTCTTTTCCATTTTACCTCAACGCACAACCCACACTCATTTCTTTTAGACTCCTCACACTCAATCACTATGGATTAACTTCTTGGGTAGGAAACACTGGATAACGTGAATCCATAGAAGTTCATTTAAGTCCTAGCACAAAGAACCCATAATTTCCTATATAAGCATAACGTTGCTCAAATTATTTAACTTTATCAGTTAAAACTCAAATACAAGTCAGATATTTATATGCTCAGAATATAATCATGAAAATTTGAGCATTTTTAAACATTGAAGTATTTTCAAACAATTATATTGAATTAATAGATAAGAATGCAAAAGACTTGTTTGAAAATCTGACATTGTATGAAAATGATCAGAAATGATATGATATAGCAATTAAGGCTTATGGTAAAAAATAATGGATATTGTCTGTACGAAACAAAAATATAGACATTATTGAAATGAACGCTTCGAAATGAAAATACGCTCAAAATTCTTTGAAATGCAAGCGGGGTGTCTTACCATCGAAAAATATGTTTCAAAATTTGAGACATGGTAAGAACATTTTGAACAAAAAAAAATCAAACCGATGTGTGTGAATACTTGAAAGTATAAAGAAAAGACAATACACGAGTATTTATCTTTCGAAACACACGGTTTATAATCATGTAATCACAAGTAAATCTTGAAAACATTTAAAAATCACACTTCCAATTCATGAAATCTGTTTAAGAATCGGGAAGTGGTTTGAACATTTTAAGAACATGTTTTCTTATGATTGAAAGTTGTCCTTCTTTCAACCATATATGAGATTAAGATAAGAAATTAACCTTTTTCGTTGTGTCTTAAATCTCATGAAGTCGGCTAAAATCATAAAGATATGATCTTGATAGCTTCTCTCATTCTGCATAAGTCTCAAAGTCATGTCAAAGCCACTTTATTCACAAAATTTATTCAAAAATTAAAAGACATAAAGCAGTAAAACAGTTAAAGTACGAGTTCTGATCTGAAATAATCAGAAATCATATCCTTACTCCTCTTATTGTACGCATAAACTCCCCCTAAATTCATGCATCACAAATATTTAGCAATAAAATTCTATAAACTCCCCCTCAAAATAAAATTGATCATCTTAGAATCTTGTCTCACTCCCCCTGAGATCATGAACAACATGTTAAAGTGCAGATATCCTTTCAGAAATAATTATAAAGAAATGATGAAAAATTACAATAAAAGAAACTTTAATAGGTAATTACTGATTAGACCTTTAGATTTAGCATACCAAGCTTAGATACAAGAAAATTGAATCTCTTTTCATCTAAAGGTTTGGTAAACAAATCTGCAAGTTGATAATCAGTTTTTACAAAGTAAAGTATATTGTACCTTTTTCTACATTATCATTTATAAAATGATACCTGACATCATTGTGCTTTGTTTTAGTGTGTTACACAGGATTAGCCGATATGGCGATAGCGCTCTTTGAATAACAATAGATCGGTATTTTATCAAACTTGAATCCATAGTCTCGAAGTTGTGTTCGCATCCACAAGACCTGAGAGCAGCAACTGGCAACAGCTACATACTCTGCTTCAGCAGTCGATGTGGAAACACATAATTGTTTCTTTGACGCCCAGCTAACGAGCTTGTCTCCAAGAAATTGAATGTGACCTGAAGTGCTCTTCCTGTCCAGCATGCACCCTGCATGATTTGCGTCTGAGTAAGCAGTTAGTTCAAACCCTGTATCCTTAGGATACCACAGACCAAGATCTGCAGTCCCCTTCAGATATCTAAATATCCGTTTGACAGCAGCCAAATGGGATTCTTATGGGTCAGACTGATATCTTGCACACAAGCATGTTGAAAACATTATATCTGGTCTACTAGAAGTAAGATACATTAAAGACCCTATCATACCTCTATAAGTCCTAACATCAACACTTTTTCCTGAAGAATCAGTGTTAATCTTAGTACCTGGTGCCATTGGGGTTCCAATAGGTTTGCAATTTTTCATTTTGAATTTCCGAAGAATATCAAAAATGTACTTAGATTGATTAATGAAAATCCCCGTTGAAAACTGTTTGACTTGTAATCTAAGAAAGAAATTCATCTCTCCCATCATACTCATCTGAAAACGTGACACCATGAGATTTGAAAAGTTCTTATAGAATTTAGAATTTGTAGAACCAAATATAATATCATCTACATATATATGTATAAGAATGATATCAGTTTTCTCCTTTTTAACAAACAAAGTGGTATCGACTTTACCTTTTGAAAAACCTGACTTGACCAAGAATTGAGATAGAACATCATACCAGGCGCGAGGGCTTGTTTCAAACCATAACGAGCTTTATCCAAGATGTAGACGGGATTTGGCTTATCTAGATTTACAAACCCTTCTGGCTGAGAGACGTAGACTTCCTCCTTAAGTATGCCATTCAGAAAAGCAGTCTTCACGTCCATTTGATAGACTGTGAAGTTCTTGTGAGCTACGTAGGCTAGAAACATGTGGATTGCCTCTATACGCGCTACTGGAGCATATGTCTCGTCATAGTCTATGCCTTCCTCTTTCCTATATCCCTTGGCAACAAGTCTTGCTTTGTTGCTTATAACAATACCATCTTCGTCCTTTTTATTCTTGAACACCCATTTAGTGTCGATAACGGTTTTTCCTTCTGGTTTTGGCACTAGTCTCCAGACTTTCAGGGCTTCGAATTGGTTTAACTCTTCTTGCATAGCAGACACCCAATCCGAATCAGCAAGAGCTTCTGATACTCGAGTAGGCTCTATTTTGCTGAGGAATGAATCATGCATACATTGATTCAAAGTTGTTGACCTAGTTTGCACCGGCTTGTTGAGATCTCCAATTACTTGGTGAAGAGGGTGCTCTTTGGTCCAGCGATGTTCATGAGGGAGTGGAATAGATGAAGATTGATCATGGTTGTCATCTAAAAATCCACTTTCAGGTTCTTCAGTTTGAACATCATGAGGAAGGGATTCAGTTGAAATAATTGGTGCAGAAGCTTCAGTAGGTACAGCTTGTTCAGTCTGTTGATCTGTCCTTACAGCACAACCTACTGACTCAGCAACTTCTGGCTCATTATTAGTAGATACAACTTCAACTATTGGAGTAGGCATTTGAACTGGAATATCTTGTTGAATCGGGGAATTTGATTCAGTAGAAACATCTGAAGTGGTTGGATGATTAATCATTGAATCTTCAATCCTGTCAACCACAACAGGTTTATTCACATTAGATCCAAGATATTCATCATAAAACAGTTCAAATAAAGTATCTAAATCAGATAAATGATTAGTAGACGTTGAAGCTTCATCTGATTTGTTCTTTGCAAGTACAGGTTCTGAACGGATTTGCCCAGAAGCTAATACTCTAGTTATCACGGGTTCTGAACTGACTTGTTCAGAAGCCATTTCCTCATCGAATGTAACATTTACGCTTTCGATAACAGTTTTCGACTTCTTCAAATATACTCGATATGCAGCAGATGTAGAAGAATATCCAATGAAGATGCCCTCATTTGCCTTAGCACTGAACTTTTTCAGACTCTCTCTGTCGTTGAGCACAAAACACTTACAACCAAAAACATGAAAATATTTAATGGTTGGTGTTCGGTTGTTGATCAAAGCATACGGAGTCTTTTGAAATTTGCGGTGTATCATGGAATGATTCTGAGTGTAGCACGCAGTTGAAATAGCTTCTGCCCACAGAAATAGAGGTAAGTCAGATTGGCTAAACATAGTGCGAGCGGCCTCGACTAGCGTTCGATTTCGCCTTTCGACTACTCCATTTTGTTCGGGCGTACGAGCAGCAGAGTATTGATATGATATCCCGACCGATTCGAGATACTCTTCAACAGTTTTGTTTTTGAACTCTGTGCCATTACCAGTTCTGAGAAGCTTGACTGGTTTCTGCAGATTCACCTGGATCGTCTTCAGAAATGTAATGAGTACTTCGGGCGTCTCATCTTTTGATCGGAGAAATTTGACCCACGTGTATCGCGAATAGTCGTCCACGATAACCAACACATATTTATTTCCGCCTAAGCTTTGCGTTCGCATCGGACCACAAAGATCCATATGCAACAACTCTACTAGAGAACTGGTACTAGGTTCAGGCTTTCGGTTTATGTGGAGCTCTCTTCATCTTCCCTTTTTCACATATTGCACACAAGTGTTCTTTTTTATATCTCAGTTCCGGAAGTCCATTCACCAACTTTCCACTAACCAGCTTGTTTATATAACGAAAATTCAAATGTGATAACCTTCGGTGCCAAAGCCAACTTTGTTGCATCGAGGCTTTTGTCAGTAAGCAAACCTAATTGTCATTCTGAACCTTTGAAAGATTAATAGTGTAGAGATTTGTCTTTCGATTTCCGACTAAGAGTTCTTTACCGTCTTCAGTACGAACTGAGCAACACTTAGATTTGAAGTTGACCTCTAACCCTTTGTCACAGAATTGACCAATACTAAACAGGTTGTGTCCTAAGCCTTCGACATAGCTCACCTTCTTAATCTTTATGTTATCTTGAATGATGTCACCATATCCTAAGATTGGTGAAAACTGGTCGTTTCCAAATCGTACATTTCCGCTGAATTTCTCTGTATAATTAGACAATAAAGCTTTCTGCCCGGTCATATACTTGGAACAACCGCTATCCAAGTACCACATATACCGGGTCTGCAAGAGAAATCAGGAAACAACAATTTTAGGTACCCATTTAAAAACGGGTCCTAACAGATTAGTACAAGATTTTGGCATCCATTTGAATATGGATCCTCTTTTCTTTTGAAAACTTTTGATTTAGAAGAATAAACATGATAAGATCCAATCCAATCATTAGAATTATGATGATAAGCAAAATCATTCCACTGATAATAATAAGATTTATTAGTAGTAGGAGATAATCGGAACAATTACTTATTAGAATATCACTTGTAATCAGTTACAAGGTTTTTATTTGTCGAAGCAATAGAACCAACTACATCACACATACTACTAGTTGATCTATTACAAGAACTATCAGTAATTGATTCTGCCTTCTCATCACTCTTCCTTTTAAGTCGCCATTCAGATCTCTCTTCTGACCTTTTCTTTCTTATATATGAAACAGAAGATTTAAATTTATTAGGAAAATCAGATTTCTGAAATTGAATTTTCTTGTGTTTACCAGTGTTATTTTGTTTCTGTGAGCGTTGTTTCTTATACTTCTTACCCTTTGCATAGTAATCAGCATTCACAGAAACTGATTCACCAACCTTAGTTGATGATTCACATTTTTCATGAACACTTGGTAAAACTTGTCCATTTATCACAAAAGTAGAATGATTTGGAAGTTGAGCATTAAAGTCAAGCATATCAATTTCCTCTATACACCCGTCATCAGAATTTAGAAAATCATTTGCAGACTCAAATAAATCATCAAAAACAGTCTCAGAAGTTTGAAGTACTTTAGAAGATGGAGAACACACTTTAGATTTAAAAAGAAAATCTGTGTGTTTTAACACTGTAGAAAATACATCTTGTGTTAGATCACCCAAAATTCTTTCATCAGATAAAATATTTTCTAATTCAATTATTTTGCTTTCTAAGACAAGTGGAGGTACATAAGTTTTAGCTTGAACAGGTTTTGCCTCCATCTCAATCGAAGAATAACTCCGTGTTACTTACAGGCACTTTAACTGTTTCATATGTTGATTCAGGGTTACCACTCATATTTTGTCTAAATTTAAAAAGATTTGGATGAATACATCTTATGAATTGACGGAAACGTATCAGATCATTTAGAGGAGATTGTTCATATCCTACCAACAAGGGGAAATTGTTAATCATGGAGATTGTGCTTATCTGATTATTTGGGGGAGATCAATCAAATACAAAGCTGAACTTTAAATGTTTTGATGATTCTGATTCTCAAATTCATCAAAAAGGGGGAGAAGTTTCAAAGTTCAAGTCAGATGAAAGTTGATCATATCAGAAATGGGAGATATTTCGAGATGGTAAAGTCAAATTAGTTTCAAAGCGGAAAGTACAAGAATGAGATTGTAAAGTCAGATGGTTGATTGTTTCAAAGAAAGAGATAAGTCTGAAAGTTGCATCAAATTCAGAGATTGAAGAAACTATTGAGGTTTTTTGAAATTGGTTTTTTACTCAAAGGGGGAGATTAAAAGGAAAGCTAAAGTTTGAAGATTAACAAAGCTCATTCAAAGTGACAAAGATTTGAAGATGTTAGCTGGGAAATCATCGACTTTTCTTCCAAAACCAGCTTCCTTTTTCAGCTCTCTGTAGTAAAACACGCATAAGTCTCTGAAGTTTACAGTTGCACCTATATTCTCTAGAAGAGCATTTTGCAGCTTCTGTGGGTATAAGTGGTGTGCCTCTGTGTTTGATGATCAGAACTTGAATGAACAGTAGAGACTGAGTTGAGTACTTGTGGCTCTCTATCCCCATAAAAATTTTCTTTTCGCCTGTGGGATTGATGTACACGAAGCCAAAGGAAGGTGAATTGATGATGGAGTTTGAAAGGATTGTGGCAGAGGGTGGTAGATTATCCTCTGGGGGAGGAAAGTTTACTTTCTTGACCCCCAGATCAAGTGTCACTTGAAAGTCGACAATACTATAGAAGAGCAGCTTTTCCCTCATAGTTCTCTTGATGGTTAGGTGGGCTTCTTGATACTCTTTCTTCCAACCAAACTTGTCTTATGTCCACTTGAATAGCTCTGGGAGATCGTGAGGATGAATATTTGGTAGATCATCATCAGTGAACGTCCATATTTCCCCATCTTCTCTCTTCACCGCATACTCACTGAACCAGAAGTTTTTGCATTTTGTATGGCCAAGCTTGATTGTCAGAACCTCTGAGATTTTGGCCATGGAGAAGACTTTGAGTTTTGGCTTGGCTTTGTCTTTGTAGAATCTTCTCCTTTTCTCTGATATGATGTTCTATGAAAGTTTGATAGAGGGTTGATCGTGGGCTCCTCGGTTGTAAAGGTACTGGTAGACATCTTCTTCTATATTCTTCTTTGGAGGAACAGGGAAAGGTCTTCTCAAGCTTTCGAAGCCTTGGATAACCTCTGAAACTCTATCCTTAGAATGTTTTTCAATAGGGTCCAGGATAGGTAGTTCAGAGAGAGGTTGCAGATCAAGCGCCCAGTCTTCCTCTTCGGGCTTTATACCTTTCAGAGCATGACTTTTGAAGGCATCAAAGGAGCTCTTTAGAAGCTTCTTTGAGCTTGGAGGAGGTGATCTTTTCTTCAGAGGCTCTGTGGCAATAGCCTTGCCCTTGTCTTTGGTGGTTGGAGGTTTGTTGATTTGGACTGTGGGAGTGGAAGCTGCAGAGACCTGTTGTTGTTTTGATTTCTGCGGTCCAGGCTCTGAGCTTGAAGGTACTTGGTTCAGAGGTTCTGCTTGAGTTAGCAGGCTTTGAGTCATCTGCAGATTCTCCCCCTCATGAGGACCAGAGGCATCAGGATCTTGGTCCTCATGTCGTGCCCTATTTTGCGCTGCCTCAGCCTGGCAGGTCGCAGGTTCCTTCCTCTTTCATCTCTTGTAGAGGTTTTCGTCGACGTGTTTGGTGATCTTCTTCAAAACATCCTCTGTAGCCAACGACAACCTGTTCACTTCAAGGTCATATTTAAACTTGATGGTGGCTACGGTCTTCTTCAGATGCTCTACCACCTTCTTGCCTTCGTCGGAAATATCAGAGCCCATGAGGTAGGGGTGTACATAAAACCGTCAACCCGCGAAACCCGACCAACCCAACCCGCTCCCAACCCAATTAAACCCAACCCGCAAAACCGCAAACCGCCAAAAAGCTAATTAGAAGGGTTGAAATTGGGTTAGGAAAACTCAACCCAACCCAAACCACCAACCCGCCGCTATATTTCTTTTATAAAATTATATATATATATATATATATATATATATATATATATATATATATATATATAGGGTCCCCTTCATTTGCTAACCACCGCATTGGTGCTAACCGTGCTAACCAAATTTCGACCAATCAGAAGCTTTCATTTGTTTATGTTAATCGATCATGGCTATTAAATGTCGAAGGGCATAATTGGAATTCTATAAAATCGCCCAATTTAATGCATACCATATTTTAAGGAGGTTTTAAATTTGGTATTTATCTAAACAATAAATGTATTAATTCAAAATTAAAGTTTGATTTGCATCTGTTTATGAATGGAAGTTATCTTTTTCCTTAAATTTAGCATTTGATATATTTCTCACAGCATAGTCAATTTCACCAATTTGTTTTTTTTTTGTTTTACTAAGATTCAAAATGAACAACTATAGACAATATACAGAAACATTGTGCACATATATGCACATATGCATATGTGCACTATCCAAATTGACCAGAAGTTACTTTAAAATTAGCAAATCATCAATGCACATGTGCACACATAAGACATGTACATCTCACAATTCAAACATGCACATATGCCAATAAAAAGTGTATACATGCATTATGCACATCCCAAAAATTCGAGATGCACAACCATAGCCAATATACATAAATCCTATGTGCAAGTATGCACATATATGTATATAATATTTTTCTACAACCCACATGCACATATGCACTATATTCAAGTATGCACATATGCACTATTTTCGATTCATGTAAATATTTCCGATTCATCGGGTAAGCCCGGTCCCACCGAAAATAGGTTATGTTTTGACATTTTCTCCACCCATCTATTTTCCACATGTAGAGCCATTATTGGCTCAAGGGTTTGTCTAAGGATAGATGATAAATGTTGATAATCTCATCAGATTACTTTCTTCACAAAACCAATCTTATCAGACCAATACGACGTCGTCTTCTCCACCCTCAGTCTCTTCTAGTACCACCGATTACGTGGTCGTAGCTGATGTAGCCGTCACCAAGTTCAAAAAGTTTATCTCTCTACTCGATCGAAATCGTACCGGTCATACCCGCTTCAGACGAGGCCCACCTCATGTTTCATAAGAGAAACATGCACCGTTGGCAGCAACCGAGACGATGTATTCTCCTGCGCCGATTCAGCAGCGTCTTCCGCCACCACCTTCACAGACGATTCACCACCATCCCTTGCTTAAATCGGGATCCTTCGATAGGAAAGATTTTCCTCTCTATGCATCTCATCTCATCAAAAAGCAATGCCCACGATTTTGGGGATCAAATCCCTAATTGTTTGGGATTTTAATTTGGTAGGTATATATTCCCCAAATTAAAAGGAGTTGTATTTTGACCAAAATACCCCTGTACATACATGCATTGTATTTTTTATAACCGTTTTTAACATTTTAATTTAATAAAAATAAATTAATTGTGGACCATTGATCTCATCAATCTACGGTTGAGAATGGTTAGCACGGTTAGTACCAATGTCATGGTTAGCAAATGAATGGGCCTATATATATATATATATATATATATATATATATATATATATATATATGCAGTTTATTCACAACCCAAATTAACTTTAAGACTTATGGATTATAATTTATAATTTGATGATTGTAATTAGAGCTGTAAATGAACCGAACGTTCAGTGAACCGTTTGGCGGGAAGTTCGTTTATGTTCGTTCATTTAATAAATGAACGAACATGAACACATTTTTTTGTTCGTTTAGTTAAATGACGAACATGAACAATGGTCTCGTTCGTTCATTTATGTTCGTGAACGTTCGTTCATTTATGTTCGTTCGTTTGCATTCGTTTATGCTTGTTTACGTTTGTTTATGTTTGTTTATTATATAAATATATTTATATATTGTGACATTAATATGTAAAATCATTAAGTAAATTGAATTTTTAGAATTCTTTTTTTATCGCTCATAAGTTTACCCATTTTTTCATTTTGTTATGTTAGTTTTTAGGAACGGGATGATGAGTAATGGTGGTTGTTTTTTGTTCATTTATGTTCCTTCGTTTATGTTCATTTAAATTTATTTATGTTCGTTCGTTTATGTTTGTTTAAGTATATTTGTGTTCGTTTGTTTATGTCTGTTTAAGTCCATTTATGTTCGTTCGTTTATGTTTGTTTATGTTCGTTTAGCATCTTAACGAACGAACATAAACGAACACGAACAAACACATTTTCTTAATGAATGAACATGAACACAAAAAATTTCATTTTTTTAAGTATATAATATTTATATACGGCAAATGCAACAAATAAACTTACACACCCTCCTCACCTTTGGTGAGGTTCGAACCTCTGGCCTCCTAGGAAGTCAAAGGCTCTTTTATTGCTAGGCCAAATGCCCTTTGGTCTAAAAAAATTTCATTCGTTTACAGTTCGTGTTCGTTTGTTTGTTTGGTTAAGTTAAACGAACGAACACGAACAAGCCCTAATTGTAATAACTAATAACTTTGTTGAGAATAATTTTAGTATTATTTATTGTATTTCAATCGGCAAATTTATGTATATTACTAACCCGCCAACCCAACCCAACCCGCCATAACCCGCAAGGGTTGGGTTGGGTTGGGTTATATTTTTGAATGGGTTGGGTTGGGTTGAGATTTTCCAAACCGCCATAATTGGGTTGGGTTGTAAAAACGTCCCAACCCGCCCAACCCAACCCGCGTACACCCCTACCATGAGGTTTAGAGTCCGCAGAAGCATTCTCCCCATGGTCTCCAATTCTTCTTTCGTTGCTAGGCCGGATACATCAGGGGCATATTTCGAAGTTTGAGGAGCAGAGGTGGATGCCTGTGGTTGGAAGGGAACCATAACACTACGAGTTAGGTCCTTGATTTCGTCTCTGAGTTTAGTCAAATCATCCACCCCTGATTGGGTCACTTCGGCTGCAAACTTACCCATCTCCTCCATGCATATGTCCCCAAGGGTTTTGATTGCATCTGTCTGAATGTTGATCGATTCACCACAGCTCTGAATGTCTTTTCTTGTCACATAGGCCTCTGTCAGCTTCCTGATCTCAGTAGAATGTTGCTCCAAAGTTCGAGTGAGGGCTTTCAGAGCCTCTGTGTTGGCTTTCAGAGCTTCTGCAATGATGTTGGAGTTCTGTTGGGATGCGGTTGAGACAGAGATTTTGAACTCTTCGAGTTTGTGGAGCACCATGTCAGCAAAGGCTTTAAACTCACCCTTTATGACGTAGGTGTCCGAGGTAACCTCCGGAACAACACATGTTCCGGATTGAGCCAACGAGTATTTGGCACCTCCAGAGCCTGTGATGATGTTGAGCTCTGGATGATTTCCTTCCAATCCTCTATGTTCCACAAAGGAATCATCTATGGAAGTTCTGTCAGTAGGTCTCTTGGGGGAGGGTTCAGAGGCTCCCTCAAGATTCCTAGTGAGTAAGGTCTATGGTTGTTCTAGAACCACATAGCTAATGTGAGCTCTCACTGCCAACTCTGAAGCAGTTTGGTGGTCACTCTTGTGTGTGACTGAGGCAACAAATGCCTCTGTGTGAGGAACTGTGGTGTCCTGGGGCAACTGGACACTTATAACACCTTCACCCTGTTGAGAGGGTGGGGTGGATTTGGTTTCCCCAGATTTTGGTGGTACAGAGGAGGAAGGAATATCCTCTGTCCGGTCGGCTTGGGTTAGGTTCGGACCGTGTCGTCCTTCTTCAATACCTTTATGCACTAGAACTGCAGAGGTAGATATGTGGGTTGTACTGGGAGTTGGTTTGGGTTGTGTGCCTAAGGCATCTTTTTCACGACTCTTCTCCTGCGATTTTTTATTTTCTTCTCCTTCCTCATCACTCTGTGACTTGCCAGTCACATCCTCTACCTCCATGTCCACAGTTTCGCCCAAGTCCCCTGAGTACCTAAGGATGACCTCTTTAGCCATTTCAGAGGCCAATTTTAGAGGACTCTTAGGTTTATCCTCAGGGGTTTCCTCAAAGATAAGTGCTCTCCTTCTTGCCATCTGCATAGGTTTTTCGCCACCCTCTGCAGGTTCAGTTCTAGCACCTAGGGCCTCAACCTTGGCTTCAGCAGACCTTTCCTTCTCTGCAAGCTTACGCAGTTTCCTCTTCTTCTTCTTTTCAGAGGATTTGACAACCTCTGTGGTTTCTTCTACATACTTTTCCTTCCTAGATTTCTTACATTTTGGAACCTCTTCCTCTGCGGTTCTCTTCTTGCTTTGTTTCTTTTTCTCCTTTTTCTCAACCCTTACCCCTTCTATCGCACCTCTCATCTCACTCACTAAAGGTTCTCCTGTGGCTATGACTTCAGTTTCCCTTTCGCCCTCATCTCTCAAGTACATGAAAATCTCTCCTACCTGGAATCCTACGCGAGGGGGGTTGCAGGACTCAGTGCAGGAGTCTTGTGCCCTCGTATGTAAGTCCTAACTCCCTCTTCACTACCCATATATGTAGAAGGCTCGTTGACAGAGGTCTTGCATTCGGATATCCAGTTTTGAGGGTCGTTGGTCTGTGAGACTTCATCTCATGTAACTTAATGGTCTTACCCTCTGCTGGCAATTTTCCTTCTCCAATCAAATCATCTCCCAGAAGTAGTCCGAGGATCTTCCAAAGACAATGTTCTTGGGCTCTGTGCCCCTGTTTTGGTCTTGTTGTTTGGTGATGACAGCATTACGAATCTCTCTGAAGATGAGGACAGCGTAATCAAGTGGAAGGTCATAGTATTCCATACATGATCGCCAGAATTGTATGGCTCGACTGGTCAGGGCTCCCAACCTAGGAAGTTAGACATCTGTTTCGAATGGAGAAGATCACATTCCACAGAGGGGGCAGGTTTTGTCTTCTGAAATTAGTTCTCTTGGTGATTGGAATGGAGTATCCAATAAATCTTAAAAACTCCAAGATTTCTTCCTCTGTGGGCTCCTCTGAGAATTTGCGAAGGTTGAGATCTTCCTTGGTGGGGAGCTCAAAGATATTGGACAATTTCCTCGATTGATGCCCAAATCCAGTATCTTTGCAGTCGATGGATGAGTTGCATATCCTATGATACAGTGTCCATAACCATCCATTTTGGCGTGTCGAGCGCTTAACCAAAACTGTTGGATATATGATTCAGGGACATCGTTCCTTTTAATAGTTAAGGCCTTGACAAGGAAGTGGTTTTGGAGGATTTGGATGAGAGGTTCGGCTTCAGCAGGGAATCCAGAGGGATTCAAGGTGACGAAGTGGTTGTTGGGTTTGGTGTTCATCTGGGTCAGATGATAATCGTGCCTAGTGAATGATAGCATTCTGCTCGTTAGGACTTGTTCTTGACTAACAGAGTGTGAGTCGGCTTGTTGTGCCACTGAGTGTTGAGAGTCATTAGAGTTCTTAGAGTCGTGGGAGTTTTTAGATGAGTTGTTGTGAGAAGCCATTCTTGAAGCAGCGAAGGTTTATTGCAAAGGAATTTTTTGAGAGTAAAAGTTGCAGGTAAAGAAATGAGAGGAGACAGAGAAGGGTTTATATACTGTGGGAGATAAAAAAAATTAGGCGGTAAAAAAGAAGAATTTGAAATCCGTAATGAGTGTAAACGGATAAGAAGTCGTTTTAAAAAAAACGACGGTACAGATACGAACCAATAGGAATGTGTCACGTCAGGATGGGCGGTGCACGATCGAGTACATGCGCCTCCCTCTATTCTCACGCGCGTGGTGTTTACTATTTCCACATGACCGTGATTTTCAAAAAATAACCTGCATAAAATGACCGAATGGTAAAAAAAATGTTCAAGTTAAATTTGCAGAAGCTCTGTGGGTCAAGAGCTTCTGAGGTCATTAGGAGGGTTCAGAAAGACAGAGAGGACCTAGACATTTGAAAGAACTCATGAGATGATCGCACACAGACCCAACCATATGATTAATGGACAAGATACCTTTTTGTGAGGTACAGAGGCTCTATGATAGGTCACAGAGGCTCTGAGATCCAAAGTTTCTAATTTAGGACATAATTTTGGGTCGGTGATCACTCAAAAGTTGTGAAAGCGTTTTGAGGGGCAGAGACATATTTAAAGAATGATGTCGAGATCCCCCTTGAATTGTTAAGGTCCTATTTCATCTCCCCCTTGGTCTGTGCTTGGATCTTTTAGAAATATACGTTTGAACAAGACACAAAGCGAGAGAGCCATTTTATCAAAAGGTTATGAGAAAGAAAAACTGTACAAACAGTAGAGAATAAAAAAAATATGTACACGATTATACAGTATGTACTGCAGAGGCTCTGTGGATCAACTCATGTTAAGCATGCCAATTTTTCCAACAAGAAAAGTGAATTTTTTCTCATCTAATGCATTTGTTAAAAGGTCGGCAAGCTAGTAATCTGTGGGGACAAAGTACATTTCTATGGTCCCATGCTCCACATGATGTTTCAGAAAGTGGTACCTGATATCGATGTGTTTTGTCTTAGAGTGCTGAACAGGATTGGCAGAGATCGCAATGGCGCTTTTAGAGTCACAGAGGATGGGGATTTTCTCGATGTCAAATCCATAGTCTCTGAGTTAGGTTCTCATCCACATAACCTGTGAGCAACAACTAGCGGCAGCAACATATTCTGCTTCTGCCGTAGAGGTCGAGACACAATTCTGCTTCTTAGAAGTCCAACTCACTAGTTTCCCTCCAAGGAATTGGCAACTCCCAGAGGTACTCTTTCTGTCTAGCTTGCATCCTCCGTAATCTGAATTTGTATAAGCCACAAGATCAAATCCAGAGTTCTCTGGATACCAGAAGCCAAGACTCTTGGTCCCTTTTAGGTATCTGAAGATTCTCTTGACAGCAAGAAGATAAGATTCTTTGGGGTTAGCTTGAAATCTTGCACAGAGGCATGTGGCGAACATTATATCAGGTCGACTTGCGGTTAAGTACAAAAGAGACCCTATCATACCTCTGTAGAGTTTACACTCCACATATTTGCCCTCTGGGTCTGCATGAAGCTTAGATCCAATGGCCATAGGTGTTTTCATTGGTGAAGAGTCAGATAACTTGTATTTTTCAAGTATGTCATTGACATATTTAGAATAGTTTAGGAA
Source organism: Arctium lappa (assembly GCA_023525745.1). NCBI lineage: Eukaryota > Viridiplantae > Streptophyta > Magnoliopsida > Asterales > Asteraceae > Arctium > Arctium lappa. The sequence continues at coordinate 40,169,757 of CM042050.1, read as the reverse complement.
AATTCCCTCTTTGGTTTGTTTGACTTGCAATCCTAGGAAGAAGTTAAGTTCTCCCATCATGCTCATCTCAAACTCACTCTTCATCAATGACTCAAACTTTTTACAATATGATTCATTTGTGGACCCAAAAATAATGTCGTCGACATAAATCTGCACAATCAGAATCTCACCTTTTCTCTTTTTATAAAATAGGGTTGTATCAATTGTACCTCTTTCGAAACCATTGGCAAGAAGAAAGTTTGAAAGTCTGTCGTACCAGGCTCTAGGGGCTTGCTTTAGTTCGTACAGAGCCTTGTCCAAGAAGTACACGTGATTAGGATACTTGGAGCTTTCAAACCCTGGTGGCTGCTGGACATATACGTCTTCTTGAATTTGTCCATTTAGAAAGGCTGACTTAACATCCATTTGAAACACTTTAAAATCTATGTGGGCTGCAAAGGCAAGAAATATTCTTATCGCCTCAAGCCTTGCCACAGGGGAAAAAGTTTCTTCATAGTCAATCCCTTCTTCTTGGCAATATCCCTTGGCCACCAGTCTAGCTTTGTTCCTGATCACCACACCATCCTTGTCTTTTTTGTTCCAGAAGACCCATTTGGTCCCTATTGCAGTTTTGCCTTTCGGCAGAGGCACTAGGGTCCATACTTCATTTCTTTCAAACTGCAGAAGCTCTTCTTGCATAGCTTCTACCGAGTTTGGGTCTTCAAGAGCTTCAGAGATCTTTTTAGGCTCGATAATACTCACAAAATTTGTATAATAACAAAATTTTGTAGTACTAGATCGAGTCTGGACTCTGTCAGAGGGGTCACCTATAATTTGGCTTTGTGGGTGACTTCTGGTCCACTAGGTGATCATTGGAACCTTCTGGAATTACTTCTGGAGCATGTTCTGTCTCTTGATGTTGATCACCTTCTGTAGAAGGGAGATCATTTGTACTTGTCATGGGACTTTGATCATTTTGAGTTGATGTTATGAGCTATGTGGTGCCTTACTCAGAGTTCTCTGATTGTTCTGGTGTTGACCCTTCAGAGATATCTTGAAGATGACCAAGATCTTGATTAAGCTTGGAGCCTTGTTCAGTGTTAGCCTCTTAGTACTCCCCTTCGACATTTGCACCTGCAAAAGTAGTGGAAGAGGGTGAAGTATTTCTAGGACCTGATAGAGACGTACCTGATTAGTCTACAGAGGCTTCAGCTCCAGAGGCTCTGTGATCATCCTCTGAGGGTCCATCATCGTTGAACATCTCTTCAAACAGATGATGAAGTTCACTTGCTCTAGATGAGTCACCAGATTCTTTATCCTGAAGTTTGAGTTCTGAGTTGATCTGCTCAGAAGTCACCTGAAACAAGTCATCAAAAGAAACATTAATACTTTCAAGAATATGTTTTGATTTGAGCACGTAGACTCGGTATGCCTTGGAGTTTCATGAGTAGCCAACAAATTTGGCCTCATCAGCTTTGGGACTGAATTTCCCGATTTGCTCTCTGTCGTTCAACACAAAGCATCTACACCCGAAGACATGGAAGTACTTGATATTTGGCTTTCTTTGGTTGAGCAGGTGGTAAGGGGTCTTTGCATGTATTTTCACCACCAAAGATCGATTTTGGGTAAAACATGTCGTGGAGATGGCTTCTGCCCAAAAAAGAAATTGGAAGTCCTGAGGCAGTGAGCATGGTTCTTGCAGCTTCCACTAGTGTTCGGTTTTTGCGTTCAACAACACCGTTTTGTTGTGGAGTCCTTGCAGCAGAGAAGTTATGTGAGATGCCCTCTGTCTAAAGATAGGCTTCTATTGTTGAGTTTTTGAACTCTGTTCCGTTGTCACTTCGAACTCTCTGAACCCTGCAATCATGAAGAACTTGTATCCTCTTAAGGAGATTGATTAGTACCTCAGGAACATCTGATTTCTTTCGAACAAACTTCACCCAAGTATATCTAGAGAATTCATCTATGAGTACAAGAATGTACTTCTTACCACCTAGACTCTGCACAGATATGGGACAACAGAGGTCTACGTGAAGCATCTGCAGAGGTCTAGTGCAAGATATGTCTATTTTGGTCTTATGGGCAGCCCTTTTAAGTTTGCCCATTTCACATGCAGAGCATAGATGATCTCTGTTGAATTTAATACTTGGTAGCCCCTTTACCAGGTCCAGTTTCACAAGTTTGTCTAGAGAGTGAAAGTTTAAGTGACAGAACCTGTTGTGCCAGAGCCAAGCTTCCTCGTTCTTACTTGAGACCAGACAAAGCTTTTCGTCTTTGTTGATCGACTTGAAGTCCATGAGGTATAGATAACCTCGTCTCTTGGCACGCAGAAGCTCTGTAGTTGTGTCTTCCTTAAACAGAGAGCAGTATTTCTTCTTGAACATCACATCGAGTCCATTATCACAGAGTTGGCTAACACTTAGCAGGTTATGCTTAAGGCCATCCACATAAGCCACTCTGTTGACATCGATGTCTCCATTGGCAATGACTCCATAGCCTTTGATTTGACCTTTCTTGTTGTCTCCAAAGGTTACAGATCATCCTCCTTGTTTTTCTTTGAAGGCGGAGAGCAACCCTCTGTCACCAGTCATGTGCCTTGAACACCCGGAGTCTAGGTACCAAATGGGCACATGTTGTTTCTTCTGTGGACAGATTAAGAAGATTTAGGTACCCATTTCCAAATGGGTCCAGGCTTGTTAGGAGTCTTTAAAGGTGCCTTAACACCTTTGATTTTGGTTTTATCCTCCTTGATAGAGGTACCATTTTGTCCTTTCTCACCCTTGAATTTGGCATTCTTGGGCTTCGGGTGAGATATAAGAAAGGAGGGCCTTGAGAAGTGTTGATTTAAAGCATGCACAAGATCAAAACATTTGCAATGGGTAACTTCAGAAGCAAACTTCTTAAATATTTCATTAAAATTGTCAAAGAAGGGTACAGAGCAACTTTTACATCAACCCATTTTAGATTTGGGTTTCTTTTCACAGAAAACTTTGTCTAATCTAGGTTGTCTATTGTCAAAAACTCCTCTTGGATGGCTCTCTAAGTGTACTCTCCCTTGACGACTTTCCTTTCGAGCATTCACTGCCACAGAAGCATTAGTTTTGTCAATTTTGGGCCATTTTGCCTTCGGTTGCCAGGTGAGATTTTCTAGAAAAGGTTTTATAGGTTTGACAGGTTTTGGAGCTCTGGAAGTTTGAGTGTCTTGACCTTTTCATTTTTCAATTTTTCAAGCTCAAGAGAAGTCTTTGCTTGAAGACACATATCCCAAAAATCAGGGTAGATGGGTACTCCTGTAGTTCTCCTTTTGGGAGCAACTCTTCTGTTAAGAATACCAGATGGTAGCTTACTTTCCTCTGGACCACAGGAGACCATCTCAAGTTCCACAAAACTTGTCTCATCACTGTCAGAGGAGGACTCAGACTCTGATTCAGAATCTGTATCGAGAAAGTCCTTGTGAATGAGAGCATGAATTTATGGAAGTATGTTTCTTTGTCCCTTTGTAGTGTCCTTGGGAGCATTTAGATCTTTTGAAATACATGGAATAACCATAGGAACACTAAGACAATTTAGAAGATCTTGCTCAAAGATTTCTTCTACTTCAGAGGTTAGATCAGGATGGTTGAGAAAGTGATTTTCATAGGTCTTTCTCAAGTCACTTTCCAAAAACCTTTTAAAGAGTTTTTCTTCCACAGAGGCTGGAACAAACTCTGGTGCATCAGAGGACAGTTCCTTTTCAGGAACCCTCATGCACATAAAAGCCATTTGAGTTTGTGTCTCTGGATGACCAAATCTGAAGACCCCTATCTGCTTTTGAGACAGATATTTCTTTGGAATAGATTTTCTCTTTGAGAGGAGTGCAGATGGCAACTTATTGTTTTCATACCATACATTCGCCATCTGCAGAGGTTTCCTCAGATGTGGTCCTTCAGAGGTTCTGCGCCTTTTAAATGTGGATAATAGGTTTGGAAGACTTGGTTTTAGAAATTGTCCAGGGCAGAAGATATTTGCTAAAGATTTGTTCCTTTTATTTCCAATGTAGGGGTCAATATCATCGAACCCTATACCTCTTCTGCCAATCTGTGTATTGACTTTTTCATGGACCTTTTGAGCATCCTGATATCTCTTAATTAGGAGATCTCTGTCGAACAGATCTTGATGAAAAACTTCTCTTTCTTTTTGGAAAAAGTTTTTCAAGGAAATGGCGTTTAATCGATCACTCTCACTGTTCTTTAGCTCTTTCACCTTGTCTTTTAGAGCTTGATCAAGTTTGAAAATCTTTTCCTTTAACCCTTTCTTTTCAACGATATGCTCAGAGACAAGAGATTTCTTTCAAGATAGAGCTTATCCTTTTCTTGAGTGAGAAGCCTTGTTTATCTCTCAAAGAAAGCCAATTTCTTTTCTAGCTCTGAGCACATGTTTTTATAAGCAAGAGATTCATTTTGTAATTCAAGAAGTTTGTTTTCAGAGTCAAAATTATAAGAGTCAGAAGTAGATACCTCACTCTTGTCGTCAGAAGAGTGGACTTTTGCCATTCCACAAAAGAGTGCATTGTTGTCTCCTTCATCAGAGGATTCATCGGTCTCAAGGTTATGTTGCTCTGCCATTAGGGATCTCTGAGTGTAGTACTCTGCTTTCTTTTTGTAGAAAGCAACGTCTCTTGTGGGTTTCCCTTTAATGGCAGAGGACTTGCACTCAGCTGCAAAGTGGCCCGGCTTCCCACATTTGAAGCAACCTTCAGTTTGTTGGGGGGCTTTGTCACCACTTCTGTCGTCTGACCTCTGTCCATTCCTTCTTTCTCCTTGCCTCTGATCCTCGAATTCTTCTCTCCCATACTTTCTTACTTCACCATATCCTCTACTTCTGTCGTCTCTTTCCTCTCGTCATCTGTACTCTGGCTTTTTCTTAAGACCCCTGTTGAATTATCGGGTCATAAGTGCAAGGGTCTTAGCCAGGGCAGCCATATCGATTTCCTCCTCAGATCCTTCCTCACTTTCACTTTCTGCCACTAGAACTTTCTTCTTCTTTTTCTTGTGTGCATCCTCCGCAGTCTTTTCCTTCTTACCCTTGCCTTGTTCTTTTGTGACATTACCCACCAGTGCCAGAGGACCACCGACAGGGGTCATCAACTTTGATATCCTGTTTTCTTGACTGATCAATGTCCCAAAGAGGTCTGAGATGGACCAGACATCAAGATCTAGTGTAGCTTGCATGGACATGGTTAGATGAAGCCATTCGTCATTCAGGCTTTGAAGGAATCTGACATTGTTTTCCTCAGAGGTTCTGTGGATGTCGTATCTCTTGCACTTGTTTATCAAGGAATTGTATCTTTTGTATGTGCTTTGGATGTATTCACCCGGCAGAGCCTTCAATGCAAAATATTCATCAATGCATAGAGCTCTGTTGTTCTTGAGGATTTTAGCACCACCCTCAAGTTGTTTCTCTAGCTCTAACCATAGGTCCTTTGATGTTTCATAGGAATCAAAGGACTGAAAGATGTCATTTGGGATAGCCATGATGAGTAGTCTTTTGGCTTTCTTTGCAAGTTCATGCATGGCACTTTCTTGTTCAGTCCATTCATTTAAGGGCTTGGGATGCTGATATTCAGGAACTTTAGGGGTATTTGCGGTGGCAGGAACACGAGGAACTGTGGTCATTGGAATGTAAGGAGGGTTGTGAAGAAACTCAACCAAACTAGGATCCACACCTTCGAGAAAGTGCACCATCCTGATTTTCCACTGAGGATATTCATCTCTCAGTAGAGTAGTAGGTTTTGATTGAGATCCTGCACTGAAATAATTGACTGGGTTTGCCATTTTCAGATAAGGAGAGAAAACAGAGTACGAAAGGTTCTTTAGAAAAGACCTAGAATGTGTTCAACAGGGATGAGTATTCGGTATGAGAAAAATAACAACCAACAAATAAGCTTTGAATCTGTCTTTAGCGGTTCAAACACACTTGCTTTTGAATCTACGGCGAACAGGTTGAAGAATCTCCAGAAAACAGAGTATGTTTATGAGTGGGGATCAAGGCAAATAAACAGACTCAAACTACTACCTAGAACGTGGGAATCAAGTATAGAATAGGATCATTTGATATTAAGAATCAAAGTCTGCTCTGATACCAATTGTTGATCCCAATAATGATGTTCTTTGCTTGATGGACTTTTTACTACACATAGATTAATAAATAAGAGTGCGGAAGCGTTTCTAATATGTAGAAAAGTAGAACATACAAGGTAGTAGACACACAAATAATCAATAAACAGAATCGTAAGATATAACAAGGGTTTTACTCAAGACACTGTTTCATTGATTAGCTTTAAGAACACCAAGAACACGCGTTGGTGTATGCAAATATTCTCAGGGAAATACAATCTCTAAATCAGACTTGTGTATGCTCGCATTTTTAAAAACTCAAGATGGTGCTCCTATAATATACAAGAAGGATACACCCTATAGTACAAGACAAAGGCTGACATTCCATAAACGGAATGCCACCTGGAAAGTAGAACGATCGTGCGCCGTGGAAAAGTGATCTGGAAATCTTCGTACAACAGGTTTCACATGTTCTGCACGTGACCTTGTCTTAAACTGAGTTCGCCAATATCTTCGAACAGTCTCCAGAGGTTAGCCATCACAGAGGCTCTGTGAGTGATCATAGAGGCTCTGTGATCTGAAGTTCATTATCAGGTTACGAGTCCTCTGGTAGAGCGTCGACAGAGTCTTCTGAGATTGTGGGTTCTGTGGTGTGCTTGGATGTTCTGAGCAAACTTCTGCAGTTCCTATACTTAGCCTATTTTTCAATACTTCTATACATGAAAGTTGGGGATAACAACTAACACCGTAAATTCGGTGATAGATTCTACACTTTATCGTCAACTCGCAGGTGCCCTCCAATACTTAACGTTTACCAGGCCTGATATCTCATACGCGGTCCAACAGATATGCTTGTTTACGCATGACCCACGAGAACCACACCTTCAAGCCCTAAAACATATCATCCGCTACATCAAGGGCACTCTCGATCTTGGTCTATATATTTCCCCTCTTCCACCGGAAATCTAATCTCATACAATGATGTTGACTGGGGCGGGTGTCCTGATACTCGACGATCAACATCCGGCTATTGTGTGTTCCTAGGCGCCAATCTTATCTCTTGGTCCTCAAAACGTCAAGCTACCATTTCTCGTTCAAGTGTCGAAGCTGAATATCGAGGAGTAGCTAACGCGGTCGTTGAAACTGCTTGGCTTCGCAACCTATTACTTGAGCTTCATTGCCCATTCAAGAAGGACACCATTGTTTATTGCGACAACATCAGCACCATTTACATGTCCTCCAATCCGGTGCAACATCAATGCACCAAACAAATAGAAATGAACATTCATTGTTCGAGAAAAAGTCTCCCTCGGCCATATCCGTGTACTTCATGTCCCTTCGTCACTACAATATGCAGATATTTTCACGAAAGGACTCCCACGCCAGTTCTTCACTGATTTTTGATCCAGTTTGACCGTACGCTCATCTCCGGTCCGACCGTACGCTCAGACTGCGGGGGTGTGATAGTATATAAAATCCTAAAGGATTTATTAATCAAAGTTGTATATTTGTGAATCAATTTATGATAGTATAGGATCATTTGTAATCCCTTATTTGTAGCTCATATCCCTTGTAATTTGCTATGTATTTGTATATATAGAGAGTCTAATACATGGGTCTCCTCAAGGAGCCTTTCACATTGTCTTTTAGAATGTTCTTCAAATAGGCACTAAGAGGGTTGAGCCTTGAGGTGCTATCCGGAAGGGTAGTAATATGAGTTTTAAATTCATAACCGCAAGCGAACGGGAAATGTAGCATACGGGTCGATCACAGGGAGGCGATAGGCAAAACACTGACTCGTTCTAGACTATGGCCTAGCTACGGGAAATCATCAATATTTTATTTATTTTTACAAAATAAACTAAAAAGAATGACGAGACAATAAAAATGAAAGCTAACGAAGATCAGACAATGTTAATCTCGGGTTTTAATGATGGTGAGTATTTGTTGTGTAAAATACTTTAACCCTCTATCGAGGTGGAAAAGCCTTTCTAAAACGATACACATACTTTTGTATGATACAAACAATGAAAAGAAGCATTTTGTAAAACAAATATTTTCTCGACCTACGTCCCTAACTATTTTCATGTTAGGACCGTGGTCATCAACCAATTCGTTCTAAGTTGAAAATCAAACTTTCGTCCATATTCCGACTAAACAAATTAACAAACACTTGATTAAAATCGATTAACCACATAACAATTTTCGTTGATTAAAAACCAATCAATTAAAATCTAATAATCGTTTTAAAATAAATTGGTTAATCCCAACATTTTTTATCCGAGACACACAACCAAATCAAACGAAAGCTATACTACCAAACATAATACATACATTTAAAGCACGATAAAATTAATCTAAGAAAATTGTAAAGATCGATCCAAGGAGTGTCACTATCCAAGAATCGTTTCTAACCTAAAAAGCAGTAAAATGAATTTAAGAACAATGCAATAAACTAAATACGGGAAATTAAATAATAATTAAAAGTAAAATACAATTAAACTTCAAGCACGAACAATAAAGAAATAAACTAAACTAAAACATAAAGTTAAAAAGATAAAGGGAAAGAATACAATACAAGTGGTGAGAATCCGTAAGGCTTGAACTTCATCGTCGATCCGTCATATTACATCTTCATTAAGTCTTCAAAGGCTCAAGGATTAAAGGAATTACAAATAAATAAAAATCAAAGCTAACCTAAATCTAAACTAAAAAGATAAAGATAAAGAACAAAAGAGAAAAAGGGAAAAAAGCTAAATCTAAAACCTAAAAACAAAAAAAAAGAATAAAGAGAGGAAGAAAAAAACTAGAAAACAATTATATTTAAATATAGAAATTTTTAATTCAGCTCCCTCAACTTTGCAGCTCTTTCTAAACCGCCCCTCCTGATTTTTGTTCTTTCGAAATTCCCTTGCTAGATTTCTTTCTTTTCAAATTGATCCAATTTTGTGTCATCTTTATATAATTGGTCCACCACATAAAAATTGATCAAATGCTCTAAAAATCCATCATCATCCATCTCTATATTTCAACGCAAATATCTGTCAAAATACGACGAAAATACAAAGTACCAATGTAATATCCCCAATCGATTATTATACGAAAAATAACTAAAAATATAAACAAAACTACGTGCAAACAATTAAACTAAATGCAATTATAAACTAATATGAATTCATGTACAAATGCACTTAACAAGTAGGCACTAAGAACCACTATGCTTGATGTGCTATCTTAAAGGTAGGCACTAAACGTGTGAGCCTTGAGGTGTTGTTCCTAGGAATGAGCACTAAGGTCAACCGACTCTTGAGGTGAAACTTGTTAGAAGTCATTAGGCATATGGACATTGGGTCTAAGAGCCCTATATGACAACATTGGAGTGTGGCATACTTTTGTGTTCCCATCACCCTCAATGGATACTGGTCTCCCCTGTGGTTCTAAAAGATAAGCATTGGTAGTAACATGATCTTGGTTTAAATGTTTCATTTGACTTATAGGTTGTCATTGCTACTTTTCTCATTATTATTCTTGTTGTACAAACTCAATGAGCTTTTTGGTCTAACACTTGTTTGGTGTCGGCATGTATCTCAGGTCTTAGCGGTAGGAGTACTTAGGTGATCCTCAATCCCCCTTGTGACCTTGTGGGAGCTTTTTGGAATACCAAGCATTGACTTCACATTTTGGAGGTTTGGGCGACACCCAAGCGTAATTTAGTCCTTTGAGGAATTTAGATTAGGAGTTTATTGACCATAAACCCATTTGATTACAAATATAATTTAATTGGTGTATATTGTTCCCTTTTGGGCAAAGCTCGTATCTTTATACTTTATGTATACCATGTTTTTTATTTTAATTGGAAATTTAGTTACCTATTTTTGGGGCGTTACAAGTTGGTATCAGAGCTTTAATTTAAGTGAAATAGGTGTGACTTTAGAATAACTAGACTTAAGCTGTGAAATTTTGGAAATATTTACCTAGACTTGGGTAGAACTTTTAGGCGAGAAGAGAGATAGGGATAACGGAATTACACTTATTAACGTTGTAACAATGTAACGACAATCCTTGTGTGTAATATATTCAAAATCTCATATGGCCAGCGCTATTATGAATATATTGTGATGTAAGTTTGCTTGATATTACTAATGTCGTGATAATTAATGAATGTAGTAATACGTTTCAATTTCTTAATCTTATAAAGAATTAACCGGTATGGTCATTGTCATGTGTGTGACAGTCCATCATGGTGGATACAAGGACCTGAGCCGTAGCTCGAGAATACGAGGTTGAGACAAGTGTGACGGCCCCGGAGCTGCTGGGGAGAAGTGATATTGTGCCAGACCCTCCAATCCCGCAAATGTTAAGTCGGAGAATCAACGTGGTGTCGAGGGAAATCTGACTACCGATAATCCGGTCGTGTAAGAAGTGGACCTTTAATCGGTAATGATGGCTAGCTTTCTTCAAATGATGAACTCGGCCATGGAGAAACGAGACGAGAGACTCATGAAAATGTTGGAAGATCAAGACGCCAGCAACAGAACGCACAAGACAGTTGCTAAGAACTTCGTGATCGGTTCCGTTGGTGTTGGGAATGTCAATGGCATCGAAGAACATGCAGTTTTCGGTGAAAGGAGAAGAGAGAATGGGTGTTCTTACCAGACATTCCTATACAGGAAGCTGCCCAAGTTCGCCGGAACTACTAATCCAGTTGCCTGCATGAATTGGATTCGGGAAGTAGAATTAGTGTTCGAGTCGAGAGAGTGCGAATAATCCCAAAAGGCCAAGTTCGTTTCTCAGATGTTCAGGGGGTGAGGCCCTAAGTTGGTGGAACATCACCCAGTCGTCCCTTGGGCCGGGATTTCTAGCCCAATTTACATGGGAGACCTTCAAAAAAAGTGATGGATAAATATTGCAATGAACGAACCCTTGATTGAATCAAAGAAGAGTTCCAAAATCTGCGGAAAGGAAACCAAATCATCGCTAAATACCCAAGACTGTTCATCGAGAAGCTAAGCTTGGTGGAGCATCTGGACTCCGATGAGAAGACCAAGATCAAGGCTTATTAGAGGGGACTACCAGCCGAGATGAAAACAACAGTGAGAAATGCCAAGGTAATCACGTTACAAGAGGCCATTGAGGAATCCCAATTGGTAGAGATGATATCGCTCAAAGCAAAGAAGAGCGATCACAAATAGGAGAGAAAAGGATGTGGGAAGGACCATCAGGACCTGTAAAGAAGTTTTGACCACAACCAAGTGGTAGAGTCAGAGATACGAGATGGTGCCATAAGTGTCGGAGCAAACACTACGGCCCCTGCAACCCCAAACCAAGCCCAAATCCATCTGGATGCTACAAATGTGGGAAGACTGTCCATGTAGGTCGGGACTGCCCTATAAAGAGGGTAGTTTGCTTCGAATGTCACGTGTCGGGACACATCAAGAGAGAGTGCTCGAAATTAAGTGGAAGAGGGATTGCAAGCGGTAACCCTCCAAAAAAATAAATTCCATCGGAGGCACCAAGTCGTGCATTCTAAATGACAACCGATGAGGCTAAGAAGACCGTCGACGTAGTATCAGGTACTTTTCTAGTTAATTCTCTGTCGGTTCATGTGTTGTTTGATGCAAATGCTAATTGATCTTTTGTATCAAATTCTTTTTGCAAGTATTTTGATATCCCTAGTAGCCCTCTAGTCGATGCCTTGGTGGTAGAAGTAGCCAATGGTGAACAAATTCTAATTGAAGAACGTTTCGAGAACTGCAAATTAGAGATCGATGGTAAACAGTTTTCTGTGAACTTATTACCGTGTCACTAAGGGGGTTGAACTTATTGTTGGTGCAAGTGTACGAAATCCATTTTCGATTTATTTGTTATTGTTGGTGAAAGTGTACGAAAAAGTTTACTATTACGGTTTGCAATCCCAATTATTTTGATGATAACAAACCAAACCTAACATGTTTATAAACTAATATTTCAAATGACTTTTGCAAGAAAAATATTATTGTGATGGTATATATCTAAGTGAATCAGAAAACCGAAAAAGTCAATCATCATACATTGGATGTTGCTAAGTGTTATAAAGATTGCAATGAAAGCATGCCGTGAAAATCAAAGAATTATAATATGTGCCGATAAAGCTTTCATGAAAAATGCATTGAGAAGCATTCCATGAAAATTGAAATTACACATTATCTTGGGATGCGTGCTACTCCTGAACTTGGAGAATTTATTTTTTGGGATCCGTGCTACTCTGGAACTTGGAGAATTTATTCGTGGGATGTGTGCTACGAGAAGTTAAACAACAGATGAAATCAAAGTTAACATCATTCGTAATCGTAGCGAATTATTGAGAGAGAATTTGTGAAAAGTTTCGGAAATTAGATATTTTATTATGAATTTTATATAGAAAAAAAGTTGGTGTCTGAAAAGTTTCATAAAATGCAATTACTTTTATTAGAAAAATATTTATATTGTAGCATTCATTGGTGAACTTCAAATTAAGATAAACATATGGGGTTGTCGGTTGGAGTTGCTCTTAATCAATTTCTTACTTTTTACCCAAATGTAGATATTTTGTATCAAGGTCCTTGTGACGTCTGTAAATGTTGTGTTTATGCTTGATGGATGTCATGCCAAGTTGCAAGTGAAGATATTATGCTTGGAAAGAAACAAGTTTTCTTTTGAAGTTTCATTACTAAATTGGTCTAGATCTTTTTATTAAACCTATACTAATCCAATTTTTAAAACTAACTATTAAAAGACATTGCAAAATAGTCATTAACCTTACTTGTTTGTCTTTGTAACCATAATAAAAAACAGGAAAAGAGTTTTTTTTGGGTCCCTTATGGCATCCTATGTGATATATAAAGCCATCGTATTTTGATAATTTTAACAATTTGACACCAATAGTTTATTTATAATTATTTAATAATTACATTTAGTTGCTGCTTATAATAATAATGTATTAACCTTTTAGTCGTGCCTATTTTTTCTATTACCACACTTTTTTTAACACATAAATTACTGTAAACAAGACAAATCCTTTTCTTAGATATGCGCATCAAATTTCCACATTTTTCACTTTTTCATTACAACTTTCAACAACATTTTTCACTTTTTTACCTATTTTTTGTTGTTTAGGTGCGATTATGAAGACCATCTTAGAAAAGTAAATGGGCTGATATGTTTCTGGGTCTAATTACACATCATTTGCACCAAAAAAATTACAGCCACAATAACCAACACAAACCACTTACTCTGTACTCCCTTCACCAGAATCATCCTCATCAGGCTCTTTGAGGAGATCAACCAGATCACCTTGGTCAATGCACCTTCTCATAACACCAGGTGGAACCAACCCCATTGCAGCAATGCTGTTTGCAATCGCATTCACATCCGTCGTTCCTCCATAGAAACCCCTACTTCCTCCACCAGCATCGGTGTTGGCCAGAACGGATGGAAACTGACTAGATCCACTGATGAGCAGCCGTAGTGTATCCCTAGCGCTCTTCTCTGAATCGCTTTCTTGGACCAATGGGGGAATGCTTACACTCATAGCAGGGCTGGCACTTACCAGATACGCTTGACCTGAAGAGCAAATGTCGATCACGGGCACATGAACTATAGGATCACACATGAGAGGGGTGAACATTGGGATCTGTTGGGAAGACGGCATAGACAAAGGCAGAAATGGTGGGATTTCAGAAAGATTAGGGATTGGTGATGATGACCTCGGAGCAGAACCTGCAAGCAGTGCTGAGAAGGGTGGTAATGTAAAGGATTCGGCTGTTGATGTTGTATGCAGGGGTGCTACCGTGTATTGGAGAGTTGAAACAACAGGTGGACACCAGCAGTAATATGGAGAAAATAGAGACGATGCTGCTATGGGAGGTATTTGAGGTGCTGCGCTTAGAGATGGCATGTCCACTGCTTTCCCTGGTTCTAGCCCACTTAATGATGGGAACAGGCAAATTTCAGGAGTAGTAGAAGGTTCTAGAAGCTTGCCTTTTTCATAGTTATTTAAAGTAGATAGCTCCCCGGTGCTAAGAGAAGGAACGGGCTGCGGCTTTTCGGAGCTTTTTCGCCTCAACTTGTCTCTCACCACATTTCTCAAAGAAGCCAAGGTTCTGGGTGGGCCTTCTTTGAAAGAACTTGGCCTAGGACTCAGGCTGCAGCTTCGGACACGTGAAGGCTTTGATGCCAAGGATGGGGATTGTGAATTTTGGGCAACTTCAGCAGCGTTGGTATTTGAGGCAGGGGTTGTTGAGACAAGTATGGTATTATTATCCAGAGGAATTGACCCAACAAGGTAAGTTCGAAGATGATCCACAAAACGTTTAAGACGTGAATCGCTGATTCCGGTTAGTTCAGCAAGGGAAGGCTTCCTATCAAGTAAATTCCTCATCTAAAACAAGATGTATATCTCATCAGTATGGTTTTGAAATGCATAATAAATGTGACCACTACTTATATTTGCATGTTGTTAGCTACCTTTTCAAGCAATTCATTACCAAGAAGTCTGGACTTCTCGGAGCACCAAAAGTAGAAAGGATCCCTACTGGGAACCCTAATAGCAAAAGATCGACCAGAAGTATCCGCTGGTATCCCCTCGATCACCACAGAGGAGCAATCTGATATGTTTCTCAAGATTGACAGCCTCTCTGCATAGCCATCATCCGCAAGAAATGATATGCGCAGATCGGAAGTTGGCAAGAGTGAGAGAACTAAGTTTCCCCTGTCGCAATGCAACACATGTATATAATAAGCATCTAGAACTTGAGGAATACAACCACAAAAAAAAAACTAATGTCCAGTCTAAGATCATTTTTATGTGTAACAGGCTGTCTGTATTTCTCCTTCTACAAACTAAATGCAGCCTGTTGACGTAAATCGATATTCTTACTCAAGAGCTTACATCTTTTTCTTTGTAATTCTTTATTTACTTTTTTTGGGGGGTGGGTAAGGCACGTGGTTGATGCATAAGACATGTTTCTCCATCTTAGCTGAACTGCCTAAAACAGTTGTGTCACTGTAACGACAACAGTATAAAACTCCCACTGTTTCAGTATCTAAAAAGTTCACAACAAGTAGCTCTCACATTTACTACTTAACTTGGTGATTATTTTAACCAAGTATGACCTCAAGCCCTTGCTTAAATAACATGTTAGACAGAGATTACTATTGTTATTGCACAGATGCATTTGCTTGTCAGCAAATGTTAATAACAGGTCAAATGACATGAAACTAGCCTCTTAATATCGTTCACATACTTCTAACAAAAGTAAAACTATCACCGAGAAAAAACCTTAGCAATCATCAAACTTGCTACTTCAGACAGGTGCATTGGCATTGACACATCAATATCACATGGAAGAAACAAGATGTCTGAGCTTATAAAGCAAGAACACAAAGAACAAAGAGAACTCTAAACATGTGTCTATGTGTGATAATGGGGTACAGAAGTTGGCAAAAACAGGTATTACAGCAAACAGACAAACATCAACGATGTCCAAAGATTTGAATGATAGTAAGAGCTGCAGCAAGAGTTGGATGATAGTAAGAGCTGCAGCAAATGTGTGTGCGAGTATTTGCAGTATATAAATATAATATACTTAAGAAAAAAGCTGCAGCAAATTCCAGAATACAAAGAACCTAAAATACAATATTAACATGGCATAACAGTAACAGTATACAATATGAGAGCATGAATCTACCTTTACTTCTTCTTAATTCAGAGATCATAATAGAATACGCCCAGTTTACCTACAATGAAAAGACATATTCATATTGAAGCAAGTACATGTGACCATTAATAAGCTAATATACAGGCACCTATAATTTCTACTTGTTAAAAGCCAAAGTACATAATCCCAGTATGGGTCTAAACATTAGATTCCTTACCAAGAGAGTTATCAATCAATTTAAGCAAGTTACAAAGAAGGGGCAGTGCATATCATTACTTGCTAAAATAGATAACACAAGCAACAATCTGTATGGTATACAAGTATTAACAGGAGGGTCTTATCAAGTTACCATTTAGAAAGATAATTTAAATAAACAGACAAAGGCATGTCCTATAAAGAAACATGTGTCATCGCAGATACTTCAACAACCAATTAGTACTCGAAAAAATCTAGATGGCACACAATAACAGATCATTTCCAGCTGCAGCTGATCTGACATACGATGCCATTCCACTAAATGCAACAGCTAGTGATTTACAGTCTCAGGCTGAAATACGGTGGTCTACAAGCCAATCAAATGGCTTCTAACAGACAATACCAATTGGCCAGGTTGAACAATACCACTAACAGGTTTAGGCATTAGAAAAAAGAGCATGTCCTACATTTGCATCAACAATGGTGGAATAATGTAACCTAATTAGATATTAATAAACACTTTGTTCTCATATTATACATGGGTAAAGGATGCAACTAGATAGCTACTTTAGGGAATGGGCCACAAAGATATGCAACTAGATAGCTACTGCCAAAGAAATATGTATCGATTCACATACTTAAGGGTTCTATGGTCATATAACAAGGTGCTGTGACATTTTGACCTAAAGCATCAAGGTGTTCAATGATTGTCTAGGAAGCAGATGTGCTTCTACTACTTACCAAATCCCTGCACCAAGTTCTTTGAGTCTGAAGTTCTTATAGGATGTGGTGCCGCAGGGTGCCTACCCATGTGCACTGGAAACATTTTCAATTTTTTTTACTATGAATTCAGAGGGATACAAGAATGGGAATACAACACCAAAAGTAGATGAAAATTCACAAGTTGCAAAATTAGAAACAACTGGAAAAATAAGAGATGAACTGAAGTTAATGATTCAAAAGAGAAAAAAACAAGACGATAACAAATTACTTTTTCTAATGGTTTGGATTAACATGGACACCGTAAGTAATGATGATAGCACGGTGAGACTTGGGTGTTTATTGTGTTTTATCTTACATATTAAATGAATGAATCATGGAATAAAATTTTTTTTCTTTCATTGAGTTGGCTCTAGGCTTCCATACATACGCAAATGCAACGATCCCCTATCTATATATCCTTAATTGTTTATAATCTTAGCGTCCCAGTAACCTTTTTAGGCTTTTATCACACATTCAGATCCTTGTGCCCATATCTTTGCAACATTGATGGTGCTTGCCGCTAGTTATTCACTTAAAGAAACATCATTGACTTACATTCAGCAATGACTTAATTTATCTATCATATTATCGAGGAAAGTTACAACCAAATCATTTACATCTACATCTACATTTTGATCTCAAGATCACCAAAAGTAACATCATTACCTTACATTTAACAAGAATTTGACTTTTACCTATCACATTAGTCTGATTTATCTTTCACATTTGCAAGCAAAGCTACAACTAAACCACTTACAGCTAATATCTCCATAGTAAGTATTACGTATAGAAGTTGAAAGCCAAACCTACACTAGTATAGATAAATAACTGTCGCTTTCAGAAGAAAAGACATGCAAAGAGAAATCTCAGCACATCATACATGTTACTCCTGTACCCGTTAGGGGACCAAGAAAGAATGCAGTGTTCATATTTTAATAAGCTAATGATAAACACTTATGCATCCATTCATAACTTGTTGAAGTGCCAAGAGGTAAATCTTAAAATGAAAGTAATCTTGGCTGATGTACAACTACACCTGAGGACAACAGGTTGTGTTGCAAATAATATTTGAAGCTGAGACAGGAAACAAACAACTACCTTGCACTGGTTGGAATAAGAAGTGTCCCTTGTTTGTTGATTTTCCCAACTCTAACTGATACAAGAGGAATACACAAGCACCTTGCGAGTAAACCGACTTCTGATGGCTCAAAATGCTGTCAGGTAAACCATGTTGAAGAATACGCATCAGTAAATCAATTGCAACACAACAATACATCATCACGAGCATTCAATTTTCTTCTTCAGGCAACAAACGCAAAGAATTGTGGTCATAAAAGATCAAAAATAAGAAAAACATCCCAAACAACTCCCTTAATTTATCTCCTCATCAATTTTCTGTAAACATGTGAACATTTAGAGTGATATCATGGTGATCATCACAATAACATTTCAGGTGATTTAGAAGAAACCATAAGCAAATTCTTTGAAATTAATCAGTCACCTGATTATCATATTTTAAAACTTTCCATCGACTTCACATCAATAAGAAAGCTCAATTATTCGTGGAAAGCGTAGCGTGTATATATATATGAAACGTATTAGATGTATTACGAATCAACAAACACAAGTCGTCTACCCTGGAAGGATACCTGACTTAGATGCGACAGCAATCGATCTTCAGCCACGCTAGATACATTAAGCTTGAGCAAGGGCTTCAACCTCTCATCGGCACGACACGCTCCCATCACTTGCATATCAAGAGCCTGTAGCCACTGAACGACCGTGCCTTCTTGAGTGTTCCGTTGCATCAACAAATCGCTATCGCGGTCCCCATCGCCAACAAACAAATCCGTCAATCGGGCAGCAAGTCCGATATCGTTTCCATTCCTCCTTGTCAGGTAATCTCCCGAAACTGCCGTCGAAGAAACCTCATCCGTACCGTTAGACACCGGTGACGAATCATCGCTTGATTGTTGTTGATCGTCGACCTCCCGATCACTAAAAGATGGTCGTTTTCCAGAATTATTCATATTGATTGATTATAACGCAGATCCTTAAGACAAATTAAAGGTTTCTTAACAGAATAGAACAATATTGGAATCTAATTGACGATTAGAAACCCTATATGGCAAGGGGCTAAAAAAGAACCTTCAATTTCAATTGAATCAATCGATCGATCGATCGATCTATCGGTCGGTCGGTGAAAACAAAGATCGACTCGAGGGATCTGATCCGATAAAATCTGCAAAACGTGGATAGTAGCAGATATGCAAAACAAAGAAACACAGGAACGAATGCAAGAGAACTCCTATATAAAGAAATGACGTTGCGGACTTGAAAAATAGGTTATTGTGATTTCAAATTGTGGTTTCGAGTCCGGGTCCATCTGTGGGGGGGGGGGGGGGGGGGGGGCACACGTTGACGATTAGACATCGTCGGCCCTGGATTTGAAGTGGGCCCACAACCAATAAAAAAGTGTTTACTTTATTTTATTATTCATTAAGTAGCGTTTGAATTATATTTTTTGTCCCTGTGTTTTCGTGGAATTAATAGATCGGGTCCCTAATCTGAAAAATTAATCGAAATATGTCCTTCTGGTTGCATTTTTGTAACGATTTGGGTTCCTATTGTTAAACGTTTGTTATTTTTGACCCTTAGTGACAGCCTTTGATCATCATATATTTTTGTCTTTTAATCCTTTATATAATGTTTTAGTTATTTGCTTTTTTTTCTTATTCTATTTCATATGAAGGTTAACAACAATATTTAAAATAAAAAAACAAAAAACTTAAAGAAAACCAAATTAATATCAACCTAATAACTTCAAGAGCACATGATTATCATCAATGTTTTAAAACCCGGTTTTGTGGTTGATCCGGTGTGGTGACCGGGTCACGGTTCAACCGGGTGGTTGACCTGGTTTCAAAATTTTCTATGTATTTTTCATTTTCCTGCATATATATATAGGGGGAGTTTCTTTTGCAACCCTCTTAATTCGTACAAACTTTGTGAACTCCCTACAACCAATCAGAATTCACCATTTAATTAAATTTGTAATTAATTAATTTAGGGTCTGCAGGGTTATTTTCGTAAAACTGGATTTATTAAAAGAATAAACATTATTTTTTTTATAATTAAATTAAGGTAAGTCGTATATTTAGGGATTGGATTAGATTTTTAACTGATTTCATGATTTCAACCCAATCCCTGAATTTCATATTCCATTGAAATTGATTTGGAGAAGATTCATACAAGACATACTGAATCGTTCATCAAGATATATTCCATTAAAATCGATTTGCTGAAGAGTTCATAAACGTGAATTGCATAATCGTGCATCAACCCGTATTCCATTAAAATCGATTTTGCAGAAAAGTTCTTTCCATTGAGCAACAAGGTTTTACGATGGACGATTGTTACCCGATGAATGAGAGATATGTTAGTGAATTGGATGACGCATTGCAATCGTCTCAGATGCGCGAAGGTTTTGGCGGTGATGTAAACCACGTTGGTTCATCACGGAATGTGTTACAGATGAACGAAGGTTTCGCCGGAGATGAAGACGACGTTGGTTCGTATGGGAACCCGTTATCCGGCGAAGAAGAAGATGTTAACGACGATCGGGAAATCGATGATAGTGGTACAGGTTTAATGATTTCATTCACTTTTTTCGTATTTACCATATTAGGAGCGATGGTTATTGTAATTGGTGTTGATGGATACTGAATCTAGGTGAATCATGAATATATCATTCGTAATTGTAATGTGTTTATATGGTAACAATGTTGTTGACAGTAGAATAGTGTTTCCTGAATTTCAACCTGCTTTCATTTTCGATAACTTCATCAATTTTATCATCCTACTTCTAGACTTAGAAGAAGATACGCATCATGAATATCGAACTATTCCATACCTATGGATGCTCGTAAAACCTCCTCTATCACATTCATGCTGCTACACCCGCCTACCATTATTAATGAATTGAACAATACTAATGAATTGAACCACTATTAAACAGTACCACTATTAAACAACGCATATATTCATGAATTGAACAATACTAATGAATTGAACCGAGTTTCATGAATATTGAATCATTCTCTGATTTCCTGAAGCCGTTGATTTATCGAATTTTCAATGAACAACAAAAATCATGTAACATAATCCAAAGCAAATTCAATTTCAATCACATACTGTACTGAAACTTATCAAGATGCTTCACATTTAGGAACTTAATGAAGTTTTTATAATGCTTTACTGATGAAGTCCTCAACATTTTAAAGATGTACTAACAATAGTCTAATCAAAATCATCAAATTGAAGATGTAATCATTTATACACATTGTTTAATAAAAAAAAACAAAAAAGGGTTACACCAAACATTTGTCAAAATTTAAGAATCATGAACACAACACCACTGATTTCACCCTAATTGTTTGAATGCATTACTTTTCTTCAAACCCGTGTAACTCTAATCAAATTAGGGAAAAATCTAATCAGAGAAATTTCTAATTTTCAAAACAAAATTCAGTGAATCAACAGTTTTTGTATCAATTTCAAACAAATTCTGTAAGAATCACTCTAAAAAATACCGTGAATAATCGGTACCTTCATGTGATAGTGGTGATGAACCATTGTCTTCGTTAACCCTATTTTTTACTCTTCTTAATCGATGGTCTTCATTTACACGGACTATAACAGGGGAGTCGTCGTTGTCGTCATCATCTAGCAACACAGGATCGTCTGCAGTATTAGTGAAGGTGGAGAATGCAGTATTCATTAAAATTCTCTGGCTAGGCTTGCGAACTGCAAAATCAACAAAAAAATCACTTTAGGAGATGGGATACATCGATGAATGTATACTGGATAATGAATCGCATAAATATAACCTCTTTTGGGATGCATCCTCATCGCTAATTTTCTGGAAATCAGATATTCTCGATCATCGTCTGAATCCTTGCTCAAATTATGCGGAAATATTATCGGAATGAATGAATCAAAGCGAATCCCTTCTAATTTGGGGTCGATGATTCTATTTTGTATGTTACCGATTATACCCTCAATTGATTAATAAATAAAAAGAAAAAATCCCAATTAATTCATTGTTTCCTAAATTACCATCTAACTAATTACAACCGTTGATTAAAGAAATGGATGGTGTAGATTAAGTTGTATAGGTTGTACAAAATAGAAGGGTTGTAAAAGAAACCAACCCTATATATATATATATATATATATATATATATATAAATAAATATAAGACCAAGAATATATAACACAATTAAAGCTCAGACAAGTTGTGTAATTCTACATACCTCTTTAGAGAACAGCTTCACTTCCTCATGATGTGTTGAAGTGGTGACATCTTCTGGAAGCAATGATTTTTGCACAACCTGTAGAAACAGTGGAACTAGGAACATCTCAAAAACTAAGCACAAAAGCAATAAACGCAAATTTGTTTTGACATAAATGATACCAGATAGGTAGAGGTGTTCTTGTCCTGATAGTGCATCCCAAAAAAAATATCAAACTGCAACCCATAGGCAACATAATAAAAGATTGGAGTAGCAAATCGAAAGTTACAAATCTAAAGGTACACACATTACAAATCGAATCTGATGCAAGGTTTTGCAAAAGCTGGAAATGAGGGTTGTGCATCTGAAAGTGGTTGTGATACTTTGATTTTGGAATATGGGGTTAAATAGGCCTGGAGGATAGGGATGAGATCGGTACCGTACCGGTACCGAACCGGTTGGTACCGAAAAAAATTGGGACTAAAAACGGTACCGAATACCGAACCGTATGTACCGGTACGGTTTCGGTTTCGGGACGGGAAAATCGGTACTGGTACCACTTAGGACCGAAAATTAAAAAATGTGTCAAATATATATCAAAACCAATCACAAACCAAAATATATTCATAATGATTCAAATGTGTTTCAAAATCAATCCCAAACAATAAAAAAAATAACAATTAAAAGTTCAAAACCAAGCAAAAGTTCAACAATCTTCGATATTCTTTTATGCTTTTCCTTTTCCGTTTTGTTCGTTGATCGCCTCTTCAATATCTATATATACAAAAAGAAACAAAGATAGTTAATATCAACAACCATCAAGAAACAAATAAAGTTAATACTAAGTTGCTAACATAATTTTTATTACCTTTGGCAATGTCATCGTCCTTTAATATATCATCAATGTCATCTACAATCGGTTTCCTCGACTTTCTCACCCAATCTTGAGTGCAAACCAAAGCCTCGACTATGGAAGTTGACAAGTTTGTTCTGTATGAGTCTAGTACACGACCGCTTGTACTAAACGCCAACTCGGATGCCACAGTGGAAATTTGTATTGCCAAAATATCTATAAAAAAAATACAAAGTTCATAAACAATAAAATGTTAAACATAATGTTAAAAAAGCTTGAAAAGTTAAATAACTACCTTTGGCCATCCGAGATACAATTGGGAACCTCATAGCATTTTGTTTCCACCATCTAAGTATATCAACCCCGGTAGTAAACAAAATTTTAGGCTCATTTAGGTACCTCTTTAACTCGATTTCAATTGCAACCGAATTACTTTCTTCCACATGTAGAAATTACCCCAAAAAATCATTACCCACATCACATGATATCAAATCTTCTTCATTACGCGCTTCTTGAGATGCGGAAGTAAGGTCAACCGTGTCCAATCTTTCTTTGTATATTTTAAACAAAACATCCAATCTTTTCTCAAGCTCTTGCACCATAGTTGCCACATTCATCTCAAGCAATTTTTTTGACATAGGTTTGTCCTTTGATATGTTATACATAATCATCTTTTATCATCTTTCTAAAGGCATGTCCAATAAAAGATGATTTCATTGTAGGATCCAACATAACGGCAAAATACATGAAGTCATTAAGTTTGTCAAACTTCCCCCAATACTTATCGTATTTTTGTCTCATTGACTGAGCCATGAAACAAAAATCGGGGTTCTCCTCCCACACACGTAGATGCTTGTCTACATCTAGAATTTCTCTAAAAAAAGATGAGCTAAGGGCTTTGAAGTGGCCGATACAATTTCCGTTTTAATCTTGAATTTCTCTAGAAATTCGACCACTAGTTTGCACATACCAAAATCTGAATGTTCATGCACTCTATCAAGATCACGAAAATAACTAGCATCTTCAACTTCAAACATGAAAAATACCTCCCTTAACTCCACGGAAATCTTCAACATCTCAAAGGTGGAATTCCACCTAGTAGGGCAATCACCACACAAAAACCTTTTTGATTCAATGTTACAAACGTTCATGCACCTTTTAAATTTGGCTATTCTTTGCGTCGATTGTCTAATATACCTAACCGCCTTTTGCACACAATCAATATGATAATTGTTCTCCTTTAAACCATATTTCACAATTAGGTTTAGAATATGCGCCATACACCTAACATGAAAATGTCTCCCACCATCATACATATTAGGCAACTTTTTCACCAAATACTCTAGCGCCTTATCATTACTCGATGCATTATCAACCGTCATAGTCACAACATTTTTTATCCCCCAACCATGTATGCAATCTAACAGTTCACGACCCACATCATCCTCCCTATGACTATCAATGGGTCTAAAGTTAATAATTCGTTTATGCATTACCCAATCGTCATCTATGAAATGAGCCGTAACAACCATGTAGTTCACCCTTTGGCACGATGATGTCCAAGTATCCGTAGTCAAGTGAATGGTGTTTGTTGGTTTACATAAATAAGCCAATAACTTATTCCTTTCATCGATATAATATTTTCCAACATCCTTAGAGACTTTGTGACGTGATGGTAAAGTAAACCTTCCATTTAAAGCACTAGTGTATTAAAAAAAAAGGCCTCATTTTCAACAAATTTAAAAGGCAATTCACCAACAACAAACAAATTCAATAAAGCCTTTTTTATTCTACCCTCATCATGCTTCCAAGTTTGCACACTACTTTTCCCACTAACTTCTTTTTTAAATGATAAATGACTTTGTTTTTTCATGCGAAACTCGGGATTCTTGTCACAATTAGAATAATGCTTTTTAAGGCCAGAAGTATCGTTTCTTACCGGATCGGCTTTAAGTATCGTGTCACAAAACTTGCACTTTCCATGTTTTCGTTTTACTCCATCATCATCAATAAACAAAATATCGAAGTATTTCCAACACTCGGCCCTCTCCTTCCCTCCTTTAGGACCTTTGTTTGCTCGTTTTCTTTTGCCATTTGATTCGACATTATCTTCTTTTTCATGTGTCTCATCCGAATCATTGTTGAGTACCACATAAGGGGTTTCCTCAACAAATGAATCATCTCCCTAAAAAAAACCAATTAAATAAATAGATTTTATATGTTTATTTTCCCATTACGTTTTCAAATACTATTAAATAAAACATGATATATTATAATATAGGTGATGCTATGTTGTTCCAAATAATGCAAAATGCAGTTTTACATATAATAACAAATTAACAAGAAAATGTTTATCATTAAACGTTTGATTAAAACATCTTTAAAAAGGTGATATTTTTTTTATTAAAGTAATAATTCTGTGATTAAAAACCCCAATTTGGTAGTGAAAATTTCTTACCGAAAATTGAATCGGTACAAAAATTCAAGTGGTTTACATAATTGAAATAAAATTAAAACCTTTTTGGTCAAATTATAAACAATCAATTAAGAAGACCATTGTATCTTTGATAATTAGTGGATTGCTCTGCAGTTAACGATGTGGTTGAGACTTGAGCATTCATATGGTTTTCAAAATGCATGCATGAATGTGAATCGATTGGGTACCATAGTTAATGTTTTGATACCCAATTTGTGCATAAATCCTATATGGAATACTATGTAAGTTTTGAATTTTATTTAAATTGAATTCATGTTGTAAATTTAATACATCACAATTAACTCTAATTGCTACATAATAGTGATTAGGCCATCAGAATTTCACGATTTACTTGAACACATTTATATACGCTAGTTCAAGGCTTATAAAGGATTATGTTGTTTAACGATAATCATAAGTAACATTATAAACAACGACTAAGTTCACAAATATCCAATTAAAAGAAATCCAATTGATATGAATGCATGATTGCTTTAACCAAAAGCATGTTTTTACATCTTTTTAACGAAGAACATAATTGAAAAAAGGTGCAAAACATAAAAACTTACTTGAGTTTGATCCATAGAGGTGCCAAATCCCGAATCCTGAATCCCGAATCCTGAATCCCGAATTTGTCGGTTTTTTATGTGAATGTAGGTGCCAATTTTTTGACGGTGATAAAAAAATTGGAGAATAATAGGTACTTATGGAGAAAGTTTAAGTTGTTTAGGAGATGATTTAATTTGATTAGAAAAAGATAATCTTCATAATATTAGGAAAATATTACAGAATCAAAGAAGATTTAAAAAATCTAACCTATAAAATCAATGGTTCGGTTTCGGTATTTTCGGGAAATTCCCGGTACCGAATATCGAAATCCCAAATACCGAATTTCTTGAATAGTTGGAACCGAATCCCGAACCGAATATATGGTACCGGTACGGTACCGATACGGTACCGGTTCGGTTCGGGAAAACGGTTCGTTTTGCTCATCCCTACTGGAGGATACCTTTTAACAGCAATTAAACCTATGAAGTGTGAAATATCAACCTGTGAAGTGTGAAATACAAACCTATGAAAGTGTGAAGTGTGAAATAGCAATCTACATAACATAACATATTTCAATAAGAACCTATGAAATTGAACAAGAAATTGATAGTGAAAAGGGTGAAATCGAAAAAGAAATCGAACCATGAACGGAGAAATCGAACTGTCAATTGTGAAGGTGAAATCGAACAAAACATCAACTTTGAAACCTTACCTACTATGATGTGCTCGGTGTTGTGAAGGTGAAATCGAACAGCCATTTTTGAACTTTGAAATCGATTAGCTCAAAGGCTCGGCGGCTGTGAAGAAATAAATCAAGAATAGAATGAGGAGTGAACTGAAGTCTGAAAGATAAGTGGGGTTGTGGGTGAAGACAAAGAAATAAATATATTGAACAAATTAGAAGACAAAGAAATGGAATCGTTGAATGTTCCATACCTGTGGGTTGTGGGTGAAGCAATGGAAACCTAAAAATAGAATAAGAAATGGAATCGTGAAGGGTGAAATCGAAAAAGAAATGAAATCGTGAAGGTAAAATCATACAAGAATGAGAACTGGAAAGTGGAATACCTGCTGGTGCTGTTGAATTGAATTTGGCAAGTAAACGAACCTATGGAATCGAATGGTGAATCGAATTTGGCAAGTAATGACGTCAAGCAATCAAATCGAATGTTGAATCGAGTGTCGATTGAATACCTGTCCGATAACGATTGAGTCGATTTAGGCGTTGTCGAGCTGTCGATTGAATACCTTTCCGATTGAGTCGATGAAGGCTTTGTGTTGATGAAGGCGCATGAAGTCGAGATTCGAGAGACGGGTGTATAACCCTAGCCGCTAAATGCAAAATCTTAAAAAGTTTATAATTTCAACCGAGTTAAACCGGGTAGATAACGGGTCGATGAAACCAGTTCAACCGATTTTGTGAAAAACCCGGCGGTTCAATCCGGTCCTTAAATCCCCAAAAACCCGCTCCTAGTTGACCCGGTCCCTCGACCGGTTCCCGGTTCAACCGGTTGAACCGGCCGGGTCGACTCGGGTTTTAAAACATTGATTATCATATAAATATACAATTGTTTCACAAAAAAATATGATACAAAACCCATATAAATTTAATAAAAAAAACTAGTTCTAAACGCAATATCTAAATCTAAATAAAAATGAATAAAAGAGATATCAAGATGCTTCTGCCACATCTAAACCCAGACAAATTAGAAACCATAACCTAAAGGTGAAGATGAAGATGAAGAGTATTGGCATGAAACCAATCCACATCCCATAATCATTAGAAATCTAGGTTGAGAGCTTGGAGAATGATGTTTCATTTTCATGATGCTTATAGAAACAAACCCAAAACAAAAGGCATAAGATTACTTCATCTTTGAATATAGGTTTAAGGGATTTATTTTTTTAATCTAGGTTGAGAGCTTCATGTTCGAATATGGGTTGAGACGTGGTAGGTGTAGGGTGTTGAACAATGGTGAAAAACCAAAAGCATTTGTGTAACGCCCCAAAGGCCAAATCAACAATTTGAACCAATAACTTCTTATTCAGCTTAGAACCATGGTGAAAGTTAATGGCAACCCACAACTTTGAGCTTTTAAAGAGTTCACATATATATATATATATATATATATATATATATATATATATATATATATTATCAATGTGAGACAGGTTGTTACAAACTCCACCACTTAAACTTCTAATGCCCTTGTCATGCTTGCCCACAATCTTCCACCTTCCCTTCCACCCCTCTTTTTCTTCCTCACATCTCATTCCCCTCACTCGACGACCCTCCCCATCTACCTACAATCCCTCACCTCAATCTCCAAAACATTCAATGATTGTTTAAACTTCACCATCTTCGTCGCTACCTCACTTTCACCATCTCGAACACCGCATCCCCTCATCCGCACCTACAAACTCCTTATTCCCTCCCCTTCACTCATCGCCCTTAAACTTGCAACTGCCCAAAATATGTAGCTTTATTGTTGATTTGGACCTATGATCCCACCATCCACTATCATTAACTCCATCCTCCTTCCTATTATTGTCCTTGTTCTCCTCTTCCATAATGGTGTGATAGTGACCATCGAGCACTACCACTTGTCGAATATAATATTTTTTGTCCCTGTAGTTTCCAAAATAGAAGATAATCAATGTAGTTTGATCTCTTCCTCTAACGATCGTTAAAAAAAAATAAGTGAGGGACATCTTAGACTTTTGTCATTTTCCTCACATTTATCTTCGAATATATATATATATATATATATATATATAATGAATATCTAATTTCATAAATATTTCGATTATTTCCTAATATGAATTATTGATTATAATCAATGAACTCTAATCATCTTCCATAATTATTCAGATCATAATATATGAATCTTCATCATTTACATTAATCAATTGATTGGTTTGTATGGTTTGTATTTGAAACTCCCTCAAATGATATAATATAATAAATACACATGAGATATATATGTACCTCGATCAGTCAAACTCCGCTCTCCTGCCTCAACATCAACATCGAACCAAATTCCTATAAATAATCAAAATCCTAACCAAACCAATAATTGATTAACCCTGTTGAATGAACTTCAATTCAGACCAAAATCAAAATTAAACTATGGAATAAGACATTAGGTGCTCAACGTGGGGTGTTCATCTTTATGGTTAGTGGTGGGTTTGGGGGGGGGGGTTGTAGTTTGTAGTGTAATACTTAAGGTACTTATTGTGCGATGTCGGTGGTGTTAATCAAGACCCCAACCAAATTAAAATCTTAACTACTAATGCTCATCATCTTTCCCCCTGCATCACCACCTGCAACCCCTTTTTCGACCTTTATCTCTAATATCCCCCTTTCTGGTGTGGTTCACTTAGAGATTAGAGTTTTTGGACAAGATTCGAATAGACTAAACAATGGGAAAAACTGAACAATCAAACTTTGTAGATATGTATATATGTTGTCAGGCAAGGTGAAACCAATAATTGAAGGACGGTCTCGTAATCCACATTAATCGAAATCAAAACCCAACTCAACCAAAGAAGGGAAAGAGGTTCATCAAAGAAAGGATAAGGATGGTATAACACCCTGAATTTTTATCCCAATTGAAGAAAATTGTTGAACTGGGCGAATCGGTAAAGGAAGAACCACTTATGGAGTATGGTTATAGTGCCATGTGGTTGTGACATTTGTCATAATAGTACCATCGGTACTGAGAATATGGTCGTCTCGGCTATAGTGTCATGTGGTTGTAACACTTGTCAAAATAGCACAAATGGCTCTAAGAGTATGGTCGTCTCGGCTATAGTGACATGTGGTTGTGACATCTGTCATAATAGCACCAATGATACTGAAACTGTGGTAGTCCTGGCTATAGTGCCATGCAGTTGTGACAGATGTCACAATAGCAACGACGATTACCATGTGGTTGGTCGTCCCAACGAACGTGCCATGTAATTATGACAATGGTGTAGCACCCGTAATTTTTGGGTAAGTATTATTTCAAGTTAGTGTAGAAATCGATCTTTTAAGAGAAATAGATGAAATGGGATTTTGGGATTAAATGCTAAATTTTATAGTCTTGCTAGATGAGGAATTCAAATACGAGACCAATGGTTCTTTCTGGAGCAAAATCAGAGCTAAAATGAAGAAGTTATGGCCAAAAAGTGTTTGGTACATGCTCAACTATAGTGCCAGCGATTGTGACAATGTCACTATAGCATGTCACAATCGCTGAAGGCCAAAACTCTCGGTATAATCTGAGCAATTGCGCCCCTGATTGTGACATTGTCACTATAGTATGGCACAATCGCATGGGGGTACCAGTGTGCATAAAGTCGCGATTTTCAGCCTCATTCTTCATTTCTTCATATCCTCTCATTTCTCCTCCGTTTTTTATGATTCTAAGTGTTATGGTTCGTCTTTGAGAGATTTTCAAGGATATATTGTTATTTTTGGGAAGATCCAAATGTATGTGGTGGTGGAGTGGAAGCAAGATCAAGAGCTCATCATCATTACCTCTATCTCCAAGAAATTTATAGTTTTCTAGGTTTTCACCAAAACCTAAGTGGTGGGTTCATCATTCTAGTTTCTCAACTTTATTATGGATTCTAAATTCTCCATTGATGACTTCCTAGTGTTTATGTTTCTCAATTTTCGGTTTGGAGGATTTTGGGGAAGTTAGGTAAAACTAAGGTTTTTGTAAAAATAAAGATTTTGATATAAGATGTTTGGATTGATTCTAAGTGTTTGGATATGTATATTTATGTTTGGAAAACTTGTGAATCTAGGGTTTGGAGGAATTGCTTGTAGTTTCAAGTTTCTTCAAGGAACTCATATTGAGGTAAAATCTAGATTTAGCCTAAATCTAGCAAGGTGAGTTCAAGTTGATTTGTAAAAACGTTGTACATGCCAAAAAAATGTCCATTTTAAGGTGATTATGTGTTTACATGATTTTTAATAAAAGTTGGAATATTTGAAGAGTTTTACTCATTTGAATTATTTGGTTTTATAAATCTTGTGAAACACACATATTTGGAAAGTTTAGCTATTTTGATAAATAAATCATGTTGAGATGTTTCCTTGATGATTTTATATATAAATGGAGGTCATTTGATGTAAATATCCTTTTATTGTATTTGATCTTATAAACCGTTTGGAAAATGCATATTAATGTGTTATGAGACATTTTGAAAATATAAGGGTATGAGTTCATTTTGGAAAATGGTTTGTCTCAACCAATGATAAGTTTTGAGTTAATCATACTTTGGTCGTTGTGTTTTCATAACCGTTGGTTGAATGTGTTGTATTGTTTACACTGACTTTCGTTGTAGAATAAAGTAAATTGTTGAGCTTTTTGCTCAGTTTTGACTAAGATGAGTATTGGGGACAATTGTCCGGTTTTAATAACCCATTGTGGAGTTTTGATTATGATGTCTATTTCATATCATTTGGGAATTACATGCTTCGAGTGCTTTGGTCATTCAATTTGAGTCATGTAATGTTACAGACTGTAATGCGGTGGATCCATATGCATACGAGTCGATCTTTATTATTTAAATTGGGACGGTTGTTTCCATGTTGGGACCAGGATTAGTCATGGGGTCATCGAGGGTCTTATGGTGCGGGCTCTTGGAGTCAAACATCTGTCATTGGCCCCGTGATGTAATTTCTGAGTCAGTTTTTATGGGATAGTTATTTCCCATTTGTAACTAGGGGAGACATTGGGTCCTTGGAGACAACTTGGTACGGTTATGTGGGACCGGATACTAGCCACTGACCGTAAATATAATCTTAGTGAATGAGTATGACTTGGATCATTGGGAGCCCTCCCCCACATCTGAGTACGAGCCGGCGAGCTTATGACCTTGATCCTAGTATGGTGAGCTCAATAACATGGAAAGTGGCTTACTTTTGTGTTCCGCCATTAACCATGGAAATCGGGTCTCTCCCATCACCGAAGGGTGTTGTTTTGGGTATTAAGTTTTATCCTTGTTTTTCGGTGACGTTTTGAGTATACAGTGTTCTACAAAAGTTATAATTTTGGGGCTTTAGTCTTACTCATATTTCGGTTGTTTGGATAATAAAGTTTTCTTCGAATTTCAATATTTGAGCATTTACCATTATTCACGTTCTGAGTGAGTTTTGGGTTGCACCACTTCATGAAAGAATGTTTTGCTTTGAGTCATTCATCTTTAAAAATGCGTGTTATTGGAAGTGGGGTCGTTCTCATATTTAAAGTAAATCATTTTGAAAGATTATAATTTAAGTTGCATTCTTTCCTTTTAACGATATAGTTACTCATGTTGAAAACTTTTGAACTCACAGGCGTTAGTCTAACATTTTTATTTGTCGGCATGTGCATCAGGTTCGGTTGATGGTATGGTACTAGCGACTCTGTGAAGAGATGAGTGCTAAGTTATGTGCACGAGAGAGAGTAGCTTGTGTGAAGTCTTCCACACCTTGGGAATAGCAATTTGGATTGGGTTTAGTAACACCCGACTTTATTTAGCCTTGGTATAAGCCTCAATTCAATGATTGTTAGGATTAAATGTATGATTAAATTTGAGGTGTCCAAGTATGAATCTGTAGAAAGGAATTTTTACCCTTTACTTGATGTGATATCGAAAATTTTAACCAGTTGTTTTTTCCAAATTTAAAGGTGTTACAGATGGTATCATCATTCTCACCTGAAGGGAGAATCGAGATCAATGGCCATAGTTTCTTTGCCCGAAACATGGAGTTGGTCGTCCTCAACATCGAAGTGGAAGAGTCGTCCTTAGCGTCAAAGTGGAAGAGTCGTCATGGAAGAGGGTTAAGGCACATTATGTGTGTGTGTGTGTGTGTATATATATATATATATATTATAATTACAATATATTAATCAAATTTGAATTAAAAAATAAAAAAATGGCAAATGGCAAAAGTCCAAAATGCCCCTCATTTAACGGAATTTTTTATGGCCGTTAAAGGGAGGGACCCTATCAAGACGCTTTTGTAAACCACATTGATCATATTGTATTTTATAAACTATACAGATTAAAAATGTTATAATTGACAAACTACAAGGACAACATTTGTATTTTACTCAAATTAGTATGCCATTATTTTTTTTAAACCATAAAAAAGGAAGCAGGAGACGAAAACATAATGGTTTTGAGGGTAAGGTGGGTCCCAAGAGGAATAAAAGATGGCCATGAGTAAAAAAATATCTAACGGATTGGGTCCCACACAAAGTTCGATAATTACGTAGTACCACTGTTAGGCTTGTCACGTGCAAAGCCGGGTCCCCTCTCTCTTTCCAACTACAGTATGTGGTCCTGATTTAATTAAGAAAAAAAAAAGGTCATGACATTATATAAAGTAGGGGTGTTCATCCAAATTCCAAATCGTATAAATCGCTCATACCGTACCGTAAAACGTGGTTTAGAATTTTCACGGTGCGGTTTGCGGTTTGTATTTTTATCAAATCGCACTATGTGGTGCGGTTTGCGGTTTTGAGTTTTCAAACCGCGGTTCAAACCGCACCGCACCACATCTTTTATATTATTTTTATTTTTTTAATTTTAAGCATATATATATATATATATATATATATATATATATATATAATACTTTAATTTAATATTTATATAATTGGATTTTGTGTTTTTAATTATGGACTTTAAGAGTTTAAGTTTTGGATTTTGCTAAATAAACATTTTAATTATAAGTCTCTTAAAAGTCTATGACCCAACAAATGAAAAAATGTCCTAGGTTAGGACGTTCATGACTGGGGACGTCACTTTATCCGTTTATCGTATTGAAACAATTTATTTTTTTAAAATATTTCTTTGACTATTTTTAATTATGCATTTTGGAGTTGGATGTATTCAAACTTTTTATTTTATTTTTTACTACGGTCACTTAATCGTTGACTTTCTAATGTATTTAAAACTTATAATTTTTTGGATTGTACGCATAAAGTGCGATAAGAACAAACCGCATAAACCGCACCGCACCGCATTTCGTGGTGCGGTTTGGTGCGATTTGAGGTATATGCAGTGCGGTTTGCGGTTTGGGAAAATATTCAAACCGCACATGCGGTGCGGTTTGCGGTTTTGCCCTAAACCGCACCGCGAACACCCCTAATATAAAGAGTAAATTTCAATTTTGGTCCTTTGAGGTTTAGTGAAAAGTTTGAAAATAGGACCTGAGTTTTGATAAGTTCATAATTCATTCTTGTAGTTTTCATTTTGTTATGAAAATGTCTCTAATGATTAACTTTATTAAAAATTGTCTGTTAACTATTAAATGAGGGATATTTTTGCCTCTTTTTTTTATTGTTTTTGTCCTTTTTTGTGTTATTCTCGATAAGAA
This sequence comes from Arctium lappa, assembly GCA_023525745.1. Taxonomy (NCBI): domain Eukaryota; kingdom Viridiplantae; phylum Streptophyta; class Magnoliopsida; order Asterales; family Asteraceae; genus Arctium; species Arctium lappa. The sequence continues at coordinate 40,135,512 of CM042050.1, read as the reverse complement.
CCATTAAACTATAGGGACCAACTATGTCATTAACTCTAATATCGGTCGACCTTCATCTCCCCCATCCCCCACTCCCACTTGCAACCGAAACTCCGATACCTCCAGACACTTTGATCTCCTCTATATTGATTGATTTCATTTATGGGTTTCCTTTAGATCAAGCGGAGAGTTAAAGGCCTCCATGATTTGGGTTTTTAGGTTTCCTTTGCACTTGAAACTCTTTAGTACTAGACAGTCCTTATGATTTTGTCCTTGGAATAGACCACTTGATCTGCAGCTCCAGGTAATTTGGATTTCGGTGATCGTCAGATGGGGGTACGATGCAAGTGTCGGGAGAGATAGAAAGAAGACAAGAAAAGGGAGAGGGGGACGATGAGACTGAGGTGGAGGTGAAATGGGTGGCCAGAGTTTGGCAACATGTTTGTATTTAAGTGTTTATAGTGAGATTAGGAGAGAATCCTGAAAAAATAAAGAACCGAATAACCCATCCAAGTAACGATTAAGATCATCCAAATATCCAATGGTTAGGATTAACTTAATAAAAAACTCACATTATTTTTAAATCAAAAATTGGTGAAATATAACAAAAATTGAAGCAAAACAAATTACACAAAAAAATCAATCATTTTATTATTTTTAATTTGACATCCATTTTAATATATTTTTTCATATGTTTTCTCATTGTTCTCTGGTTCTTTTTTTTTTTCAAGGTTCTCCCTTAATCTTATATATATTATTAATTCAAATTAATTTTTTAGGAGAATTTAAGAAAATAGGTAAAAGACTAAAATGCCCCTCGCTTTAACGTAATTTTTTAAGAGAGTTAGTGATCAAGGACCACTTTTATAGCAAAATGTGAACCACAAGGATAATTTCTAGACTTATCAAAGTTCAAGTCCTATTCTCAGACTTTTCACTAATACGCAAGGACAACAATTAGAGTTTACTCTAATATTTATTTATATAATACATATATAATAATATAATATAATTATTTAAAACAACTAAAAAGAACACACTTGACTTAACTCGATCTGTTGACAGAATTAGTTTCAGAACGGAAAACGAAACAAAATGAAAACCACAATGTCGAAAAAACAATTTTTAAAGACCATAAACCAAAGTAGTTATAAACTACATACAATAATGTGGAAGTTGGATATATTATAGGTCTATGAGAGGAAAGCGAATCACTCTTATGCCTACGTTTCTATTTATGTTTGTCTCAAAATAAGTGTTTTAGTTTCTAAAATAGATAACTAAATTTCAAATCTTGCCTTGATTAATTCACATATTTAAGAATGGTAAAGAGAAAGAAATCAATTAAGGGTAAACTAGATATTTGGTTAACAAAACGATATAATGATTATGCATGTCTAAAACTATGTACCATTTTTACTGTGAATACCTATTTTGGTATGGAGGGAGTACGAAGCTAAACAGAGCGCCGAAGAACATAGGACACCATTCATCCGAACTATGAATTCATACAACATCAATCACTAACTTGAACGCAACCACCATTCATCGTCACGACATGACAATCCTTCTTTTACTCCCCTAACTTGACTGACCATAAACATGGCCAAATGTGAAGGAATTGCAAACTGCAAAATGTAAGGCAAGATGGCAGATACCAGTTGAAAACAAAAAACCTTCCCATATGCAACCAATATTATATTTGTAGGTTCAACAAACCATCAACTAAAATACCACTACAAATTCTCAATCTCCCAATTATCAATCACAATCACTTCTTTTTCACTTGCTTTTTTTATCTTTAGCATTAGCATAGTCATTTATTAGGCCCTCCACATCTTTCCAGAACAGCCCTTCCACCAACACCCCATCCTTTGTGAACCTGCAAAACCACCCATATGCACAAACTTTAGGGACAAATTTGCCTCAACCAAAAACTCATAAATCACTAAACCACTCTACACAAAAATACCAAATCTTTTCTTCTTCCCTTTACACAAATTCAAACTTGAAAATGTTTGAAGTGCGAGTGCAAGCAGATTTGATTGAGAAAAAGATCTGTTTTTTAAATAATTATGGTTAGATTGTGTTTGGTTCTACATATGTTAAGTCAAGAGAAAAAGATCTACTTTGAGAATAATGAAAACTGGAAATTATTAGAGAGAGCGAGAGAGAGAGAGAGACCATTTTGTAACGCTTTTGGTGAACTCCACAGTTGGTTTTGCAGAAATAGATTTAGAATCAGCACTGGCTATCGTTAGAGTATACATGTCAGAGAATCTGGGCAACTTAGAAGACACCATCAAGCCAGTGCTGGTGTAAACAGAGCCCTGTCCAGATAACAAAGTTGATAAATGAAGAAGGATGCCAGTACTATTAAAAAATGAAAACAGGTCAACTTCTATATCGACCAAATTATTCAACATTATCTCAAAATGTCATGCAAGATACATCAAAACAACTAAAGTAAATAGCTCAAATTGATATCCTTATTATAACATGATTTAACATTGTTTGCTAATTACAGATACTGAAGCAACTAGGAAAGTGATATTCTTATGGAAGTCTATGGTCCCTGTGTCACTGAAAATTATTTAGTAGATAGTGTAAGGTTTTTATTACATATACATCTGTTCAAGACCATCTGAAAAGCAACAAATTGCAAGAAACGAAGAGGTTAGACGTATAGATAATATAGCCCATCTTCTCCCCTACCAAGACCCACATTGAGTCTAATAAACAAAACCAAACCAAGCCTGTATATCCCACCTGAAGGCGGGATCGGGGGGATGTATGCGGACCCAATCTCCACCTCAAATGGTAGAGCAGTTGTTTCCATGAAACCCCCCGTCTTGTGCATAGTGTGGGCCAAAAAAGTGTGGATAAACATCATACGCAAAAGAATTTGAAAACAAGTAAGGCAGTGTTGAAATTTGCACTTTGAAATACGAGTTAGATGTAAGCAACCAAAAGACACCACCAAGAAACAGATCCTGTAACTCAGAGAGTAAAATCAGTGAAGGAACTTGCTGGAATCCAAACCACCATTTCCGATCTCCAGCCTACAACAGCAGTTCAGCGATAAGATGGCGTTAATCACACAGAAGCTGACCGAGTCAGCCGAGAACAGTCAGCGTTGATCTACCATTAGAGGCGAGGTATAAACCATTATTTCAGAGAACAATACTGGTTTCGCTGACCCACGAGACAAGGGGAACTCCCAAAATTCTGGAAACCGTGCTAGGGGATTCGTGCCCCTGGGAGAAGGATCCAATTGGCGATTCCAGAAATTAGATATGGCTCTTTCTGATGGAATAACCCAGATGGGTGGATTTTACGAGCAGAACGATATTTCGATTTCTATTGTCTGTTGAAGAGGATATGATAGAAGCAGCATGGTTGCAATTCGCCAGTGGGAAGAGACGAAGAACTTGCTCCTCCGACAATTCCAGACGAGATCTCTACATGAGCAATGGTTGGCAATGTCTCAGGTGGGTTAGATGCTAGAATACCATTCATAGAACTCTTCGCCCCACTGGACAATGTATCTGAGGAAATTGCCATGGGCCATCATTAATGGACTCAAGGAAGACATAGGGGTTAAGGTGAGAGTTTTGGGGCCCGGGTCTTTAGATCAAGCCATGGCCGTTAAGGTGGAGGACAAGCTACGGCCTAGTTTTAATCACTGTTCTAAAAAACTCGCCACACAGCCGCCATGGCGCGCCATGGCACCAAGGCTTGTGTGTCACGCCACGTTAAGCCCATGGCATGCCATAGCCTAATGCGCAATTATCGTAATGAGATATTTGATTTTTCTTTACATTTTTAATGTCTTATTTGCAAGTTTTTAATATATAACCTAATTTAACTTGCTTATTACTATTGACTCATTGAGTAACACTACAAAACATACGTTTTTATATATAATATTATATATGAATTAGAAATTTGATGCCATAAGTCACGCCTTGAAAACGCCGTGGCTTCTAAGGCTTAAGGCTTGGCCTCGCCGCCACGCCTCACGCTATTTAGAACCTTGAACTTTTAATAGTAAATCAGAGGGAGAAACCTATGTTCCCCAGTATACATCATCTGGCTTACTCTAGACCTAAATCAGACATCCACCTCCCTAGCCAAAACCAACCTTCATCCCTCTCCCCGACTCAATCCAAGCCCATTTTCACCCTCATCCACAACGAAACAGTCTGCTTCCTTTTCGCCGGCCACAACATCGCCAAAAGGTTAGGGAGAATTACCCGTCACTAAATCCATCGGCGAAATCCATCGTCTCTTGAGAAAGAGCTCCAATACAAAAGGGAACCTGGGTTGTGTTTCTGTTGTGATGATAAGTGGAACGTGGGACATCGCTGTAAGCGATGGGAGCTAAGTGTTCTTCTCATGCTCGATGAAGATAATGAGGGAACAAATGATGATCCAGCACGAGACGTCCCACCAGAATCTGAGATTTGCTTAAATTCTGTGATGGAAATATTGATGGGATCGGAGGTGGTGGTTATGATCGACCCCAGGGCGACCTACAACTTCATTTGGTTGGCTACCATATACAAACATGGCATTCCAATTACACACACAGGTGGATTTTGTGTACTATTGGGAACGAGAAAAGCGGAGCAGGCCAAGGTGAATGTAGAGGATTGTTGTTGCATCTTCAGAGAATTGAGATAAATAGAGGATTTCCTCCCTTTAAACTTAGGGAGCTCAGATTTAATTCTTGGAGTCCAATGGCTAGAGTTATAAGGTGTGTTAACCACCAATTGGAGGACCCAGGTTATGAAGTTCACGGTGAATGGGATGTCTATTACTCTTCAGGGAGACCCCTTGTTAGGGCAGTCCAATGTGACCCTCAAAAACATGTTTCGCACCTTAGTGAAAGAAGGTGGGGGGTTTGGGTGCAGTTAACTAGGTAGAGGGAATGCCAAAGAGCAGTGTTTTTTCACAGTCCCCCCATTTTTACAGCCTATTCTCCATGCCTACCAGGAAGTTTTTGATATGCCTATGGGCTTACCACCATGTTGGGGGCAGAGACCATGCAATTATCCTTAAGGAAGGAGCAGACCCCGTATCGCTACCCTCAAATCCAAAAGAACGAGATTGAAAAACTCATATGTGACATGTTGCAAGCAGGGATCATTCAAAGCTCTACAAGCCCTTTCTCCAACCCCGTACTCCTTGTTAAGGAAAAATGCGGTCCCAAGGCATTTTTGTATAGACTATCGGGCATTGAATAGAGTCACAGTTCCAGATAAGTATCTGATTCCGGTAATTGACAAATTATTGACATGCAGTTCGGCATAACCACCGCTTCGGCTACTGTCCAATCGCTAATGAATGACGTGTTTCAACCTATCTCCGCAAGTTCGTGTTGGTTTTTTTTATGACATCCTCGTTTATATCAAGGATGAGATACAACATGGGGAGCAATTTTCTCTAGTCTTGGATCAGCTAAACCCATCATAAACTTTATGCAAATCCCAACAAATGTGAGTTTGATAACTTGGGGTAGCTTATCTTGGCCATGTCATTTATGTGGCAAGCGTGGCAGTTGATAGTTAAGGAAATGGTGGAGTGGCCTATTCGAAGAAACCAGAAAGATTTGCATGGATTTTTGGGCTTAACCGGATATTACAGAAATTCATGTCGGGCTATGCCAAGATTTGACATATCAACTCAAGCGAGATCAGTTTGGGTGGACCCTTGCTGCTACCAAGGCTTTTGAGCATCTCATACATGCTATGACCATGAACTCCCATTTTAGCTATGCCAACTTAACAAAACCATTTGTATTGGAGACTGATGTGTCGAGGTTTGGCATGGGTGCTGTTTTACAACATAACTCGCACCCCATTGCATTTTATAGTCAAGTTTTAGGCCCTAGAAATCACCTAAAGAGTAAATACGAGAAGGGACTCATGGCAATCATTTTGGCAGTTCAAAAATGGCGACATTACCTTTTGGAGAGACACTTTGTTATTCATACAGATCAACAAAGTCTCAAACACTTGATGAAGAAACGTGAGGTAGGAGCTGAATATCATAAATGGTTGGGCAACTTGTTGAGGTATGACTTTGAAATTCAATACAAACCAGGGGCCGCCAACAAAGTGGTTGACACTTTATCGTGATAGTTTGTTGCTAAATTGGAACCGGGCATCATTGTTTCTACTTGGTCCCTAGTAAAGTAGGCCTTACAGCAGGAAATGGATATTGATCCTTTCATTAAGCGTGTTAAGAAAGATATTGAAACCGACGGGAAAGAACATTGGGCTATTATGTGGATAACGGCATCTTGTTGTACAAAGGACAGTTAGTCATCCCTCAAACCTTCTTCTATTCCCAAGCTCTTTCTGATTATCACGACTCTGTTATGGGTGGGCATTCATAAGAGTTCAAAACTTATCAACGCCTTGCATCAGAGTGGTTTTGGCCCGAGACAAGAAAGCAGTAACCCGTTATGTACAAGCTTGTTGCACCTGTCAAAAATAAAAAGCTACCTCAATGCATCCCTCGGATCTGTTGCAACCCCTACTGCCTTCCTAAGTTTTGGACGAGTTGACTACGGATTCCATTGAAGGCTTGCCACATTCCCAAGGCCTTGATACTATACTTATGGTGGTCGATCAGTTAACGAAATTTGCTCATTTCGTGGGTTTAAGGCATCTGTTTGTTTACCGCACCTTCGGTTGTAGCCTTGTTCATTAAAGAGTAGTTCGCCTTCATGGGTTTCCTACCACGATTGTTTCAGCTCGAGATAAGGTCTTCACGAGTACTTTTTGGTGAAAAACTCTTTCGTCTCCAAGGCACTTCTTGCTAAAAAGCAAAACCTACTACCCGCAAACTGATGGACAGTCGGAGGTAGTTAACAAGCCGGTAGAGACGTACTTGCAGTGCTTCGTAGAGGGCAGCCCTCGCATTTGGGCCAAATGGCTTCCTTGGGTTGAATTCTGGTACAACACTTCTTGTCACTCTTCTACCAAGTGCACCCCTTTCAAGGCCTTATATGGTCATGATCCCCAACGGCTGATGAAGTTTCACGAGGACAAAGCTCACTTACTTGAAGCCCAACAGCTGATGAAGTTCCACAAGGACAAAGCTCGTAAAGACGTCTAGTTCGAGGTTGGGAATTTTTTTTACTTAAAGCTCCAACTTTTTTGCCAAAAGTCTCTTGCTAGCCAACCCTTTCAGAAGCTAGTCGCCCGTTTCTATGGGCCGTTTGAGATTGAATAACACATTGGGGCAGTAGCCTACAAACTCAAGCTACCATCCTTTGCTCAGAATTCAGATACACCTAGTTTTTCATGCCTCACAGCTCAAACAAGCTATTGGGGAGTAGCTTGCCACCCCTACCTTACCACCACAACTCAATGTTGAATTCGAATTGGAAGTGAAGACAGAAGCATTGTTGGGGGTGCGCTCCACTGCGAAGAACGAGGGACGTCAAGTCGAAGTGTTAATGAAATGAAGCATTTGCCAGAGTACGAGGCCACTTGGGAAGATATGGCGACTATACAACATAACTCCCCTAACTTTCACCTTGAGGACAAGGTGGCTTTTGGGGAGGGGGTAATGCTATGCACCCTCATGAGATGCCACCTATCCGTTTCACATATGCCAGACGGAAAGAGATTAAAGCTCGTAGGAAAGAATCAAATTAGTTAGCATGAATAGTAGGGATTGCCCATTCAGTTAAGGGTATTACGGGGTTATTGGATAGGAGTCTATTGTGAGGGAAATAGCAATAAAGAGGGGGTTTGGAATAAGTGGAGGTGAGACTAGCCTCTTGAATAGCTAGCCTCTCTTGGTTTTCCTTTCTAGTGTATCAATCATTGAACACTCATTATCCCTCATCTCCATTCCTTTGGTGTTTTCTAATATCTGGTCCATAGCACTAGCCCAGTAACTTATAAATCAACTTAAAACCATGACTCAAATTATTCTATCCCACAACTTGGGGCATATAAATAAGAACCTCACAAATATCATTTTCTATTCATGTGGGACGAGTTTGTCGCACTAACAATCTTTATGGCAAATACTAGGACAAGAGCTTCAAATAATACCTTTAAGTTACAAATAAACTCAAATGCAATTGGTCTTCAAGCAGGGTAGCACAGTCTTTGGATGGGCAGTCTCTAAAGCAACAAATGGCAAATGAGCAACTTCGGCAAAAGAGGTTGGAATTGGCACTCAAAACAGACTTAATGGGACTTGATTGAAGATTCATTTTGCAAAATTGCAATATTACGTTATCAAATATAGCACCTTTGATGAAGCTAACGTTCTGCTTAGCTCTGGTACAGTACAATAAGAACGGAATCCCTTGGAGTATTGTCCTCATAGTTAGTGACATGCAAGAGTAATGCCCTATGGTTTTTACAACATATTGAACTAAGGAGCTTCTCCTAGTGATTCATTAACTAATGTTGCTCGTGGGTATAAAACGATCAAGATTAAAAAGTTTTTACTATTTTTTTCCAACCACATGTTTGATGAGTGATGAAGATGTAAGAAGAGTTGCCAACTCAATCATACAACCTATCTGAACTCCATTTCTTTCCTTTTGACTAAGCACTTAATGGTTGTTAGTTGCTTTCGCAATTTATATTGTTTACAAAGAAAAAGAATGTTCCCCTATCAATAACTCTATTTTTCGTAATGCTATTTATGATTAAAACTATATGCTACCAAGCAGTTAGGTCATGCAGCACTTTCTCATCCTTTTTCATTCTTAAGCATATGATATGTTCTTAATAAATAATAATGGGTCCATGCCAAAACAACGACCATAGCAAGTGTAGTTCTAGATGATGAAATAAAAGTTTGGTCCAAATTAATATATAAGTTGGAATTTATTCTTAACTAACAGCACAGTGTGTGCATAATGGAACATCTTCACGGTGCCAATTTGTAATCATGGTCATTTTACGCAGACAACCATGGCCATTGCATGCTACGGGTGCAACATTCTTTTAGGCTATGATGTTAATATCGGATATCGGTGCTATATCGGCCAGGGACCGATATTTGATATATCAGAAATATCGGTGATATATCGGTCCAAAAGTATCGGTTCATATAATATTTCTTAGAATTATATATATATATATATATATATATATATATATATTTATGCATCCATAAACATATCACATGCATTAACTAAAGAAGAAAAGAAGTTGTCGATGTAGAGCAATGACTGAGGTCTGAGTAGAAGTCGATGTAGAAGAAGAAAGAAGTCGGACTCAATTTAGGAAAAAACTAACTTAGAAAAAAAAAGCAAAAAGCACTATAACTTAAGTCTAACAAAAAAAACTTAAAAAACAAAGCCCAGCCCGGTAAGTCATTAAATCAGGCCCAAAAAATGGGTATATCGGACCGATATTTTGATCAAAATATCGCCGATATATCGGTCAATATCGCCGATATTCTCGGGACCGATATAAATAGTGATATTTTGTGACCGATATTTTGTATAGGGGCGATATCCGATATATCGGCGATATATCGCGATATTAACAGCACAGCTTTTAGGAAATCCTATATTCTATAACTAGCCAAAAAGGAATAGATGTGTACTAGCACCTAAAATTGGCATGACAGTTAAAGCACAGTTACGGTATTCATGATATGTGGTTTGCCTTATCGACAATGATGCAACGGTCCTTTGTAGTTCAACATAACAAGAAGGCACAAAGGCTTTTATGTAAAGACAAGTCAAATAAAGGCCAAAGAATAGCATTATTCTTGGGGATTAACCTAGGAGTAGAAAATTAAACATAAAGCTAACTGAAGTACACAGATTGATGTTTGTGGCAATGGTTCTCCAATTCATTACCTTCAATTATCCCTTGAACATTCAAAGACAACTTGTAACATTAAAAACTAGTGGTTATCATCATAGCTGATATTGTGATCTTATTGCTAAAACTGGTTTAGTAACCGCAGAAGTTGGTTAAAATATGTGTTGGTTTGGGGCTTATGTTTATTACGTGTTTAATGAACATAAGTATTGGTGTTATAACTTTAAATGAGGTTCATATCATAGTTTTAAAAATCCCAATCGGGACTCGAGGCGTTTTCCCTTTGCGAGGCGAGGCATAAGCCTCGAGGCGGTCCGAGGCGTAAGCCTCGAGGCGGTCCGAGGCGTAAGCCTCGAGGCGTGTGTATATATATAATATATACGTATATATATGTGTATGTATAATACAGAATATATATGTGGAAATATAATTCCATACCAAAAAAAATTCATAAATACTAATAATAAGCAAAACATAATTCCATACCAAATTTTAAACGTCATAAGTTCATAAAATTACTAGTTATAAGTCCAAAAACACCCCAAAGTAGGTTTTTGTACTTTTAACTTACTAAAAGCACACTTACTTTTGCTTTTGACTTTCTACCTTTTTAAATAAAAGTACAAGTTATTTTTTTTTATAAAAATTCATGAGTTTCTCACCAAAGTCTTACCAAAAACAGAAAGCATCTGAGGCTTGCGCCTCACCAGCGCCTCATGCCTCAACGCCTCGAGGCACCGCCTCACCAATTGAGGCGTAAGCCTCGTCCAGGGACCATGAGGCTTAAGCCTCGTGAGCGGTTTTGGACCGCCTCGCCTCGAGGCGCGCCTCGAGGCGTAAGCCTCAAACGATTTTGAAAACCATGGTTCATATATTTTAACTTTGTGAAAAAAAATCCAAATGGGTCTTCGCTTGCTGTACAACAATATTTTTGGATCTAAGCATGAGAGTGCATTGTACACCCTAGTAAACGATTACAAACATACAAGGTTTAAGGAGTTATCAAAAAAGAATGTACTTCTCCTGGGACAACACATAACTAACAATCTTGACTAGTGAGATGAAAAATAATGGTGATTAATGTCAAGAGAGAAGACTCGTGTCCTGACACAATAAAAGAAGGTGTTTCCTTAAAGAGAGAAAAAAAGGAAAGACAGAGATAAGAAGGGAAGACACACACAAGAGGTAGAACTTAATGTAAATCTAGGAATAAACAAAATGCACATAATTCATGAGGGGAACACCTTGAAACCTGACTTTGTTTTTATGTAATTAGATGATGCTGCAACACAATCGTCTCATTGCCAATTTCAATTTTCTATATAGCTAAATATGTTGAAGCTATATTCTACCGTTAGCTTGACGAACTAAAAACAAATCAACTGAAGCATATGATTTAAAATACTATTCCAGGTTTAACACTCCTCCAACAGAAAGTATATGATTATTTTGAATGAAGACAAAACATTACATGTCAACCATGCCGTCACAATAAGAATAGCATCGTAATATAGCCTATAATGTGCACCATCTATATTAATATATCAAATAGATTTAACTAAAGCTGAATGCCTGAATATCAATAATCAATCCAGACTAAGTAAATAACTTACTGCAGGAGGGTAGGTAAACAAAACTGCATTCTTTTCCTTGGTGTAGATGATCAGCTGCAATATCCCATTGAATAACACATACTTGCCATAGTCAAAGATCAAACAAACTCAATTGTCGCTGTAGCAGTATAAGAAGCTTAACAAAATAAATCATTTATCTCCTTTAAAGTAAAACAGAAAACACTGAAGGTTCATTGATCCATTTTTGTAAAAACAATGCACTACAATAGAAATCCAATTTCAAACTCAAAAGAAAGGATATAATACGATGCATCCAATGAGGAAAGTTTTGTTATCCGGAAACTTCTTATTGTAAAACTGAGCAAAGAGGGCGATGACGATAATAATCGCTCCGATCAACAATCTGACGTTACTCGTTCTCACATCTTCTCTGTAACCGCGGCTTGTCACGATCTAGACGAAAAAACAAAAAGATGACCATTGAATCACAATGATTGATGAATAAAATTGAAATGTGGAATTCAAAATGCTTGTTAGTGAAACTGTGGTGTACCTCAGTGACAGTTTCATCGAGTAAGTGCTTGATGGAGTGATGATCTAAGAGATTAGTCTTTTTAGGGTTTTTGTTAGGGGCAGAAGTGGTGGTCTCTTTTGTCGTCGTTTTCGTCATCTCCGATTTCTTTTCCTGTTTTTCCGATTGAGAATTCCTAGGGTTTGTCTGAACTTGACATTTGGGGATTTCGTTTACTTCAATTGGAATTTGGAAAGCTGAATCATAGAAGCACGCTGGGCCTAGATGTACTAGTAGAGTAGAGTGTTTGTATTATGTTTAAGCCCATCATAATTTTAATTTTACCTTTGGAACTTGGAACTAAACATTGGCCCAATTTTCTTTTTAAAAATAAATTACATATTTTATGGATTTTGACACAATCTATATTAATTGATTTATGTTCGAATTATATACTATAACAACAGTGTTTTTTTTTTCATACAATAACTTACAGATTTGGTCCTTCAGGTTTTTAGTAAATTATATATTTGGTCCTTGAGGTTTTATCTCCCTTTTAGATTTAGTCCTATGTTTGTAGAGTTACAGATTTGGTCCCTATAGTTTTATTTTCCTCTTGGATTTAGTCCCCATAATTTGTTGATTCCAAAATAGACTTTCGATTTTGCATTTGCGTAACGTTTTGGTCCTCGAAACTAAAAGTTGTTAGCTCCTGACCGTTAAGTAAATGACATTTCGATCATTTATAACTTTTTCATTTTCTAATTTAAATAAATAAAAGTTGTATTATAAAAATTATTTTTATTATATAAGCATAAAATAAAGATCCCTTAACATGCATCGCATCTCAATGACTGTGTCTTCTCCAACCCAAAACCTTCCGCCTTCCCCATCAATCCAAGCACATAGTTGTAGGTGATTCACACACCAATTTTTTATTTATTAATAAAGTAATATATCATAATTTATTTTATGTTTAATAATGATGTAAAATTTGTTTAATTCATATTTTTATTATAATTTAATTTAGATTTAATAACAATGTAACTTTTTTTAGATTTAATGATGTAATGTACCATTTGCCAATTTATTATCGCTTCCTATCATACACACACATCATCCTCATAGGGCATTTTGTAAATTATAGTGATGCTGCTAACAGACACAAAATGTTTTGTTCTCATAATTGGTTATGCTCAAATTTATGGTCTTAATATTTCTTTCCATCCGCAGCAACGCGCGGGCATTAATCCCACCTCGTTTTAACAATTGATCCAGTTCAATTAATTTTGTATAGCCGATTTATTCCAATTTAATGGATGATTAGATTTGATTGTGATATAGGGCGGATGGTTCGGGGACATCCGATAAAATTGGAACGATACAGAGAAGATTAGCATGACCCCTGAGCAAGGATGACACGCACAAATCGAGAAATGGCCAAAACCAATAAATGTTGCTGAGGTGCGTGCATTTCTGGGATTAGCTAACAAATGGTTGTTGTCAAGTGAACGCCAAAAGAGGCAAACAAGGTTTCAGCTCTCACGCGAACGCGATCCCTGGTGGAACTAGAGTCGTCTGGCAGATCGCCTAACTCGCTGCAGTTCGACAAAGTAACACGTGTGGCTTATCCTGTGACTGGGGTTGAGCATACAGTCGCGTAACTCACTGGACTTCGATGCATAACCATGTGATTTTTGTTGTGCGGCTAGTTGTCCATACACAGTTAAGGCGAAGATTCAACCTGGTTCGTTTCTCTTTTCTTTTGTTTCTTTATTTCATTTAATTTATTGCGTTTCTAATCACTTTAATACCTTATATAAACCCTTGAGGTCTATGCTAATTATTCAACTCATTTTGATTGATAAAATTTATCTTTTAGAGTTCTCTCTAGATTTATTTATTTTTAGGTTATGAATCCTCTATACTTTAGGGTTTGATGTTTGTCATCCTTTCGTACATTTCTCACTGTATCATATTGAGTCTAATCATTGAATATTAGTATGGTTATTTATTGGATCATAATAAACCCATCAAATATTTTGATATTTCAACTAATTATTTATCATTTATATATTTTATTTAAAATCGTTAATAAAAAATTTATATATACATATAAATTGAACATCCAACATATTTATAATCATAAAACATAAGGAAAAAACACGTACTCTACATCATAATATAAGATCCAAATAACACAAAAGATAAATCATTTATTCACGACACTTTGATGGTCCTTGGATTGAATAAGTTCGGTTTTATTGGATTTTGAATTGTCATACAACAATCGACTGATTCATTTTTGAATATTGAAAATTTTGATTTGATTTAATCAAATTACAATTAGATATCAAAGTTTCACCATTGGTTATCATTGAAACCGAATAACTTTTTGACATATCTTGACAATTTGAGAACATAGATGCACAAAAAAAATTGATTATTGTAGCTTTCACAATGATTTGTATTTTCAGCATGATTATTAATGATCTCTAATGTCAACATTAGTCTGTAATTTTGTATACAAAAAGCTATTCACTTATTATTTTCAATAAATTATATTTATATTTTGAATATATTATAGAGTGAATTTCATAAATGGTCCCTCGTGAATGCATCCTTTTTGGTTTTCGTCCCTCGAAAGGTAAAAGTACACTGGTGGTCCAAAAAACGTGTTTTGGAGCCCATTTCGGTCCCTCTTACTGACGCCGTGAAAATTGTTGTCGTTAGACATGCCATGTGCCCCTCACGTGAGGGGCATTTTGGTCTTTCTACCTTTTCCCTCTCTTTCCATCGATTTATTATACTGATTCCCCAACGTTCATTTCATTAAGGTGTCGTTTATTTTTTAAGAAGTCTAAAGTCTGAAGTCTTATTTTAGTTATGAGTAATAAGAAGTGGTGTGTAAAAAGGTATGAACGATTCAGACTTAAGAGTCATTAAGAGGTTTTTAAAAAAAAAAAAAAACAACCCCTAAGAGTTTCCCATCTATCCTCTCTCTCTCCAAACACCGACTTCTTTCATCCTCTACCTATCCAATCACCGATGGTTCCTCTGATTGTGCCATCTATGGTTTACTGCAACTGTGGTTTACCTGTCATCACTCGAACATCATGGACAGAACAAATCCAGATCGCAAATTCAATTTTTGTTCGAGAATGGTAGGAGTTCACAAATTTCACCATGTTCTCTGTGTTTGATTTTGGTCTATTTTCCTTTAATAGGTATGGAATTGTGGTTTCTTTAGTTGGGTCGACCCCCCAATTTCTTCTCGTTATATGGTTATTATAAATGGGCTACTTAAGTCAAAGAACAAGCTTGAAAGGAACATTGAATAAATTCAGAAGCAGACACGAAGATAGAAGCTTTTTTTGTTGTTTCACTTGGATATTGATGGGTTTTTTTTTTTTTACTTTTTTAGTTGAGCTTCAACATGTGTATGTAAAACATCTTTTGGTTTAATTAAAAGTGGCACTGTTATGCAGTTATTGATGTTTATTTAAGTTTGTGATGTTCATTTTAGTTATGTAGTTATTGATGTTTATTTGAGTTTAATTAAATAGCATTGTGGCTAAGTGATGTTCATTTGATGCCAAGACACATCATACCAAAACCAAAACCATTTCACATGAAATCCAAGGCAATTCATATCAAAACCAAAACCATTTCACATGAAATCCAAGGCAATTCATACCAAAACCAAAACCATTTCATACCATAATCAAACCATTTTATACCAAATCTGTCAGATGGAACATGGAAACCGTTACATTTCATACATAAAGTACCTTTCTTCCTAAAGTGTAACACCCTCAAATTTGGTAAGAGCAACTCATAAAAATTTCGATATAACATCCAATAAAGACAACACATATTCCTACAATATCCAAACTTAATACGCCTCAAAACATGATTCGATAAATAACCTCAACAATTACAAACTCTATATAAGGACTACATTGAAGTCGGGTGTTACTCAACCCCAAATACTGTTGTTCTCTTCAACCTAATGTGGAAGACTTCATCAAGATTTTCACTCATTGGACGCATAACTAGTACTTCTCTCTTCACTGTGTTACTAGAACTATTCCCAACCGGAACCTGTTGCACATGCCGACAAATAAAAAGGTTAAACTAACGCCTAGTGAGTTCAAGAGTTTTATCATATGGATAATTACATTTTTAAAAGGGGAGAATGCGCCTTAAATCATAGTTTTTCAAAATGATTCACTTTAAGTATAGAAACGACTCGTTTTTCAACAATATGCATTTTCAAAGATGAACACCTCAATATAAAATACTCTTTATAAAATGATGCATCCCAAAACTCACTCAATCAAGAGTAGAATCGACTTCCAATTTATGAAAACATGAATAATATTTCATATTCCGAAACCACCCAAAACACAAGTGGGACCTAATACTCCACACACAAAATTATGGACAATAATCCACCCATAAAAAACATCACCGAAAACATAAATATAAAAGACTCAGCCCGAAGACAACACCTTTCGGTGACGGGGGATACCCGATTCCATATAATGTGACGGATACAAAGTAAGCCACACATCATGTTAAATTGGTATTAAGTATCGAGCTCAGCATCTTTCAGCATACACCCATAGATACTTGCACGGAGGACTTACACCATATCGAAGATGCATAACTGCGCCGCAATGGGGAAAACTAAGCGTTCCACCATCGGACAAAATGATTAAAGTATCGAGTTCATCATCTTTTAGCATACACCCATAGATACTTGCACGAAGGACTTACACCTCATCCGATGCCTAACGTGCCGCAATGTGGAAAACTAGTCGTTCCATAATCGAACAAAGTGATAAAAGTGCTCATGGATCCATAGCAGACAGGGCTAAAACACAACATGACTCCAATTGAATGACACACACACTCAAAATATGAAATCATCAACAATCATACTCAATGACCAAAGCTCTACGTTGAGCTATCAAAACTGGACAAGTGTCCCCAAACCCCCCATCATAATCAAATACCGAGCCACAGGCTCAAACAACCAAAGAACTCATTGTCAAAAGCAATAGAATGCAATAAAACGCACTCGACCAATGTTTATGCAAACACGTATTCCAAAGTACATGGCTAAACTCCAATACAACTCAAAATAAGGCAGATCATTTTCCAAACAAGGTTATACCATTGACCCCTTTCAAAACGTCTCAAAACACGAGCTATGCATATTTTCCAACAAACACAAAAATACACTTTGACCCAGAAATCTCCATTTATGCAATACATTATTAAAAACAAATGTCCATTTATTACTCATTTATCAAAATGCCCAAAAGTCCCAAATGTGGGGGGTTTTTACAAGGTTTATAAAGCCAAACACCTTAAATAAGTAAACCCACCAAATAACTCAACAAATGATAATTTAATGTAAACACATAAACACTTTAAAAATAGACATTTTGGCATGTACAACGTTTTCACAAATCAACTTGAACTCACCTTGCTAAATTTAGGCTAAATCTAGATTTCACCCAACTTGAGCTTCTTTGAAGAACACTTGGATCCTCAATCCAAAGACTTCCAACAACCTAAATCCATAAATTTTCAACCATAAATATTTACATCCAACCATAAAGAATTGTTTCCTAAACATTTTACATGAAGATCTCATCTTAACCCAAAAACCCTAATTTCCACAGATGAAGAAAAGAGAAGATTACCTTTACCAAAGCTTGAACCCATCAACAATACTCTTATAGATCTCCAAAATAAACCACAAACTTCTAATCTTCAAGATGGTGAAAAGGGTTGGATGAAACCCTAGAAAGTTCGGTGATGAAGATGAAAGGTTTATAGTCCTAGCTTCCAAAACTTGCTAGATGAAGAAGAATCATTGATTTTAGAAGGAAGACTTCCAAAAATGAGTTAGGGTTCGATTTTGGGGTTTGGGGTCGGTTTGGGAGAGAAAGGGGAAGAGATTTGAGTTGTGGGTGAGAAAATGGGGTTCTAGGCCGATTTTCCCCTTTTTGTGCGTGCAGCGGCTCCTAGCAGATGGCGGCGTTGATCGATCCGCGCGGAGCACTGGGACAAAGTCCCACACTGATGGTGGAGCTGATCCATCCGCGCGGAGCACTGCCGCCCGATTTTCTTCATTTTTCTTGCCCGAACACTGTTTTGGTCATAACTTCTTCGTTTTAACTCCGATTTTGCTCCGAAAAGAACCGGTGGACTCGTAATTGAACCCTTCATCCAACAAGGATATAAAATATAGAATTCAAGTCCAAAAATCCTATTTCTTATTTTTCCCTTAAAATACCCATTTATATTAACTTAAAATTATATATTCCTAAAAATTGGGGTGTTACATAAAGTATTACCAAAAGAACATAGTCAAAAAGTTGCAGAAGTTTCCCAAAAGATAGCACATTAAACAAATGTTTATAGGATTTGGCATACATAAACCACCAAAGCTTGACTTCCACTAGCCTTCCCCTTACATGTTCTTGCACTGTGTCCTTGTTGCTTGCATTTGGTACATCTTCCTCTCATCCCAGACCTTGGTATCTTCTTTGAAGCTTGACCCACCTCTTCTATAGTCTTCTTTCTCTTCTTTTTTGGCCTACCTATCTGAGCATGATGATTGGGTGAAGTAAGTGTTGTGGGACAGTTAGATTTAGGCCCCATCAATCTTCCATTGATTGATCTAAGTTTGAAGGAGTACATATTCTTCCATGTTTCCAACCTATATGAATTGTGGACCAAGTTTTCTGGTGGTCCAACTTCAATACCATTGATGTCCATATTCCACATCACAACCATAACATACTTGCATGGAATTCCATTCAGTTCCCACATCCTACAAGAATAATATCCATTTTGGCAATCAACAAGGCATTGGTCATAACAGGGACCACTCACTTCATACATGTCATTCCCAGTCCATGTAATTGTATACTTTGCAGCTTCTTGCTTGATTGAACTCAACATCTTTGTGGCAGTTGGTGTAAAGGGCCCATCGCATCATTTATTAACTTCTGAACTTTAGCCATTCTTTTCATCAGATACTTTCTGATGAATTCTAAGGTTGTGATGATGGGTTTGTCCCATCCCATCTACCAATTGCCTGTTAAATACTTCGCACATGTTGTTTAAGAGGACATCATTCTTGCACCTTCCTGTGAACATTTATGGATAACATTAGATAATAGCAATGTCTCATGTAACTTCCAACCAGGTTTAAGTAAGAACCTGTGAAATGTGATATGCTCCAATGTTGAGGAGGGATTTGCCTCAACCAATGATATACCTCTATCTTCAAACTCTTCATTGCTTCCATGGCTTGTTCAAAATGTGGTACAATACTAGTTGTGGCACGCTTCCAAAGTTGGTCTTTGAATACCTTGCCCTTCAATTGAAGTTTCATGTTCTCACTGATATGTCTAACACAGTACTTGTGCTCAGTAGAAGGGAATATCTTTGTGAGTCCTGGCAGGATGCCCTGCAATTAAAAATATAACACTTAAATAGTGTATAAAAATAGACACAAGCTAGTAGCAAGAACTTGGAAAGGTAAATACCTTCTGTCTATCTGAGATAAATGTGAAGTTATAATTAGGGGATAGATCAAAGTCATCTTTGAGGTATTCTAGAAACCATCTCCATGAACATGTTGTTTCAGCTTCAACAATGGCATAAGCCACTGGATATATTCCATTATTACCATCGAGCCAACTGCAGTCAATAATTGCCCAGGAAACGGTCCTTTCATTAGACCTGGCAAACGTGTCGTGTCAGGTTGGGTTTAAAGTTAAACGAGTTGAGAGTGTTTAACCCTAACCCGACCCGTTTAATAAACGAGTCAGAAAATCCCAACCCTAATCCGACCCGTCTAACCCGTTTAACATTTATAAAACTAAATATTAAAAATCGAAAATTCACAAAAAAATAAAAATCCAAAATTCAAATGGAAGCATTAGAAATCCAAATTTTATAGTTCAAACTTATAAATTCTAACCAAAATTTAAAACATTAAAAATCCAAAGCATTTATATATATATATATATACATATACGGGTTACTCGGGTCATTTTTGAGTTGAAATTTTTGACCCTGACCTTACTCAATAAGTTTGCGTGTCGTGTTGTGTCAACCCGTTTACTTAAACGGGTTGAAATGTATTACCCAACCTGTTTATTTCGTGTCGCATTAGCGTGTCGTGTCAGTTTTTGCCAGATCTACCTTTCATGAATGTTCCATCTAACCCTAACAGATCTCTCAACCTAGCCTTGAACCCCTTCTTTAATGCCCCTAAACAGATGTAGATCCTCTTAAACTTTCGTGTAGTACTAGCAGGATTAGGCTCAGTCTCTACTTCCAACCTCACAGTGGTATCAGGGTTGGTTCTTTGAATCTCACTTAGGTAGTGCCTTCAAAACACTGTATTGACCAACATAATCTCCTCTGAGGTGGTTGAGAGCCATTGATTTAGCTCTAAAATACTTCATATGGGAGATCTTAACTTCATACTTTTGCTCTAAGGACTGTTGAAGGGCTGAACTTGGAATTTTTGGGTTATGAACTAGCTGGTCAATGATCTGTTGGGAGAGGAAAGAGGTTGTATAATATTTGATTTTACTGGACTGTAGGCATTTATGTGTATTCACACATGTTTTAACCATCCATGTTTCTATGCTTGCCTTTGGATATGTGTAGGACCCATATACATTGTTTCCTACTTGCCTTGACATTTTTGCCTATACTATTCACCCTTTTGTCTTCATGTAGTGATGGTATTATTCCCTTACACATTGCCCTAACCCTCCTTTTGTCATTCTTCACAAAACCTATATGCCTTGTAGTCTTAATAGCATGTCACTGAATTGCTTTTTTAATCCCTTGTTTTGTGCCAAAGACTTGACCTATATAAAAACCACTGTAACTTGAACTTCCCTCTTTTGGTGTTTTTTCCCTTAACTTTATCAACCCTATTTTCCTATCAGCCTCACAATCATCATCCCTTAATAGACTCTTAAAGTCTTCAAGATATGTTGCAAGAGCTTTGTCATCATCCCTTAATGGACTCCCAACCATCCCATCTTCTGTCACTCCAAACAACCCTGCATCAAGGTGTATATTATTCTTAAATCCTGTCATGTCAATCTCAGGTTCATCTGTCCCAATGAAACCTATTACAGG
Organism: Arctium lappa; assembly: GCA_023525745.1. NCBI lineage: Eukaryota > Viridiplantae > Streptophyta > Magnoliopsida > Asterales > Asteraceae > Arctium > Arctium lappa. The sequence goes on along the minus strand of CM042050.1, from coordinate 40,114,438 downwards.
TTCCTCACTAATGTCCATGTCTTCATCAGATCTAGGTTCATCACCCATATCCATGTCTTCATCATACCCAATTTCATCACCCATATCCATGTCATCTATTCCAGGTTCATCACCTAAGTCCATGTTATTTATTCCAGGTTCAATACCCAAGTCCATGTCATCTGTCTCAGGTTCATTACCCATGTCATTGATGGCATTTTCAAAAGGATTAAAATCATTAAACATGTCAAAACCACTTAGGTCTATGTTGTTAACATCAATATTGTTGCCCTTAGTTTCATCCACATTGTTACCCAAACCATTGTTGCTCTCTAATCCAGTTTGTTTCATTGAGTTTGTTTCATCAGCATTGACTCCCAACCTATAATTGTTGCTCAGTAGTCCAACATCACCTACTGTGTTTGTTTCATCAACATTGACTCCCAACCCATCATTGTTGCTTTGTAGTCCAACATCAACTACTATGTTTGTTTCATCAACATTGACTCCCAACCCATCATTGTTGCTCTGTAATCCAACTTCATCATGGTCTTGATTACTCCATTCAAGATAAAGTATTTTATTGCAAGAACTAGAAGATCCCTTCAACAATTTCTTCTTACTTCTAGTTAGTTCAGGTGATGCATCTTCAAGAATCTTCTCTATCATAACCTTCCCATAATTAGGTGAGGTAAAGTATGTTTTAAGGGTTGTCCTTTAATGTTCAATAAATACACCAGCAAGTTTGCATTGAGGAAATTATTTAAAAAACTCCAACACATCTTCATCATTGCCTAGAGGTCTGAGACCATAATCTAAATCAAAATATGGAATTCTAAAGTGATAATACATAGACACAGGGTCTTTGTAACCTATGTCAGCAAGTATTGCATTTAGCTCATGTACAAAGAACTCATCAGTATCCACTAAGGGGTTGTTTACCAAATTTTCTATTAAGCCCTGTATGGGTAAAGTTGTCTTACCAGATAACTTTGTCTGTCACGTTAAAAATATGTTGTTGTCTACTTTTTTGTCTGAGTCAACGTTTGAATGATAAAAAATGACCTTTTTACCCATTAGTACCAAAAATCATCATATTAGCAAATTTATTAAAGATTGAAAGAAAATCAACAGGGTGATTGATTTTGAACCCAAAAAAACCAAAAAACCCACATGGTGATCCAAATACCAAAGGATACAAGGAAAAAAACATATGAGGGAACACCATTAAAAACCCAAGTTTGGAGATACTTCAAGTCAATTTTGATGATGCAAAGTTCAAACAGGTAATCGATTTTGGAGACTAGGGTTTCGATTTTGGGTATAAAGGTTTTGATTTTAGGTTTTTGTTCTTGGTGATGCATACGTCGGAGTCGAGAGAGATGAGGAGAGAAGCAACGATTTTGGGTAGAGATTCAGGGCTTCGATTTCATTTTAGGAAAGAGATGCAGGTTTGATTTTGGGTTTTTGTTATTGGTGATGCGTCGAAATCGAGAGAGGTGAGGAGAGAAGCAATAATTTCATGAAGGAGATGCAGGTTTCGATTTCAGCAAGGAGATGCACGTTTCAATCTATGGAAGGATGTAGGTTTATTTTCGATCTCTGGAAGAAGATGCAGAGCTCGTTGGAGAAGAAGAAGTTTGCAAGTTTTCTTTTTGTTTCTACAGAGGCTTTTTTTCTTTTAGGGGTAGAGAGATAAAGTTTATGGTTGTATGTGGACAACTGAACCTATGGAGTTGTGCGAATAAGTTAAAATATTTTCAATTAAGCCCTAAGTAAACACCACATTATGGTTGTGCGAATAAGCTGGTTAAGTTATTAAGCTCGTTAAGCCACAAGTAAACATCCCCTAAGTCGACATATCGGGTTTTACCACTTACGTATAGCCTTCCAGGTTTCTTTGTGAACACTCCTCCATGATGTATCTTCAACAAGAGTATTGTAGGATACATACCTGTAATGTACATTTGAAATAGAAAAATAATAAAAAACCTAAACTTCAATCTGTGTTATGTAATGGTGATATCATTTGTATATTGGTACATACCATATATTTCTGGATAATCGATACCATCTATGCTAGATCGAATTTGCCATTGAGTTCGACCCATAATCTTCAATCACAAAGCTTTCCGGGGTTTTGCTCGATGGTGAAGATGATTACTGTTGATGGGGTGACCGAACGTATTTCTTGAAATGCCGGTTGGAGAATCGGTGCAATAAATCGATGGAAATAGAGGGAAAAGGTAGAAAGACAAAAATGCCCCTCATGTGAGGGGAATATGGCATGCCTAACGCCAACAATTTTCACGACGTCAGTGAAAGGGACCGAAATGGGCTCTAAAACACGTTTTTTGGACCACCAGTGTACTTTTACCTTTCGAGGGACGAAAACAAAAAAGGAGGCATTCACGAGGGGCCATTTATGAAATTCACTTTATATTATAACTTGGGGGATGTTTGGGATTGCTCATTTTAAACAACTTATGTTTTTTTTATCAAAAATGTTTATCAACTTATGTGGTGACAAAAAAGAGTTTTATAAAATGTTTTTGGATTAACTTATGAGTGTACCAAAATGTAATAAGCTGATAAGTTGTTTTTAGTTTTTGACAAATTTTGCTTATATCTGTAAAATGACCAAAAAGGACATGAAGATGTAGGGTAGGAAAAAAAGGGGGCGGTAATATAGTAATTTGGAAGAATAAGTTGATAATGAGCTTCAAATAAGTCAGAATGGATTAACTTCTTAAAAACTCCTTATTGATGGTGGCGAAAAAATGTAAGCACTTTTTTTCCAATCAAAACACTAGAAACAGCTTATTAGCGATGACAAAACACAATAAGTCAATAAGAAATTTAAATAAACAATCCTAAACACCCTCTTGATAAATAACTAAGTTAGACCCATCGATAATTATGATCATCCCTAAAACCCATCTGTATTAAACGAGAGTAAGAAGTGAATGGTCGTTTAGTAGATAAGTTGGTGGTTGATTTAGAACCTGTTTGTTAGCAGCTTAATGAGATTAATGAGACTCATAGTTTATCCAGTTAGATGTACATGATTATTTGGCAGTCACTAATACTATAGAAATGACTTACTTAGTAAGCTTTTAATGAGCTATTTATGAAGAAAACTAAGTTTTTTCCAAATTTATTACTCGTAATTAAAAAAGTACATTCATTTTATATATGAAAAAAACCATCCTAAACAAAAACATTATCAATCTATATAGACAGATTAATTTACCTATTTATGTTAAATATATAAATAAATAAACACATATACATAAATTAAAATTATGTATTTATTTGCCAAATATATTGTTTCCTAATACTTGAGATATAATAGTTTGATGAAATTTCTTTTTTGGTGAACTAGACAAATCTTTTTAAATATTTCTAGTAAAATCATATATGATGCGATAAAACGATTATACTTTGACCATCAACGATTCATCAAAGAATAAACAAATCTAAAATCGACATTAAAGACTAGCGGAATGATACACAAAGCAAAACATTAGTTACATTCATGATGACAACTAGAGACGAAATTTAATTTTTTTTACTTAAATGGTGGCACAATTTGACTATAAGAAACAAATATATGAATATTTTTTACATCATCATTGGTCTATTGCTTAATTCTTTAGTTTTTATATGTGAGATCATGTATTCGAGTCTTTTATTGTAATTTCTTTTCATAAACATATTGAAATTAAAAAGCTAAAAACTAAGGAAAATGGAACTTGTGTCACTATTGTAGTTTTAAAATATATACAATTGCACATAAAAAAATGATACGATGACATATTTCACGATCCTATAATTTTTTACACTCAGATAGAGGAACGAAGCAGTAACCCTTGGTGTTTTACTAAAGATTTTCTAAGAATCTGAAAATCAAATAACCTAAAACTATTTAACCAGAATCTAATTCGGTTTACATGAGTTATTCTACTTTAGATTTTTTTTATATCTCTAGGTATGCCACCAATCCCGTGACTTCCTAGATCAACCATTAACTATAGTTTGGTTTGCCATGCAAATTAGATATCATAACCAACAAAAATAGTTTTGTTTTAACAAAAACTAGGGATGTTCATCTAAACTGCACAAATCATCCATACCGCACCACACTACACAACAAAGCGTGGTTTAGAACTTCCGTGGTGTGGTTTCTATTTTTACCAAACCGCATTATACGGTGCCGTTTGCGGTTTTGAGTTATCAACCTGCGATTTAAATTGCATCGCGCATTATATATGTATATATTTTTAATTTTATATATTACAATTTACACACACATATATGTATATATAGAATAATTGCAATATTTATGTAATATGTATTTAAGAATCGAACGTGTTGAATATTTTTAGTTTTTGGACTACGGTCACGTTATCGTTGATTTTAAAATGAAATTTTAATCTTATAATTATTGAATTGTAGGTGTAAAGTGCATTAGGTACAAATCACATAAACCGCACCGCACCGCCTTTTACGGTGCGGTTTTTGCTTTGGGAAAATACTCAAACCAGGTGCGGTTTACGAACAACTCTAAATAAAAACAAAAAGGGAGATTGTTTTGACAATTTTTAAAAAGGGAAATTGGCTTAAATAGCCACATTACATTGGCATATTGGTCTCCTAGTCATTTATCTACCTTATTGACGAAAATAGACCTAGGTCCGCAATGGCGGACCTGCAGGTCCGCTACCTCCAGAAAAAGACAAAAAAAATTGTCGGTCCAAGCCAGGTCCGCAACGGGTAGGTCCGCCACCCGACCCAGGTCCGCCATTTCGTCACGTGTCACGATCTCACTCAACGACATCAGAGGTCGATGGCGGAGGTAGAGGACCTGCAGGTCCGCCATTGCGGACCTAGGTCTATTTTGGTAAATGTTGGAGAGAAGTGGCTAGGAGACCAATATGTCAATGTAATGTGGCTATTTGAGCCAATTTCCCTTTTAAAAAACACAAGGGCTATTTTTGATCATTTCCCATTTCATTTTATTTTAACACAAACAACCCCTATATTTTATAATTCTCCCACCGCCTTCATCATTTCAATTCATCCAATTTTCCTCTCCATGGCCACCGCCGCCCACCACCACCACCACCACCACCACCGTCTTCTCCAAAAACCCATCGATCTCGAAATCACAATCGTTTCCGCCAAACACCTCAAGAATGTCAACTGGAGAAACGGAGATCTCAACCCTTACACCATCTTCTGGGTCGACCCGAATCGCCGCCTCGCCACCAAATCCGACGATTCCAATTCCACCAAACCCGTTTGGAACGAACGCTTCGTCGTCCCTTTACCCGCCACCCCCTTCGCCGCCATTCTCACCCTCGAAATCTTCCATTCCAAACCCTCCGACACCCCCAAACCATTAGTCGGAACCCTCCGCCTTCCACTCGGCGACTTACCCGATCCTCAAAACTCCAACCGAATCCGAACCTTCGAGGTCCGCCGCCCATCGGGTCGTCTCAACGGCAAGATCCGTTTAAAACTCGCCCTCCGTGAACGTGCTCTACCCGATTATTCCCAAAATACCCCGCAACCGCCGTTTTATTACGCCTCACCGCCGCCGCCGTCTTACGGTAGATTGCCGTCATCACCGTCACCGACGGCGGCTCCGCCGTACCATAACGTGTCGCATTCGGATCCGTATTCGGTGTATTATCAAGGTGGATATTACTCGCAGCCGCCTCCGCCGTCGATTGATCGGCAGTTGAGTTACGGTAGTGTCGTCGGCGGGCCTAGTGCGCCGATGGATTATGATCAAAAGGGGAGAAATGGGAAGGTGGGATCCGGGTCGGGTTTGGGTTTTGGAGCGAATACAAGGGGGGTTGCAGGGCTTGCGATTGATGAAGGATTGAGGTATGAAGATGGAAAGATTGGGGAGCGAGTTGAAAACGATATAGGTGTAACGAAGAAACCAGATGAATACGTTTATTATCGTCGTGTGGATTATTGATTTTGATTTTATGGTATGTATTCAAACAACGCAAATGATTTAACTGCTATTTAGGTTTTTCATGTTGTTGTTGAAGTAAATATCGCTTTTGGGTTTTCATTGAAAGTTATAATAAGTAATGGAATTTGTTGATACAAATGAGTTTTATTTTGATGGGAGATGTGTGTTTCAAGTTATCAGTTTTGGTGGTGAATTGCAAAACAAGTAATCCAGATTGTATTCACTTGCAGAGAGATGTTGAAAGGGTACCCAAATCAACCTTTTTTATGCAGGCACACATTCTGTCGTCTGTAGCTTATGATAGCTTGATTTGTCTGGAAAAGTTTGGATCAAATTCCGGCAGAATTGTCAATGTGAATCAGGATATCATTTCTTTTAAAATAAGGAGCAGTTTCAAGAAGGAAAAGTTTGGTTCGATACAGTGGTTTATAACCTCGTCTTATTCGTATGCATTTTGTGCTTGTTGGTTGGCGAGAGCATGGGAAACCTTCGAGATCGAACCACATGTTACATTGCCTCAGAATGAGATTAGTCTTCGTTTTGTCCTTAGATTACTGTAATCGTGATTTGGTAGAAATGAACTGGATCTGATTATGATCAAGAATTCATGATGGCAGCAAATTATGAAGGAATAAATGAAGATCGAATGGTCGATCGGGGTCACTGCCTGTGGAGTCACTTATGGGTTGTTTGTTTTTTTAAAAAAACCTCTTAATGACTCTTAAGTCTGAATCGTTCAGACCTTTTTATACATCACCTCTTATTAATCATAACTAAAATAAGACTTCAGACTTTAGACATCTTAAAAAACAAACGGCACCTTAGTGATTAGCGTTAGAGAATATTCGAGGCTGAGTGATTATAATCATGGGATTATAATCATGCCTCATTGTATACATGTGTAGCTGTTGAATTCGATGGTGGGATTTAGTTGTTTAAACGAGTCGAGTAGTAGGTTAATCAAGTCGGGCTCAAAAATTTAATACTGGGATTGAGCTCGATCGACTTTTTCAATGTAGAACTCGAGGTCGAATGTTTTTTGAGTTATTGAGCTCGAGCTCGATACTCGTTTATGGGTTCGAACTCGCGATCGATTAACTCGTTTATCGGCTTGAGCTCGATAATTTTTATATTTTTATCGTATGATTAATGAATATACGAGCATGTTTGGCTCGAAAAAGGGTATGTTCGATCGACTCTACTCGAAAAATTGAATCGAGTTTTTGAACGAGCCGAGTCAGATATTGGTGTTATAAAGCTCGGCTCGTTAAGTTAAACGAGTTCTATTTTGTGTTCGAGACCGACTCGAGCTCGAGAATAATTAAGCTTGAGCTCGAGATAAACGAGCTTGAGCTTGAGTAGCTCGTTAAAAGCTCGACTTGTTTACACCACCAATTAGGATTAACCATAAGTTCACAAGCTAGCTTATGTTGGTAAGCTAGGTTTTTGAAAGACAACTTCACATAGCTTATTGAAGCCCCTTTTCCTTCTAATTATGTCCTTTATATTTATTATATCTATTAGGTAATTTTACATTGTCATATAGCTTGTTAACTGGTTTTTATAAAGCAGACTAGAAGCGTACTCGTGCAATGCAACGAGATACATCACGATTTTAATGTTTCTTTTTTTTTGTTTCTTTTTTCGATTTACAGTACGATTTTGGATGGTTTTGAGAAAGTGATAATGTTTTTATAAATTTGTTTAATTTAGGCTTAATAATATAATATTTGTTAAATTAAAAAAATTAAGTATTTTATTAGAATTCAATGATTATTTTATATATTTTAATGACATCTAGAAAAAATAACCAATTATATATTTAATAATATAATTAAAACAAATTTATAGTAATATAATATATTAATTAATAGTGATGCATGAAAATGTTTGCATAAAAGGAAGACCTTGCACATACCAAATTGGTGGGTGTTAGAAGTCTGCAGTAGTAATATGTATATTGTGCTTTGATACTTGTAAATTAAGAGATTTTTAAAAATTTGCATAAAATGATGGTACCTTGTGCCTAAAAGTTTGTATTTAAGAGTTTTTTATCCGTCTTTTATAATATAGTATAAATATCAGGTGTCAAAGTAGAGGTTGTACTTTTTTGTTCAAGAAGAGTATAACACTATGGATTGAGTTATCCTGCAAAATTCAAATATACCATTTTTTTTAATAAAATGGCAATCTCGATCTAACAATGATAGCAAGATGTGTCCACATTTAATTTTGTTGATTATTTTTTTTTTTGGCCATGTTTTGTTCAACATAGTAAACATCACAATCTTTAGCATACAATTAATCTTGTATTGGTTAAATTGTCTGTATGGATAAATTTGTTTGTCTAAGTGACGGGATACCAATGGGTTTGAGTGATGCAAAGAGAGAGGGTTGGATTATTTCTGGGTATTTCAGGTATTAATTGTTCAGGATGGCTTAATGGAAACAAGTGAAGGGATCCCGGTTTGTTTTATATACTGTTTTTGCTTAATAACTTAACAAGTAAGCCATCCATATTATTAAAATTATTAAGCTGTAAATAAACATCTCATATGGCTAGTCTGTCTTTGTTTCTTCTTGACATTTTAAAGACACTCATACGGTAGCGTTCAAACCTTCAACAATAGAGACTACAACAATATTTTCTTACAATTGAATAATTATCCAAAGTGTTAATTACATCGTTTTTTGATGGCCAAGGTTTTTGAAAATAAAATATTTATTTAGGGAGCATTTGGTGTTTTTATTAAGGGTGTTCATCTAAATCGTACAAACTGTCCACATCGCACCGCAAAGTGTGGTTTAGAACTTCCGTGATGCTGTTTGCATTTTTACCAAACCGCACTATACGGTGTGACTTGCGATTTTGAGTTATTAACCCGATGTTCAAACCGCAACGCACCACACATTTTATATATATATATATGTATATATATATATATAGAGAGAGAGGGGCTCCTTCATCTAGAAACCTCTGAATCCTTGCAAACTAATGCAACCCGATCGTGGCCGTCCATTTTCAGATCAAAGGCTGTGAAACACGTGGTGGCATAATTGTAATATGTAACATAATTAATGGTAATAAAAATATGAAAAGAATATCACAAGGGCATTCTGGGAATTAGAATGAAGCATATGATAAGGAAAGAAGCAGTATGCAAAATTAGGGGGATTCTTTGAAATTGATCAAGCTATGAAAATTTGGGTGAAATAGGAAACCACGATCATCCCCACTACAATCACCGGAAAATCAGTTTCACATCTACATACCAGTGAGATCGGATCACAAAAAAGAATTCAAAAAAATGGCGCAAATCAATGAAAATGTTCGCGTGAGAGGTAAGAAATTCAAAATTTTAGGGTTTTGCAAAAATTTTAAAACCACTATAAAACGACGATCTAACCTTTCAAATGAATCACATTGTTTTCGGTTCGTAGACCAAGCCAAAGAATACTGATGAGGACTGCTTTCTCAACTTTCGTCAACACTGAAGATGATCCAGTGTGCTTGGATCTAGACACCCCAATCGAGCAGGCAACGAAAGGTAACAATGTGAATCCTCGTATATGAAAAAAAAACCATTGATAAACATTCGATTTATGACTGGTGAAAAAAAGAGTTAGGAACCCTAGATATGAAACGATTGTTATTATTTTGAGAAATAGGAACGAATTACAATGTTGTTGCATAACTAGGGTTTATGTCTTGCGATAGAGTACACGGTATTGAGTAATGCATTCATATATGGAGAAGATGCGAACATTTACATGTATTAAATTGATTTAAGCTTTGCGTTTTGGGGTTGATGTGAAATTGAACAATCTATGAAATATTAAGAAGTAATTATAAAGAAAAATGAATATGAACTCAATGACGGGTGTGCTTTTGTTTGTTGATTGGTTTGAATTTAATAAATCACAGCTTACCCCTCAACAAGCAAGAAGAAGAAAACAACTTACAGGGTAGCTACATAAAACCCAAGTGAAATCCCCATTACGAAAGGTATGGAGTCTATGTTATTCCATCTATGTTTTAGTGTCTATGATTTGGGGTTCATTCTAATTTCAAAGACGTATGCAAAATATCAAGCAGAAATAAAGAAAACACATATATGAAATAAACAAATGACTGCGTTGGTTTAATGTTTACTACAACTTTAATTAATGACAATGGATGGTTCTTCAAGCAAGAAAAAAAGAAAACCTTCAAGGGACGCTCAAGAAGAGTCAATGGAAATACCAATGACAAAAGGTATGGAAAATATGCTTTATATGAAAATGTTATGAGTACCACATACATATGAATTAGATAGGACACTATGAAACCCAACACAAATTAATAAATAAATGGCCCCAAATAAAATACCCAGATCAAACAGGTATAAAATTTAGCATGTACACAACACTAAGATCATATTTTTTAATTTGAACTATTTGAGTTAGTTTATTGAGAAATACGATTCTTTGAATAACAGCTGAAAGAGCCTCGAGCAAGAAGAAAAAAACAACACCAAGTCACGCTACAGAGACTGCGAAAGGCAAACAAATCGAAGAAGGTATGAAATGCCAATGATTTCATATTGATTTCAGTGACCCCATTACATTAACATACTATGAAACTGTATGTAAAGGAGAAAAAGCTGAACCGAGACCACGTACAAGATTGAGTGGCGAAAAACGGAAGAATCCAGAGAGCGGTAAGATTGCAGACACAACAACATCCAAGCAAGGAAGGAAAAGAGTGACAATATCAGATAGATCGAAGGGCAAAGCAAAGGCGCGTATTATGACAGGTATGAAATGTTTTTTTAAATAATTCAATTAATCACATCAAACACAGCACCCTTATAAAAACATAGTCCAACTGAAACATTAACACGCGTACAGATGAAAACAGCGACAACGATTTCGAGAATCCGAAGGTTTTGAAGACCGAATCTTGAAAATGTGAAGTGGGTGGAACTCGAGCAAAAAGAAGGGAATTCCAACAAAAGGAAAAGAGAAGAAGACAAAACCACAAAGGCCGGCGATCGGGATACGAACACGAACATCCCCCATGATATTGCACCAGACAGTACATGAGCTAAATGACGAGCAAAAGCTAGCAGTAGAAGGTATGGGTTTCGGGAGTTTCGTAGACATGACTGTGGAAGGTATACCATCCAGATTAGGTTATTTCGTCGTCAACAACTTGAACAATACCACCATGGAGATGAGGCTGAAGCATAACACCATTACCATAATTGAGGAAACCATCCATCAAATACTACAAGTACCGATAGGTGGTTTGGATTTGGGGGAAATAGATCCAGATTCCGATAGTGAAGCACTAGCGGCTACATGGCGAAAACAATACAGAAAGGACAAAATGAGGCCTACAGACGTTATGAAGAAAATCTAGGAAACAACAGATACATATTTGATATTTAAACTTAACTTCCTTGTATTGTGTGTGAATTCAATGGCAGAATGTAGCGGAATAGGATGTTGCAATGTGAATTTCCTTCGGAAGATAAAGAACACAGATATGATACGGAACATAAACTGGTCCCGTTACATTTTCGAATGCTTGAAACAAAGTAAGATTAGATGGAGAAATGACACATACGACAACTTCCATTTAGGACCACTCACTTTTTTAACGGTATGATTTAACACTTCATACATGCTTTCATTTTTCTATATACATCACATGCGTAACTTTTATGAAATTGGGTGATAGTTGTTGTACGTGGAATCAACTGCTTGCAACATCAAAGATATGCCCACTCGCGTCCCACCATTACAAAGATGGAATATGGATTACCTACGGGAGCGACTAGCAACTGGAATTAAAGAAGGAGGATTGGATATGGCGAAACTTCAAGAACCACTGGCAGCGAGGTCACAACGGGCACGAGAAAAACGACCAGTGGAGCGTGAACCCACACCTGATAGTCCAGTCGATGGGGAAGACACACCTAATAGTCCAGAAGATGTTGAAACCGTGAAGAAGGTGATGAAAATTAATCTGTTGTTGCACGTGGTTACATAAAATTATAAGAAACTAATAACTTTTCAACAACATTACTTTTCATATGTCGCTAATATTACATATATATGAAACTGTTATTTCATGAAATTGCCATGGAATTGAATGAAAAGTTTGCACTTCTGATGAAGACAAAAGTTGATGCACAAACTTTAATCTTGAGAGCTAAAGAAATCTTCCCAGATGAGGATATGTTTGAAAGATATGAAGACGATCTTTCAATTCTGTTCAACGTACATGGTTCGGGAGGTTCAAGTGGCAGGAGAACAAAAGGTATGCACAACCACCACACAACAAGCGAGACAAGCAACGCCCAAAAGGGCGATGGACAACCCCCATTTAATCATACTGCCAGTGCACTATGCACACCCACAAAACTTGACTTTGATGGCGTTTAATCATTGGTCGCGGTAAGCCCTCTTTCACCGTATTGGTACAGTCAAACGACGTATGTGTAAAACCCAGAATTTTAGGTAATTATAGGAGCTTCTTTAATCTTATATTTATGTGCCACATCAAGTAGGATATATCTGTTAATTGCTACTTTTATTTAAGGTCTTATTTTGGTGTTGATTGGAAGCCTTATCGTGCAAGAACTTGAAAATCTCAGTTGCAGGGGGTGTTTGTGCGACAATGCCCTGACGACAATGCCATGGGCAAAGTCGCTGGGCAATGTCGCCTATCCCATCTAGAAGGGTGTGGAACCCTGGCGACAATGCCATGGGCAAAGACGCTGGGCAATGTCGCCCGTGTGGTCCAGCTTTCCGTTTAAATGCAATCTGATGCTTCATTTCACTCATTTCTCATCTAAAAGCGGGAGAGAACATTTATGGGCGATTTTTGAGTAAACCAAGCACCATACACATTTATTTCTAGGGTTTGGTTGGTGAATCTATTAAATGATCATCAAAGCTCCTTCCAAGGCCATTTATTGAAGATTTTCATCAAGATCATCACTCTTCTCAGCCAAAGCTTCATCCATCTTCATCTAGGGTTTCTATTTTCTAGGTTTTAACCAAAACCTAGATAGTGAGTTTCTAAACTTTGTCAAAACTAGATACACATCATATTTTCATCATCTATACATGTTATTCATCCTCATTTGAAGTATTCATCTACCCTACTTGATCTATTGTGAATTGTCTTTATGTGTGAGTTCAAGCCCTAATTATATACATGGGTGAACTTCTCTAATATGGTATTGAGACGCGTTGATGTCAAATTTGTGTGGGTTAACCTTGGTCAAGGGCTTATTTGGGTGATTTAACCTATTTTTGGGGAGTTAGATTATTAAACCACTACATGATGAAATGTTGCTTATTATTATATGACATGGTATATTATATGAGAATGGAGTGGAATATTGCTTATGCCATCATGAGGTGGAGTATGATTTACATGGATACAACTTGCTTATGTTAGTCTTGTTATAGTCTAAATGTAATGCGTGGTTGGTATGGTCTAATAATGTACCCATGGTTGGTATTATAATTTATTCATGTGCTTTATGAGCCTTGAGACCTACTAACAATAACGTAGGATGAACCAAGTCAGTAGACACTAGGAGGATATAGTCTTGGGTGCCACCGTAATGGTATGTGCCTAGACCTCCGCCATTCGGGGTAATGCCATGGTTAGAGTCCTCGGATGTGTCGGGCCTTTTGGATGTCACTCATGGTAGTTGGCATTAAGGTATATCGACTCTTTGGGTGGAACATGATTGGTGCTATGGGTCTCCCCCATTGATTCCTCTTTTTATGAACTATGGTTAACTGCTGATAAGAATCATGCTTTAATATAAAATGTTATTACTTGTTCAAACTCACTAGGCTCTTTTGGCCTAACACGTGTTTGGTGTCGATGTGTATCTCAGGTTCTAGTAGCGCCGCTTCTAAGCAGGCTTAGTCGGTCCTTGGTGAGAGCTTGGGGAAGGTGCATTGGGGGGCACTTTTTGGTGAAGGCATTGATTGGATTTATAGACGACACCCTTTTTGTAATCTATTTTCTATTATAGGAATTGGATTAGTTGGTTGTTGCCTATTCCCGTTAAATTACAACTGTAATTAAACAAGTTTTAAATATTTCCCCATTCTTGGGAGGCTATTGCTATGACAATTTTTGTATACCACATGTCCGATTTTCGGATTTTTTGTTATCCCTATTTTAGGTTGTTACAGTATGGCTTAATAGATGCGACAATCATAGAACGGTCTGGAGGTGAAAAAGAAACAGAAGATAATCCTACCGGTAATGTGAACCAACCACAACTTCCAATTGGGCCATACATTCCGAGTTCACCCGATAATTGTAACACCTTAGGCATATCCCATATCGGCCGTTGACAGGAGTGATGCTGAGTGTTATAAGTAATATCTTGGCCTTCCTAACAACAACGCGTTTTGGGGCCACAAGCACGTCAGGTTCTGGGAACTCTGAGGTTAAGCGTGCTTGGGTGGGAGTAGTCCCAGGATGGGTGACCCCCTGGGAAGTTTCTCACCAGGTCGCCAGAAACAAATCCGTGCGCTACACGTTGGTTAAATCCAGGGGCAAAGCGGACAATATTGTTGTCGAGGCAGGCGGGATGTTACAGATGGTATCAGAGCCACTCTTGTGCCGTTCGGGATATGGGGCAAACCTCATCGAGGACGATGAGTCCCAAGGGGGGGTGTTTGTAACACCTTAGGCATATCCCATATCGGCCGTGGACAGGAGTGATACTGGGTGTTATAAGTAATATCTTGGCCTTCCTAACAACAACGCGTTTTGGGGCCACAAGCACGTCAGGTTCTGGGAACTCTGAGGTTAAGCGTGCTTGGGTGGGAGTAGTCCCAGGATGGGTGACCCCCTGGGAAGTTTCTCACTAGGTCGACAGAAACAAATCCGTGCGCTACACGTTGGTTAAATCCAGGGGCAAAGCGGACAATATTGTTGTCGAGGCAGGTGGGATGTTACAATAATCGTGAAGAAATAGAACACAGTCCAGACATACCAATTCCAAGCTTCAACCTGGGAATTAGCCAACCAACACATGTTGAGTACCCACCGGCGGCAATGAAAGGAAAGACCCTATCCAAAGCAGCCGAAGAACAATCGAAGCAAGTTCGAAGAGGAGTGAAGATCAGAGATCAGTTGAAATCTCCCTACATGAAAAGGCAAGTTGTAATATGAGCGAATTTGACCACCGAGGAGAAAAACGTGCACGACTGGAGTTTAACTGCATTCGGTGGGCCAAAGTACGAATTCCCACCCCTATAATTGGCCAACTCTATGCACTCATGCATATATTGATGGCATGAAACTTCCTAACAATACTTAATTTATGCAGTGATTTCGTATACACATCAGAGACTGGCAGGCAGTAACAATATCAGTGATCGAAACACTGGCAACAATAATGAAGGTTGATGGACACATAATAGACGGATGGGCGGACGTACTAAACTATGAGGAGAGGTTCAGAAACCGCGTGTCACCAAGGCGATTCTTTTTCAAGACAAACATCCTAGTAAGTGTTGTGCGATTTTCCTAAATGTATATGTGAATTAGATGATATGATAACCTGATGGGACATTGACATCTAGAAACAACATGCGCAGGCTGATGGTGTGACATACTACGACATGTACAAATTCAACAAAAGGTTCAGTCTATTTCAACGAAACTTGAAATTGGCAGTAAATTGCAATATAGATGCGGTGAACATGAAGAACCTTAATATGGTAAAATCACACATATTTCTTATTACTGTTATTAAAATAATTATGAAACGAGAAATATATAGTAATATACATCATTTCATGGAACATGTATTCTTTCCACTGACTAGAGGATCACAAATTTACTGCGTGGTCCTGAACCTGAAGACCCCTTCGGTCGAGATTCTCGACAACAGCGCACGACCGGGAGAGATTGACGATGTTTACGACTATGATATTAGCATATTGGTAGGTTGCACATATTTTATTTTTACGAACATACACAACATGAAATCTAAAAAAGGCTTTACATTTTCAGCAAACCATGATGATTCGACACTTGAAATTACTTGCACATCCAGCCGGTTACTTCCGGTTACTTCCTGGAGGGCATGGAACAAAGGCAACTTCAAATGACATGGAGAACAAACAGCGACAACATTAAATCTAGGGTTTTCCTAATGCGGCATATGGAGACTTACATGGGAGGTGCTGGACGGAAGTGGAACGCGGGGCTAGACAAGAAAGGCTAAACACAACTTAAACAGTTGGCAACCCTAAGGAAGAAATACACCGTGAAACTGCTACTGTGTGATAACAACAAGAGGAAGGGATTTGTTGAGACATATATCGTGAGGTTTAATGCACTCGACAAAGCTTCTAGGGCCCAAATTGCAGAAAGGGAGGACGCCACGCGGAAGCATCGACTTCGTTGAGTACGGTTTCCGTTTCATATTGAAGGATTGTCGATTTCTTATGGGATCAAGTTGCTTCCTGGCAACTTTCAAGCAATCACATTTCTCTTTCGTAGTTAACTGTTTCTTTAAAGAATTTCGTACCATAGGTTTAAACCCATCGAAAGTTTTATGTTTTTAACAAGGGAAAATTGCATCAAAATGGAACCAACTTTACCCTAATTGCTATTTTGGGGAACCAACTTCTAAAACTATCATTTAAGGGTCTTAAACAAACTTTTCGTTTATTTAAGGGTCTAATTGACTTGATGACCTACTAACTATGACATGGCTTAAGTAAACGCCAACTAATATTCCATGTCATATTTAAAATTAAAATAACAAATCTAAAAAATACATGTCATCAATAATTATGACTTGTCATATATTTTTTATATTTGATAAATAAAATTCCACTCAAAGAAAATAAATAATCAAAAACAATATTATTTCATTTATACATAATTCCAGATTTCCAGTTAAATAAAAAATTAACAAATTCAAAGTTCATATTAATATATATATGTTTTTAAGATAATGTGCAACTTTTTCTATATACTTCAACAAGAAAAAAACAAATTAAGAATCTCTAATGCAAATTCAAACTAAAACCAAAACCAGAAATTCAGATCAAAATCATTAATCAAAACCTAAATGAAATCCCAAATTAAAAATAGAAGATGAAGATTGAGGCTATTGAAAACCCATATTCTATCTTGGTCGTAAAACACAATCGAAATACCATGACCGGAAAACCTCCTAAAAACCTAGTCTGAACTTTGTGGCCTGAAAACTAGAAGCAAAGCTTGATAGAGAAGCATAACCTCAACTCAAACCAAAAGCATAACAATTGTGTCAAATCAAACCAAAAGCAAAAGTGGAATCGATTATTACAAGAAAGATGAGAGAGAAAAGGGGTTTAGGGTTTGATTTTGATTTATGTTTCAACCCCGTCCAAACCCTTGTTAACCTGTCGTGGAATCATGGTCAAGAAACAAAATCGGTTTTGTTGTTCCCCTTCTCCCCTTTCCATACGTTTTAGAACCCCTCCCTCTGTTCCCCGTTTTTTTAACAGCATCACGTTTTATAAACCAACCAAACAAAACAAAATACAATGGAGGCAAAAGTTTTAGGCCAACTGCACAACCAGCAGTAAACGACCAACATATGAGAAATCGCAAACGATCAGCAGCACAAAAACAAAGAAACAATGAAAGCGAGATGAACTAGAAACAACGATCAGCAGCTGAGAAATCGCAAACCCTCTGTTCCCCTGTTACGAATGTAACCTAGATGAACTCGACGTTTGCAACCCTAACTTGTTTCTTCTTCGATTTCACCATGAAAATAATATTTTGATACAGGGAAGATGAAGTTTTTTTGGGTAGGGTTTCATCAATTTAAAGGTTAGATTTATGTTAAGGGGTTTTAACTTTAGATGATTAAGAAATTGATTTAATCTTTCCTTAATTGTTTTTTTTAAGGTTTATTTTGAATCTTTAATATTAGGAATTGAATGGTATTAGTGAAGAATCGTGAAAAGAAGAAGATTTACTTTTTATTCATTTCAAAAAAAAAAAGATTTACTCTTTATTTTATAAATGATGTGGATATTATGTAATTTTAAATTATTATTTTTTCCACGTCATTTTGAGGTTACCGGTTACCTGCTTAACAGGTCAACCAGATCCTTAAATAAATGAAAAGTTTGTTTGAGACCCTTAAATTATAGTTTTAGAAGGTGGTTCCCCAAAATAAGAATTAGGGTAAAGTTGATTCCATTTTGATGCAATATATAATTTTCCCTTTTAACAATGGATTTCATTTTGATTTCATGGGTTTCATCGGCCATCCGACCGTTGATTTATGTTTTGATTTCATGGATTTCGTTTTGATCTACGACCGTTTGAATTTAATTACACACATGCTACGTATGATATATACAGTTCATTTTGAAAAACAACAATGACTTTACATATCATATTACAACTGCATAATATTCAAAACTATCATCGCATGAATCATAGCGATGGACACCTGTAAATAATTAAGAACGAGTACAACAATTATTTCAAATCAAGTTATGAAACAATGTTTCCTACCATGAACCCTATATACCAAAACAACAAATCAAGAACGATGATCCAAAACCAAAGGCTTCTAAGGTTGATCTTAGAAAGTAGCCAAAAATAATAATTAAATACTGAAAATAGGAATGAGATTGAGAAACGATTACAAAATTGATAAGCAACCATTCTGCCACCTATTTCGATCCAAACAATCGGAAAAACAAATGAAATGGAATATAAGCATGAAAAAAGGTCCATGCATGATGAAGTACACCTAACACTCATATGAGAATGGAAAAAGGATAAGAAAGTAGTCAATGTATGATCTTAGAAAATATACAAAGATATGAATGGAAACTGAAAATATTAATGACAACATGAGACATTATGTTTCCTCTTTCATACAATTCATATGCAACCCTTCTAATTCCTCTTTCGATCCTATATATCTGAACAAAACCCGACAAGAAATAAAAGCATATAAAAAATACTATATATGGTCATGAAGAGCACCTTAAAACATATGGCACATTAATTATGAAGAAAAACAATAACATATTCATAACATTTGGGGGAATAGCAAACAAGGAAAATTTGGGGGTTTCCTTGATACTCATATATAACTGGAAAGTATGAAACGAAAATAAAGATGCTTAATAAAAGGGGGATATATGTTTATAGACTGCTTACATATGATATTGCAACCAAAAAAACCCACCCAAACCCATTACGATCAACCCCCCCCCCCCCCCCCAAACATTAAAACCCTAAAACCTATTCATTTGGGTGAACATTCATACCATAACGACAAACTAATCAACGACTACCGATCCGAGCGGGACAATTGCGCGAATCATGATTCGCCATGGTGTTACACATTTTGCACATCCGCTTTGGTCGCTTACTCTTTGTGGAAGTCTTCTCTAATGCACCAATAAGTCTCTTTCCCGTTCCACAACCTTTGTTACGGATACCGGCCGGAGGTAAAATGTTCACTTCATCTGGAGCATCAACACCATAACATTCCCGAAGAGCCTCAGCTTTATCTTTCGAAGGGCAAGTAACGTAATTCTCCACATCAAGATCAATCTTCATCTTTTCAAGATTTTCAGCAAAGAGATTCATCTTCCGCTTGTCGTTCCTAAGCCAACTAACTAG
This sequence comes from Arctium lappa, assembly GCA_023525745.1. NCBI lineage: Eukaryota > Viridiplantae > Streptophyta > Magnoliopsida > Asterales > Asteraceae > Arctium > Arctium lappa. The sequence continues at coordinate 40,094,777 of CM042050.1, read as the reverse complement.
CACATCAACACTAGCATAAATATCGTTGATTAGACGCTCTTTTTCTACATCAACCTCACCATACCGGGCACGTCCGGCCTGAATTTCGACATGAACCAATCCACGAGTCCAGCGTCTCACTACATACATGTCAGGGATCGAATGAATATCATCATTTAACAATACCTTAAACATATGACGACACAATATACCATTCCTCTAGAAGAAGTTGCATTCACACAACATTTTATTTCCAGATTGCATAACCTACAAAATCAAACAAAAAAAGTCAGTACCATGACAACATGTAATAGACTTCCGGTTCTTATGAGTCACTCGATAATTAAACATTACATGATTACATTATATGAAACTTTGGTAATAGATTTCCGGTTCTTATGAGTCACTCGATACCGCTTCACATCACCATCATTTGGAAGAGAAATCAACCCACAATACAACAATGCTTTCCTAATCTCTTTTCGCACCTCAAAGAAGACAGTTCGCGTGTAAACCTCAGATACATGTCGTTCAATAAGCAATGGAGTCGCACAACGAGGCAAAGTGTTGCACGTCACGTACTCCAAAATACGATGCTTATTACGTTGTTTCTCTATCACGGCATCAAATGCATGCAAAAACTTAACCAAATCATTACAATACGAAACATATATCCTCAAGAACGCATTCGCACTTTCAGACCTCGAAGTAGTCCTCATTAATCCCGACATAGGGATATCCTTATAATACGCGGGAATCCACGACTCCCTAATGGAAAACATGTCATTAAGCCAATCATTACCGTGCAATTCATACTCATCCATAATAGACTGCCACTCATTCTCAAAATCATTAGCACAAATATGAGTATTCCACATAAGCTTGTTAATCCTCCTCTTGAAAGTCACAATCTCATCAAGTTCACTGCTGATCTACAAAAATCGACAGGTGAAAGCAAAATCATAATTAAAAACTCCACATATCCCAAAAAAATATGCTCGATTACAAAGGAATATTTAAAAAAAAACTATAACGATACTCACTTTGTTGGGCAATTTTTTCATAATACGTTACAAACATAATTTGTGTTTCGCCTCGTTAAATATAGCGGGAATGGCTTGTTTCATAGCCGCACATTGGTCCGTTATTACAAACTGAGGCTGTTTACCATGAGCTCTCAGAAAAGCGTCCAAAACCCACTTAAAATTGTCGAATGTTTCACGGCTTACCAATGCCGAACCAACAACCACAGATTTCTTGTGATTATCTACTGCAATGAACGGTACGAAAATCATTGCATGCCTACAACATCGAAACATACAAAAAAACACATTAAAAATGTATAATGGACAAATAACTGCATTAAACCATATGAAATAATTACAAACCTATTCGTACGGAATGTTGCATCAAACGATACGGTGTCACCAAATTTTTTAAAGTTCAATCTAGCAATTTCGTCAGCCCAAAAATAGCATGCAACTCTTTATCACGACAAAAATAATCAAAGAAAAACTCAGGTACTTTACTTCTACGCTTAGCAAGCAAATTGACAAGCATTTGCACATCTTTTTTCCCGGCAAATGTACCCATGTCCCTCCTCACATTCTGATAATCTACGGATGTGGCCCCCATGTATTCATAACCACCTTTCATAGCAGCTTGAATCATATGGGACTTGGAAGCTCCAATACTTGCCGATGATGAATTATATACGGTCCTCTAATCCATGTATTTTTTTGTACGACAACTTGGGCTATGACCACACACACACGCACCCGCGGTATTCGAGCATCCAATTGGGCAGCACCGACTAATCCGCGGTGACCCGGTCCAACCCAAATCGACTGGACCCGCCCAGGTATGACTAAGTCCGGTCAAGACCGAACCCGCATACCCATAGACTGGTATGCCCGTAAACCTGGACCCGAAGGCCGACCCAAGGTCTGGGTATCGCCGAAGTGCATCCTCCAGGATTCGAACCCTGGTAGATAGGCATACCATTCACTATCCCCCAGGGCCTTACCACTAAGCTAACACCTCTTGTAACTGATGATTCGCACGAGACAGTTTCTTATCGTCAACATTAAACAACGGATGGTTGTGTTTTTCCTCAAATTTGTATACAACATACTACTTCTCCTTTTTCATTAATCGAAACTTAACACACGCCTTACATTCTGTTCTCTTCACATTTGAATTATGAACTTTGCGTCCACCACTAATCATACCTAACGCATCATAGTTCTTACTAACAGACACACCCTCCTTACTACAAAGCAAATACCTATTCTGAATATCGCCTAGCCGGTTTTTCTTCTTGTTCGAACGCCTAACATTGAACCCCGCCGCTTCAGCGAATCTCATATATGCAACTTCAGCTTGTTCAATCGTCGCAAACACCGAACCAATCTCGATTTTAACGGCGTCATCAACCTCAGGGACCTAGATTCATGATCCTCCTCTCATCTCTAAGTTGTCATCAATTTCGCCTAACAATAACGAACAAAAAACCATTAAAATTAACACAATATTATTTCATACTGACAACATAAAAAACGCAGACAATATGAAAGGAGTCTAATACTTATCAAACAACACTCACCCCACCACGAAAAATTCATATCACAAAGCAAACTATACCAATTAAACAGCCATGTCGCTTTTAATAGTTATGAATAATATGATTAATACAGGAAAATAACATAAAATGCTATGAAACACCTTACATGCATATGAAACATTGCAAAAAATCAATAAGTAAATAAAAACCCATACGATCCAGTAATTCATCCTCCTCTAAACTTGAACAAAAATTAAACTGCACCATGAAAAAAAAACCACAAACAGTAAACAATGTTAGTGAATGCCCAAAAGCTAATCATACGATGATTGTAATTTTGAGTTTTGTTTCATGAAATTAATAAATAAATAAAAGGCATTGCCCAATTTATTATGTATATGTTATATTCTGTGTTTTAATTATTCATAATAAATAATCTTAGAATAATGTATTCTAAATGTCCCTAGTTAAATATTATTTTGGGTTTTAAGGTTGAAGTAATATGATAATGACTAGCATATGTAGAGATTCATATAGAGATATTGAATCTGCATATGGGTACAAAATGGAGATTTTGTATATCGGACGTGACTCGCTATGAGAACACTTCATTGGATGTCATGTGAGTGTCATAAGTGTTTCTCATGTGGTCAATGTACATGTAATTCTTTGACTTGAGAAATATGGAGTTTGCTATGTGTGAGTAATATATTTTGACATTTGTTCTAATCATTCCGTAACTGGGTGACAGAATTATTGTTGGGTATGTTATAAATCACATGGTAGAACTAACATATATCGAGATAGGATTTGTCCATCATTTATGACGGGAGTGATGTCTCTGGGCCCCTTGATAAATATATATACTAAGGAAATGCATGCATGCTCGGATAATTGATATGAGATATCATGATCTGTTTTATTAGTATATTAGGGAATCAAGAAACTAGAGATTGGACATAACGAGAATGACACATTCAATGTCTCGTGTTCAATCTAGACATCAAGGACAAAAGAATTAAATGTGTAAACTAAAATTGACTACAAATCGATAATTTGTTGTATCACCAATTCTCGTCATTTGGGTGACGATGATGTATTGCTAGATACCGCTCATTGTTTATAAATATAAATACGAGATTTATAATTATTACCAACATGTCGAGAACCCATTGGGTCACACGCTTTGGACATATTCGAATAAGGAGTTTAAATAATTAAAACGTTCAATTATTATATCTGATTTGTATTGATTTAATCTGATTAAATAAAACCAGATATTATTTGTGTTGGACATAAATAAAGTTGACTAGGGATGACTTTTGTAAGGGAGTGATGGTGTATGGAAAGTCTTACACTCAAGCATGGATACTTCTACACTCAAGTAAGGTGTAGGGATGGTGGTGCTTTCATGCCATGCCTTTCATATCCATATAAATGTATGACATTTTATACAAGAGTTGTTCTTGAAAATATCTCTAAAAATTCACCTACAACTATATGCTCCATTTCCTTTCTAAGTTTTGAAACCGTGACTAGCATCACGAGAAGGCAAAGGATTCAGATTGTTCGCATGGATACCGTGGAGGCATCAAGCTTGGTTTGTTGCTGTGATTCAAAGTCTCGTTAACTGTGAGGTATAATTTCAAAACACCCGATTTATTCCGGTTCGTATGGGTCCTTGGAGGGTTACGGTTTTATTTTCCGCTGTGCTTGAGATCCCGTAACCCAACAGTGGTATTAGAGCTACTTACGAACCTCTAGATCGGTTTTTGGTGACATGCATGCATTTTTAAAAACTGTTTTGTTGTTGTATGTTTTTGTTTCGTAAATGTTTTGGTTTTTTCGTCCCAGAAATATTCTGAATCTGAGAAAACTTAAAACATGAAAAACGTGGAGCTTTCTGTTAAGGTTCCACAGGCTTTTGAATCGCATCATTTCGACTTCATATGAAGTTTTTACGACAGTGTCGCAATGCTATCCGAAAATCGAACCCACTACTGGTTTGACTTGATTTTCGACCCATAAGGGTTCTAGATCTTTGAAATCCTAAAATATAAAAGATGTGTATCTTTTTGTTAGTTTTCCAAAGAACTTTGAATCACCCTTTTTCGATATCGTATGATTTTTATACGGTGGTGTTGCAAATCGGCTTTATGTTTCAATATGATTGAATATGTATAATGTGATTTGCTTGGTGAATGGTTATAGCCCTTAGTCATGGATATATTATATTTGGTAAATACGATTTGCATGTCGTGCATTTCTCTATATACTCTCTTTGTACATTCTCCTCTCATCCAATCCCCTCGAATGTAACTCGAGGTTTCTTTGTTTGAAATGTAAAATATTTTGTATAAAAGAAAGCAAGAGATGGAGGCGTTATGAAGTGATGAAGATGAGAAGACTTAGAACCATAAGAGTTTATTTTATGTAATGATATTCATACTTGGCTCTATGAATATCACATAGGGGGGCTATAACCATCTCACATTTATTTTTATGCTTTATTTTACGCTTTATATATTATGATATATTATGCGTGGTTGTATGTATGTGATATTTGTTACAACATTTAAAAACAAATATGATTTTAAAATATATAAGTAAAAGGAGTTTTACAAATCAAAATGAGTTTTGATAAAATAAAAATTGATATTTATATAAGATATAAAGTGGACCGTCGATCTTGAGTGATAAGGTCTTAGTACATCATAGTAAGATTTCAACCGGTTTTGTCACAAAGGCCTAAATCGCCAAAGAAAGGAAGGTATTTAAGTGATCCTCGTGATCCTCCTCCAATCTGGATTCCGGTTAAATCAAACTATGAGGAAACGATCTATTACAAAAGAAAGAATGGTAAGATCAAACTAACTAAAATCCCTCACCAAAATATTAAGTTTAAGATGCCTTCTAAACATGGCACTTGTCAAGACTTTGATCATTGAGGGTGGGTCATGCTAAAGTTGGGTACTCTCTTTAATCTTAGTATGATAAGGTAAGCATAGGATTCCTACAAGCCATTTTGGGTCGGACTTAACCAAATTAAGCCTAATAGGATTGGGGATTTGGAGACATGTGTTGGGAACATTCATTTGATGAATTTAAATAAAAGTTATTCACCTAACTATCCAAGAGTTACATAGAGATGTAATTAGCAATATTGTTGCTTACCTAAAACATTATTGGTTGATCGGTTAGCTAAAGTTAAATTGATCGATAATGAGAATATGGATCTTGGCCCGCTAGAAAGCTTATGACGTTTTCCGAAACAATAAAAGAGGGTTGTTGTTTTGATTAAAATAGTGGGAACTTGTTTGATGAAAGTCCTTATTAAACAATAAAATTTCATGACACTAAGAACTCTGCTTTTCTATTGTAGATTACCAATGGCACAAACCAACAATGGAAACAAAAACACTTTGCGATTGATTCTTGAGAAAGAAAAACTAAATGGAACAAATTTCATCAACTGGTATCGTAATTTGAGAATTGTCCTCAAAGCTGAAAAGAAACTGTATGTCTTGGAGCAACAAATCCCTGAAGAACCTAATTCTAGTGCTCCTAGAACTGAAAGGGACACTTTTAAAAAACATGATGAAGATGCTTTGGACGTCTCATGTCTAATGCTAATAACCATGGAACCTGATCTTCAAAAGCAACATGAAAACATGGGGGCGTTCGATATGATCGAACACCTAAAATTGTTATTCCAAGAGCAAGCTAGACATGAGAGGTAAGAAACATCCTAGGAACTGTTCCGTTGTAGAATGTCCGAAGGTAGTCCTGTTGGCACTCATATGCTTAAAATGATTGGGCATATTGAGCGTCTTGAAGGACTAGGTTTTTCTTTACGAAAGGAGTTGGCCATTGATGTAGTTTTGCAATCGTTGCCAAATAGCGACAGTCAATTCGTGATGAACTACAACATGCATGACTTTGACAAATCCCTTCCAGAATTGCTCAATATGTTACGAACAGCCGAGCAAGAGCTTGCAAAGAACAAGTCCACCATTTTGATGGTCCGTAAAGACAAGAAAGGGAAAGGCAAAGGAAAGTCCATTGCCAAACCCACTTCTAAATCTTTGAAGCCAAAAGGAGGCATTAGAAAACCCAACGTAACTGTACCTAAGGAGGGTAAGTGCTTTCATTGCAACAAACCCGGGCATTGGAAGAGGAACTGTCCTCTCTACCTTCAGGAAAAGAAGAAAGGAAGTGTAACTTCCACTTCAGGTATCTATGTGATAGAAGCTAATCTTTCTACTTCTTATACATCATGGGTATTAGATATTGGATGTGGTTCTCATATTTGTAAAAATGTGCAGGAACTCAAAAGGACTAGAAGGTTGAGTAAAGGTGAAGTTGATCTGCGTGTTGGAAATGGGGCAAAGGTTGCTGTTATAGCCGTAGGATCTATTTTGTTAACTTTACCGACCGGATTATTATTATAACTTGATGATTGTTATTGTGTACCATCTATTTCTGGAAATTTTATTTCTGTAGCTTGTTTGGACAAGAAAGGTTTTACCTTCAGTATTGGAAACAAATGTTGTTCATTCTCTTTTGGTAATATATATTATGGTGACATAAGTTTGATTAATGGTCTTTATGTTCTTAATATGGATAATCCGATTTATAACATAGATAAAAGGGATGTCAAATCGAATAGTTCAAATTTAACCTATCTCTGGCATTGTCGTCTTGGTCATATAAACGAAACTCGCATTTCCAAACTCCATAAAGATGGATTATTGAACAAATTAGATTTTGAATCATATGGGACGTCTGAAGCTTATTTAATTGGAAAGATGACAAAGGCTCCTTTTGTTGGACAAAGTGAGAGAACAAGTGATGTATTGGGAATCATACATAGCGATGTATGTGGTCCAATGAACATACATGCTAGATGTAATATCCGGGTCCGAAAATTTTATTAATTTTGGAAGTTGGGTGAAAAGTTAAGCGAGGCCCAAAGTTCAAGGGGGTTATTTGAAACTTTGGTTATATATATATATATATATATATATAACCTTAACCTTAAGAGTTGATTTTCATATCTCATATCTGATAATCTTGTGACTGCCTAAGGAGAGCGAGAGCAGAGCGAGAGCAGAGCGAAAGCAGAGTGAAGGCAGGGAGAAAGAAAAGCTAGGTATCAAAGGATCGATCAGTTATTAGCAAATAGAGGTATGATTCTAGCTTAATACTTCTATCTAAGTGTTATAGTCGGTAAATAGTCTTATTATTTAAGCTTTTATCCGTATTTTCAATTGATTCATGGATCTGGGTTTTCTGTAAGTCGCCGATTCTGTTTGAATATCGACCGGGCCCGGAAGGGGGGGCGGTGACCGGTGTGTGGTGACCGGTGTCGACCGACCGGTGTGGTGAACCTGGTGTTAACCGACCGGTGTATATAGCGACCGGTCTCGACCAGAGTGGTAGTCTTGACCGGGGTAGTAACAATATGTTGTTTTGAATTATTTAGAGAAGGAAAGAATGTTATTCACGAGTTAGCTTACCTTTGTATTTCGGTACCATCGTAGGTGGTGTTAATCATTAGAAGACAGATTTTAAGCACGAAGAATCTGAGGTGAGTCTTTCAAACTAAATCCTATACGATTATTGAAAGTTATTTAATAAATGTGAGTTTTATAAATTGCACGTTTATATTATTGAAAGTTATGAAGATTTATTGAAAAAGGTTGATTTAATTATGCTGGCATGTTTATGCTATGTTTATATAAACTTGTTTTATATATTGTTGAAGATTAAGTGTATGCATACATTTGATTCAGAAGTTTGACCTAAGTTGGGAAGTGTGACCCGCCTGCTCGTACTGGGGAGTGTGGCTCGTTTATGCCATTAGGGTGTCCCTAAAATAAGGCAGTACGAGACAGACATACCGTCTTTGACGACAATGTTGGTCAGTAGCTTAAGTTACGCTTGCGAAGCGTAAAGAGTGGTCAGTGATGGCCAGTAGATTGAGTTACGCTTGCGAAGCGTAAAGTATGATTAATGTTTGATTAATAGAGCGAGTTACGTTTGTCAGATATTAAGCTTTGTTTAAATGTTTTAAATAATATTTGAACTGTTACAGTAGTGCTTGGAGGGGATTCATTAGACCATAGGTCTAACCCTTGCTCTTTCAAAATTATAATCCTCTTTCAGGTTATCGCAAGATAGCAGGTACATATAAGGGTAAGGAGAAGATGTGAGCTATTTCCAGGAGCTAGAAGACTCCTTGCAATAGTTTACTTTTTGAATCAGTTGTGTAATAGGTTATAGTTGTAAACCTTATACTCTGAATTGTAAGCTTGGGGCTGTTTTGAGACAGAAATGTTATTTTGATGTAATTATAAATGTATGGGTTATTACACTAGAGGTGGTTATAGATACTTCATTACATTTACTGATGATCTCAGTAGGTTCGACTATGTATATTTAATGCGACATAAGTCCAAGTCCTTTGAAATGTTCAAAGAATTTCAAAATGAAGTACAAAACCAACTTGGAAAGAGTATTAAGATTCTTCGATCTGATCGAGGTGGCGAATACTTAGACCATGCTTTTCTTGATCATCATAGAAATTGTGGTATTGTATCACAACTCACTCCACCTGGAACACCACAATGGAATGGTGTCTCCGAAAGGAGGAATCATACACTGTTGGACATGGTACGATCTATGATGAGTCAATCTAACCTTCCGACATACTTTTAGGGATATGCTCTAGAGACATCGACTTTCACACTAAACCGAGTTCCATCAAAATCTGTTGAAAAGACACCATATGAGATATGGACTGGGAAGAGTCCTAAATTATCTTTTATGAAGATTTAGGGTTGTGAGGTTTACGTACGACTAATCACAACTAAATTAGAACCAAAATATGATAAATGCATATTTGTAGGATATTCCAAAGAAACTATGGGATACTACTTCTATCATCCTCACGACAATAAAGTGTTTGTTGGGCGTACTGGTGTCTTCATGGAAAAGGAATTTATTTCCTAAGGTATTAGTAGGAGGAATGTAGAACTTGAAGTTGTTCAAGATCAAAATATTTCAACACAGATGGAACTAACACGGACACCACAAGTAATTGTGGATCCACAAAGCGATGTGGAAAGGCAATATGATGTTGTAACACAAAGTGCTCGTAGAAAACGGAATGATCCTGAGAGATATGGATTTCTCATCACTCATACCGGGGATGTGATACTCATGGATGATGAGCCCACTAGTTACCAAGATGTTATGGCAAGCACTGACTCCAAGAAATGGCTAGAAACTATGAGAATAGAAATGGACTCCATGTATGAAAACCAAGTTTGGAACTTAATTGACCCACCCAATGAGGTACGACCTATAGGGTGCAAATGGGTTTTTAAGAAAAAGACCGACATGGATGGTAATGTGATTACCTATAAAGCACGATTGGTTGCAAAATGTTTCAAACAAATTCAAGGTGTTGATTATGATGAAACTTACTCTCCAGTCGCAATGATTAAGTTTATTAGATTTTACTAGCCATTGCAGCATATCACGATTATGAGATTTGGAAAATGGATGTCAAAACAGCTTTCCTTAACGGAAAGCTACTTGAGGATGTATATATGATACAACCCGAAGGTTTTGTCGCTCCTGAAAAATCTCATATGGTATGCAAATTGCAACGATCTATTTATGGATTGAAGCAAGCCTCAAGGAGTTGGAATCATCGTTTTGATGAAGCGATCAAAGAGTTTGGCTTCTTAAAAAATGAGGATGAACCTTGTGTCTACAAAAGGGTTAGTGGGAGCACCGTATCATTTCTTTTATTGTATGTAGATGACATACTACTCATTGGAAATGATATTCCGACACTTGAGTCTGTAAAGGCTTGGTTAGGAAATTGTTTTTCAATGAAAGACTTAGGTGAAGCTGCCTATGTATTAGGCGTTCGGATCTATAGAGATAGATTGCGAAAATTACTTGGCTTAAGTCAGAGTACATATATAGACAAAGTGTTGAAACGGTTCAACCTGTCTGATAGCAAGAAAAGGTTCTTACCAATGTCTCATGGCATATCACTTTCTAAGACGCAGTGCCCTACTACATCTCAAGAGAGTGAACAAATGAGTAAGATTCCATATGCTTCGGCAATTGGATCTATCATGTATGCTATGATATGTACTCGACCTGATGTATCGTATGCTTTAAGCATGACGAGTAGATACCAATCCAATCCAGGTGATGGTCACTGGATTGCCGTCAAGAATATCCTAAAATACTTAAGAAGAACAAAGGATTCATTCTTGGTATATGGCGGTGAAGAAGAGTTAAGTGTAAAGGGTTACACTGATGCAAGTTTCCAAACGGATAAAGATGATTTTCGACCGCTGTCGGGTTTTGTGTTTTGTCTTAATGGTGGTGCTATGAGCTGGAAGAGTTCCAAGCAAGCAACAATAGTTGATTCTACAACGGAAGCTGAGTACATCGCAGCATCAGATGCAGCCAAGGAAGCCATTTGGATCAAGAAGTTTATTTCTCAACTTGGAGTTGTTCCTAGCAGTGATTGTCCTATAGAGTTGTTATGCGACAACAATGGAGCTATAGCACAGGCCAAGGAACCTAGATCTCACCAAAGATCCAAACATATTCTTAGAAGATATCATCTCATTAGAGAGATTATTGAAAGAGGTGATGTTAGTATAAGCAGAGTGTCAACTGACAGCAATGTTGCTGATCCACTAACCAAGTCGTTAACACAATAGAAGCATGATGGCCACTGTAGATCCATTGGTATACGATGCATGGATGATTGGCTTTAGTGCAAGTGGGAGATTGTTAGTGAATGCCCAAAAGCTAATCATACGATGATTGTAATTTTGAGTTTTGTTTCATGAAATTAATAAATAAATAAAAGGCATTGCCCGATTTATTATGTATATGTTATATTCTGTGTTTTAATTATTCATAATAAATAACCTTAGAATAATGTATTTTAAATGTCCCTAGTTAAATATTATTTTGGGTTTTAAGGTTGAAGTAATATGATAATGACTAGCATATGTAGAGATTCATATAGAGATATTGAATCTGCATATGGGTATAAAATGGAGATTTTGTGTATCGGACGTGACTCGCTATGAGAACACTTCATTGGATGTCATGTGAGTGTCATAAGTGTTTCTCATGTGGTCAATGTACATGTAATTCTTTGACTTGAGAAATATGGAGTTTGCTATATGTGAGTAATATATTTTGATATTTGTTCTAATCATTCCGTAACTGGGTGACAGAATTATTGTTGGGTATGTTATAAATCACATGGTAGAACTAGCATATATCGAGATAGGATTTGTCCATCCTTTATGACGGGAGTGATGTCTCTGGGCTCCTTGATAAATATATATACTAAGGAAATGCATGCATGCTCGGATAATTGATATGAGATATCATGATCTGTTTTATTAGTATATTAGGGAATCAAGAAACTAGAGATTGGACATAACGAGAATGACACATTCAATATCTCGTGTTCAATCTAGACATCAAGGACAAAAGAATTAAATGTGTAAACTAAAATTGACTACAAATCGATAATTTGTTGTATCACCAATTCTCGTCATTTGGGTGACGATGATGTATTGCTAGATACCGCTCATTGTTTATAAATATAAATACGAGATTTATAATTATTACCAACATGTCGAGAACCCATTGGGTCACACGCTTTGGACATATTCGAATAAGATGTTTAAATAATTAAAACGTTCAATTATTATATCTGATTTGTATTGATTTAATTTGATTAAATAAAACCAGATATTATTTGTGTTGGACATAAATAAAGTTGACTAGGGATGACCTTTGTAAGGGAGTGATGGTATATGAAAAGTCTTACACTCAAGCATGAATACTTCTACACTCAAGAAGGTGTAGGGATGGTGGTGCTTTCATGCCATGCCTTTCATATCCATATAAATGTATGACATTTTATACAAGAGTTGTTCTTGAAAATATCTCTAAAAATTCACCTACAACTATATGCTCCATTTCCTTTCTAAGTTTTGAAACCGTGACTAACATCACGAGAAGGCAAATGATTCAGATTGTTCGCGTGGATACCGTGGAGGCATCAAGCTTGCTTTGTTGCTGTGATTCAAAGTCTCGTTAACTGTGAGGTATAATTTCGAAACACCCGATTTATTCTGGTTCGTATCGGTCGTTGGAGGGTTACAGTTTTATTTTCCGCTGTGATTGAGATCCCGTAACCCAATAAACAAATACTAAAAAACGTAAACATAAACCATGCATGAAATCATACAAATTAAAAAAAAATCAAAGAAGGAGAATAACCAACAGGGCCTTCGACATCTCCACCTGCTTCATATTTATCGACTTCAAAGTCATCTATAATCGAGTCGAATGTGTTACTATCGTACGGCAAAACATCGACTAACATATCGCTTCCATAAACATCAACATCCATTGCAAAAAATTCAATTTCGTCGACCATTAAAGGGAGAAAAAAACTGTATAATCTAAAACAAAAATCACTATAATGAAAGATGCGACACCTATGAAAACGATAACTGCTAGAATAAAAAACAAAAACCAATCATAAAAATAATCATTACCACAATCAAAACAAAAAATTAATGCATATCTCAAAATAATCGTCTCCCTATTAAATGGAAAAATTAAAAAAAAATAAAACAAAATGGTATAAACACAAATTACCTAATTACCCTTTAGAATTAAAAAAATGAAAAATATCATTAAACAAGATCTACGGTCCTGATCAGTTTGCATGAATTGCATAGAATATGGAGTTTCTAAATGATTACCCCTCTATGTATATATTTTTTATTTTATATAGTAAGCACATATATGTATACATAGAATAATTGTAATATGTATTTAGGAATAGAACGTGTTCAATATTTTTATTTTTTGGACTACGGTCATGTTATCGTTGATTTTAAATGAAGTTTTAATCTTATAATTATTGAATTATAGGTGTAAAATGCGCTAGGTACAAACCGCATAAACCGCATCTCATTTCGCGGTGCGACTTGAGGTATATGCGGTGCGGCTTGGGTTTGGGAAAATGTTCATCCTAATGTACATCCAAGAGTGGAGATCTCTTCTTACCATTCTCATCATAATTTCTATCCTCACTGGAACCTAAACTTATATATATATATATATAGGGTGCGTTTCTTTTGCAAACCAATCAATTTGTACAAACTATGCAAACCACTATATTAGGAAACAATAGATATATTTATGGATAATGATTATGATTCATTAATAATGATTGTGATATATATGGAAAATGTTAAGTTTATTCATTATAATCATGATTTTAAATTAGGAAACATAATAAAATCATATATTCATTATACTTGATGAACGACTAATATTGGTTTGCATAGTTTGTACAAATTGCTTGATTTGCAAAAGAAACGCACCATATATATATATATATATATATATATATATATATATATATATATATATATATATATATATATATATATATAGGGGGTCTTTCATGGGAGACCCTAGTATTTTGTGGTAACCATGAGATCCAATCTCATTCATCCATTTAATTAATCAAGGGTCTAAAATAACTAATATAAATTATACTTAAAAAAAGAATTTTATGCCACTAAATTAGGAAAAAGGGGTTAATTTGTCAAAAAAATATTATAATTAAGTGTGATCTAATTTTGGGCGTTCCAATAATTATGGCATGGAATCAATTGCGATAATCTCAAAATATTGAAATTGTATACATATTTTCTTGATGATATAATAAACCGTGTTACACTGTGGTCTTACAATTTTAAAAGGAAACGAGTTTTGTTACAACAAATGGGATGTGCTACACTATGATCATCTTGCAAAAATCTGATCTCCTTGATGATACAATTTTAAAAGAACATTGTGTTACATTGTGATTAACATTGTGTTACACTGTGATTATTATTGTGATGCACTCAAAGAACATTATGTTACACTGTGATTAACATACAAATGTGATACCCATTATGATAAGACGGTAATACCAACTGTGGTACCACTATGATAATTGATACCAACTGTGTTACATTGTGATTACCATACAAAATCATAATCAATGGTAACTATGAGAACCGACTATTTTGTGGTTTCCATTATTTTCTTGTATATGGTTTCGTATATGTATATATAGGGTGATACCTTGTGATTGGTTGAATAATCTTGGGTTGACTATTCTTGCTAAGGCAAACCAACAACAATGAAGATGAATATTTGAAGGAGCACAGCCTGAAGATGATACACAGGTGTTGACTACCACCTGTTACGAAAAAAGAGCTTACATAAACCCATGTACCACGTCTTAACACGTAAAAATAAAAATAAACTTCCATCTAATTTTGCATACAAATATGTAACAAAAATAGGTCGATTTATGTAACGATAACATAAATTGCTATATGAATACAAATTCAAAAAACATAGAAATCTCCAATGGAATTGTTTTAGTTGAAACATAACACCATGTAAAACCCGATGTAGCACAGAATATCACAAATCATATTTGCTACACAACTCATATCCCATAAGTTTCACAATGTATCACAATGTGTGACTCTATGTGACATCTATTTGCAACACGTATCATATTCGATCAATTTCAATCGATATGCAGAAATTGAAGAACTTGCCTGTAGTTTCATCATTCACATTGTTGGAATAAGGTACATAGCATCCATCGTTGTCGATGCCAAATGATACACTATCGTCTAACAACTGAAATCCATCCCTCTGTTCCTGATTGAAAAAAACATCTCTCTGTAACTGATTGACTAATACTTCCTGTGGTTTGTAAGGTGAAAGTCCAGAATCAAAATCGTCTGTGTTTTGAAATAAAGTTACATCCGTGTGATTGTATTCCACTTCATTGGGACTAACGGACGAAGATCGATCGGTATCTATGGAATTTTCGTTATCCATTGAATGACATAGAACAAGATGAATAAAGAAGGAATAGAATTGCAGGCTAAAAACACAATGTCAACGATGGAAAGGATGAATGTTGGCGATACAATGTTTAAAATTCATTTAGACCAAATCAAATTATCAAAATCAGAATATCTCATAATTTGTTGGTTGAGATAATAAAGGAAACAAAATATTTAATTTATCATTGATTGATTCTTTCTGTTACAGTTTTCTTTTTAATATTAAGTAATTTATTAAATGACTAAAATAACCTTCATTATTAATTAAAAAAACAAAAAATATTAGATGGATGACTAAGATTGGATCTCACAGTTACCACAATCTAATAGAGTCTCATTTAATTAGGCCCATATATATATATATATATAGGGTGCGTTTCTTTTGCAAACCAAACAATTTGTACAAACTATGCAGACCACTATATTAGGAAACAATAGATATATTTATGAATAATGATTATGATTCATTAATAATGGTTGTGATATATATGGAAAATGTTAAGTTTATTCATTAAAATCATGATTTTAAATTAGGAAATGTTAAGTTTATTCATTATAATCATGATTTTAAATTAGGAAACATAATAAAATCATATATTCATTAGACTTGATGAACGGCTAAGATTGGTTTGCATAGTTTGTATAAATTGCTTGGTTTGCAAAAGAAACGCACCCTATATATATATATATATATATATATATATATATATATATATATATATATATATATAGGGTTGGGTTCCGGTAAGAAGTGGTTAGCAACTGTTGGATGAGAAATGAACACACATTAGAATGAGATATACCAAAATAAGATACATCAATTTCTCATCCAACGTTTGATAACCACTTCTTACAATTCTCATATTAACCTCAATTTCTGATCGGAACCCAAACTTTACTAGCACGCCTAAATTATACATTGTCTTTTAATTATTCTAACATTTTAAATATTTCATATGAAATCATTGAGCATCCCTCAAACATCCCTGACCTCATGTTTGAGTTCACGGTTTTACAAGAAGAATTGTTATTTAAAGGGTGTACCCCTCATCACTCATATTCCTAGGGCTGTAAACGAACCGAACGAACACGAACGGAGGCTTGTTCGTGTTCGTTCGTTTAACTTAACCGAACAAACGAACGAACACGAACGGTAAACGAACGAAATTTTTTGTGTTCATGTTCGTTCGTTAATCGTTTATTTTCGTTCATTAAGAGATAAACGAACGTAAACGAACGAACATAAATGAACATAAACGAACGTAAACGAACGAACGTAAATGAACATATACGAACGTAAACGAACGAACATAAATGAACACAAATGAATAAAAAAACAACCACCGTTACTCATAATTTCGTTCGTAAAAAATAACATAACAAAATTTAAAAAAATGGATATACTTAGGAGGTATAAAAAAGGAATTTTAAAAAATTAATTTAATTAATGCTTTGACAAATTAATGTCATAATACATATAAATATATTTATATATATAAACAAATATAAATGAATATAAACGAACGTAAACGAACATAAATGAACGAACGTAAATGAACATAAATGAACGAACATTAACGAACGAACGTTCACGAACATAAATGAACGAACGAGACCATTGTTCATGTTCGTTCATTTAACTAAACGAACAAAAAAATGTGTTCATGTTCGTTTATTTATTAAATAAACGAAATAAACGAACTTCCCGCCGAACAGTTCACGAACGATTCACTGAACGTTCGGTTCGTTTACAGCCCTACATATTCCTCCTCCTACTTCACTCAAATACCTCCTCTAAAAGGGTATGGATAAAATTCACCTATTTAAAAAAATATCGTTGAGTAATTCAAACTTGGTTTCTAAAAGCTGATCAATCCAACGGTTCAAAAACAAAGTCAAACACTTGACTAAGTTGTACCTGAACAACACCGGATAAAAACCTCTACCTATCTATAAAGCCCTCTTGATCTGTCTCTTAACTGAAAACATAATACATCCAGAGCTCCCTTCGTCGGAATCATCACCTCCTCCGCTCATCTCTGCCGGCCATCCACCGTTTTCCGTAAACCAAATTACTGGCCACTAGGATACATATTGTATCTCACAGAGTACATGTGAGGAGGTTGAAGTACACAGCGATAACGGAAAATATACCGATTTGCAGTGAGTAAAAGTAACTAATCGGGGTTCGGATCGGCTACTAAGTTCTTTCCTCTGTGGTTATGGTGGCGAGGACGAACTTAATTAGCCGTCGGACGGGACAGAGGTTCCCGCAAGCGGCGATTTCGGTAGTGGGCTCAGTCAAGATCAAGTTGTTACTGTTTAGTTGCTTTCTTCTTACGTTGATCGTACTGGCGAGCCGAACGCCTTCGTTTTTCGGGTGGGAGTATCAAAGCATTCCTCCTCGTGATCGAACATCGAGGTGAATTGATTATTTGATGTTAACTATAGAAGAAATTACTATCATCTTCTGATCTGCATCGATTGCTCTACAGTTTGTCTCTGAAATGGTAGATTTGAAAAATTGATCACTGTTTTCCAATGATATGAAACTGTTATACTCTCCCTATGATAAGATATTTGTCTCTGTGAGTCTGTGTGTTTTTGGTGAAGTTGAATCACTAATTACGGAAGTTTCCGTAGTTCTTGTTAATTGTCTGTCGTTTACTTAGTATATTTTTGGTTCCTAAAGTGAATCTACGTCGCGAAGTCATTGATTATGAAAATGTTGGAGAGAATGGAATCTACGGATAAGTCTCTAATCGAAGACTGTTTATATGGACAATTGGGCCAATTCATTGGTGCAAAAACGAGTGGATCAGGAATTCGATCAGCTTCTTTTTAGCTAGGGCTTACAAAGTGCAAACAACACTTCATCATATGTCACAAGTCCATAATCAAATTTGATGATGATTTCTATTGGAGTCGGATATCAACAAGGATTCAATTCAGAGAAAATGATTCGTCAAAAAATACTAAAGAAAACTTTGCATTATCTACGAAGAGGAAGTCTATTTTGTGCAGTTTTGGTTTTAAAAGAAGGCGTGTTCAATCAACTTAGAATGTATGTCAACTTGAAATTTGATCATCTGTTATAGTTGTGACAGAAAGAACACAGAAGTTACATATGGAGTATTTTGGTCCTTGCTTGGGAGATTCTATATATAAGTACTACCTATATGTTAGCAAGAAGATATCCAGCTTAGGTATATGGCTAAGCTATCTAGTTTTGGTGTATTGTTATTTGTTAAGCTATACATAATACATTACATTTTAGGAAGCCTCCAAAAAGTAATCCTTTGATAGTGTTTCAACAGTTGTTACTAGATGATAGTGATGGAGTGGATCAGAATAAAAGGACTGATCAGAATAAAATGACTATTACCAACTTATTACTTATATATTACAAGGGGTGTCTTTTATAGATGCCTTCATCACAAATGTAGTTTTTTATGGAACAGATTTGTCGTATAGAGAAGGCATGTATCCGAGCAGCTGTTGGTAACATTTCTCTGTTAACATATCACTGTTATGACCTTTAGCTACTTCTGTTACTCAAATTTGACCAACTATCCATATTACCTCTGTTTTATGCCCTTGAATACTAGCCAGATCTCAAATTTCAGAAATTCATTGCTGAATATATAGCTGTATCCAGTGTCCGATCTACTTATGCTGTCTGCAGTCCTTTGTTATGTTCACATCTGGGCAGTGGCAAATTGGAAGATCAAGAATGAAAGAGAAGAAGCTTTTATTTAATCGTTGGACGAACTGAAAAAGTAGCATCAGTTATACTTCATTAGTTCATTTAGAGAACATAGATAAACTTATTCTTGGATTTAGACTGCATAAATTAGAAGAGTACTGTTATTGCCCAAACAACAAGAAAGAAGGCTCTTTTTTGTGGCTAAATGCTTGATTTTATTCGACTTTAAGCTTCTATTTTTCTCTTCATTTGCATTTGAACGTGTAAACCTTCAGAAAATATATTGTTGTCACTGGCCCCATTTTTCTGTTGATGAATTTCCCCAGATTATTCATATGCATACAAGCATACAACAGTGGGTCCATGATAGTTCTCTTTTAAATTATTATACATCCACATAGTACTAAAGCTTCAATCTACACTCTCCACTTAATTAATGTGTAGTACACTTTATATTCAACCCAAGGTATCCCAGGGATCATGGTTCACTACGTCGTGATAGTGAAACTTGTTTTTTGTCCGAAGATAGCTATAGTTTTCCTGTAGACGTTGATCTTTTATAACGCCCTTCATATTTTATAGTGAAAAATAAACTATGTCTAGATGGATAGGGACCATGGACATTTATAATCTGAAGTGAGTATGCACTTGTATACATGATCTCTTTATTAGGAGAGCATGACAAATCATCGGAACTTCAAAAGAGCATTTAGCAAACCTTGCCTTTAGCACAAGAACTATCACTGATTTATTACTAGGAGTTTTTGTTTCCTGGAACGCACATGGTACTACATTTCCCTTGCTACAATGTCATTTACAAGTTTCAGACCGCTCTTCTTATGCACTTCTCTTTAATTTCTTAACAGGCAAGGGTATACATTGTTAATTAACACATGGAAAAGGTATGATCTTCTCAAGGAATCCATATCTCACTATACACGCTGTCCTGGACTGGACTCGATTCACATAGTATGGAGTGAGCCTGATCCTCCTTCAGACCCTCTTTTGAAATTTCTGAATCATGTTATAAAGGCAAATGCTGGAGCTGGTAGAAAAATCGAGTTGGCATTTGACATAAATGAGGAAGATAGTCTCAACAATCGATTTAAAGAAATCAAGAATCCCAGGACAGATGCTGTTTTTTCTATTGATGACGATATTATATTTCCTTGCTCATCAGTAGAGTTTGCCTTCAGTGTCTGGCAAAGTGCACCAGATACAATGGTGGGATTTGTACCTCGCATCCATTTAATTGATCAATCGGTACGTCTTTGTTATGTCATTCAGATTTTTACCTGTTGTGGTCTATGCTGCCTGAATGTTTTGCTAAAGTTGGATACTTTGATCAATTTTAAACCAAAGACCTGAGGAATATGCACGTAGATATAAATTCTTCTTTTTGTTGGTAAACGGAGTCGAATCGCTTGTTCAAGTTTACTTCCAAAAAAGTTTCATTGGAACCGACAAGTTGTTTTAGGGTATGCACATACATACCTAGTGAACCATATAGGTCTGCCTCTGGTCTTAACTTAGAACCCTAGACATTTCAACACTAATAAGCCTAATGTGTGGAACCAGAAACAAAAATAGGACCAGGCTGCTAGAAAGTAGAACTTGTATGCAAATCACGGGTATCTTTGTTGTTCTTTCTCCAGAGTTGGATAGCTCCTACCTATGTACTAGAAATCCTATCTGATATATACATATATTTTCCTTTTGCAGAAAGAAAACAAAGATTCCTATATATATGGTGGATGGTGGCCTGTTTGGTGGACGGGTACATACAGTATGATACTCTCAAAGGCATCCTTTTTCCATAGAAAATATCTACGTTTGTACACTAATGAAATGCCTGCATCGCTCAAAGAATATGTGAAGAGGAACAGGTATACTTTTAGATTGTTTATTGTGATTTAACACACACCTTTTGCTATTTTGAACACTTCACCCATTTTCAATCAATTTAACAGGAATTGTGAGGATATCGCAATGTCGTTCCTGGTTGCTAATGCTACAGGTGCCCCTCCTATATGGGCAAAAGGTAAATAAACCTAATAACAACTTGCACTTCTCATTGTGATTGACTTTTTTAACGATTGTATTTTGCTTTTCATTACAAACCAACCATCGTTCTTTAAAAAATATCTAGAAAAACAAGTATAGGCTGTAGGAATGTGCAGAGATGGAAATGCAAAAGGAGTAAAGGACCGCAGTACTTTGACTCTTTTTTTCCTTTCCAAAATCGGATCTTTTTGTGTAGTTTAATGTATTTATTTTGTCACAAGAATGATCTTTTTTTCGCAATTAAAAGTCAAAGTATGGTGATTTAAAAAGTCAATTCGGTGTTCTTTTATTTTTGAATCTGCAATGGGAAATGGGGATCTGAACTAATGGCTTTCAAGGGATTACCACCACATTTTATGGGACGTAACATGACAAAAACTTGTTATCCAACGTTTGTGATACATTAAGACTGGTATATGAGACGATGGAATGGGACAAAAACCAAAAAATATGAACAAAAATCAGGGAGATGGGACAAAATTGGTAAATCACTAAACTACGAACGACAAATTAAAACCCTAAAACCTTGCACAGTTCTTCCCCCCTGCCTACCTCCCTCTTACCTGTCCGTCCAGCCCCGTCTAAATACCAGACACATACAGAAAATGTCCGTCAAAGTTCATTTATACCAACCTGATTCTTCTTCCAAATTCCATCCCAAAAAATGCACCATTTGATTTGGCATGTAATTTAGTGTGAGTTTAATCAGTCTATGACTAATAATCAAATACCTAAAAATACTCTTAACATGGTTTCATGATACTCCTCTGCCAATTCTAGCTTTTCTTTCACTATATTTTACCATTTTCAAGTGTTCTTATTTTTTTTTCTCTCTTTTCTGTGCTGTTGTGAGTAAATAGAACGCCAATTACTAACGGTAACTTTATTGTTTGGTGCAATGTAGGCAAGATATACGAGATTGGATCAACTGGAATTAGCAGTCTGGGAGGCCATAGCAACAAAAGGACTGAATGTATCAATAGGTTTGTATCCGAGTTTGGCAGGATGCCATTGATACCAACCACCGTGAAGGCTGTTGATAGCCGTGGTACCTGGTTCTGGTGACACTAAAACCTTTTTATTTTCTTTCTTTTTACAAGTTTACCACTCATTTAGTACGATATCAAAGCTGTAGCTAATTATGTGTTATATTTGCCACTGATTTTAACGTTTGTAGCAGCCATTTATTGTTTAGTCAAACCACGTACGTAAGCATCCGTATGGAACCTGAAGCTTCGCCTGTTTGTTTGTAGTGTACCCATTTGATGTAACGGCATATTTTAGATGAAGAAGATGGGAATCTTTGGTAATTGGTTCGATTGGTTATATGTAGTTTTGGTTTCGACTTCTTGTATGGGTTACACATACAGATGGACAAACCGGTTTTATCCATGTAATTATAAAAATAGGTTATTTATTTTAGCATTTTATATAATTCTTTTCTTGGGTGTGGGTAATCAAATTGCTCAAACGCAATTGTGCGATTTATCACGTAGATGGATCAATCATCAACCCAAGAGCCGTTATGCAAATATAAGAAAGTGGTAAATGGTGTGGACTGTGGAGTGCTTCAAACATCACATGTTTCGGTTGGTGAGGTTATCAAAGTGACCGAACATCTCCAATTCGATCACCAACTTCGCTTGAATGATCATATTTAGCTTGACATCACAAGTCCAACTTACTCCGAATGGACTTGCTTGCGTTTGCATCGAATATATGCTCTCTATGCGTGGACCTTTTCATTTCTTTTTATGCGAAAATTTCCTCTCCTTTTAACTATTCTCGTGTGAATTAAAAATCTTTGAAATCTTTTGAACTATTCTCGTGAGAATAATTAGATCTTTGAACTAGTTGGAAACCGAAGACCCGGATTGAAAACCTTCGTCTTGATACCCAAATAAACTGTGTGATGCCATTCTTTAATCGGAAATGTCCCTTGGCCTTGAGTTAGTGGTGTACATCGGTTGGATTGGTGCGTTTGAACAATGAAACCGTGTTTGTAGTTTAAAAAACCTTAACTTGTATAAAACGTTTTAAAATTATAACTTTAACCCAAACCATGTGGGTTGAGTTGCGTTCGGTTGTATATGTTTGAGTTGAGTTCAGTTGAATTGTTCGAGTTAAAACACATTGTTGATGATCAACAAAATCACATTTAAGGTCACCGGCAAAAGGCAAAAACACATGCCACAATTAGAATTTTGTCATGTAATTGTTTTAGCCTTTCAATAATTGTGTATAAATTTAATTTTCAACTCAAGTTTAATAGAAGATTTATCTGAAATAAGAATAAGTAAACAAATAAAAACATGATCATAATATCATATGACTTAAAGATGATCTATAAAATAATATTAATTTGAAAGACGGTTAATGATCAACAAAAGTACAAAACTGTGACGGGCAATACCTTGAAGTAAACCACAAGGGTTGTGGTGTGGTGGTAAAGGCTTGGGGAGTTCATAGCGCTTAAACCGGGTTCGAGGCCCACTCGCTGCACTTGTGGCCACTGAGGATAAACTCAGGGTTACACGCTTTAGCAGCTGGGCCAAAGATCCTAATTGCCAGGGATTAGTCTGGGCAATAGGCCCATGATACCCTTTCCAAAAAAAAAATACCTTGAAGTATTGCTCACTAACAAAAGTAAAAAATGAAGGTAAACTCGTAAATTCCTAAATGGGGATACTCGGTTTTTTAGGGTTGGGTCGGTTTTCTTTGAGAAAAACCCAACTACAACCTAATAGTTGCAGGTTGATGCTATTTCGAATCAATACGATTACAAATTATCTTAGGTTGGATCCTTTAGGTTTGTTTAATTTGGTTTTGACTTTTTATACACCCTTATTTTGAGTCACTTTAACCATCTAATATATAACTTATAAGAAATTGTTTTTTGTTACATCCCACTTTCCAATTAGATATACGAAATCCGTTTGGTTTGATTTGATTTGGCTAGAAATTGTAATTTTGAAAGGATTCTTTTAATAACATAAGAAATAAATTAAATAAAGATACGTAAGGATGTCATTTGGCTAAAAAAAAAAAGTGTAATACTCTATTTGTTACGGTTTAACATGATGCAATAGGGATGTTAGAAAAAAAAAATACATGTATAAAATGTAGACATGAATACGACGCGAGAGTGGAAATGAGAAGTGACCAACGACAGATCTTTGCTCCATTTATTCAGGGTTTCGCAAATCCCCCTCAAGCACAATGGTGTCTGCCGGAGCCTCCACCTTCCGGGATCGGACATCGGAATTTCGGTCTCTATCCGACACATTGAAGAAATTTGGGCGAATATCAGCTGCCAATCCAGATCGATCATATCAGCAACAGCAAAACGATCCATCGACGTCTTCTAAACTACCGCTAACTCCTTCTTCATATCGATCTGAATTCAACAAGAAGGCTTCTCGTATCGGATTAGGCATCCATGAAACCTCCAAGAAAATTGCCAGACTCGCCAATCGTAAGCATTGGTGACTTTACTACACATCTCTTTTTTAAACGTAGGGTTTGAGATTCAGTCTGATGTTTTATTACTTACCTCTCTTTTGAACTATTCTCGTGTGAATTATAAATCTTTGTTTCTACGTGCATAGAGATCTTTATCTGATTAATAGCAAGTCATTATACCTTTTTAGCGAACCAGTAAGTTGTGATGTGATCTAGAGGTAGAGGCAATTACATTATGCCTGTCTATGCTCTTCAAAGGTTGGTAAAAATTGACATTGATCCAAGATCACCAGATTATGCCTGTTTATGTCCTGGTGAAGGTGATATTATCACATCACAACTCACCGTGATAATGTATAAGCCATTAAGTGTATTGCATCACCAGGAAGGGTTAGATAATTAGTCTTGAGATCACAGTTAAAGGGTAAGAAATTCTTTATTCCTTTTTGATGTGAGCTTCAATGTGACTAAAACAGTTCCTTATTCTTTATCCCTTCGAGTCCTAACCACTTAGATTTGATTTTTGTTTATCTGGCTAATGGTACTCGGGATTTATTACTATTGTTGATAATAGAGGATTATATAACGTTTCATATGTCCATGGATAGGAAATAACACTGAAAGATCAGCTATGAATGCTTCTGTTACCATGTATCTTTCTTTAGGTATTCCAATTGTGTTGTCAATTGATCTATCATTGAGGATCAGGTAGCAATTCTTTAGTCTAGAGCTGAGGAGGAGTCGGTCCGATAGCATGTCCGTCATCACGTATTTTAGCTTGACTATAGTTTCCACACTTTCACCTACTATTCATCAACTATTGTTGGTTTCTGATGTGATCATTCAACTTGTCAGCATAATATGGCTGCAAGCTAAAAAATACTATCAAGTATCAATAGATGTTTCGCTCTAAATCATAGAAATTCTTGCTAGCCTTTTGAGGATTATCTATTGAATTGCTGTTTTTTTGGTTCAATGGTGCTATACTAATGACTAGAGTTCCAAACGTTTGGCCAACCTACATTTCTTAACATCTTTATTGGGTGGACATGCAGTGGGTAAAAAGTCATCGATTTTTGATGATCCCTTGAAGGAGATTCAAGAATTGACTGCCTTGATAAAAAATGATATAACAGCCCTAAATGTAGCTGTTTCTGATTTGCAAACTCTTCAAAACATGGAAATTGCTGATGGCGAATATTCAGAAGACAGAGTTGTCCATTCTACTGCTGTTTGTGATGATTTGAAGAACAAGCTCATGGGAGCTACAAAGAAGTTTCAGGATGTATTAACAGCAAGGAGTGAGGTTTGTATTCAAGGTGTACTTTGTTTCTTTATTCTCCCCTTTTGTGGTTATAAGTGCAGCAATTTGGCCTCATCTCCCTCACACTTTTGTCATTTCATCCTTGTTCTTATGGCAGAACATCAAGGCTCATGAAAATAGGAGACAAATCTTTTCTACAAATATAGCAAGAGGGAACCCGTTACAGCAGCAAACAAAAACCGTGATGGAGCCACCTCCTTGGTCGAGCCCATCTAGATCATCTGGAAATCAACTACCATCTGAGTGAGTCTGTCATAATTTTATTTAGATTTGTATGGTTGTTAATGGCATATTCACATGAACTAATGGAAGTAGGAGAAATAGATGGGTTCATTTTCAACATCTCTCCACATGATAATCTTACATAAATGTTGGGTGTGTTGTGAAATAGATGTATCATTCTGTTGCAGTGTAGTGTAGTAACACTTAGTATGATGTTCAATGCGTTTAAGTGTTTAGAGGGGAGAACATTCATATATGTGTGGGGAAGTAGTTTGTATAGACATATTGCCAGCGGTGATTAGCACTTAATATGATGTTTAAGGTGTTTTTAGTGTCACTCTGAAGGGCAAAACAGTCATATCTGTGTCAAAGTGGTTTGTATTGACATAATGCTACGACAACTTTGATGATGATACTTGAACTTAATTGGTCAGTGAAGATCAAATACTTCTAACATAATACTACAACCAAACTCCTATAGTTAACCTGGCTTGATCGTGTGTCTATTCGTAGGGTTGTCACTGGGTTCATTGTTGCTCTTCCCTTTATGGTCTTAATGCTTGTGCTGACAATTTTCCCATGGAACAGTTAGGAATTTTGACATGCTTACTAAGTTAATATCCCCTTTAATCGTGGTGCTTTTCACTAGACAAGGGGATACAGATGACCTCACGTTATGCATGCAAAAAAGAGCATTCATCCAGCATATAAATGTCATTGATACTAGGTGTCTACCTTTTTTTGTCTTGTACCTCGTGTGTCATGTTTACAAAAGAGTAATTCCCCTTTTATTTGGCTTCTGCTTTGTCTTTCTCAGATCTTCAGGAACTGGAGTTCAAGTTGGCAACCAACTAAGGTATATATATATATTTTTTTTCATTTTCTGGTCTATTGTTTGAGCTTTTTTCTAATTATGACTTTGTGCTTTCCTCTAGTTTGTTTGACTTTATTTTTTACTCATTTTTATTATCTATTATTAGCACTAGAAATCCTAGTAGACTTCTTGTACAAAAGGTGTAGTCCCTGGCTAAATTTATTATTAGCTATAGTGTCCCACAAGCTAGCTTGTGGATGCAAACTTCTGCTCTGTAATCAAACTATAAAACGGGTGATCTGATTTGTAATTAGGATATAAAATCTCTTGACTTCTCAAGAAACTGAGCAGCATAAATTATTGAGCTTAAAAAGTTCCTGCATAATTTCGTTTCATTTTAGTTATCCTTCCCAGAAGTGAGATAAACGTAGGAGGCCCATACCTTTATAGTTGGATTTGGTAAGAGGAGGAAGTGATGATAGTTGAACCGTGGCCTGGCATTGGAAAGAGAGACCCACATTTCATTGACAATGTGGTTAACCAATACGTATATTAGAAAATATTGCGTTTGGAGTAGATAGGGCCATATCCAATATTTGAATCCAGAACTTCACTTTTTCATCCAATTCTCATGTCCATATCTGTTTATCTAATATTCATGTAATTGATAAATGCAATTTATACCGTCTCTTAACTATAAGGTTGAAATCGATCCATATGCATTTCTAATTTACTTTGCTCTCGTTACTACAAAGCCAGCTTTCTGGTTAAGCAGTTGAAACCCCATGAGATTCCAGTTCAAATTACCTTTTATTGGATTAGTCTGGGGGTTATATGGAAACATGAACTATGTTAGAACTTTTTGCCTCCAAGTCGGGGACTTCTTCATTGTGCGCAAGTAGTCCTGTAATTATTTAATTGTTCAAAGAAAAATGATCACACACTGTTCACGATTGGTCTGTTTGAGAAGCAATTGTTGCTATAGCTTTAGAAAACAGCATAAACAAGTCACATTTTTGTTCTTTGTTTAAGAGGAATGTAACTTTAATATGTATATAAACCAAACCAAACGAGCCCAGGATATGTATCCCACCCGGAGGTGAGTCTGGGGTAAGATGTACACAGACCTGACATCTACCCTAAAGAATAGAGCGTCTCCGTGAAGACTCCGCTGCTAGTGAAAAGTGTGTGAAAGGAAGAAATACAAATAAGCTAAGAAGTGAATAGCTATAAATGATTAAGCAATAGCAATGCTGAATTTTGAGAAACTAGATATGGGTAAGAACAACAATATAAATATAAAAAAATGCAAGCTATATAACCTAATAATAACCATAAATCAAATCTTCACATTGTTATCAATCCACGTATCTGGAGCTGCAAGTCATAACAATGAGAAGAATGGAGGGAAAGAGAGTACCACAACAAGTTCTCAAGTAATGTGTATATATAACATATAAACATTTTGGTTGGGCATAAAGTTTGCATTCTTCTGAAATTGACCTTTTCTTTCCCTAAGAAGATGTTATTTGGTATAAAAAAAGATCATACGGATAATTGGATATGATATCCTTTGCAACCTTCAGCATATAGGATAAACTAATTTAGAACAACAAAAAATACATACAAGCATATAGGCAGAAGACAGACGAATCATCAAAGCCAAATAGCAAACCTGCAAGAGAGCATATTGTATATTAACCGCAATTCCGCATGGGGGTTTCCAAATATGCTTAATGCATTTACCACAATACCACCCCTATATACCCGTCTTAAGCCCTTATTGCCAACCTGTGGTAGGTTTTAGCTTAATAGCCATGACCAAATATTCCCTCCATCAAAAATTGCAACATTTACTTTTCCGGACGGCGTCCAAGTGAAAATTACCTATTTGCCCATTATTATCAATGCGCATAAATTGTTGGTATTAATTTGAGTCCACACGTTCCTTAAACTACGTGCCAAGTCAAATGTTACAAAAGGGCCTTCTATAAGAAACAAAAAATGTATAATTGCACGAGTTTATGTATAATATGTCCATTTCGTCTTTTTGGTCTCATTTAACATATACTAATAGTAAACAGCCCTTCCTATCTGATAGAAAAGGATCCCATGATCCTGGACTGATCTTACCTGGGATCGCAAATCCCAAATTGTTGTGTGCAAGACATGGACTCATATGTGTGTCTATTTACAGACATGTACATTATTTCTCTGCTTGTAGATAACATGTACTATATTTATGAATGTAGACGAAGGTTAGCTGCTGATAATACTCCGTCCCAGCATATGGAAGCGTCCATGTTGCAGCAGCAGCAGGTGGTTCCGCAACAAGAGACCTATTCTCAAAATCGTGCAGTTGCTCTACAGAGTGTCGAGTCTACAATTACAGAGCTGAGTGGGATCTTCACTAATTTGGCTACAATGGTTGCTCACCAGGGGGAGTTAGCTATCAGGTTAGTTGATCCTGTCCAAGGTTTACTTTTTAGAATGTACTACCTCCATGCCATGAAAATCTCAACATTTTCTTTTCTGGAAATTTCCCATTTTCTTTGTTTTAATTCATTTAAAGCTTATAATATATGAGGATGTAATGACAAAAATGTATGGAGCAATTATAATACAAAGCCTACTTACATAGAGTTGGCCAGTTAGATTAAACTTTATTCATTTGTGTTTTTTTGTTAGAAACCATAAATGCTAACATTAGTTCTTACAACTTTCAAAAACCCAACTTGGTAGACATTTATTTAATTATTTTGACGATGGGTTGGTTTTGTAATAATAATAATACAATAATATTGACATATGCAGGATTGATGACAATATGGAAGAAACTTTGTCAAATGTTGAAGGTGCACGTGGAGCTCTTTTGAAACATTTAAACCGTATATCATCAAACAGGTGGCTAATAATCAAGATATTTGCTATTTTGATATTCTTTCTCATTATATTCCTATTCTTCCTGGCTTAATAATAATAATAACAATAATACATGTTTGTTTGTTATTAAGAAAGAAAGGAAAAAAAAGAAAAGAAAGAACAACTAGTAGCTGCTGCTATATCAATTCTATAACTTTGTTTCTAAAGAGCAGTGGTGTTTTACACTCTCTAAATGGCTATCTTATGTTATATTAGTATTTTTCACACACTCTAAATGGTGTTTTGATGATGATGTAGTTCTTGTGTCATTGCAAATAACAGATGTAAATGACTGAATGAGAGAGTTTACATTACTTAATGGAGAATAAACGCAATAAAAGAGGGTTTTTGTATCATAGTCCTCAATCGTCACTTGAGAGAAAAAAGAACCACTAGTTCAAAACCGTAATTCTCAATCGTTGTCGGGGGAGGTCGTGAGTTGTCGTCGTTGTTTCTAGATTACTTGCTAATTTGTTTTCTATTTCTAAATATAAATTTTTTTGGAGTTTTGTTTTTATAACATGCCGCCTCAAAACTCTCCAAAATAGAGAAAGAATGTATATAACTTTTACAATTTGGAGATTTTTCCGGAAACTCTATTTGGTATATCCCAAGAAAATAAATGAAAAAGGAGAGAAAAAGAACTTTTATTATATTACTGATGGCATGAATCACCGAACCTATACTCAAGAACAATAATACAATGAAAAGGGTGTGATTCGACACAACCTCCTATTTAGGGGTGTTTGCAGTATGTTTTTTTTTTTTTTTAAGGGTGTCCTAATGTAATATCCGTAAAATTTATAATAATAATAATAAAAAATAAAATCTATACTATAATATAAAGATGACATAAAAAACTCTTAATTACAACTCACTAAGCTTTATGTACTATTATTTAAAACTATCTACTTAAAATCTCTTAAAAATAACTACTAAAGTATTAGTACTACCTATAAAGCTTTTAACCCTAATTAATAAATTTCATCTTTATCCCCCAAAATCCTTATCTCTAATCCCTAAACCCTAAAATTATGAAATTTAAATTATGATAAACATAATCAAAACAGGATAAACATCTCATGAAATTTAAATTATGATAAACATAATCAAAACAGGATAAACATCTCAATTTAAATATAAAAAATTTAAAATATATAAGATAATTAATGAATTTTAACAAACTACTTAATTTTTTTTATATAAAAAACATTATATTGTTAAGCCTAAATTAAACAAATTTATATATAAAAAAACATAATCACTCAATAAAAACCATCCAAAATCGTACTGTAAATCAATAAAAAACAAAAAATAAAAATAAACATTAAAATCGTGATATATCTCGCTGCATTGCGCGAGTACGCTTCTAGTATTATAAAAGAGACATAAAAAACTCTTAAAAACAAATCCATTAAGCATTATGTACTATTATTTAATGCTAATCTACTTAAAATCTCTTAAAAACAACTAATGAAGCAATATGTATTACTTTTAAATGTTTTTAACCCTAATTAATAAATTCCATCATTATTCCTCAAAATCCTTATCTCTAATCCCTAAATTCTAAAATTATGAAATTTGAATTTTGATAAACATAATTAAAACAGGATAAAAATCTCAATTTAAATATAAAAAATTTAAAATGTATAAGATAATTAATGAATTTTAACAAACTACTTATTTTTTTTTTATATAAAAAACATTATATTATTAAGTCTAAATTAAACAAATTTATAAAAAAAATATCACTCTCTAAAAATCATCCAAAATCGTACTGTAAATCGATAAAAAACAAAAAAATAAAAAAAAAACATTAAAATCATGATGTATCTCGCTGCATTGCACGAGTACGCTTCTAGTAAAACCTGATGGCTAAAAGAATTATTTCACTGAAAAATTACAACGTTTGTTTGTTTGTTTAATAGCAATGGTTCAATTTGTTTTTACAAAATCATATTTATTTTATACTTTTGATGTTTGATCGCTATCAAATTCCCTAAAATCATTCCTCAATTCAATCCCCTAAAATCACTCCCTACATAATTAAATACATGATAATCTAAAATAAATTACATTATTATTAAACTATCAAAAAAACTTTTAAAAATAAGTTTTTATGCATTAAGTACTGTTTATTGATACACATTATCTAATATTCAAGATTACAAGTAATGATGTATGAGTACAAATTTCTAAAGTTATATGTTTGAATTCATAACTAACTAATAAATATAATCAAAACAGGATAAACATCTCAATTTAAATATAAAAAATTTAAAATATATAAGATAATCATTGAATTCTAACAAAATACTTAATTTTTTTTATATAAAAAAATTATATTATCAAGCCTAAAATAAACAAATTTATAAAAAAAAAATCATTATCACATTCTCAAAACCATCCAAAATCGTACCGTAAATCAACAAAAATTAAAAGAAAACATTAAAATCATGATATATCTCGTTGCATTACGCGAGTACAATTCTATTGAAAAATAAAAGATGTTTCAATAGTTAACAGAAGTTTAATTTGATTTTAAATTACATGTTCAATACCCTTCAAACACTCCCTTAAATTATATGTTCAATACCCTTCAAAAACTCCCTTTGCATCACGTAACCTTTTATAAACCCATATATATCAAACCAAGTTGTATGTTTGTTCCAATTTTGTATAATTAATGGAGAAAAAACAGTTATTTGTTAAGAGGTTCCCTCAAGATTCCTATTGAGTGAATCCCGTGGTTGTTCTAGAACCCCAGAACTATCGTGATCTCGTACCACCAACTCTGAAGTGGTTTGGGGGTCACTCGTGTGTGCTACAGAGGCAACAAATGCCTCTGTTGCGGGTTCTGTCGTGTCCTTGGGCAAGTGGACACTTATAGCTACACCACCATCCTTTTGAGAGGATGGGGTGGATTTGGTTTCCCCAACTAAGTGTGGCACAGAGGACGAATGAATGTCCTCTGTCCGTCCAGATAGATGCAGGTTCGGACCGTGCAGTCCTTGTTCAATACCTTGCCACACTAGAACTGCAGAGGTAGTAATGTGGGTTGCACTGCGAAGGGGCTAAGAGATGTGCCAAGGGCATCTTTTTCTCCAAACTCCTCCAACGATTTTTCTTTTTTGCCTTCCTTCTCGTCATCTGAGCTAGGGAGTCCTGTTACATCTTTCATTTCTATATCCACCTTCTCACCTAGGTCCACAGAGTATAGCTTGCCCACTTCTTTAGCTATCTCTGTGGCTACTTGTAGAGGAATTGAGGGCCTTTCTTCAGAGCTCTCAGCAATCTGAGCTTTCCTTTTTTCCTCTACAGAGGTACCTCCGCTACCTCTGCAGGTTCTTCCCTTGTCATTTCGACCAGAGCTTCAGAGCTTGCCATTTTGACCATCCTTCTTTTTGTAGTCTTCTGTGGGGGCTTTGTAGTGGTAACCTCTGTAGTTTTGATCACTACCCCTTCACAGACCGTTTTGGCCCTTTTCTTTTTAGGCTTAGAGGTCTCAGTAACCTCTACAGCAGTTTTTGGGGGCTCTTCAACTACGAACCTCTTTTGGGTTTTCTTTTTCTTTTGCTTCTTTGGTTTATCACTCCCCACCCCACTCTCGGGCTCTAGACTCTCAGTACTAACCTGTGTCACTTCAGCCACATTCTCCTGTACCTCCTCTATGATTTCTTCCCTAAGATAGATAGCTATCTCACCAACCTGGAAACCTACACGGGGGGGGGGGGGGGGGTTGCAGGACTCGGTGTAGGAGTCCTGTGCCCACAAATGTATGCCTTAACACCCTCTTCACTACCCAAATATTTCAAGAGCCTAGCCGACAGAGGTCATGCAGTTGGATATCATGTCTTCAGAGTGGTTGGTTTGTGGGACTTCATTTCATGAAGCTTGATTGTCTTTCCCTCTGCGGGCAACTTACCTTCCCCTATCACATGATCCCCTAGTAGTACTGCAAGGAACCTACCCAAAACCAGATTCTTTGGTTCTGTACCCCTGTCCTGATCCTGTTGTTATGCAATTACAACATTCCTCATTTCTTTGAAGATCAATCCAACATAGGCCAGTGGAAAATCATAGTAGATTCTCGTACATGATTGCCAGTATTGTGTGACTGGACTGGTCAGGGCTTCCACTTTGGATGTGAGACATCTATTCAATATGGAAAACAGAACGTTCCACAGAGGAGGAAGATTCTGTCTTCTGAAGTCGGTCCTCTTGGAGATTCGAATGGCATAACCTATGAATCGTAGGAATTCCAAGAGTTCGTCCTCTGTGGGTTATTTAGAGAATTTTCTGATGTTCAGTTCATCTTTGGTGGGCACTTCGAAGATGTCAAATAATCTTATTCTGTTGATTCCCAAGTCCAGTATTTTCTTCGTTGATGGATGAGTTGCATACCCCATATTGCAATATCCATATTTGTCCATCTTTACATGACGTGCACTCAGCCAGAATTGCTGAATGTAGGACTCAGGGATATCATTCCTTTTCATGGTTAGGGCTTTGGTAAAGAAATGATTTTTCAAGATCTTAATCAGGAGTTCAGCTTCAGTTGGGAATCCTTTTGGTTCTAGGGTCACAAAGTGATTATTGGGCTTGAGGTTCATGTTGCATAGATGATAATCATGCCTGGCAAAGGACAACATTCGACTAGTTAGAACTTGTTCTACAGAATGTGAATCGACCTTTTGGGCTATGGAATACTGAGAATGGTTCGAGGCCTTTGATCCTTGGGAGTTGTTTTTGGATGAAACAGGAGAAGCCATTGCAGAGAAAAGAAGAAATAAATTTTTGCTTTACGGTTCTTGAGAGAGAATTTGCAGGTAGAAAGAAAATGGGTAAAATGAAGGAAAGGGGTTTTTATATTGAGAGAGGGGGGAAAACATTAGGCGGTAAATAATAAAATTTCAAATCCGTAATCAGTACATATGGATAATAAGTTGTTTATGAAAAACGACAGTACAAATACGAACCAATGAAATTTTGCCACGTCAGAATGGGCGGTGCACGATCGAGTATGTGCATCTCCTCCTATTCTCACGCGCGTGGCATTTGCTATACCCAAGTAACTGTGACTTTCATAAATAACCCGCACTAAATGACCTTTTTAAAGAAAATTCACAAGAGATGAAAGCGACATAAGCTCTGTGGGTGAAGAGCTTCTAGGGTCATGTGCAGGGTTCTGAGTGCAAGGTTGACCCAAAGAAAATACGAAAGATCAATGAGTTAATCAAGCATTATTCCAAATAGGATCTCAGAGGTCAAGAGATCCCCTTTATGAGGTGCAAAGACTATGTGATTAGTCACAGAGGCTCTGTCCTTTAGGGTACGTGAACTTACCTCATCCTGCAAAATCTCTGTGGTAATGAACTTTCTTGCTCCCCCTCGAATCGACAAGGTCTTCTCTGTGAGGATTAATTTCCTCCCCCATGATCTATGCTCGGGTTATTAAAGGTAAGTTTTGTACAAGACACATAATCAAGGAAACCTAACAAAGAGATAAATAAATATTTACAGACAAGAAAGTATACAAGCAGAAATGAGGTTATTTATGACATAGGCTCTGTGCTAAGGTACAGAAGCTCTGTGGGTCAACTCATGTTAAGCATACCAATTTTGCCAACGAGAAAAGTAAATCTTTTCTCATCCGGGGCCTTTGTGAAAAGGTCTGCAAGCTGGTAATCTGTGGGAACAAAGTACATTTCGATAGTGTCATGCTCGACATGATGCTTCAGAAAGTGATACCTGATATCAATGTATTTGGTTTTAGAGTGCTGAACAGGATTGACAGAGATCGCGATGACACTTTTGGAGTCATAGATGATGGGTATCTTTTCAATGTCAAAACCATAGTCTCTGAGTTGGGTTCTCATCCATAGAACCCGTGAACAACAACTAGCAACAACAACATATTCTGCTTCTGCCGTGGAAGTTGATACATAGTTTTGTTTCTTAGAAGTCCAACTCACCAACTTACCTCCAAGAAATTGAAAGCTCCAAGAGGTACTTTTTTTGTCGAGTTTGCATCCTCCATAATCTGAGTCTGTATAAGCCACAAGATCAAAGCCAGAGTTCTCTGGATACGAGAGGCCAAGATTCTTGGTCCCCTTTAGGTATCTAAAGATCCTCTTCACATCATGAAGATGAGATTCTTTGGGATTAGCTTCAAATCTTGCACAAAGGCATGTGGCAAACATTATATCGGGTCTACTTGCAGTTAAATACAATAGAGACCCTATCATTCCTCTGTAGAGTTTGCACTCCACAGATTTTCCCTCTAGGTCTGCATAAAGCTTAGATCCAGTGGCCATAGGGGTTTTCATTGGTGAAGAGTCAGATAATCTGTATTTTTCAAGTATGTTAGATACATATTTTGATTGATTTAAGAAAATTCCCTCTTTAGTTTGTTTGACTTGCAATCCTAGGAAGAATGTGAGTTCTCCTATCATGGTCATCTCAAAATCACTTTTCATCAATGACTCAAACTTTTTCCAATAAGAATCATTAGTAGACCCAAAAATAATGTCATCAACATAAATCTGCATAAGTAGAATCTCACCTTTTCTCTTCTTATAAAATAATGTAGTATTAGTTGTACCTCTTTTGAAATCATTGGCAAGAACGAAATTTGAAAGTCTATCATACCAGCCTCTGGGGCTTGCTTCAGTCCATACAGAGCCTTGTCCAAGAAGTATACATGATTTGGGTATTTAGAGCTTTCAAATCCTGGTGGTTGCTGGACATATACTTCTTCTTGAATCTGACCATTTAAGAAGGCTGACTTTACGTCCATTTGGTAAACCTTAAAACCTTTGTGGGCTGCAAAGGCAAGGAATATTCTTATTGCCTCGAGCCTTGCCACAGGGGCAAAGGTTTCTTCATAGTCAATTCCTTCTTCTTGGCAGTATCCCTTACCCACCAGTCTTGCCTTGTTCCTGATCACCACACCATCCTCATCTTTCTTGTTCCTGAAGACCCATTTGGTCCCTATTACAGTCTTGCCTTTCGACAGAGGCACCAGGGTCCATACTTCATTTGTTTCAAACTGCAGAATCTCCTCTTGCATGGCTTCTACCCAGTTTGGGTCTTCAAGAGCTTCAGAGATCTTTTTGGGCTCGATAATACTCACAAAATTTGTAAAGTATCAAAAGTTGGCGGTACTAGAGCGAGTCTTTACTCTATCAGAGGGTTCACTAATGATTTGGCTTTGTAGGTGACTTCTAGTCTATTTGGTCATGTGAGGTAGGTGATCATTAGAACTATCTGGATGCATGTCAGGAGCAACTTCTTGTTCTTGATGTTGATCAACCTCTGTCGAAGAAGGTTGATCGTTTGTACTTGCCACAGGGATTGATTAGTCACTTTGAGTTGATGTGGAGAGCTCTGTGGTGCCTTGATCAAAGTTCTGTGTTTGCTCTAGTGATGATCCTTCAGAGATAGTAGGTAGATGATCTTGGCCTTGGTCGAGCATAGAGCCTTGTTCAGTGTTAGCCTCTGTCTGCTCCACCTCAACATTTGTACTTGTAAAAGTAGTAGAGGAGGGTAAAGTATTACTTGGACCAATCAACGAGGTACCTGTTTGGTCTTCAGAGGCCTCGGCTCCAGAGGCTCTGTGATCACTTTCAGAAGGACCATCATCATTGAACATCTCTTTAAAAAGGTGATGAAGATAATTTGTTCTTGTAGAATTACCAAAGTCTTCATCTTGAAGCTTGAGTCCTGAGCTAATTTGCTCAGAAGTCATTTGAAAAGAGTCATCAAACGAAACATTAATACTTTCAAGTATATGTTTAGATTTGAGCACATAGACTCTATACGCTTTTGAGGTTGATGAATAGCCAACAAATTTGGCTTCATCAGCTTTTGGGCTAAATTTCCCTATTTGTTCTCTGTCATTTAACACAAAACATCTACAACCAAAAACATGAAAATATTTGTTGTTTGGCTTCCTCTGGTTGAGCAAGTGGTATGGGATCTTTGTATGCATCTTCACTATTAATGATCAATTTTAAGTGAAACATGCAATTGAAATGACTTCTGCCCAAAAAGAAATAGATAGTCTTGAGGCAGTGAGCATAGTTCTGACGGCTTATTAAAAGCTAAGATTGAACATCTTAGAAGTTGAAGGGCTTTTACAAACCTTGTTTTATATATTTTTTAAATCAATTAATTAATTAAATGAGTTTTGGATAGATATAAACCTATCCTTTGGGAGATCAAATTTCAAAGTTTATAGTTATCCTTATTTAGATTCATCCTATCTATACTATATTATAAAGATGACATAAAAAACTCTTAATTACAACTCACTAAGCTTTATATACTATCATTTAAAGCTATCTACTTAAAATCTCTTAAAAAATAACTACTAAAGCCTAATGTACTACCTGTAAAGTTTTTAACCCTAATTAATATATTTCATCCTTATCCACCAAAATCGTTATCTCTAATCCCCAAACCCTAAAATTATGAAATTTGAATTCTGATAAACATAATTAAAACATGATAAACATCTCAATTTAAATATAAAAAATTTAAAATATATAAGATAATTAATAATTTTAACAAACTACTTAATTTTTTTTATATAAAAAACATTATATTGTTAAGCCTAAATTAAACAAATTTATATATAAAAAACTATTATCACTCAATAAAAACCATCAAAATCGTACTGTAAATCAATAAAAAACAAAAAATAAAAATAAACATTAAAATCGTGATTTATTAAGCATTATGTACTATTATTTAATGTTAATCTACTTAAAATCTCTTAAAAACAATTAATGAAGCAATATGTACTACTTTTAAATGTTTTTAACCCTAATTAATAAATTTCATTCTTATCCTCCAAAATACTTATCTCTAATCCCCAAATCCTAAAATTATGAAATTTGAATTCTGATAAACATAATCAAAACAGGATAAACATCTCAATTTAAATACAAAAAATTTAAAATATATAAGATAATTAATGAATTTTAACAAACTACTTAATTTTTTTTATATAAAAAACGTTATATTGTTAAGCATAAATTAAACAAATTTATATATAAAAAACTATTATCATCAATAAAAACCATCTAAAATCGTTCTATAAATCAATAAAAAAAATAAATAAATAAATAAACATTAAAATCGTGATGTATCTCGCTGCATTGCGCGAGTACGCTTCTAATAAAATCATAATATCTGAAAACATATCATATTTAATTATCTACTAAATATTTAAAATAAAATAATTTCATGCTAAGTGGTAATGCTATTGGTTAATACTTATTTATACTAAGTATAAACTTTAAAACGTGGAAACATTTTTAATTAATTGATTGATTATCTATATTATATAATGAAAAAACTAAAACGGTTATTGTATAAATTTTTGTACAATTATATTTACCACCCTTACAATGTTACATTTATGCCCCTTATAATTACTTATTTAATTTAATTTAATTTATATCCCTTACTTTTTCATTTTTTATTTTACACCATTATCATATTAACATAAATAATCATATATTAACAAAAATGCAATGAAAAAATACGTTCATTTTTCTACAAATTATACCATTATAATCGTCTCGTCAATACCTACAAAACGAGTCAAATATTGAATATTTTTTAATTTAACCGTATTATTAAATATTATGAATATCTACGAAATAATTTGTTTTCTATCCATACGTTTTATTTTTTTTCCACCGTTAGCACGTTAAAAATACATAATCGTAAAATACGTTTCATTCTTATTATAAATTATATCATTATAATTTTTTTCATCAATAATTGTAATATAAAATAATTATTGAATATCTTTATGGGTTTAGGTTTCATAAGTTGGATTCTTAGGTCATGGTTGATTGTTGATGACATGTATATAAGAAAGTAGCATTAATTGTTCGTTCTTTACTTACATTCCGCTGTATCGCACGGGTATATGCCTAGTAAGTATAAAGGGTTTATAATTTTGATCAAACCTTAAATTATCTGTTAAAATCATGAGTTTTTTTTAATGGGTCATAAATTTGGTTCAAGCTTGAGTTTGGATTTTGGTCAAGCTTTTTGAAGGTAAGTTTTCGACTCCATCTGCATATTAACGTTTTATTTTATTTCAAGTTTGTGAATCGATTTATTAAGTTTATTTAGGGTTTTAGAGCTGTGGGTTTGGACACCATTAATAGTGGGTATGAGTATGACCCGGTTTTGATATTATTAAAATATATTGTTTTGTTTCGATTAAACATAAAAGTGTTTGTATCTTGTATAAGACATTCATTGGTATGATTTTCGTAATAAAAATATATAGAAAACTACTTTTTTAATAGGTTTAAAAATAAAAAATTAAAAAGTGTAAAATTAAAATTAAAGTAAGGGGGTTCAGTGAAGAAAACGTTGTTTTGGCCAAGTTTTGATTATGGATAGTTTAGTCCTCCATCTATAAACATGTTTTACTTTTTTCCCCTATAGTAAAAGAATGTTATTTGAACGATTTTGACCCCCAAGATTTTGATGATTGCTGTCCAACACCCATTATCAAAATTGTTTTTAAATTCAGATTTAAAGAGAGTTTCTGTTTTTGACAATTTTGGTCCCTGTTTCTAAAAGTATTTCACAAAAGGATCCAAGATAGTTATATTATAAAGATTAATAGTTTCAATCCTGATTTAAGGACTTCGTTGCGTTTAATCTAAATAATTTTAAAAGCAATATCTATGTTTTTATTATTTTCAAATAATTTTTATATTTTGGTTCTAAATATTTGTTTTTAAAAATGAATTTTATAATTTAAAAGTTGCTATGGAAGATTGATATAGCATTTCGGGGATATTAAGTATATTTTTGGGTTGGCTAATCATAGGATGGTTTAAGTTATGTTTAGCAATAATAAGTTATAATTATATCGTTCTAGTAGTAATTTAATATGTTTGTATAATCTTGGGATATTAGGCGTTGCTGAATACTTTTAGTAGATTTCGGGTATTTTAGCGGCTTTTAGTAATGTTGGATATCATGCCAGGTACGGATCTCCGTATTTCTTTCAACGATACTCTATTCGTTGCTATTCGTTCATATTTGTTATCTTGTGACATTTGTTATGAGTCATTCGTCTCAATCGCTTTGCTTGTTGCTATATATAATTTTGGTTATCGTAATAATATTCATTGTTGCTCAAAACCTTGATATTTGAGATATCTACTTTGATATACTTTGTTGGCTTATTATTATGTGAAAAATTACGTTTTGATCTTCCGATTTAATAATATTTTGATGCATGGTGAATATACGCAGAGTTGAGGTTGGTTTTATATTCATCCATGCGTACATAGAACCCTTTTGTTAGATTAGTTTGGAGAGTAGGAATACCGAGTTAACCACCTGTAGGGGTACTACAGGCATGCCATTGTGGAGCCAGTGGTGTGACACTATCCGTGGCGGTGTGATTAGTCCACGACGTCTCCTTCTGATTTTTGTGTGCTCTGATGAAAGCTATCCATGGTGTGACGGGTGATTTTGTCCAGGAGGCGTATGGGTCGGCCCTATGACTTTTGGAGCTTTGTTATCGATGTACGATGTAGTGCCATACACACCACTGATTTTGGATACACTTGGAGTCGCGAATACAGTGTATTATGATTTGTTTGGATCCTATGATATGATTTTGGTCCATGTAGGAAGCTCGGTATGCATAAACCAACCCCTTGTTGTTTCAACCTAAAATTCTTTGATATTCTGGAGTTTGGTGGTGTTTCTGTATTGGAGAAACTTTGATACTTTTTTTTTCATCTCGTTTGGATTTGATCTTTGTAGTTATGTTATGCTTTGTTTATTTTGTAATCTTAATCCGTACTGGGCATTTGGCTCACACTGTGTGCACTATCGAATCAGGTCAGGATTTTCGAGTCTCGGGGGTGTGGTGCGACAGTGCCATGGGCACAGTCGTGGGGCTCGTATCGCGGGGCTCGTATCGCGGCGTGGTGGTTTGGTGCGACAGTGACACCGTGATAGTGACATGGGCAATGTCGCCAGTCACTATCGCGTGGTGTGTATCGAGAGCGGTGGCGATAGCGCGACTGTGACACCGCGACAGTGCCATCGTCGACGGGCTCTGAGGGTATAAAATGCAACCTTTGACCATTTTGACTTCACTTCTCACCTCACTCGTTTTTGGAACCGAATTGGAGAACCCTTAGGGCAATTTTTCCACCATTCCACCCCTTGAACATTCATTGAAACCCTAGTTCTAGTTAGGAGCATTTATGGTCAACCAAGAGCATTGAAGAAACATAAAGAGGAGCATTTAAGAGCTTAAGCCAAGTCTTCATCTTCTCACCATCTCATCCAAGTTTTCTAGGGTTTTGCATAAAACCTAGATAGTGAGTTCCTACTAACTTTTCTAAATGGGATACACATCTTGACATGCTTAATATCATTGTTCTTGCTTACTTCATATTCATGTATATATCTGATCACCTGATAAGTTTGACCTAACTGTTACTTTTGGCATTTATGGGGGTTTTGATTGATGGTCCTTATGTGGGTCTTGAGGAGTCTATCTTTGACAACATTTCGGCTAAGAAAGTATGTATCATATGAAAGGTGAACATTGTTGATAATCTTGCATATTTTAGGGTTTTAGACCTAAAATGGGATTGAACTATGTGAGGTCTTATACATGTATCTTGTTGATATGAAATATGTATAGAGACGGAAGTGGTATGTATATTGGATGAACCATGAGTAAGCGCTAGGAGGATGTAGTCTTAGGGTGCCACCATGACGGTATGGACCTAGACCTCCGTCATTTGGAGTAATGCCTGGGAGGTAGTCTTCAAGTGTGTCGGGCCTTCGGGATGTTGCTCACGAGAGTGAACATCAAGGTACATTGATTTGAAGTGAAACTCTTTGGTGTGATGGGTCTCCCCCATTGATTCCTTTATGGTCTTTATTGTCTATAACTGAATTAATTGTTTATGCCATGTTACTGTTCAACTCACTAGGCTCGTTTGTCCTAATACTTGATTGGTTTGATGTGTATCTCAGTTTCTAGCGGCGTGACCGCCAAGAAGGTCTAGATGACTTTAGATGCGAGCTTGGGGATATTTTTGGGACGCCAATTATAGAATACTTGTATTTTGAGTTGAATCACAACTTGAATTAATATTGTTCCTAGATAGGATTTAGATTAAAGGGGTTGTCTTCCTTTCATTGTTATTTATTATAAACTTGTAATCTTAACAGACGTATATTGTTTCCCTTTTTGGGATGAGCTCGTGCTTTGGCATATTTTATATATCACATTTCCATTTCTGTAAATTTTTGTTTATCCCAATTTTTAAGGTGTTACAAGTTGGTATGAGAGCTTTAGTTTAAGTGAACTA
This sequence comes from Arctium lappa, assembly GCA_023525745.1. Lineage (NCBI taxonomy): Eukaryota > Viridiplantae > Streptophyta > Magnoliopsida > Asterales > Asteraceae > Arctium > Arctium lappa. The sequence goes on along the minus strand of CM042050.1, from coordinate 40,051,332 downwards.
GGTGTCGACTCTAGAATACCTAGACTTAAACTGTATGTACCTATAGTATCACTGTCCATTTGGGTAGAACATTATTAGGTAGGGAGAGTACTAACATTTCGGAAATGCATTGATTGAAAGTTATGATGATGACAACGATAATTCTTATGTAAAATATGTTCACAATCTCACTTGGCCAGTGTTGTTCTGAATTTATGATTACGTGAGCATGCTTGAACCTGTTATTGTGATGATTAATCTTTGTAGTAGTACGTATTGAGCCGCTAATCTTTCAAAGAATTAACCGGTATGATCTTTATCATGTGTGACAGTTCACAATGGTAAACACAAGGAGTCGGGTGGTGGTGCCCGATGAAGGTAATGAGGCAAGTGTCACGACTCCGGAGACTTTGAGAAGGGAAAATCCGACGGGTGCTCCGAATGGTCCCCAACGGACCATCCTGTTGGAGGGAGTAGTGGACCAAGTTCCACAAGTAAACATAGAGACCGAAAACCCGGTGGTACAAGAAGTGGGGCCCCATTCAGTCTTATTGGCTAGTATCATGCAGATGATGAATTCTGCAATGGACAAGCGGGATGAGCGATTCATAAAGATATTAGAGGATCGGGATACAAGAAACCGAAGACCCGAAGCAATAGGGGATAATGCGCTGATTGGATCGGGTGGTGCCGATAATGCAATTGGGACGGAGGAGCATGTGATTAGAGCTGAAAAGAAGAAAGAAGGGGGTTGCTCTTTTAAATCCTTTTTATGCAGTCGACCTCCAGACCGGGACGACTAATCCAGTAGCGTACATGAACTAGATACAAGACGTAGAAATGGCATTCGATTCAAGTGAATGTGGAGACTCTCAGAGGGTCAAGTTTGCATCTCAACTACTAAGTGGGGATGCGTTGAGTTGGTGGAACGTTACCCGAAAGACGCTCACACCGGAGGTTTTGGCCAACCTCACTTGGCCAACCTTCAAAAAGAAGATCATGGAGAAATACTGCAATGAGAGGGCTCTCGACAAGATAGAAGAAGAGTTACGGAACCTGAAGAAGGGTATTCTGTTGATCGCAGACTACTCAAAACATTTCATGGAGAAGCTCAGTCTGGTTGAGCATTTAGCGACCGATGAGAAGTCGAAGATAAAGGCTTACTTGAAAGGTTTACCGACAGAGATGAAGACGGGCGTGAGGAACGTTCGGGTGAATACCTTGCAGGAAGTCATAGAGGAATCTCAGTTGGTGGAGGACGACATCCTCTAATAGAGAGAAGAAAAGAAGCAACAAGGAGAAAAACGGAAGTGGGAAGGGCCAACCGGGCCATCACGACCCTCCAAACCCTTTAACGGGGGGAGAAACATGGAGCCACGACGTGAGGTGAGATGGAGCCACGACGCTTCATGGGAATCTTGATTTCGAGGACGAAATCATCTTAAGGTTGGGAGGATTGTAACACCACGAATTTCGAAAGGTACCATTTCAAGCTAATGCGGAAATCAGTATTTTAAGGGGAAATATAAGATATATGATCTTGGACTTGAATTCTAGATTTTTTAGTCTTAATGGATAAAGAATTCAATTACGAGTCCAACGGTTCTTTCCGGAGCGAAAAAGGAGCTAAAACGAAGAAGTTATGGCCAAAACAGCGGTCGGTACAAGCTTGGCTAAAGTGCCTAGCGAAAGTGACATCTGTCACTTTAGCTTGGCACTATCGCTGAGAGTCTAAAAACCCTCGGTACATTTGGCGCGAGAGTGCCTCGCGAAAGTGACATATGTCACTTTAGCCAGGCACTTTAGCGGAGCGAGTCTGGAAGTTAAAAATCCGATTTTTGGGGGTTTTCTTCATTTGCTCATTTCTCCTTCACCATAACTCCGTTTTGGGCGATTCAAAATGCTATGGTTTCGATTTTGAGATATTTTCAAGGTTAGATTGTTAGTTTTGGGTAAATTCAAGAGTATTTGGTGGTGGATTGGAAGCTAGGATCAAGAGTTCATCATCACCTCCATCTTCAAGAATTTAGGTGTTCTAGGTTTTCATCAAAACCTAAGTGGTAAGTGTATCCCTTCCATTTCTAAACCTTGGTATAAGTTATAAATGCTCCATTGATGGTTCCCTAGTGTTTGCTTTCTCTAATTTCGGTTTGGAACTATTTTGGGAATTTTGGGTTAAAATTAGGGTTTTACCCAAAGTGGAGATTTTGATGGTAAGTATTTGGGGAATGGTTCTATATGGTTGATTATGGTTATTTACGGTTGGATACTTGTGGATCTAGGTTATGGAAGTTTTGACCTTGAAGATTCAAGTTTCTTCAAAGGAGCTCAAAGCGGGGTAAAATCTAGATTTAGCCTAAATCTAGCGAGGTGCGTTCAAGTTGATTTGTGAAAACGGCGTACATGTCAAAATGGTTGTTTTTAAAATGTTTATGTTTTACACCAAATGGTTAACTACTGATAAGTTTGGGTATTTGGTTATATTTATCTGTATAAACTCATGAAACATGCATTTTGGTGATTTTAGGCATATTGACAAATAAAACTTGTTGACATGTTTCTTTGATGTATTTTATATAAATGGAGTCCATTTGATGTAAATGTCATTTACATGATTTTGTTCTTACGTCTATTTGGAAAATGTGCATAATTGTGTCACGAGGTATTTTGGGAAATAAGAGTAAAGAGTTTATTTGGGAAAATGTTTTGTATCAAACAATGTTGAGTTTGTGTTATTTTACACCTTTGGGTTGTTGTGTCTTCGTTAGTCGGTAAAACGTGTTTTTAATGTTTACAAAGGCTTCGTTGGTGATTTACGTAAAGTGTTGGGCCTTTGGCTCGGTTTTGACTAAATGAGTCGTGTGGACACTTGTCCGGATTTATAACCGTCGTGGGTTTTGAGTATGATGACGCTTAATTTTGTGTCATTGGTGAGTTACATGCTTTGGGTGCTTTGGTCATTCATTTGGAGTCATGTAATGTTTGACAGTGTCGTAATGGATCCATAGGCACGTAAGTCTGTCGGTTATGTAAGGCCTGAGGTTTTGGGTTACTTTTAGTTACCGCTCGGGTTTTCTAGCGAGTGGACAACGAGTGGCACGAGCTGCGGAGGGGGAAACTCGTCTAGATTGGATAGGCACCCACGTCTGTAAGTACTTGAGGTGGAACTCGACGGAGTATGGCCAGAGGCGTTAAACGGTACGAGGATTGTGATGTCGGTGGTGGCATGGGAACTAGGATGTCGGGATGTGTGGTGAAATCCAATAACATCGCGGGTGGCCCCATTCACGTGTTCTTGTCACCCAAGATGGAAACGTTTAGATGACATGCAAGGAAGTCGCGTGAACGACCTACTTGCGTGTTACTCTATTCTCAGTGTATACGGGTCTCTTCATCGTTGATTCGTGGTATTTTTAAAGGGTAATGTTGTATTTGACCAATTTGGGTTTTTAAGTGGTCGACAGTAAATGATGGCTTTAATATGGGGTTCTTCCCAAGTATATTAAAGTTTGATTGGAATGTGTCGTTTCCACATGTCGGCTTTATTTTAGTCCATGTAATGGTTGTGTGAGTTTTGGGTCTAATGTTGTGTTCATGGTGATATTAATTATATAGATTTCACCTATGATTTACGGGTTGTGTGTCACGTTTCACCCGTGTTGGGTATTTCAAGTTACAATGTGTTAACCGTGTTTTATAAAATTGGGAGTCCGTCCTCTATCTTACCTTTCAGCAAGTTCCAGTTTATAATACATAAGTGCGTCACATATCAAGATTCTCGTCTTTAAAACAGTTTGGTTTGGTTAACAATTAACTCGGTGTCTCTTTCGTACAAAATGCATAGTTATTGATAAACGAGTCATTTTCATAAGTGAAGCATATCATTTTGAAAGATTATGATTTTATTCGCATCCTTCCTTTCTAAATGATTAAATTATATGTGTTGAAAACTCTTGAATTCACTAGGCGTTAAGCCTAACCCTTTTTATTTGTCGGCATGTGCATCAGGTTCCAGTTGGGAGTTGGGTTATAGCAGTTCTATGAAGCGTAGAGCCTTAGCTAGACACTAAAGTAAGTAATTGGTGAAGTCTTCCGCAAGTTGGAGATAGTGACTATTATTGGGTTTTAATAGCACCCGTCCTTTTATAGTTTATATGTAAAGATTGAATGTTTGTGTATTGAAGTTGAATCTAATTTGTGGTTGTAGATGATTCAATTATTGATGTATTTAGAAAATTTTAATTAAGTTGCTATTTCCAGATTTTAGGGTGTTACAAGTTGGTATCGGAGCTTAAGTTTGAGAGAATTAGGTATTGATTTTGGATGCCTAGACTCAAACTAGCGTTCTTATAAGTGATTGTAAGTGAAGTTGTACATTAGGTACCTTAAGATAAGATATTTTGAGATCGAGCAAGTCGCTAGAAACGGGAAACTTGTCGAGATTCGCAAGGATGATCATGTTCGGTACGTTCATAATGGCACCTGGCCAGTGTTATGGTGAACCTACATGCTACTTGTGTATACTTGAACTACCTTGGTATGATGACCGTTGGGGTAGTGAGAAAGTTTCTAAGCGAGTGATCTAAGGGAAGATTGATGTTTATAGCAATGTCACTTCGGAGTGATAGTTAAGCGAAGAAGTCACTAAGTCGATCCTCTTGGGTCGAAAACTTTGGTTGGATTAGAACCGTGAGCTTATTAGACCGATTATATCTCGAGGAGAACTCGTAAGTTTATTCAAAATTAGTGGGATTGTGTCTTTAAGATGTTTAATGCATCCGGATGACAATAGTATGTCGGGTTATTGGGAAGTGTAATCCTATGATGCCAAGTGCCGACTAAATTCATGCACTGAATCTATTTCTAAAATAAGTTTGCATAAATTCTTTCGCATGTGCGCCAAACATAGAGTGTTTTTCATCATAAAGATTTGGTAAAACATTTAACACGCATCAGACTTTGAACTGTGAGCTTAAGCATGCACGAAATGGTTTTGTTGCACTTAAGTGCAAATTGTTATCAAAACTCTTTTTATTCACGTCTCGTGTTTGACGTTATTTTCGGATATTGTAATATCCATGTTTTAATGTCATTTGGGTATTGGGCAAGTAACTATGAGATTTTAACCTAGACATTGGATCACCTCCACGTATGTCAATAGTTTTAAAGGAAAAGTTAATCCCATGTTTTGAGTCAGAATTTCTTGAGAATTTTAGTTGTGTGAGTTATGCTAATTTCATGGAGTATTATTTTGCGATGTCCTTTTTTCGATGCGTGAGTTTTATTTTTGCTTCGTATAAACTTGCGAGTTTATTCGGCGTCGTGTTCCATGTAAATTTTGTTGAAAAGTGTCACTTTACCTTTCATTGTTGTAAAAAGAGGAAACTCTTAGAAGTTTAATATTTTAAACATATTATCGTCTTGCACTCTCTATGGGGAAATGAAAATTTTGACACCACATGATTTTAGCGTTAATGAGTTTTACGAAAATTTTGTTGGGTTTTTGGTGTCTCATCTTACGTCATTTTGCGTCACGCAAATAATTTCGGGAACATGTGCTTATGCATCATTGTGTGCGTTAATTGATGGGTTTTGTTAACAAATGTCACTCGTCGTGTACTATTTGCATTGGATTAAATTATAACGTTGGTGTGAGTAAATATATAAAAGATTTACGTTATTTCAAACAGAGCTTTTGTTCTAAACATATTTCAATCATTAACTTTACTGTTAGGAATTTTCGGCAATGCATTTATCGAGTTAGCGGTATTTATGTCGTTGTAGTTACTATTTTGGTCAACTGTGTTTATCTCTGAGACTTAAAGCTTTAAACTCGATTTGAAACTTTAATTGCATTCCCATTATTTTACCGAACTTTAAGGGAAGAAACCGTGGAGTATGGGATTGTAGATAATTTTATGCCACAACGTCTTTTGGTTAAAGAGGAAGAATTTTAAAGTTAAAATTGTGAACTTCTCTCTTGAAGTAATACAAACATTTATTGCACGTGTTGTGGTGCAGGAACCTATTTTTCATGTTTATAGTGTAAATTTTGCGACACACCTTTTGTTACCGTTTTATTTATGTAAATATTGATCAAAAGAGTTTTGGAAATGGTTTTAAATGTGTAGCGTCGGTGATCAATTTTCAACCTATCGAGTAATCGGTAGTGGATTTTACCGCACAATCATTTGTTATAAAGCTTATGTATTTGAAAGTTTTATAAATCTCAAATTGGCGTACTGGTGGAAAAACCTTGAACTCATTAGGCCTATAGATTTGAACCCTGTCTTGAGAGCAGTTATGGTTAGGGACTAAGGGAGTCCTTGGGATTTGAAGCGTCGGATGATCCGACTTGCGGTCAGTCTTGAATCTTGGGTTTCGATTTTTGAATCGGTGCGCGTTTGTTTTATGGAAGTAGTAGATTTAAGTCTTCCCGGTTAATTAAGGGGTGATTTTATACTTCGGTAATCATGCGGGATAAAGTTTTAAGTGATTATCGGTGATTGGATTGGTTTCGTTTTGGTGGATTGCTCGTCGGTGAGACATCATGGTCTATGTTGATGGTGTACCATCTTTGTGGGTTCCACGATTAAAGGAAATTTTGGTGGTCTTTCTGTTAGAAATGTAAGGTTTGGGGATATAGCATTCTGTTAAGTGTCAACCTTGGTGTGACCATCCGTCTGGAATGGAATCTTGAGCGGAATGTCCACGTTTTCGAGGTCACCGTTTAGTCCTAGGCGTCGACTGTTTTTCTTGAGGTCAATGGATCTTGGAATGCCTGGAAGTGTCCCGACTGGATTATGGAAAATACTGACCTTTCGGTGATGGATTTTGAAAGGAGTTTGGGTATTGGGGATTGAGTATCAATGTGCCCCAAGCACTTCTGGGGTGATAAGGAGGTTACTTTAGGAATGTGGGGAGTTTGGTGTTGGATCGAAGTTGAGTGACAACCGGATCTATGTTAACCGGTTACATGAAGGATGTATTGGTGCGCCTTGGAAGAATGTCTCTATAGATATTAGGAATGGATCGGTAAGAATCTGAGGATTCATGGGGGTTGGTTGTTATCTTTGACATTGGGTTCAGATCCGTGTAGGTTCGAAAGGAAATGGTCGGTGAAAAGTTGAGATCAAAAACTACCTGGAGGTGGTAATTGTCACCCAAGGTTGGGAGACGACCGTAACCTTGTGGGTAAAGGTTACTTTGGAGAGTTAAGTGTTCGCTCGGTTATGAGTGTAATGTGCCCAAGAGGGGCAACCGATGTGAGTATCAGTATAAGGGTCATGTTAGTGATTCTGGAAAATGGGTTAAGGAAAATTTTTCCTGCGGTTAACGCTTCATGGGAATCTTGATTTCGAGGACGAAATCATCTTAAGGTTGGGAGGATTGTAACACCACGAATTTCGAAAGGTACCATTTCAAGCTAATGCGGAAATCAGTATTTTAAGGGGAAATATAAGATATATGATCTTGGACTTGAATTCTAGATTTTTTAGTCTTAATGGATAAAGAATTCAATTACGAGTCCAACGGTTCTTTCCGGAGCGAAAAAGGAGCTAAAACGAAGAAGTTATGGCCAAAACAGCGGTCGGTACAAGCTTGGCTAAAGTGCCTAGCGAAAGTGACATCTGTCACTTTAGCTTGGCACTATCGCTGAGAGTCTAAAAACCCTCGGTACATTTGGCGCGAGAGTGCCTCGCGAAAGTGACATATGTCACTTTAGCCAGGCACTTTAGCGGAGCGAGTCTGGAAGTTAAAAATCCGATTTTTGGGGGTTTTCTTCATTTGCTCATTTCTCCTTCACCATAACTCCGTTTTGGGCGATTCAAAATGCTATGGTTTCGATTTTGAGATATTTTCAAGGTTAGATTGTTAGTTTTGGGTAAATTCAAGAGTATTTGGTGGTGGATTGGAAGCTAGGATCAAGAGTTCATCATCACCTCCATCTTCAAGAATTTAGGTGTTCTAGGTTTTCATCAAAACCTAAGTGGTAAGTGTATCCCTTCCATTTCTAAACCTTGGTATAAGTTATAAATGCTCCATTGATGGTTCCCTAGTGTTTGCTTTCTCTAATTTCGGTTTGGAACTATTTTGGGAATTTTGGGTTAAAATTAGGGTTTTACCCAAAGTGGAGATTTTGATGGTAAGTATTTGGGGAATGGTTCTATATGGTTGATTATGGTTATTTACGGTTGGATACTTGTGGATCTAGGTTATGGAAGTTTTGACCTTGAAGATTCAAGTTTCTTCAAAGGAGCTCAAAGCGGGGTAAAATCTAGATTTAGCCTAAATCTAGCGAGGTGCGTTCAAGTTGATTTGTGAAAACGGTGTACATGTCAAAATGGTTGTTTTTAAAATGTTTATGTTTTACACCAAATGGTTAACTACTGATAAGTTTGGGTATTTGGTTATATTTATCTGTATAAACTCATGAAACATGCATTTTGGTGATTTTAGGCATATTGACAAATAAAACTTGTTGACATGTTTCTTTGATGTATTTTATATAAATGGAGTCCATTTGATGTAAATGTCATTTACATGATTTTGTTCTTACGTCTATTTGGAAAATGTGCATAATTGTGTCACGAGGTATTTTGGGAAATAAGAGTAAAGAGTTTATTTGGGAAAATGTTTTGTATCAAACAATGTTGAGTTTGTGTTATTTTACACCTTTGGGTTGTTGTGTCTTCGTTAGTCGGTAAAACGTGTTTTTAATGTTTACAAAGGCTTCGTTGGTGATTTACGTAAAGTGTTGGGCCTTTGGCTCGGTTTTGACTAAATGAGTCGTGTGGACACTTGTCCGGATTTATAACCGTCGTGGGTTTTGAGTATGATGACGCTTAATTTTGTGTCATTGGTGAGTTACATGCTTTGGGTGCTTTGGTCATTCATTTGGAGTCATGTAATGTTTGACAGTGTCGTAATGGATCCATAGGCACGTAAGTCTGTCGGTTATGTAAGGCCTGAGGTTTTGGGTTACTTTTAGTTACCGCTCGGGTTTTCTAGCGAGTGGACAACGAGTGGCACGAGCTGCGGAGGGGGAAACTCGTCTAGATTGGATAGGCACCCACGTCTGTAAGTACTTGAGGTGGAACTCGACGGAGTATGGCCAGAGGCGTTAAACGGTACGAGGATTGTGATGTCGGTGGTGGCATGGGAACTAGGATGTCGGGATGTGTGGTGAAATCCAATAACATCGCGGGTGGCCCCATTCACGTGTTCTTGTCACCCAAGATGGAAACGTTTAGATGACATGCAAGGAAGTCGCGTGAACGACCTACTTGCGTGTTACTCTATTCTCAGTGTATACGGGTCTCTTCATCGTTGATTCGTGGTATTTTTAAAGGGTAATGTTGTATTTGACCAATTTGGGTTTTTAAGTGGTCGACAGTAAATGATGGCTTTAATATGGGGTTCTTCCCAAGTATATTAAAGTTTGATTGGAATGTGTCGTTTCCACATGTCGGCTTTATTTTAGTCCATGTAATGGTTGTGTGAGTTTTGGGTCTAATGTTGTGTTCATGGTGATATTAATTATATAGATTTCACCTATGATTTACGGGTTGTGTGTCACGTTTCACCCGTGTTGGGTATTTCAAGTTACAATGTGTTAACCGTGTTTTATAAAATTGGGAGTCCGTCCTCTATCTTACCTTTCAGCAAGTTCCAGTTTATAATACATAAGTGCGTCACATATCAAGATTCTCGTCTTTAAAACAGTTTGGTTTGGTTAACAATTAACTCGGTGTCTCTTTCGTACAAAATGCATAGTTATTGATAAACGAGTCATTTTCATAAGTGAAGCATATCATTTTGAAAGATTATGATTTTATTCGCATCCTTCCTTTCTAAATGATTAAATTATATGTGTTGAAAACTCTTGAATTCACTAGGCGTTAAGCCTAACCCTTTTTATTTGTCGGCATGTGCATCAGGTTCCAGTTGGGAGTTGGGTTATAGCAGTTCTATGAAGCGTAGAGCCTTAGCTAGACACTAAAGTAAGTAATTGGTGAAGTCTTCCGCAAGTTGGAGATAGTGACTATTATTGGGTTTTAATAGCACCCGTCCTTTTATAGTTTATATGTAAAGATTGAATGTTTGTGTATTGAAGTTGAATCTAATTTGTGGTTGTAGATGATTCAATTATTGATGTATTTAGAAAATTTTAATTAAGTTTCTATTTCCAGATTTTAGGGTGTTACAGGAGGTCTCGGTACAATTCCTGCGATTGTGCCAAGGGTACTATCGCGTGGGCACTATCGCGCGCGGTGTCCAGACGACCAAATCTACATTTAATGCCAGTTTTGGGGTTTAGATAATTAAATGAAGTTGCAGCTCCTTGAAGACGTTTACACACACTAAATGTGCGATTTTCACACCCACTCTTCCCTTTCTCTCTTTAATAATTGATAGGTGGGTAAATCATTAATGGTAGGTGATCCTTAGGGTTTTGAGTTTATAGGGGTTTACTCTTTCAAGATCAAAGGGTGGAAGTCTCAATCCCATTCATTCCTCATTTCTAGGGTTTGCTCATTTAACCTCTAGGTAAGTTTCTTTAACTTATGTACATTCATACTTACACCATTACTTGTTTATATGAAATTTATGAAATGCATGATATTGACCTAAAAACTAGGGTTTTACTTAACTTCAATAAATGAGATTTTTGGGGTTGGTGGGATTGTTTAAATATATTGTAGAGTGCTATTTATAAGTCTCATAGAAAAGGGGTAAATCAATGTGTAGGTCTACATCTCTACATATTGAAATGCCAAATGCCTAAATTTTTATCAGCAGTTGGAGTCACTATACTAGTTAGGGATTTATATGTGGCTAAATGAGTTGTAGTTTCTTATGGTGATTATGTAACAAGCATGATCACACTATTTGGGCCAATAATATGTTTACATGAAGATTGTCATCTATAATTGTTCATAACTCTTGTTGGAAGTCTTATATCTATTTCCTTGTGCACGATGATTTAGATGGTATGCATAGTATATTGCATGTTTATTGCCTTGGGCATTGCGAGTAGACAATAGGGACGCAAGTCCCTTAGTTAGAACTCGGCTAGATTAGATAGGCACCCTTGCCTGTACGACCTTGAGGTGTAACCCGACGGGGTAAGCGCTAGAGGCAGAGACGGTTTGAGGATTGTGATGTTTGGCGTGGCATGGGAATTAGAACCGGGGTTGGACGGTGAAATCCAATCTACATCGCGGGTTACCCCGTTTTATTATTAATTATCTATGTTATAAATGTACAAGAATTTTAAATGTTCTGAATTAGAGGTTCTGGCATTGACTTCAAGGCATGGGCGCCGATATCATTTAATTATTGTTCTTATTTACATTATAACTAGTAGCGGCGCAATAACCGTTAGACTTTGTTCTAACACTTGTGTTCATGTTTAAATGGTTCACAGGTTCCGCTAGTGGTGCGAGTAGGGCCCCTTGATTCGCCGGGATCGCATTTAGGTTTCCTCCGTGGACTGGGCATTTTGGGAAATCGAGAAAGAGCGTTTTGAAGTCATAGTGACACCCACTTTAATCTAGTTGTTAATTGTTCTAGATTGAATAGGTTGTCATGTATATGTCTTATTTATTCCTCTACTTCATTATAGAACTACCCCGACTCTTTTGGGTTTTAGTCTTCATGTTTACAGGTTTTGGATTTGCCTTATTTTAGGCATTATATTGCAGAAATTTTAAGTTTTATTTTACCCAAATTTTTAGGGTGTTACAAGTTGGTATCAGAGCTCTAGTTTAAGTGAACTAGGTATGTAGACTCGATGCCTAGACTTAAGCTGAGACTAATAAGTTATGAACTGCGAGCTTTGGGTTGAATTCCTAAGATGGGATGACCCTAGAGTCAACAGAAACTACGTCATTGAGAATTGTAAAAGTGGTAGCGAGATTTTTTATGTAGTGTATGTTCATAATTTCAATTAGCTACTGTTGTTATGAATATATGATTACATGAACGTACGTGAATTACTATGATTATAATGATCGAAGGACCGTATGAGTATGTTTCCTGTGTAAATCTAGTGTTTCTTATTTCCATTTCCTTATTTCTTGTGCGGCAGATCCGAAATGGTTAATACTCGAAGTCGACCACTGAACGAGGGAGAAATGCTTGAGGATATTTCGTCTAACCCTAATCCTGTCGCCCGGGTGGCAACTGTGGTTCCTCCCGGAATGCCGCCAATATTTACCGGGCACGTAGAACATATACCTAGAGTGGAGTTGGCATCCACAAATCCGGTTATTCAGGATGCAAACCCGCAAGCCGACATGATGGTCAGTGTTATGCAGATGGTAACATCGGCCATGGAAAAGCAACAAGAAGCATTCCTGAAGATGTTGGAAGATAGAGATGCCAGTCTTCGGAGGCCAGAGGTGGTGGCAGAGAACGCAGTAGCCGGCTCGGGTGGTACTAGGGGCGAGAACCGTACTGGAGTGGTGGTCTTAGAGACAAGGCAATCAGGAAAGGGTTGCTCGTATAAATCCTTCATGGGGTGTAAGCCGCCAGAGTTCGCCGGGGCCGATGATCCTGTGGCTTGAATGAAATGGTTGAGGGAAATTGAGCAGGCCTTCAGGGCTTGCGGATGTGATGAGAGTCAGAAGGTAAATTTTGGCTCGCAAATGCTTCGAGGTGCGGCCCTGATTTGGTGGGATGTTCACACCGCTACCATAGGGGAGACCGTTTTGGCAAAGATGTCTTGGGCTACGTTTAAAGAGAAAGTTATGGAGGAGTACTGTAATGAACAGGAAATGGATTTGATCGAAGAAGAGTTCCGAGCTCTAACAAAAGGGGAACGGACGGTGAAAGAGTATACCCGTCTCTTCATGGAAAAGCTAAATCTAGTGGGGCACGTGGCCCCGACCGAGAAAGATAAGATAAAGGCCTACCCGAAGGGCCTACCTGCGGATATGGGGAATAGAGTCCGCAACTCTAAAGCCACAAATCTTCGGGAGTATATAGAGGAAGCCAAGATAATGGAAAGGGTCTATGCCAAGGACCAAGAAGAGAAGGCAAAGACTGCGAAAAAGAGGAAAGGAGAGACGCCGCCAAGTTCATTCAAGAAACCGAGGTTTCAACATAGCACTAGAAGCTTTGATAATCACCAAGAGGCGAAATGGCGTTCTAAGTGCAAAAATAAGCACTTTGGTCCTTGCAACTCCAACTCCAACCAAGTCTCGTGTTACAAGTGTGGCAAACCAGGTCACACAAGTCTAAACTGTCCCATGCCAGGGACCCTCTGTTATGAATGCAAGGAGCCGGGTCACATAAAGAGGGATTGCCCCAAGCTAAGGGGTGGAGCGAGAGGAGGAAACCCACCAACTCAACCAAAGAAGGAATCAATCCCTAAGGCTCAAGAGAGGGCCTTTCAAATGTCGAGAGAGAAAGCGAAGGAGACCGCTGATGTGGTGTCGGGTACGTTCTTACTCAACTCCCTTGCTGCTAAGGTGTTATTTGATTCTGGTGCAAACTTCTCTTTCGTGTCGTTTGATTTTTGCAAAGATTTAAATATGCCCACTAGTACTCCTAGCGATGCATTGGTAGTAGAAATAGCGAATGGAGAACGAGTGATCCCACATGAAGTGTTGGAAAGGTGTCATCTAGACATTAGTGGGGAGCTCTTCGAAGTTGACCTATTTCCTATGGCAATTGGGAGCTTCGATGTGGTGATTGGAATGGACTGGAATGGACTGGTTGTCACGTCACAAGGCAGAAATCTTATGCTCAAAGAAGCTGATCCGATTACCGACCGCGAGCGGGGGGTTTGTCTTTGTCTACGGGGAGAAGCGTAAGGGTGAAGTGGCTCTTATTTCTTCCATCAAGGAAAGTAAGTGTCTTGCGAAGAATTGCCCTTCATTCCTTGCCTACGTGTTGGATGCCAAAGCAGAGAAGAAAAAGATTGAAGATGTTCGAGTCGTTAGTGAGTATCCAGATGTCTTTCCTGATGATCTTCCGGGTGTGCCACCCGACCGCCAGGTGGAGTTCCGAATCGATTTAATCCCGGGAGCAGCACCGATTGCCCGTGCACCGTACCGTCTTGCTCCGACCGAAATACAAGAAATGATGTCTCAACTCCAAGAGTTGTTGGAGAATGGATTCGTGAGGCCGAGTTCCCCACCTTGGGGAGCTCAGGTACTCTTTGTCAAGAAGAAGGACAGGTCGATGCGGATGTGCATCGACTATAGAGAGTTGAACAAGGTAACCGTAAAGAACAAGTATCCGTTACCTCGATTCGATGATCTCTTCGACCAACTGCAAGGAGCCGGATGTTTCTCCAAGATTGATCTTCGATCGGGTTATCATCAGGTGAAGGTTAGAGAAGAAGACATTTCCATGACCGCCTTTAGAACTTGTTATGGTCACTACGAGTTCCTGGTTATGCCTTTTAGGCTAACTAACGCTCCGACAGTATTCATGGATTTGATGAACCTATTTTTCCGACCTTTCCTAGATAAGTCGGTCATAGTGTTCATCGATGATATCTTGGTGTACTCGAAGAGTGATGAAGAGCATGAGAAACACCTTCGATAAGTGTTGGAAGTATTGAGGGATGAGAAGCTCTATGCCAAATTCTCCAAGTGTGAATTTTGGCTAAGCGAGGTTCAATTTTTGGGCCATGTGGTGTCAAGTGAAGGATTGAAGGTGGATCCGTCAAAGATTGAGGCTATAATGAATTGGGAACCGCCCACGGAAATTCGGAGTTTCTTGGGTTTAGCTGGTTATTATAGAAGATTCATCCAAGACTTTTCCAAGATAGCCTCACTATTGACATCTCTAACAAGGAAGAACGTGAAGTTCCTTTGGACCGAGAAGCAAGAGCAAGCCTTTCAGACCCTCCAAAGGAAATTGTGTGAAGCGCTAATCTTATCCCTACCCGAGGGGACAGAAGATTTTGTAGTCTACAGCGATGCGTCTAAAATGGGTTTGGGTGTGTGTCTTGATGCAAAGGGGCAAGGTCATAGCTTATGCATTAAGACAATTGAAGGAGCATGAAAACAATTACCCAACTCACGATCTCGAGCTAGCGGCGGTGGTGTTCGCCTTGAAGTTATGGAGACACTACCTATACGGGACGAAGTGTACCCTCTTTACCGATCATAAAAGCCTGAAGTATGTCTTCGATCAGAAAGAATTGAATATGCGGCAAAGGAGATGGCTTGAGATACTCAAGGATTATGATTGTGAACTTCAATACCACCCCGGAAAAGCAAATGTGGTCACGGACGCCTTGAGCCGGAAGGAGTATAGTTGTGGGGTTCAAGCCACCTTTGCAAGGGTGGATGTGGTCTCAAGTTTGATTGATAAGATCAAAGCATCACAGTCGGAAGCACTTCTTGAAGTCAACCTCAAAAGTGAATCATGGTGAAGCAACATATCCAATTGACCGAGGATGGAAGGGGTTTGAAATTGTATCAAGGTCGAATTTGGGTGCCCAAGATTAGAGGATGTCGGGACCTACTATTGGAGGACGCGCACAAGTCCAAGTTCTCAATACATCCGGGAAGCACTAAGATGTATCGAGATTTGAAGCTCAACTATTGGTGGCCAGTGATGAAACTAGATGTGGCTAGTTATGTGGAGCAATGCATAACTTGCCTACAAGTGAAGGCGGAGCACCAACGACCATACGATAGTCTCCAATCCTTGGAAATATCGGAGTGGAAGTGGGAGCACATCACCATGGATTTTGTAACCAAGCTACCGAGGACTTTAATGAAACACGATACCATTTGGGTAATAGTGGATCGTTTGACCAAGAGCGCGAATTTCTTGTCTATGCGAGAGACCCTACCGATGGACAAGTTGGCCAAACTATACATAGATGAAGTAGTCTCGAGGCATGGAGTGCCACTTTCTATTGTGTCCTACCGAGATAGCCGTTTCACATCGCACTTTTGGGATAGTTTACAGAAGGAGTTGGGCACAAGAGTTAAGTTGAGCACCGCCTATCACCCGCAGACAGACGGACAGAGCGAGAGGACCATCCAGACCCTCGAGGACATGTTGAGGTCATGTGTCATCAATTTCGGGGGAAATTGGGATGCACACCTTCCACTGGTGGAATTCGCCTACAACAACAGTTATCACTCGAGTATTGGTATGGCACCATTCGAGGCATTGTATGGAAGGAAGTGTAGGACACCCGTGTGTTGATTGGAAGCGGGTGAGAAACAGTTTGCCGGACCGAAGATCGTTCAAGAGACGGCCGACAAAGTGAAGGTCATCAGAGAACGTTTGAAAGCGGCACAAGATCGGCAAAAGAGCTACGCGGACAAAAAGAGGAGGTCGGTCGAATTCCAAGTGGGGGAATGAGTGATGCTGAAAGTATCACTATGTAAAGGATTGATAAGGTTCGGAAAGCGGGGGAAACTCAGTCCCCGT
This sequence comes from Arctium lappa, assembly GCA_023525745.1. Classification (NCBI taxonomy): domain Eukaryota; kingdom Viridiplantae; phylum Streptophyta; class Magnoliopsida; order Asterales; family Asteraceae; genus Arctium; species Arctium lappa. The sequence goes on along the minus strand of CM042050.1, from coordinate 40,034,940 downwards.
TTCCTTGGGCCTTTCACTATCCTTGAACGTATTGGTCTACAAGCCTACAAGTTGGATCTTCTGCCGGAGATGGACGAAATTCACCCCACCTTTCATGTGTGCTACTTGCGGAAATGCCTAGCCGAGGAAGAGAGTGTCATCCCACTATCGGAAATCAGAGTGGACAACAATCGTTGCGTAGAGGAACCCGAATCTATTTTCGAAAGAAAGACGAATAAGCTACGTCACAAAGAAGTGGTTATGGTGAAAGTCCAATGGAAGCATCATCGCGGTACCAATGTAACATGGGAAGCGGAAGAAGATATGAAGAGGCGATACCCTCATTTGTTTGGCTAGTTAGGATTTCGAGGACGAAATCCATTCTAAGGGGTGGAGGATTGTAACACCCCGAATTTTAGACCTCGTTGTAAATTTTTTGCTTTAAGTCTATGTTTAAGAGTTCTTCTTCATGGTTTTTGAATCTGGATGAAAACGGGTCGAATCGTCGGGTTTCAGCAGATGGAAGGGGTTTCAGCGACTGTGCCCGCGATAGTGACAATGTCACTATCGCATGGGCAATGTCGCGAGAGGGTTTGAGGCTACGGTACATATGGCGCGATTGTGACCGACGATAGTGCCATGGTCACAATCGCGATGTCAAGGTCGCGAGAGTGGGGGAGGTCTCGGTACAATTCCCACGACTGTGCCCGCGATTGTGCCAAGGGCACTATCGCGTGGGCACTATCACGTGCGGTGTCCAGACGACCAAATCTACATTTAATGCCATTTTTTGGGTTTAGATCATTAAATGAAGTTGCAGCTCCTTGAAGACATTTACACACACTAAAGGTGCGATTTTCACACCCACTCTTCCCTTTCTCTCTTCATTAATTGATAGGTGGGTAAATCATTAATGGTAGGTGATCCTTAGGGTTTTGAGTTTATAGGGGTTTACTCTTTCAAGATCAAAGGGTGGAAGTCTCAATTCCATTCATTCCTCATTTAACCTCTAGGTAAGTTTCTTTAACTTATGTACATTCATACTTACACCATTACATGTTTATATGAAATTTATGAAATGCATGATATTGACCTAAAAACTAGGGTTTTGCTTATCTTTAATAAATGAGATTTTTGGGGTTGGTGGGATTGTTTAAACATATTGTAGAGTGCTATTTACAAGTCTCATAGAAAAGGGGTAAATCATGGTGTAGGTCTACATCTCTACATATTGAAATGTCAAATGCCTAAATTTTTATCAGCAGTTGGAGTCACTATACTAGTTGGGGATTTATATGTGGCTAAATGAGTTGTAGTTTCTTATGGTGATTATGTAACAAGCATGATCACACTATTTGGGCCAATAATATGTTTACATGAAGATTGTCATCTATAATTGTTCATAACTCTTGTTGGAAGTCTTATATCTATTTCCTTGTGCACGAGGATTTAGATGGTATGCATAGTATATTGCATGTTTATTGCCTTGGGCATTGCGAGTAGACAATAGGGGACGCAAGTCCCTTAGTTGGAACTCGGCTAGATTGGATAGGCACCCTTGCCTGTAAGACCTTGAGGTGTAACCCGACGGGGTAAGCGCTAGAGGCAGAGACGGTTTGAGGATTGTGATGTTTGGCATGGGAACTAGAACCGGGGCTGGACGGTGAAATCCAATCTACATCGCGGGTTACCCCGTTTTATTATTAATTATCTATGTTATAAATGTACAAGAATTTTAAATGTTCTGAATTAGAGGTTTTGGCATTGACTTCAATGCATGGGCGCCGATATCATTTATTTATTGTTCTTATTTACATTATAACTAGTAGCGGTGCAATAACCGTTAGACTTCGTTCTAACACTTGTGTTCATGTTTAAATGGTTCACAGGTTCCGCTAGTGGTGCGAGTAGGGCCCCTTGATTTGCCGGGATCACACTTAGGTTTCCTCCGTGGACCGGGCATTTTGGGAAATCGAGAAAGAGCGTTTTGAAGTCATAGTGACACCCACTTTAATCTAGTTGTTAATTGTTCTAGATTGAATAGGTTGTCATGTATATGTCTTATTTATTCCGCTACTTCATTATAGAACTACCCCGACTCTTTTGGGTTTTAGTCTTCATATTTACAGGTTTTGGATTTGTCTTATTTTAGGCGTTATACAGAAATTTTAAGTTTTATTTTACCCAAATTTTTAGGGTGTTACATAACGCTATGGAGTGCTTCAAGTGTGTGTGGAAGGACCACATGAGCTGGGATTGCCCCTCTCGGGGAGTTTGCTATGAGGGTCGGGAACCGGGGCACATCAAGAGAGATTGTCCCAAGTTAGCAAGGGGAACCAAGGAGTTTCAAGTGGGGTTATGGCAAAGAAAAAAATCCAACCGAAGGTGCCAAGTCGGGCCTTCCAAATGACGGCGGATGAAGCGAGAGTGACGGCGGATGACATCTCGGGTACGTTTCTAGTGAACTCTCTACCTACCCGCATTTTATTTGATTCTGGCGTGAACTGATCCTTTGTGTCCACTTCGTTTTGAAAGAGTTTCTATATTCCTGTTAGTTTGTTATCTGATGCCTTAGTAGTAGAGGTAGCCAATGGGGAGCATATGTTAGTACGTGAATGCTTTGTTCGGTGTACCTTAGAACTAGATGGGGAGTCCTTCGTAATATATTTGTTACCGACGGATATCGGGGGGTTCGATGTGATTGTTGGGATGGATTGGCTAGCTAAGCACGATGTCGGTATATTTTGTTCCAAGAAACTAATTCGAGTACCATTGCCTAAGGGTGGATAAGTGATAATCTACGGAGAGAAGAACCGAAAAGCCAACATGATTATTTCGTCACTCAAAGCACGAAAGAGCCTAGCTAAGGGGTGTACTTCATACTTGGCCTACGTAGTCGACGTGAAATTAGAAAAGAATAAGGTGGAAGATGTAGACGTGGTGCGCAACTACCCGGATGTCTTCCCGGAAGATCTACCCGGACTGCCGCCGGAACGCCAAGTGGAGTTCCATATTGACCTCACTCCGGGTACCGCACCGATCGCTCGTGCTCCTTATCGTCTTGCCCCGACGGAAATTCAAGAGATGATGACGCATCTACAAGAACTTCTTCAAAAAAGATTCATACGACCGAGCTCGTCTCTGTGGGGAGCTCCGGTGTTATTCGTAAAGAAGAAGGACGGGTCTATGCAGATGTGTATCGACTACCGTAAACTCCACAAGGTCACCGTGAAGAACAAGTATCCACTTCCTAGGATCGACGACCTCTTCGATCAATTACAAGGAGCGGGATGTTTCTCCAAGATAGATTTGCGGTCCGGTTACCATCAAGTACGGGTGAAGGAGAGCAATATTCCGAAGACGGCATTTCGGACGAGATACGGTCATTATGAGTTCCTAGTCATGCCATTCGGGTTGACTAATGCTCCGGCCGTATTTATGGATTTGATAAACTGAGTATGTAACACCCCGTTTTCACCATTACAATAATAACAAGACTACATCTATTTGAGTATCTTAAATCGTTAAAATAAGGGTTAACCAGGTTGATATCTGATAGATAATTTAAGATATTTATCCGGTATGGAATTATTTACATCGGATTCAAAGTTAATATTTTAATATCGAACAATGATATTATTAAATAGGGGATAATTCGATTAAAAATATATATCTTTGTTGGAAATAAAGAAGAGAAAATTTATATCTGATTAATAATTGTGGAGATAAAAATATATTTAAATTTTATTAATAAACAAAATTATAATATACATACATATATCCTTATCGTATGTGTGTATATATACACTAGTAGTATACCCGCACAATGCGGCAGGATGCAAGTGAGTACTATAGTCCTTCAATTTGTGGTATGAAGTGCAATTTGTCGATCTCAGGATGTTTTCTACATTATTGCAAAGAAAGTATTCTTAGATATCGTATTTAGCATATGATAATCATAATTGCAAAAAGAGTTCGCTTATTGCAATGTTGACAATAACCTAAGATGCAATTAGTTGTCAAAAATAGTTAAGGGTCACTCTTGATTATATGGAAAGCAAAATCTAAGATCACATAAATCAAAGTCTTTTCTGTACATCATCATTCTCAAGAACTACACAAGATAAGTTTTAAAACTGAGACAAGAAGTAATACCATCTAGAAACATAAATAAGTTTCCCTAATGAAATTAAGTGGACCATACAAGTCATCCATGAAGTTAAATGCCTAACATTAGCTTAAAGCTTCCACTACATAAAGCTCCCACTTTTAAATGTGCATAATCGTTGCATATATGGATGTGATCTTGCTAAGTTTGTGCTCCTTTGTAAAACTAATAGAAAAAACTTCACAAGAGACATCTAAACATTATCTATATAGATATTCCTCAATAACCCGAAAATCGTAAACTGAAGGAGCGCTTAAATTGTCTTCCTTACTCCAAACCACCTCTTCCAGACAATGTTGTCATCATGAAGATACAAACCACTGCAACAAAACAAACAATGTCAACACCAATAGAAGTTGTTTTTTGGCTAAAAGCTTTATTGGAACCGCGTTCACTTACTATAAAAGTGAAATAGATAATGTAAAGCAATCTCTCAAGTCTAATTTAACAATAAATTTTGGATGTTCACATTCTGTTTCTATAACAGAGAGAACATTAAAAAGATCACAACCTGATAAAAAAAAATAGTTTCCCTCATAGCTCCTTTCCATGATTGTCCTTAGTCCTTACAATAGAATCCAGGGCATTGTCCAAAAAAAGAAAATCCTTGAGATAGTCAATTGATTTAGAGAGTAATAGCCTAAGTTCCTCACGTGCCTCTAGCAGTCCCTGGACGGAGAGAAATCATTGTATTTTTGCTATGGCAAGAGAACAATACAGGATGGGCAAAGAGCCATGGGCCTAGTGGTATCCAGCAACCCCACCTTCGTAGAGGTCAGGGTTCAAGTCCACAAAAGATAATAAGTGTTGTGTTTTTTGAATTTGCCATATATAAATATTATATGCTTCAAAAAAAGAAGTTAGGTACTTAAGCATGAAAGAAACTTTTGAGCACCTCAAAAAGGGTTTCCATTTTCTTATCTTCTACATGCTCTAATGCAAATTGAAGAACTTGTATTCTTTATCCAAAACAAATATGAAGAACGTGTATTGAGAATACATACAAAGAAATCCTATCTTTTTTTGTTATTTCAAATCGATTTTTTCATAATAACACGGTTTTACCGCAAAGCAAGCAAACTTGTATATAGAACAAACAAACTTTTTTACATCAAAGCAAAAGTTCAATTAAACCACGTATAAATAAATTGTATAACAAAGCAAGTAATAAAAGAATAGAAGAAAGTTAAATGCAAGTGATAAAAGAATATTAAACCTCAAAACGAAGGACTTTTAAACAGAATCAAAACCCCCTACTTTATCACATATTAAAGAAACCTAAGTTGATTCAATATAAACAATAAAAAAAATCGAATTTTTTTTTGGATGAATGCAAAACATTGAAAACAAATATCAAGTAACCACCATAAAACTGAAATAAATGTTATTGAAGAAATAACTTGAAAAGTGAGAATGGCTACCTAAAGTTGTGTATCCATAGTTCCATATCCATCAATTTCCATAATTCCATATCAATGGTTACCCGTTGAAGCTCTGTAGCAAAATTCTTTATCAATAGAGAAACGTTAGGGATGAAAAAGGCAGATATATAGACATCAAGTTTGAAAATGAAGAATAGCAGGTATCTTCACCTTTGGAGCCAAAATCCATGTCTTAGAAGCATGAATCGTCAAACTGATGTATTTTGCCAATTCATCAGGTTAAAAATCCTTGTCAAATCCACAAGATGTTGTTTTTGAGTGAACCTGCTAACACAAATTCAGATCCAACCAATTTACCCTTAGCAAAAATGAACTTTAAAGTACACAAGTATATCTTATGTATGTTGGGAATAATAAATACTTTAAGCAAAAAAAGAACTTTAGAGTAAACCAAAACAGGTTTTTACCATGCATTACAAAATTTCAACTTTGCAGCAAAATTTAAAAAGTCCTCATATTTGGTACCTAGGAGATAGCATATGTTCATGTTGTTATGCAATCAATAAAGAGTAACTAACTCATACAATAGATACAACTTCAATGGCAAAATACCATCTGATAAGCATCCAAAATATGTAGAGAGAAAATAAACTCATACAAACTTGAAAATTGTTACATTTGGTGGAAGATTGTTACCTAAGACCTTTTTTTGATGAAGATAATTGAGGTTGAGGGTGAAAATAGTCGAAGACTTCTTCAAATCAACGCAACTAGAACATTAAATGAGTATATTGGCATGTTTGTGCCAAGGCTTTCCAATAACAGCTCCATAACACTGTTTGGTTGAGACCTCATTAAGTGTTTTCTTTCACCATTTGTCCTAATAATATCATTTGAGTATACTCAATAGTTCAAGTAGCATAGCTATAACCAATACAACATTAAAGATTTATAGTGAATGTGTCAATCCTCTTAAATTGTGTATGTTCAATGAAAATGTAGAGGGCTATGTTAAAAAGAAGTTAAGAAGAATAAACAACACCTATCTCCATGATACAAACTTCATCACAAACTTCATCACATATAAGAAATGAGTAAACCAAAAAAAATTGATTTTTAATAAAATAAATAAGCTTACCAAATTTGTAAAGAAGTCAGAGTCACCTGCTAACAATTTTGAAGACATATTTGTCTTTGCACAGTTCACAAGAGAATCCTTGCCAAGCTTGTCAACCTAAAATAAGGGAAGAAGAATATGCATATTGATGTCATTATGGTTTAAACTGAAGCAATCTACATGCATAAGAAATTACAATATTGCTTTATAAAGAAAATGTAACGAAATAACTTTTGGCATATTCCCATATTGTTTTATAAAAGCACTACCTTATTTGCCAACTTTTCTTCACATGCTTCCCTCGTTGCAAGTTGTCAACATTCAAAAAGCACTCACGAGTTAAAAGATGTTAGAGATAAAGAAGTGATGGTGGAATAAACGAAGAGAGAAAACGGAAGTCTTGAGCCCATTATACCTATTAAAATACATTCCTCATGTTTTTAGCTTTTTTATGCACATGGATACTTGAATTCATACTGTTGTGTATATCATTGATTCTTGTGGTTGAAGCCATCAATCCATTCTTTGAGAGCATGAAGTGAGAGAGAAAGAGAGAGTTATGAGTGAGAAGCATATGTAATATTTATACTGAATGCGTTAGAAAATGTGCTAATTTTTGAAATCTCTAGGTAAAGTTCAAACATAATTAAAGGAGACACAAAAATATCTATAGTATTTTGGAAATTCTTCGAAAGGAGAAGTTATTCGCGAAAATTTTGAAGTGCGAGTTTTGGCTACAAGAAGTCCAATTCTTGGGCCATGTGGTATCGAAGGATGGAGTGAAAATAGATCCGGCGAAAATTGAGACAATGATGAATTGGGAACCACTGACGAGCCCAATGGAGATAAGAAGTTTATTGGGCTTAGCCAGTTACTACCGACGATTTATTCAAGACTTTTCGAAGATCGCCTCTCCGCTCATGTCATTGACAAGGAAGAACATGAAGTTCCTAAGGCCCGAGACTCAAGAAAAAGCCTTTCGGACTCTACAAAGGAAACTATGCGAGGCACCAATCTTATCCTTACCCAAAGGATCCGAAGACTTCGTGGTTTTTAGCGACGCCTCTAAATTGGGTCTCGGGTGTGTTTTGATGCAAAGTGGGAAAGTGATTGCGTACGCATCGTGACAACTCAAAGACCACGAGAAGAATTATTCTACTCATGATTTGGAGTTAGCGGCAGTGGTGTTTGCTTTGAAGCTATGGCAGCACTACCTCTATGGGACGAAGTGTACGTTATTCACCGATCACAAAAGCTTGAAGTACATATTTGACCAAAAGGACCTCAACATGCGACAAAGGAGGTGGTTGGAGCTTTTGAAGGATTATGATTGCGAATTGCTTTATCACCCCGGTAAAGTCAACGTGGTAGCGGATGCTTTGAGCCTGAAGAGTCATGGGAGTTGAACCAAGTAAACTCTTTCTAGGATCGATGTGGTATCAAGCTTAATGGAGGATATCAAGGTGAGGCAAGCCGAAGTGCTTCGTAAAGAGAACCTCAAAGCCGAGGTCATGATAAAGCAACGGGAGATACTAACGGAAGATAGTCGCGACCTTAAACTATTTCAAGGAAGGATTTGGGTACCGAAGATCGGAGAAAACCGTGAGTTGCTCTTGGCGGAGGCTCACAAGTCAAAATACTCCATACATCTCGGTAGCACCAAGATGTATAGGTATTTGAAGCTACATTATTGGTGGCCGGTGATGAAGCTCGATGTGGCCAACTATGTTGAAAGATGCGTCACCTGCCTTCAAGTCAAAGCAGAACATCAAAGACCTTATGGGAGCTTGCAACCATTGGCCATTCCGGAATGGAAATGGGTGCATATCACAATGGACTTCGTCACCAAGATACCAAGGACCTTGAAGGGACACGAAACTATTTGGGTGGTGGTGGATCAGCTCAAGAAGAGGGCGCACTTTTTGGCGATGCGGGAGACGTTGCCAATGGATAAATTGGCCAAGCTTTACATAGATAAAGTAGTGTCGCATCACGGTGTTCCACTATCCATAGTCTCAGATCGGTATAGTCGATTCAGCTCCAAATTTTGGGATGGCCTATAAAAGGAGTTGGGTACGAGGGTCAAATTGAGTACAACCTATCATCCTCAAACGGACGGTCAAAGTGAAAGGACCATCCAAACTCTCGAGGACATGCTTTGTTCATGTGTCATAGACTTTGGAGGGAATTAGGATTCATACTTGTCGTTGGTGGAATTTTTGTACAATAACAATTATCATTCGATCATCGGAATGGCACCATTTGAGGCACTTTACGGACGGAAATGTAGAACACTGGTGTGTTGGCTCGAGGCGGGAGAGAAACAATTTGTGGGGCCGGAGATCGTGCAAGAAACGGCAAACAAGGTGAAAAATATCCAGGAGCGTTTGAAAGCGACCCAAGATCGACAAAAGAGCTATGCGGACAAAAAGTGAAGACCGGTTGAGTTTTAAGTGGGAGAGCGAGTTATGTTGAAGGTATCACCATGTAAGGGGATCATCCGTTTCGGGAAGCGTGGAAAACTTAGTCCTCGCTTTCTTGGACCCTTCACCATTTTGGAGAAAGTTGGACTCCAAGCCTATAGAATGGACTTGCCACCGGAAATGGACGAGATCCACCCTACGTTCCACGTGTGTTACCTTCGCAAGTGCCTAGCCAAGGAGAAAAGTGTTATTCCTTTGACGGAAATTCGGGTGGACAATGGTAACCGATGTGTGGAAGAACCGGAAGCCATATTGGAATCAAAGATGAAGCATTAGCGACACAAAGAAGTAACAATGGTAAAGGTCCAATGGAAGCATCACCGAGGTGCAAACGTGACGTGGGAGTCGGAAGAGGACGTGAGAAAGAGATACCCTCTCTTATTTTGAATTGTCGTGATTTCGGGGACGAAATCCTTATTAGGTGGGGAGGATTGTAACATCCGAGAAATTTAAGGTAAGTATTCACATCTCGCATTTTAATATTATAGTAAATCACGAAACAGGAGTCATTTGGTGTATAAACTTATTCGCATTTGATATAGTTATGTTATGCTTTAATTGAAATATCCATCTATGCGTGCACTATCGAATCAGGTCAGGATGTTTGAGTCTCGGGGGTGTGGTGCGACAGTACCATGGGCACAGTCGCGGGGCTCGTACCACGACGTAGTGGGTTGGCACGACAGTGACACCGTGATAGTGACATGGGCAATGTCGTCGGTCACTATCGCGTGGTGTGTACCGAGAGCGGTGGCGATGGTGCGACTGTGACACCGCGACAGTGCCATCGTCGACGGGCTCTGAGGGTATAAAATGCAACCTTTGACCATTTTGACTTCACTTCTCAACTCACTCATTTTTGGAACCGAATTGGAGAACCCTTAGGGCGATTTTCCACCATTCCACCCCTTGCACATTCATTGAAACCCTAGTTCTAGTTAGGAGCATTTATGGTCAACCAAGAGCATTGAAGAAACATAAAGAGGAACATTTAAGAGCTTAAGCCAAGTCTTCATCTTCTCACCATCTCATCCAAGTTTTCTAGGGTTTTGCATAAAACCTAGATAGTGAGTTCCTACTAACTTTTCTAAATGGGATACACATCTTGACATGCTTATTATCATTGTTCTTGCTTACTTCATATTCATGTATATATCTGATCACCTGATAAGTTTGACATAACTGTTACTTTTGGCATTTATGGGGGTTTTGATTGATGGTCCTTATGTGGGTCTTGAGGAGGCTATATTTGACAACATTTCGGCTAAGAAAGTATGTATCATATGAAAGGTGAACATTGTTGATAATCTTGCATGTTTTAGGGTTTTAGACCTAAAATAGGATTGAACTATGTGAGGTCTTATACATGTATCTTGTTGATATGAAATATGTATATAGACGGAAGTGGTATGTGTTATAGTGGGTTAGCACAACCTGATGGACGAATTTTTATCGTTGTTTTATTTGGATCTCTAATTGTTTTGAAGAGTAATACCTTATGATATGTTGATGAATTCCATGGACGATATTGTCATTGGTAGTAGGTGATATGTTATTTAAGTATCTACTCACAGTGTTCATATAAAATATGTGGATGTCCTTTTAGCATCATATGTGCTTTGAGTTTTAGGTTATTAATTTTGAACACCAGGATTTAATGTCGATGAGAGGATAATATAGTTGTAAGTATTGATTTTATGACCTCATACTTATTGAAGTATATAAGGTATTAGTACCGGATCTTGAAGAACTTCATTATATTCGGTTAAGTGAAAGAAGTATGAATGGCAATTCGATGAATGTTGGATTTTGATAAGATGTGATTGATTACTCAAGGTTAAGTAATAATCATACGTTGTGGATTAGTCGGATTAAGTGCAACTTTTGTGCAAGTAGCATTTTAAGCGTCTTAGTATATCGAGTTAGTTTAGATTGAATTCCGAGGACGGAATTGTTTTTAAGGGAGGTAGATTGTAATATCCGTAAAATTTATAATAATAATAAGATAATTATTAAAAGCTAAGATTGAATATCTTAGAAGTTGAAGGGCTTTTACATTATTATGCAAACCTTGTTTTATATATATTTTTTAAATTAATTAATTAATTAAATGAGTTTTGGATAGATATGAACCTATCATTTGGGAGATCAAATTTCAAAGTTTATAGTTATCCTTATTTAGATTCATCCTTCAAGTATAAAGGGTTTACAATTTTGATCAAACCTTAAATTATCTGTTAAAATCATGAATTTTTTTAATGGGTCATAAATTTGGTTCAAGCTTGAGTTTGGATTTTGGTCAAGCTTTTTGAGGGTAAGTTTTCGACTCCATCTGCATATTAACGTTTTATTTTATTTCAAGTTTGTGAATCGATTTATTAAGTTTATTTAGGTTTTTATAGTTGTGGGTTTGGACACCATTAATGGTGGGTATGACCCAATTTTGAAATTATTAAAATATATTGTTTTGTTTCGATTAAACATAAAAGTGTTTGTATCTTGTATAAGACATTCATTGGTGCGATTTTCGTAATAAAAATATATAGAAAGCTATTTTTTAATAGGTTTAAAAATAAAAAATAAAAAAGTGTAAAATTAAAATAAGGGGTTCAGTGAAGAAAACGTTGTTTTGGCCAAGTTTTGATTATGGACAGTTTAGTCCTCCATCTATAGACATGTTTTACTTTTTTCCCTATAGTAAAAGAATGTTATTTGAACAATTTTGACCCCCAAGATTTTGATAACTCCAACCCCATTATCAAAATTGTTTTTAAATTCAGATTTAAAGGGAGTTTCTGTTTTTGACAGTTTTGGTCCTTGTTTCTAAAAGTATTTCACAAAAGGATCCAAGACAGTTATATTATAAAGATTAATAGTTTCAATCCCAATTTAAGGTCTTCGTTGCGTTTAATCTAAATAATTTTTAAAGCAGTATCTATGTTTTTATTCTTTTCAAACAATTTTTTATATTTTGGTTTTAAATATTTGTTTTTAAAAATGAATTTTATAATTTAAAAGTTGCTATAGAAGATTGATATAGTATTTCGGGGATATTAAGTATATTTTTGGGTTGGCTAATCATATGATGGTTTAAGTTATGTTTAGCAATAATAAGTTATAATTATATCGTTCTAGTAGTAATTTAATATGTTTGTATAATCTTGGGATATTAGGCGTTGCTGAAGACTTTTAGTAGATTTCGGGTATTTGAGCAGCTTTTAGTAATGTCGGATATCATGCCAGGTACAAATCTTCGTATTTCTTTCAGCGATACTTTATTCGTTGCTATTCGTTCATATTTGTTATCTTGTGACATTTGTTATGAGTCATTCATCTCAATCGCTTTGTTTGCTGCTATATGTAATTTTGGTTATCGTAATAATATTCATTGTTGTTCAAAACCTTGATATTTGAGATCTCTACTTTGATATACTTTGTTGGCTTATTATTATGTGACGAGTTACGTTTTGATCTTTCGATTTAATAAGATCTTGATGCATGGTGAATATACGCAGAGTTGAGGTTGGTTTTCTATTCATCCATGCGTACATAGAACCCTTTTGTTAGATTAGTTTGGAGAGTAGGAATACCGAGTTAACCACCTGTAGTGGTACTACAGGAATGCCATTGTGGCGCTAGTGGTGTGACACTATCCGTGGTGGTGTGATTAGTCCATGACGTCTCCTTCTGATTTTTGTGTGCTCTGATGAAAGTTGGCCATGGTGTGACGGTTGATTTTGTCCAGGAGGCGTATGGGTCAGCCCTAGTACTTTTGGAGCTTTGTTATTGGTGTGCGATGTAGTGCCATACATGCCACTGATTTTGGATACACTTGGAGTCGCGAATCCAGTGTATTATGATTTGTTTGGATCTTATGATATGATTTTGCTCCATATAGGAAGCTCAGTATGCATAAACCAACCCCTCGTTGTTTCAGCCTAAAATTCTTTGATATTCTGGAGTTTGGTGGTGTTTCTGTATTGGGGAACCTTTGAAACTTTATTTTTTTTTATCTCGTTTGGATTTGATCTTTGTAGTTATGTTATGCTTTGTTTATTTTGTAATCTTAATCCGTACTGTGCATTTGGCTCACACTGTGTTTTTCTCCCTGCAAGTATCTAGCTAGGGGACAGTCAGGGGCTTTGTGAAGAGAGGACCACCCGCCTTTGAGAATTTTAATTTATTCATTTGAAGTTATTTTAACTTGAACTAGATTAATATTTGGGAGTCAAATATTGTTTGAAATTTGATGTTTTCTTTGAGACATTAAGTTATTTATTTAGTTTAAAACTAGGTTGGTTGATTTAATATAAGGCTTATTAAAGTTTTATTATGTTTTGAGATCCCGTTCCGCTGTACAACTAGGGTGTTACAAAGTTATGCCTAGACTAATCCCTTGGAAAATTATGACTGTAAGACATCAACCCTGATTAAACCTCGGTGACCACAATTGTTGTGTACGCCTAGATTCGAACACTGGGCAAATGGGATATTTCACCACATCCCCCAAGGCCTTAACCAGTACGCCACAACCCTTGTGTTTGCGGTATGGTTTGTGGCTTGTGCATTTTCTCAAACCACAAACTACATCGCATCTTCATGAACACCTCTTGTTGTTTCTCCAATGCCGCGTTCACCACTTGCATTACGTTGGCTAACATTTTGATTTGTTGATTTACCTCTTGCATAACCAGATTTAAGGAGGCCAAATTGACCCTTGATACGTGCTCGGGTCCTCTGCCCAGTAGATTCGGTATAGGCGGAATCATAGTTGTCTCAACCATTTCCGTCTAATTTGCCGTAGATGCAGTTGCCTCATGACCATCTACCCATGCTCGAGGTCTACCCCGCGTGTTTACCATCTTAGTCTGCCACACACGAGAATGAGGATGGGATATCATGCCGATGCAAATACAATAATAAACGTACTACTAAATCCATCAATTATTGCAATAATATTGAAGTCAAGTATGCTCATGTATTGACACATTCATAATAGCATTAGCTAAGTAAGAATATGAACATATTATACATAATAATTCTCGTTATCATCATCACAACTTTCAATTAGTGTATTTTTTGTCGACCCTATATTCTCCCTTTATTAGGGTTTCTACCCAATTCTCACAAGTCATGACTTAACATTTCAGCTTAAGTCTAGGTATCTTACCTTCATACCTAGTTCATTTAAACTAGTACTCTGATACCAACTTGTAACACCCCAATTTAAAAAAAAAAAGGGTAATACTAATGTAAATGACACAAAACCTTCAATGTTATAGACAACTTTAACCCAAGATGGGAAAGGTTGTACATCAATCATCATTAATAAAAACGAGACACATAAACAACAACCTAGTTAATCTAGTTACTAGATGACTAGATTATTGTGGGTGTCACTATGTTTCCAAAAGAATTCTCTTCTCAAAAGTTTCCCCAAAAGGCCACGCCTTAGATGCTCCTAACGACATCGGTCGACGTCTCAAATTGTCCTAGATTCGCCACTAGTAGGACCTGTAAACCATGTACACAAATAACAAGTGTTAGGTTAGGAGCCTAGTGAGATCATACACAAGTTTATAATTGTGAAGACATTAATACTCAAAATTAATGTTACCCGATCCACAATTGTAGCACCTTACCATCAATCACAGTTTTAAATGATGTTCCACACCTGAACATATATACAAGCAACATCTTTCGATGACGGGGGAGACCCATTTCCATCGAGGTGACGAGAACACGAGAATGTAGTCACTTAATGATGTTATTGGGATTACACCTCAGGTTCTTAGTTTTAGTGCACATATCATTTTGGCATCACCTCAAACCCTCATCTACCCTTAGTGTCTACTCCAAAGAGTTGCACCTCAAGGATCATTGAACCTTAGTGCCTACCCAATTCTAGACAATTTCCACCTCAAGAACATCATGGTCCTTTAGTGTCTACTCCCTACTAGCTCAAAAGATTGGCAAACTCAACATCAATACACTAACTCACCAAATCCTCATGCATAAGGATTTGGACTCAATACACATTTATGCATATAATCGAAGGGTTAGAATATACCATGAATCTATGACACATGATTACTTCATATTCTCATGCTTTCTATGCAATATCCATACAATTCAAGTTCTCATCATAAGCCAAACACAATATTTTATCTTTCATCAAAGTGAGGTTTTCATATGCATTAAAACAGAACAACAAGCCATTTCCCATCACATTTAGGATTTATGAACCATTTAGGTCAAAATAACATTTTTGAGTCAAAACTTATTTCTAGGCCAAACCACAATAACAAGTATATTCCATATTCGGTTGCAAAAGATGGAGAGTAACATGAAAGAAGCTTAGTTAATTACAAATAAACTCACCAAGTAGGTTTGTAAAGAGAAAATCTAGTAATGATGAAAACCCTAGAATGTAGATGATGGCTACTCTTGAAACCCGCACTCTTAGAAGTAGGTAGGAGTTAATGAAGAGAAATCACTATCTTTGATGTCTTTAGATCATGACATAAATGAAGAGAAATGAAGTAGTTGGGAAAATCGCTTATGAGGAGATAAAACGCACTAGAACAAACCTGAGAATGAAATGTCCTTACACTTAGATAATTTATCAATAGAACACTTAGGTATCATGTCAAGTTTATCATAATTTGTAATGATCTATAGTTGACATGTCCTAATATCGAGTGCCAAAGGTAAGAAGGATCAGCAATATACACCGAAGCAGTGCTAGTGCCTACCTTATTTTTATTATTTACATTGGCGGCATCATAGTCGGTTACAATGTTTAACTTAAAGAACCCATCATTATGGTAACCCTTACCCACATACACACCACCTTTGGTGATGACAAACTTTTCCGATTCGAATACAACTTTGAACCCTTTCTTACTTAGAATAGGGCCACAAATCAAGTTTTTGTTTAAAGATGGTACATGTAACACATCATCTAAAATCAAATCCTTGTCGTAAGTCAACTTCAAGATGACCTTCCCTTTCCCTTTTATTTTGGCAGTCAAAGCATTTCCCATGAACATCGGTTCTCCATCATCCACCTTCTGATAGCTTGCAAACAAGCTCCTTGTTTTGCATATGTGCATAGTAGCACCGATGTCGATCCACCAATCAACTGCATTTGTTACCATAGGTCTCAATCACTAATACGAATAGGATAATGGGTGAGGTTGGCGTGGCTATTAGATGGGCCAACCCCTCCACCATCACCACTATGGTCTCTTTTGTGACGATAATCCTTTGTTTTATGTTCTGGCTTGCCACAAACCCAAAAACACACCATCTTCTCGAAAGGCTTTTTCTATGGGGCTAAGGGACCTTTTCCAACATTGAAATTTGAAAGGCCTCTTAGTTGCACTAGTCTTCCCTTTAAATTTTTGAAATTTAGATTTTGATATGCTAGCTTCAATCACATTGACATGTGTCTCTTTTGTGCTCACATTGGCTTTTTCATTCAACTTTATTTTCCTCCCCTACTCTTATCTTGAGGAGCAATCGCTCGAGAGTGATTTCCTCCGTCACATGCTTCAAGTATAACTTGAAGTCTTTCCATGAGGGAGGGAGCTTCTCTATTATCGAACCGACAACAAGATTGATGTTCAAGCCCATGCCTTCAAATATCAAGCTCGTAGATAAGCACCTGCAATTCTTTAACCTGTTTCAACACAGTTTTGTTATCATTCATCCGATAATTCAAAATTTTCCCTATAGCAAACCACTAGGAGCACGCCACTTTGATCTTTATATTTTGCGTCCAAGGAATCCCATATCTCCCTTGCTATTCTGAAATAGTGAAAAAGGAGTATACGTCGTAGAGGGAATCGTCGAGAGCATTTAGAATATAGTTTTTGCAACTATATTCATTCGATCTCCATATCTCGACAACTTTCTGATGGGCAGCGACTTGGATTTGCGTAGGAGCATTTCCATCTTGCCCCACCGGAGGTTTAGACGGTGATTGATCTTCCGTGAGCACATTAGAAACATGAAGTGTTGTCAAATAGAACAACATCTTCTGTTGCCACCTCTGAAAGTCGAAATCCTTGAATTTCTTGGGTTCATCCACGTGGTTTTTCATCAATTGAGATTGATCCACCCCTCCTTAACAAAATTTCGTCTTAGATGATTAGGAGTAATCAATCACAAAATAGAAATATGTATATATTTATGTAGCAAATTTATGAAATATTCTTATACAAATAAATGAAAATAACATAATACAACAACATCAATTTGTGAACCTTACTTGAATTTACAAATTCTTTGTTGAAATAGAACACAATTGCAGTGTCCTAAGACAAAAGTTCGCCGGTGGATTGAGCGTAAAACCCAGAAAATTTCAAGAGGGACAAGGCCCAATATATGACATTTAATATGTAAATTTCATTAGCAAAGCCCAATCACACACTCAAGCCCAAGCTCAGGTCACTCCTTAATTTCCTTAAAACCCAAGCACTAGGCTTTATTAAGTGATATCTTTTTGGACTTGCTTCCTATGTGGGACAAGTTCCTTCCCTCAAACAAAGTTCCAACAACTTTTATGCATAAAATATCTATTATCATATATATTGTAATTAATAAATTAAATTTTAAACTACTCTTGTATAAATGCAGCCATTGAGATTTGGTTAAGTAAAGTTTATAATAATACACCGTTTAAACATGTGAATTGTGATCCACATTTATAAAGATATTATATAAAAAAACCAGACTTTGTAAACGGGGAAAAATCCCCGATTCCCCTGTGAGAATCCCCAATTTTGTTCCATGACGAGGATGGAAATGGGGACTACGATCCCCGATATCCCGACCCTATTCCCCTATTTATTTCTTATGTTCTTTATTTTTGAAAGTTTTAGAAAATCTAGTTAAAAACAGTCGTTAAAATCTTCAAAATTTTCTGGACACCAAAAAAGTTAGAAAACCCAGTTGTTCGAACTCAAAGCCCGATGGGCCGAAGCCCAATAAGATAAGGTTTGCCTTGAAAGAATTATTATTATTATTATTACTACTAGAAACGTACTCGCTCAATGCTGTGAGATACATTACGATTTTAATGTTTCATTTTATTTTTTGTTGATTTACAGTACGATTTTGGATGGTTTTGAGAAAATAATAATGTTTTTTTTTATAAATTTGTTTAATTTAGGCTTAATAATATAATATTTTTTATATAAAAAATTAAGTATTTTGTTAGAATTCAATGATTAATTTATATATTTTAATGACATCTAGAAAAAAATAACCAATTACATATTTAATAATATAATTAAAACAAATTTATAGTAATATAATATATTAATTAATTGTTGATACATGGAAATGTCTACATAAATGTTGATACATCTAGAAAAAATAACCAATTACATATTTAATAATATAATTAAAACAAATTTATAGTAATATAATATATTAATTAAATGTTGATACATGGAAATGTCTGCATAAAAGAAATGTCCCAAATTGGTGAGTGTTAGAAGACTGCAGTAGTAATATGTATCTTGTGCTTTAATACTTGTAAATTAAATTTTTTTTAAAATTTTGCATAAAATGATGGTAATTTTGTACCTATAAATTTGTATTTAAGAGTTACGATAGAATATTATTATTATGGCGGGTAAAGAATAATAAAACTATTAACCAAAGATTCGATTGTCAACTTCTTCTCTCGTTTTTTGAAGATAAGATTTTGAAATCTCTCAGGATTTCCTTTCCCTCTCCACCTTTAACAATCCTTACACCCAAAACCCTCCACGGTTACCCTCAATTCCAATGACGCCTGCTTTAACATCATGAGGAGGAGTTTTTTTGCACCGACTATGGCGTGTTTTCGCGGCAACTTTCTTCCTGTATTGCAGTGCAGTTCTTGTTGTCACCTCCGATTTCAACCTTCCATTTCTTCTTCTTCTATCAATCATGGCCGTCGACGGAATATTTATCCTGTGAAAATGAAATGCGTTTCCAGGTAAAATTTGTTGCCTCTCTCTCTGTCATATTCCTACACTGGTACTTAGATGAGGTCCGAGTGTGTTGTTTTAGTGTACCCATTTTTTTCTGAAATTTATAGTTTGAATTTTTGTTCCACGTATAATGTTATGATCCCAATTTAGGTTAGTGGTTAGTGGCAGCCGAGTAGTAAAATGCAGAGCGAGTGAAACGGAGACGGGAGGAGACGACGATAATGATAAAGTGATGCATCTTTTGCCTTTTGATCCTGAGGACGAAGGATCAAGTTGAGTTAACGGTGAGAAGCGTGAGAAGTGGATCTCTCATCCTAACGTAGCGTCCATTTCTCATCCAACGGTTGATAACCGTTTCTCACGCTTCTCACCAGAACCCAACCCTTGATCCTAATATACCGAACCGTATTTTGGTTATTGTGGTTAAAAGGCTTTGACAAACTGGTTTGTAGTTTTGTTTTGAATCATTTAGTATAAAACCAAACCAAACAAACCCATTAATCCCATGGAAATGTAGTGTTTTTTTGTAAAGGAGTATCCCAGACCACTTTGGGCCCGGACTAATCTCCTGGAAAACAGGCCTATGGCCCGCGGGTATTCATCCCGTGGCCACAATGCTGCGAGTGGGACTCGAACCCGGACAACCGCTATGAAGTCCCCAGGCTCTTACCACCACGCCACAACCTTGTGGTTAATGTAGTGTTAATGTAGTGTTTGGGGTACCCTTGAGGTGTTCTCTTGAACACCTACGGCTTGTAAAACAAAAATTGAAGAAACAAGACAACAGATGAAATTGTGTGCAATCAAGCAACGGGTACATTAAACAGAAAAAGGCAGCTGGGACAGACATTAGAATCTATTTGAATCGTTTTGTATATTATCTTTAACAGCATTGTTATTGCTGTTAGAATCTACTGGTATATTTTCTTTAACAATGTTGTCATTGCTATTAGAATCCGTTCAATTGTTAATGGAAAATGATCACTGGAACTCCACAGGTTAGAATCCAGAAAATGATCACAGGACTTCAACATGGCAATTATGTTGGTGTTAACATGGTAGAAGTTTTAGGCTTTTTATAATGACAAAATCATGATAAAAATCAATTTTTAAGATGAATGGGAGAAATACAAATAGTAAATCAAAGATCAAGTGTGGATAGATTATCCAAAAAAGATGTGTTAGAGACATGGACGTAGATGTGAAAAACTACTTTTGGTGAAATACAATCAAAAGCCAACAATGGAGCACCTATTCTGTATAAATTAAAATGCCAATTTACTTTTTTCATAAAGTGTTTAATTGGATTCAAGTACTAGTAAGAATGTATGGCGTACAACCAATCATTTCAAATACAGTGATCGATTCATTATAAACAAACCATAGTGATCAAACCATTATAAACAAACTATATTGACCAAAATACAGGTTTTGCCTCTTATTAGTAAGCCTAAAGGCTTACCATAGGCACACATAGTGCCGCAATCATCGTTCTGTTCATAATTGAATGGGTTCTAACGACGATGACAACAGTGTTTTGAAAATCTGAATATTGCGATTGACTGGTTGAATAATAAAATTACAGGGCCCAGTCGTCAAACCCGTAAAACTGCAGTGATCAGTTGTCAAAGCCATAAAACCACATTCACCAAAATATGGGTTTTGCGTTGATTATACAAATGCAATTTTGTTCATTCAAATTATATCTAGTTACAAGCTTGGATTTTCTAACATATTGTCTAGGAAAGAGAAGTTGAAAATGCGGAATCAACTAATCCAAGTGGTCCAGTCATTGGGGATGATGATAAAGGAAAAGTAACCACCTTGATCGCTAAATCGTCATCTATGTACGGGTGTTAGATTTCTTGATTTAGAAGTAACTGATAAGCTTTCTTGTTAGGATAAGGGCCAACTTAGTCAGCTAGAAGCACTCAACAAATTCTTGGATGGTACCAAGGCTGAAGGACTCAGTGAGGTGTTTTCCAGTTTACGTGCTTTGAATGTAAATATGTAGTTATTATTTTGTGGTTTCTAAACGACAATTGTTCTTGTTAGGATAAAGGCCAACCTACTCAGTTGGAGATGCTTAACAAGTTACTAAACAAAGATGGTGCTGATACTAAAGCCAAAGAAGTCATTGAGGTATTTCCCTTTTAGGAGTGTTAATTCATGGAATTCAACGAGAACATTGTATTATGGCTGAGGAAGAACCCTCATTATGTACCACAACAGATAGGCTAAACGTCAAACATAAAAGATATATTTATGGGGAGAACCTTAAACATAGAGTTCATTTGGTGGACTCTAGTGGAATTAATGGATAAGCATGATTAAATCTAGATAACCTAATTCTATCTTCTAACACTAAGCATTCTTAATCTAGTGATTTAGTCGGTATGTGAGATATTAATTGACATGTGTTGTTGTTAGGATAAGAGTCAGCTTGCTCAATTGGAGACACTCAGCAAGTTATTAAATAGTGATGATGCTGAATCTAAGGGCAAAGGACTCTCTGAGGTACTTCCCTTTTGAAGCATTCTGAATTTTCCTTGCAACTCGTGTTACAAAATGAAGTGTTTACCATGGTTTTGTTTTTCAACTCAGACAGTAATGAACTCCAGCCATTATGGGTTTATAATGTCGTGCAAGAGGCCTGGATTGGCAAATAAATTATGTATGTGAGTTACAATGTGCCCACAGTATTGCATAGTCTTATTGAAACAGTCTGAAATATACATACATGCCTTAATGCAATTTAACATGCATTCTATATGACTGTATGAAATACTTGTTATGGCTATCGACAAATTGGTGAACAACCCTTTGCGCAAAATTGAGTTTCCTGAAGGCTTATCCTGCTTGCTTCTTAATTAGTCATCATTCAAGCCCATCATGAGTTTTGAGATTTATCTGAGGAAATACCAAAATGTGTTTGACTTTGTGTCTGGAGAACCACTGCAAAACCACTATACAAGAAAATACAGGTTATGAAGTTTTGCCGATACTTGCATATTCAAATCTCTTATACTATCAACTCTTTTGTTTTAAAACAGGATGCTGATAATATACCGGTTACAAGTGGATCACCCCTGCCAGGTGTGAAGGTGAATATTTCATATAATGTCCTTTCCACTTTTAAGCATATGGTGTTGTTCGCTCTTTTAACTCCCAATGGTTCTAAACAGCCACAGCAACTTGATGACATAATCATGATCCCAAAGGAAACAGTCGACATCCTGAAAGACCAAGTGTTTGGATTTGACACTTTCTTTGTGACTAGCCAGGAGCCCTATGAGGTGATTGAATACATGGCTGTCTTTTATTATTAGGAAATATTTAAATTGGTGTCACAAGATTTTCAATTTTTTTGATTGATAGCACGTTTGGAAATATCTTATTAAAAAATAGTATCCATTTAGAGAAGCAAAAGAGTTAAGGTAGCCGATGTGGAACTCCATCATGCCCCCTCGAACGGAGGCTAGATTGAGTGTTGAGAGTGTCGAGCCTCCGGTGGTGCTAGAAGTTGGCTCTGATACTATGTTAGAATATGTGGAATCCCTTAGTCTCTTTGTAAAAGAGCCCTTGTAGACAGTAGTGAGACCTCTACATATATGCATGTGGGATGGTCCTTGACTAGCCGATGTGCAACTCCAACTCCAACACCGATCGATCGATATGGTTTGTGTCCCCGGAAAGTTGATTTCCCTTCATGGGTACGGTTGGATGCTCTTTCTTCCGAGAAAAAATCTTAACAACCCTTTGTTTTGGTGACTCTGAACTAATTCCATCTCATTCGTTATGTCTCTGTATCATTAGAAGACGAGTCTTTGTTTTATGCCTCTGTATGATACAGGGTGGAGTACTGTTCAAAGGGAACCTAAGAGGACAGGCTGCTGTGTGTTATGGAAAGATAGAAAAAAGGCTACAGGTTAGTTTACCCACAGATCATCCTTTTTCACCATGAGAAAGGTTTATTGTGTACGTTCTACTCACTCATATCGAGCACACTCTTTGTGAAGGAAACTTTTGGGGATCAATATAAGCTTTTTCTTCTGATCAATCCCGAGGATGATAAACCTGTGGCAGTTGTGGTTCCAAGAAAGACTTTACAACCAGAAACAACTGGTATTATGCAGTTATAGCTTACAAGACAATTTTTCTTCTAGAAATTGCTGAAGTTGAATCCTAAATCCTCATTTTTTTCCCCTACAGCTGTCCCAGAATGGTTTGCTGCTGGATCTTTTGGATTAGTTACAATATTCACATTGCTACTACGTAACGTGCCAGCATTGCAGTCCAACTTGTTGTATGTAAATCAATCCCAGTGTTCTAATACTTTCTCTCATGTCTATATCTATAAACACAAAGATGATGTTAATGTCCCTTGAACTGAAGATATCATGGTAACTTACCGCAAAGTCTTTTTGATCATCTATAGTCGATGTTGAGTTTCTTAGGCATGCATATGGATTCCATTGACATGGAAGTAAGACATAATCGTTCGAAAAGGATTTGCTGGTACATTTCATTTTCGATAGATTGATCAACACATATATTTTTTTTGGGAAGGGTGTCCTAGGCTATGCCTAGACTAATCCCTTGGCAAATTATGACTGTAAGACATCAGCCCTGATTAAATCTCAGTGGCCACAATTGTTGTGCACGCCTAGATTCGAACCCTGGGCAGATGGGATATTCCACCACATCCCCCAGGGCCTTAACCAGTACGCCACAACCCTTGTGGTTTGATTAACACAGATATTGCAGAGTAATGCCTTAAAATGATGACTTCCATTTGGGAATGTTTATATAATCAAATGGAGTTTTTTCTTAGAAGTTTAGCAAACTCCATTTTTGTGCCACACCATAATATTTTGCATCATTTTTCTGATGTAACTTTTGTTTCTTCCTTCTGAGAAGCTGGATATAACCACCCACTTAACAATAATCCACATATTGTAATGTCCCAGATCCGTTTTTGACAATCCCGATTTATTGAAGGATGGTCTTTCTGGAGCCCTTGTAACTGCACTTGCTTTGGGTGTACATGAAATCAGCCACATTTTGGTTGCCAGAAGTGCAGGAGTTAAGCTTGGGGTTCCATTTTTTGTACCAAGTTGGCAGGTGAGGTTGCGTTTCTGTGCTATATGCTTGCCTATATGTACGTGGTGCTTACTAAATTACAACAGGGAGCCTAGAGGCTTCTCTAGTGTAACTTTTTTTTTCCTTCACAATCTAGCTTTTGGTCTCCTCATATGGGGTACTTCTTGGGGAATAAACAATAATTCAACCGACAGTAAAGCAAAACTTGTGGGGAAAAAGAAGACACAGAAATTATGGAACAAACAAAGAATTGTTGTCAAGGTTTAACAAACTTGGGTTAAACACACAGGAAGTAAACGAAGCCAAAAACGAGGCCAGTATATCCCAAACGGAGGTGGGGTCTAGGAGGGTAGGATGTATGGAGACCAGACCTCACCTCTATCCCTTGGTTAAGCACACAGGGAGTAAATTAAACCAAACGAGCCTAATATATCCCACCAACAGATGGGGTTTGGGGAGGGTGGGAAGTTGAAACTAATGATCTGATTTGGTGGCAGATAGGCTCTTTTGGTGCAATAACAAGGATTCTAAACATTGTACGAAAGCGTGAGGATCTTCTTAAGATCGCAGCAGCAGGACCTTTAGCGGGGTTCTCATTAGGTCTCGTTCTTTTGCTTGTGGGGTTTTACTTGCCACCAGCTGATGGAATAGGGGTCATTGTTGATGCTTCTGTATTTCATGAATCACTTCTTGCTGGTGGGATAGGTATGCTATATCTCGTATACTTTACCACTACATTATTTAATATATTGCTGTTTGTGGTAATATGTCCTAAAGTGATTTATCTTAGAGCTCGTTAAGCTTCTAATTGCTTTCACTGGCTTCTACATTCACGGTTAGAAGGTAATTTTTGGGTGCTAGACTAAAACCAAACCGAACGAACCAATTATATTCCACCTGGAGGTAGGGTCGTGGAAGAGTAAGATGTACGCAGACCTAAATCCACAAAGAGTAAAACAATTGTTTCCTTGAAGACCTCCGGCTTGTTGAGGCATTGATAATCTGGGAAATTTTTCGTGGAATGACACTGTGTTACATGTTCTTTTCCAGTTAAAAGCATTTTGTATTCATGTCTTTGAATTTCTTGCTTATATCAACATATGATTAGGAGGGGGTTGGAACACCTGTGCAGCATTAGGTTTTGAATGTTGGATTTAATATATTTTTGGCACTTTCTTGTTTGATCTGACTTCAATTGCTAAAACCTGAGCCAATTGACGTATTCCAAGTCTAAAAATTCGTTCATTTCTATAGCAAAGCTGCTTCTTGGTGATGTTCTTAAAGAAGGAGCAACACTATCAATCAACCCCTTGGTGATATGGGCATGGGCAGGACTTCTGATCAATGCAATTAACAGCATCCCTGCAGGAGAGCTTGACGGTGGACGGATTTCTTTTGCAATTTGGGGACGAAAGGTTTGTTTTCGAATTCCATTCTTCCTGATTTTCATTTTTTTTTCTTTGCATTGCTGTTAAGTCTCCTAGGGTCGTTCCAATCCGTTTTGAAAACCCTGTTACACCTGTACCAAGCTATAGATCGACTATAAGTAATAAATAAAACAAAATACAAAAATTCATACCATATATTATATTAAAATTCTTACAGGTTAAACGATAAAAAATATCTTTATATGATATGAAATTCACTTAAATAGAATCTTTCTTTGAAACCCAAAATCCGGAATCGCTAAATCGGCTAAAAGAGTAAAAAGCCAAAAACATTATAGTTGGGCTACAACATTATAATTTGAGCTAAAACATGTATACTTGGGTCCCAAATTTTTTGGAGGCTCTATTCCACATCTCGTGTTAAAAACACCCTTAGGCACAATCCTAAAGTCTCCGTTGTGCTTTGCAGGCTGCATCTCGGTTCACGGCTGCTTCCATCGTGCTACTGGGGCTTTCGTCGTTACTGGATGATGTGGCTTTTTATTGGGTCGTGTTGATATTTTTCTTACAACGAGGGCCGATCGCTCCACTGGCGGAAGAAATCAGCGAGCCGGATAACAAGTATGTTGCACTGGGAATCATAGTTTTGGTGTTGAGTTTATTAGTTTGTTTGCCTTACCCCTTCCCATTCACAAGTGAAGCAATTACAAGTCTTTAGTGCTCCTGCAAATACAACATATGAACTCTTTAGTGTAGTGGACTAATGAGGATTTATGTGCCCATTACACCTGTGTGCCTCATGTTTATGGAAATATTTTCATATTTCAAGTTTTGTTGCTTAGGTTTTATTTTAATTTGATTTTCTTTAATAGAACCATTTTTTGAATCAGATATTTTTTATGGTGAAAAGGGGGGAAAAGCTCTATATTGTCTTTTAGGTGACGATTATATAATGGTTGACAAATTGCATTAAAAATGAAATGTATATTCTAAGGGTGCGTTTGGTTTGCGGGAATGGATTGGATTTCAAGTAAGGATTTGGATTTGGAAGGATTTGGATTTGGGGGATTTAGATTTGGATTTGGGGGGATTTGAAATCCCTTCATGTGTTTGGATAATAATTTGAAATTCATCAGGCTTTAGAATCCATCAGATTTGGATTTTAAATCCAGGCTCATTGCAACGGATTTTGAAATCCATCATGTAAGGGATTTTTAAATGGTCAACGAAATCTATTCCTGCAAACCAAACGCAGGATTGGAATGGATTTGAAATCCAAATCCCTCCAAATCCATTCCAATCCCACAAACCAAACGAGACCTAAGTTTTATTTTGATTACTTTTCAAAATTAATGTTTGTTTAAAGGTATATAGTTTGAAAATTGTTTATTTTAGTATTTAATGTTGATGCGACGTAGATGAAAATTCATGTGTTTTTGAGAATACAGTTATTAAAATAAATATTTTTTAAATGACATTTTTAAACTATAAATTTTAAATATGTATTTTTGAAAATATGTTGATTCACAAATTTGTACTCCAATTCTCTAAAACTTTTCTCTAAAATGGAGATGGTATGAGAGAGCGTGAAATTCTTCAAATGAAGAGAACTTTCAAAAATTAATTACCATGAGAGAAACAATTCTTTATTAGAAGAGTGAATTATATTGCTCCCTATGGTTTGCTTAAAATTTAGATTTGGTCCCTAAACCGAAGTAGTTACAATGATGGTCGTTGACTTTTCAATTTCATAGATCTCATGGTCCTTAGAGTTAACACCGTTAGTTAGCAACAATTACAAGAGATAAATAAGTTGTTGGACAAACTACAAGGACCAAAAGTGTAATCCACTCTAAAAATGAGTTGTGATTCACATTTTTTTTTTAATTATTTTATTGAAAACATTTTATATATCGAATCACAAATCAATTTTCTTAAATTAAAACACATTAAATAAATCTATTAAATTAATAAAATGACTTTTGTGTCATAAAATCCCAAGTTTAGAAAATCAAAAGAATACATATCTTATGGGTTGAGCATTGAAATTTACAAGCAACTGATTAGAAGTTAAGTACGGCCAATGTGGAATAGTTTAATAATAAAAAAAATTTGTTAGGATAATTTTTTTTTTGTTATGAAAAAAATAATCATGTTATAAAAGTTAAAATATTATGAGACATTATTAATTTGAATTATCAAATAATTGTGAATAAACTACAACAATGAAACTGATATAATAGTCAAAATATTATTAAAAAAACGTAATAATTCGAAGGATTTCATATGGCTTTTGGAATAAAAATGATAAAAAGAAAAAAAAATTAATATATTACAACTTTCTATGTTTTTGGAGAATAAACATTTTCTTTATAGTTGCTCGTGTATTACACATTATTTTTGTAGGATTTGATAGTAGTTTTTCTTAAATATTTGATAATTGACGTTTTGATTAATCTTTATAACAATTTATATGTCCAAAATATTATGTTTTTATTTTATTTTATTATTATTTAAATTATTTATAGTTTGACTATATATTAATAATATCAAGGGCTTGTTCGGTTATGACTTAATGGGCTGAATAGGCTATATGGCTTATTCGGTAAGCCATACAGACTTGTTTGTTTACGGCTTAATGCTTCAGTCGATGGCTTATTCGGTCAACCAAGAATATAGAGTCCTCCAGATTCAGCCAATTAATCAAACTTTTATTCCCCTTTTACCCTTCCTCCCCATTCCCTTATTTTATCTTCATCCAGATTCTTTTTTGATCTTCTGCTCCTCTCGATCCATACAAATATCGACCAAGAGGGGTACCTCAATCTTTCACTGATTTTCGATCTAATGGGTTCCCCTCCATCAATATGTTTATTTTACTTACTTAACCTGTTCCATATCTACGATTTGGTCTTCAGTTGATTTTTTCTACATGGTCTTCCTTTTTAGGTACATATTTTGGTTGACTCTGCAATTTGTGAATTAATGAACTGAGGGGTAAAATAGTCATCTTTTATATTCAGGCTATTTATTTAGTACAACAACCAAACAAAAAATTATTTTATGTCATAAAAACAATTTTATCAATACAGACAGATTTATCTATACTAGTCTTAGGGGGTGTTTACTTGGGGCTTATTGGGCTTAATGGGGTGAGTGGCTTATTCACGCAGACAAATGGAGTGTTTACTTGGGGCTTAATGGCTTAATCGTGCAACTATATTTGACTTAATCGCTCAGTAGTAAAAAAGAGTAGTTGTCCCCATTAAGCCAAAAACTTGACATTTTTACCCTTCACAAAAAACAAAAAAAAAACTATTAGACCAGACCCTTTTACGCTCCATCTAACCTAATCGTTTCTTCCAACCCTTTCACGCCTCCATCAACATCCAGCCCTGCAGCCGACTACTTTCATCGCCTCATCACCGGCGACCACCAACGCCTCCATCACCGACGACCACGCTTCCGGCCAGCGCCTCCATCATCGGCGACCTTTCAGGTACTTGATTATTTGTTGTTCATTTCAAATCGAAATTAATCGAAATCAGATCGAAATTAATCGAAATCAGATCGAATTATTTGTTGTTCATTTCAAGAAATTCAGATCGAAATTAATCTTCAAATCTAATTTCTCACTACTTCAAATCTTTAAATCAGATTATTTGTTCTTGAAATTAATCGAAAATCAGATTATTTGTTGTTCATTTCTGGAAATTGTTGTTCATTATCTTTCGTTGGTTTTTTTGATTAATCAGAATATTTCTTGATTATTTGTTGTTCATTGTTTGTTTAAAGATTCAAATGGTAGTTGTTTCTTATCAGTTCAACTTTATTAGGTATGTTTTTCATAATCTTATGGTTTGTTTATGTTGTTAGATTGATTATAGATTCAATCTTAATTTTCTTTCTTTTATGGGTTTGTTTCAAATCAGTTTGGTATGTGTTTCATAATCTTGTCGTTTGTTTATTGGTTAATTATTATCTATGTATTTGTGTTCTCAATTTTGGTGTGTATCTATATATGTATGGGCAACAATTTTATGTGTATTTTGATGTGTTGTAGTTTGTTACCGATTTTGTTTTAGGTATGGAACAAACCGGTGAATCACAACAACAAAAGAGAATTATGATAAGTTGGAAAGATCTCAATGTCATGAAAACTTTCCTAGAGGCTTGTATTTTAGAGGTGGGGTTAAATGGAAACGAGGGTACTAGTTTGAAGGCACTTTCTTGGAAGAAAGTTGCCGAGACTTTAAAAACCACACACAATTTTGTGGTCAATCGAAAGCAAATGCGCAACCATTTTGATTATCTGAAAGGAAAATATACTGCTTGGTTGAAGTTAAAAAACAAAACCGGGAATGTCTATGATCCTATCACTAACACTTTTAACTTGACGCAAGAAGAATGGGAGTTGGAGATAGAGGTCATTTTCTAACTTTAGATATTGTTTTATTTTAATTCTTGTTTACTTTATTTGTATATTTATAGATGTTCTTTTTAACACAAACCAATAGGTATGTTGAATCTTTGAGGACTACAAAAGTCTTCCATATCCTGACTTGTGTGCACGGCTGTTTGAAGTTTTCTAGTTTGTGTTTGAACTTTAAATTTTAAGTACTTTATGAATTTATGTTTTGATTTTTGGATTATATCAATGAATTTATGATTATATGGCTTAAAAAATAAACAACAATTTATAAAACAACTTAAAATTCATATTCAGGGGTAAATTGGTCATTTCTGTTATTTAGACTGTTAATTCAGATAAAAAAATAAACAACAACATCAATTTATCCAGATAAACACATTTATTCAGACAAACACATTATCCATACATGACTTAATGGAATATTTGGTAAACAGACCCTTAGTGGAAAATGAACCGAACATCCCCCAAATTAACCATACTTAACTTCTTTTATTTATTTATTTTTTATCTTTATAGTTGCTCATGTATTACACATTATTTTTGTAGGATTTGTCAATTGTTTTTCTTAATTGTTTGAATAATCAATGTTTTTCTTAATCTTTATAGTTGTTGTATATGTCCAAAATATTACGTTTTATTTTTTTTGATTTTGTTATTACTTTAATTATTTGTAGTTTGACTATATATTAATAATATCATGTTAACTATACTTAACTTTTTTTTTAACTTGATTTTGTGACGCAAAAGTTATTTTGTCAATTTAATAGTTTTTTAAAATAAATATAAAATTATTATCTAATATGTCTTTTAATCTAAGAAAATTGATTTGTGATTTGATATAAAAAATATTTTTAATAAAGTGATTTAAAAAAAAGATGTGAATCACACCTAATTTTAGAGTGAATTATATTTTTGGTCCCTATAGTTTGCTCAAAGAGTGATTTGTCCATCATAACGGTTGCTAACCGGCGGTATTAACTTCAAGGACCTGAGTATTATGAAATTGAAAAGTTATGGACCATCATTGTTAGATAGTTCATTTTAGAGACTAAATCCAAATTTTGAGCAAATCAGAGGGACCACCGGTGTGATTCACTATTATTATAATCCCATCAATAAGAAACATTGATGTTAAATGTTTATGAGAGAAAGGTAATATTTTATTACATGTATAAAATATTTTAATAATATAGTTAATGTTGTAATCTTTAAAATAGAGAATAAGTTGGTGTTAAATGCAATTTTTTTTTTCTGTAAAGAATTTTGATTCTTTATTTTGGAGAAGTTGTTGAATATACTCTAGTACTTGTTTAAAGCATATAAACATAACTAACAAAGAGAAAAAAATTATGTGGGTGGTGGAACCCGTATCGTATTCTTGCACAATTGGACCAACCTAGAACTATTAAGTGTAACTAAATGGTCTTTACAAAGTAATGTTTCAATAAGTTAACTTATAATTTACTTTATGCTCATTCAAACAGGGGCTATTGAAATGGGCTCAAAAAATAAACTAAGGTGACGTTTGGTTCGTGGAATGGAATTCGATGGAATTGGAATTCATTAAGGAATTTGACTTTGAATGAATTGGAATTGGAATTTGATGGAATTTGACCACGCATATTGGTCGCGTTTGGTTGGATGGAATTGGAATTGGAATTGGAATTTGTTGGAAAGAAAATGAATTCCATAGGATACCCCGTGGAATTGTGAAATCCGTGTTTGAAGGAATTTGATGGAATCCGCAGGATTCCTTAGTTTTAATTATGTGAACTAAACAAGACTTTGGAATTTGGTCAATGGATTTGGACATTCCAATTTCATTGAATTCCATCCAATTTCGCGAATCAAACACCCCCTAAATTGTGTTTGCCAAACATGGCATAAGGCTATGTTTGGCAAATTAGTTGATAAGCTAGCTGGTAGCTGATAAATTAGTTTTTCAAAACGTTACTATGAGTAACTTTTCAATAAGCTAGTTTATGGTAATCCAATCATGTACAAGCTAGTTTTTTTTTTTTTTTGCCAAACAATGCCTAAATGTTTTTGATGGTTAAGGTGAAGAAGATAAATATTCAATAAAAAAAAATAATAATTAAAAAAGAGTGAATTACATTGTTGGTCCCTCACCTATGCCTCATTTTCTTTTTGTTTTTTTAAAACGAATAAAGTATATTGTTGGTCCTTATTTCATGTTTCACATAATAGATTTTTCCCTCGAGTTATCACAATTAACTTGTTGTCTATTAAACTACATCATATGATCCTCATGTGAGGGGTAAATCAGTCATTTGTCTTTTTAAAAAATAATAAAGAATTAAACTTTATATATTATATATGCACAAATCAATAATATATAATAAGTTAATAACCCCATTTCCTTTCTCGGTGAACATCACCACTCCAACCCCTTCTTTGTTCTCTTGATCACTCTGTAAATTTGTACCACCATTCTTTGCACTTCTCCTCTCCCCCGTGATTGTGAAAGCAACCATAAATCTTCAAATAGTTTTGTTACATGCTTCTCGATAATATTTTTCGTGAAATTGTTACTAAAACTCTTCCCGAGGCATATTTTGATTCTTAACATAATTGTTTTTTGACTTTCTTGATGTTAATGAACATTTGTAAAAATATTCGTATTTAGGACACTGGAAATTAGACTATGAGATATATATGGTTCAATTTGTTGGTCATAAAAAAGAATGGAATTTGTCAAGTGTAATTAACAAAATCATTATTTGTACAATTGCACCAACAATTTTATTGAATTTGGACAATAAAATCACATTTTTTTCCTGCAAAATATTGGCTTCACGATTGCATGTTGCTATCAATAACTATTGTGGAGGTTGCTATCAATAGTTGTTGTGGGCAATAAATGAGAGTTTTATCATATTTAAAACGTATGACAATTGAGAGTCAAACTCTACGAATTTGATATATAAAAGATCATTCAATCAAGAATAACGAAGATGTTGTTTGACACAAATTTATTTCTCAGTTCTGATAGCGACACTGACACACGTTCCAATATATTTTGTGGCCCTTGTATTAGCGACACACTTTTGAATCATCTTCGATTTTTACAGGTTTATTAAGGCAACACTCAATTCGTCTATCAGATTGTTATTTGAGTGATTCCATGTATACAACTATAATCATACTCACATAAACTATGTTGGTGATTTTAATGAAATCATCGATTCATTTTAGGTAATTTGATTCACAAGATAATAATGGGGTTGGTAGCTAAGCTATAACATGGGCTAGGAGGTGTGGAATGCACACTCGTGTAAGCTAACTAGAACCCGAGATCGTTGGATGGTTATGTTTGGTGAGTTACTAAGTGGAAAAAAGTTGTGCACGACTCGTGCGTTTTTCCTCTTGTAAATGACATGACCCGTGCGTTTTTGTTCATAAAGGGTGCGTTTGGTTTGCAGACTGGGTGGGACGGGATGGGACAGAAACTTACTGTCCCACGTTTGGCGTGACATGGGACAGAACAAAAATTCACTGTCCCACGTTTGGTGCGACATAGGACAGGGACAAGGACTGGACAGAGTGGGACAAGATGGGACAAAAAAGGGTATTTTCTTGTTCCACCAAAATAGGTGGAACAACATGGGGCAAAAGTGAGACAGAAACTAAAAATCACTAATCTAACGTCATTTGATATATAATCCTAATATGGTATTAGTCTTAAGGCTCACCACTACCCATCACCGCCACTATCACCATCGACGGCCACCAGTAGCCACTGCCAACCACCGTTAACCACCTTTATCTATTTCTCCACCATAACAACCTCCTCCTCCACCTCCACCCCCACAACCATCGACCATCGTCACCTCCGCTACCATCATCGACCACCTCCACTAACACCGATCACCACCACCTATGGCCGTCACCACCATCGACGACCACTGGTAGCCACCACAAACCATCGTCGACCACTTCCACCTCTTCTTCCACTACTACAACAACTTCCTCCACCATCGCCCATCGCCACCTCCACCGATCACCACCACCCATTGTCGTCGCCACCACCGACGCTCACAGCCAACCATCGTCGCTCATCGTCAACCACCGTCGGTGACCTCCACTTCTTCCTCCACTACAATAACCTCTATTACCACTGTCCACCGCCACCACCACTATCATCGTCGACCAACTATACTTCTACGACATCAACCACAAGTACAACAATTTCTTGCACCACCACTATCCACTATCTTTCACGTTCTTCACAACTACCGTCTTTCACCGACCACCCATCGCCTTTATCTTTACGTGTCGCTTCAACTATGCATCGGCCAATTCATTAAGATCTTCCAAATTGAACCAAAATATTATATTTTCTTTATATAAATCGGATTTTTTCGAACTACTACCAATTATTTCATATTCTTCATTCAAATTTTCTACCATTGTTTATGTATGAAAATTGTGTAAAAAAATAAAAATATTTTTTAATTAAATTATTTAAAGATATACTTTATTTGTGTTATTTATAATTATTATATGACATACAAAATCATCAAACAACTTTTACGGAAACTTGTCCAGTTCTGTCCTATCCAGTCCTAGTCGTACCAAACACAAGACAGACAATTGTCTTGTCCAGTCCAGTCCAGTCCTAGCTTCTTGTCTTGTCCAGTCCCGTCCAATCATGTCTGCATACTAAACGCTACCAGGAGCACGGGTCGTGCGTTTATCGACAGAAGTTTTTGCATGACCCGTGCGTTTTTCCTCTTGAAAATGGCATGGGTCGTGCGTTGTTATTAGAAAGTTTTGCACGACCCGTGCATTTTTCTTCTTGAAATTGACACGGGTCGTGCGGATTCGTCAGTTTTGTAACTGATGTAAAACTTTGTAACCGCCACTATTAATGTCCAGCAATCAATCTCATATAATGAGAGAATTATTATCGTTGTTAATTAATACGACGTCGTTTACGGTTCTCTATGTGTTTAAATAGGACTGATTTCTGCCTAAATCGATACCTGTGAATTGAGATTATCCTCGAGTGAATTTCGTGATACGCAGGCAGAATAGGATCGAAATATCACTTAAGGCAAGCGAGCTCTCACGCGATCTTATTTTATTTATCCGAGTTCTAATCACTCTTTGTCTCCCTCGATTTTCTGCACCCTCCCTAATAAACTAAACTTCTTAGATCCAAAAATATGGTGAATGTTAGTCGAATCATCGAGAAATATTAAGTGTAAAAGATATAAATTGTCAACTCTTGTACCGACAATATCTTATGTAAAAAATTAGTTTATTCTTATCAATAACAGTACTATATCATTTTTCTAATATTAGCTTTTTAATTTGACACAAACGATCAAATTATTACTTGTGTAAGGTAAACACGACTTGCCAGTAAATAGAGTACCATACGAAATAATGTCTATTGACTATTCTAGTTGCAAAACATGACTCTTTAGTTCCAATAGAGTAATCACAACGTAATTATAAAATAATCTTATTTTCTCAAATTTTCAAAAATCTTTCCTTATGTAATTGCTTAGATTTGTCATCATTATTTTTTATTGAAATGCACTTGTCATTTATTTAAAAAAGGGAAAATTGTTGGAGCAAATCTAAAATTTTGGTTTTGTCCAAATTTATATTCTATATATTGTTTTGATAATTGGTTATTTATTTATAATGAACATGTGTTTTAGTATATTATTGGGCTTCAAAAAAAGTATACAATACATTTTTGAAGCTCAGATATCGTAAAATATGTCAAATGTCATTACTTTATCAAGTTTCAAGTTGGAAGATTTTTGTGACCATCGATATCTTTTTGGGATAAATCTAGTGAAAACACACACACACATACATACATACATACATACATACATACATACATACAGAGAGGGTCCTCTTTTTTAGAACTCATAAAATTGTGATAATCTTGAGAACTAGTACATCATGTGCTATTTCATATAATTTTTTTTCGTCTTAGACTAGCATTTAGAATATTGATGAACATATATTATTTCACAATGTGTTTGGTTCACATGTATTTGTTTCATAATGTGAACCTTTTTAGTCTGTTTGTGAAACATAAGTTACACGTAAAAAGAGTTTCATATTGTGAACCGAATTCATATGACATTGAATATTGTGAAATAAATATATGTTCATTAAAATTTTAAATGTTAGCCTTAGATAGGAAAATTCATGTAAAACATCACCTCAGAGCACCCACAATGGTGGGTTTTTAAAAGTCCATATGACCTACGCGGATGGGTATGGACCTCTCCTTTATTGTTTCAATCCATTGAGTGTATTCCCATGTGGCAAACTGTTCTATCTGCATGGAGCGGTACATGCCACCAATTTTTAATTATTTTAACTTTTTATAATTAAAAAATAATTTATAAATCAATTAAAAATAATTTAATAATTAATTAATTTTTAACTTTTTAATTACATAAATTAATTACAACTTCCACACAAATTTATTATTCAATTTAATTACTAACATTGAAAATGACGTGGTGAAGTTGGTGGGTGATTTCTTTGAGTCCAGTCGATTCCCGAAAGGTTGTAACCCTTCTTTCATTGCTCTAATTCCGAAAGTCCATGATGCTAAATTTGTTAAAGATTATAGGCCGATCAGTCTTATAGGTTGCCAATATAAAATCATTGGCAAACTTCTTGCTAATTGGCTAAGTATGGTTATTGGGGACGTCGTTAGTAGCGAGCAATCCGATTTCATAAAAGGGCGCCGAATTTCTGATAGTCCTTTAATTTTGAATGAAGCTATGGATTGGTATAAAAAAAATTCAGACTAAGCTTCTGATTCTTAAAGTTGATTTTGAGAAAGCGTACAATTGTTTAAGGTGGGATTACTTGGACTTAATTCTATCGAAATTTGGGATTTGGCTCAGTTTGGCATGGGTGGATTTGTGGATGCCTTGAGGATTCGATGGGGTCAGTTCTCGTTAATGGTTCTCCAACTAAGGAATTTTGCATTCGTCGAGGATTAAGGCAAGGAGATCCTCTCTCCCCTTTTCTTTTCATATTAGCCATGGAAGGATTACATGTCATTATTCAAGACGTTGTTTCAAAAAATCTCTTCATGGGTGCTGCTATTGGTAAAGAATTGTACCCTCTTTCCCACCTCTTCTACGCGGATGATGCAATTTTTCTGGGTGAATGGTCTTTATTGAATGCTAGGAATATTATTCATATTCTTAGATGTTTTTTCCTTATCTCGAGACTCAAAATTAATCTTCATAAAAGCAAACTTTTTGGTGTGGGTGTGAATTCGCAAGAAATTGAGTGTTTGGCCTCTTGTGTTGGGTGTGGTGGAATGAAGCCCCCATTTCATTATTTAGGTTTACCCGTTGGGGGTAATATGTCCAAAAAGGAGGGTTGGAAGGTGGTGTTTCGATAAATTCTTGGTCAAACTTTCCAGTTGGAAAGTTAAAACTCTTTCGGCTGGTGGTCGGGTTACCCTTTTAAAGTCTGTTTTAGGGAGCCTTCCTACTTACTTCATGTCTATTTACAAAATCCCAAGATTGGTTGATCAAGGTTTAGAATCTATCCGAAATAGATTCTTTATTGGTGATGATGTGGAGGAAAAGAAAATGTCTTGGGTCAAGTGGAAAAAAGTTATGGCTAGTCTCAAATTTGGAGGACTTGCTATTGGTAGCATTATGGCGTTTAACCGTGCTTTGCTTTTCAAGTGGATTTGGCGGTTTTGGCCGGAGGATGAGGCACTTTGGGTTAAAATTATTAAATCCATCTATGGCGAGAAGGGCCTAATTGGTTCAAATTTTCCTAGGCAAATTTCGAACTCAACATGGGTTTCTATTATAAAATCGGTCAACTCTCTAAAGGATGGCATTGATCTCTTCTCTTTCTGTAAGAAAAAGGTGGGCGATGGTGTTTTGACCGCGTTTTGGGATGATGCTTGGCTTAGAGATTCTCCTTTTAAAATTCAATTTCCTGGAGTTTATGCTTTAGAATTGAATAAATCGGCCAATGTCAAGTCTCGT
The DNA here is from genome assembly GCA_023525745.1 of Arctium lappa. Lineage (NCBI taxonomy): Eukaryota > Viridiplantae > Streptophyta > Magnoliopsida > Asterales > Asteraceae > Arctium > Arctium lappa. The sequence continues at coordinate 39,996,875 of CM042050.1, read as the reverse complement.
TTGGAGTTAGGGTGTTGGGATGTGTGTCTTCGAAGGGTGCCGAGAGGTGGGGTTGAGGTTGTCCAATTTAGTGAACTACAACAAATTTTGTCTACCTTTGTGCCTTCCTGTCAAAAGGATAGATGGGTGTGGTTATTAGAAGGGTCGGGTGATTTTTCAGTGGCTTCAGCTAGACGTTTAATTAATTCTAGTTATTTGGAGGTGGAGTCTCGTCCTACTAGATGGAATAGACTTGTTCCCATCAAAGTTAATGTGTTCGCATGGCGGTTGCACCTCAATCGGCTCCCTACTCGGATAAACTTGGATAAAAGAGGTATCGATGTTTCGTCCCTTTTATGTCCTAATTGTGATACGGGAGTGGGGGATTGCAACCATCTTTTCTTTTCATGTCCTGTCGCTAAAGACTTATGGGTTCTCATTGGTCGTTGGTGGCGTATGGATATTCCGGATCTCCATTCTTATTCAGATTGGATCTCTTGGACCGACTCAATTCAGTTGAAGAGGGAGATTTTTTTTGTGTTTTGAGGTCGTCACGCTTACCACTTTATGGTCTATATGGGTGTTTCGAAATGGTACTCTCTTTGGTAACCCGAAGCCAAGGAAGGCGTCGATTTTTTAGAACATCATAACCCATGCTTACTTTTGGGTAAATCATAGAAGTAGAAATTTGTCTATTAATTGGGTTGGTTGGCTTACTAATCCTTCCCTTGCCATTAATTCTATGTAATTGTTTCTTTTTCTAGCTTCTTGCTAGTTTTATAAAATTCCGTCGTTCAAAAAAAAAACACAAACTAATTATCAATTTTACCTATAAAAAATTTACCTACATCATTTCAAATTACATCTTCCTATCTTCAACTCTTTCAATTTTTTACCCTCTTTAAAATTTTTACTTTCTTTCAGTATGGATCATAACCATACAAACTACTTTATGAATTTGTTGAACTCACCCGTCAGTGATACAAGTTCACCAAATACAACAAATAGACAAGTTCAACCGATATTTCTACCATATCAATTTCCACCGCTTTACGCACGTGCTCAAGGTTCTTCTCACGGTATGTCGAATGTTAGTCGTTTTTTATTTCCGCCAAACACTCAATATTCTATGTTCACACCAAATCCATATATGCCTACATTTCCATCACAACCCACACCGAATGCACCGAATGAATTTTTTGAAATTCCACCATTTTCTACCCAAGAAAGTTTAGAAAATAAGGATTTTGATGAAAAAAAATCATTTGAAAACATTAAATAAAGAAAAATGGAGTCTCAAGGAAGATGAATTAATGATAAGTGTTTGGCTCGTTATTTCCACCGATAGCGTGATTGGAACCAATCAACAAAACAAAGATTTTTGGAAAAGAATTGCGGAGTACTATAATACTCATCGCGTTTCTTTCATCGAAAGAAAAACAAATGTTTTAAAATCTCATTATTATAGGATAAATCCTCAAGTAAATGAATTCAATCAAGGTTTTATTCGATTAAAGAATGAACATCATAGTGGGTGGTCCGATGATCAAGTTATGGAAAAAGCTTGTGAACTTTACCACTCCGAACACAATCGTGAATTTAAATACGAGCATGTGTGGAGAATTGTTTTTTTAATTATTAAGGGTATTTTAATTATTGTCTTTTAATTATAATAGTAAATTATTATTATTATTATATAAACTATGGACCGATTAATGATTGAGAGTGAAATGTTTATGAAATGTTTATGAAATGTGTAGGAAAGAGAAAACTGATGTGAGAGAGAGAGAAAGCTGATGTGGCAAAGCTATGGACTTTTGATAAGGTCCATGATTGTAGATGCTCTCAAGGTAAAAGTTCTCACGGATCTCACAATTTTTGGAGTTTTCAAATGATTAAGTCTATATATATATATATATATATATATATAGTGGAAGAATATTTTGCAACCCTGAAAAAGGTTGCAACCCTTGTAACCCACATCTTAACCGTCGGATTCATATAGCCCATTAGTTTTATTTTAAGATGTGGGTTGCAAAAGTTGCAACCTTTTTCAGGGTTGAAAAATATATTTCCACTAGTTATATATATATATATATATATATATATAGAGAGAGAGAGAGAGAGAGAGAGAGGAGCGATCAATTGGAAACCAGTATTACATTGGAAACTTTGGAAAACGAAATCAACCAATCAGTGAAATTTTTTTTAATTGAAAAGGTTATTTTTGTCTTTTACATTATTTTATAATATATATGGTAATTGTTATTATTATTATATTAATAATTATTTAATTTAATTTAGCTTATATATGGTAATAATAATCATTGATTAATGTAAAAATGAGATATTTAATTTAGCTTATATATGGTAATAATGAAACAATAATGCTAACACGATGAACCTGATGAATCTATTTTCATTATGAAACAATAATGCTAACACGATGAACCTGATGAATCTATTTTCATATACGGATATGCAACTGAACAAGTAATGAAACAAAAATGGGAAGTTAACAAAAGTGGCACAAATTTATCATGTTTCATTATGAAACAATAATGTTAACACGGTGAACCTGATGAATCTATTTTCATTATGAAACAATAATGCTAACACGATGAACCTGATGAAATCTGTAATCCAATGAAATTTGTAATCCAATGAAATCTGTAATCCACAAATTCATTCTGTTTCATCACAATATTAGATTGGGGAATACCATCTAGGAATGACATCGTGTGAGAAGTTGAGGTTAACGTAAGAAGTGTGAGAAGTGGATCTGAACCGTTGATCACTTTTAATCGATGTTCTTTCATGAATTGCGGCTTAGAAGGGAATTGATCTGGTGCATCTCATCCTAATGTACATCCATTTCTCATCCAACAATTGATAACCACTTCTCACACTAACCTCAACTTTTCATCGGAACTCAACCCTATATATATATATATATATATATATATATACACACACACACACACATACACAGAGGGAGGATCAAACGAGAACGATACCTATTTAAAAGAACATGAGAACGACAAATCACATACAAAATCATAAGTGATTTTATATGTGATTCCCCCGACCTTAAGTCGCGGCAAAAGTCGCCCGCGTACCGTGATTTTGCACGACTTCCCCGCTAATGTAAAATCACTTATGATTTTGTATGTGATTTGTCATTCTCGTGTTCTTTTAAATAGGCATCGTTCTCGTTTGAATCCAATTCTCTCTCTCTCTCTCTCTCTCTATATATATATATATATATATATATATATATATATATTAAAAGAACCAAAAGGTCATGAGATGGCACCATGAGATATGAGTAATCTCAAATGTTGAATTGTAGTTGAGTTTTGGCTATCCCACATTAGTGAAAAATTCAAAAATTGGATCAAAAAAATGTGAATAAGCAATCTGGATGTTATGCCTTTGTGTCCGTCCATGGGAGTTATGACTCATAGGTTGTTTTATTTTGGATGGACTTTCTGCAAAAAAAAAACTTATTATATAAAAAACCAATCGATTAATATATCAATCAATCAATCAACAAAGATGTTAAAAAACCAATAATTGAACCAAAAGGTCATGAAATAACACCATGAAAATTGAGTATTCACAAATGGTGAGATGATTTTGTTATATATAAATATATAACAAAGAACCACATAGAATGATGTGCATTGTGAGATTTAAGTATTCTCAATTCTAGCACTATGGTGTTGTTTTACTCATCTCACATTAAATAAATGTAAGATTGGAGAATGTAGGTAGCTATAAAAAATGAGGACATTTGTATTTGATATGAATCTAAGTATTTGATTCTAAGTATTATCAAATACTGCATTGTGGTGTTGTTTTACATCTCACATTGATGAGATAATATAAGATTGGAGGTAGCTAGAAGGAACAATGAGATTTGGATTTTGATAAATTAAAGAATTATTTGGCTGACCCTTATCTTTATAAAAATACTATTTATATAAGCAAATAAATCGATAGATAAATGTATATAAATCATCACATTTCATCAAATTATATAATACTATCAAATGTTGAACCGTGATGTCCTTTTTATTATCTCACAAGTCACAAGAAGATTTAACTATTTTCAAATTTTAAATTGTGATGTTATTTGGTTATTCCACGTCGATAAATTTGAAAGAATGGGTGAGTATGTTAAATGTGAATGAGATTTCTTATTTGATTATCTCACATTGATTGAAAGACAACAGATTTGAAAGAAGAGGTTAGTATATAAAAGTTAGATGGGATGTCTAATTTGTTTATCCCATATCCATGAAAAAAATGATAAATTTGTAAGAAGATGTTAGTATATAAAAGGTGGATGTGATGTCTTATTTGGTTTGTCCATATTGATGGAAAGATAATAAATTTGGAAGGAGAGGTAAGCAAAGGAAAAGGTGGATAAGATGTCTTACAAGTTTAAAAGAGTTTGTGATAACTTATGTGGTTGTCTTTTTTTAGTTGACCTCTTTTTGCTAAAAATCAATTTTTTGCTAAAAAGTTGATTTTTTGCCAACCAATATTTTTCAAAAAATATAATTATATTTCTATAAAAAAATATTTTGTAAATATAGTATGACAATATCAATCAATATATATAAAAAGAAAATCCAATGGTATTTGAAATGGCATATATATATATATATATATATATATATATATATAAAAGGAACAACTAAGGGGCTGTTTGGCAGTTGCTGAATGGTTTAATGCAGAATGATTAAGTGGTCTGAATGATTAAAAGAATTTTATGATATAGTGTAAAATGAAATATGGTTGTTTGCTAATTGTTCATAATGAAATTAGAGTTCTTAATGGTTAAGGGAGGGTCATGATACAAAATCATTAAGGGGATTTTGGAACCATTAAGAGACAACCCTTTTTTTGCCAAACAAGATTTACCTCTTAGCGATTTAGAGGTTGCCTCTTAATGGTTCCATTAAGAGGTAAACAAACAGCCTCTAAGAGTATTTGAAGTGATATTATGAAAATTGGGTATTCTCAAATAGTGGATTGTGGTTGAGTTTAAGTTGTTCCATATTGCCGATACATCTCAAACTCTTCGTAACAAAAAACGGTAATCAATACATGAAAATGTACCATTTATGGAAATACATTCTTCATTTTAAATTGTATTTCATTAATTATTAACCGAAAAATTACGTTTGATCTTAACTCTGTCAAGTACTTCAAATATTCATTGCTATATACCGTGTAGCGCACGGGATCGACACTAGTTGTTGTAAAAGAGAGAGAATTGAAAGACCAAAAAAAAAAGAGAGATAGAAAGCAGGGGCCAACGAGGACGGTATGCAGTATGAACACGGACAACCATGGGACGACGAGGAGTGGTGGGGGAGCGATGGTGTTGGGTTCAAGGGGTTTGAACGGCGTATGGTTTAAGAACGATAAAATTGATTTAGGTATTTTTAATTTTAAAATATTCCTAATTTGTTACATGTAACTATTTATTGGGTTAAGAGAATGTATGCTAAACAATTTTTAAAAGCTCGATGATATATTTATTAAAAAAATATTCAAGAACTTAATCAATTATAATGAGAAAGTTCAATTATTTTTTTATTAAAAAATAATAATTCAATAACTTAATCATTTAAAATGAGTTGGGTTTTTCTGAACCTTACTCATTTCATTAATGAAATATGTGTAAGTAGTAAATGTAAGATAAAGAGTTTGAAACATTTTAATTTACAAAGAAAATTTCTTATTCTTATCTCGTTTATAATTTGATATTAAACAAAAAGAAAAGTGAATTATATTTTTCGTCCTGATGCTTTGTTAAAAATTTAATTTCGTTTTTATGTTATTTAAATTATGATTCATATGATTTATAACTTATAATCGTATTCATCTTTATGGTTTAAAATGTCATTCCTATATTTTACAATTCGTTATTATTTTCATTCATCATACTTAACAATAATAATTAGTCTTAATTAGGAATGAAAATAACAATAAATTATAAATCACAAAAACAAAAATCACAATTTAAAAACCACAAAAACAAATATTACAATTTTTAACAACCCAAAGGGACAAAAAACACAATTTAATAAAAAAAAAAAATAGGTCTATTGTCCACATGAAATGTTGTACTCTGAGCACTACCTATACGTTTAAGGGCTCACCATCCTGATTATCTCATGAAGTCTACATGATTTGGAATGCTACAGAATTTACATCATAAAGATTTGGTAATTATTGCATATGTTTTGGGATCAATGTAGAGTTTCCTATACCCCGTATGTATATCTAAAATGGTCTCGTATAAGTTGTCATCAAAAAAATATAGATGGTAACCAAAACATTAGTTATGCGCATCAATTTACCTACATGTGTCTGGGGTTATGCAATACTATACGCAACTTTACTTCTTCATTTTCAGACCTATTACTAGCTAATCAGTCACATGTGTACCAGTTGGTAACTGGATATAAGTCTGATATTTTACTTTTACACATGTTTGGTTGTGCAGTATATGTGCCAATTGCCCCCCCCCCCCCAGCGCACCAAAATGGGTCGTTAAAATGATTAAGTATATTTGTTGGATATGAATCTCCAAAAATTATCCGCTAATTAGAATCCTTGACGGGTGATATTTTTACCGCTAGATTTGCGAATTATCACTTTGATGAGACAGTCTTCCCGTCGTTAGGGGGAGATAGGAAAAATGATTTTCCATAGGAACGACAGGAAGTGTCACTGAATATTTCCACTATGTCTCATGTTGACCCTCAAACTTTATAATGTAAAGTTGAAGTCAAAAGAATCAGACTCGATACCTGATACGTTTAAATGTTATTCCAGAAGTGACAAGATCACATATACGAGCTGCAAATATACTTGCAAGGTTAAAGTCCCGAAACAAGGGCACAACGTTGCTGGAAAGTGCGTTGCAATCACACATGGTGGAGGTGAGGTTGAGGTCGTAGCTCTCAAACGGTAATGGGGGAAGCTACTTGGTTCAATAGATACTTATCTAAAGGAAGATAAGAGTAAGGCACAACTATTTGTCATCAATACATAAACCTCTCATGAGATTGTCTCTGATTAAACTATGTCTATGAATCATTACTAGAGGACGCTCTGAAGTTAATATTGATTCCAAAGATCAAAGAAATCTCAAATGAATTATGAGAGTACATACGAGTCGATGGACAGATCATACATACTCATTGATGATATATTTCACATATATTGTTGCTTATGAGATGATAGAGCACATTGACATCGAACCATGCTCAGTTGAAAATATCAACAAAGAGCAAATTGGCCTAAATGAAGAAAAAAAAAGCAATCCAGGAGAATCATATTATTTGACAAATGAACAGATATTTGGTTTGGTAGTGCTAACCCACCAAGTGTAAAGCCTGTAAGACATAGATAAATCATTTGTCATAAAGCGTAATGAGAATAATTAAGTCATAATGTATGACACTTTTCTTTGGCGCAAGGTTTCTCACAATGTCCTAGATTGACCACGAGAAGACTTACTCTCCCGTGATGGACATTATAATGTTCTGCTAATTAATTAGCCTAGTAGTTTCCGAAGAACTGGAAATGCAGCTCATGAATGGGGTTATCACATATATCTATGGGGATCTAGATTCAGAGATATATATCAAAGTGCTTGATGATATTACATTACCAAAATCAAGTAACTCTAAACCACGAAATTTGTTTACAATAAAATTAAAATGCTCACTTTATAAATTAAAGTAATCTATGCGGTATGGTATACCCGACTAAGTGAATACTTGATTGGGAAAAGATATATAAGAACGATGAATTGTGCATTTGCGTATATATTTAGGAAAACAAGTTCCAGATTTTCAAAGTAGCTTTATATGTCGATGTTGTGAACATAATAGACACTTTGATTAAATAAGATAAACTACAAGCTACTTGAAATCTAAATTTGAGATGGAAAATCTTGGGAAAACTTGGTTTTGTCTAGCTATTTGAGCTAGGACACCGAGTTTGTGAAATATTAATTCATCGATCGCATATGTCTAGAAAATAATCAGGCAATTTAATATGGACAAAGCGCATCCGGTTAGCACTTCCATGATCGGTCAAAGTGTTGGATATAAGGAAAAATCCATTTCGTCTAAAGGATGGCGACGAAAAAGTGTGATAAGACAAAACATATTCTACTTAAGTTTCTATACAATCAGCAGTAACAAACTCTCCTCTAGATTTAAGAGATTCAAGTAAGATGTCGGGAAAATGTGACACATTTTACCAAATCATTACCTAAAACCATATTTTAGAAACATGTAGAAAGTATTAAAATGCAAATGTTTTTCAAACTCCCGTGATTAATGTACGAATCAGGGGGTGTAGTAGACAAAAGGGGGAGTCTACTATACATGTGATATTTGTATGTTGTGCTCTTTCCTTCATCCAATATTTTATTTTTTTCACTGGGTTTTGTTCCTTGGTGCAAGGTTTTAGTGAGGCAACAATTTATAAATCATCTTGTTTTATAAATCTCTTAATTGAGGTACAAATCAAGAAATATAGTAAATTAAAGGAATTATTAATTGGTGCCTTGTACTCTTTCCGTCGTCCAAAGTTTTTATTTTTTCCATTGGGTTTTGTTTCTTTGGCGTACGGTTTTAATGAGGCAAGAACTATGCATCATCACCATTTGACTCGGCACAAGGGGGAGTGTTGAAGGATTATGTGTCATCATCAAAAGGAAGTGATTGACAGAATATTTTTCTAGTATTATAATTTACCATAATAAATGTTTCATTTTCTTTGTAAACTCCTCCCTATTTAAAGGCTTATGATTAATGAGAATTACAGATTTCATTCTCTCAATTTACTGTTGTTCTGTCCTGTTTTTCCTATAACAGTCTATTAATAAAATCTCATAACTAATTTGAATAAATTCTCTCTCGAAGCAATATTGTCGAATTCTATATCTTTAAACTCCTTGAATTTGTGGACCACGTTTCTCGTATCTTTAACAACAAAAGAAAAGTACATTATTATATCTCCTCATCAAAAAATGTATGTGTAATGAATGTATGATCTAGAAACCTCATTGATTGTCGTGATGTTTAGAGAGTTAAGAAATTTCAAAAACTGAATAACTCAATCTAAATTAAAACGATTTTAGGTTATTCGATTTTCTACTTAAACGATTCAATTAATTAAATGATGATAATTTATTTGGTTTTGTTTTAGGTCAAATTAAGCATATTATGCTACTATTTATATATTTTACTATTTTGGTTAAAATGATGTTAGTACTTCTATATGTATTTTAATAATACATATAATATTACAACAGATGTAATAAACTACAAAATCAACGAATGATTAATACTAATACGAATACACAGAAATTAGAAGGAATCAACTGAAGATTAAATAAATGAATAAACCGAAGAAGATTTAAATGAAGTTGAAGCTCGTGTGTAACATGATTCCCTTAAACAGATTCACCGTCTGTTCCCATGGTACAACAGCCAAAGCAGTAGTACTGTCGGAGATGACCACTTGCCTGAAAAGTCGCCGAAAATAAACATATGCAATAGAAATATCAGAGACTTGTGTAGACGTATCAGTGTCTGTTGGAATGCAAATAGTCCCTCCCTTTTATATTGAAAATCAAAACCGACACAATTAATATTTTAATTAATTAGTAAGTAAAAATATTAATTTCCGTATTCAATATGCATGATTTGGGAGTTACAAAAGGAATCAACGACAGTGCGCGGCACGGGTAGCCACGCGGGTAAACCCATGCACAAGTTCCCCGATTTTAGCTTACGAAGATCTCAATCGGCACCCTCCTTGCGCGCGGGTAGAAGTTGTAGTAAAACCAATCAAGGAGCTTATAAGCCCCTCCCACATCCAAGGTTATAAACCCTTTAAATGTTTACTCCTTCTTCCTATGTGGGACACATTCCCACATCCACTTGATTTCTACCAAATTCATTCCAAACACTCATCTTTGAGCATCGATATCTCATTCACACATATTCCGTTTTGGACACATAATATATCGTTTCAAAGCTTTCATATAGGAGAACACAAACCCACTAAGGGTTCGATATATACACTACATATACATGTATTTAAATGTGTCAAAAGTTAGTAAAAACCATATATATTTTACTAACTTTTCCAACAATCCCCACATGAATGGAGATCAATCTTTGCATACGAAAAATTCCCTACGAAATTTCGAATAGTCGAATCCTGCATAGGATAGGTAGGTGTTACCTTTTGAACCTTCCCTTGTGAAACACACTTAGTCTCCTAGCCGTCAGTAGACTTGATGTCCCCACAGATTCAAATCGAGTTTGATTCGATTTGTGTGACTGTCTGTTTTATGTAAACAGATTGATATTGCAGTATCATTTTCTGTTTTGTGTAAACAGATTAATAGTGTGATACTAATTGTTCACGTGAAATTGAGTTTTCAGAATGGTGAAGACGTCAGGAACCCCAACTCCTGTGATACCAGTGCAAAACATTGCTACTATACCGGTGCAAACCATGGAGACTACTACCACACATGCACCAAACACTATGGCTAATCACGCTGAGAAACCGGAGAAATTTTCTGGTTTGAATTTCAAGAGATGGCAGCAAAAGATGTTTTTCTATCTGACCACTCTGAACCTGACTCGGTTCCTCACTAAAACTGTTCCTCAAATTAGTGGAGGAGAGGCCGACGCTCAATCTGTGAGCGCGGTTGAGGCTTGTAAGCACTCAAAATTCTTGTGCCGCAACTATGTGTTGAATGGGCTAGCCGATCCGCTTTACAATGTATATTGTAAGGTAACCACGGCTAAGGAACTTTGAGAGTCTTTGGATCGGAAGTATAAGACTGAAGATGCAAGAACCAAGAAGCATGTTGTTGCTCGATTCTTGGATTTCAAAATGATTGACTCAAAAACTGTGATGAGTCAAGTTCAAGATCTTCAAATGATAGTGCATGATATACTTGCCGAAGGGATGGTTATCAGTGAAACCTTCCAAGTTGCAGCGATGATTGAAAAGCTTCCTCCTGGTTGGATAGACTTCAAGAACTACCTTAAGCATAAGCGAAAGGAGATGTCTATGGAGGAATTGGTGGTACGTCTTCCTATTGAAGAAGGCAACCGAATAGCTTTGAAGGGTGGTTATAATGTCGGCTCTTCAAAGGCTAATGTAGTGGAAGTTGGTCAATCTTCCAAAACCAAGGCGAAAAATATTGACAAAGGCAAAGGGAAAACGAAGAATCTTGGTCCTCGAAAAGGAACTTTCAAGAAGAATTTCAATTGCTATAATTGTGGCCAACCAGGTCACAAAGCTGTTGATTGCAAGTTGCCTAAGAAGGACAATTCGCGTCAAGCCCACATGGTGAATGATGACTTGGTGGCAATGATCACGGACTTTTCGGCCATGGGACTCACTACCATGGTTTCGGAGGAGAATGTGATTAGTTCAAACTCTATGGAGTGGTGGGTTGATACTGGAGCTACCTGTCATGTGTGTCATGACAAAAGCAACTTCATATTCTACAAAGATGTTGAAGATGGGCAAAAGCTCTACATGGGAAATGCCGCCACTATCGATGTCAAGGGCATTGGAGATGTGATTCTGAAGATGACTTCCGAGAAAGATCTCAAGCTTAGAGACGTTTTGTATGCACCGCAGCTTCGGAAGAACCTCGTGTCGGGGTGGTTGCTTAATAAGTTTGGTTTTAAGCTTGTGTTTGAGTCGGACAAATTTGTTCTGTACAAAAATGGTATGTATGTGGGAAAGGGATATGCCTTGAATGGCATGTTCAAGTTGAATGTAATGGTTGTCAATGAAATGAATAAAGCAAGTGCTAGTTCTGCTTATATGCTTGAGTTTTCAAATGTTTGGCATGGCCGTTTACGACATGTAAACTTTAATTCCATTCAACGTTTAATTAAGCTAAACTACATACCTAAATTTGATATTGACTCAAATCACAAGTGCCCCACATGTGTAGAAGCCAAACTTACTAGAACATCTTTCAAATCGATTGAAAGGAAAACCGAACCACTTGATTTAATTCACACTGATGTGTGTGATTTAAAATCAGTTCCAACTAGAGATGGGAAAAAGTATTTTATCACGTTCATCTATTATAGCACAAAATATTGCTATATATACTTACTTAAGAGTAAAGATGAAGCAATAGACAAGTTTGTCTTGTATAAAAATGAAGTTAAAAATCAACTTAACAAGAAAATCAAGGTCGTTAGAAGCGATAGGGGAGGTGAATATGTTTCACCGTTTGCTGAGTTTTGTTCTAACAATGGAATTCGACATGAATTCACAACATCCTACTCACCTCAGCAAAACGGTATTGCTGAGAGGAAAAATCGTACCTTGAAAGAGATGGTGAATGCCATGTTGATTAGTTCTGGTTTAAGTCAGAACATGTGGGGGGAAGCTATTTTGTTGGCTAATTATCTTTTGAATAAGATACCCCGCAAGAACCAAATGAAACACCGTATGAACTTTGAATGGGTAGGAAACCATCCTACAAGTACTTATGAGTGTGGGGGTGCCTTGCTAAAGTGGTTGTACCTCCACCTAAGGTACAAAAGTTAGGACCTAAAACAGTGGATTGTGTATTCATTGGATATGTGCAAAATAGTAGTGCTTATCGGTTTCTTGTGTATGAATCTAAAAATCCTGAAATACACAAGAATACAATTATGGAGTTAAGAAATGCTTCATTCTTCGAAGACGTGTTTCCTTGTTTGAATAAGGAAAAACACACCTCATCTTCTAAAGATAAATAAATTGTTCGAGAGGATGAACAAGTTCTATCTGAGGAAGAAGAAGTGAAACCTAGAAGAAGTAAACGGTCTAGGGTTGAAAAATCATTTGGTCCCGATTTTCTCACCTACGTGGTGGAAAGTGAACCCAAAACTTACCGTGAGGCGGTTACGGCTTCAAAGGCCTCAATGGAAAGAAGCCATCAAGAGTGAGATATAATCTATCTTACAAAACCATACGTAGGAACTAGTGGACCTACCTCCGGTTTGTAAGCCACTAGGTTACCGTTGGATCTTTAAAAGAAAGATGAAAGTTGATGGCAGTATTGACAAATACAAGGCGAGATTAGTGATCAAAGGATATAGACAAAAGGAAGGTCTAGATTATTTTGATACTTATTTGCCGGTGACAAGAATAACATCCATTAGATTGGTGTTAGCTATTGCAGCCATTATGTAACACCCTGATTCGTGGTTGTTGAGTTGAATGCAGGGAAAAACAGTGCCCTGCGCGGGTGGCCGCGCGGGTGGAGCCACGCTGAGCACTGTCCACCAAACACTTTCAGAGGTCGACGCGGATGACTGTGTGGGTCAAGTCGCGCCGCGACCCGCGCGCAACCCCTGACGAATTAAAAAGGGGATTTCAGCCCTTTCTCATTTACTTCTCAACCTAAATTCTCTCAAAACCCTCTCTACCCTCATAACTCCCTCCATTGATTTCAAGGAGCTTTTTAACCACCATCCTCTACATTTATTGCAAGATCAAGGTTCCCCAATAAAAGGTTTCAACCAAGAAGCTCAAGTTCAAGGATCATCTTCATCTTCCCCAACACTTCTAGGGCTTGGCACTTTTCTAGGTTTTTGACCTAAAACCTAGATTGTGAGTTTACTAAACCTTTGTCAAAACTAGATACACATCATAATCTCCTACTTGTTATTATTGTATATTTACTAAAAATGTCCATCTCTAAATGTTCAAGTATTTGGGGTCTTCTTATGGATATATGTTGTATAACTTACCATGATTTAATGTATGTGTATCTTGGTGTTCTGATGATTTCTATTTGGGATACCTTTTTGGTGAGTTGATATCTCCATGATGAATATGGTTGTGCTATGGAAGTATGTTGGATCTTATATTGAGTAGGATGGTAATATTGTACCCTTGGTTGGTATTGAAATATGTTTGGTTGAAATATACCTCAAGACCTCCTATAAATTATGTTGGGCGAACCAAGTCAGTAGACACTAGGAGGATGTAGTCTTGGGCGCCACCGTGATGGTATGTGCCTAGACCTCCGCCATTCGGGGAATTTCCATAGTTGTAGAAAATCCTTGTATGGCCTAAAGCAAGCTCCAAAGCAATGGCATCAAAAGTTTGATCAAGCCATGTTAGAAAACGGTTTTATGATAAATGAGTGTTACAAATGTGTTTATATGAAAGACACCACTCATGGATATGTCATCTTGTGTTTGTATGTTGATGATATGCTTATCATTGGCAGTAATGACAAAATGATATAGTCCACAAAAGATATGTTGAAATCCAAGTTTGACATGAAAGACATGGGTTTAGCGGATGTGATTCTTGGGGTCAAGATCACAAGAACCCAGAATGGTCTGGTGTTAAACCAGACACATTACGTGGAAAAGATTCTTGAGAAATTTAATGAAGGAGATACTAGTATAGCTAGAACTCCGATTGACACTAGTCAACATTTATCTAAGAATAGAGGGGAAGGTGTTGCACAAGTGGAATACTCAAGAATAATTGGCAGTCTGATGTATCTTATGAGTTGTACTAGACCTGACTTAGCATATGTATTGAGCAGGCTAAGTAGGTATACTAGTAATCCCAGTTTAGAACATTAGAAGAGTATTACTAGATTGTTAAGATATTTAAGATACACACGTGAGTATGGACTGCATTATGGAAGATATCCAGATCGAAGGATACAACGATGCAAATTGGATATCTGATATAAAGGATTCCAGATCTACAAGTGGATATGTGTTTACACTTGGAGGTGCGGCTATATCTTCGAAATCGTCCAAACAAACTGTTATAGCCAGATCCATGATGGAATCTGAATTTATTGCCTTGGATAAATGTGGTGAAGAGGCATAGTGGTTACGTCAGTTCATGGAAGATATTCCCAAATGGCCTAAGCCAGTAACGGCCATATGTATACATTGTGATAGCCAATCGGTAATTGGTAGAGCTCAAAGTACAATGTATAATGGGAAATCTAGACATATTAGATGTAGACATAATACGATTCGACAATTACTCTCTACTGGAATTATCACAATTGACGATGTGAAGTCAAAAGATAACATTGCAGATCCGCTTACGAAAGGGCTAAGTAGAGATTTGGTTTATAAGTCATCGAGAGGAATGGGACTAAAGCCCTTGAATGAGTAATTCATGCAAATGAAACCTTACCCAGAAGACTGGAGATCTCAAGATCTGGGTTCAAAAGAACAACCTAGTTGTATGAATAAGGGAGGTCACTGTGGGGTAGTTAATAAACTTCCTAGTCTATTTCTGAAATCAGTGACAGTGAGGCTAAGCGTATAGCTTTTAATGATTATTGAAGATCACCTATGTGAGAGAGAAGTGGGGTCGCTTCGAACGGAATTGTGGGGGCTCAATTCCTGACAGCTCTTGCTGAACCAGGCTAGTGTTCATGACCATAACGAACACGACTATGAGGATATGACCTTGTTAGGAAGAGTTCTGTGTGAAATGTATTGTTGTCTACCTAAATGGCAGTTCAGTTCAAAGATATCGAGTCTACTGACAGCTAGGAGACTAAGTGTGTTTCACAAGGGAAGGTTCAAAGGGTAACACCTACCTATCCTATGTAGGATTCGACTATTCGAAATTTCGTAGGGAATTTTTCGTATGCAAAGATCGATCTCTATTCATGTGGGGGATTGTTAGAAAAGTTAGTAAAATATATATGGTTTTTTACTAACTTTAGACACATTTAAATACATGTATATGTAGTGTATATATCGAACCCTTAGTGGGTTTGTGTTCTCCTATATGAGAGCTTCGAAACGATATATTATGTGCCAAAACGGAATATGTGTGAATGAGATATCGATTCTCAAAAATAAGTGTTTGGAATGAATTTGGTAGAAATCAAGTGGGTGTGGGAATGTGTCCCACATAGGAAGGAGTAAACATTAAAGGGTTTATAACCTTGGATGTGGGAGGGGCTTATAAGCTCATTGATTGGTTTTACTCCAACTCCTACCCGCGCGCAGGGGGGTGCCGATTGAGATTTTCGTAAGCTAAAATCGGCGAACTTGTGTGTGGTCGCGACCTGCGGACACGAATGTCGCTCCAAAATCTTGTGCTCGCGCAGCTTGATTTTTGCGAATTTTTTGTTTTGATCCAGTGGCCCGGGCGGGTTATGTTGCGGGCTAAACCGCACGGCAACCCGCGTCGTGCAATGGACTGTGGAGTCAAAACAGTGCACCGGGCGGGTTAACTCGCACGGTTACCCGCGCCGTGCACTGGAATGTGGACGTTAAATAGTGCACCGGGCGGGTTGTGCCGCGGGTTTACCCGCGCCGCACACTATCGTTGATTCCTTTTGTAACTCCCGAATCATGCATATTGAATATGAAAATTAATATTTTAATTACTAATTAGTTAAAATATTAATTGTGTCAGTTTCGATTTTCAATATAAAAGGGAGAGACTAGTTGCATTCCAACAGACACCGATACGTCTACACAACTCTCTGATATTTCTATTGCTTACGTTTATTTCCGGCGACTTTTCAGGCAAGTGGTCATCTCCGATAGTACTACTGCTTTGGTTGTTGTACTCTGGGAATAGACGGTGAATCTGTTTAAGGGAATCGGGTTACACACGAGCTTCAACTTCGTTTAAATCTTCTTCGGTTTATTCATTTATTTAATCTTCAGTTGATTCCTTCTAATTTCTGTGTATTCGTATTAGTATTAATCATTCGTTGATTTTGTAGTTTATTACATCTGTTGTAATATTATATGTATTATTAAAATACATATAGAAGTACTAACAAATGAAAGCAAATAAACATATTACATATTATACAAAATTTGAGGTGTTGTTCGGCTCGTTTTCTGTTAAGACCTGTATGGATATAGCTGTCTGTGTGTTAATAGATAAGTTGTTGTTCGGTTGTTGTGCTGAATAAACAGTCTGAATGTCAGAAATGACCATTTTACCCTTTCGTTTTACATTAAACATTTGTTGAAGAAATTTTACAAAACAACAAAATTTACAGCAAAATGTAGATTAAACAATAACAAACAAATAGTAAAACAATTCTTTTACAACAAATTAATATAGATCAATGTTATTAACCACAAATAAAAAACCCTCAAAGAAAAAACCAATGATACAAAAGGCAAAGTAGTTGGATAAAAAAAATCAAAGAAAAAAGTGGAAACCGCCATTGATGCTGCAGCGTGAATAAAAAAAAAGACAGGTCTCTTGGATGGTATTTTGGAGACTGCCATTGATGATGGCAGGAAGAAGGAGGAGCTGCAAAAAACACAGGTCCACAAAACCCATCGGGAACACCGTCTGGAACACCGATAAACAAAACCCATCTGTAGAAGACAAAGTAGGCAACGGTTGGAACCCATCTGGAACACCATCTCGATCCCATCTGGAACACAAAGAAGTTTATTTTCTTCAGCAACAAAACCCATCTGGAACACCGGCGACGAAGTGGGCGACGGTTGGAACACCGGTGACGACGATGGCTTAAACACCGACAACGACGAGGGTTGGATGCTAGACCGATTATGGTGAAGGAAGTAGAAGTGAAGGAGGTCTCAGGTCGGTTGAGGGAGATGAGGCGTGTGAGTTTTACAAACTTTAGGGTAAATGATAATAAAGATAATAGAGGGTGGAGGGTAAAAAAGGAATAAAAAGGTAAATAAATGGCTGAATATAGGGGTGCTCAAAAAACCGACCAACCCGATCAACCCAACCCGACCAACCCGGGAAAAAATCAACCCGAGGTAACCCGACATATAATCGGTACAAAATTAAGACAACCCGAAGCTATTAGGTTGATATTGGGTTAGGCTCAAAGTAACCCGACCAACCCGATAACCCGATAAACGTTTTAGTGACTTGTCTAAAATTATTTATATTTCCCTTTAATATGTATAAGTTACCAAAAACAACTCGACAATAACGAACAATGAAACTCAAAAGAGGACATTATTGAAAAGTTAGATGTAATACCTAAATATTTGATGAACTCGTATATTCTTTTGAATGATTGATCGTATTTCAAAGAAAATTTTCTTTATTTTTATGTTTTCAATATTGCTTTCACTTTGTGTAAACATAACCCGACCAAACCGATCAACCTGAACGGGTTGGGTTGGGTTAAGTTGCACTTTTGTTTGGGTTGGGTTGGGTTGAGTTGAAAATTCTCAAACCGCCAACATTGGGTTGAGTTGTTGAAACGCCTTCAACCCGATCAACCCAACCCGTGAGCACCCCTAGCAGAATACAAATGACTTTATTTTTCTAGCTGACCGATTCAGCCAACGGCTGACCGAATAAGTCGGTTCCGAACACATAGATATGGTTGTACGAATCAACCATATCTACTATATAACCCATTAAGTCACAAATGAACATGCCCTAAGTCATAATGGACCAAATGGCAAGAAACCACTAAACCAATTTGTATTGACACTTGGCATTTAACCAATTTGTCCAAATCCAAAGTAAAAGATAAGTAAGATATTGCTTGAGAAAAATAAACTAGCTTATTGTTTTAGTACTCGTTTAGATGCACATAAGTTAGCTTATAAGTTAACTTTTGATAAGTTATTTGGAGTAGATTATAAGGAGGTTTTTTTATATTTTTTTCAATTATAACTAATATTAATTATTAATTATTATAAATAAATATTAACTATTATAAAATATTAACTATTGATTATAAATAAATATTAATAATTCATAAATATTAATTTTATAGTAATTAAAATCAATTAAAAATTATTAGTTAATTTTAGTTATATATTATTAATTAATTAATTAATTTATATAATAGATAATAATAATTAATTATTTATTTATAAATGTTATTCATTATATCAATTATTTTTTAATTATTATTTAATATATTTAGATATAAAAAAACTACAATAATTCTAAAAATGTTTATGTAAGTTACATAAAAATTAAAGTTATACTTATTTTATTTCATAGATAACTAAAATATGCTAAACAATTTTTATAAAGTATTTAATTTAATTTCTAAATTATATTTTTGAAAAAAAAATATTAATTAATTAAGATATGTGAGATTGACCAATTTTATTGTTATTCGTATTATATGTAATGGTTATTTAAGTCATAGATTAATGTAGATTTTTTCTAAAATTTATTTTAACAAATTCAAAATTTTAGTATATATAATAATCTATTATAAATTCTTTCAATTAATATATTATATTATATAATTTTTTTTGTACTATCTTGTTTGTACTAATTAACGTATTATATTATTAGAAATTTGTTTTGATTATATTATTAGAAATGTATTTGAATTGATATTATGAAATATTTGTAATTGGCTAATTTTTTTAAGATGTTTATCTTCGTCATTTTACATATTTATAAGCTAGTTTTTGTCAAACATAATTTGTCCATCAGCTAGCTTATCAGCTATCAGTTAGTTTATTAGTTAGTTTGCCAAATATAGCCTAAGAGTGTTTAATAGTTGATAAACATAAAAAAAGGGTAGACGTCACACTATGAGGCGCCCCCACCGTACTGGTCACATGGTCATCATGGAGGAGGTAAATCAGTGCATGCATCCCATTGGCAGAGGAGTGGTGCCCTAGCTTGAACCTAAGACCTCACACATATGGATTATACTCGCACCTCTACTGCTGGGACAGATCAACGGGGACAATAGTTAATAAACATATAAATTAACAGTCAAGAGCAAGAACTCAGAGGACAAGAGACCAATAAATTAGATGTGGTTAGAAAGAAATCAGATAGCAATAGACCATAAATAAAAGGTTAATCAGTAGCAAACGTTAAATCAACATAATAAACACAAGTTAAATAACAAACTCAAGAACCCTAACAAATATAATACATATAAATCTATAAAATAATAAAATACAAAAAGAAAATTGAGAAAAAATCAAATCCATAAAATTGAGAAATTATTTTAATTTTTAGGTTTTTTTTAATAGAATTACATGTGGTTGTCGGTGATCTGTCGAAAAGCACAAGCAGAGGAGAGACCAAAATCGTTTTGAAATGACAGTCATTTTATAACGGTTTTGGTCCTTTTCTTAAAGGTCGTTAACTTTTTCCATTGAGTTCAGTTAGGTCGGGGGTATTTTAGTCATTTTAAATATTATTTAATATATTAATAAATTAATTAATAATTTTAATAAATATTATTTAATAATGTATTTAATATTAATAATTTAAAGTTAAATATTATTTAATAATTTAAAATTAAATATTATTTAACAATGACTAAATTACGGATTTGATCCCAATGGTTATATCAAAATTACGAATTAGATCCCTCAAACGAAATAATTGCAGTTATAGTCACTATGGTTTTACTTTTGTTACAGATTGGGTCCCTTAACCTAACTCTATTAGTCTTACCTTCGTTAAGTTGAGGGCCTTTTGGTCCTTTCATTTTTTCTTTAAACTTCTTAAAAATGATATAATTTATATATTTCTATTTTAATATATATTATGTATATAATCCGGTAAACAGTGACCTCCTCCTTCCACAACATTTTCGGTCGGCGCTCTCTTTTTTCTCTGATGCCTCACACCACCGTTTACCACTAAACTCCACCTTTCTTCCGCCATTCATCGCTTGTAACAATTCCGTTACCCTCCCCATCGTTGGTAACAAGGAAACATTTCCCCTTAACCATAAGGTTGTGGCGTGGTGGTAAGAGCCTGGGGACTTCATAGCGGTTGCCCGGGTTCGAGCCCCACTCGCAGCATTGTGGCCACAGGATGAATGCCCGTAGGCCATAGGCCTGTTTTCCAGGAGATTAGTCCGGACCCAAAGTTGTCTAGGATACTCCTTTACCAAAAAAAAAAAAAAACATTTCCCCTTGTCCATCCCCTAATTTTCTTCAAAAAGCAGAGAAGTTTGCAAGTCCAAGGTTTGTACGCCTCCCTCTTGTTCGAATGTTTACTTTGAATCCAGTGGTGGTATAAGATCATGGTATGAGCATCCATTGCCATCTCCAGATGGTGGTACCAAAACATGATCGAATATTATCGTTTATATCTAGATTAGGGTTTTTTTGTTTCCATTGTAATATGATCCATCTCCATATGGGGGATTTTTTTTCTTTAGATTAAGGTCTTTTCCTTTGTAAATTCTAGTTTTCTGAATGAACCTTGATGTGTTTTTTTTTATGATTTCAATGTCTGTGTTTTTTGTTGTTCATTTTGTAAAAAAAAATACTGGTGGTTTCTTACAAACTTGCACAAAAACTAGAGGACCGGTCGTCCAGTTTAAGACCTTCTCTCCTTTCCTCAAGTAAACACTTTTATCATGAGGAAGTTTATAGGCAAGACCATTGATTGGATGGAAAGCATCATGTGGGAATAACAATAACATAGCCTGCTTCATTGATGGATCGACAAGCAATCTATGTTTTCGCAATATGACTTCTGTTGGAATTAATGTCAAGATGATGTCCAGATTTGGAACACCTTTTTCATCTACATGCACTCCAATATCTTCATATCGAATTGCGTCAGTAAAAGGTAATACGCAGTCATCTACTATGATAACTGGGATGCAACTGGATATCAGTACTTCAACCACACTATTGCTCATGCACCTTTGCAGGATAAAAAATGATGGATTTTTTAAGAAGCTCAATATTATGTTTTTCTTTGTAGTTGAGAAGAAGATCGGTGTTCGGTGTTCCTGGTCCTGGCGTTGGTCTCAGGTGCCGTAGTTATTCGACGGAGTTGGTCTCTGTATAGATTTATAATTTTTTTTTAAATGAAAAGTATGAATAGTATTGTTAATAATTTAATTGTTATTTTCTTAAAAAATAAATATGAGAGAAAAAAAGGACTAAAATATCCTTGGCTTAACAGAGTTTAAGTTAACAAAGTTAGTCAAGTGACCCAATCCATAACAAAAGTAAAAGCACAATGACTATAACTATAATTATTTTGTTTAGGAGACCTAATCCATAACTTTATTTAACCACAGGGACCAAATCTGTAATTTACTCTTTAACAATAAAATTAAGTATTATTTAACAATTTAAAATTAAATATTATTTAATAATTTATAATTAAATATTATTTAATTATATATAAATTTTTTAAATTAAAAAAAAAAAAGGAAACCCGTCGGTGATCACCGACGACACTTATCTGTCAGTAATTACCAAGTGCGGAGCCAGGCCTGGCTCAGGAACGGCACTGGCCCACCCTCAAGTGTTTAGAAATTTTAAAAATTTTTTTAGCTCAAATCCAGATTAAAGCCACCGCTCCCTGTCTCTCAATTTTAATTTCCAGTCCACACTGATTCACCGCTCCAGCAGTCCCAGCTCCAGCCCAAATCGAATTTCACTTTCAGGCTTCAGCCACAGTTCCAGCAATCCAGCCCAAATCGAGTTTCAAATTAACTCTCTCTATTCTATCGATTACGAATTAGAAGTCTGAAGTCTCGACCGACAACTGGTACGACAAATCGACAACTCACGCTTCTCGCTTCTCGATTTCTTCTGCGACAACAAGCCACTGTGGCTTCTCTTCTCCTGTGACAACCTGCTTCTTCTCTTTGTTTATCCAGACTCCAGTGATCCTCGATTTCTCCTACTTCTCCCTTCTCTTTGTTAATAGACTTGTGAGTTTCTTATTTCTAGGGTTCCATGTTTTTTATTTGTATGAGAAATTGATAATTGAGAATTATACATTATGTTTTGCATTGATTTGTTTATTTCATTATTCATTTGTATTAGATTATTGAGATTTCAGGGTCACTTTCATAGTTTCAGTTTCACTTTCACAGTTTGTTTCTTATGTATTTTTTGTATTTGATTATGATTTATGAGAAATATAAAATTGATATTTGATTATTGTTTATTGAGACATTGAGTAATTGAATTTGATTGTTGAGTATTTGATCAATTGATTATTGAGTATTTGACACAAATTGGCAATATTGATCATTCTATTGATACTTGACTGTATTTGCAAATTATTTAGGATACTTGATTACTATGGATAAGTTTTTAACAAAAAGAAAAGCAACAGTTGGTTTAGAGTCGAGTAATATTGATAATTCTAAACAAAGTCGTATGGAAGTCAACTTAGCAGATCTTCCCTCAGACCCTGGAATGTGGATTAGGATTTTGGATTATAATCCTAATATTATAGATGAAGTTCGAAGATCGTATCTCTTAGAAGGGCCTTGCCAACCTCAGAACCACGAATTTCCTTACACTCTTTTTGGGAGTAAACAACGAAGATTTAATCCTGCTTGGTTTGATGAATATCCTTCATGGTTGGAATATAGTGTAAATCAAAATGCGGCATATTGTTTATGTTGCTATATCTTCAAATCAAATGTAGGAGCTCAAGTAGGTGGTGACTCATTTGTTGGTTTAGGATTCAAGAATTAGTCGAGGAAAGAGAAGTTAAGGATTCATGTTGGAAATGTTAATAGTGCTCACAACCAAGCTTGGGCAAATTATGTTGCTTTATTATCCAACAAACAACACATTGAAAATGTGATCATCAAACATTCTGAGTAAAGTAAGACAAACTATAAGATACGATTGAACGCGTCAATTGATTGTGTTCGGTTTCTCTTAAGACAGGGCCTTGTATTTAGAGGACACGATGAGGGTGAGACTTCAAATAATAGGGGGAACTTTATAGAGTTATTGCAATTTCTTGCAAATCATAATAAAAGCATTGAAGTTGTTACTTTTAAGAATGCACCTGAGAATCTCAAGTTGACTTCACCTGATATCCAAAAAGATATTATTAATGCCCCAGCAACTGAAACAACAAAGCTCATTGTTAGTGATCTTGGCGATGATTTTTTCTCGGTCCTTGTCGATGAATCTCGTGACATTTCAATCAAAGAACAAATGAGTGTTGTGGTGCGTTATGTAGATACAAAAGGACATATTATTGAGCATTTTCTTGGTATTGAACATGTCCCGAATACTACATCTATTTCACTCAAAGCAACACTCGATGATTTGTTTTTAAGACATGGATTGAGTATCTCAAATTTGTGTGGGCAAGGTTATGATGGGGCTAGTAATATGCAAGGTGAACTTGGTGGTCTCAAAACACTAATTTTGAATGAAAACGCCAGTGTGTATTATGTTCATTGTTTTGCTCATCAATTTCAACTTACTCTTGTAGTTGTTGCGAAAAAGCATATGAAAATTGTTAGTTTGTTTTTGTTACTAACCAATGTTGTCAATGTTATTGGAGGTTCATGCAAACGCTGTGACCGTCTTCGAGAACAACAAGCGGCCAAAGTTATCGAGGCACTTGATGTAGGCGAAATCCCAAGTGGTAGAGGTCTCAATCAAGAAACTTCTCTCATTAGAGCGGGTGACACACGTTGGGGGATCACATTATGGTACTATGGTGAATAAGATTGTTTTGTTTCCATCTATGATAGATGTGCTTGCAATGATAGAAGAAGACGGATTAACCCGAGAACAAAAATGTGAAGCTCTTCATCTATCTACATCCTTGCAGTCTTTTGATTTCGCATTTTGTCTGCACTTGATGAAGACTTTATTAGGTATTACCAACGAGTTGTCTCAAGCATTGTAAAGAAAAGAGCAAGATATTGTAAATGCAATGAACTTGGTCAGAATTTGCAAGAAGCAACTATAAACTTTGACGGATGACCGTTAGGATTCTATGCTTAATCAAGCTACTTTATTTTGTGAGAAACATGATATTGATGTTTGCAACATGAATGATATGTTCTTACTTCCCACACAATCACACCGAAAAGCTCCACGGATGTCAAACTTACACCACTACCATGTTGAGTTATTTTATGGAGTTATTGATCTGCAACTTATGGAATTGGAGAACCGTTTTAGTGAGACTAGTACAAAGTTGCTTCTTTGCATGGCATGTCTCAATCCGAACAACTCTTTTTTAGCTTTTGATAAAAGCAAATTGATTCGTCATTACCCATTTCTATCCAAATGATTATTCTGAGATGGAGATTATAATGCTTGAAGATCAACTTGAAACCTATATTCTTGATATGAGGACTTCATCAGATTTACCAAATCTAAAAGGAATTGGTAATCTTGCACGGAAAATGGTTGAAACAAAAAGAGATAAGGTGTTCCCATTGGTTTACTTGCTTATAAAATTGGCATTGACATTACCGGTTGCAACTGCAACAATTTAGAGGGCATTTTCTGCTATGCTTATTGTAAAAAACAAGTTGTGCAATATAATGGGAGATCAATGGAAAAAGATGTGTTTGCAGACGTTCAGAATAAATATAAAACAAGTTGCGCAATATAATGGGAGATTAATATGTTTCAGAAAAATGAAAACCCGTCGGGGTCATTGTTGAATCGGTAAGGTTAGTACAACACTTTTGTAATATATACATTTGTTTTTTGACTGAACGTTGCTATCAATATAATATTATTTTATATTTATTTTTCTGTTTTAATAATGAGGACCACCCTTAACAAAATTCCTGGTTCCGCCCCTGGTAATTACCGATGGAATTTTCATCAGAAATCAGTCGGTGTTTGAACTGATTATAATAAATTAATACAAAGCGGGCTTTAAAGCTTTAAATCAGATCTGCTTCTACCTCCCAACTCCCAATCGATCTGCTTCTGCCTTAGCTCCCATCAACCCTCTCGACATCTACCTCTCTGTCGCCTCTAGTCTATAACCACCATCGCCACTGTCGTTACTCGACGTCATGGTCGTCACCCACCGTCGCCTCTGTAACACCCTCGAAATTGGAAAGAGCAACTAATTTAAAATTTTCAATAATACCTCAAAGAAAGATAACAAGTCCATACTTGAAATACTATTATAGGCTTAACCATCAACAAAATAAATAAAGTCTTACACATAGGCTAATTAAAGGTCGTGTGTTACTAAACCCAAATACAAATTGCTACACCCAAGATGACGGCGGAAGGCTTCACCAAACTACTCACCCTCGAGCATAAATATATTTCTCATCTCTTCACAATAACACTAGTACCATACCCAGTCAGTATCGGATGCATATGCCGACAAATAAAAAGGTTAGGTTAACGCCTAGTGAGTTCAAGAGTTTTCAACGTGAATAAATATATCTTTAGAAGGAAAGAATGCAACTTAAATCATAATCTTTCAAAATGATTTACTTTAAATACGAAAACGACTCATTTTCCAATAACATGCATTTTTAAGGACGAACACCCCAATACAAAACATTCTTTATAAAGTGATGCAACCCTAAACTCACTCAAAAAGTGAATAGAAAACGGACTCCCAATTTATAAAAACGCGGATAAAACTTTATATTCCGAAACACGCAAAACACGGGTGGGACATAATACTCAACTCATAAATCATGGAAAGCAATCCATATAAATATAATATACCACCGAAAACATGGAACTAAAATTCAATACTCACGCGACCATAAAATGGAATGAAATCCAGATGTTAAGGCATGGACAACTAAATATCCAAAATACTGTTGGTCGACAACGGGGGAGACCCGTATCCATTGAGAGTGGAGGAACACAAAAGTATGTCACTCATACAACGTTGGTCGTATGACACTTCACGACTTAAAAGCCTAAGTGCCCCTACGACTCCTTTCAAGCTACACCTCAGAGCCAACTGACCTTGGTGATCATTATCATGAATGCCACCCTGAAGGCCCGACACACTTAAGGACTACCTCCAAGGCATTACCTTCAAGCGGCGGAGGCCCAAACGCCCTTCAACACAATAGCACAACCGGACTCAGCCCTCCTAGTGTACACTTGAAAGGTTTAGGTCATAAAACATGGGTCTCGGAGTCCAACCTCACAATACCCAATTGACCATTAAATAAAGACTGACTTACGTGCCTATGGATCCAATGCAACACAGTCTAAAATTACATGACTACACAGGAATGACCAACGCACTCGAGCATGTAATTATCAATAATAGGCAACAAGATGCATTAAGATGAAAATCATAAATGGAGCTCTACTTTGAGCCATTGAAACTGGACAAATGCCCCCAAGACTCTTTTAAGTCAAAAACCGAGCTAAAGTGCCCAAAATCCTTTTGGCCAACAAATAACGGTCCTCAAATAATAAAACGCATTTAAGCGGAATTTATGCAATACATTCTTCAAATATAGCATCAACTTAAAACATGAATTGGTTGGGACTAATCCTTTTCCAAATTAGAGACCCTCATTATATTCCCAAAGTATTCCATGACACGATGACTTGTAATTTCCAAACGGTTTATAAACCAAATATACCAAATACACCAAAATCACGTTAACGTCAAATAACTTTCATTTTTGCAATAAATCACCAAAAGAATATATGCATGAGGTTTACACATCAAAATACCCGAAAACCAACGACAAATTTTTTATAAGATTTAACAACCCAATTTTACCAATTATGAAGACTTTGAAAAATAATACTCAACACGTTTAATAAATATAAAGTGACCACATTATTATTTCAAAATACCCATTTTGGCATGTACATAGTTTTCACAAAGCAACTTGAACTCACCTTGCTAGATTTAGGCTAAATCTAGATTTTTCCCCAACATGAGCTCATTTGAAAAAACTTGGATCCTCAAGCCAAAACTTCCAAAAACCTAGATCCACAAATTTCCAACCATAAATACACATATCCAAGTGTTTAGAATCATTCCCCAACCATCTTATATCAAAATCTCCATTTTGGCCAAAAACCCTAATTTGACCTAACTTCCCCAAAATCATCCAAACCAAAATTGGAGAAATATAAACACTATAGAGCCATCACTAGAACATTTATAACCCATAAACAATGGGGGAGGTGAATTTACCACTTAGGTTTTGGTAAAAACCTAGAAAACCCCTAAATTCTTGAAAATGGAGGTGTTGATGATGAGCTCTTGATCTTTGCTTCCAATCCACCACCAAATACTCCTATATATTCCTAAAACTAACAATCTACCCTTGAAAATCTTTCAAAAATGAAACCATTGCAACTTGAATTGTCAAAATCGTAGTTGAGATGAGAAAGATATAACCAAATGAATAAAGAGGCTGAAAATCGATTTTATGCACTACACCCCGACCGCGATTGTGACATGCTACTGTGCCATGTCACAATCGCATGGCAAGGTCTTCCAAAGTGTACTGATAGCCATTTTACCCCCTTGGCGACCTTGACATGCTATAGTGCCACTGGCACAGTCGCCTTGCACTATAGTCTGTCCCGTACCGCGAGTTTTTCGACCTTTTCTTTGATTGTTTTCTCGACCGCTTTCTCGACGGCTTTCCCGATTGTTTTCCAGACCATTCCTCGACCATCCTTCCGTCCATTACTCAATCGTTCTCTCGGAACATTTGATGCTATTATGCTAGCTATCGTGCCATTGTCATAATTTCATGGCACATTCGTTGAGACGACCGAACACTTGGTAACGCCGGTGCTATTGTGACATATGTCACAACTGCATGGAACTATGGTCGGGACTACCACACTTTCAGTACCATTGGTGCTATTGCGACAGATGTCACAACCACATGTCACTATAGCCGAGACGACCATACTCCTAGTACCATTGGAGCTATTGTGACAAGTGTCACAACCACATGGCACTATAGCCATACTCCATACTTGGTTCTTCCTTTACCCATTCATCCAGTTCTACATTTTTCCTCAATTAAGATAAAAATCAGGGTGTTACACCTCTGTCACCTCCATCTTCATTCTCGGCCCAAGCTTTTTGGAGTTGGTAAAAATCAATTTTTCTTAATTTTTATGTGCTATTGGATCCGATTTTGCTAATTTTGATAGTTGATCTTGGAATTACTTATTGTTCTTATTCCATGGATGTGTGTTTATCTTTAGATGATATGTTTGAGAATAAGATTTATCCTAATGTTGAGTTGGGTTACTGGTAGCCATGGAGGGCATAGGTTTGATGGACTTTAGAGGAGCTCAAGTCTGAATCTTGAGCCCCCTTTTGGTCATTAAACAACTTACTTTAGCAAATGTATTAGATAAGAAATATTGTTAAATCCAGGTGAGATCTTGTTTTTCTTGTTTGATGGATTTTATGATTAATATTGTCATTAAATAATTTTGTTGTTAGTAAACATTTTTAATAGTCCACTGATTTTATGTTACTATTGCTATGGAATCTTACTTATATGTATATGTGTACATATATGAATGTGTGTGTATATATATGTGTGTGTGTTTATGTGTTTTTGATAGGAATTGAGTTAAACCCCAAATTTATGTGTTGTTGCCATATCAATGTGTATATATATATGTGTGTGTTTTTGCCATATCATTGGGAGTTGTTATGCATTGTGTGTATATATGTGTTTTTATATATATATATATATATATATATATATATATATAT
Source organism: Arctium lappa (assembly GCA_023525745.1). Lineage (NCBI taxonomy): Eukaryota > Viridiplantae > Streptophyta > Magnoliopsida > Asterales > Asteraceae > Arctium > Arctium lappa. Next base: position 39,967,397 of record CM042050.1, on the reverse strand, counting down.
ATATATATATATATATATATCAATGGTATGCTTAATTATGTTGTTTTTAAATGCTAGAATTGATTCACTATTAGTTTTGATAAATTTTCATTATATTTATTTGTAGTTGGGTTACCAATTGTTTGGCAAACATTAGGTCATAATTGAAAATATTCATTTTATATCTATTATGTTGGCGTAATTTTAAAAAACGTATCTTTGTGTTTTAAAGTCATTCAAAACACCTTTCTTTCATTTAAATTTTCCTTTAAACCTGTGGTTTGACTTTCAGATAGCCAAAACATTACACATTGAGTTTTAGATACATCCAAAACACCTTTTTTTTATTTAAACATATGGTTTAACATTCACTTAGTCAAACCATTACACTTATGGTTATAAAGTCATCCAAATTTCCAACGGTTTGATTTTCAAATAGCCAAACCATTATGCGTAGAGTTTTAAAGACATTTAAAACATCTTTCTTTGATTTAAACCTAAAGTTTGACTTCAAATAGTCAAACAATTACACATAAGTTTTAAAGTCATCCAAAACACAGTTCTTTCATTTAAACCTACGGTTTGACTTTCAAATAGTCAAACCATTACATTTAGGGTTTAAAGTTATCTATAAAATATCTTTCTTGATTTAGAACCCATGGTTTGACTTTCAAATAGTCAAACCATTACACGTAAGGTTTTGAAGTCATTTAAAACACCTTTCTTGATTTAGAACCCATGATTCGACTTCCAAATAGTCAAACCATTACACGTAGGGTTTTAAAAGTTATCCAAACACCTTTCTTTGATTTAATTTTTCCTTTAAACCTATGGTTTGATTTTCAAATAGCCAAACTATTACACGTAGAGTTTTAAAGACATCCAAAACACCTTTATTTGATTAAAACCTATGGTTTAACATTCATTTAGTCAAACCATTACACTTAGGGTTATAAAGTCATCCAAATTTCCTACTGTTTGACTTTCAAATAGTCAAACCATTATTCATTGAGTTTTAAAGACATCCAAAACATCTTTATTTGATTTAAACCTACGGTTTGACTTTCAAATAGTCAAATTATTACACGTAGGGTTTTAAAGTCATCCAAAACAACTTTCTTTCATTAAAACCTACAGTTTGACTTTTAAATAGTCAAACCAATACACGTAGGGTTTTAAAGTAATCCAAAACACCTTTCTTGATTTAGAACCCATGGTTTGACTTTCAAATAGTCAAACCATGGCCTGAAACTCCTCTACACTACCTCTACCTTGATTATATTAACTAACTACTTCTTTCTTTATTGTAGTTATTAAATATGTCGACAGATAGAGGATGAATGTCATGACAGTCAAGGGTGTCTTAGTTTTGATTAGATCGTTGCAATGAATGGTTTTTTGGACTATACATATGCCAATGAAGGGACTGTTGAAAGGAAAACTATACGTGGTGGGAAAGTGCTTTGTATCAGATGCCCTTATTCCAAGTGTCAAAACTTACGCCATTAAGACAAAGACGTTGTGAGACTGCATGTGATGAAATATGGTTTCATGTCTGATTATACCATATGGTGGGCACATGGTGAAACCTATTATTATGCATTTCATCAAGACGTGGGTCAATCGTCTACTCCGATAATAGATCATATATGTTGAAATGGTGAATAGTCACATGGTACATGATGGCATGACATGGGAAGAACAAACCCATAATTCTTCTACCTAAGGATTTTATGACATGTTACAAGTTGTTGCCGAGCCTTTATGGGTTTGGGTGTCCAAATTACTCGAAATTATGAGCTGCGACGAGATTGTTGAATTGGTAGGCCGAATGTAATGTACCCGAGACAACATATAATCGAGTTGTTCCATTAACTAAAGAGATTCTACCCGAGGGTGATAAACTACTCGGTAACTTCTACAAGACGGAGAAGAGTTTGAAAAAACTTGCTCTACCAAAAGAAAAGGTCGATGCTTGCAAAAACCATTGCATCCTATTTTACAAACATGATTTTGAGTTGACCCACTATATATATTGTAATGAAAGACGTTACAAGACTAGTGGATGAAGCAAAGTCCCAAACTTGGTATTGACATACTTGCCTATTATTCCAAGACTTCAAAGACTGTGTATGTCAAAGAAGATGACGAGGAGATGACTTGGAATTATGATCATCAGACGGAACCGGGTGTGATGGTACATCGAAGTGATGGTGTGGGCGTGCGACATGGAAATAATTAGACATGGTACATTCTAACTTGGGTTCTGAGGTCCGTAATATGCGTCTTGGCTTATGCACTGACGGTTTTAACCCGAATGATTAAAATTCGAATCTGTATACACTATGGATGGTGTCTACTACTATCTACAATTTACCTCCTTGGATGGGTTTGAAAGATTCATATGTTAAACTTGCCATTGGTCATTCCTGGTAGAAAGAGTCCCGGTCAGAATTTAGATGTGTTTCTTAGGCCGCTAATAAATGATCTAAATATGTTTTATACGTAGGGCATTATTATGTAAGATGTTAATCATAAGAATAATTTCGAGATGAGGACTATACTATTACGGGCCGTCAGCGACTTCCCTGCCTACACAATGTTGTTCGGTTGGAGCACGCATGACAAGTTAGCCTGCCTTTACGGCATGGGCACAGTAGATTCCTTTCAGTTAAAAAATGAAGGAAAATCTTGTTGGTTTGACAGTTATCGAAGATGGTTACCTAGTTCACACTCCTTCTGAGGTGATCGGAAAGGATTTTTGGATGGATATAGGGTGTCATCCGATCTACCACCCGAGTTAACCCGTGAAGAAATATTGGAGCAGGTATGTCACCTTCCAACTGTTTTCGAGGGCTCCCCGTTCGAATTGAACAATAGAAAAATTAGCGGGTTCAGAATCACTCATAATTGGGTGAAGAGAAGTATCTTCTTGGAGTTGCCATATTGGAAGACGTTATTAATCCGACACAACCTGGATATCATGCGCATTGAGAAGAACGTTTTTGAGAATCTCTTTAACACTGTCATGGACACATAAAAAACGAAAGACAATATAAAGGCAATGAGGGATGTAGAGATTTATTGCAACCGACGGGAGTTGCATATTGCCACGTCAGGAAATAAAGTAGTGGAACCGAAGTCGTTGTACACTTTGAGCAAACAACAGATAAAACAAGTGTGTGAATGGTTGAAAAAGCTGAAGTTTCCAGATGGGTATGCTTCGAATATAGGGGGTGTATAAACATTGTAGACTAAAACCTTTATAGCTTCAAGAGTAGTGATGGCCATCTTGGACCGACCCAACCCGGCCCGATCGGTTAACCGAGACCCGACCCGCCTAAAGCCCGACTCGGCCCGACCCGGTGGAAAACCGGTTTGAAGCCCAAAAATCTGAACCGAGCCGTGTATTTGGAGGATTTGTCGGCCCGGCCTGCCTCAGCCCAAAACCGATTCACGACCCGGTTTTTGGCCCGGCCCGGCCCGATTCTCAATAATTCAAAAAAACTAGCCGTTTTGTTACCGTTTGTGACCATTTTTTGATTGTTTTTTTTTTGTATTTTCTACCCCTCCAAACCCCTATAAATACTTGTGTTGGTTATGGATAGTGACACCAACTTACAAAACGCAAAAAGCGCATACAATTCTCATTTCTCGGCTCTCGCTATATTCGTTTCTCGCAAGTTCTATTCTAATATCTCTAGTTCTCTACTCTCTACTCTCTACTCTCAAATCTCTACTCTCAATTCTCAAAATGGCCGAACAAAATTACCAAGTTATTGTCGAGCATGGACGAAAAGCACCGATTTGGAACCATTACAACATGGTGATGCTCCCTGACGGTACAAATAAAAGCGCAATGCAAACGGTGTGGAGATCTCCTTGCGGCGTCCGCAAACACCACGTTAAAGCGCCACCACGATTCTTCATGCAAGAAGTTGAGATCGGGTGACGATCCAAATCAACCCATACTTGACAATTCCGGTCAAATATGGTCGTATGATGTTGCGTTGGTCCGAGAAATGCAAATGAAAGGTGTCATTCAAGTGGGGTTGCCGTTCGGACATTTCGACAATCCTCACATTACGAACATGATCAAACTCTCGCTCCAACCACGCTACGTGGGTTCGGTAAGTCGTCAAACTCTTAGACGTGATGCTATAAAACTTTGGAAAATGGCCAAAAAAGATACGCAACAAATGGTTTTATCATTACCCAACAACGTTTCTTTAACGTGTGATATATGGAGCGCACCATTTGGATTGTCACAATCTTATATATGCATAACGACACATTGTATTGTGCCACAATCGTTGCAATTATGCAAACGTGTAATCATGTTTGAGCACTTTGGTTCGCCACATTCGGGTGAGCGTCAATTTTATATAGTTATGAGAAATATTGAATATTATAATTTAACTAATAAGGTTATTAGTATTTCATTTGATAATGCTAGTAATAATATGTTATGTGTGGAGAAATTAAGGTTGCCTTTATCCCCTATTTTAAATGGAAAATTATTTCATACACGTTATTGCGTACACATAATAAATCTAGACGTTCAAGACGGCTTAGTAGTATGTAAAAATTCTTTAACTAAGTTTAGGCTTATGTTACGCCGGATTTTCACAAAAGGTAAAAGCATGCAACTAGCATATATAAAATATTGCAAAGATGTCGGTTTTAAAGCTTTGGGACCGGCACACGATATGCCGGTTCGATGGAATTCGACTTACAAAATGATGGATAATTTATTAAGACAAAGACTATATATTCAAGCATTTTATAACATTCAATACTCGGATAACACGATATATGAATATGATTGGCAAATGCTTGAAGGCTTACATGATATTTTGGGCGATTTCAAAACTGCAACAACTATGTTATCCGGTATTTATTATCCAACAAGCCCTTTACTTTTAAATCAAATATATATTTTGGCAAGTAAAATTCTCAATACGAAGAACATTTCAACTTTCAAAATGTAACACCCGTATTTTTTGGTTTTATAATAATCTAGATTACCAACTTGTCTGGTTGCGACTTTTCGGGTTATTTCAATTCTTTCCGTAGAATCTTTTCCAGCGTTGTAGGCTCGTGAGTCGCGGTTTCGAAATCTGGAGTTTTGAGGCCTTGTACCTTCTGCGCGATCATGCCCGCGATAGTGACAGTGTCACTATCGCCGGGGGCACAATCGCGGCCGGCCTATGGGTCACGGTACATATGGCGCGAGTATGCCCCGCGATAGTGACAGTGGCACTATCGCCTGTCACTATCGCCAGCGGGGGCTGACCTATAAATCAGACAGCTCCGAATTTATTTCATTTATCTGATTTTTTGGGAAAGGTCTAGATCGTTTTGCTCTGCTGTTCTTGGTAAGTTTCCAGCCCTAAAACCTCCTCTTCATTTATTATTTCATCCAACCTTCTCCCTCCTCATTAATGGTGGTGTTTAGGTGTTTATACGCTTTGGTAAAGATCTTCAACTAGAAGTTTCTAGGGTTTTGGTGTTTAACCCCAAGGTGAGTTCATATTTCCTTTTTGCTAAACTTTATACACATCAAAATGCATATTTTGACTACTAAACATCTCCTTGTTTACCTTATTTATGTTGAGGAGTTTTGACCTAACTTGACAACTTTAGGAGATTTTAGGGTTTCTCACCCCTTTTTGTAAAAAGATGATTAAATACATGCCTTAGTACCACAAACGTGTTGTTGTTATCTTATGTTGAATAAATGTTTAACCTTTGGCTTCTAGCCAAGTTTACGATTAAACATTTTGAGAAGGTTTTTGGAAAAGGTTATTTGGTGGGAAGGAAACAAATGATTACTATATAAAGAAATTCATGTTTTTATAAAATGGTTTCCATTATGGAAAGGTTTATTTGGTGAAGAAACATTATGGGATTGAGATGTTAGCCTTATGATGATTATTTATGGGCTTGTGATTCTTATCAGCAGTTAACCATTAAATGATGATTTGGAAATTAAATGGTTTTACGAACTATATGTTTGATTATAGTTGGTCACATGTGTGATGGTGACGAGTCTAGACTATTACTAATGGATCCATAGGTATTTAGTTGGCTTATTATTTGGGGGTAACTCCCGTTTGTAGCTAGTTGAGACATTGGACCCTAGAGGGCAACTTAGTACGGTTATGTGGGACCGGATACTAGCCGTGGGTCGTAAATGTAAATCCTAGTGAATGAGCATGACTTGGATCATCGGGTGCCACCCTCCCACATCGTTATTTGGACCGGCAGGTTCACGGCCTTGATCCTAGTACGGTGAGCTCAAAACTTGGAAAGTGGCTTACTGAGTGTTTTGCCACAATCCTTGGATTCGGGTTTATACCCGTCGTCGCAAGATGAGGTCTGGACCGGAAGGTCACTATTTGTTTACTAAACCTTTTACAAGAATGTCGAAGAAAACAATATTTACGTTGCAACTAATTCTTTTCTATATTCATATAAATTGTATGTTCTCACTAGGCTTTAAGCCTAACGCTTTTTCTCAAACGATGTGTATAACAGGTTCCCTTAGCGGCGGGTCGTCAAGGGGTTGAGCGAAGAGCGTAGTATCTTGAGGGCATTTTTGGATGATAGTTATTTGGGAAGTTGTAACATTTAAACAATTATTCTTTTGGTATTGGGTTGACAACCAATGTAATCTGGCCAGTTGTAGTTTAGATTAGTTTGTTGTCGTTTCCCTATCTATTGTTACAGGTTTTGTAAACGCTCACACTTGCCATTATGGATGGTTTGCCCTATTTATAAATGTTATGTTGTCGAATTTCCGATTTTTAAAATTACCCCAAATTTTAGAGTGTTACAAGTTGGTATCAAAGCTCTAGTTTAAGTGAACTAGGCATGAATGTAAGATGTCTAGACTTAGACTGGGTATTGTTAGGCAATGACCGTGAGTTGGGTAGAACCTCTAAGATGGGATAGCCTTAGAGTCGACGGAAGTTATATCCACCAAACGTTGTGATAATGATAACGAGGACCCTTATGTGTTATATGTTCATAATCTCACTTAGCTAATGTTATTATGAGGATATTTTACGTAAGTGTACTTAGTTTGCTAATGTTATGACAATTGGTTGGATTAGTAGTACGTTTCTTCCATATTTGTTTCGGTCAACCTCTTTCTTACTCTTTCTCGTGCTTGTGTGGCAGCCATAGTTCTAGCATGGTGAACACTCGTAGTCGACCGTTAATCGATGGGGATTTGCGTGATGACAGCTCGCCTGAACAGAATCCCGTAGTTCGGACAACGATTGTCGTTCCTCCGGGTATGCCACCCATATTCACGGGAGAGGTGGAGCAAGTGCCAAGAGTGGAGTTGGCATCCACGAATCCGGTGGTTCAGGAGGTAAACCCTCAAGCCGACATAATGGCCAGCATCATGCAAATGGTGTCGACGGCAATGGAGAAGCAGCAAGAAGCGTTCATGAAGATGTTGGAAGATCGTGATGCCAGCCTCAAGAGAAACGAGGCGGTTGCCGAGAACGTTGTGATTGGTTCTGGTGGCACCGATCCGGGTATCAGGACGGAAGAGCACAGAGTCGTGGGTGCTCAGAAAAATGGGAGAAGTTGCTCTTACAAATCCTTTCTGGGATGCGGGCTGCCAGAGTTCTCTGGTTCTGACGACCCAATCCTATGCGTGAAGTGGGTTAGAGCTGTTGAGCAAGCTTTTGGCTCCGCAGAATGTGGAGACGATCAGAGAGTGCGGTTTGGCACCCAACTGCTGAGAGACTCGGCGCTCACCTGGTGGAATGTTGCACAATCCACTCTCTCTCCTACTGTATTAGCTCAGTTGTCTTGGGCCGAGTTTAAAAGAAAACTGATGGAAGAGTTCTGTAGCGAGAGGTCTATGGACCGCATCGAAAAAGAGTTTCGATCTCTGGTAAAAGGGAACTTGACAGTGAGGGAGTACACTCGTCAATTCTTGGAGAAACTCGATTTGGTGGGGCACGTAGCCCCAACAGAGAAAGAAAGGATCAAGGCCTACCTCAACGGCCTACCGGCGGACATGTTGTCCATGGTCCACAACTCCAAGGCTTCCAATCTTCGTGAGACGATTGAAGAAGCTCAATTCATGGAAGAAATTTTTGCGAGAAGTAAGGCGGAGAAACCGGTATTTGTTGGTGACAAGAGAAGATGGGAGGGCAACTCCGCACCTCCAAGGAGGAATCAACCTTTTGTCGGGAATAGGAGTTTCAACAACCGGCAAGAAGCACGATGGTGCCAAAGGTGTAGGAGCAAGCATTATGGCAACTGTAATTCTAGCTCCATGACTTGTGCCAAATGTGGAAAGATCGGTCACCAGGTCAAAGACTGTCCGATCAAAGGAATTGTATGCTTCGAGTGCAAGACGCCGGGACATTTTCGAAGGGATTGCCCAAAGTGGAGAACGGGGAGCGCCCCGGAGAAGAAAGAGAACCCTCCTAGAGTTCCCGGCCGAGCCTTCCAGATGACGGTCGATGAGGCCAAGGCATCCGCTGACGTGGTATCGGGTACGTTTCTTCTAAACTCCGTGCCTGCTCGTGTACTATTTGATTCGGGTGCCAGCTTCTCTTTTATATCGGTTGTGTTTCGTGAAAAACTTGCCATGCCCACTAATAGTCTAGAGAATGCTTTAGTGGTAGAGATCGCTAATGGGGAGCAAGTGTTAATCCGTGATGTCTTGAAAGATTGTACCCTTAGCATCGAAGGAAAGAAATTCCTAATCAACTTGATGCCAATGGTCATTGGTGGATTCGACGTGGTGGTCGGTATGGATTGGTTGGCGGACAATCATGCTGAAATCCTTTGCTCCAAAAAGCTAATCCGACTTCCTACGTCGGATGGTGACATGGTGGTAGTCTTTGGCGAAAGAAGGAAGGGAGATGTAGCGGTCATCACCATGGCTAAAGCGAGGAAGTGCTTGGTGAAAGGATGTCCGTCATTTCTAGCTTATGTGTTAAACGCTAAGCTCGAGAAGAAGAAACTCGAGGACGTGAAAGTGGTACGCGAATTTCCCGAGGTCTTTCCGGACAATTTGCCCGGTTTGCCACCCGATCGTCAAGTGGAGTTCCGAATTGATCTTATACCGGGGGCGGCTCCAATTGCAAGAGCTCCTTACCGGTTAGCGCCGTCGGAGATGCAAGAGATGATGGCTCAACTCCAAGAGCTCCTAGAAAAGGGATTCATAAGACCGAGCTCGTCGCCTTGGGGAGCTCCGGTCTTGTTCGTCAAGAAGAAGGATGGCACCATGAGAATGTGCATCGATTATCGCGAACTGAATAAGGCTACGGTGAAGAATAAGTACCCACTCCCGAGGATCGACGATTTATTCGACCAACTCCAAGGAGCAGGTTGTTTCTCGAAGATTGATTTGCGCTCGGGATATCACCAAGTGAAGGTGAGAGAGGAAGACGTTCCGAAAACGGCTTTTAGAACACGTTACGGCCATTACGAGTTCCTTGTGATGCCGTTTGGTCTAACTAACGCACCAGCGGTGTTTATGGATTTGATGAATAGGGTGTGCCGACCGTTCCTCGACAAGTCGGTCATTGTATTCATCGATGACATACTCGTGTATTCCAAGAGCGAGACAGAACACGAGCAACATCTGCGCGAAGTCCTAGAGGTATTGAGGAAAGAAAATTTGTTTGCCAAGTTTTCCAAGTGCGACTTTTGGCTTGAAGAAGTTCAATTCTTGGGTCACGTTGTCACTCGAGACGGAGTGAAAGTAGATCCCTCCAAGATCGAAGCGATGATGAACTGGGAGCCTCCAAAGAGTCCTTCAGAAATCCGAAGTTTCTTGGGTTTGGCGGGCTACTATCGTAGATTCATACAAGACTTCTCCAAGATCGCTTCTTCCTTGACGACTTTGACTAGGAAGAATGTGAAGTTTGTCTGGACCGAAACGCAAGAGAAGGCGTTCCGGACATTGCAAAAGAAGTTGTGTGAAGCTCCAATCTTGTCACTACCCGAAGGGTTGGAGGACTTCGTAGTCTATAGTGACGCCTCAAAGATGGGTTTGGGTTGTGTGTTGATGCAAAGAGGCAAGGTGATCGCTTACGCGTCGAGGCAACTCAAGATTCACGAAAAGAATTACCCTACTCATGATCTGGAGTTAGCGGCGGTGGTGTTCGCTTTGAAGCTTTGGCGACACTACCTCTACGGCACGAAGTGTACTTTATACACAGATCATAAGAGTTTGAAGTATGTCTTTGATCAGAAAGAGCTAAATATGAGGCAAAGGCGGTGGCTTGAGTTACTTAAGGACTATGATTGTGAGTTACTTTATCATCCCGGTAAGGCGAACGTAGTGGCTGATGCGTTGAGTCGGAAGGATTATAGCGGGAGCATTCGGGCCACCCTCTCAAGAATCGAACTCGCGTCGAGTCTCATTGAAAAGATCAAATCATCTCAAAGGGAAGCATTGTTGGAAGAGAATCTCAAGGATGAAGTCATGACAAAACAACAGTTACTCTTAACGGAGGATGGTCGTGGAGTGAAGCTGTTCAATGGTCGTGTGTGGGTACCCAAGGTTGGGGGCAATCGGGAACTTCTCCTTGAAGATGCACACAAGTCCAAGTATTCCATTCATCCGGGAAGTACAAAGATGTACCGAGACTTGAGGCTACATTATTGGTGGCCGGTGATGAAGCTTGACGTAGCCCGTTACGTAGAGCGTTGTGTGACATGTTTGCAAGTAAAGGTCGAGCATCAGCGTCCGTATGGGAGTCTTCAGTCATTGGAAATTCCCGAGTGGAAATGGGAGCATATTACCATGGATTTTGTGACTAAGTTGCCCAAGACTCTTCGAGGTCACGATACCATATGGGTAATAGTCGACCGGTTGACCAAGAGCGCTCATTTCTTGGCCATGCGGGAGACGCTACCGATGGACAAGTTGGCGAAACTTTACATCGATGAAGTGGTATCGAGGCATGGAGTGCCATTATCTATTGTATCCGATCGCGACAGTCGGTTCACTTCAAATTTTTGGGATGGCTTGCAGAAAGAGCTTGGTACGCGCGTGAAGTTGAGTACGGCTTACCACCCTCAAACCGACGGTCAGAGCGAGAGAACAATTCAAACGCTAGAAGACATGTTACGATCTTGCGTCATCGACTTCGGGGGTAGCTGGGACTCTCACCTACCTTTGGTGGAGTTTGCGTATAATAATAGCTACCACTCGAGTATCGGTATGGCTCCGTTCGAAGCCTTGTATGGGCGGAAGTGTAGAACTCCCGTATGTTGGCTTGAGGCGGGAGAGAAGCAGTTCGCCAGACCTGAAATCGTGCAATAGACGTCCGATAAGGTCAAAGGCATTCGGGAAAGGTTGAAAGCGGCTCAAGATCGGCAAAAGAGCTATGCCGATAAGAAGAGGCGACCGATGGAATTCCAAGTGGGCGACCTTGTGATGTTGAAAGTGTCACCATGGAAAGGCATCATCCGGTTCGGAAAGCGCGGGAAGTTGAGTCCCCGTTTCCTTGGACCGTTTAAAGTGCTTAAGCGTGTGGGCTTGCAAGCATAGCAGTTGGAACTTCCTTCAGAATTGAACGGGATCCACAACACCTTTCACATTTGCTACCTTCGGAAATGCTTGGCGGAAGAGGAGAGCGTTATCCCTCTTTCCGAGATTAGAGTGGACGAGGGTAACCGTTGTGTTGAAGAGCCCGAGGCTATTTTGGAGAAGAAGTCAAGGAAGCTTCGCCACAAAGAAGTCACTATGGTCAACTTGTCTGGTTGCGACTTTTCGGGTTATTTCAATTCTTTCCGTAGAATCTTTTCCAGCGTTGTAGGCTCGTGAGTCGCGGTTTCGAAATCTGGAGTTTTGAGGCCTTGTACCTTCTGCGCGATCATGCCCGCGATAGTGACAGTGTCACTATCGCCGGGGGCACAATCGCGGCCGGCCTATGGGTCACGGTACATATGGCGCGAGTATGCCCCGCGATAGTGACAGTGGCACTATCGCCTGTCACTATCGCCAGCGGGGGCTGACCTATAAATCAGACAGCTCCGAATTTATTTCATTTATCTGATTTTTTGGGAAAGGTCTAGATCGTTTTGCTCTGCTGTTCTTGGTAAGTTTCCAGCCCTAAAACCTCCTCTTCATTTATTATTTCATCCAACCTTCTCCCTCCTCATTAATGGTGGTGTTTAGGTGTTTATACGCTTTGGTAAAGATCTTCAACTAGAAGTTTCTAGGGTTTTGGTGTTTAACCCCAAGGTGAGTTCATATTTCCTTTTTGCTAAACTTTATACACATCAAAATGCATATTTTGACTACTAAACATCTCCTTGTTTACCTTATTTATGTTGAGGAGTTTTGACCTAACTTGACAACTTTAGGAGATTTTAGGGTTTCTCACCCCTTTTTGTAAAAAGATGATTAAATACATGCCTTAGTACCACAAACGTGTTGTTGTTATCTTATGTTGAATAAATGTTTAACCTTTGGCTTCTAGCCAAGTTTACGATTAAACATTTTGAGAAGGTTTTTGGAAAAGGTTATTTGGTGGGAAGGAAACAAATGATTACTATATAAAGAAATTCATGTTTTTATAAAATGGTTTCCATTATGGAAAGGTTTATTTGGTGAAGAAACATTATGGGATTGAGATGTTAGCCTTATGATGATTATTTATGGGCTTGTGATTCTTATCAGCAGTTAACCATTAAATGATGATTTGGAAATTAAATGGTTTTACGAACTATATGTTTGATTATAGTTGGTCACATGTGTGATGGTGACGAGTCTAGACTATTACTAATGGATCCATAGGTATTTAGTTGGCTTATTATTTGGGGGTAACTCCCGTTTGTAGCTAGTTGAGACATTGGACCCTAGAGGGCAACTTAGTACGGTTATGTGGGACCGGATACTAGCCGTGGGTCGTAAATGTAAATCCTAGTGAATGAGCATGACTTGGATCATCGGGTGCCACCCTCCCACATCGTTATTTGGACCGGCAGGTTCACGGCCTTGATCCTAGTACGGTGAGCTCAAAACTTGGAAAGTGGCTTACTGAGTGTTTTGCCACAATCCTTGGATTCGGGTTTATACCCGTCGTCGCAAGATGAGGTCTGGACCGGAAGGTCACTATTTGTTTACTAAACCTTTTACAAGAATGTCGAAGAAAACAATATTTACGTTGCAACTAATTCTTTTCTATATTCATATAAATTGTATGTTCTCACTAGGCTTTAAGCCTAACGCTTTTTCTCAAACGATGTGTATAACAGGTTCCCTTAGCGGCGGGTCGTCAAGGGGTTGAGCGAAGAGCGTAGTATCTTGAGGGCATTTTTGGATGATAGTTATTTGGGAAGTTGTAACATTTAAACAATTATTCTTTTGGTATTGGGTTGACAACCAATGTAATCTGGCCAGTTGTAGTTTAGATTAGTTTGTTGTCGTTTCCCTATCTATTGTTACAGGTTTTGTAAACGCTCACACTTGCCATTATGGATGGTTTGCCCTATTTATAAATGTTATGTTGTCGAATTTCCGATTTTTAAAATTACCCCAAATTTTAGAGTGTTACACAAAACATGGTAGCACCAATGAAAGCAAAATTGTTAAAATATTTTAAAGAGATCCTCTTCAGTTTTGTTTGTGTCGCGGCATTGAACCCGTATTTAAATGTTACGGGTGTCGAAGTTTTAACACAATCAATATGTGTAGCGTTTGGTTTGGATACGGCTACAAATTCTTCTTTTTCAAGGAACCGCATACTAAAATTTAATAGTGATTTTCATCAATTATTTAATATTTATAGAATTAATTATGGGGAAAGAAGCCAACAAACCCCTAAAACTCAAATGTTTTCACCGGGTTCTAGTTCTAGTTCTCGTGTCCGAAACCGAGCCGACTTAATGGCAAATTTAATGAGCTCGGTTTTAAATGAATCTAGTAAAAAATCTAGATTTGATGGGGATAATTTGGGTGAATTCAATATGTACATACATACTAATTTTATAGCGGCATCCTCCACAACCGTCAACGATGTTGAATCACTAGATTTATTAGAATGGTGGAAAGTTAAACAACATCAATACCCGGTTTTGGCAGCTATTTTCCTTGATATACTAACAATCCAAGCTAGAACCGTAGCTTCGGAGTCTGCTTTTTCTCTTAGTGGCAGGATCATATCGGAGCGTTGGTCAAGATTAACCCCGGAGTCGGTAGAGTGTTGCATATGTTTGAAGGATTACTTGGATGGCCAACAAAGAATTCAACATGAAACAAACTTGGAGGCGAATATAGACCAATAAATGATTCATCTACAATCACAATTTAATTAACCTCAATACACACATTCATTCTATACATACAGTCTATAATAAGGTCGGGTGCTACTAAAACCCAATAATCGTTACTATCTCCAAATTGCGGAAGACTTCACCAAATACTTACACTTGTGAGGAACTAAGCACATCTCTTCGTAGTAATGCTAGAACTAAACCCCCATCTGGAACCTGATGCACATGCCGACAAATAAAAAGGTTAGGCTTAACGCGTAGTGAGCTCAAGAGTTTCCAACATATATGAATTAATCGTTTAAAAAGGAAGAATACAATTGAAATCATAATCTTTCAAAATGATATGCTTCAAACGTGAAAATTACTCGTTTTCCAATAATATGCATTTTAGACGAATGAGGCGCCATAATAAACGTTTTCCAAACCAAACGGTTGTAAGAACTAAGACCCCAAAATAACACGCTTCTTTATAAATTAATTTCAACACATAACTCACTCAAAAGGAGAAGAGAAAGCCGACTCCCAATTTATGAAACGTGGATAAAATTTTATATCCCGAAACACCCAAACACAGGTGGGGTATAATACTCAACCCAGAAACCATGGATAAGATCCATATATACAGAACGTCACAAAAAACGGGGATAATAAAACTCAATACTCAAAAACAACACCTTTCGGTGACGGGGGAGACCCGAATTTCATCGAATGTGGCGGGCACACAAAGTTAAGCCACTTATCAATGTTATATGAGTGTCACTTAGGATAAAACAATCGTTAACATCAACCTTTCCGGGTCTATAGCTAACAAATCAACAAGCTCAACAACTCCATGTGTATTGCCTGGATAATCATCAAGTTCAACCCCTCCAGGTCTGTACCTTGGAAATCTCCGTGCACTCATCAAGTTCAACCCCTCCGGGTCTATACCTTGGAATTCCAAAACATCCCAGTTAAGCTCGTTCACAAGAAAATTGCAATTATTGGTCCGAAGACCCCATGCCTATTTCAAGTTACAATACGGGGATATTTATCCCACTCAAACTGACTCTTATGCCTATGGATCCAATGCATTACAGTCTAAAACGTTACATGACTCAAACGAATGAACTAACGCATTCAAAACATGTAACTCTCAAATAAGATGCAACTAAGTACACCCATACGTCCAAGTCTCCTTAACGAGCTACCAAAACGAAACAAATGTTCCAAAGACCCATCTGAGTGTAAACCAATCCCCAAAAGGCATAATGAACAATTGACTAAAATACGTGAGCCAAAAGGATTACAAAACCAAAATACGTCTTTTCCCAAAATCTGTCTCTCAAATCACAATTGGCCTTCGGCCCAAAACTAAAAGGTTTACCAATTCTAAAATGTTCCCAAAGTCGGGAATAACCAAAATCAAAGGACTCACACATTCGTTCCTTCAAAACATCCCACTACATAAATGATGCATATTTCCAACAAACACTAAAAGTGTATTTTTGACCCAAATAATCTTCGTCTATGAATAAATTATTAAAACACCTTCATTCATGACTTATTTATCAAAATGTCCAAAAATCCCAAATGTGGGTGTTTTACAAAGTTTAACAAGTTAAACACTTCAAATGGTCAAAAGTTACCAAATAATTCAATTGTTGACAATTTTATGTAAAACACATAAATACTTTAAAATGGACATTTTGGCATGTACAACGTTTTCACAAATCAACTTGAACTCACCTTACTAGATTTAGGCTAAATCTAGATTTTACCCAACTTGAGCTTCCTTGGAGAAAACTTGAATCCACGAGTAAATCCTTCCAAAAACCTAGATCCACGAGTTTCCAACCATAAATAATCACATTCAACCATCTACAATCGTTCCGCAAACATTTTACACAAAGACCTCATCATATATCCAAAACCCTAATTTCCATAAATGAAGAAAATAGGAGGTTACCTTTACCATAACTTGAATCCACCAACCACACACTTCTAGATCACCAAAACGAGCCATTCATTCCAAATCTTAAAGTTGATAAAAATGTTTGGGTGAAAACCCTAGAAGTTGATAAGGATGATGAAGAAGATGAACACATTTTAGCCTTAGCCTCCAACCTTGTTAAATGATGAGAAATCACTTGGATTCCTTAGTTTTGGTACCTCGAAAGCCCAAAACCGACAATAGAAGCATAAGGGTTTGGTTCTTGAGAGAGGAGGATGAAAGTTAGGGATGAAACAAGTGAAAAGGGGTTTAAAATCGGGTTTTAAAACAAGTTGAGGCCGACTGCGATTGTGCCCGGCGATTGTGCCCAGGGCACTCTCGCTGAGAGTGTACCACGGGTGGTACCACCCCTGCGACTTTGACACGGCGACAGTGACACTTGTCATTGTCGCGGGCACTATCGCCCAACCTCTCCCGAGCTACGAAATTTGACCTTTTTCGACGCTAAGACCTTCGACACTCTTGGGGGGTTTTGAATAATGTTTTATCAATCGTGAATCCCACCATTTACAAGTTGCAAAGAGGTCTGGGTGATCCTTACTTACCGAAAATTACGGGTGTTACACGATATAAATTTTCTCCCACGAAATATTCACAATTCCAAGGTACACTAATCCCACTGTGCAACCTGACTCCAAATCAACAAGCCAAGTAATGGATAATATTACGTAAACAATACATGTGCATTTAGAAACAATTTCATATAATGCGTGATAAAAATACTCATAAGTGTAAATCATGTCATAATGCTCGTAACCAAATTCAGTGATCAAAATCATTGGCAAAACATTTCACGTATATGAAAAGTGTTTAGGGAGCTCACCTGAACTTCGACAACGCACCACACGCATTTAAACTCAAAAGTGGTCAAAGCGAACACCTAAAATGGAAGACATAAGAATGGTATTAACCCTCTAATTACATCCCAAAACTATCCTTATTAATCCCCAAGACAATCTCCCAATCGACGCTTCGATCCTAGATCCACACGAGAAATGAAGCAAAACCGAAGAAGTTGCCTCAACAACAACTTGGGCGGCCTTTCCCGTGACCTCCAGGTCGTGTGGGAAGTCGCGCAAGTCGCTGGAGGTCTTCCCCATCCTGCACGAAGGTTTCAGCAAGAATCCTCAAAACCCCTTACACCCAAACCTTCCCATATTGATTTTAAACTCCAAAATTGAGGGAATCAATGTCCCAAACCATTTTATCCATTAACCAACCAACAAAGCATCATTCAGTCTAATAAAATCCATCCATTTATGAAGGTTTTATCCACCAAAACTTTAGAATGAAAATCCTTAAAGAAATTACCAACAATGGTGGTTTTTCCCAAATAACCATTTGGAAAATAAACCAAATCAATCCAAGCGCATACAAATCTCATTTCACCCACAAAAATCGTAATTAGATTTCTACAATTGAAAATCCCCAAAAATCCTTGATGACTTGGTTGCTATAAGAAGATTCAACAATGAACTCCATCTCCAAAACTCAAAATAAAAGAGATTCTAACAAAAATAAATATTTCACTAAGGAAACCCCAATTATGTAAAGCTTCAATCAAATCTTTCTCACTCATGGATTCAAAATCCAAAAGTTTTATAAATAAAATTCTACATTGGGAGGCTAGAACCATACCTTAAATGGAGAATCAATTTCCTCTTCTTTTTCTTAAACATTTTCCCTTTCTTATTTTGGAATTGATTTCATTCGTCACTTTTTCTTCCCAAGATTTCACTCTCCCAAACTAGCTTCCCAAGATAAATTAAAAAAAAACCTCCATGAGGAAAGTGGCGGCTAGGGTAAAGGGTTTATAACCCACATTTACACAAAAGCCCTCCAAAATTATAGTCTATACTAAGCCACCCCCACATTTCCATTATAATTCCAAACTTAGCATTTGGGTTATTACACCGCCCTTAAGTTAAATATATGAAACGAATTCATATATTCAATATGGGTCACACTCCCCATGAACACATTATGATTTTATTGCATACACACACTCACAAGACCTGCCTTTAAGAATCACAGGCGATAATTCACACGTTATAAGCAACATAAGGCACACAATATGTACGACTTCGCGATAATAGAGATTAAGGGAAACTCACCTGAAGTCTGTACTAGGATCTTTTGCTTGATCTAAGAATCTTGTAACAACCCAGTTCGCGACATAGAGTAAAACTAAAAGTTTTTAACTAACAACGCCAAACGGCCCAAATTAAACATCTACATTACTAAGGTTTGCGGAAAGATAACCTATTACACAACTGAGATTACGAAGAAAGATAAACTAAAATGAAAGTCTTCTAGCCAACTCCAGCTTACACCTTCTCTTTGCCCTTATCTGCTCTTCCTACCTCACGCCTACCTGAAAAGGGTTTTAGTTTTAAAAGAGCAAGGGTTAGACCAACGGTCTAGTGAGTCCCCGCTAACAAAAGTTTTCAACAACCAAGATGTAAAGAAAGTAATACTTCATATAAATAACCCATTCAGATAAAAGGAAACAGTGTTGAAGTTACTACACATATCTAGCACACACTACCGTTACCTATCGATAACGACGTAACCAACTCATATTGCCTTAACTGGGACACACCCCGGTATAAGTTTAGACGGGACACACCCCCGTTATTACCACAAGTGGGACACACCCCCGATAATTACGCAATTCCCACAAATAAGGTATGCACACATTTAGAATAACAACATTTGTGAGCACCCAACAGATAACCTCATAAGTGTTAAACAACATAACCAACAATACATTAAATGACATTCACAAGTCTTTAACCATTTAATCGCAAAAGCATTTAGTTTAGAAAAACTCACATGCATAAAACATGGCATTTTCACCATAAAAGATTTTAGTTCATAAAACTCACTTGATGGCTTTTGCTTACGCCTTCACGATTACTTCAACAGTCGGGAATAACTCTTATACCAAAAGCGGCGCGAACCGGTAAGTTCCCTCATCGACTCAATAAAACTAAGTATAAACTTTTCTCGCTACCACCTTCTAATTTCACTTTAAAGGAAATATAGAGGAATTATCGGGTGACCCACAAACTCCTCGGCCCAAACAGAATCGCCTGTCCGACCCAACAATCCCCAAATTAAATGTTCGGCTAACGTGGGTTGGCTCTAAGAATAAAAACCCAGGTTGGGTCCACCACCACCACCCGGGGTGGTGATGAAGTTGCTCGGATCACACGCCGGGGGTCGCCCGGTGGCTCACAGCCCGGGGTCGCCCGGTGCCAACCTGCCCGGGGTCACCCGGGATCGACCAGCTCAAGGTTCCCGGGGTCACCCGGTCGCTTCACAGACCAGGGTCGCCCAGTGTTTACGTCCAACATCGAACGACAACACTTCAAATCGATAACAGATTAAATCCATATCACGATACCGACGATAAACCCTATACCAAAACCCCCCTCTATTTGATTGATTTAAATCCATTTAAATCTGTCTATTAGGGTTCACCTAAACAATCCACATGAAATAAACAAACCCAAAACCTACATTCCTCCATTAGATTCAAATGTTTCTTACCAGAACATCAAAACAACTAGACTTATTCTACTAGACCAAAACAAATAACAAAAGAGATTACCTTGTCTTGAAGCAATATTATGCAGACTTGAATCCAGAAGAAATGCTCTTTTGATGCTCATCCAAGAATCGCCCAATAGTCTCTCTCTCCCTAGATAATCAGTCGCCAAGTAAATAAATGATAAACTCCTTAGGGTTAGACCCTTATATTACCAAGTTACCACTAACCCCCTTCAACTTTGATTTTCTTACCCTTTAGTACCTAAACCTTATTGGTTAATACTTAAACCCAGTTATTACAAATCTTTTAACCACGCACCTACATTTTACACCTTACATGAGAGTGATGAGTCACTCGAGTAACTCGCACACTTTCTTGAC
Source organism: Arctium lappa (assembly GCA_023525745.1). Lineage (NCBI taxonomy): Eukaryota > Viridiplantae > Streptophyta > Magnoliopsida > Asterales > Asteraceae > Arctium > Arctium lappa. The sequence continues at coordinate 39,947,221 of CM042050.1, read as the reverse complement.
TACTTAAAACTCTCTATAAGACATTATGGATCTCACTCGATAGCACTGGTGAATAACACAGAAACATGAGACAGAAACCCAGAAGTCGGCTACTAGTAAGTCTGGGTCATACCGGGTCTGGCTTCCCCAGTTTCCCGGCCTCCCCGGATCCCCGGTTTCCTGGCTTGCATGGGTCCGGCCTCCCCGGGTTTCCTGGATCACATGCCTTTCTCGGGTTTTTCCCTCAAGTTACCTTCCCGGGTCACTCTCTCGGATAACAACCCCTCCTACCCGGGTCTCATCACTACCCGGGTTTCTCTCACTCCCGGGTTGGTGCGATTCCCGGCAAAGGGTATCAGTGCTCGAAAAACCCACTATAATGCATTTTTAACTTATCAAAAATCCCTCCCTTAATGATTGAGTCATAAATGGTTACAAACAACATTCTTAACTTCATCTATTAATGATGAATCATTAATCTAGCGATTGCACCACAAATTGTCGGTCCACAACAATACTATATCAAGTTCTTAGATTAACAACACATAAAGATTACCAACATGTATTGATATATAGAAATGGTTATAAGGTTGATCAGATTAAAGCTTCGATTTGTGTTCTCTGTTTTTCTCTCTAATACACCTTTTAGTGTGTGTTTGTGTGTGTTTATTGTTAGAGAGATTGAGAGATATCACAAATCTACCAAGTGTGTCTAACACACTACCTTAGATAATATCTAGATATTAGATCTAGATATTATTTTCTAATATAAAGTAAACTAGAAACTAATTAAGTAACTTTATCTAACTATTACCATACTATAACTTAGATATTTAAATCTAAGTAAACTAAAACAATTACATTGACATTTATTACAAACGACATAGACTTTAACATTGAGAGTCGACGTTTCGGCTTTAGCTTCAGATTGCGATCTTCGTATTTGGATGATCTTGAATCCAATGAGACTGTGTCTTAACAATCTCCCCCTTTGTTTCAAGATCATTACGAAAATAATTTTAGCAATTCAGTCTTCTTGTTCAGCTCAGAAGATGCAATCTCTTTCTCTAGCTCTTAAATCAGCATGTCTTTTTCTAACAATCTCCCCCTTTGAAGAGTGGACGTGATTCTTGAAACATGTGATCTTTGCCATTTCTTTTGTAGTCATTCTCCCCCTTTTTGATGTTAAGTGCAACGACTTCATCAAAATTATTTGTAAGAAATGTCTATCTTGCAGTTAGAGCCTCTGATTCGTCAATTCATAAGATATTCATCCAGATCTTTGCAAATCTAGACAAAATAGTCGTGTAACACCTGAATCAACTAATGAATCAGTGAGAATGCCTGTCAGTAACACTAAGTCACTGTGTGTAACAAATACACTTTGGAAAGGAGCTGTTTGATGTTGACTCCCCAGGGCTTCCATTTAATCATCGAAACACCACAAAGGTAATTTCTATAAACGTTATGACAAAGAAACTAATTCCTTGTGTGTTCGTGCTTGTGTTAGAAAGAATTAAGCACTTGATGATTGCTTATTGGCTCAAAATTGTGTAAACCACTGAGACAACAGTAAGTTAAACACAGACTCAATGTGCATGATTGAAGTGCGAAGGTGGAGCAGACTTCCTTCTTTTCAATATCCAGATTTTCCAAATGAAAATCAGATAGCATATGTGTTGCGTCCCCTTTGAAAATGTGAAACACTTTCTTGTTGAGAAGAAAATGAGTAGATAGTGAGGTTTGATCAAGAGTTGGCATGGGTTAGTTGCCTGCTTTAATAATGTTTACCAAAGAATTGTGAAACAGTAGTAATGTGGCTACCCGGCTCAGAAAAAGTTGGTGCAGAGTTGTGATATTCTTTTTAACTCTGTTCTCACACGCTCTTTCTTTTTAACATTTAGCTTTCTCTAATCACACTCATTTCTTTTCTCTTTGCACACTCAATCACTAAGGATTAACTACTTGGGTAGAAATCACTGGTTAAGGTGATTCCATATAAGTTGTGTTAATTCCTAGCACAATGAATTTTGTTTTCCTATGATGCACGTGATGCTCAGATTAGTTTAACTATTTCAGTTAAAGCACAATTTAGATCATGAAAACATTTAAAATTCCACTCCCAAAATATAAAATCTGTTGAAAAATCAGGAAGTGGTTTGAACATTAAAAACAATGTTTTCCAATGATTGAAAGTTGTCCTTCTTTCAACCATATATGAGATTAAGATAAAGGATTATACCTTTACGTGTGATCTTACATCTCATGAAGTTAAGCTTAAAGTCATAAACATATGAACTTGTAAGCATCTCTCAAAAATTCTGCAAAAGTCTTATGTCAAGTCAAAGTAAAATTTATTCACTTAAAATGAAAAGACAAAAAGCAGTAAAACTTTTTAAAGTACGAGTTCTGATCAGAAATAATCAGAAGTCATCACCTTTTTACTCCCCCTGAAATTATGCATCAGACAATAATGTTAGTGAAAAACATAAACACTAACTCCTTCTCAAATATTGATCATCATATCTGAGAAATGCATAAAATTTCAGACAAATATGTACTCCCCCTTGAAGGTTGATTTCCTCATTTGAGTATCAGAGTACAATCTCTTTTCCAGCACGAAGTAAGGTCTTTTGATCTTTGAAGTGCGAGTCCTAAACTGTTGTGTTTAGAAGTCATACTTCGTTGAAGTACGGGTTCTAAGTTGATTTACTTAGAAGCCTCTTCTCTCCTACTCCCCCTGGACAGTAGGTACCTGCAACACATAATCATCCCTTTTCTTTGGTATCCATTTCCAATTGGATCCAAGAGTGTTAGTTACAGTTCGTGTGGGGGTTACTGAGTAAGAACCATACCAGTAATGGTCACTTGTCTTGTGAACAGGATCATGTGTACGACAATAAGAACAATACAATTTCTTACCTGACAACCTGATTAATTGATCTCTCGTGTAGACGAAATCAGGTTTACCTTTCAGCGCATTGTTCTTCTTGGCATTCTGTGTATGTACACATGAGTTTTTACATTTCAGCTCTTCTTTAACTGGTTTCCTGTTCAAGACCAGTTCAGCTTCTTCCTGGAAGCTTCTTCTCCTTGTTTGTGTACCTGAACTATCTCTATTCCTGTCATAGAAAAGATTAGTAGAATGAGTCTGATTAGAAGATTTAACTGACCTTTTGAAAAGAGCAGTTTTCTGATGTGAGCTTGCGGCTGGTTTGTTAGAACCAATTGAATTATTTCTAGGTGAGTGGATTTTTGACTCTGGAGTCGTTCGCTCAGTCACCACCACCGTCTTTGAAATAATATCTTCAAGCTCTTTGACCTTTGAAGAATAACTGTCTCTTTCTTTGATAAGGAGCTCAATCTTCTTCTCAAATGCAGACTTCCTTCTTTTCTCTGTTAGTGCAAATTTAGACAATTCAGATAGCTTCTCGGTAAGTTTCCTAATTGCAGCTTCAAGGATGCTTCTTTCTTCTTTGAATCCCTTCTTAGCACCCTTCTGATCATTTGCCTTCCTCTCTTTGGCAAACTGATCTCTTTCTAGAATGATTACTTTCTCAAAGTCTTCAACTTTTTGAGAAAGCATTAAACATTTAAGCTCGAGTGTCTTCTTCTCTTCAACACTCTTCTTGGAAAGGTCTGCATACTTCTTTTCAAACTCTGATAGTTTCTTTTGAAGCTCAGAGTTCTCAGCTTCCAAAACCTTAACTCTTGATGACATATATGATTCTATCATAATCTTAGCAATATGTTCCCATAACAGCTTTCCTGTAGCCTCTTCACGTTCTAGTGTAAAGAAGATCTCATTTGAAATCTCCTCTGATATTCCTTGCAGAATAAAAGATTTGGCTAAGATGTCAACTTTATATCTTTTTCTTTACTCGTCTGAGTACATATCAAGTGGTACTGGAAGCTCTTTTTCTTCTCTTTCTCCATTCTTCTTCACTAGAGTATAAACTCTCCTTGGAACTGTCATAATTCCGTACTCTAGAGATCTTTTTATAAGTTTCTTCAATTCATGTCTATCTATGAAATCCATGAACTGATCTTTCCACTGCTCGTACTCTCCTCTGAAGAGTACAGGTGGTTTCTCATCCATACATATTGAAGAAGCTTCGCTTGATGTCATCCTATTTAATTTGATGTGCAAAAAGAACTTGGATTTGACCGTTAGTCCATATAAATTTGATCACACAAGAAATTTTGTCCCCCTAGGCAGACTTAGCACAGGGGTCCTGCTACCCGGTTAGCGGGTGGGGTCAAGGGGCAACGCCCTTGCGGGGGTATGGGGACAGCGCCCTAGAGAAAAAAAAATTATGACAAATAAAGACCCTATTACAGTTTCGAAAAATTCTCAGAAAAAAAAAATTCTAAGTGTGCAAAGTGAGATTTGCGTTTCAAGTGGGAAGCGCAAAGTAAGGTTTGCGTTTCACGTGGGAAGCGCGAACTGAGGTTTGCGGTTCAAGTGGGAAGCGCAAAGTAAGGTTTGCGTTTCTTGCTTGATCCGAGAAGTGAAGTTGAGATGCTTTGCGTTTGCTTTGAGGAGCGCAAAGTGGGCTTTGCGTTTCACTTGAGACGCGTAAAGTGGGACTTTGCGTTTGATTTGGGACGCGCAAAGTGGGACTTTGCGTTTCACTTGGGACGCGCAAAGTGGGACTTTGCGTTTCACTTGGGACGCGCAAAGTGGGACTTTGCGTTTGATTTGGGACGCGCAAAGTGGGACTTTGTGTGTGTTCTTCTTCTGCTTTGCATATGTTCGTCCTTAAACTTCGAAAATCGACTAGAATTTGTTCATGAAGCGATTAGCAGTACCAAAACACTACCAATATGTCTAGAAACACTTCTATAACTGAAAGTAAGCACTCAATCTCAATAAAACACCCTATTTGAAGAAAAATTTTATCGCACAGTAACTTTCTTCCACTCGACTGTTTTCTCACTAAATCCACAAATTGGAACTCGAATAAAGCTTAATACTGAAATTAATCACACACAACTCGATCTAGCATGTATTTCGATCACAACCTGATCGATTTTAACACATAAAACAGTTTAAATCTCGAAATCGATTTTCAATAAGAACACAGAGATGTTTTTCAGAAAAAGTTGATTTTGATCTTAATCAGGCTCTGAAACCAATTGTCGGTCCACAACAATACTATATCAAGTTCTTAGATTAACAACACATAAAGATTACCAACCTGTATTGATATATAGAAATGGTTACAAGGTTGATCAGATTAAAGCTTCAATTTGTGTTCTCTGTTTTTCTCTCTAATACACCTTTTAGTGTGTGTTTGTGTGTGTTTATTGTTAGAGAGATTGAGAGATATCACAAATCTACCAAGTGTGTCTAACACACTACCTTAGATAATATCTAGATATTAGATCTAGATGTTATTTCTAATATAAAGTAAACTAGAAACTAACTAAGTAACTTTATCTAACTATTACCATACTATAACTTAGATATTTAAATCTAAGTAAACTAAAACAATTACATTGACATTTATTACAAACGACATTGACTTTAACATTGAGAGTCGACGTTTCGGCTTTAGCTTCAGATTGCGATCTTCGTATTTGGATGATCTTGAATCCAATGAGACTGTGTCTTAACACAAATCCAAATAGAAGGGTTGTCGACTAATGAAATCCCATAATTTTCTTTACTCCTGAAAGTTCAAAGAAACCGAGAGAGGGAATACCTACCTTGAAGAAGACGTTGATTCACACTACAAATGCTCTCCAATTTTCCAGATTCTTCAAGGGTTACCATAATTCTCCAATTGCTTCCTCTAGCCGCCTCTATACACACAATAGGGCGAGTTTTTGAGGGTTTTAGGGATTTATATATATATATTAAAAAAGTCCACTTGTAAGTTGTAAGGGGGGAAATAATAGTTAGACAAAGACTTAAAAAGACCCTTTTGGCTTACTCAAGATGTTTGAAATCACCGACCAACTCATACAAAAATTGAGATTCACAAGATTGATTTTATAAAAATTCGTAGGTCAAACATTTTATAAAACTCAAAAGTTTTATTCTTCAATTAATTAGGAAGTCCTTTTAAAAAGCATATTTGAGATAACAATATATTAATATTTGAAGTCTTTTTAGAATTAAAAGTTTCGTTTAAAAAGCATATTTAAGGTTTTCGCTAGAAAATTTGAAAGAATTTTTAAGCTTTATACAATGATTTTCATAAACTCATTATATAAAACCACATTTTATAATATTAAAAAACAAAAAAAAAACATAGATTTTGGTAGAAGCACATTTTATAGAACATGATTTAAAAAACGTTATTAGAAATACTCATTCAAGAAATCAACCTCACTTTGGTTGACTAATTGAAATTATATTGGATGATTTCTTCATATCTTGCTCAAACTTGATATATTCTTAAATTTGTCGTGGCACATATTCCAAATGTTGTTCAAGTGATCTCGAGAATGTGACAAGTTTATTGAGACGATCTATAGCTTGCACTCAAACTTGATTCCAAAGATATGTATATCAATATCGATTATTGTACATCAAGTAAATCATTAGTACATAGATGATTTATATGTTTGATATATACTATCACAAAAATAATTATAAAGATGTATAGAGTGGGTGATCTTTTGCAAACCATACAAACTTGTATCAACCAATCAAATAATTCCATTTTTTCTAATTTTTTAAATTAAAAAGGGCATTAATGTAAATTGACTTTTAATTTATTAATTATAGTAATTTGTAATATTTGCTAGCATAATCAAATCATTAATTATTTGATACAAACCATTATAAAAAATAAATTTTTAGATTACAAACCATGGTTCCCATTTTCAAAAAATAATGAGAATCTTAACAATTTTCGCAGAATGAAATTTGATGGAATTTGAATCCATTGAAGAAATCTGACTTTGAAGGAATTTGAATGAAATTTGACCACGCGTTTGGTTGGTAGAAATTGAATGAAATTCAATTCTTTCACTTTAGGCAAGGAATGATGAATTCCTTGATTTGTGAAATTCAATGGAATTCAAGGGATTTCACCGTGATCAATATGTTAACCAAACAAAGAAATTGGAATTTGGTCAAATGAATTATTCATTTCAATCCCTTCAAATTCCTTCAAAATCCATTAACCAAACACCCTTAAAAATGAAAATAAAAATCAATTCCATTTGAGATTCTAAAGATGTTATTACGGTTTATAAAAAATAAGATTTTTACCAATCTTATTTTAAAAAATGAAATAGAAATATAATATTTATTAGAATATCAATTGTAACACCCTAAAGTTTAGTGATTTCAAAAAAACTTAGAAACTTTTGTAATATAACGTTTATAAATTGAAGCGAATTTAAACCTGGGACATTTGATTTGAAATAAATTTTCACAAATGACATCACCCCAAGCATGGAGGAGAGAATATGCATTTACAATACACAAAAGAAATGGAATGAGGACCGACAACCTACTTAATCTAAAATATTCTAGTTTAGATTATAATTGGGTGTCGTCATCAATTCCCAAAATATCGACAAGTAAAATGCACACTCTATATCTCGCCAAATGCTATGTCCCCAAAATGTTGACCCAACTCTCCGCTCAAGGATTAGCCACCCCTCCACTAACGGAACCTGATATGTACACCAAAGCAAACAAGTGTTAGGCTTTGAGCCAAGTGAGAACATCCAAAAATATGTGTGCAAGAAAATATAATACATTGGTGAACATTTAACAATAAATTGGGTAATAATAATAAATGAATCCTCCAACGTTTGAACCTAATGCAAGACGGGGGAGACCCGTTCCACCATAGGTTGTGACGGAACACGAAAGTAGCCCACAAACCATATGGAGCACTTAGTTATAATGGTTATTTACCGACGTCAACTCTATCCATGAATCTTTAGTCGTTAGAACATCAACTCTATCCATGAATCTTTAGGTCAATGTAAATATGGGTTCAACTCTATCCGAGCCTTTACCCTAAAGAGTCACCAAGTTCAACCCTATCCATTGATCTTTACCTTGGGACCTCACCATTTCCAAAACTAACATGATTCACCAACATAACAATTTGTATTTTGCTATAAATTCCAAACACATGAATCTCATGTCATGACAAGGTAAATCCAACTTGCATGTATAACATTTCTTTTCATGTAATCTCATTCTACACAACATGGGAATTATATTAACCTTACGTTCTGTTGGGTATGAAAATAGGCTAAGTATGGATAGTGTTGCTAAGAGTTAATGCTTCTGATGTTGTTAGTATTGTTTGGTTAGTACTGCTTGAAGATTACTACTGCTAGTAGTATTAGTGCTGCTTGAAGGGTTAGTACTGCTAAAAGAGTAGTTAGTACTGCCAGTCAGAAATTACTACTGCTAGCATGTTAGTACTGTTGTTGATAAGAAGATGTTGCTAATGATTAATGTTGTTGTTGTTGATAAAGATGACTTAAAGAGAAAGACAAGGAGATGAAGATAATTATGGAATGATGTTGAAGATCAACGTTTTCTTTAATAATTATCTTGTAATATGTTTTATATATATAGTCTAGAAGTCTTTTGTTTAAAAGATAGAAATACAGAGAAGATACGTAATTTTTTTGTTCTGGAGAGAATTAGCCTCAAGATTATTAGTGATCATTTCTTTAGAGAAGTATTGAACGTCTGTTGAGCCTATTCAACAGATTGAGACTTTGGTTGTAATCATTAAGTTAATTCAATATAACTTGTGATTTGAATTTATACACTGTTTCATTGATTTGTTGTTAAAGTGTTATTTTGCAACTTCTTTAACAAAGTTTCTGAGTGTTAAATTAAATTCTTGTTTTGAATTTCGATCCTGACAAGTGGTATCAGAGCGTTAGGAACTCAGAAATCAACAATCATCATGGACGGATCAAACGACAGTGTTCTGGTTTCAAAGGTTCCCATGCTCAAACCTAATGAGTTTGACATGTGGAAAATCAGGATCAGGCAGTATATACTTCTCACAGATTACTCAATGTGGGACATCATTGAGAATGGTCCCTCAAGTGAAGGAGAGATAGGAGCAGATGGCAAGAGACCTCCACCAAAAACTGATGGAGAAAGAAAAATCAGGCAGACTGAGATGAAAGCCTTGAGCACTCTGCTCTTGGCAATTCCTAATGAATACCAACATCAGTTTTGCAACTGTGCTGATGCCAAAATCCTGCGGAATGCTTTGGAGAAGAGATTTTCAGGTACTAAAAGCACTAAGAGAAATCAGAAAGCAATTCTCAAGCAACAGTATGAAAACTTTATGTCTACAAAGAATGAGTCTATGACTCAAACCTTTGATAGATTCAACAAGTTGATTGGAGAATTGGCCACTGTTGGTGTCAAGATGGACCAGGATGATGTCAACAGAAAGCTTCTAAGATTTCTTGGTGAAGAATGGGTAATGTATACAGTATCCTTCAGGCAAAATGATAATCTGGACGATAAGGAACTTGATGACCTCTACAATAATCTCATGGTGTTTGAAGCAGAGGTTGAATCAAAGAAGAAGCCATCTGGATATTCTCACAATGCTGCTCTCCTATCATCTACTACTGATTCTTCTGCTAGTACAGAATCAGTTAGTGTTGCTTATGGATCAAAACAGGATGGATCCAATGCTTCTGTTTTGGAAGCTTTCTTTGCTAGTCATGCTAAATCTTCTCTTATTAATGATGACCTAGAGCAGATCAATGTTGATGATCTTGAAGAGATGGATATCAAGTGGCAAATGGCTATGCTCACCATGAGGATCAAAAGATTCATTAAAGAATAGGAAGAAACAACTTTGCCATGAAAAGAGAAGATGGTGCAGGATTTGACAAATTCAAGGTGGAATGCTACAAGTGTCACAAGCTGGGGCACTTTGCAAGAGAATGCAGAGGAGGAATGTCTCAACAGCATGGAAACAACAACAAGAATTCATCTCAAGCACTTGTATCACAAGATGGAATGGGTTTTGATTGGAATGACCAAGCAGATGAGGCAATCCAGAATCAAGCATTGATGGATGAGGTTTCAGAGTCTTCAAGCACAGCAATCCCCACAGAGGTAAAATCTAAACTTTGCTCTCAAGTCTGTCTTGAAACTGTTAAAAAGTACAGGGATCACAATCAGAGCATGTGTGATGATCTTAAAAGGTTGGAGAAACATAGGAGATAGTCCAATTTGATCATTGTGAATTTTGAAGAACAGATCAAGGCATACCAAGCCAATGAACTTCAACATTCATATGACCACAACTATTGGAAGTGGGAGAAAAAGGAGTTAGAGATTAAGCTAGAAAAAGCTAGAGAGGAATGTGAGAAAATAAGGAGTGAATTTGAGAAGGCCAAATTAGATATTGAGAAATTTTCAAATGCTTCTAAAGCAATGGACTCTTTACTCAAATCTCAAGTTCATGACAAACTGAAGAGAGGTATAGGATACAACAACACCCCTCCACCTTACAATAACAATTATATTCCACCCACCTCATACCTCTTAGAAAGACAAGATAAGAAGGACTTACCTGCAGGAGCCACTGAAGTAGATCCACTAGACAGAGTAGTGGTAAAGTCTGAAGAAGAGAATACTGAGGATAAGAATAAGGAAGACCAGAAGGAAATTCCCTTAGAAAATCATATTCTTACAAATGAGAGGGGGATGGGGGTAAACCATTTGTCAAGAGTGAGAAAGTGGAGATGCCTAATATAGGGAAGGAGAATGTTGAAAGTAAGAATGAAGAAACTTCCAGGAAAGAAAAGGAAAAGGTACAGGGAGATCACTATATGCAAACTACTGTTGTAAATCCATGTACTTGTCAACAGATCAAGCCCCAACATGATAAAATAAGGGGAAATCAGAGAAACATAAATAACCAGTGGGCTCAAAAACAAGGAATTGATCTTAGCAAAATCAATAGACCAAAGCTTTGTTTTATTTGTGGCAAGTTGAATCATTTAGCCAAACACTGTTATTTCAATCCTGTTAACCAAAGAATTACTTTTCAAAGACAAATACAAAATTCTGTTGGTTATAGGAAGCAATCAAGACGATTAAGGAACCACATGGCTGATAATGTGAGAACAGCTCCAATGAAATCTCTTATTCAAAATAAGTTTGCTAAAGCAAAAGAAAATACTCCAAGCAAATCAAGGAGTAACTCAAAGAATAGGAAAACAAACAACTTTGTCAAAATTTGGGTTCCAAAATGCACTAAACCTATAACCCATCTCTCTCTCTCTCTCTCTCTCTATATATATATATATATAGACATGGACGGAGGTTCAGGAGAAAACCTCAAAAAAGGGAAAACCGAATAACACTCTGGTAGGTTTTTCCCTTTAATCTGGACGGTATGCACTTGTGCATACAGGTAAATTGTGTTTTTTTTTTGGTTTTAATGCACAAGTGCATTATGTACTTGTGTATATGCACGTGTGCATGTTACAAATTACTTGTATGCACAAGTGCATACCGTCCAGATAAAGAGCTACCAGGATGTTCTTCAGTTTTCCTTTTTTTTAGATTTTTCTCTGAATCTAACCCTAAAGACATGACACATTTACACCAAAAATTTGTTTTTAATAAAATGCATTAGAGGGATTTGTTTGTTGTTGAATATGAAAACATGGGTAAATCCCACATTCCCACTTCACCTCCATCATATAACAACCAATGGTTTTTTAGCCACTATTTGATCCCCAAATGTAGCCTCCAACGACAACTTTTCACATCATATTATCAAAGGGTATTTGACTTAGTGGTATCCGAATTACTGATATAGCTCAACACCCTAGCTGCCCAAAATAACTTATCTCGGATAGAAGAGAAGTCTTAGGTTTTATCTCTCCCTTTTCTTATCTTTTTAGGAAAAACGACAACCATCCCAACATGTTTTTCCCTCGTAGTGTTTTGTTTTATTCTCATAATAAAAAAGAAAATGATACAAGCATTTCTTTTTAGGATAGACGCAAAATTTAAGCTAAGGACACCAGGTGGGTTTTCTAACTTAAAACCTCGTAAGTTTACGAAGTTGTTTTATGTACATTGATTTTTAGTTAAATGATTATGTTGCTTTAACTGTTGAAGAGATGGAAATGTCATTTTTGAAGTATCTTTATTTATGCAAGCTTTCTTACTTGAGTTCTCTTTCATGCAATATAATATGCATACATTGTTGTGAGCGGCCAAAGTCGGGGGGTGTGACCCGCCTGTACTCATACCGGGGGGGGGGGGGGGTATGCTATATGGGAGTGTGACCCATCTAAGGCAGTATGAGACAGACACGCTGCCACTTTTGTGACAGTAGTGTGTGTCGGAAGTGAGTTTTATGTGTAGTTCATGATTTCAAACTAAAAGGATTTAATTTATTATAATCTTTTGATTATTGTGATCATGCTGTATTTTGAGGGATCTCACTAGACCATTGGTCTAACCCTCGCTCTTTCAAAAAAAATTAAAACCCTTTTCAGGTCGCCATGAGCTAGGTAGCGCGAGCAAGGGGAAAGAGAAGGCTTGATCGAGAGCGGGAGTAGCAGACTACCATAGATTACTTAGTTTAGTAAAAAAAAAATCTCAGTTGTAATAGGTTGTTTTGATGCAAACCTAGCGAAAATGTTATTTTTTATAAACTTCTGGATGACATTGTCACCATTTTGCAAAAAAGTATTAATGGGTTTTGATAGTTTATTTTAAAGACAAGATTTTATAAAGATCTCATTCATATAATATTGATTTTTAATTTAATTTGTGTTTTTATCGATATTAAAAAGACCAATAACGATTTTTGACTCGACTTTATTCTTCAATTTTAATTATGGTTTTCAAAATATTTTGTGAATTATTTTCTTGGCATTTTCTGACTTTAATATATTTATCGAGACAACATAACTTAATATTTTTAATTTGTTTGTCATTTTAAGTGATCAGTTTTATACGATTATAATCACAATCACATAAACTAATTAACATTGTTAGATCTAAATACATGGAGAGGGTTTGTCAAGTCATCAAAACTTGATATACCTAAAGCGTAAAAATACCACTCATTTTATTGTCATTTGAACCCCAAAGTCTATTGTTTATATTGTTTTAGCAATAATATTAATACATCATTTTTCTGATTAATTCTTGTTTTTAAAATGAAGTGACATATGTGTTCTTTTTTTCAATCGTAAATGTAAAGCGAACAAAATTGTTAAAAGTTGCTTATTGACATCTTATTATTTGTCGAGAGAAGGAAAAAGATTATTTGTAGAAAATGAAAGACCTTTTAAGGAGTTGATCCATTAGCTTGTCAATTTGTTTTAAATAATCAAATTGCTTCTGGTTTGTCTTAAGTTGTGTAGACAAGATCACCTATAAATGGATTACCATAATGTAATGATCTATCTTGATTATTTTGGTTAGGTGCATGTCTGCTCAAATCCAGTTGCGTAATAACTTTGTGGCTATGAAATGATCTTATTTGCTTAGATTGTCAAAAATCTTTCATCGTGATGCTTAGATTTGTCATTATTTAAAAAATGGGAAAATATTGTTGGTATAAATATAAAATTTCGATTTTGCCCACATTTATTTTTTATAATGTGTTTTAATAATCGATAAATTAGTTCATTTGTTTATAAAGATATCATGTTTTAGTATGCTATGATTTTATTTTATATTATTGGCATGCAAAAGATGGTGTATTATACATTTTGAAGCTAAGATATCATATCATAAAATATGTCAAATGTTGTTAATTTACGAAGTTTCAAGTTTGTCGAATTTAGTCGAGTTATGGGTTTCACCGGAGATGCAATTGAGTTTATCTGAGTTACGGGTTTCATAGAAGTGCGTTGTCTGATGGGTTTCATGATGCAGGTGCAGAAAACGAAATGCAAAAGGTAATCAAAACGGGGGTTGTGAGATGCATAAACAGATGCAAAAGGAGATGCGGCGACCCTAATGGGTTTCTTAAAAGAGTGCGGGTGCAAAAGAGGCATAAGAAGATAATCATTAGAGAAGACAATTTTCGGAGAAGAAGATCATCGGGGAAGATACAAAGTTATCGTCGTCTTTCTTTTTGTAATACATATGGAAAAGGTAAAATAACCAAAATACCCCTAATTTAATTGGAGTTAATATACAAAGATAATGGTTATTAGTGAAAGGGACGAAAACTTTTTTTTTTCCCGACATGGAGGAAAACTTTGTAAGAAATAAATATTATGGACAATTTTATTGAAAACTAGAAATGTACCCTCACAATGCAGCGGATTTCTGAAAGCTAGAACTCGAACTCTCGATCATTATTCATACTTTTTGTTAGTTTTTTTTATTTTATTTTATGATTTTGAGAAACCTAGATTTAAAACAAAAATATATTTTAGTTTAGTTTAATTATGTTTTTTTTATAAAAAATAATAATAAAAAAATTTGTTACGGGTCAAAAAATGTTTAATTTAAATAATAACTATATTTAAGATATTTTATATTTAAAATTAAAAAGATAACATACTTCAATAAAAAAAATAAAAATAAGGTATTTTATCTCGAATTTTCTTATATTTATCGGTTAGTTATATCAATAGTTAAAAAATTTAGATATTTTAGAAAATAAAAATAAGTGCTTGTCTGCAGTTAGTTACACGAATTCAAACATTGAGCTTTTATAAGATGTATTTATGTTTAATCAATTTGTACTTTTGTATTTTAAGTAATATGCATTAATAAGTGGTACCTAATGCATAAAAATTAGTTTTTAAGAATTTAGCTTAAATGTTTTATATTAGTTAAAATTCAAAATTACAAGTTAATGAAACATAATTATAACTTATTAAAGTCTCATGTTTTATTTGTATAATTAACTGCAAATAAACATATTAAATACATGATAAACACTATGAGATAAATTCTTGTTTTATTTTTTTAAAATACATTTATTAGATCAATGTATGTTTTTATAATATAGTATAGATATATTAGTTATGAGATTATAACTAATATAGATATAGATATATTAAAAGCAAATCATAAAATAAAAAATAAATATTGATAATAGTAATATTGATCAAATCGTCCAATAAATATAAAAAATAAATATTGATAATAGCAGATAATATTGATCAAATCGTACATTAAATATAAAAAACAAATATTTATATTAATAAATGAGTATCCATTCCACAAATAGATGATGGTGATGTGAGATATTGTGCTTGAATAAGTTGTACCAATGTATTATAAAATTATAAATTAAGTAATTATCTTTAATTAGTTGTATTTTATGATTAAAATGTTGTAATTAAGAGTTTTTTATGTCTTTTTTTATAATATAGTATAGATGAGTAACATCAAGAACCAATTCCAATTTTTTATTTATTGTTTTAATCCACCATGTTTTTCATATCATATTTTGAATTTTTGATAAATTTTATTAAATATTATATTATATTTTTTTTCTGCAACATATGCGTAAAAAAATGATAAATTATAAATTCTGATAGCAATTAAACTATAGTATGTATTAACTGAAAATATAAATATGAATCTAAGAAAATGGAAATAAATTTATCAACATACAGACATGGATGTTAGCATATTAGATGTCTATTTTCTTCTAACTTTTTGGATAACTACGATTATATTTGGAAACTATATAATAATTTATTTTATGATAGATTTTATAATTTTTTTAATAAACAATAAATTAGTTAATTTTTTTGAAAAACTAATTCAGATAAGGTTTCAATAAATTATAAGAACTTTTATATCATTTTTTTTTTCCATTTATGTATTTTATATTTATCAACAACTAAATTATGAGACAGTTTATCAAACATAACTGAAATCTTATAGAATTTACTAGAAGCATTTATAATAGGAAACCTTTTTCAAAGTAAATTACATTTTTAGTCCCTATGATTTGTTGAAAATTTCTGTTTTCGTTTTTATAATTTTAAAATTATATTTTTTAATCCTTATCGTTTATAGACAGAGATTCAAGGAAAACCCCCAGATAAATGAAAAACTAAAAAACACCTTATCAACCGTTAGATTAGATGATTTGATGGATATGATTAAACAGACAGTTACAACAACATTTATGATGGATATGATTAAACTGACCCATCGTTTATAATTCATTATCTTATTCGTTCTTATGATTTAGATTTTATTGTTTTTTTTTTTTCATTCTTATAGTTTACAATTAATTTATGTTTTAGTCATTTAGAGGGTCTATGTATGTTTTAGGCTCATTTCTTAAAAATGTCATTAAAATGTATAAAAATAATTAATAAACAAATTTAAATAAAATTTACTCTAAAAACTTTAAATAAATATTAATATAATTTGATACTAATTTTATGAATTTATATTTTTAATTTTAATATAAACAGATTTAATAAAAATTAATCAACAAAACAAAAAGTAGATTATTTTAGTAAAAATTAAAATAATGGATAAAGTTGCTTGTTAAATATAATTTATAGTTAATTTATTTATAGGTTAATTTTTTTCAAGAGGCTTTTTCATTCAAAAAAAGAAAAAAATTATATTTTTTATATCAGACTCAAAGTGAAAAAATGACAACATACAAAGTAAAGTATAGATTTTAGTGCAAAAAGTACAAGTGGATAATGCATAGGCGGTCTGGAATTTGTTATTTAAACTCTTGCAAAAGCATAGAAACATCCGAGGGAAGCAACCGCCGTTACAATTTACAAATCCACATCTCTCCTTTGGCCTTTGGGGGTTATTTATTTCTCTGCCTATATATATATATATGCACATGAATGACACATGTATCTAGCTTAGCTATTCAGCGAGAAATTTTCATGTGCATTTGGTAGTCGGTGAATGATGCAATCCCTAGCTGTTTCTCTCCGATCATCACCGTCGTTTCACCGATTTTCTCCGCCGTTGGACCCTCAAGCCACCGCCATTTCCGGACGAAGCAGAACCAGTCCTACTTCGCTTTCGTTCCGCATTCGTAGTCCGCTTCGTTGTGTTCTTCAATCTCCGTCTCTAGGTAATCTCCTTTTTTCCAGGTATTGGAGGAATAACGGAATAACATTGTGTTTTTGCTTAAGAGTAGTTGATTTTGTCTCGTTGTTAAGTTAATTTGAATCGGAAATGTGTTTTGGATCGAGTTTTTTTTTTTTTTTTTGGATGATTGGTTTAGGAAATTATCCATAATGTACACAAGTTCATTGGACTAAGAATGAAGTTTGTAATTGTAATCAGAATGTGAGATTTTGTTTTATTTTGCTAATTTCATCTCGAATGATTGTCGTGTAGTTGCGGATAAAGCAGAGTTCATTGAAGCTTCAAAGAAAGGGAATTTGGTGCCGCTCCACAGATGCCTATTTGCTGATCACTTGACGCCGGTGCTCGCTTACCGCTGTCTGGTTAAAGAAGATGATCGGGAGGTTCCTAGCTTTCTTTTTGAGTCGGTGGAACCTGGTTTTCTATCTTCACAAGTTGTAAGATCATTTTCACTAGTCTAACATTTTATTCACAATTTCCTGGAAAGAAAAAAAAAAGCGATAATGAAATTCAGCTACAAAGGTGGTTTGTTACACGGGACGGGGACATGAATGAAACAAAACTTGTTTTCCCACTTTTGGTTTGACAATTAGCCCGGACTTGCAAAAAGTGCATTTTTTATGGGTGGAACAAAAATGTATGGCGATTGGAAAAAGTTGGTAAATTACTAAACCACCTGTATAACATTAAAATCCTAAAACCTTATGCAATTTTTTCATCCACCTTATCTCAGTCTCGACCGTTCTGGCTTGTTCAATACCATCCGTGTAACAAACTCACCATAAAAGTCATTTTGATTTCCATAATTATTGTCTGTACACTGGAGCAAAGAACTAGAATGCTAAGATAATTGTCTTATGATGATATTTTAAGACTCCAGAAAGGGGAAGCGCCCCCAAGGCATTTGATTATCAGATTGGATATTCAGAATCGGTTGCTGAGAAGATATCATTGTTTTATTTTAAGATGATTTTCTGATATTTTTATCTTAATTTGTTAGGGTCGATACAGCGTGGTTGGATCTGAGCCATCAATTGAAATTATGGCTAAAGAAAACAATGTCACCATTGTGGATCATACAAAAGGGAGTTTGATTGAGAAAGTCGTTGATGATCCTTTGGAAATTCCAAAAGGTCTCTCTGATGGTTGGAAACCTCAACTTCTTGATGGCCTTCCTGATACATTTTGCGGTATGGTCTAGTGTTAATGGGGAATAAATGTTGTTTAACAAAACTTCATTGATTTATCGGTTGTGTTTTTTATTACTACTCTCCAATGGCTGGATCCAGGGAAGTCACACTCATACAACTAGTTTCATAAATTTATGAGGAGCAACGTTGTATTATTAGTTATCCCCTAGTTCACCACTACTACTCTACCAGATAATTGACTATAATTACTGTAGTTCTTAAATGTTGCTCCCTGTGAGAATGACTTCATGTAAAGGTGAAGGCAGAGTATTATTGAATCCTTTTGTGGTGGGGTAGTTATAGAAATATAGGGCATAGTGAAACCTTGTTTCATAATTGAAATTGTCCTTTCTTTGTTTAGGATATGTTCCCTATCGTGGGTATGGCTTGGGTTTTTTCATCTTTTTTCTTGTATATGCATATATAGATTCATGCAACAATGCCTTTAACCAAGACAAATGTTTAATGTTGTTTATAGATATACGGTTATTCATTGTCTAAGTTTCAGTATGGTTGGTGAAGCATTAATTGCTCCTTCCCAGAATAAGCTTTCTTGTTTAGCCACTTAAAGTGCTTTCAACTTAACACCCATGAGGATCATTAGTAGTCTAGTAGCAGTCCCAAGGTGGGGGTAGGGAGGTTGTGCTGTGCATGGTTTTAAAAAGTCTCGAGGCGTACCTTTAGGCGAGGAGTGGGAAAACCGAATATGAGGCGGCGCCTCTAGTGGGCTCGTTGAGTTGTACGGCTCGAGCCACTGAAGCGAGACTGAGCAGTGCTGAGGCAGGCATTGGAAATTAGGGTTTAAAAATTGACTTACTGATTTTACTTTTTATAAAGTAAGCCCGTTCTCTTTCTCGCCTTTTCCTAGTTGCTTGTAGTTTTCATTTGTCATCTCCAACGCCTTCGCCTGTCTCCCAATGTGAAGCGCATCACGTATATATATATTTTATTTCCCACTTTGAAGAGTATCCGGTAGACATATATAATTTATTTCTTCTCCAGTCTCCCACTTTGTAAATATTTAGTTTTATATATATTTCGTATAATATATTATGTTATACATATCCTCCTCGGGGCTTACGCTTAGGACCGCCTTGAGGCTTATGCCTCGCCTCGTCGAGGGAAAACGTGTCGAGGCCCGATTCCGCTTTTTGAAACCTTGGTGCTATAAGGCGCTTACGTTGCAGAAAGATGTTTCATTACAATCTTTTTGAGGGCACAAATAATCAACATCAATTTTTGTATATTGACGAGGCAGTGTATGACTTCGAAGGTTGAGCCCGTTGGTAGTAAGTGCAATGAATTGATTCTTATTGCTCTCAGTTAGGCATTTATAAAATATCATATTTTAAATTCCTTTAATTTTTGGTGTTGTATAATCAGTATCAGTGAACAAGCCTTTTAGAAGTATGAGGAAGTTAATGTTAGAATAATCTAAAAGTAGTATTGCTAAGCAATTAAATCTGAAGGAGCAGCCTTGGTTACAAACTGGAAGTCGTTGAACATAGGAGGATTTTTAAACATGAACAGTGACTGAATTCCATGGTTGGGCCCCTTGTACTTTCATAGGTTTAATAGACAGATATAAGACTTCATGGTTCCTGTGGATTTAGAAACCTTTTTCTGGTAAACAAGCTCTATCTGCGAAGTAGTATGTATCCTTTAAATATCACAACAAAATCTTCCCTCGCTTACATTTTGTTGCAAACTTATAGAAGTCCTCCCAAAGTTTATCACTTAGACGGGGATGCGTAATGTTGAATCTTTTGTAACTCTACCATGGACTGGTTTATGGGTATCTCCTCACTTACAATTTGAACTTCTAATCGTGAACAGGTGGGTGGGTTGGTTATTTTTCGTATGACACAGTTCGCTACGTGGAGAAGAAGAAGCTCTTGTTTATAGATGCACCACCAGATGACAGGAATCTACCAGACCTTCATCTTGGATTATATGAAGACGTGATTGTGTTTGATCATGTGCAGAAGGTACTCACAGCATAATTAAATACGGTCGGATGGGTTCTTGCACAAGAAATAAGTCTTGGAATAAGAACTTTTTTGCATGCGTGCAATGGAATATGGCATTTTATTTCATTCTGGATAAAACTCATAGAAAACCAAAGTGTCTAGACTCTAGAACCTTTGGTTGTTAAAAATGGCACATGGCCATATCATTAAACCAACTTAAAGGGCTTTTTTTCCTTCTTCCGTTTTGTCTGTTTTCGATTGAATATTTTGTCCTGATTTTGGTAACTATTTTGATCCTCAGAAAGCGTATGTAATTCACTGGGTGAGGCTTGATCAGTATTTATCTATTGAAGAAGCTTATAAAGATGGAATCAAACGGTTGGAGATATTGGTGTCTAAAGTACATGATGTTGATGCGTAAGTGACTGTCTTCTATTATGATTGTTCTTATGGTTCTATGATCCAATTTTTTACATTAACTTTCTTAGTTCTCAATGATTAGCCCAAGGTTATCTCCGGGTTCTGTGGAATTAAGCACCCACCAATTCGGATCTCCTCTGGACCAGTCTAGCATGACCCGTGAAGAATACATGGCGGCAGTACTGCAAGCAAAAGAACATATTCTTGCAGGTGATATTTTCCAGATTGTTTTAAGCCAACGCTTTGAACGCCGGACATTTGCAGATCCCTTTGAGATCTACAGAGCTTTAAGAGTTGTGAATCCAAGTCCATACATGACTTATTTGCAGGTGCATTATTCAAGGATCAATCTTTTAATTCCAACTTTTTTAAGTATATAATATTTGTATACGTCAAAGTACACACACTCCTCACCTTTGGTGAGGTTTGAACCCTTGACACCAATACCAGTAACCTTGGTACCACTGGGCCAATGACCCTTTGGTTTTTCCAATTATTTTTCCCATATGCATTTTTTACAAAACTCCTTGTGATGTTTCACATTGCCAGGCTCGAGGGTGTATCTTGGTTGGTTCAAGTCCAGAAATTCTCACTCGTGTGAAAAACGTAACTTCTTGAGCTTCCTTTTCAAATATCCCAAAGTATTTGTATTCTTGTATAATTTCATCGAAGTTATATGTCTCTTGACAGAATACGATTGTTAATCGACCTTTAGCTGGGACTGTAAGAAGAGGAAGGACTACTGATGAAGATAAAGAGTTGGAGCATCAGCTGCTAAATGATGAAAAACAATGTGCAGAACACATCATGCTGGTTGACTTAGGAAGGAATGATGTTGGAAAGGTTCTTCATTCTGACTTCTGTTTCAACTAAATATTTCCGTGGTTCATACTGATTCAAAAAGTTAGTTTCTTAATCCCCATTGTTGACTTGTAACTTGGGTTTAGGTTTCAAAATCTGGTTCGGTGAATGTGGAAAAGCTTATGACTGTTGAGCGGTACTCACATGTGATGCATATCAGTTCCACAGTAAGATGCTACCCCTCTGCTTGTCAATTAGTTTCTTTTTAACATCGAGTGTGTTTGGTATGCGGAAGAGACTAGACTGGACGGTTGTGAGTGAGGTAGGCAGGTGAAAGAATGCCGGAGGCTTTAGGGTTTAAATTTGACATGGGTAATTTAGTAATTAACCAATATTTTCTCATTTCCCTGATTTTGTTTCACTATTTTAGTGGGACAGAAGAAAAAAAATGCATTTTTGTCCTACTCAGGTCTTGTCATGTCCATGTTTGATGTCACGCCAAATGTGAAGTTTTTGTACTTTCATGTCCCGTGTCTCGTATACCAGACGCACCTTGAACATCTTGGTCCAACAGTACTATTAGAAGGGAATGACCTTCCGAGTTATGTTACTTAACTTTTAACCAATGCAAAAATGGAAAAACTTCTTTTTTCCAACAAAAAAAAAGGATAAGAAGTTTTGGACGGAAAGCGTCAGATATGATGGTTTCTCTTTGCATTTATCAAATTGATCGGGCTTGCAAACTATAGTTTCTTTTTGCATTTTTACAAGAATGATGATCAATTGAAAATTCACTTGTTCCAAAAATCTTGAATCATTGTTGCTTCCTTTTGGTGCTGAAAGGTGACGGGGGAGTTGCGTGATGATCTCACTTGCTGGGACGCCCTTCGTGCTGCACTTCCTGTTGGAACAGTCAGTGGTGCTCCAAAGGTTTGCTCTTCACCATTTTTTAACATCACCATCCAGTTTTGCAACATGTTTGTGTGCAATATATCAAACTACTACCCCCATAGGATCTCATATGCAAGCTGTTAAAAGAATCTTTAGATATCTAAAGGGAGCACCCAGCCTGGGCCTTTGATATCCGAATTGTTCCAACTACTTTGCTTCAATATCATTGATTCCAATTTTTATACAGGTCAAAGCCATGGAACTGATCGATAAACTGGAAGTTACGAGACGTGGGCCCTACAGTGGAGGATTCGGGTGGATTTCGTTTTGTGGCGAAATGGACATTGCACTTTCTCTGAGGACCATGGTGTTTCCAACCGGAACCCGGTTTGATACCATGTATTTATACAAGGAAGACACGAAGCGAAAACAATGGGTGGCATACCTTCAAGCTGGTGCAGGTATTGTTGCGGATAGCGTTCCAGAGGACGAGCAACAGGAGTGCCAAAACAAAGCCGCTGGTCTGGCTCGAGCGATCGATCTTGCGGAGTCGGCTTTTTGCAAATGATTTGGATGGTGGTGAAAAAGAATAGGTCAGAATGAGATAGGATTTGTGTCTTTGTTGTTGCAAATGCAATATGTATGTTATATTATTGTTATTGATGCTGTAGAATTTAACGAAAGTGTTAAAAAGAAAAACGAACTAACACGTAGTGTTGGTTCACAGAATTTAACGAAAGTGGAATGAAAAAATTATTTTAACCAAATTTCTTGGCCTTGTTTGGTTTGTGGATTGAAGTGACAAATTGTGCAAAATTTATTTAGTTTCATTAGCTTTCCTACATGTAAAAACATCATCGTAATTGCAAGAAAGTTTTACATTTTTTGAGTGTTCATTCCCAAAAGCTACCTTCTAGTCTCTACTATGTTTTATGGTCGAAAACCCATTTATTTTATAGGCACCTCATAGTCATAATTTTTTCTTTCAAAAAGCCAACAAACTACAATTCACCATTTTATTCTATCTTTTTTTCTTTTTATTATTGTAAATGTATCTTTTATTGTTTCCTAAAAGTGATATTATTTTGTATAAAATTTATTTGAAAGTTTCTTAGGATGTATATATTTTATTAATATAATTAAATGTATGTATATGAATAGAATTAACCATTTTAAATGATTATAGAAAACAGATGGTGTATGTAATTATGTATATACAATTACAAAAGAAACCTAAATTCAAATCATAATACTGTCTGCATATACTTCATCAATCGTCATTGGTTGTCTTCTTAATGATCCAAACCACAAAGAGAAGAATTTGTTGGCAGGTACAGATTTGTATTTCTTTAATTCAAAATTTTAAATTATTTGTGTATTTTCATCTTTATGAGGAAAACTACCCTTCTCATTTGTAGTTAACAGACTAAGGTGCCGTTTGTTTTTTAAGAGATCTGAAGTCTTATTTTAGTTATGATTAATAAGAGGTAGTGTGTAAATGAAGTCCCAAAAAGAATTGTTCAAAATCATGAAAGTCCTCTAAAACTCTTAGGATTCATAAATTTATGAACAAAATCATATTGTTCGAAATATGATAACTACCATGTTGCTCTTCATGTGGTTCCCACTTGAGGGAAGATACATACAAGCACGTATGCTAAATAAATGGAATCAAGCTACAAGTATCACAACCACAAAGTTTGATTTTTATAGGATAAGATTACACTACATTCAAATACCTGATAACATTAAAGAAAAAAAGAAAAAAAGGAGGAAAAATAGTTTTTGGAAAATCTAACATATATTTGAGCAAAAGGTTGATTACCAACAACCCTGACCAGCCCACACGGACCTCGCCCTCTAGGAACCACATATGAGGAGGCATTTAAGAGTTGACTTAGCGGCTGAGGCTAGGGGAGGGGTTCAAGCCTGCCTCCCACAGGATTCAAACTTGTGCATTTGAGCAAAGTCAATCCGCCCCTTTACCAACTGAGCTACACGCCCGAGGGCAAAATCCAACATATATTGGCTACAAGTATTTGAACTACCCACAAGTTTAAAACTGGAAAACATCTGCCATCAGAAAAACTCAGTCCTGCTTCCTCATTTGAGTAGGTGTTGCTCAAAGAGTGCAATCTCATATCAAAATTCAGGACTTTATTAAAGTATGCTATCAGTTAATCTATACACCCAGCTATTGCAACATTAAACTGACGATTACACGCATTCAGACATTTATTAGTTTATGAAAACAAACTCTTATTGATTCTGCTTTCAGAATTCAGCACTACCTACACTTATCAATAAGAAATGATGCAAGACCATAGAGTTCATCACCTCTTAAAAAGCAAACAATACCTAGACTTTTATCTGTAACTATTTGGGATAGGCTAAAAGTGAAACCAAAATAAGATACAAAACGCCTCAATCCAAAAGAAAAACAAGAGGTCAACCACTTAGGGTTCTGGCATGTAATCATGTCTCTTTGACTTTGGTTGCTTACTTTAAACTCGTTTTCAACTTTTAATATTGCCTTTCTTGTTTTAAAGTTGTCTCTCTCGAATGTTTTTCCTATGTTCTGTTTACAAAATTCTTTTGAACAATCTTTATCCTTTTTTTGCACACTATGCACAAGCCGGAGGTCAACCAGTCTACTCTTCGGGTTGGAGGTCAGGTTTGCATACATCTTACCTTCCCAAAAACCCACCGTTGGGTGGGATATACTAGTTTTGTTTGGTTTGGTATACAGAATTGAGGAAATAGGTCACAACTCACAAGACTAACAAGATTCTGACTTGGTTGAAGTTAGTTATGATCAACAAGTTTAGACTCGGGAAATTAATCTCAAACAAGTTCCACCCTCAAGAAAAAATGTAATCAACTTACAAATTCCCCTCCCCCTACCATATAGAGAAGGTTGATCTATGAATTCCATTTGATCCATCAGTTAATATATGAATTCAATTCGTAAAGATAGTCACATCTTCTGGTGGGCATTAGAAGAGGCAGAGAGAAGGTTGAGGAGGGGTCTATATGAATAGGAATCAGTTTGATGAAGAACAACAAGCAACACAGATAGATAAGGTAATGGCATAAATTGGAGGACCGATCAATAAGAAATCTAAAAAATATTGCAGGTGGTTTAGGCCCTTACCACCCCTAGAAACTACTGTTTGCATTATTTTCAATTCAATTTACAGAACATTCTGAAATCCTCCAAACTCACAGGATAAACAAAGAAGTGACTAGCATTTGGACCATTTCACTTCACCTTACCTGTTATACTTGCAGAAATGCAACATAACATTTGGCTTGGCAGATAAGAAAAAACGGAACACTACAGTTAGCCTAAAAGATAGTGAAAAAACACACTTACTGTAGCAACTGAAGTGTTGTTTTGGCTTGGCAATTTTGAAGCAGGTTGTTTAGAAATCAATTGTAACGATTCTAACTCAATAAACAAGTAATAGTATTTGTCAAGAATAATTGCAATTATCATAGAGAGATATGATCGAAATCATCTTGAAGCAATGAAACCTAAATTTTAACTTAGCAACACCAAACCAAAACAACTGCGAAAATTCAAGATCTGAATTATTTAGAAACACATTGAAAGCATTAAATTATGTAATTATCAAATCATAGAAACAATATTTTGATTCATACTGAAACAAAGGAACGCATCAAAAGATAAAAGCATCATACCTAATTTTACACGTAAAATTGGGAAACGCAGAGATGAATCAATCATCTGTTGCTATCGTAATCAACGATCTCGTTGTCAGTAACGGACCTCGAGTGCTGAACAATTGACCGTCCAATCGAATTGATCCAATCCTCCTTCTCCTTTTCAGAATCGGCGATGAAGTACATGGTCTCGGATCGGGTGGATAACTCGAAAGCGAACTGTTTGTTGAGGACATCTTCGGCTCCTTTGACTGTAAGGCAGGTGGCGACAGGTATGACGCCACGGGGACGTGATCCACGGGTGACGATTGCCTCCTTGAACCAGAAGAGTTTGCCTTGTTTGAGAACGAACCAACGCCGGCGCCAGGTCTTGATGTACTCGCCTTGCTTGGTGAGCCAGCCGGTGCGCTCAGGGTTTGACCAATACTCGACGCCGTCGTAATCGTCGGCGTTGGGTGGTGTTTCGCCCATCACGGCTCGCCATAGGCTGGCCATCTAGAGATCGTGGTGGTGGTGGTGGTGGTGCCGCTGAGTGTGTTTGGAAACAAAGCTGCGTTTGTTTGTGCGATAAATTAATTCTAATGTTTTCCAACTGTTTTATCTACTAATTATTTCTATACTATATTTACATATAATAATAACATATTTTTTATTCAATTTATATTATTTACAATAATAACATTTTTTTTTTGAACGACACGATAACTCACACACACGTTCCTGAGGTATCCGGGCTCTCATTCGAGGCAACCCGACTAATCCTCGGCGGCCTGACCAACCCTAAGGCCGGCCCAACTAGTTGCAGCCCAGAGGACCTCCACAACTAGCCCCGAACCCCACCCCAAAGGATGAAGCTCAAAGTCTGATGACATTGAGTGAGCTTCACAAGATTCGAACTTGAGACCAATGGATACCATCCACTAGCCCCAAGCCTCCTCCCGCTAGGCTACCATTTATTTACAATCATATTTGTAAAAACATTTATACTGACAATCATATTATATCATAATTTATGAATAAAAAGGTGAATAATAACATTTATTTACAATCATATTTGGAAGAAAACGAAGCTTTTTATATTATATCATAATTTATGTATATAAGTTGTAAGTAAATAAGCATACCACAAATATAGAATAAATATATATCCATCCCATTAAAAAAAAACTTGTATATAATAATATGTATAATATGGGACCATAAATGAATGTAATCTATATTTTCTCTTTGTCGACAAGATAAAAGTTGATCCTTGACAATAATAATTTCATGTACTTTCATTTAATTGTAAGATAACTTTTTTATGTAACATAAATAATTGTCCTGATTTGAACAAAGTTTTGTTCTGATATAATTATCATCCCTTAAATCATCCAACTTTTTTTTTTGTAACATCTCATTAAATCCAGTAATTAAAAAATAAATAAATAGAGTTTCACCGATTTTTCCAAAATTACCCTTGTTCATTGTTGTTCTGGTTCACACGCATCAGTTTCAAGCTTATTACAAATTTATTACTGATCAATTTCATCCGTAGACTGAATAAATGAAAGGTCATGATTGGTTCATATAGTTAACATTAAATATATGGTTAACAAATGAACCAACCCCTATATATATATATATATATATATATATATATATATATATATATATATATAGATCGGTTTTCACGGTTCTCTTTTTTGTTTTCATTTGATTATCGTCCTATATAGGGTTGGTTTCTTTTGCAACCCTAATAATTTGTACAACTTATACAACCTAATATCTACCATCAATTTTTTAAATCAACGGCCCTAATTAATTAGATGGTAATTTAGGAAGCAATTAATTTATTTTGATTTTTTCTTTTTAATTATTAACCATTGGAGGGTAATATCGGAATAAAAGATAGTGAATCATCTTCCCCCAAATTGGAACAGATTTCACAAGATTCTTCACTTCCGAAAATAAGTCTGCATAACTCGAGCAAGGTTGGTTTTATCGGTATCATCAAGAATATTTAATTAGATGATTCATGATTTTTTGCTTCATGGAGAAAACAGTGCAAGCCACATATTCATGAAGAGAATATACATGAATTCATATTCATGTTTTATTAAATGAGTAATTATTCATGGATACGAATTGTTCAATTCATGATTTGTCGTAATCTCACTTGTGATTGGAACAAATATTTAGTCATCAATAGAGTAGCTTACAGTAATGTTGAAATCAGTGACAGAAGTTCATATAAGCAACTCAAAGTGGGCTGTTGTGGTCTTATGCCAAAATTTTCACAATTTCCTTGTATCCAAATCCAATAACATGCATTCATGTTGCTTGGGTTTTAGCTAATTTGGAGTGAAACCATATATTGTTACTGTACCATTTCCAGTTATTGGTAAACAATATTATTGATGAATGAATCTGCAAAAGGGATACCTTCGACAACAACCAAAAAAATAAAAACCCTAAACGAATTCAACAATGAAACATTACTACCGCATAAGTAAACAGAAAAGCTAACTTACATTGAAAAGAAATGGGATTTTGATCTAAACGCATATATTCATCAACATTTAAGCTCTTGAACACAGTATAAACACATTACGATTACGAAGGATATATTCACGATGCACATCGATACAATATTGATCAACACCCGTTACAATAACCATTGCTTCTAATACGATAAATACAAACAAATGATATATTCACGATGCACCTCGATACAATATTCATCAAATTACGATTACGAAGGATATATTCACGATGCACATCGATACAATATTGATCAACACCCGTTACAATAACCATTGCTTCTAATACGGTAAATACAAACAAAGGATATATTCACGATGCACCTCGATACAATATAAACACATTACAATTACGAAGTATAAACACATTACGATTACGAAGGATATATTCACGATGCACTTCGATACAATATTCATCAACACCCGTTACAATAACCATTGCTTCTAATACGGTAAATACAAACAAATGGGATAACATCATTAAAACCATACTACTATCATCGTTTTTGCGATCGGATTCGGAGTTAACATCCTCTTCGTCGCCGGATAACGGGTTCCAGACGAACCAACGCCGTTTTCATCTCCGGCGACACCTTCATTCATCTGTAACATATGTCGTGACGAACCAACATCGTTTACATCGCCGTCGACACCTTCATGCATCTAAAACAATTGCGTCGCAACATCCAATTCACAAACGTATGTCTCATTCATCGGGTAACAATCGTCCATTTGTAAAACTTTGTTGCTCAATGGAAATTTTCTGCAAATCATTAATCGAATATGTGATACATAATGCAAATCAATGTTAATCGATGAAGTTGATTGACATAATCATATGAAATCAATAAATCGTTATAGAGATTATGCAATCCCTAAATATCTGCATTTCAATAATTAAATTATTAAGAAAATAATGTTTATTCATTTAAGAAATGCAGTTTTACAATAATACCCTTCATGCTTATAATTAATTAATTACAAATTTAATTAAATGGTGAATTCTGATTGGTTGGAGAGAGTTCACAAAGATTGTACAAATTAGTAGGGTTGCAAAATACTAGTTGTGTACTCGTGCGATGCAGCGCGGATGAATCACAATTCTAAAACCAATTATTCAGCTCTCAATATGTTTTTTTGTTTCGTTCTGTACCCTCCCCTATTGATTAGAATGGTCGGTATTCTTTCTAATTGTGGTAAATAATATTCTTTCAGTCATTACTTTAATGGTTTATATTATCTCTGAATATGCACAGGCTGGATAAGACCGTCCAACAATCTGATTTCATAGATGGCAATCCACCTCTGTGTTTGCTTCATGTTTTGAAAAAAATTCATAGTCATATATAAAGATCTAATGTTATAACCATATAGCCTCATCAGTTGAATTTGTTCATCAACACCGAACTTAACTCACAGAGAACAAGGATTTGGTGCAAGTCATCTTGCTAGAAACATCAACCATGGTGTGACTCACGGAGATGTTATAACCACATAGACTCATCAGTTTAATTTGTTCATGAGAACTGGACATAACTCATAGAGCAAGGGTTTGGTACAAGTCATCTCTCTCAAGTCTCAATTTAAATATCATATAGCTTTGTTTGTGCCTTCAGTTTCAGTGCTTACCTTCATTGCCTTTTGCGAGTGTGTTGGGTCATTAACGCTAACGGTATTCGCCTTCAGTGTTGGGTCACTGAAGCTTGATGCTGATCAATGAGTGTTATCAGTGAGTCTGATGCTTATCTGAAATGTCGATCAATACATATCTATAAAAGGGGTTCTTTTGGTCTCTATTCGAACATAAATTTCAAAATTGATCATGTAAATATCAAATCACCATCCCATATTTAGTCCTAGTAACCATCAACCAATATCATTCTATATCACAAAATAAAATTGAAAACAGACAACCAACAATAATCAATAACTACACTTCTGATTCGGAAAAAACCTATTCAAATCAAATAAAAAACAACCCATTATAATGAATGGCCAATTAACCTAAACAAAAAAGTAATTTTGCATATATACTTTTAATCTAGTATCAAGTTTCCATGCAAGAACTAAGATGCCGTTTGTTTTTTAAGAGGTCTAAAGTCTGAAGTCTTATTTTAGTTATGATTAATAAGAGGTGATGTATAAAAAGGTCTGAACGATTCAGACTTAAGAGCCGTTAAGAGGTTTTTAAAAAAAACAAACAACCCCTAAGAGAGCAATACAAGAAACCAACATGCCCCAAAAGCAATGTAATCTTGTCCAGAAGAAAACAAGATATGGGTTCAAATGACAATACACATCGTATCTCTATATAACATGACAAAAATGTTGGTTCATCTGAAGATTTGAAGATGACCTCCCGATCTTCCATTTTGTATCATAATACTTAGAATATTTTGAGGTTCTTTTAGCAGTTTGGTTTCTATACAAATGTTTGGTGAAGTCGAAGATCAGACGAAGAAACAAAATAAGAAATATACATCTCAAAGCGGATTGAAGATAGACTTCTCAGCCTAAATCCAAGCATGCCTACTTGATCAACACCATTGGCCAGGATGGTGTCGATCTAAAATCTTCAGGAGCCCGAAGATTTCTCAGATCTTCAGGAGCCCGAAGATTTCTCAATCTTCAGGAGCCCGAAGATTTCTCAAATCTTCAGGAGCCCGAAGATTTCTCAATCATCAAGAGCTCGAAGATTTCTCACATCTTCAGGAGCCCGAAGATTATTCAATCTTCAGGAGCCCGAAGATTTCTCACCTGTGCCGCTTGTCTCTCTATTCACCAAACTTGTCTTTGATAAGTTTCGGTAGGAAAATATCATCGGCACAAACAAATTGTACTTTTCTGAGAAAGTATATTGTGATATCTTGCATTGACGTGGACCTCATCTGAAGATCAGAAAAGGTAAGCTTTGTCTCCTACACTCTTTTGAGGAAAGGTCTACACCATCCTCTGCAGACCAACACTTCAAGACAAAGTCACCTCAAGAAAAAAGGTGCATCCTGTACCATAATGAAGACATGTGTCCATCCCTTGCTCAACAGGTGTCCCATGCATTAAATGCATGAGGCACTATAAATATGGAAGATGCTTCAACATGCAAGATAACCAGTTAAACCATCTTTACAAGCCTTTAAGCTCTCTAAGTGCACTGACAATTTCTCTCCACGAAGTTCTTATTGTTTTCTAAGTGTTTTCCAATTGTTTTTCATTTATCTCAGTGTAAGATTGTTTGAACAGATTCATCTGTTCTCTTCCGCAACAATCAAAAGTTTATATGTGTAATTCTTGATTTCAAATCAATAAGAATTAAATTAAGTGAAAATTTGTGTGTATTGTATTCAACCCCCCTTCTACAATACTTTTCTTATTTACTTACTGGTATTTGGGACCAACAAAAACACACATTGAAAGAGAAATAAAGTTTTTCACTGTTTTCTATTGTTACAGTAGATTTTCAGTAAATGTGTAACTGATGCTGCAAATGTTTGTTCTTACCATAAATTTCTTCTTCTCGCTTCTTGCAGAATAGATTTGAGAAGAATTGAAACAATGTATGATCTCCGTAACACAACAATCAAGATAGACTTAAGGCACTATCTGAAAGGTAGACTGCATCACCCAATCTGCGTCTTTGAACCAAAAGTTAGTCAGTGGTGGTCACAAAAAAAATGTACAAAGTGTAGACCATAATTTAACGAAAGCCAAACCAAATAAATATGAGCTTAAAAGCAGAAACCTGTGTATCTTGAAGTATGATCCTTTCAGAAGTAATTCTTGGTTAAATTCCAACAACATATTTATAGAATAAGCACATCAAACAATAAGAATAGAACCACCATTTCTGTTTCTCAACATAACAAATCGAGATAAATTGTCGGAATTAATCGTTATCACTAAAATGTTTCCTTGTCATCTTCTTTTCCATTCTCAAGATACTTGATTTCCCAGTCGGTCACCGAACTGTGGCAGGTTAAAGTAAAAACTTTATTGGATGAGCAAGAAAATACTATACATCTCTAAGCTACAAAAAATAAAGAGTGCTAAGAATCTAACATGAGAATGCCTTGACAATTATCATCATTAATAGGTACTACACATTTTGTTAATCTATAAGCCTACAAAGAACCAAAAATAACATATTACCTTACAAAGCTATATGGGTTTGAACAAGCAGAACAAGAAACCAAACAAATGAAAAATTAAACTAATTGTAAGACACAACATAGACCATAAACACAAATATGGGGTTGAAGATAATACCTTTTCAACAATCACTGCAAGAGTCTTCAAAAGAGCTTGAACATAACCACATTTTTCTGAGCCAACATACAAACTTCTTTTAGATGAAAAACCGAACAAATGAAAAATTGAAATGAAGAAAATCCATTTCGAAAGGAACAAACTTCCACAATCACTGCAAGAGTCTTCAAAAGGGCTACATCCACACATCATAAAACATTTTTTGGAAAAATATAAACTTACTAATAATTAATATGGAACAAAAAAATAAGTGGAAACCAAATTAACCTGGTCATCAAAGGGATAGTAAAAAATCTTGACATCCTTTGCAGTAAAACAAATTATGGAAGACAAATGGTAGCAGTTAATGCAAGAAACAATTCTTAAAGATAACATGCATACAAAATATAAACACCTTTTTCACAATTGCTACCTTCTTCGTCTATCTCGACAGTGTTCTTGCATAATTTGTTCAAAATTATCCTTTCACTTGGCCATCTTCTATTTGGGATGAACTTTGGTAGTGATCCCACTTCAGCTTGCATTTGAGATCATTCCTGTCCAAATCAATGTACAGTTTAGTATGAGATTGTGTGTCAATTGTGTCACAAAATCAGCATGCAACCTGAGATATACATCTAAAGTAAAATCAAAGATGTAGACTTGAAAACCACCATAATTGAGACAAAAATGCAATTCTCGATGTATGCATATCAAAGGTGATTCCAAGAACATACAATATCTGTTGAAATATAAGGTTTTATTGTAGTTTATACACATGAATTCAAGTGAAAAAATTTCATGTTTAATTGAATCACAAAGAACCAGTAACTTTTAAAGGACCATGTTTAAACTTTTATGGTAAAATAAACTTTACATCAAGAATTTGGAGAGTAATCATTGACCTTCATAAATAAATTCAAAAAGAGAATAAAAATCAGGACTCAGAAGTCGTCAAACATGAAAAAGATAAGTCTTTTACTCTGCACACAAGAAAGATAGCACTATACATGCCAACAATTGGAGTTGAAAATGAAAAAACACAACAAATCGAAATAGGAAAGGAATATGATAAAGTCTTACCTAGAGAATGGCTTCAAGATCCTTCTATTTATCAACAGTTGTCGAGCCTCTGACTGTAAGAGTGTTTAGACACATAATAGATGATCTAAGAGATCGAATCCATCATATTTACTAATATCTATATTCAAGAAGAAACTTAACCAGATTTGGGAAGACGAAAAAAAGAGGAGAAACGCAATTACGACATAGAAATGGAAAATAATTACCCGAAGCAAGGGAGAGGGAAGACCAGCACCGAGGGAAGAGAGGTAAAAGGCAAACTGGAATCTTGATAAAAGTAACAGGTTACAAAGATGGAGACGGAGATGTAGATGAAAAAGACAAAGTTGTAGATAGGTTACGCTGCAGAAGAGAACGACGATGGTCGAAGAAGAAGAAACTGAAAATGATGACCGGAGAAGAAGATGTCGAGTGAATCGTTACCTCTGCATCCCCTAAAACCAAAATGGAGAGATGAATCGTTACATCTGTTATCGAGAGTAGATTCCTAAATCAAAACAATATTATCTACATATACAAA
The DNA here is from genome assembly GCA_023525745.1 of Arctium lappa. Taxonomy (NCBI): domain Eukaryota; kingdom Viridiplantae; phylum Streptophyta; class Magnoliopsida; order Asterales; family Asteraceae; genus Arctium; species Arctium lappa. The sequence continues at coordinate 39,912,866 of CM042050.1, read as the reverse complement.
TAAATGTGAAGATACAAAGAAGATCAAGAGCAAAATCGTCACCTATGTTGAACATAGAGACGGACCGAAAGCAAAATAAAGTAAGAACACCATAAGATTTTCCTCTGCTCCTCCCCTAGAACATAGCCCTGCAATATATGGAGAAGAAAGAGAGCTAAAGAAAATTTGAAATTTTGAATCCCTTTTCATGAATGAAGAAGTGTGAACAACTCTCTGACAAAAAGTGTAAAAGCAACCTGCAATACTGATAAAAGTAACAAGATTCAATATGTTGTACATCACGCATTCAATAAGATAATTCATATATTTTCAAATTTTATGCTTAAAAATGTTGTAACTTATGCATATAAACTTGTAATTAAGAGTTTTTGATATTCTTGCATAAAATGATGGTACATTGTGCTTTAGAAGTTGTCTTTAAGACTTTTGATGTAAATGCATATTAAGGTAGTATATATATATATATATATATATATATATATATATATATATATATATATAATTTGGGAGAGGTTCAAATAAGAAGTGTTAAATGCATTAGAATTTAGAAATAGAAAAGTGATCATAGCCCTTCATCTGGTCAACATTTGCGGCTTTGATTGTGAAGCATCGGATAATTCCACACATGGTCTGTAGAAGATAGAGTGGGTGTTTCGTAACTTTTACAAATAGACAACAAACAAGTTCATATTTGAACCCGCGTGATTCATATATGAACTAGTTCATATGTGAATCCGTTGATTAGTTCACATGTAAACTGTTTAACTGATTCACATATGAACCTACGAGTTCATATGAGAATCATGTAATTAGTTCATATGTTAATTACAAAGGTTTATATGTGAATCTGTTAATTAGTTCATATGATTCACATACGAACCTATGGGTTCATATGTGAATCAATTAATTAGTTTATATGTGAATCGGTTAATTTGTTCATATGTGAATCACTTAAAATAGTTCATATGTGTGAATTACACAGGTTCACATATGAACATATAGTTCATATGTGAATCACACAGGTTCACATATGAACCCGTTTGTCGACTATTTATAAAAGTTACGAAACTACCGCTATATTTTTGGCATAGCCGCAACTTTTGACAATTCAAAACGGTAATTTTTGACTAGTCAAATTCGATTTAACCGTATGAATGACTAGAATTATTTCTCTACTTCTCATATATTTTAATACTTCTTATTTAAACCTATGACTCTATAATTTAAAAAATAATAAAATGTTTCCATTAGAATAATATTTATCATAAAGAGTCAATTATCGTTTAGGACAAGAAATTAATCATTTTGTTGGGGGTTGATGTGGTGAGCAACGTGTTCCATGGTCCCAACTCAAATTATAAATGTTGCATTTAAGGGGGATATACATAAATAGTATTTAAACCATGCTAAAAACAAAAAAAAAAAAAAAAAAGAAAAATCATAGCATTAAATTGTAATCCAAACCAATCACTATATGAACTCAAATTGCAATCTCATTCATTTTTTTATTAAATTAATTTAATAAATTGAATTATATGATTGGTTGATTTAATATTTTTAGGATAAATTTTATTACATTCAAAAGATAACTTTAAAAAAAAAAAAAACATTATCGGTCTGTTATTTAGTTCATTACTTTTTATATGTGATATTTTATGTTTGAGTCTTTTATCCCATTTTTTTTAGAAATATAATAAATCTAAAATTAAAAACTAAAAACTAAAAAAAATTATACAAATTATATTCGAACCCACACCTAGAAGAGAGATAAGATTATGCAAACCAACTCTTCCAAAAGAAACTTATGTTATTATTATAGTTTTAAAAAATATATTGTGACAACTTTCACGACCATAATTTTTTTTTCCCTACGGCGGAGAAATAACATAGTGAATCATGCCACTATATGGACTACTATAGTGGGTCTACCCATGTTTATGAGGCAATCTTGGCTTATTTTCATGGAACTCCGTTAATTAATACTCTGGTATTTAATAATTATTTTAAGATAATAGTTTGGTGGATCTAGGCATGGGAATAGGTCTCGATCCGTCGGTAACCCGATCCACCCTTTTCGATCGGGGTCAGGGATTACCTGCTAAACCGGGTATCGGGGATGGGGATCCCCGTTTGGCTCAAACTGGGTATCTCACTCCCCGCTGGGATCCGTACCCGTATTATATATTATTTAGTAATTAAAATATATATTATTTATTTATATTAAATTAATTTATACATTAGGCCTGTAAACGAATCAAACGAACACGAACATAGGCTTGTTCATGTTCGTTTAACTTAACCGAACAAACACAAACAATAAACGGAAAAAAATTGTTATTCGTGTTCATTCGTTTAAAAAATAGTGTTGTTCGTGTTCGTTTATGTTCGTTCAAATACCAAATAAACATTAACAAACATACTTAAAAACGAAGAAGGTGCACCCACTGTGCTCCTATTAAAATCTTTGCATTGGTTAAAGCAAAAGGCCCTCAAGCTAATCGAACCCAAGCTACCAAGCTAGGCTCAAGCCAATAGGCTCGAACCACCAGGCTAGGCTTAACGGGTGAAGCATTTGAAAATACAAGGGGGTAGGGAATTGAGGATCATATTTATACTAGGGGGTAGAGCAAAATGTTGTTGTTTGCCACCAATGTGGGATGGGAAAAAATTCCACTTCCCTTTGATGAAGCAGTGAAAACTGGAAGGCTGATGACTATCTCTGTTATGCATCCACATCGAGAGTTTAGTTAAAAAATAGGTCTACAAGTTTGTATATAAGAGAAAATGGTATGGATGCATATCAACACTCTTTTTAGTTATTTTATTAAATGACTAACTTTTTATTATTATAATATAATATATTATATATAATAGTTGTTCAAATATTAATTTCTTAAATATTTAATTGTTAAAGTTTTTTCATTAGTAAACGAACTTATTTGCACATAAATTAACGAACATTCACGAACATAAATGAACGAACGAGACCTTTGTTCATGTTCTTTCGTTTAACTAAAGGAACAAAAAAATGTGTTCATGTTCGTTCATTTATTAAATAAACGAACTTCCCCCGAACGGTTCACGAACGGTGTAACACCCCGAATTTCCCGAGTAAACTCTTTAAACCTCTAAGTAATCTTCCTTAAGAATTACTCGTAAAATTCTAGCCGTGTAGGGATCACCCTTATGAGTCACGACCTCTTTTGGTTTCACGCGTTACGTCTTGGACACTTTTACCGTATGTGATTATGTGCTTAAATTATCAATCTTTTACGTGCATGCATGAATGTGTCAATCGCATAAGTAGCTTAGGATATATATATATATATGTTAATTATAATTGTGGAATTATGTTGTGAGACCTTATATTCGACCTCGAGTTTAACCATCGTGGGACGTTATAAACCGAGAGGAGTTCGAGAGGGGTCAAGGGAGTCTTGCGACTATGCCCGACGACATTGTCGTGGCATAGCAGCCATGGTCATTATCGCGGCAACCAAACAGTGGCACGGGTCGATGGTGCGACTATGCCCGACGACATTGTCGTGGCATAGTCGCCTGAGTCATTGTCGCCATGGCCTATCTTTCTCGTCTAACAATTAGAAGCTGGGGTCAGGGCAACGACTATGCCCGGAGACAATGCCACGGCATAGTCACGAGGTCAAGGTCGCTCACGGGGAGCGGGGCTCCGCTGTTTAAGGCCGATTTCAGACTTAGAAACCTCATTTTTCTACCCAATTTCAAAATTAGATCGAAGTTCTCTCTCTAGTTGGCGATTTTTCCCTATATTCCCTCTTCTCCCTCCTCATTCAATACACCCAACTAACCTAGCATTTACTCTAGCTTTGGGGATCTCTAAGTTGAAGTTTTGAAGCTAGAAGTGTGTTAAATCTCAAGTGGTCCAAGCTCTCTCAAGTCTTTTCATCCTAGGGTTTTCACCAACAAAAATTAGGGTTTTCTCTCTACAAACCCTACTTAGTGAGTCTTTCACCCATAAATCTTAATCTATCTAACTATATGTTTAATATGCACCTAGCCACCTACACATCTTCATTTATGAGATTGACCTAATAACTAGGGTTTCTTGGGTTGTAATGCTAAATATACTTTCATCAAGTGGTTATTTGCAATTAGGAATCATATGATAGAGTTACCATGTATTAAAGGTGATTGAGTTGTTACAAGGGTAAAATGTTTGATTTCTGTAAATGAGAAACTCCACAAAACAAATAGCATGCTCATTTGTATTATATTGTGATTTATGTATGGTACGGGAGTTATATATCACGACAAGATTATTATATGGTGAATTGACTTCTAGATCCTTGTGCACGAGGATTTAGATTTATCTATATGTGGGTAAAGGTTGTTGGTCGTATTTGACCGCTAGCGAATAGGCAATAGAAAACTTTATAGTCTTTGAGGTGTAACTCGTCTAGATTGGATAAACAATAATGTCTGTAAGTCCTTGAGGTGTAACTCGACGGAGTAAGCACTAAAGACATAAACGGTTTGAGGATTGTGATGTCTTTATGGCATGGGAACTAGAACCAGGGCATGTGTTGTATTCTAGTAACATCACGGGTGACTCCACTCACGTGTTCTTGACATCTACCGCTTTTAACCCAGTTTGCATAGGCTCGTGCACTGATTTACGTTCAATAATCCCAGGGGCTTTCACTTCAACACGTTTTCGCTCGTGATCGCTTAGCCTAAGATGGAAATGGGTCTCCCCCGTATTTCAAGAGATATCTCTTGTGGGGAATTTATCAGGTCGACTATCTTTCCAAGTGAGTGTTGATGATGGTTCCACTCTTGGGCGTATCGGTAACAATTAATATGGTGTAAATGTTTATTTTATAAATTGTTAATCTTGCAATGTTATTAGATTGTGGCCTAACACTTGCTTGGTACTTTATATGACTCACAGGTCTTCCTAGTGGTATGCATAAGCCACTTTGATGTGTCGGTCGTGTGCCTAGGAGCTTGAAGGACCGGGTTTTTGGGATATTTGAGAATAGCGTTTTGGAGACATAGCAACAACCACCTTTAATCTAGTCGAATATTTGTTCTAGAATAATTAGGTTGTTGCATATTATGTTTGATTTTACCGCTACTATATTTGTTGCAAACTACCCCATGTTATTGGGTTTTAGTTGTCCATATTCACAGGGTTCTAAACCTTTACATTTTAGGCGTTATATTGCCGAAATTTTACATTTTAAATTGGCCCAAGTTTTTAGGATGTTATAAGTTGGTATCAGAGCTCTAGTTTAAGTGAACTAGATATGCAAACTCGATGCCTAGACTTAAGCTAAGACCATTAGGTTATGAATTGTGAGTATTGGGTAAAATCTTTAAGATGGGACGACCTTAGAGTTGACGGAAACTACTTTGTTGAGAATTATAAAAATGGTAGTGATAATATTTATGTAGTGTATGTTCATAATTTCAATTAGCTACTGCTATTATGAATGTATCATTACGTGAACATGCTTGAATTACTATGATTATGACGATTGATGAACCGTATTAGTATGTTTCTTGTGTATAATCTTCTGTAGCCATCTCTTACTCTCTCTAGATTTGTGGCAGACGAAAATGGTAAATATTTAGAGTCACCTCCAATCATCTGCAGAGGGTCAAGCCATGACCGAATCCACGACAGATAGACCAAATGAAATTGTGACAGTTGTACCTCCACTTCTGCCCCTGCTTGACGGGAGGATAGAACAAATACCAAGGACCAATATTGCCTCCGCCAATCCTGTTTTGACAGAAGTGACTCCTCAATCACAGATTCTTGACATGATTAGAGCTATGAACAAAACTGGCAAAGCAACAGGAAATGTTTATGAAATTGATGGAGGACAGAGAGGGTAGCAATCGCTGACACGAAATCATATAAGAGAATGTGGTTATAGCGGGCTCCTTGGGTACCGGGGATGAGAACCGCACTGATGGGTTGGTGACATTAGAGACGAGACAACCTGGAAAAACTTGTTCCTACAAGTCCTTCATGGCTTGCCATCCGCCGGAGTTTGCCGGGTCTGATGACCCCGTGGCTTGTATGAACTGGCATAGGGAAATCGAACACACATTTAGGGCTTGCGAATGCAGGGAGGACCAGAAGGTAAGATTTGGTTCTCAATTACTCTGGGGTTCAGCTTTGACATGGTGGAACGTTTTCACCTCGAAAATAGAAGAATCTGTGTTAAACAAGATGACTTGGTCAATATTCAAGAAGAAGGTCTTGGAAGAATATTGCAACGAGTAGAAGATGGACTTGATTGAAGAAGAATTCCGAGCTTTAAAGAAAGGAGATTTTCCAGTGAAAGAGTATACCCGACTTTTCATGGAAAAGTTGAACCTTGTGGGGCATGTGGCCCCAACTGAGAAGGAAAAGGTGAAGGCTTATCTGAAGGGTCTACCCGCGGACATGATGTCGATGATCCGCAACTCAAAAGCTACAAATCTTCGGGAGACGATAGAAGAATCCAAAATCTGGAAAGAGTTTATGCGAAAGACAAGGAGAAAAAGTCAAAGGTCGTAGAGAAGAGAAAGTGGGAGAGCCCACCGAGTTCGTTCAAGAAGCAGAGGTTCCAACCCAGTGGTAGAAGTTTGGATAATCGACGTGAAGCGGAGTGGTGCTCCAAGTGCAAAAGCAAGCACTTTGATTTTTGAAACCCCAACCCTAACCCAATCTCATGCTTCAAGTGTGGTAAGCCAGGACACACTAGCCCAAATTGTCCTATTCAAGGGACAACTTGTTTTGAGTGTAAGGAGGTGGGACACGTGAAGAGAGATTGTCCCAAGCTAAAAGGGAATGCAAGAGGAGGTAACTATGGAAGTCAACCGAAGAAGGAGGCCGTTCCTAAGGCTCAAAGAAGAGCCTTCCAAATGACGAAAGAAGAAGCATAGGAAACCACTGACGTGGTGTTGGATACATTTTTACTCAACTCCTTACCCGCAAGAGTATTGTTTGTTTCTAGTGCAAACTTCTCCTTTGTGTCAAATTTATTCTGCAAGTCTTTGGTCGTGCCTATTAGTACACTTCATGATGCTTTAGTCATAGAAGTAGCAAATGGGGAACGTGTAGTCTTAAGGGACATTCTAAGGGACTGTGGTCTAGAAATAGATGGCGAAACTTTCAAAGTAGATTTGCTTCCCATGACCATTGGGAGTTTTGATGTGGTGGTTGGGATGGACTGGTTGGTGAAACATCAAGCGGATATCCTATGTTCCAAGAAGCTAATACGAATACCCGTCCGGGATGGTGACTTCATTTTCGTCTATGGCGAAAGGCGAAAGGGCGAGGTGGCCATCATATCATCTATCAAAGTAAGGAAGTGCATGGTGAAGAAATACCCCTCGTATTTGGCATTCTTTGTGGATGCCAAAGTGGAGAAGAGAAAAATGGAAGAAGTGAAGATTGTCAGTGAATTTCCAAATGTATTCCCCGATGATTTACCAGGCCTACCTCCGGACCGACTAGTGGAGTTTCAAATCGATTTGATTCTGGGGCAGCACCAATAGCTCGTGCACCGTACCTCCTCGCACCGACTGAAATGCAAGAGATGATGACTCAACTGCAAGACTTGTTAGAGAAAGGGTTCGTGAGACCGAGCTATTCACCGTGGGGAGCTCTGGTGCTCTCCGTGAATAAAAAGGATGGATCGATGCGTATGTGTATTGATTATCGATAGTTGAACAAGGTGACCGTGAATAAATACCCGCTACCCCGAATAGATGATCTCTTTAATCATCTACAAGGGGTTGGATGCTTTTCCAAAATCGATCTCCGATTTGACTACCATCAAGTGAAGGTTAGAGAGGATGAAATCGCAAAGACGAATTTTAGGACCCGTTATGGGCACTACGAGTTTCTAGTCATGCCGTTTGGTCTGACGAACGTGCCAGCAATATTTATGGACTTGATGAACCGTGTATGTCGGCCATTCTTGGATCGGTCGGTCATCATGTTCATCGACGACGTCTTAGTATACTCCAAGGACGAGGAGAAGCATGAACAACACTTGCGGGAGGTCTTAGAGATGCTAAGAAGGGAGAAATTGTACACCAAATTCTCCAAGTGTGAGTTTTGGTTGTGGAAAGTTCAGTTCATGTGGTGACCCGGGAAGAAGTAAAAGTGGACCAACGAAGATTGAGGCAATGATGAACTGGGAGCCTCCAAAGAGTCCAACTGAGATTCGAAGCTTTTTGCGGCTTGCCGAGTATTACCGAAGATTCATTCAAGACTTCTCCAAAATTGCCTCGTCATTGACCGCTCTGAATCGGAAGAATGTGAAGTTTGTGTGGACCGAAACTCAAGAGAAAGATTTTTGGACTTTACAACGAAAACTGTGTGAAGAACCAATCTTATCCCTACCCAAGGGAAAGGAAGACTTCGTCATTTATAGTGATGCATCCAAGATGGGTCTCGGTTGCATCCTAATGCAGAGAAGCAAGGTTATCGCGTATGCGTCAAGATAATTGAAGGAACACGAAAAGAATTACCCAACCCATGACCTCGAACTAGCGGCGGTGGTGTTTGCTTTGAAAATATTGCGACGCTACCTTTATGGCACGAAATGCACACTCTACACCGATCACAAGAGCTTGAAGTACGGGTTCGGTCAAAAAGAGTTGAATATGCGGCAACGAAGATGGATAGAGTTGCTTAAGGACTACGACTGTGAACTTCTGTACCACCCGGGCAAAGCAAATGTGGTGGCGGACGCGTTGAGCCGGAAAGAGTATAGTAGAGCGGTGCGAACCTTATTGGTAAGGATTGAGATTATTTCAAACCTGATGGATATGATAAAGACCGCTCAATCCAAAGCACTACTCGAAGTGAATCTCAAGGATGAAGCTATGTTAAAGCAACACACTAGCCTGACTAGGGCTGGCAACGGGTAGGGTATGGATAGGGTAAGGGTTAATCCGTTATCCAATCCATTTAAAATAGCGGGTAACGAAACGGGTAATTATCCATCTCATAAAACCATTATCCGTATCCTACCCTACCCATTAAAAGTAGCGGGAAACGAAACGGGTAATGGATAAATGGTAAAACAAAATTTCATTTTGAACTACAATTGATATTGTTAAACCTCAAACATATAAGTACAACATAAGTTTATAAATATAGTTATTATTTTATATCTAATTTGTTGTAGTAAACATTTAATTACTCTAAATATAATCATAGTATAATATTTTGAAAACAATTTAAAAAGTGTAAAACTAACACTTTTCGTTGTGATTATTTTCTAAATCCATTTTGTTTCTCATTTAATCAACATGAAATCTTTACTCGATAAATATAATAATAAATTAAAGTACACGTTAAAATACGACGACATTATTTAAAAAATATTAATAATTAACTTAATACAATTATGTATATATACACTAATATTTATTTTTATATAATTATAGATACATATATATATATATATATATATTATATCGTAACGGGTAACGGGTAATGGATAACGAAAAACCGTTTATCCATATCCTACCCACTAAAATTTCGGGTAAACGGGTAATGGATAAGTGGATAAATGGATAAAATTTTCCTTATCCATACCCTTATCCAACGGGTCGAAACATAATGGGTAACGGGTTTACCCTTACCCATTGCCAGCACTAAGCCTGACAGTAGATGGTAGAGGGTTGAAACTCTTCCAAGGTCGAATTTAGATGCCCAAGTTGGGAGGATGTCGGGAAATACTCTTGGAGGAAGCGCATAAATCGAGATACTCCATCCACCCCGGGAGCACAAAGATGTATAGAGATATGAAGCTGAATTATTGGTCGCCGGTTATGAAGCTTGATGCGGCGAGCTTCGTGGAGAGATGCCTCACTTGTTCTCTAGTAAAGGCCGAACACCAACGACCGTACGGGAGCTTGCAATCCTTGGAAATACCGGAATGGAAATGTGATCACATCACAATGGATTTCGTGACGAAGCTACCAAAGACGTTAAAGGGTCATGACACCATTTGGGTGGTAGTGGATCAGTTGACTAAGAGCGCACACTTTTTGGCCATGAGAGAAACGTTATCGTTGGACAAGTTAGCAAGGTTATACATAAATAAAGTGGTCTCAAAGCACGAGTGCCATTATTCATCATTTTCAGATTGGGACAGTCGTTTTACCTCTCATTTTTGGAATGCCTTTCAAAAAGAGTTGGGGACAAGAGTAAAGTTAAGCACGGCGTATCATCCTCAAACGGATGGACGGATCGAGCGAATTATTCAAACCCTAGAAGATATGTTGAGGTCGTGTGTCATCGACTTTGGGGGAAATTGGGACTCTCACCTCCCATTGGTAGAATTTGCATATAACAATAGTTATCACTCAAGTTTGGCGTGGCATTGTTTGAAGCTTTGTATGGCCGGAAGTGTAGAACGCCAACTTGTTGGTTCGAAGCGGGCGAGGAGCAATTTATCGAACTGGAAGTGGTACAAGAGACGACAGATAAAGTAAAGAGCATTCGAGAACGGTTGAAGGCGGCCCAAGACTGTCAAAAGAGCTACGCGGACAAGAAAAGACGACCGATGGAGTTCAAGTGGACGACCGATGGAGTTCAAGTGGACGACCGAGTAATGTTGAAGGTATCGCCTTGGAAAGGAATCATAAGGTTTGGAAAGCGAGGGAAGCTTAGCCCTCGGTTTCTCGGACCTTTTCCTATTATTGAGCGTGTGGGGCTTCAAGCCTACAAACTAGAGTTACCGCCCGAGATGAGTGGAATCCATCTTACTTTTCACGTTTGTTACCTACGGAAGTGTCTAGCGGAGGAAAAGAATGTTATTCCGCTATCCGAAATTCGAGTAAACAAAGGTCGGTGAATGGAGGAACCGGAAACCATCTTGGAAATAGAGACGAAGAAACTCCACAATAAAGAAGTGGTAATGGTGAAGGTACAATGGAGGCATCATATAGGTGCAAATGTGACTTGGGAGGTAGAGGAAGATATGAAGCGGCGTTACCCTCACTTGTTTGAATGATGTAAGATTTCGGGGATGAAATATATTCTAAGGAGGGGAAGATTGTAACACCCCGAATTTCCCGAGTAAACTCTTTAAACCTCTAAGTAATCTTCCTTAAGAATTACTCTTAAAATTCTAGCCGTGTAGGGATCACCCTAATGAGTCACGACCTCTTTTGGTTTCACGTGTTACGTCTTGGACACTTTTACCGTATGTGATTATGTGCTTAAATTATCAATATTTTATGTGCATGCATGAATGAGTTAATCGCATAAGTAGCTTAGGATACATAATGTGCACTAATTTGTAGTGCCATCTAGACCTTTTTAATAGCTTTTTATAGTTCTTTTTCTTCAATATCCCTACATTTGAGTCATTTTATTACTTGTTTTATCATTTATCTGTTTCTTGGAGCTAGAGCTAGTGGATAATCTGTTTTATTTCTTCGAATGGCTAATTTTATGTGTTTTGGCCGTTTTTGAGTAAAACAGTTCCAGTGCTGCAGCATGTCTGAAGCACCTGCGGCTGTAACAATTTTTTGTGGAAGGACGATGGGAAGCTGGATGATGGACGATTTTTGGCAGGACTTTTGACAACTTTAGAAGCCTCTACCTGCAGTATTTTTTTAAGAATAACATCATCTTTTTGATAGCTTGTAAACCTTGGACATTGAACCCCTTTTTAGTACTAATTGTACCTTAAGTACTTTGTGTTGGTTTATTTCTCTTTTGCCACTCCCTTTTTGTATATAAAAGGAGGTTGGGGGTTTAGTTTAGAATCCTAATTTTAACAACTAAGTACATCTCTTTGGAAGTGAAAATCAAAGGTTGGCACAAATAACCTTTGATTTTAATGTACTTTTGAATTCCAAGTAAATCTTTGAAGTACCATCCCTTGTCTATTTACTTATGCTTTATTACTTATAGTGTTCTTAATTTAGTTGTTTATTTTCCTTGCGATTTACATTTAAGTCATTTATATTTGTTGTAATTTACATTTCCGTCATTTTATTTCTTGCAATTTATATTTCCGTCATTTACATTCATGTCTTCAATTTATGTAATTTATTGCTTTATGTATTTATATTTTAGTATGAGTAGCTAAATCCATTAGCTTGGGTGTAAGATAAAAGGGTGAGATTTCAAACCAAAAGAAGGTGGACATTGTTTTGCAATAACAATGTTCCATCATTTCATTCAAGTTTTATAAAGCCAATGACACTTCTTGACGAGTTGATCACTTTGAAAGTGTGAAAGTGCTATGGCCTAGAGATAAGCCATAATATGCACGTCAACTTGGATGATATGAGAAGCCGACTTGAGAGAGTGACTGATAAAGAGATTTATCGCCTCTATTTTTCATCTTGATTTATTCTTGACGAGTTGGTCGCTTGTTAAAAGTGTTAAAGTGTAGAGGATTCAGAGATGAACCCCTTCGAACACTCCAACTTGAATGATATGGGAATTAACTTGAGAGAGTAGTTTTATACAAAGAGATTTGTAAATCCGTATATTTTGAGGACTCTACCCCTTGCTATCAAGTGTTAAAACTGCATAGAGATATGTTCAGTTGGATCTAAACGGTAGCGGGAGTATTGAAGTCCGAGAGGAATACCCTCAAAATAGATGGTGGATCTGTTTATGCTGAACTCATGCTGCAGCATACCTGCAGCATAGTCTGCTGGAATTTGTGTTTGAGTCTCACCTAAAAGTCTTACACCCTTGCTACCTTTATTATTCTGTATCGTTATCAACTGTTAACAAACCAAATCAATTCAAGTCTTCAAATTCGCCATCTGAAATCATTTCTTTTCTGACACTTTTATTATACTTTTACGACAATCTCTATGGGACGATATCCGATACTTTACCGTTTTATTACTTGAAAGACGATATTAGATCTCATTGTATACTTGCTTTGAGGTCTAATTAGCACACGTCTATAGGTGTATTCCACGCACTACCAATACATATATATATATATATATATGTTAATTATGATTGTGGAATTATGTTGTGAGACCTTATATTCGACCTCGAGTTTAACCATCGTGGGACGTTATAAACCAAGAGGAGTTCGAGAAGGGTCAATGGAGTCTTGCGACTATGCCCGACGACATTTTCGTGGCATAACCGTCGGGGTCATTATCACGACAACCAAACAGTGGCACGGGTCGATGGTGCGACTATGCCCAACGACATTGCCATGGCATAGTCGCTATGGCCTATCTTTCTCATCGAACAATCAGAAGCTGGGGTGAGGGCAGTGACAATGCCCGACGACAATGTCGCGGCATAGTCACGAGGTCAAGGTCGCTCACGGGGAGCGGGGCTCCGCTGTTTAAGGCCGATTTCAGACTTAGAAACCTCATTTTTCTACCCAATTTCAAAATTAGATCGAAGCTCTCTCTCTAGTTGGCGATTTTCCCCATATTCCCTCTTCTCCCTTTTTATTCAATACACCCAACTAACCTAGCATTTACTCTAGCTTTGGGGATATCTAAGTTGAAGTTTTGAAGCTAGAAGTGTGTTAAATCTCAAGTGGTCCAAGCTCTCTCAAGTCTTTTCATCCTAGGGTTTCCACCAACAAAAAATTAGGGTTTTCTCTCTACAAACCCTACTTAGTGAGTCTTTCACCCATAAATCTTAATCTATGTAACTATATGTTTAATATGCACCTACTCATCTTCATTTATGAGATTGACCTAATAACTAGGGTTTCTTGGGTTGTAACGCTAGCTATACTTTCATCAAGTGGTTATTTGCAATTAGGAATCATATGATAGAGTTACCATGTATTAAAGGTGATTGAGTTGTTACAAGGGTAAAATGTTTGATTTCTTTAAATGAGAAACTCCACAAAACAAATAGCATGCTCATTTGTATTATATTGTAATTTATGTATGGTGGGGGTTATACATCACGACAAGATTATTATATGGTGAATTGACTTCTAGATCCTTGTGCATGAGGATTTAGATTTATCTATATGTGGGTAAAGGTTGTTGGTCGTATTTGACCACTAGCGAGTAGGCAATAGAGGACTTTATAGTCTTTGAGGTGTAACTCGTCTAGATTGGATAGACAATAGTGTCCGTAAGTCCTTGAGGTGTAACTCGATGGAGTAAGCACTAAAGGCATAAACGGTTTGGGCATGTGTTGTATTCTAGTAACATCATGGGTGACTCCACTCACGTGTTATTGACACCCAAGATGGAAACGGGTCTCCCCCGTATTTCAAGAGATATCTTTTGTGGGGAACTTATCAGGTGGATTATCTTTCCAAGTGAGTGGTGATAGATAAAAGGACTACGAGTACTTTACTAAGAAAGCTATCCGTAGATGCCTTATTTAGTCTTAGAGCTAAGAGTTAAGCGCTTAAACCAATTCAAGCCGTTTGGTTGAAAAATGCAAAAGAATTTTTTTTTTTGACGATGGTTCCACTCTTGGGCGTATCGGTAACAATTAATATGGTGTAAATGTTTATTTTATAAACTGTTAAATTTGCAATGTTATTAGATTGTGGCCTAACACTTGCTTGGTACTTTATATGACTCACAGTTCTTCCTAGTGGTGTGCATAAGCCACTTTGATGTGTCGGTCGTGTGCCTAGGAGCTTGAAGGACCGGGCGTTTGGGATATTTAAGAAGAGCGTTTTGGAGACATAGCAACAACCATCTTTAATCTAGTTGAATACTTGTTCTAGAATAATTAGGTTGTTGCATATTATGTTTGATTTTACCGCTACTATATTTGTTGCAAACTACCCCATGTTATTGGGTTTTAGTTGTCCATATTCACAGGGTTCTAAACCTTTATATTTTAGGCGTTATATTGCCGAAATTTTAAATTTTAAATTGGCCCGAATTTTTAGGATGTTACAAACGGTACGTTGAACGTTCGGTTCGTTCACAACCCTAAGAAACACGCTTCACGCCTGCACATTGAGCCAAATGCCAACGCACGAGTTAGATTCCATCTATCGAGCCCTCTCTGACCACCGCTTGAACGTCGTTGCCCTCTGCTGGCCTAAACTCCCTCCGTTTGTTCTTCTCTGTGATTCCTTCTGTTTCAGATTTCAGCAAGGTCAAGCCATCGAGGTTAGGTATTTTTACTTGTTTGAGTTCCCCTCCTTAAAAGTCTGATTTTTCTTAGGTATTTTAGCATTTTTAGACTTCTAGTTGGATACATTATGCTTTAATGGAAGAACCTATTTGGCCATTTTGTTTACTGCTCTTTTGTCAACAACCATCTATTTTGTTGTTGAAATTATAAAATTAGGTTCCTACACACTTGCACACAATGTGATTTAGTTGTTGAAATTGTAATGCATATATTTTCGATACGTAAGATTTCGATTTTTATATTGATTTATATTCTTAGAATAACCCTTAAAATTAGTTTTGAGTTAGTTTGCGTTTGAGTGCTAGTTGGGAAAAAAATTCATGCCCGCGAACTTTTATTCACGGTCGCAGAGTTGGAGAAGAAACAAACTTGAGGGGATGGATGGATATTTTGGCTAAGTGTTAATGCATAAGGGAAGACTAATTAAATGTGGTCAAATATTAAGAGTCTTAAGTTGTTGAGAAGGCCGAACTGGGGGAGTTACTCGAGTGACTCATCACTCTCGTATGTGGTGTGAAATGTAGGTGTGCGGTTAAAAGATTTTTAGATCAAGCAAAAGAGTCTATTACGGACTTCAGGTGAGTTTCTCTTAGGGGGCGTTTGGTTCGCAAAATGTTTTTGGATGGAATGGAATCTGTCAAAGAAATTTGACTTCGAAGGAATTAGAATGGAATGTTATCAGGTTTAACTACTTGTTTGGTTGACAGACATTGGAATAGAATTTGTTAAAGGAATTGGAATCTGTCTGTTTGGTTCACATAATGTAGCTTTGGAATTGGAATGAAATATTAGTAAATGACCAAAATACCCTATTTGAAACTTATGAAATCGAATTTCAACTATTGTGGTTCAAATCGGTGGCGTTTGGCGGTGGTTCAAATCGGTGACGGTTCAGATTGGTGGTGGTAGACAGCGGTTCAGAATGATGGTTCAGATCAGTGGCGGTTCAGAATGGTGGTGGTCGATGGCGGTTCAGATTAGTGGTGGTCAGCGGCGGTTCAGAACGGTGGTGGTCGGGCGGTTTAGATCGGTGAGGATCGACGGCGGTTCAGAATAGTGAGGGTCGGTGGCGGTTCAGAACGATGGTAGTCGACGGCAGTTCAGATCGGTGGTGGTTGGTGGTGGTTTAGATCAGTGATGGTTGGCGGTGGTTCAAAACGGCGGTTCAAAACAGTGAGGGTCGACGACGGTTCAGAATGATGAGGGTCAGGGGCGGTTCAGAACGGTGAGGATCGGCGGCGGTTCATAAGGGTGGTGGTCGGCGGCGGTTTAAAACGTTGGTGGTAGCGTCGGGTTAGATCGATGATGGTCGGCGACGGTTCAGAACGGTGGTGGTCGACGGTGGTTCAGATCGGTGAGCGTCGGCGGCGTTTCAGATCGGTGAGCGTCGGCGGCGTTTCAGAACGGTGGTGATCGACGATGGTAAATATCGGTGGTGGTCAGCGGCGGTTTAGAACGATGGTGGTCGGCGGCGGTTCAGATCGGTGAGGGCCAACGGCGGTTCACAACGGTGGTGGTCGACGGCTAAAGACAACGGTGGTGGTCGACGACGGTTCACAATGGTGGTGGTCAGTGGCGGTTCAGACCGGTGGTGGTCGACGGTGGTCGGTGGTCGTTCAGATCGGTGGTGGTCGACGGTGGTCGGTGGTCGTTCAGATCGGTGGTGGTTGGCGGTGGTTCAGATCGACGATAGTCGGTATAGGTTCATATAGGTTTGGGTAAATCAAGTAAGGAATGTGAGGGTACTTTTGTCTTTTTGAGAAAATGGGATGGAATGGAATTGAATTCCTTCTCAATTGTGATGGAATGACCAAATCCATGAATGGTGGAATGTGTGGAATTCAATTCCATTCCATAGGTAACCAAACGTCTGAATGGAATTTGGTCAATGGAATTGATCATTCCAATTCCTTCAGATTCCATCGAAATCCTGAGAAACCAAACGCCCCCTTAATCTTCGTTAACGTGTAATCATATACATTGTTGTTTATATTACATGTTTTCATATTGTTTATAACATGCGTAATAACGGGTGTTGCTAAAGGTAGGTCTTGTGAGAGTGTGTATACGATAATTTATAATGTGCATATGGGGAGTGTGACCCATACTAAATATATGAATTCGTTTAATATGTTTAATCTAAGGGCGGGTGTGTGCCCTAACACGTTGTCACAAGTGTGTGCGTGACCAAAGCATGAGTCGACCATATAAGTTATGCACGTAGAGATCTTGATTTAAAGTGTGTTTGTTTATTAATCCTTATAAATTCCTTTCTATTGATAGTTGTGGTGTGATGTGATATTAGAGAAATCTTACTAGACCTTATGGTCTAACCCTCGCTTTTCAAACTAAAACTTTTTCAGGTAAGCCACGTAGATGAGGGCTCGAGTAAGGGCAAGGGAAGGATGTAAGCTTGGAGCTTGCGTTTAGAGGAGATTTTTAATTTGTTATATTATGTTAGACATTCCCAGCTAGACTTTTGTTTAAAAATTATCAGTTGTATATCGATTTATTTCCGTGAACCTTGGCATTGTAACTCATACGTACTACTTGTTACCTTTGGAGTCGTTTTGGCATTTATCCTTGTAAATTTAGTAGTTTGGTGTACTTGAATGTGTGGGTTGTTACAGTTAGTATCAGAGCCATAGTTTAAGGGATTTAGGTGATCGGATGAGCCTAAACTTAAACTGTGGAGTAAGGGGAGACACAACTGAGATATAGGAAGCCTACAGGGAAGAGCTTGATCATCGAGAATTCATGACGATGGTAGTGAGGATTCTCAAGAATCGAGCATTAGAAGTGAGCCTTTTTGACTCTTTAGTCAATGGAAGGGTAACAATTGTGGTTGAGAAATGATAGCAGTGTTGATCGGTAAAATATGGAGTAATGGTAGGATAAAAAAGGGGCTATTATAGGTTAGTCTATTTGGGTCAAAGTGAGGACGCATGATTTGCAAACCATTAGTCACGATGGTAACTGTATAGATTGGACATACAAGTATGTTGGGAAGCACCGGTGCTAAAGGTTGTTGCAAATGTGAGGAACCGGACTGGTTGGTCGGAAGTAGGGCGTCGGTGATAAATTGTTGTGAATGCAAACGGTTGACCTTGCTAGAGTGAATAGCTTTCAATATAAAATGAGTATCATGCATTGTATTTTCAAACAAGTTACATGAGTCATTCATGTAAAAATGTGTGTGTGTGTGTGTGTGTGTGTGTTTGTGCCTTGTGCCTTGTGCCTTGTGGGTTTCTTGTTTTGAAAATGAGTTGACGCGTGCAAGCGTGTGTTTGGATTGAAAAGACAAGTTTAGTTACGTTGTGTGATAAATTTTGAACTTGGTGATTGGAGAATTATTTCACCTCTTTTACGAATGAATTAACCTTTGTTGTGGAAATCATGTCAACATTTGATCGCATGGTTTTATAAGTGAAATTGGTATGGACATGTTGTCATACCAATGAGTGTGAGAGTTGAATGACTCGCTCAGTGTAAGTAATTTTGTCGTATTCTTATAATCGCACGAAAGAAGTTTCAATGAATGCCTTTTTGGTTGCGTCGGCATCAATTGGATCGGACAAGGGGTGAGGTATCATGGGGTTGCATGTGAGTGATCCTCGAGATCGATGTGTGTGTGTGTGGCTATCCATTTATGGCGGTGTCATGTCATGCATAGCAAACCTTGTTTCATAGCGTTGTACTTATTCAACTTTCAAATGTGCAAAACAATATAAATCATTGTGTTGTCATGCATGAAGGCTATGAACTCGCTAAGTCGTGGAAGATATTGCAGTTAAGAATGAGGAAAGGTTTCGATAGTGGAAATGTGTTGGGAAGCAATTAGGGGTAGTGTTTCATCCCCATCAAGGTAAGCATTCATTCTTTTAATCTCTTTATAGCTTAGGGGATTTTGGTTTGTCTTTGATAGCTTAGTGAGTGGTAATCTCATTCTAATGGTTTGTAATTGGATTATTAAATTGTTGATTTTAATCAGGGATGGGATTTAGGGTGTTAATGTTAGCAATTAAAGGTTTAAAAGTGACATAGGATTGGCAAAATTGGAGTTAGGAAGGAACACAGTGAAAACCCTTCGACCAGATACCTTGTACCCGGGAAACAGGGGAGGTCGGGAAACAGGGGAAGTTGGACCCGATATGACCCAAACCCACCAGTAGACGATTTTTGGGCTCCCGTCACCTGTTTTTGAGTTATTCGTGAGTGCTATCGAGTGAGACCAATAATGGTTACAAAAGTACCCATACTAACACCCCTTAAATCCGTCACTACAACTACTATCTGGTTCATCATAACCTGAAGCCAAACTCTCTACTTACTATCTATACTATATTATAGAGTATTTATAAAAATAAAATAAAAAACTCTTAAAAACAATTGCTAAAGCTTAATATACCACTATTTAATCCTAATTATTTAAATATCTTAAAAACAATCGTTAGAGCTTTATTATGTATTACATTTAATGCTATTTATTAACTTTCAATTCTTATCTCTAACCACTTTACTCCCTAAAATCACTCTCCACTGCAACTCCCCTAAAATCACTCTCTATATAACTAAATATAGGATAAAAATCAAATTTTAAATATAAAAAATCTAAAATATAATTAAGAAAATCTAACATAATATTTAATGTTTATTTTATAAAAAAATTATATTATTAAACTTAAAATAAATTATATTATTATTAAACTATCGAAGAAACTTTTGAAAACAAGTTTTTATGTATTAAGTATTGTTTATTGATACACATTACTTAAAATTCAAGATTACAAATCATGATGAATGAGTACAAATTTTCTAAAGTTATATGTTTGAATTCATAATTAACTGATAAATATAATCAAAACAGGATAAACATCTCAATTTAAATATAAAAAATTTAAAATATACTGGAAATGTACTCGCGCAATGCAGCGAGATACATCACGATTTTAATGTTTCATTTTATTTTTTGTTTTTTTATCGATTTACAATACGATTTTGAATCTTTGAGAGAGTAATAATGGTTTTTATTAATAAATTTGTTTAATTTATGCTTAATAATATAATATTTTTATATAAAAAAAATTAAGTATAAGTATTTTGTTAGAACTCAATGATTATCTTATATATTTTAAATTCTTTATATTTAAATTGAAATGTTTATCATGTTTTGATTATGTTTATCAGTTAGTTTTGAATTCAAACGTATAGCTTTAGAAATTTGTATTCATGAATCATGATTTGTAATCTTGAATTTTAAGTAGTGTGTATCAATAAACAGTACTTAATGCATAAAAATTTGTTTTTAAGAATTTCTTCAATGGTTTAATAATAATTTAATTTATTTTAGGTTTAATAATATAATATTTTTTTATAAAATAAACATTAAGGTGGCATTTGTTTTTTAAGAGGTGCTGAAGTCTGAAGTCTGATTTCACTTCTGAATTTTAAGTGGTGATGTTGAAGTCTGAAATTTGAATCAGTTAGACTGTTTGTTTTTGTCTGATGACAAACGTCTGAATATATATACTTACATATTTTATAGCTCAGAATGTTATTATTGTTGAATTTATAAAAAAAACAGTATTCATTTATTCAACTTAAATACTTCAATTGATTCAAATACAATACAAAACATGAACAAAGTCTCATAACAACTAAAATCAATCTCCATTTTGCATTAATTGTGTCGCAATTTCTTCTCTTAAAGTAGACATATATGTTTGATCAGCGGTACTCCCATGCGATTGAACTTCTTCAACCTCATCATTGCCACCGTCCCCTTGCTCATTGGTTTGATCATATTCAGAAAATAACTCATCTCTTAAACCTCCCTTTCGTATGAAGTTGTGAACCGCAAAACATGCAATAACAACGTCTCTTTGAACCTCAAGTGAAAACAGTGCCATTCTTTTTAATATCGGAAAACGTGCTTTCAGGACGCCATAAGAACGTTCAATAACATTTCTAAGTTTTGCATGAGAATGGTTAAACTTTTCATACTTGTTCATTGCACGACGACGACGAAAATCTCCAAGCCAATATCTAACATTACGATACGGTGCCATAAACCCTCGAGTATTCGTATATGCAGCATCACATAGATAATATTTATCTGAAACAATAAATAAAATAAGTACTGGTATGAATATTGTAAATATATTACTTTTAAAGCGTTACTATACCTGGAGGAAGAAATGGAAATCCAATAGCACCATCTGTTAAAGCTTCAGACAAAACTCTAGAATCATGTGCAACACCTTCCCATCTGGCAACAACAAATGTGAACACCATGTTGAAGTCACAAATCGCCAAAACATTTTGATAACATTCACCCTTTCTTCGTCCTCTATATAAATGTTGTTCTTGAATAGGGACAATAACGTGTATTAAAGTTCCATCAAGGGCGCCAATTGCTCCCTACATTAGAGTTAGTAGTCAAAATAACTTTAGTAAGAAAATGTATACAAATATTCCGTAAGTAATTACCTTAAATATACGTCGTAATCTTCTATTGTTCCCTGGGATGTCTGGATTAGGATTGAATAATGTAGAAACTATGATCTCTTTAGCAAACACGATCATTTTATCCAACACTTCATGAAAAACTTTATGAATAGTTTGTGTTGAGTGTTGGAACCTGTTTTTAAGCACTCTATAACGTTGATTGTGACCTATAATCATCAAGAATATAGCCATCTTTTCTTCAACCAATACGTATCTGCTATCCGTTAGCCAACCTTTTGCTTTAAAGTGATCACATAGTTGAACAAAAGCAGCACGAGACATTATTATCAAATGAATACATTGTCGATCGTTACCTTCAAGTAGCTCATCCGTAAACTGACGTCCAGTCATTACAGACATATTATCTCTTTTCCTTTTCAAACGCATTTGTTTCAAGTAATACATATACAAGAACATTACAATGAGAAGTATAGCTTTTTGATCATCATCCATGATGAACCTGTTACAAATAATATAAACTATTAATAAAACATCATCCAAATACCAAAAACTTGTTCAAATAATAAACCATCATTTCCAAATACCAAAAACTTGTTCACATAATAAACCTAATCATTTCCAAATACCAAAAACTTGTTCAAATAATAAACCTAATCATGTCCAAATACCAAAAACTTGTTAAAATAATAAACCTAATCATGTCCAAATACCAAAACATAAACCAAATAAATTGTCTAAATACTACTCCATATATCCCAATCTTCTTGTCGTCCTCAAAATCCAGTCTTTTAATATACCAGGTTCTGGAGAGTTGATCAACCATGTCTCTCTTAGCAAAGTTGAGTGGCCAAAAATGTTAATAGTTGCTTTGTAAAGAGGATCCCTTTTTTCAAGGCCAATAGTGTTCAACCTTTCAAGACACCTATCAATGGTTGAAATGGGTTGTGCAACATCTGTGGGTTGTGCAACAACTGTGGGTTGTCGTGTAACAAGTGTGTGAAGTGCTCCCCTCATTTCTAAAGCCACTTCGTCCATGTCGACCTTGATTTTACGCTTCTTATTCGGTCTACAAGAATGTGGATTTTGTGTAACATTTGAAGGATCTACACTCGAGACGTAATGTGAACTTGGTGAAACATTTTGTCCTTCCTCTTCCTCCTCATCTTCCTCCTCATTTTGTGTAGTGTGGATATGATACGTAATTGATGATGATACAATCCTCTCACGGGTGGAACTAGGGGCATAAACACGAGATCCAATAGCCGAAGTCCCCTCGAACAAAGCGATACACAATTCAGGAAATGCTAAAGGTGATGTTTTTAAAGTTTTCGCTTTTGGATGTCCCTGCATCCAGATTAAAAAGAAAGATTTATATAATACCCGTACTATGTACATTACTATCTTAAAAATGTAAAAAATTATTACTAACCTTGAAAAATTCTTCCCATTCTTGATTTGATAAGTTGAACGTGTTCATAACAGGGTCATAAATATTCCCTGTTTTATTCCTTAAGTATGTCCATCCCGAGTACTTTCCTTTTAGATAATCGTATTGATTTTTCAATTGCTTTTGCGTGAGCTTGATGTGACACACTTCTTCAAGCTTTGTTGCCAACTTTGTCCAAGTTTCTTTCCTAAGGCTACCCTCGTTTCGACCCACTTTATTGACCTCTTCTATACAAGTCTCTAGAAAATATTTGATTATTTCATTGGTCCATCTTATACGTATGTTCTCGTCCATCACTAAGCACACAAGAAAGTTTCAAGAATGAAGGAGAAATTCACATACAACAAGCTCATAGAGAAAAAAAGAGGGAATTTATACAACTAATTAGATTATCACAAGTAGCACCTCCAAACATGACCAAATAGAAAAAGGAAAAGAAATTGAATTGTTTCAATGACTGTAACGGTAACAATTAAAAACTTAAAACCCATTTGAATATTATTGTTTACAAATAAAGAAAACTGGAATGAAACTTTAACAGGCATAGAATATGGATGATGGATCTAACACAAGCAAATAGCAAATCTGAGATCCCAACAAAGAACAAAAGTCTTGATGCAAATAGCAAATCATAGCATGGCATATTTACTCCACGTTACTTAAGCACAGTTAAAGTGTTCTGAGAAAAAAACATTCAAACTACACAGCAAACTTATTTTTATAAAAGACCATCAAAATTGAATTTTTTTGGATGATACATCAACAATACCCCTACGGTTGTAACACAATTCCTTTATGGTTGCAATAGAATAGCCCCATGTTTGATGTAACACCCCGAATTTCGAAAGGTATCATTTCAAGTTAATGCAGAAATCAGAAATTCTAAGGGAAAAATAAGATATAGGATTTTGGACTTGAATCCTAGGTTTCATAGTCTTAATGGACGAAGGATCCAATTACGAGTCCAACGATCCTTTTCGGAGCGAAAACGGAGCTATAACAAAGAAGTTACGGCCAAAACAGTGAGCGGGAAGGAAGCTGGGAGAACCAGCGACAATGACTAGCGACAATGCCCTGGGTATTGTCGCATGGCAAAGTCGCCCAAATTGGGCAGGCTGCTGTTAAGTCGCGAATTTCAGTCATTTTCTCATTTCCTCTCAACCAAACTTCCTCCATTCTCTCCAAATTCATTTTCCTTCTTCCCCCTTCAAACCCTAGCTTATTTGTGGCTCAAATCCTTGGATTTCATGAAGATGGAACACCATCAAGTGGTAAAATGGAAAGCTTTGGTCAAGGATTCACCATCTTCATCTTCATCTTCAACCTCAAGATCATTGTTGTGTTTTCAAGGTTTTCACCAAAATCTAAGTGGTAAGAGTACCCCTTCCATTTCTAAACCTTGTGATGAGTTATAAATGCTCCATTGATGATTCCCTAGTGTTTGATTTCTCTAATTTTCGGTTTGGAGGATTTTGGGAGTTTTGGGTCAAAATTAGGGTTTTGAGTATAAGTTGAGGTTTCGATGTAAAAGGTTTGGGGAATGTTCTATTTGGTTGAATATGTTTATTTACGGTTGAAAATGTTCGGATCTAGGTTTTGGCTTGGAGGATTCAAGTTTCGTCAAGGAAGCTCAAAGTGGGGTAAAACCTAGATTTAGCCTAAATCTAGCAAGGTGAGTTCAAGTTGATTTGTGAAAACGGTGTACATGCCAATATGTTTATTTTAAAAGTGGTTTGCGTCTTGCATGAAATTTGCTAACTGCTGATAAGTTTGGTTATTTTGAAAGTGTGTAACTTTATAAACTTATATAGCATATATCTTTGGGATTTTTGAGCATTTTGTTAAAGGGGCCATAAATGAATAGGTTTTGATGGATTATTGCATAAATAGGAATTTGGTCAAAAATACACTTTTGAGTGTTTTGTCGGGTTTTATGCATCATTCATGAAACGACATGTTTTGAAAAGTACTAATGTATGGGTCCTTTGGTTTTGGGTCATTCCCGTCTTTAGGAAACATTTTAGAAATAGAAAACCTTTTGGGTTTTGGGCCGAAGGCCAATGATAATTTGAGAATCAAATATTTTGGGAAAATGTGTATTTTGGTTGGTGTAACCACATTGGTTCACGTGTTTTAGCCAAACGTTTATTAAGCCTCTTGGGGCTTGATTTGTACTCGGTGAAGTCTTTGGAACATTTGTTCAATCTTGGTAGCTCGTTAAGGAGCCTTGGTCGTATGGTGTACCTAGTTGCACCTTAAATGGGGAATTACGTGTTTTTGAGTGCGTTGTCATTCCTTTGAGTCGTGTAACGTTTTGACCGTAATGCAATGGATCCATAGGCATAAAAGTCGGTTGTATTGTATATGACTAAAGACTCGGTTTGAGTTGATGTCCGATATGACTAAAGACTCGGTTTGAGTTGATGTCCGCTACGACTAAAGACCTGGATAGGGTTGATGTCTACCTTGGCTAAAGACTTGTTTGGGTTGATGCCAATGGTTGTTTATCCCGACTAAAGACTCGGTTTGAGTTGATGTCTGATATGACTAAAGACTCGGTTTGAGTTGATGTCTGCTACGACTAAAGACCTGGATAGGGTTGATGTCTACCTTGGCTAAAGACTTGTTTGGGTGGATGCCAATGGTTTTTTTATCCTTGAAGTTATGCTTATAACATCGATGTGTGGCTTATCTTTATGTGCCACCACATTCGATGGAATCGGGCCTTCCCCGTCACCGAAAGGTATTATTTTGGGCATTGTATTTTGGGTATCCATGTTTTCGGTGACATTTTATATGTATGGGTTTTATCCATGATTTTATGAGTTGGGTAACATGTTCCACTGTGTTTGGGTGTTTCGAGAATTAAGCTTTATCTACGCTTTTATGAAGTGGCAGTTCAATTTCTATTCACGTTTTGAGTGAGTTATGGGGTTAAACATAATTTATGAGTGGGCGGTTTATATTGGTGTCTTCGTCCTTGAAGTAGTTTGCATTGGAAAACGTTTACATCGGTGTTCTTTGCATAAATTGCATATTATGGGAAAATGGGTCGTTTTCATATGTAAGACATATCAAATTGAAAGATTATGAATTTCATCGCATTCGTTCTTTTTAAACGATTAATTTATATATGTTGAAAACTCTTGAGCTCACTAGGCGTTAAGCCTAACCTTTTTATTTGTCGGCATATGCATCAGGTTCCTATTGGGATTTGGTTTTAACAGCTGTGAAGAGTTGAGCCTTAGCTTTGTGCAAGTGTAAGTGGTTGGTGAAGTCTTCCACAGTTTGGTGATGACGATTATTTTTGGGTTTTAGTAGCACCCGTCCTTACTATAGACTGTATGTATAGATTGAAATGTGTGTATTGAGGTTAAATAATAAATCGTGACTTGGAGATGTATCATTTATCGATGTATTTAGAAAATTTTAAATTAGTTGCTATTTCTAGAATTGAGGGTGTTACATTTGACCATTTTATCATCATGGTTAACACACATTTTCAAAAGCCTGTTATCATTCTTGATTACTGAATTATTGGGTGATACGACATAATATTCTATTTCTATTTATCATGCATACGTATATGAAAACCTGAATTTTTTGCGCAGAGGGTGTTTTGTTGTCAAATAACTCTCCAATCTCATACAATATATATGTATTGGTGATCATTTATATTATCATATATACAGTTGGTAACCTAGCAATCATAAATATGAAAATCAAGAACTTACTTGTAGAAATAAAAAGATAATACCTTTATAGAAAACTAATGCCATAATGTTCAAGAACCACCAACCACCATTGTAGTTTAGAACCATCAAACATGACCAAACAGAAAGTTGGGATAAAAGCTTGTTTTTTTCTTTTTACCAAACAGAAAGTTGGCTGCCAAATCAAAAAGAATTGATAAAAAGCTTGTTTTTTTTTACCAAACAGAAAGCTTGTTGTTATTTTGTTACCGAACAGAAAGTTGGTTGCCATAATGTTCAAGAACCACCAACCACCATTGTAGTTTAGAAGCATCAAACATGACCAAACTGAAAGTTGGGATAAAATCGATTGTAATAAAAGCTTTTTTTTTACCACACAGAAAGGTGGATGTCCCTGCAACTGTATTGGGTTTTTGATAGAATAGGAACAAAAAAAAACTATCAGGTCTGTTAACATCGAAGTTACTATACATGGGTAAGAACTTGATGTTCAATTGCTTTTATAAGGTATGTTAACATCGAATTTATAGGTCTGTTAACATCGAATTTATCCAACTGTCTGTTAACATCGATTTTATCCAACTGTCTGTTAACATCGATTTTATCCAAAGGTCTGTTAACATCGAATTTTTCTAAAAAATCGATGGTCTGGGTGGACAAGCAACAAATCGAGTAGAACTCTAAAGTCGATGGGTCATGTTCTACTCGATGGTCTGAGTTTTGCAGTATGGCTGTACCAAAATGGATTCAATCCCAACAAATCGAGTAGAACCCTAAAATTAAAAGAAAAGGGGAAGATGGAGTACCTGGTAGAGTAGAAGAAGCTTGTTGGAGTTCGATGGAGGCTTGCTGGAGTTCGATGGAGAGGCTGCTGGAGTTCGATGGAGAGGTTAAAAGGGAGGGAGTTCGATGGAGAGGTTGAAGGGGAGGGAATCGACATATATTGAGGGGAGTCCCATAAAGAAGAAACAGATCGACCATACCTCTAACCGATATAGAGGTTATCTTTTCACTTTTTTGTTTAGAGGCTATTTAGGGATCAAATCCTCTTTTTTTTTAAATAATCAAACGCACTGTTTTTGGGTTTCACTTACCGATTAAGATATATGGGCCTAATAAGAGCTGAAATAGTGAAAACAAACAGGGCCTAAGTATTATGTTAAATTTTCTTAATTATATTTTAGATTTTTTATATTTAAAATTTGATTTGTATCCTGTATTTAGTTATGCGGGAAATAATTTTAGAGGAGTTGAAGTGGAAAGTGATTTTAGGGGAGTTAAAACGGTTAAATATAAAAAAATGGTTAAAGATAATGATGGAAAGTTAATAAATAACATTAAATGTAGTACATAAAGGTTTAATAATTGTTTTTAAGAGATTTTAAGAGCATCCACAATGTACGTGTTTTTCACCAAACTTTTTCATAGTTTTTTTCTTATATATTATTGTCACCTCAACAACTTAAAAACCTTTATATACCTCCACTATGTGAAAAACCTCACCTACGCTTTTTCATTACCTTTTTAAACCATTTAGGGCCCCACTATTTTAACTTTATATCATTTTTATTCTTATTTATAAAAATAAATACATTAAAATTCATACAAATACATATTTATTTATATCAAGAAAAATATTATTAATTTAAAAATATAAAAATATAATTACTTTCATCATGTATTTATTTAATAATTATATTTAAATAGGATTACTTTAAATATATTAATAAATAAAACTGGTTAATAAATAAAACTGATTAAATACGAAACTTTTATAAAAGTCTATAAAGTTAAAACTGATTAAATACGAAAAAACTACGAAAAAGCAGGTCGTGCAGTTACGACCTATGACGAAAAACCTCACGAAAAACCTCAATTGAAAAACCTCTCCACTATGTAAAACTCCTCAAAATGAGGTTTTTGTTTTTTGAAAAACCTCCTAAAAACCTCTCAACGAGCACACTATGGATGCTCTAAGTAATTAACATTAAATAGCGGTACATTAAGCTTTAACAATTGTTTTTAAGAGTTTTTTTTATAAATGTTTTATAATATAGTACTAGAATGATACTCGTGCAATGCCGCGAGATACATCACGATTTTAATGTTTATTTTTTGTTTTTTATTGATTTACAGTACGATTTTGGATGGTTTTTATTGAGTGATAATGGTTTTTTATATATAAATTTGTTTAATTTAGGCTTAACAATATAATGTTTTTTATATAAAAAAAATAGTTTGTTAAGATTCATTAATTATCTTATATATTTTAATTTTTTTATATTTAAATTGAGATGTTTATCCTGTTTTGATTATGTTTATCATAATTCAAATTTCATAATTTTAGGATTTGGGGATTAGAGATAAGAATTTTGGGGGATAAGGATGAAATTTATTAATTAGAGTTAAAAACATTTAGAAGTAGTACATATTGCTTCATTAATTGTTTTTTAAGAGATTTTAAGTAGATTAGAATTAAATAATAGTACATAATGCTTAATACATCACGATTTTAATGTTTATTTTTATTTTTTGTTTTTTTATTGATTTACAGTACGATTTTGGATGGTTTTTATTGAGTGATAATGGTTTTTTATATATAAATTTGTTTAATTTAGGCTTAACAATATAATGTTTTTTATATAAAAAAAATAAGTAGTTTGTTAAAATTCATTAATTATCTTATATATTTTAAATTTTTTATATTCAAATTGAGATGTTTATTCTGTTTTGATTATGTTTATCAGAATTCAAATTTAATAATTTTAGGGTTTGGGGATTAGAGATAAGGATTTTGGAGGATAAGGATGAATATATTAATTAGGGTTAAAAGCTTTACAGGTAGTACATTAGGCTTTAGTAGTTATTTTTAAGATATTTTAAATAGATAACTTTAAATGATGGTACATAAAGCATAGTGAGTTGTAATTAAGAGTTTTTTTATGTCATCTTTATAATATAGTATAAATATATAAAATAATCTTTGAATTCTAACAAAATACTTAATATTTTTTTATATAAAAAACATTTTATTATTAAGCCTAAATTAAACAAATTTATAAAAAAAACATTATCACTCTCTTAAAACCATTCAATATCGCATTGTGAATCGATAAAAAAACAAAAAATAAAAGAAAATATTAAAATTGTGATGTATTTTACTGTATTCTTTTAGTTTCTTGTAAAAGGGTTTTGACCGGGTGTTTGGGATTACTTATTTAAAAACAACTTATGTTTATTTTAATAAGTGCTTATCAACTTATGTGGTGTTAAACCGGAGTTTTTAAAAAAATGTTTGAATTAGCTTATTGTGGTACCAAAACGTAATAAGCTAATAAGTTGTTATTCAAAGGTGTTTGAGATTGCTTATACATATAAATTAACCAAAAAAGTGATAAACATTTTTCAAATAAGTTGATAAGTTAAAACCAAATGACTTATAAAAAAGTGTTTTTA
Organism: Arctium lappa; assembly: GCA_023525745.1. Lineage (NCBI taxonomy): Eukaryota > Viridiplantae > Streptophyta > Magnoliopsida > Asterales > Asteraceae > Arctium > Arctium lappa. The sequence goes on along the minus strand of CM042050.1, from coordinate 39,882,661 downwards.
AGCGGTTTGATACCATTATAAGTCATTTTAATTTTTCTTCATCCAAACATTTAAAAGGTCTTATCTCCGATGTCAAATCGCAATAAGCTAAAAAATACCTCAAATAAACAATCCCAAACACCCCTAAATAGGTTTTGACTTTTGCCTTAAGCTCCTTAGACTAAACTTCATTAAATACTCGATACAAAACGATAAAGATTAAGTAAGGCCAAATGTGATAACGACTGGTTTATCTCACTTTTTTAAAAATTTCTGGATTAAATGGAGTTGTAACTTGTAAGTTGTAACCATCTCATTATTTTAATCTTAAATAATTTAAAAAAAAAAAAAACCTTTAAAATTAGTTTACCCAAGAAACATATATTCCTAGGATTGGGCGATCCTTCAGGGGTGTTTGAGATTGCTTATTTATTTGGAAAAGTGCTTATTTGGAAAAGTGCTTATCAGCTTATGTGGTGCCAAATCGGAGTTTTTTAAAAAGTGTTTGGATTAGCTTATTGTGGTACCAAAACGTAATAAGCTAATAAGTTGTTATTTAAATGTGTTTGGGATTGCTTATACATATAAAAGAACCAAAAAAGTCATAAGCACTTTTGAAATAAGTCATAAGTTACAACAAAATGACTTATCAAAAATGGCTTATCAGCGGTTTGGCACCACTATAAGCTGTTTTCTTTTTGTTCCATCCAAACACTCAAAATAGCTTGTCTGCGGTGCCAAATCGCAATAAGCTAAAAAGCCCTTCAAATAAGCAATCCCAAACACCTCCTAAAACATCAATTCCAAAATTTTCGTCTTTGACCAAAATCTTTCGTCTTCAACGTCATCCTCTGTTTCTCTAAACACGATCAACTCCCAACAAAACACAGATTTCACGTTTGATTTTAATGGTGATTGTTGATGCATTCGTCTCGCATTTTATATCATCGTCGATCAACTTCTTCTAGGTATATTCTATATATATATCAACGTTTCTTTACTTGTAATTTAGCTTATCTGAGTTGTTATCATTATATGGATTATATTGGTCTCGACTATTATCTGGGTAATTAAAATCTTGATGTGGGTTTGAAAGATCATAAACTATAGACGACAAATGGCCGTAATTTGAGCAAGTTTTTAGGAAATTTCTTCATTCAAAGAATTAAGAAACCTTGTTTGACTACAACTAGGTTGACTTATAATCTTCAGATGCTTGCATTAATCGTTATAGAATTTTATGATCATGTTTTTGACATTAAAGAGAACAAATTGAAGGAGTATTTGATCACGTTTTTCATAGATTTGATCTCGCGATGTCGGCCTACGGCCATGGGACGGAATCGGAGCATTCTGCAAGTCTTTCGAGTGGAGAAGAATCTGGTATGCTTATTATCTCTTGAATTATGAATCTTATTTCGAGTGGAAAGGGGGTTTGACATATATGAAAGTGTCCAAGTCTCCAATGGAGGCTGGATGGGCAAAGATGTCCCGGATGATAGACCTTGGCTCTGATACCATGTTAACTGGCTGTGTTTTGGGTTGCTTATTTAAACTTCTTATTTACTTATAGTTTTTCCTCACCGCTAATAAGCTATTTTTATTGTGTGGGATGGGAAACCCCATCAGATTACTCAACAAAAAAGCATTTATCAGGGTTCCAACAATAATGAAAAAAGTGTCCAAACTCTAATATTAACTATGAATCTTGTTCTTGATGTAGATATGGGAAGCGAATTTCGAACGGAATCTGTGATGTATATGTCTTCATTTGCTGCAACTATCTTTATTGTTGGGCTTCTAATAGCTGGGGTTTTATTGATGGCTTTGCTAATTGCATTGATCGTAATGTTACAATCTTGCCAAACTCGGAATTCTGAGGCTGTTGAAACGTCGAAATCTATAGATCAATCTTATAATGGTTATTGCAAAGTGGCCGCTCTACACGCAGAGCTTAATAGCTTCGAATCGTATTCTTTGCCCGAGTTTTGCACGGATTTGGTTGTCGACTACATGAAAAATGGTCGTTACAAGAGCGATTTGAGTTCCATGGTGTCAATCGTTGAGGATTACTTCAAGAATGTGACACCGGTCGTTGGTGGTCGGGATGTGGTGTTAATCGACGTAGATGACTTACTTCCTTCGGATTCTTTCTATACTAACTCGTTGTTTTATCGGTAATTATCTTTAAAACTCTATTGGTTTTATATATAGCACGACATATTATGTCTAGTTGTCCTAATAATTAATAGGACCAAACATTTTGTGCGTGTTACAATAAGTTGATAGGATTGTTTTGGGCGTCTAATAAGTTGTTTAAGACAATTTGATATAAAGAGACCTATTAGTCTTTTTACATGACATTATTTAGAAATATGAAAAAAGTGTCCTATAAAAAGATGTGTTCATAAAACACTTTTCAAAGTGTCATATAAAAAAGTTAATATGATACTTTATTTCTAAAATGTACAATAAAACTTGCCTAGCATCTTATTGTAATACCTTTATATATGTTGCACAATTGTTTGGCTAAATCTTGTAAAACAGTATATTAAGGCATTTATGGCGTCTTATAAAACCGATTTTGTTGTAGTAACTTGTGTTTTTCCGATGGTGTAGATTCCGTGATGATGGTAAAGAGGCGAAACATGTGTTTTTGCTGGAAATATACACGAAACTTCGGTCTGGTGGATGGCCATTGGTTTTGTTCTCGAGGGAGCCTGAGAAACAACGATCCGTGATTGTTGACAAGCTTATAGCAGCTGGATTTGAAGGTTGGTCGAAATTGATCATGAGGTATCGCCATCTCTGATACCCAAACCCTTCCCTTCCTTCTAATATGATATACCGGGTTCGTTTGGTTTTTAATTATCATCATCCGATTCTTCATATTTGAATTACGGTCTTTTGCCACTCGAATATATCATCTAAGTTCTGCAATCCTAAACAGAAAAAAAAAAAAAAAAAAAAAAGTTTGTTAAATGTGTTTTTGACTGAAAGATCGTTGCGATGTGGTGCAGATCGGATGAGGAGATGAAAATGGATACCCGCAATTATTTCTTCAAACAAAAGGCGATCATGCAAGCGAAGGGTTACCATATTACGGCGGTGATAAGCAGCCGTATGGACGCTTTAGTTGGTCCGTTTATCAGAGCAAGGATCTTCAAGCTCCCGAATCCTTCATCACAACCATCAATGATCGATACACCAAAAGCAGAACGGTAGTGTTCCGCTTTTCGTGCACGCAAGGTGTGGTTATCGGTCGATTTCCTATTTTCTACCCATTCTTTAAGTTTATGAACTTGCAACATACCATTTTAGGAAAGAATTTGGAGAACTTGTACATATACACTAGTTTAAGCTAAGAAAAATGCTGGGTTTTTGGACATGTATTATGTGAAATTTGAAGGATGGGGTCTCAATATGGGCAAGGGCTTTACAAAACGCTTATTAGTAAGCGTTTACCAATATCATTTACCTTATTCATTGAGCATAGTGAAGACCAAGAAGCTTACCCGGTAAGAGACAAGGGAAGGATCAAGAGTCTTACCCGGTAAGTGTAAGAAACGACTCTTACCAGGTAAACGCTTACCGGGTTTAAAATGCTTACCAATAATCCATTTTCATGGTCAAAGATGTTACACTATAAGGTAAATGAAGGTGAATCTCTTGCCGGTAAACGCTTACCCGGTAAGAATTTGGTAAACGACACCTTAATAAAGAATAAAAATATACTGACCGGAAATTCCGTATCCTCTTCCTATTCACATTTCACATGTGAAGCCAGATCATCAATTTAAAGAAAGTAATGATTTGGCTTCATGTGACCGGTTGGAAAGGGAATTTGAACGGGAGGTCTTTTTTTTTGGAAACCGTGGGTTTCCGGGTCAACTTACGCACACCGACTAATCCTCCGGACGACCACGAATAGCCTGGAGTCATCGTAGGTGGACCTCCATGGCCACAAGGGCTTTGACCGACTAATCCCCGGACGACCACGAATGGCCTGGAGTCGAACCTCCATAGCCACAAGGGCATTGGCACAATTTGGCAGTGCTTGGATTTGAACATAGTGCTTGGATTTGAACATGGGGTAGATTAGATTTTCCATTACATCCCCTAAGATTTAACCGGTGCACCACAATCCAAGTGGTTAAGGTTTATATTCCTTAGTAAAGAGCAAGGGTGTTAACGTGTTGCGTCAGGGTGAGTAGTAGGTTGTTCGAGTTCAACTCAAGAAAATAATATAAGGCTCGAGTTCGAATATTCTTTCGGTGTTCGAGTTTGATGCAATTTAACAAGTTTGAGTTGTATATTATGACATAAAATTCAAGTTTTATAAGTTTGTTTGTGGCTCGAATACGAGATTGGTTAACTTGTTTATCGACTCGAATTCGATATTTTTAATATTTTGATTGTGATTCATGAAAATGTGAACATGTTTAGGTTGAAAAAGGGTATGCTCGAATAGTGCGGTTAATATCGAAATATTTAATCCAACTTTCGAAGAAGCCAAGTTTGCTATTAATGGTATGAAACTAGAATTAATGCTATGAAACTAGAATTGTTAAGTTAAACAACCTTTAGTTTATCTGGCAAACTTTTTTTTTCCACTTTATCTTAATTTCTTACACGGTTAATGTAAATATCCAATATAAAACACTTTAAAATTATAAATATTAACATATGATTTGATAGATTTAAAAATGGCTTTATTTATTTTTGAAAGATAACTTTTTTTTTATAAATAACTTTAAAAAATAATTAAAACTAATTTTTATATAAATAAATATAAATTATAACGTCTAATACAGTGGTCTTAACGGGTCGACCCGAACTTGATATATATGTCATAATAATAAATCACATGATAGCTAAAAGGGTAGGAATTTAGAATTGATGGGAAACTAGATTAAACATTTATTGGAATATTCTTTTAATAAAATATAGTTTTATAATAGATAAATAATTGTTAGTGGTGAGAAAAAAGATGGCAACATGCCGAGCACAAATCATAACTTTGTAATGGCATAACATTTTCTTCTCCATAACTATTAATTATAGTAATTTCTTTATTATAATACTTCAAAAATATTATATTCTTATCATCAAAGAGGTGTTAGCCTAATGGTAAGGCCCTGGGGGATAGTGCATGGTATGCCTATCTACCAGGGTTTGAATCCTGAGAGATGCACTTCGGCGATACCCAGACCTTGGGTCGGCCTTCGGGTCGGTTCAGGTCCAGGTTTACGGGCATACCATTCTATGGGTATGTGGGTTCGGTCTTGACCGGGCTTAGTCGTACCTGGGCGGATGGATAAATTGCCGATTAGCGGAAAATGGTGTGGTTACCATCTATGGAGAGAAAGGAAAAGGGAATAATCCTATTATCTCATGCCTTAAGGCACGAAAGTTCTTAGCGAAGGGCTACCCTTCGTACTTGGCCTACGTTGTGGACGCAAAGAAAGAAAAGAAGTCGGTGGAAGATGTAGAGGTAGTACAAGATTTTCCGGACGTCTTTCCGGAAGACTTACCTGGTTTACCGCCAGAGCGGCAGGTGGAGTTTCAGATAGATCTCACTCCGGGAGCGGCTCCGATAGCTCGTGCTCCATATCGTTTGGCACCGGCAGAAATGAAAGAGGTGATGACACAACTTCAAGAGTTGTTGGAGAAGGGCTTCATTCGACCGAGTTCGTCACCTTGGGGAGCACCGGTACTGTTCGTGAAGAAGAAGGATGGATCCATGCGGATGTGCATAGACTATCGGGAGATGAACAAGGTCACGGTGAAGAATAAGTATCCTCTACCTCGTATCGACGATCTTTTTGATCAACTCCAAGGGGCGGGATGCTTCTCGAAGATTGATCTTTGGTCCGGTTATCATCAAGTGAAAGTGAAGAGCGAAGATATTCCGAAGACGGCGTTTCGGACGAGATACGGTCATTACGAGTTTTTGGTGATGCCTTTCGGCTTAACCAACGCTCCGGCCGTATTCATGGATCTGATGAACCGTGTGTGTCGCCCATTCTTGGACAAATCCGTGATCGTCTTCATCGACGATATTTTAATATATTCAAAGGATGAGTCCGAGCATGGAAGGCACTTACGGGAGGTATTAGGAGTTCTAAGGAGGGAGAAACTGTTCGCGAAATTCTCGAAGTGCGAATTTTGGCTCCAAGAGGTGCAATTCTTGGGGCATGTGGTATCAAAGGACGGGATAAAAGTGGATCCGGCGAAGATCGAAGCAATGATGAGTTGGGAACCTCCAACAAGCCCGACGGAGATCCGAAGCTTTTTGGGGTTAGCGGGTTACTACCGGCGTTTCATTCAAGATTTCTCAAAAACGGCTACACCGCTCACTTCTCTTACAAGGAAGAACGTCAAATTTCTTTGGACTGATGCACAAGAACAAGCGTTTCAGACGCTCAAGAGGAAGTTGTGTGAAGCTCCGATTTTGTCCTTACCCGAAGGATCGGAAGACTTTGTGGTATATAGTGACGCTTCCAAGATGGGACTTGGGTGTGTACTAATGCAAAGGGGGAAAGTAATAGCCTACGCGTCGCGGCAATTAAAGGATCATGAGAAGAACTATCCGACTCATGATTTAGAGTTGGCGGCGGTAGTTTTCGCGCTAAAGTTGTGGCGACACTACTTGTATGGGACTAAATGTACTCTTTTCACAGATCACAAGAGCCTCAAGTACATCTTCAACCAAAAGGAACTCAACATGCGCCAAAGGAGATGGCTAGAGCTTTTGAAGGATTACGATTGTGATCTACTCTATCATCCCGGTAAGGCCAATGTGGTGGCAGACGCATTGAGCCGAAGGAGTCATGGTGAGGGTGTCAAAATGTCCCTTGCGAGGATCGATGTGGTGTCAAGTTTGTTGGAAAGTGTTAAAGCAAGTCAAGAGGAAGCACTTAAGGAAGAGAACCTCAAAGACGAGGTCATGGTAAAACAAAGGGAACTCTTAACGGAAGACGGTCGTGGACTCAAACTCTTTCAAGGACGGATTTGGGTGCCGAAGTTGGGAGGAAACCGGGAATTGCTACTCGAAGAAGCGCATAAGTCAAAATACTCTATACATCCCGGTAGCACCAAGATGTATAGAGATTTAAAGTTAATGTATTGGTGGCCGGTGATGAAGCTAGATGTGGCTAGCTATGTGGAAAAATGTGTCACGTGCCTTCAAGTCAAGGCGGAGCATCAAAGACCGTATGGAAGCTTACAACCGTTGTCCATTCCCGAGTGGAAATGGGACAACATCACTATGGATTTCGTGACTAAGCTACCAAAGACCTTGCGTGGCCACGACACCATTTGGGTAATCGTTGACCGGTTGACCAAGAGCGCACATTTCCTTGCAATGCGGGAGACCTTGCCGATGGATAAATTGGCTAAGCTTTATATTGATGAGGTGGTATCGAGGCACGGAGTTCCGCAATCTATCGTGTCAGATCGGGACAGTCGTTTTACTTCGAACTTTTGGGCTAGTCTGCAGAAGGAGTTGGGTACCCGACTAAATTTGAGCACGGCTTACCATCCTCAAACGGATGGCCAAAGCGAGAGGACAATCCAGACGTTAGAAGACATGCTAAGGTCGTGTGTGATAGACTTCGGGGGAAGTTGGGATTCACACCTACCGTTGGTGGAGTTCGCGTACAACAACAGTTACCATTCTAGTATCGGAATGGCACCGTTCGAGGCTTTGTATGGACGGAAGTGCCGGACCCCGGTTTGTTGGTTGGAAGCGGGCGAAAAGCAATTCGCCGGGCCGGAAGTATTTCAAGAGACGACCGACAAGGTGAAGGAGATTCGGGAAAGGCTAAAGGCGGCCCAAGATCGACAAAAGAGTTATGCGGACAAGAAGAGAAGGCCGATTGAGTTTCAAGTGGGTGACCGAGTCATGTTGAAGGTGTCTCCGTGGAAGGGGATCATACGTTTCGGGAAGCGCGGGAAGCTTAGTCCTCGCTTCCTTGGACCGTTCGTTATTTTGGAAAAGATTGGTTTGCAAGCCTATCGGTTAGACTTACCACCGGAAATGGATGGGATACATCCTACGTTCCACGTGTGTTACCTTCGAAAGTGTCTAGCCGAAGAGGAAAACGTGATTCCGTTGTCGGAAATTCGGGTGGACAATGGGAATCGTTGTGTGGAAGAACCGGAGTCGATTTTAGAATCGAAAGTGAAGAAGTTGAGGCATAAAGACGTGGTTATGGTGAAAGTGCAATAGAAGCACCATCGGGGTGCTAACATTACTTGGGAATCGGAAGATGATATGAGGAAGCGTTATCCTCACTTGTTTGCCTAGGGTAAGATTTCGGGGACGAAATCCCAGTTAGGTGGGGAGGATTGTAACACCCGTAAACTATTAAGGTAAGTATTTTGTCTCCTTTAATGCCTTAATTTCGGTATGTGTGTGCATATGTGTCTTTACGTGCATTTTAAGATCTTCGACTATGTTAAAATGTCACCTATTGATTTACTACCTCTAATCGTTCTAACCTTGTGCTCAGTATCGTTTTCGGTTAAGTTTTCGAGTCGAGCTGTGAGGCCGGCGATTGTGCCTCGCGATTGTGCCTTGGCACTATCGCGGAGGGCACTATCGCCCGAGTGGTACCGCGGGCTGAGATCTTCGGCGATTGTGCCACGCGATAGTGCCCTGGCACTATCGCCAGGGGCACTATCGCCCAAGGTGTACCGAGAGTGGGGGTAACCTTGCGATTGTGACCCGCGATAGTGCCAAGGCACTATCGCCGGGCACTATCGCCCGCGTGACCTGGTTGTTTTAAAACTCTTTGGGCAGCCTTATTTCACACTTAAAACATTTTACAAAAACGGGAGAACTTCTCTTAGGGGCGATTTTTAGGGTTTCTTCATCTACCACATTTACTTCTAAGCTTTTGGGTGGTTGGGAGCATTAAGTGATCTTCAAACTTCATCCAAGTGTTCTCCTTGAAGTGTGCTTCAAGATTCTCACTCCTCATCTTCAAGACTCACCTTCTCCAACTTCTAGGGTTTCCATATTTTCTAGGTTTTGGGTTCAAAACCTACATTGTGAGTTTACTAACCTTTGTTAAAACTAGACACACATCATATTCTTCTATTGTTGTTATTTGTCTCCATATGTTCAAGTATTTGGGTTTTAGTTAGGAAGAAATGTGGGGAAGGTGATTATGTGGGAAATGCCATGAATTGCCTTGTTGTTGGGATGTTTGGGATTTACTTCTTAAATGTACATATTGGATATTTTGGCATGATTTGGGTTATATGTGGTATAGTAGATGATAAACTCTACATGGAATGCATTTTAATGATTGAATATCTAAACATTGGTTATGTTGGAAATTGGGCCTTATATTGGATTTATGTGTTAGGATGGTAACATTGTACCCATGGTTGGTATCGAAATGTTTTGTTGGGTTATACACCGCAAGACCTCCTATATGATATGTTGGACGAACCAAGTCAGTAGACACTAGGAGGATGTAGTCTTGGGCGCCACTGTGATGGTATGTGCCTAGACCTCCGCCATTCGGGGTAATGCCATGGTTGTAGTCCTCGGATGTGCCGGGCCTTTCGGGTATCCCTTGCTATAGGGCATCAAGGTATATCGACTCTTTGGGTGGAACTTGATTGGTGCTATAGGTCTCCCCTATTGACTCCACATTTGTTGAACTATGGTTAACTGCTGATAAGAACTATAACTGTACATGCATGCTTATAATTGTTCAACTCACTAGGCTTTTTGGCCTAACACTTGTCTTGGTGTCGATGTGTATCTCAGGTTCTAGCGGCGCCGGTTCTAAGCAAGTGTAGTTGCCTTGGGATGAGAGCTTGGGGATTTTGCACACGGACGCGTTATACTTTTGGATATAGACCGTTTGGGTTTATAGATAACAACCCTTTTTGTAATCTCTTTTCTAGATGTAGAAATTAGATTAGTTGGTGGTTGTTTATTGTCCGTTAAATTACAATTGTGATTAAACAGGTTGTTCATTTTATATTCCCCACTTTTGGGAGGCTCTTGCTATGGCAATTTTCAGTATACCTTATGTCCGATTTTTCGGCTTTTTGTTATCCCTATTTTTAGGGTGTTACAACCATCCACCATAAATACCATTTAGCGATTTTACCTAAAGAGCATTAACCCAAGTTCGTTCCCGATTTTCATTGGATCCCCCAACAGAAATATCTTCTCACACTATTAATGATACGCAAGATTAGAGTCGGAGCATGAAAAAGGAAGAAGTAATACAAAGACAAACTGTTGATGACAAATTGGACTAGCGTTAACCTTTCGCTAAAATATACTACTCTTGATTTCCAAGCTGAAAGCTTAATTTTAAACTTCTTGATTATTGGGTTCCACCTCTCAACTTTGCTTATACATCTCCCAATAGGAAAGACCAAGATAAGTGGAAGGTGGCCTTCCCAAGCCACAATTAAGCCTTATAGCCATCGAATTATGATTCTATCAGAAACATCAACCCTAAATAATTTACCTTTATTAAAATTCACTTTTAAACCGGAGGCCATCTCAAAGCATTTCAAGATTCTCATCATATTTCTCATGTTTCTACAACTCAATTCCAAAAAAAAAAAGGTGTCGTCAACATATTGAAGATGAGAGACATTGACCTATTGCCACTCTTTGAATGTGCCACGATATACAGCTTCTTGAAATGCCACGTTAATTCTAATGACCACTATGATAAATAATAAAAGAGATTGAGGGTCCTCTTTGTATTTGGAATTCCAATATTGGTCGGCCATTTATGAGAATGGAAACTAAAGTAGAACATAGGCATGTAGTCATCCATCTACACCATTTAGCTCCAAACCCCATTTATCGCATTAAGTCACAAAGAAATCTCCAATTTATGCAGTCAAAGGTCTTCTCAAAATTGGCTATATGCGCTCCATCAAGAATGCATTTGTCTTCAATAAACGCATTTCACACCTCCCCAATGATTTTCCTGATTACCTTCTTGACTCTTTCAGCTAAGGTTTTAGCGATGATCTTGTAAAAACAACAAATCAAGCTTATTACAATTACAATAAGCTTATTGGAAAAAGATTTACATGTTGTAGGATTATGTGTCATCATCAAAAGGAAGTGATTGATATAATATTTTCCTAGTATTAGAATTTACCATAATGAATGTTTCCTTTTCTTTGTAAACTTCTCCCTATTTAAAAAACTTATGATTAATGAGAATTAATATTTCATTCTCTCTATTTACTGTTGTTCTATCATGTTTTCCCTATAACACGTTATCAACACGTACGTTTTATGAAGATTATCAAACCCGACACCAAAATATTGCCTTTTTATGCTACTGCTCCTTCAATTAAATCAGGTATAGTTTCGATTATTTTACATTTAGTATCGTAATGAACTTTGATACCCTGATAAACCGATTAACATCATGTTATTGCACATCTATGATTTCATGTTTAAAATATATGCTTAATTAATATTGTGAAATATCTACTACTTCGTTTGAAAATTTTAATTTATTTGTTTTGTGATTAAACATAACGGATTGAAAAAAGAAAAAAAAACTTTATTTTTTTTGTTATATTGATCTTGGCGAGAAAAAAAAAAGAGAATTCAAAATCAATATGTTTTAACTTTTATAGATTTGTTTAAATATTCTTAAAATATATAATTTTATCATGTATTGTTTTATAACAAGTTAATTTAAGATATGATAATTTATTTGATTCAATGATAGGAGTTATTTAATATTCTAGTTGCTATTTTAAACCAATTATATATGGATATGTAAATCTAAATACGTTCCTATCATATATATTGTAATATTTAAATATTATATTAATATTTAAGCATATTTGAAGTCCCTTGAATTCTTAGTAGTCATATTTGTGATTTAGGATCATATAATGATATAATTGTTAAAATGTTTTGTAGTTTATTTATTTTTGACATTGAATGTTTTATTTTGACATTGAATGTTTTATCAAATCCGACACCAAACCTAAATCGTTGTTTCTGCTACGAGATGATCTTGTGTACGCTATAGTTCTGTCAATTAAATCAGGTATTTTTTTCGGTTCTTTCATATTTATCCTAATGATATTTGATACCCTGAACCGTTAAAAATATATTGTTGCATATATGTAGTTTCACACAAAAACTTAATTGATATTACATTTAATCCACCTTTTAAATTAAAAATAATTTCCTTTAAGGTGTATCACGAAAAAAACAAAAACAAAGAAGCTGATGAAAACCGATCTATTTTAAAATCTTGATTATCAAGTCTTGATTTTTTTTTATATGTGTTCATGCTTATAAACTGTTCTTTCTTGGACAGTAGCTTTATTATTACTGTGATATGTTATCTTTTTCTTTTAAATATTTATTTAATGGTTAATTAATTACTATTTAGATATGATAGTTAATTTATTTAACTTGGCTTGCCATTTTTAATTTAATTATATGGGACAATAAATATTTATAAACTTGATTATGGATTTAGTATTTAATTGATTTCACCACATAATATTTAAATGTTATATCTTAATCTTAATTACACTAGAAGTGTATTCGTGCAATGCCGCTAGATACATCATGATTTTATATTTCATTTTATTTTCTATTTTTTGTCGATTTACATTACGATTTTGATTGGTTGTAAGAGAGCGATAATGATTTTTTTATATAAATTTGTTTAATTTAGACTTAATAATATAATGTAATTTATTTTGGTTTAATAATATATTTTTTTTTATAAAATATTCTGTTAGATTTTTTTAATTATATTTTATATTTTTATATTTAAAATTTGATTTTTATTCTATATTTAATCATGCTGAGAGTTATTTTAGGGGAGTTAAAGTGGGAAATGATTTTAAGAGAGTTAAAATGGTTAGAGATAATGATTGAAAATTAATAAATAACATTAGATATAGTATATATAGCTTTAATGGTTGTTTTTTAAGTAATTAGCATTAAATAACGATACATTAAGTTGTAAGACTTATTTTTAAGAGTTTTTTATGTCATCTTTATAATATAGTATAGATATCATAATCTTATAACTAATTTTTTGGAAGGTACACTTCCAATCCTCATATATTTTGGGGTTTTTTATACCAAAAACTCCAAAAATATTAGTAATATGTTAAAACTTTGAATTTGAATATTGACTTTATGTCAAAACCAATATTTATTTGTTTAATGACAAAATCTCCTAAAATAATATGACGGTATTAAAACACTAAATTGGGCTTCATATGCCAAACTCATATTCATTTTGGCCTCATGTCAAAAGCTCTATAATTAATGATGTTATCTTCAAATTAAATAAATCTCAAAATATCGATTGGATTTTGTCAAACGGGTGTAAATAGCCTTAAGGTTTGTAGGAACTTAAGAAATCCATATGATTCCCCTACTACCTGGAAATCCAATAGATTGAGTGATTTATTTTCGCAAATTGAAATATTGATAAAGTATTATCAACAAAATGTAAGCATACAAAAATCCAATATTGTTATGATAATGAAATTTCATAACCATAATTAGGGCTGTAAACGAACCGAACGTTCAGTGAACCGTTCGTGAACTGTTCGGCGGGAAGTTCGTTTATGTTCGTTTATTTAATAAATAAACGAACATGAACACATTTTTTTGTTCGTTTAGTTAAATGAACGAACATGAACAATGGTCTCGTTCGTTCATTTACGTTCGTGAACGTTCGTTCATTTATGTTCGTTCATTTATGTTCGTTTATGTTCGTTCCTTTATGTTCGTTTACGTTCGTTTATGTTCGTTTATATTTGTTTATATATATAAATATATTTATATGTATTATGACATTAATTTGTCAAAGCATTAATTAAATTAATTTTTTAAAATTCCTTTTTTATACCTCCTAAGTATATCCATTTTTTTTATTTTGTTATGTTATTTTTTACGAACGAAATTATGAGTAACGGTGGTTGTTTTTTATTCATTTGTGTTCATTTATGTTCATTTATGTTCATTTATGTTCGTTCGTATACGTTCGTATATGTTCATTTATGTTCGTTCGTTTACATTCGTTTACATTCGTTTATGTTCATTTATGTTCGTTCGTTTACGTTCGTTTATGTTCATTTACGTTCGTTCGTTTACGTTCGTTTAGCTCTTAATGAACGAACATAAACGAACACGAACAAACATATTTTCTTAACGAACGAACATGAACACAAAAATTTTCGTTCGTTTATCGTTCGTTTGTTTGGTTAAGTTAAACGAACGAACATGAACAAGCATCCGTTCGTGTTCGTTCGTGTTCGTTCGGTTCATTTACAGCCCTAACCATAATCCATTTTCTTATCAAAAAGAAAATCATATATTATCCTTTATATAGGGGTGTTCATCTAAACCGCCAAACCGCATAAACCGCCCACACCGCACCACACTGCACCGCAAAGTGCGGTTTAAAACGTCCGCGGTGCGGTTTGCAATTTGCATTTTTACCAAACTGCACTATGCGGTGCGGTTTGCGGTTTTGAGTTATCAAACCGCGGTTCAAACCGCACCGCACCGCACATTATATATATGCATATTTTTTTAATTTTATATATTAAACCACATGTGTATATATAGAATAATTGCAATATTTGTATAATATGTATTTTAGAATCGGACGTATTGAATATTTTTATTTTTAGGGACTACGATCACATTATCGTTGATTTTAAAATGAAGTTTTGAACTTATAATTATTGAATTGTAGGTGCAAAATGCGTAAGGTACAAACCGCATAAACCGCACCGCACCGCAAAATGCGGTGTGGTTTGGTGCGGTTTGAGGTATATGCGGTGCGGTTTGCGGTTTGGAAAAATGCTCAAACCGCTTATGTGGTGCGGTTTGCATGCGGTTTTGCCCCTAACCACACCAAACCGCACCGAACACCCCTACCTTTATATAATATATAAATGGTTGAAACAACTCATCCCAAAATCAACGTCGTAAACTCAAAAGAATCTTAGTATCATAAATGAGTATATAAACCTCCTTTGGAAAAGGTACAAGAAAATACCTAAAGTCCATCAACTCCCCAATTGACCTTAAAACCAACCTCTTGAAAAGGTACAAGCAAATACCCTCATGTTTTGAGACGACATATAAATCCTAAGTTTAATAGGAATACCTTTACTAGAAACCCCCAAAGAAATGTGGTATGTCCTGAAAGGGATAATAGGGAGTAGTCATGAATATGTACTTCCCGAACTAATCGTACAGTGGAATGAAACCCACTTACTCAATTACAAAAAGGTAACTGATTTCAACAAAGAATGTTATATCCAAAACGCGTCTCAATCTCTGTGGCAAGGAACTCACAGAAGATGATATGATTCGTTACATTATTTTCACCTTTCATATATCAAAAATATTAATGAACTAATATAAGTTGGAAAGTAACCTTTAGACAAACTCATCAACCTACTGCAAGTGGTTGAGAGACAGAACAAAGTTCTTTCAAATAACAACACCACATATGCCGAGACTTCAAAAATTATCGAGATCAATAATGAAAACATTAAAGGTGGAAACAACTCCAAAGAACAGAGAGTTAAAAACAATTTTACACATGTGACATTTATGCACTATGTGGACGAAACCCTAGAACGGGGTCAGAGTCTCGGTAAGAGTCGAGAATGATTTTTCAACATCTGGAGTAGAGATACAACTACCGTCCCGGGTGAAAATTGACTATCAAATAAGAAATGTACTAAAGAGTGTTCCTGTCGAAAAGGGAACAGGATAAAAATGAACTACATCATATTAATTTAAGAATGATAAAGTATAGGTTTCTTTGAAATTTATTTTATAGCATTTTAATTAACTTCTTTTGCTTAAGTAAAATCGAATATGTAACCATTATAGATGTAAAGAAATACATCTAAATAAATAAATAACAAAACTATCAATATTTTCCATTCCATATAGGAATGTATCGAGGAGAACTTGAGTTTTTGTAGAATAGTCCACACAATCTAAAATGATAGACAAATACTTATTTTATAATTCATTTAACCGAAATACTTAGACGATGAACTGTCATTTTCTTGTTGGTACAAGATCAATAGGAACCTTGTAAAGATATTCGTATCAAATAGAAATTATAATGAGCATATATACATACGTTCTAATGAATTTGAAATGAAACATATATCATGGAAACTATGCGTCAAACTAGCTAGTAGATTATTGAGTCATCGAAACAATTTTGTCACCAATAAAGAACTTTAGGGAAATGTCACATATATGTTTCGACATAACCATGTGGGACACCATGGTTATGACATAGTGATCCGTGTATTGCAAAATACACATAGACACATTCTCTTTCGAGTGATAGGCAAAATGAGGCAAATTGCAACTGTTGACTTCTGCAGCATAAGAAACAACATTGCCATCATAATATGCCCCCTCGAATACCTAAAACTTTTGTATATACCATAATCCTTAGCCAAGACAGGAATGAGATCATCCTAAAGCTAATGACATAATACAAAAATATTCCATTGTTACAACGAATACAAGATGATATTTATGGACATAAACATCCAGAATGCGGGCCATTAAAACTTTATGGTTTTGGTTTCGACACGATGAACGCATGTCGTATTATTGTCCACATGAATTATTGCACTCCTAGCACTAGCTATACGTTTAATGGCTCACCACCCTGATTATTTCATCAAGTCTACATTACTTGGAATGCTGAAGAATTTACATCACAAGGATTTGATGTTAATTGCATATGTATGAGGATCAATGTAGAGTTTCCTATACCTCATGTGTATATATAAAATGGTCTCATAGAAGTTGTTATCAAAAGAATATGATGACATATAGGGTATTAGTAATGTGCACCAATTCACCCACATCTACCTGGGGTTATGCAATTATTATATGCATTTTTTTTTTCGTTTTTAGACTCACTGCTTGCTAACCAACCTCATGCGTACCAGCTGGTAACTGGATATAAGCCTGATACTTTACATTTACGCATGTTTGATTATATGTGCCAATTGCGCCCCCACAACGCATCGAAATGGGTCCTTAAAGACGATTTGGTATATGTTGGATATGAATCCCCAACAATTATCCGCTAATCAGAATATTTGACTAGTGATTTTTTTACCGCTAGATTTGCGGGTTGTCACTTTCATGATACAGTCTTCCCGTCGTTAGGGGGAGATAGGAAAAAAGATTTTCCATGGGAACGACATGAAGTGTCATTGAATATTTCTACTCTGTCTCATTTTGATCCCCAAAACTTCACAACGTAATGTTGAAGTCAAACGAATCAGACTCGATATCTAATACGTTCAACCAAGGTTTTATTTTTCCCATTGAGTTTTGTTCCTTGGTGTAAGGTTTTAGTGAGACAACTGTTTATATACCATCATGATTAATGTACGAATCTAAGAGAAAACTAGACTGAAGGAAAAGTCTATACATTGCAAAGAAACTGGTACGTTGTACGCTTTCCTTCGTCCTATTTTTTTTATCCCACTGGGTTTTTATTTTGGCGTAAGGTTTTAACGAGACAACAATTGTGAACTATCATTTCTTTGACTCGACACAAGGGGGAGTGTTGTAGGATTATGTATCATCATCAAAAGGAAGTGATTGATATAATATTTTCTTAGTATTAGAATTTACCATAATGAATGTTTCATTTTCTTTGTAAACTTCTCCCTATTTAAAGGACTTATGATTAATGAGAATTACATATTTCATTCTCTTTATTTACTGTTGTTCTATCATGCTTTTCCTATAACATTACATATAATTTTTTTTTATTTTACATTATTTTTAGTACACACTACTGCTTAATTAAGTTTTTTATAGTGTATAGTGTATACTTTTCTTTCTTGTCAATATCATTCCTTACATCAAATAAGTTTGATTTTCTTGTACAACTTTATGTTTCTTACAAAACATTTAATCAATAAAATTATACTCCCTTCAAAGAATAAACACTTACATTTCTATTTTATATTTTAAAACCTCTCTATTTATTTTTAAAGATAGAATAACCATTTAATTAATTATAAACTATAAATAACTATACATTTTTAAAATTTAATTTCTTTTATTGTATAGATTTATTTTAGAATAGAGAAAATAATAAACAATGAGATGATGATATTGAAAAGGATTGTCAAGAGAGACAAAGTTTTGTGTAAAATTATATTCTTGTGAAAAAGTGGAATAAATACTTTCCAGTCATCTTCTCTTCTCAACTTTCTCTCTCCATCATCTTGCTCCCTGCATAAAAACCAATTTCTTTCCCTAAAAAACTCCCTACATTTCACCTCTGATTCTTCATCTTTCCAACCAAAAACCCTTACAGAGTTTTATCAGTTTCAGACAAACTTTCTGAATTTATCAAGGTAACAGATCCCTTTTGCACAATCTATATTCATAATATATCTTGAAACTAATGGTAAGTTTCTTGAGGCATGCATCATTTTGATTTCACTTGTTTTCCTTTGGGTTTCCCAACGCTTGGATCTTCTTTACAATCCATCGTCGTATTCTTGCTGAGATTAATCAAAGATTTCTGATTTTTGAGGTATGCATCAATTGGCACTCTAAATCAGCTTCAGTTTTCATTGGGTTTCCCCAAAAAAAAGGGAGGATTCATTGAATTTTAGTTTCTGTTTTTTACTTGAAATTAATCAATATACTTTCTGATTCTGTGAGATGCATTGCGATCCTATTTCACTTCAGTTTTTAATTTTATTGGGTTTCCCAGAATTAGATTTTCTCTACAATTTATTTATTTTCATATATTCTTGAAATTAATGATAAACTATCTGATTATTAAGGTTTGCATCCTATATCAATCTAATTTCACTTCAGTCTTAAAATCTTAATTAGATTTGCCTGCATTTTGATCTTTTTTTAAAGATTTATGTTCATATTTTCTTGAAATTAGCGATAAAACTTTCAACTTCTTTGAGGTATTCATCATGTCAATCTCATTTCACTTTAATCTATGTTTCCCAATAATTAGATCCTTTTTAACAATTTATGTTCATATATTCTTGAAATTAATGATAAAATTGCTTATATTACTCTAATTTCAATTGGGTTTCATGTATTTCAACAATTACTATGTTCATTCTTGTTGTCATCAAAACATATATCAAGATTAAAGAATGCCAAATAATGGGGTTATAAGTTTCCAGTTTATAAAGGGTTTAACATTTGTTTGTGTTGTGAAATATTAAGGGATAGAGCAAAAGATCAAGATCAAATCTCAAAAAGGGGAAAGGGTAATTATGTCTTTTATTGGGACACAGCAGAAATGCAAAGCTTGTGGAAAGACAGTTTATCCAGTGGAGCTTTTGTCTGCTGATGGTGTTGATTATCACAAGTCATGCTTCAAGTGTAGCCATTGCAAAGGAACCCTTAAGGTATTATCATAATCCCTCCAAAGTTTCAGCTTCTAAGATATACAATCATTGAGATGTGAAATACTTATATGAAGGGCCTAGTTGGCAGCTGCTGAATGGTTTGGTGTAGAATGATTAAGAGGCTCCTATGATATAGTGCAAAATGAAATATGGTTGTTTGGTAATTGTTCATAATGAAATTAAGGCAGACTCAAGATACAAAATCATCCAGAGGGTTTTGGAACCATTAAGAGGCAGACTAATTTTTTGCCAAACAAGATTCACCTCTTAGGGTTTTTTTTTTTTTTAAAACCTCTTAATGGCTCTTAAGTCTGAATCATTCAGACCTTTTTACACACCACCTCTTATTAATCATAACTAAAATAAGACTTCAGACTTTAGACCTCTTAAAAAACAAACAACACCATAGCGATGAGGTTGCCTCTTAATGGAACCATTAAGAGGTAAACAAACAGCCCCTAACCCTCTACAATCATAGCCTTTATCCTTGGGGTCCTTTGGATAAATGGCCCGTTTTCGTTCACGAGCATGACCTTTTAAAAGAAAATGACCTTCATCTGACCTGCCCCTGGTTCCAAAAAGTCTTGCTACCGTAAAACCTTAGAAATATATACATTATATGCTAGAGGGTCATTTTGCAAAACGAGCTTATGGAAAAGGTTATTGAGCTAAATAGCCAGTGTTTTTTTTATCTGTATCCGTACGTTGTTTTCATGTTAAAGTAATTACGATTGTCTTTCAGCTGAGCAACTACTCGTCAATGGAAGGCGTGCTATACTGTAAGCCTCACTTTGATCAGCTCTTCAAGGAGAGCGGAAATTTCAACAAGAACTTCCAATCACGTATGCTTTTTATTCGTCGTCTCTTCTCCATTTGATGGTTTATAGTTTTGTTTCTGATCAGTTTTTACATTTTCGACAGCTGCAAAGTCTGCTGAGAAATTAACGCCACAGCTGGTACGGTTTCTTTGTGTGTGTGTGTATATATATATAGAGCAAAGATAGTTGTAAGTTATGTGTGTTTGTAAACATGTGTAGACAAAGTCACAAAGCAAAGCTGCTGGCATGTTTTCTGGCACCCAAGACAAATGTGCTACTTGTGGCAAAACAGCTTACCCTCTTGAGAAGGTATGAATCTAAGGGCATGTTTGTTAACATGACTCGCAACTTATTTAGTTAGCCATGCATGAGTGTTTGGTAGTGGCTTGATGATAAAGAAAGTGGCTTATTTAGTAAGCTTATAGGGGAGAGCTTTATCCAGAAAGCCAAGTGTTTCCAAACCTGCCCCTCCCAATTAAGAAACACCTGCATTTCATCTATGAAGATACCCTCCCAAACAAAAACATTCCCAATCTATGCAGATAGATTAATCTACACAAACAACTTTCTCCGTACATGATTTAGGTGTTGTTTCTCAGTTGCTGAATGGTTTGGTATAGAATGATTAAGAGACACTTATGATATAGTTCAAAGTGAAATAGGGTTGTTTTCTAATTGTTCAAAATGAACTTAGGGCGCTTAATGGTTAAGGGAGGTCCATGATACAAAATCATTCAGAGCGTTTTAGAACCATTAAGAGGCGACCTTTTTTTGCGCCAAATAAGATTCACCTCTTAGCGATTCAGGGGTTGCCTCTTAATGGAACCATTGTCCATTAAGAGGTAAACAAACAGTCCCTTCATGGAAAAGCAACCAAACAACTCCTATCTCTTGGTTTTAGTGGGCGTATAGACTCGTAGAGGACAAGTCTATATATTTAAGAGTCTACTTCCAGGTGAGATATATTGGGTTTGTTTGGTTTATCTGTATTTCACAAGCCGGGGTCTTTGTCGAAACAGATGTTTTACTTTTTGAGGCAGAGGTCAGGTCTGCATACATTTCACTCCCCATACCCTATTTTTACTTTGTAGGGTTGGTTGGTTTGTCCCATCTTGTTTCGGACTGTTCCTAAAAATTTATCATTTTAACCGGTTAATCTGCATTTTTGCAACCTATATGCATGAGTAAGTTAGCGTTAAAAGCGATGATATTTCAGGTGACAGTGGAGAACGAAGCATACCACAAGTCGTGTTTCAAGTGCTCGCATGGAGGATGCTCGTTATCGCCATCAAACTATGCAGCGCTTGAAGGCATTTTATACTGCAAGCATCATTTCTCCCAGCTATTCAAGGAGAAGGGTAGTTACAATCATCTCGTCAAGTCCGCAACCATCAAACGATCTGCCGCCATAGAAGCCGCTGCTGCCGCCGCAGCCGCAGAAACCGCTGTTCCTGAAGTTTGAAACTTGATTCGAATTTGTCATCTTGCATGTGGACGTTTGGTTTGTTGTTCTAATTTTCCATTTGGTTGTCGTTGATGATCGATTTACTCTTTGATTTTGTAGCCTTTTGATGTGTTTCGACACAGCCAAACTCCCTCGCCTATGTGTTGCAGGTTGGTTTGTGTTCGATATGTCGGTTTTGGGTATCAATTTTTGGTGCATAATTTTGGGTTTAGTATTTGGATATCATATTAGATGATATACTAGTTGGGGTGGGGGAGAACCTTAAAAGAAACAAAATAACCACCAAAAAATGGATTGAAAAAAATACATATCAAAATGGATGTTAAATTAAGATAAAAAAGTTATCCCTTTTTTGTATTTTGCTGATTTTTGATTTAAAAAGATTGGAAAGTATTTTTATTTTGAAGAAAGTATGGTTATAACTAGTGATGGCCGTCTCGGCCCGGCCTGGCCCGACCAGTTAACCGAGTCCGAACCGCCTCAAAACCCGGCTTGGCCCGGTCTGATGCCAAACCGGTTTGAAGCCCAAAATCATGGACTGGTTCATGTTTTTAGAGTTTTTGGCGGTTCACGGCCTGGTTTTTGGCCCGGCCCGGCCCGATTCGTACTTAAAAAAAAAGAGATACGCTATGTTACCGTTTATATACGCTTTTTTGTATTTTTTTTACCCCCCAAACCTCTATAAATACTTGTATTATAAGTTTGTAACTTAAAATTATATATAAAACGTATTTTTAAAGTGTATTTTAGTGATTTATTATAAATAAAACGTATTTTTAAAGTGTATTTTAGTGATCAATTATATAAAGAAATTATTTTAAAAAAATACGAGAAAATCATCGGTCCGATCACGACCCGGTTTTTATATAACCGGTTTATTCCCACCTTAAACGGGCCGAACATTTTTGGGTGAAGCCCGGCCCGAAGCCCGATTGACCCGGTTTTTAAAATCACTGTTTGGGCCCGGCCTGGCCCGAATCCGATTTTTGGCCATCACTAGTTATAACTGCCTTTTTTTTAATTACATTAACGGGATCATCTTAATGGATGGTTTGAATGAGTTTTATTTTCAAGGGCTCTCTTTGTGTATCTTTTCCTTATACTAGCAAGTTACAAAGTTTGTAAAAAGTTTCACATAGATCAATTAACCAAAAAATGTTAAAAATAGATGATTAAACTTTTAAATTGATAGTCATTTATATAAAATCCTACAAAAATATTAACATACCCATCATTGTAATAAAATTCTAATGGCTTAAAGACTTAAAAAAATGAAATAAAGAATTGGTAAATTATGGTTACCATGAAAATTCATCAAAATAGTCGATTCAATCTCGTCAACAAAATTCATTTTTTAGAATTTTTTTCAATTGAATTATCATTTTAGCTAGAGTTTACGTGAATGGCTTGTGTAAACTCGATTTTTAGTTTAAAAAAAAACAAATTTTTTTTTTGCACAAAGGATTCAAATTTTTGCATAAGAATCCCCATTTGTGTAAATAAAATTAATCTGAAAATAGGCTTTATGCAAATACGTAAAACATTTGCATAAACTCTATCTAAAATGGGAATTTGGTTCCAGAGGTGAATAAAAAGTGAAGGTGGTTGAGAAGATTGACTATCTTGGTCAATTTCCTTGACAAAAATCTGTTCTGCAAAATTTCATGCCTCATCTCTCACTCATCAATAAAATTACACTTACCATTGATAAAAATCTACTGGTAACTGGCAAAACAATTAGGGGCTAACTGTTTGGTTCAAGAAAAGGAATGAAAATAGAAATGAAAGACAATGAAAACCCTCCATTTAACATGGAATGAAAATTTAGGCTTTTAGGAGAATGAATCCATTATATTATATAAAATCAAATAATTTTTTTTTATTATCAATCCAATTAATTACTGTTTGATACTTTTAACTAAACACCCGTGAGACACATTGTAACAACTCGTTCTATATGAATAGAAAATGAGATTTGTGAGATCCTTATAAACCTCAAGTTGTTGGTTACCAATAACTTCCACCATGATTTTAAGTTGGATTCGAAGTTATTGAACCAACATATTGCCTTGGGCTTTGGGTTGTTAGAGCATCTCCAACAACTTCCCAAAATTTCTCCAAAATGGAGAACCAAAAGTCAAAATCTCCAAAAAAATTTACAACCATCTCCAACAACTTCTTCATTTTAGAGATAAATCATTGATTATATTGTTAAAATATTCTATATATTTAATAAAATATTATTTCTCTCATCTAAACAATTAATTTCAAAGTTTTCTCATTGGTGAGATGTAATAAAAAATAATTTATCTCTTTTGGTAATAATTTTTGGGAATATCTTCAAATTTAGAGAAAAATGTATTCTCTGTCCTACTTTCTCCATGTTGGAGAAAGTTTTGGGAAGCTGTTGGAGCTCATTTTACACCCAAAATCTTCATTTTCTCTAAAATGAAGGAGATGCTCTTACACATTATATTTGTATACATTTTAAATTTACTTAATTTAAATTTATATTCTTTTATTTGATTATTCATATTATGTATGATTGATACAACAAGAATGAATCTTCAAATTGAGATTTTTATCCCCTTGTTGGGATTTTTAACTTTTTGTTGGATTTTTTTTATTTACTTAAATAACATCACGGTTTACCAACAATTACCAGCCAGCACTATGACCAAACAAACGACATCGTTTCAATGTCAGTATCTGGCGGGAATGCATCTCTTTCCCGCCAAAACCCTATCCTCTTTCTAGACTTGT
Organism: Arctium lappa; assembly: GCA_023525745.1. Taxonomy (NCBI): domain Eukaryota; kingdom Viridiplantae; phylum Streptophyta; class Magnoliopsida; order Asterales; family Asteraceae; genus Arctium; species Arctium lappa. The sequence continues at coordinate 39,858,175 of CM042050.1, read as the reverse complement.
ACCCCTCTCCTCCTCCACTCCGTATATGCTGCTGTTTGCCTCTTTACTCTCTCTCTCTCTCTCTCTCTCTCTCTCTCTCTCTAAAATCTAACAAGAACAGTTTTCTCTCTCACACGCACAAAACAAAATGTTGGAACTCAGGTTGGTGCAGGGTAGCTTGTTGAAGAAAGTGATGGAATCCATCAAAGATCTGGTGAATGACGCCAACTTTGACTGTTCCGCCACCGGATTCTCATTGCAGGCCATGGATTCAAGCCATGTAGCGCTCGTCTCACTCCTCCTCAGATCCGAGGGCTTCGAACACTACCGATGCGATCGTAACCTCTCAATGGGGATGAATCTCGGTAACATGGCCAAGATGCTAAAGTGCGCCGGAAATGACGATATTGTCACTATCAAGGCCGACGATGGCGGCGATTGTGTCACTTTCATGTTTGAAAGCCCTAGTAATGCTTCTTTCTTTTCATTTGAATCTTGCATTAGTTAATCACTTGATATTATTTTTGCAAAAATTGACTGAAGAACGGGATCGCTATTGAAATTTTAGTGTTTTTAACGCATTTTTGTTGGATGTATTGCAAACTGTTCATTTGAATTGAAGTGGTTATATTAAAAGTACAATTGTCGATTGGTATTCTATTCGTTACTTCTAATTGATCAATTAGGACAGTTACTTCTTTTCATGCATTTTTTTTCGGATGCATATTTGTGTTATCTAGATGTGGTGATTAGGGTTTTTTTCCTCTGTTTTGTTGATACTTTGATATTTTTTGGATTAAATTTCGGTTGTGTGTGTTGCGTTGTTGAGTGAAATGCTTGAAATGGTCCAGATCAAGACAAGATTGCTGATTTTGAGATGAAGTTGATGGACATTGACAGTGAGCATCTTGGGATACCAGAAACAGAATATGAAGCCATTGTCCGAATGCCATCGGCTGAGTTTGCAAGAATCTGCAAAGATCTTAGCACCATAGGAGACACTGGTATTTATTTCTTTCACCATACATTCTCCTATAATGACTTCACATTCCTCAAATACCCTATGTATTTTTCAAACTTTATGCATGAATGCTAATTCTGGGATTAAATTGGTGGGTGTAGTTCTGATATCCGTTACAAAGGAGGGTGTAAGGTTTTCGACCAAGGGTGACATCGGGACTGCAAATATTGTATGCAGACAAAACACATCTGTTGACAAGGTATGTAGGCTAATTAATTAATTATATGAAAGAACATTTAAAGGTCAAGCCAATCCCTGTTCAATTAGTTGGGATATTCTTAGCATTAGCCAGAGCCTCTGGTTTTGAATCCCACCTTTGAGTATTGCCATGGACCATGGTGACAAATGGACCACTTAGGTTGTGTCAATGAACCACTCGGGTGGTTGCGCACTGGTTAAGGGTCAGGGGATAAGTTAGTGTGCATAAGCTGGCTCGGATACCAACGTTTACTCAAAGAAAATGGTGTCAATGGGGTGTGGTTTACTGGACTTTTTTCAGAAGAGATGATGTGAATTTTCTGTACGTTTTGTGTAAACTTTTGCAGCCAGAAGAAGCTACTATAATTGAAATGGAGACACCAGTTTCATTGACATTTGCACTGAGGTATATGAATTCTTTCACAAAGGCAACCCCATTGGCAAGCCAAGTGACAGTAAGCTTGTCTTCGGAACTGCCTGTTGTGGTGGAATACAAAATCGGAGAAATGGGTTATCTGAGGTTCTATTTGGCTCCAAAGATGGAAGAAGATGAGCAGATGGGTGGTCATCAGGCAGAACCAGTGGAAACCAAGAAAAAACCCGAGAAAACGCCAAAAACTGAACCCAAATCCAATGGTGAACCAAAACGACGTGTCATGAAGATAGATCTTGACGAGGAAGAAGAGGAGATGAAGCCAAAGATCATGAACAACCCAATAAGTGAAACTGATGGGTATGTTGAAGTTGTGGGTAGCAAGCCTGGCACCGGCATTATCAAGCCTAAGGAAGAAATGAATGGTGAAGAGGATGTTATGGATGTGAAGCCGAGCATTGAAGCTGCAGCAAAGGCCGAGAAAGAAACGGATGGTGAAGCTGAAGTAATGGATGTCGAGTAGAGACTAACAACGGCATTCGGAGTCGTTAGATATACTATGAATTCGTTGATTTTAGGGGTAATAATCCAACATTTTGAACCTCGAGAACTATGGCTTGTTTTTCTTTTATTTTTAAAAGATAAATTCACAAAGATGAGTTGAAAAACCTTGGTTAGCAATAATAAGCACTAGTTTGCTTAGTTTGAATCTTGTGGGAGACGAACTTGAACCGGTCCCCAAACTTTGTCCTGTCCCGCTAGGGAATATGATCTTGTCTCGTCCCAAAGGGGAATTGGGGATGTTTTTTTTTTCTTTCCGTTTATATGAGATTTTAAATCAAATGTCGATTCAAAATGGTTCATGTTTAAATCTCGAGTATTTCCAAAATTTGCTTTTACGAAATATCAAATATTCATATGTTAACAAAATCACAACATCATATGTAATTGGTTATCAAACGTTTTTTACACTCCATGTTTTTTATCTAAAAAAAAAAAGTAAGACAAGTTAGAAAAATTATATATAAGAAGAAAGATTCAAATACTTTTTCTAAATCTAAAAGATATTAATAAATAATATATTTAAAAATAAATATATAATATATTTAATAGTACATATACAATATATTTAATATATGGGGGCAGACGGGTCGGGGATCACATAACCCGGCCCGGTCCTCATCCGCAGTTTTTTCCCCGGTTGAGCGGGCACACTGGGTTTTCCAATGGAGCAAGTCTCATTCTCATGCCTACATTAAGGTTGCTAGTAATCAACGTTAATGGTTGATACTTGCTTAATTAATGTTGTTGTTAGTAGTAAATATGAGAAGAAAGACAATGTTGAATAAATATAATTAATGTACAAGAAGTTTAAATATAAATAAATAGCACATGATATATAGCAAGTATTAATAATTCTACAATCCTTAACTATCTATGCCTAAACACAGATGAGGAGACTAATGGGCTTCTTATTTTTTGATTTTTCATATATTGCTGTTAAACATGTGTGAAGCTAGCTGCCCCCATACCTTAAATTTTAAGAACAAAATGAATTTAGAGGAGAACAGCAGCACCTCAATTCTAACCTGCCTCAAGACTAGAGGAGAGATGTAAGCCTTTCATAATTAAGTTAAGGATTTGGTGCTGCGCTTCTTTGCTTCACTGTAAAGAATAACTCCGATGACGGTGAGGGTGTATCCAGCCATCCCAGTTACAGAAACCGGGTTTCGGAAGATGAGTATCGAAACCACCACTGCTACTGCTCCCTTTGCATTTCCCAGCACCTGAAATCACTTTTTGTTATCAAAATCACCATTCGTTGCATACATAAAATAAATCTCTAAATTTTCAATTTAGACATAAATCAAGTCATCATCCTGCTTAATTGTTTCATACATGTTCTCTTGGCTTGGGTGTGGAGATTTTAGAGCCCAAAGGCCTCCATTTCTCTTTGTGCTCCTAGGTGGGCCCACTCCTCGGCTAAAGTATATCAATTATGTTTTGTAGGTGGCTAAGGTTTTTCTTTGTTTGATAGAACTGAATGTGTAGATATTGAATGATTAAAAGGTCTAAATAATTTACAAGGTCCTGTCTAGAATTAGAGCTGAATACACATTGATTGTGCAACAAGTGTTCTTCATGAGCATCTAATCCTAGATGTAACTCGTATTCAAAATAAAAAACCTTATTGTCTTGTAAGTTAATAAATGATGTCTTGCTATTTCTTTAACAAGAGGGTGTAGTATTACCCAACTACTTACAGTAATAACAAGGGAAAAGAAACAAAATTAATAAGGTATCTAAAAGAAAAACAAAGGTGGAAAAAAATGCTAACAAGAAAATAAACACGATTTTCCTTGAAAAGAATGAATATACAGCTTTTCCCTGAACTTGGATGCAGACAACAAGAAAGACATAGATTGACAGGTGTTAGCAAGGGAGGGAGGGAAGAGGGTGCAATAGGTGCTACGAATATGGTTCACCGCTATTACCTCGTTTGACCGATAAAACTTGCATAACCATTCAAACTTTGAAATAATTTTAACAAAAAGAGTCGAGCAATTCAGATCCATTAAGATGCAAACAAACACCACCAAAGTGTTGTACCATATTCACACATACCTAAACTAGAGTTCATACGTCTCCCTCTTCAACCAAGTATCTAATCACAAAACCTCCTTCACTACAAATTTGATATCAACCCTGATTTTGACCCAATTGCATACACAACTACACAACTGAACTCATAAGTCATAACCATATTAACCAAAAGCTTAAGATCTTTTATCAGAAACCAGAAAGACCCCCAAGTCTTGAACAAAGTGCTCACTACCCACATCATAGGGCATGGTAGTCTTAATACATGAGCAATTTCGAGAACTCAAACATCTCCAAGGTGGCAAAAAGAAAATTGATTCTAGCTATGAATATATCTTATGCATACTAAATTTGAGTCACACATATTTTTGCATGTGAGTCTATGTTAGAGACTGGAGTATGATTGTCATTCGTGAGCTTTTATGCTTGTTTAGATTTTGGCACTCTACTCCTTACTGTGGCCTTTTCAGATATCAATTTCACTTATTCTTGGTGAAAGAGAGAGTGATTATGGCCAAACTAATAAGCAATAAAACATATAGCTATACAATCCATGAAACATACACAAAACTAAAAAGAAACATGACAGAATATATTTAAGAATTATTTTACGTAAATTTCTAATTTCCTGTTTTTTATGTATATTTTCACGTTACATGTATGCAATTGTGATCCTAACTTAGCTACACTGAGGTCACAAATACAAAATAGAACTCCATTATCATGTTTCTAGTTAACAAATTTTGGTCTTCCTAACTCCCTGTAATGAGCATGACAAGGAAGCACAAAAAAATTAAATGCATGAATAAATAACTACATACAAAGTAAACAAGAGGTGTACCTGAAGTGTAAGGGCGCTTGTGTGTTTTGTGACCAAAAAGTTGGTCAAATTCACAAAATACGCAAGTGCAGAGTTGAAAAGCAACAACCACACAATCCCAAAATCTTGTCTAGCAAGTGCTATCGTAATGCCAACGACATTATCTTCCATGTATAGTGTTGCAGGAAGCAGAAGCACAACAGCAATAGGAGCCATGTACAGAAGGAGATTCATAGAGTTCAGCTTCTCCCTTGAGCAAAATAATAAGCATTTACATGTATGTTAGTTAAATGCATAATAAAAACCTATGTAGTTTGCTAGACTATATCATAAAAAAGTGAAATGAATAATTCTTTACCCTTCAGAAGAAAGCAATATCCCTTGAACCACTGTTTTTAGTGCTCTTGCAGCAGTAGCACCAATACACATTATAAACCCGAAGAGATGAAAACTAGGCTCACCCTAAGAAGTAAGAAGTAGCAAACACAAATAACCAGAATCAAATTACTATCCCCAGATAACTGCAGTAGCAAGAAAAACCAAAACAACCACCTTGTAATTATGAATTATGCCTATTTACATAATTACATCAAAACGGCCACTGCTAGTCCTATGCCCAGACTTAGTTATGGTGGAATCATCAAATTTTTAAATGCATCGCTAACGAATATGCCAAAAAACCCAAATATACCTTTGTGTTCCCTGTGATCAGCAAGATTTAATCAATCCCAAAGGTAATTTATCCAAGCTTAAGTGTTTCTTTCATGAAAAAATTGGGATATATTGAAAACACTTTTTGAATCAAGATAATCTACACTTTATCTCCAATCAACTATCCCCTTTGAATTTCCACAGTCAGTAATAAAATTTCAAGTTACATATGATTTAAAGAAAAAGATAATGTAAATAACTGGATGTCAAAATCTACATGTAAAGTAACTACCAACAATGGATAGGTGATTGCAAATAAACTACATGTAAAGTACTACCAACCACCAAAAGTAGGTGATTCAAAATTATATATATCTTTATATATTAAAACCAAAATATCAGAGCTAAAATAGAATCAAAGGGCCAACTAAAATAACCTAATTAAGTCAGGACCAACCCGCTTGCTATTCTGTATATATCAACATATTACTAAATCTCCCAGTTCCGAGTTGCAATCTATATGTTGGCAAAATTGAACATAATGGCAATTAATGGCATGCAGCTAACTCTATAAGATTCCTCGTCAACATTCTTATGCAATTTTAAGCATAACAATTTGGATTTCTTGTCTATTGTAAGTTCATAATCCCTATAAATTCATATAAAAACTGTGATTTGTCAAAGAAAAGGGAACATAAATTGGCAATTAATATCTGAAAGAAGCATACCCCACTAGCGATAATAACACCAGTCACCACAGGAATTAGAGTGATATAAGTAAGCCAAGCCTCCTTCTTCAAAGTCATCAGATAAGCAAACACTGCCGTGAAAAATGGCGTCGTAGCCCCAATCGCCTGATTAAACGACACCGGCAAATACCTAAGCGATATATTACCACTTACAACGGAACCACAGAAGATAAAACTCAGAGCAGCGATCTTAAAGAATTGAACACGCGATCTGATTGTCTGCATAGGAACCATCTTCAGCCACGCGATTGCGATGTAGCTTAGCAAAGCACAAGCAGTCATGTGACACATAGTGAGGAAGATCGGATACTTGAAACCGTAATTGCTGAGCAAGTACTTGTTGAGCAACAAAACCCCAATGTTGGATGAGTACCACGACGTTACAAGCCCGATCGTGAAAAATCGGCTCGGCGACGGGGTCTTTATTGCCGACATTTTTTAAATCAAAATCGAAACTGAACCAATTTTCGTCAATCTGATTGATGATAATCGATTATTATCCCTCTACATCTACAATTAGAACAAGGCCGGCATTGGATCTGAGGGAGATCTGGGAAGCATTACGGAATCTATAAACAGGATGAACTGAATCAACACACAGCTATGTGAAATTGAATACAGATAGAAGAAGAACAAAGGACGGTTTAGCGTTCTGAAGAAGACGACCGGAGACCAGCGACGGCGACCGACAATCGACGACCGTCGACGATTCTACTTTGTCCGTCTCCTTGCACAGAGAGGGGTTTTGCGAGGAGGCAATTTCTATACGAGTGTAAGAACAATGTATTTATAGTGCACACTAAAGGGTAAATATTAATTCTTTTTTAGTAAATTTGCAGAAATAGTACTTCAATAATTCTACAAAATCAAATTTAGTCCCTCGTTTGACAACTTTTGATACGATAGTCCTTTAACAATAAATAAGATAACTACTCTTGTCAATCTCATTTTCTGTTATGTGTTTAGTAGTCTTTATTCACTATAATTGACATTCATTATGTTCGAGAAGACCCTTTATAAGATGATATAGTTGTCAACTTATCAATAATATGTCTTTAAACTGTCATTCAATATAGTTTTGACCAATCGTTACTATAAATTCATGGTTGAAAACATATGAAAACAAGTACTACAGTAGTACTACAGTACAAACATATGTTGATGGCTCAAACAACAAGAAAAAATCGTATGTATATTGGTTAATTGATATTCACCAGCTTATTCATAATGATTTGAAGTAGCATATATGAACAAAAAAATGATAAATGAAAAGCGTTCAACTTCAATAACTGATGAATACAAGAACAAAAAAATGAAAACGAAATAGGCAATAGATGAATAAAAGCCTCAAATTGTTTTGTATTTTAGTTATGATGTACGTATGTATGTGTATCAGTATGTATATGACCGACAAAGAAAAACAAGGCAAATGATAAAAGAACGATCAATCACCAGTGTTTTCATGATTATCGTTAATAAATGTAAACCTCTTCAAATTAAGGGGTCATTTATGTAATTCTTAATATGGGAAAGAACATGACAATATCTTTCTTTCCCAAGGGAATTTATAAACCTTGATTGTAAAAATATTTGTTAAATCTTTAAAATATTACTCCCTAAAACATATGGAATAAATTTAGACAAAATTGGGAAAAACGTCCCATTTCCATCGCAGGAAGGGCCACCCTCGTCAAGGCGGCGGCCCAAGCTGTGTCGGTTTATTACATGAACGTCTTTCTTTTTTCGGCTTCTACCATCAAAGACCTTGAAAAAAAAATGATAAACTCCTTCTGGTGGGGAAGGAAATCTGATGGTCCTTGACCGTTAAATTGGCTTTCGTGGGATAAGTTGTGTTCCCCACAAAAATTAGGAGGCTTAGGCTTCCGAGACTTTACCGCCTTTCAATATGGCCATGCTTGGAAAACAGGGTTGGAGAATTGTGTCAAACCCATCTTCTCTTGTTAATAGAATTTTAAAAGCCAAATACTACCCTCGAGGGACGTTTATGGAGGCCCGTTTGGAAAACTCCCCAAGTTTCATATGGAGAAGCATTTGACACTCTCAACTTGTTCTACAAGAAGGGCTTCACTGGAAAGTGGGGGATGGTCACTCCATCAATATTTGGCGTGAACATTGGCTCAGGGATGATGACAACTTCAGAATCGAAACTCCCATCGACCCTAACTGGCCTAATATGTGTGTCCGAGATTTAGTCGATCCTCATTCGCAATCTTGGAACACGACTTTGATTAACCAGTTGTTCACCCATCGGGACCAAACTTGCATTCTCAACTTACCGCCCCCCATGGACTTGGGACCCGACAAGATCAATTGGCACTGGTTACCTAATGGATCTTATTCCGTCAAATCTAGCTACAAAAATCATAATGGAACGCTTGGTGTCGAACACCCACCTAGAGATAGATGCAGATTGGCAGCGGATTTGGAAAGTAAATATCCCTTCCAAAGTTAGATTTTTTATCTGGCGAGCCTTACATGACATCATTCCTACACGCGACGCCCTTCAAAAAAGGGGAATGCATATCTCTCCTCTCTGCCCTTTATGTAATCGCAATACAGAAAATAGTTGGCATGCATTTATGGGATGTCCCTTGGTAAGCCCGGTCTGAAGTGAAGCGACCATTTGGAGCACTGTTGGAAAAATGATTGAGGACATAGATTCTTTCTCTGACCTCATATTCAGCTTCCTAAAGGCAAACCCTCGTCCAATTGGTGATCGATTCCTTATGATTGTCTGGAGTATTTGGCATCGTAGAAATGACATTTTGTGGAACGATGGCCCCAGGGATCCGGGTTCGGTTGTTAGGCGCGCTGATAGCATACTATCGGAATGGCAAATCTCTAAAAGCCTTAGACTCACAGATCAAACACCCTCCCATACCCCTTGCGTCAACAAATGGCACCCACCGAGAGGCGCTTTTCTTAAATGCAACGTCAATGCCACCACCTTTGAGAATTCCAATTATGCGGGGTTCGGTACTGTTATCAGGGATTGCCGAGGCACCTTCATTTCCGCCAAAGCAACCCCAAATTTCTTCCTCCCCCCGGTGCGTGAATATTGTAACACCAGTCAGTAAATGTGGCCCAGCGTCAACATGGAGGGTTATTAGTATGAACCTTGCGTGCAGGAGGAATTGCCTTGGATTTCTAAAAGCGTCGGAAGCGCTTCGAGCGAGAAAAGCATATTTTTGGACTTTGGTACGGATTGGGCGATAGTCCCCCGCGATAGTGACAGGGTCACTATCGCCATGTCATAATCGCCAAGAACCAAGGCCCTCGATACACCTTCGGCGAGAGTGCCTCACGATTGTGACACCGATCACTATCTCTTGGCACAATCGCGGAGAGCTGGGAGCTCTCGGTACAAGTTCGGCGAGAGTGCCTCGCGATAGTGACCATGTCACTATCGCTTGGCACAATCGCGATCGGGGTCTGAGAGCTTAAAACCGAACTTTTTAGGCCTTTTCTCATTTGTTACTTCACCCATCTCATTTTTCTCTCCCAAGAACCGAACCCCTTTACCCCCATTGTCGATTTTGAGCATTTGAGGCACCAAGACATAGGATTCCAAGTGATTCTTTAGCCTCCAACAAAGCTTGGAGGCTAGAACTAGAACCCTCTCATCTTCATCTCCTTCATCACCTTCATCCATTTTCTAGGGTTTTCATCCAACCCTTTTCATCACTTAAAGTTTGGAAGTTTATGGCTCATATTGGTGACCTAGAAGTATCTTGTTTAGTGGATTGAAGTTGTGGTTAAGGTAATCTCCTCTTTTTCTTCATATGGAAATTAGGGTTTCGGATATAAGATGAGATCTTTGTGTAGAATGTTTGGGAACAATTTTAAATGGGTCGATATGGATATTTACGGTTGAAAATTTGGGGGGTAAAATCTAGATTTAGCCTAAATCTAGCAATGTGAGTTCAAGTTGATTTGTGAAAACGGTGTACATGCCAAAATGTCAAAATTTAAATGTTTATATGTTTTACATGAAATTATCAACTGTTGTATTACCTGATGAGTTTGGATTATTTGAAGTGTTTCACTTTATAAACTTTGCAAAACACCCACATTGGAGATTCTGGGCATTTTGACAAATAAATCTCAAGTATTTGTGTTTAATGAGTTATTTTGTGGAAGTAGGTGTTTTGAGTATAAATGTACATTTAGAGTGTGTTTTGGGGAAATGATTGATTTTGTGTTATGGGACGTTTTTGAAAGAATAAACGGTATAGATACTTTGAGGAAAATGATTTGTCCTAATCTAAATTGTGTTGGAGTTATTCATGTACTTTGGAGCATGTGTTTGCATAAATGTCGGTCGATTGCGTGTTATTACATTTTGTGGATTTTAACATACGGTAATTGGATTTTGGGCTCAAAGCTCGGTTTTCATCAATGTCGGGTCTTGAGGACATTTTTCCGGCTTTAATAACTTTAAGTGGAGCTTTGGGTGTGAGTTGCATTTATTGCATTTTACTTTGGGGAATACCTGTTTTTGTGTGCGTGTGTCATTTATTTGGAGTCATGTATTTTAGACTGTAATGCATTGGATCCATAGGCATGTAAGTCGGCCATTTGCTAGTGAGGAGTCTTGATTTTCTCACTTTGGGGTTTATGTCATGTTGACATTGTTGTATCCCGGTCGTTTTGCGGAGAGGAACCTTTATGGGTTGTACTCCGGGACCTTGGGTTTGGTGTTTGATGTTCTAATTCTTGTGCACGAGGGTTAGACATCATGAGTTATCAAGTAAGGAGTTGAGGCTCCTATCTTGAATGCTAGGGAGTAGGCACTAGGGGTCGAATGAGTACCCTGAGGATGAAACTCTACTAGAGAATGAACAAGCAATAGGATCGCGTATCTTTGAGGTGTATCTCGACGGAGCAGGCAATAGAGGATACAGTGTTTTTAGGACTTGGAATACTATCCGACTGGAGGTGTAGCTCGGCAGAGCAGGCAATACAGTTACGATCTGAGTTGTAGTTCGATAACGTGGCTATGTGGCTTAACTTTGTGTTCCGCCCCGTACAACAGAATCGGGTCTCCCCCGTCACCGGAAGGTGTTATTTGGGTATTAAATTGTGTTATTTTATTATCCATGTTTTCGGTGACATTTTGCGTATATGATTATTATTCAAGATTTATGGGTTGAGTATTATGCCTGCCTGCTTTTTGGGTGTTTCGGGAAATTAAGTCCTTATCTGCATTTTTATAAATTGGGAGTTTATTTTCTGTTCACGTTTTGGCGTGAGTTTGGGATTGAAGTTGTTTTACGAAAGAATGTTCATGTTGGGTTACTTGTTTTAAAGGTGTGTGTGCTATTGGAAAATGAGTCGTTTAATACTTAAAGTAAATCCTTTTGAAAGACTATGATTTAAACTGTATTCTTTCCTTTAACAAATGTATTTGTTTTATGTTGAAAACTCTTGAACCCACTAGGCGTTAGCCTAACCTTTTTCATTTGTCGGCATGTGCATCAGGTCCTTGTTGGGGGAAAGTAGCTAGCGACACCATAAAGAGTGAAGTGCTAGTTAGATGCGCGTGAAGGATTTAGATGTTTGAAGATGTCTTCTGCTTTCGGAGATAGCGACTAGTATGGGGTTTTAGTAACACCCAACCTTGACTTAGTCTTGATGTAAGACTTGGTTACCTGATATTAATGTTAAATCCAATTTTGCTATTTGGAATTAATTTAAGTATTAAGCTATAGAAAGGGAATTACCCTTCATGTGATGTATTATTGAAAGTTTTAATTTAGTCGCTCTTTCCAAATTTGAGTGTGTTACAGAGGCATATGCGCAAAGGGATGCAATTTTATGGGTCTATAGTCGGGGACTTTCAAATGTTATTTTCGAGACGGATGCCAAGTCGGTTGCAGATGCCATATACGACCCAAACCACGACTATTCGGAATTTGGGAACATTATTTCTGATATTCGACGTCTCCTCGGCAATCATGGCAACTTCTCAGTCCATGCTATTGGTAGACATCAAACGAAGCGGTTCACTTAGTTCCGAGACACTCGCGTTATTTATCTTGTCCTAGTGTGTTCGATGTAACTCCATCTTTCCTGTTACCCTGTATTAATGACTTATGTTATAATCATAGTTTCAATGAAATGATTGACTCCCGATCGGATGATGGCAATGCCGAAGCTCGACTGTGACTCAATCTCCGTTTTTTCAAAAAAAAAAACATATGGAATAAATTCTAAATTTAAATTAGTGTCATGAAATATAAAAGAGAATAAATGTTATAATTTTTCGTAAATATTTAAGAAAACTATTATTATTTCGAAAAATGCAATGTGTGATATGATATTTCAATCAATTAACAACCAAGAATAAAAATAAAGAATGCAAGAGAATGGGAATAGGAATGGAGATTACATTGATGTTGTTTGGTTAAACCAATATAATTAATAAAAAAATGTTTTATACAATATTTTTAATACAAAGATGTGACATCCAACTTGAAAATAAAAAATATTTTACATTCAACATCGACAAATGAAGGAACGCATGAGAAAAGATGACTGAACGAGAATAAAATTTTCATTTCCCCCACTTTGATCACAAATGGAAATTAATGAGTTTGGGGTAATGTATCAATTATATTATTTCAAACCAAACAACAATTTTCATTATCATTTTCATTTTCATTCTCATTCTCATTCTCATTCCTTACCCCTCAATACTCCAACCAAACACCCCCTTAGTTTTGATAGGTTATTCGTTCATAAATTACATATTATTAATCCAATACACAAAACACATGTCAATTAATGTAGCATTATAATTTTTTTTTATCAAAGTTAATGTTATTAATATGTTGTATTAATGCTAAACAACAAATAATAAATACTGATGTGTATCTCTAGATAATAGTTTTCTTTCAAAAATAAATACAATAATTTAATTTTGGAGAAATTATCAATCCAATACTTTAATTTTTTAAAAATAAATAGATTTAAAAAAAAATTAGGTCAATAGATTTTCCTTGTAATTGTGGAATTTAACATGTTTGATCAAAATAAACAATGTTCTAAACAAAGATATTGTTACACCCTAACAAATTAAGCGTTTTAAGATCTTTGTTTTTCATGTCTCAATGAATGAAGGCACAAATTTGGCACTGAAAGCACTTTATCTTAAACATTGGTTTTGTCCTTTTAATTCCTTGTACAATTTCTATCTCTAACTATCTTTTGTTCTTGCTTCAACCCAAAATTCTTTCTAATTCTCTCTGGATTTCTCCCTAAGCATATTCTCTAGAAAGTAAGTGACAAAATGATTGACAATGCCACTGAATGAAGGGCCTAACTGTTGGATGATATGTATTATAAAACTTTTTAAAACAAATACAGCGAAAGCAAAACAATGCAAAATCTTCTAGAGATCACATTACAATTAAATACAAGTAAAATCAAATAAAGAGAGAGGAATAGAAATACCTCTTTTGATGATGATGGTGAAGAATCCAATAGTAAGATTCACTCTATCAAGAGCACACTCCAAAGATGTAGTCGCGTAGGTAGCAAGAAAACGCCTTCTTCTTCTCTATGCAATCACGAAGAACACATCACTTGAATTTCTTTGTGTGCCTTGTGTGTAGATCAGCCAAAGTCACCTCTTTTGAGGTTTTGAGCCGTGAACAATAGAGAGAGGAGAGGGAGAGATCGATTTCAACTAGGGTTAGCTTTATTAGTGATAATTATCCCCTTTTAAATAATATCTCATTTAGTCTAATAATTATTTAGACTTATTAGATATTATCTAATAACAAGTATGGACTAATTACTAGTTAGTCCCTCTAGTAATTCCATATTAATTAATTACTTGTTAAACCCCTCTAAAATGATTTTTTACTTTTACACAACTAAACTTTGTGTGCAACCCAATAGGCCCATGCGTCTTTAGAACCGTTACTATTTTGTTGTGATAAATGGGCATATCTCCAACAGACTTTCAACATGTCATAACAACTGAATAGTAATACCGACAATGGTCAGTATCTATCAATACACCATGCATTGCCTTTTATATCAGCATGAGGTACGTCATCCAAGACTCAATTTCCGCGTTAAGCAGTCCTATAGGTAAGTGATCAAGTATCCTTTTGTTACAGATATCAATGTGAACGCAAGACATAGAACATGGTCAATCTGCATATCGTTCATTATTATGTTTCTTGATAAAGATTAGTGGTGACCCAAAGACAGACTGTAATATTGATCCAATATCAATTTGGTCTGAGTATGCGTACATTCAACGTCAACACCAAATCATCGAGGGGCCCGTGGATATCGCTTTTATTACTAGATAAAAGAAACAAATAGTATTGGCTACATAGATCTCTTACCCACTAATCACACTACACTTAACGGTTCTCTTTATAGCCGCTTGTTATGGACAACGTTGGAGAAACATCAAAGCATAGCAGACTTCATGTCAAGAATCTCATGTATCTATACTTATGGATAGTAGATATTACCATCTTAAAATTGCTTGTGACATGATCCGTGAAGCAATCTCTAAGTGCGGGTCGTTACAATACTTGATGTCTATCAAGTACACGTGAGTGTATAGTTGCATTTCTATGCTATATCCATCTCTTATGGATAATCAACTAACACTCCACATCAGTCTTAATTCACTACTCCCTTCCGGGAGAACTACCAATCGTGGAAGAATTTTGAACTAATTGATCAAGGAAGTTAATAAACATGCAAAATTAGAGCATTAATAATACACTGAATAATAGTAACTACTCCAAGCATATATTAGGATCTCAATCATAATAGCGATACATCATAAAATAAGTGTATAAGTTCTGAAATCTCAAATCAACTCAAATGAATATTGTCAAGCCAAATCGCTAACATATCTAATGCCTATAGACCTAGTATGAGCATCATGCTTGGTCTGCGACAATAGCTTGGTGAATGGATCCAACCAAGTTTCCATTCGTTCTAACTCTACTAATGATGACGTCTCTGTCCTCGACAAATTTCCGAACGTAGTGAAACTTCTTGAGTATATGTCTTGTGCGCTTATGTGACCTGGGTTCTTTAGCCATGATGACTGCACCCTCGTTGTCACAAAATATCTCTATAGGGTCATGAATGTTAGGAACTACACCAAGATCCCCGATGAACTTCTTCATCCATACGACCTCTTTAGCATCCTTGTTGACTGCAATGTACTCAGCCCTCGTTGTTGAATCTACTACGGTGCTCTGTTTTGAGCTTCTCCAAGAAACTGCCCCACCGTTCAACAAAAACACGAATCCCGACTGCGATCAAGAATCATCTCTATCGGTTTGGAAACTAGCATTATTGTAACCCTTTACACTGAGTTCCTCCGCACCTCCATAAACCAAGAACATTTCTTTAGTTTGTCTCAAATACTTGAGGATGTTCTTTACTGTTGTCCAATGATCATTGCCAGGATTGGCTTGGTATCGGCTCGTCATGATCAAAGCACACTACACATCAGGCCTAGTACATATCACAACATACATGATCGATCCTATAGCCGAGGCATAAGGGATTCGACTCATCCTTTCTAGCTCTGAACTAGAACTAGGACACTGAGCCTTAATCAACGCCAAACCATGTTGCATAGGAATGAACCCCTTCTTGGACTCCTTCATGTTGAATTTCTTCAACACTTTTTGTATGTAGGTAATTTGGCTTAGACCAATAAGATGCCTAGATCTATTTCTATAGATCTTGATGCCCAAAATGTATGTTGCATCTCTCATGTCCTTCATAGAAAAAATTTCCCTAGCCAAGATTTCACGCTTTGTAAAGTAGGGATATCATTTCCCATAAGGAGTATGTCATCCACATACAACACAAGGAAGACTACAATGCTCCCATTAGTTCTGACATATATGCATGGTTCATCTACGCTTCTCATAAAACCAAACCTTTTGATTTTCTGATCGAAGCAGATGTTCCAGCTGCGAGGAGCTTGCTTAAGTCCATAAATAGACTTCTGAAGCTTAAACACTCTATCAGGATGCTCAAACTGTACAAAACCCTCAGGTTGTGTCATAAACACATCCTCAAACAGCTTACCATGAAGGAAAACAATTTTTACATCAATCTGCCATATTTCATAAGAATGATGCTATGGCATTAATGAGTATCCTGATAGATTTTAACATAGCCACCAGTGAGAAGGTTTCCTCAAAGTCTACACCATGAGTCTGTGTGTAACCCTTCACCACCAGTCTAGCTTTGTTCATGTGTACTTTGCCATCCATGTCAGTCTTCTTCTAGACCCATTTACACCCCACTGTCTTTTGACTGGGTGTATGATCAACCAAGTCCCAGACTTGATTATCATATATGGATTGCATCTCGCTCTCCATAGCCTCCTTCCATTTAGCGGCCATAGGACCCACCATGGCTTCCTAATAACTGGTAGGCTCATCAAGTTCTACCTGTGTGTCATCACTATCAGATATGAGTAGATTATATATTTCTGGTGTATGACACACTCTATCCAACCTACGAACAAGTGGTGGCTGTCAGATTCCTCAGTAACTCTTTGTTGAGGCTCAACAACTCTCAACAACTGTAGGTTCTATAACCTGATGCTGAGAACTAGTGCCAACGTCTGATTCCATGTTGGTTGACTTTTGAATTTCTTCAAGATCAATTCGGCTCCCACTAGCCACTTTGGACATCAGTTCCCTTTCAAGGAAGATTGCCCTTCGAGCAACAAACACTTTGTTCTTTGAAGGTTTATAGAATAAATATCCAAAAGAATCAGCTGGGTATCCAACAAAATAACACCTCTCTGATCTGGGTTCTAGTTTGCCTTGAGCTTCAAGACGTACTCACAACCCCATATTTTTAAATATGTAAGTGAAGGAACTTTTCCACTCTATATTTCAGAAGGTGTTTTGGAAACCTTCTTCGTTGGTACAAGATCCAGAACCCTTGCAGCAGTTTCTAAGGCATAGCCCTAGAAACCGATTAGAAGCATGATTCGATTCATCATGGACCGAACCATATCAAGCAATGTTCGGTTTCTCCTCCTAGGTACACCATCATGTTGTAGTGTCTTGGGAGGAGTAAGTTGTACGATTATACCACAACTCCTTAAATGATCTTGGAACTCTTGACTAAGATACTCACCACCCCTATCGGGTCTGAGAGTCTTAATCTTCCTGTTCAGTTGATTCTCTACCTCGTTTTGGAACGTCCTGAACACCTCGAGGGTTTCAGATAAGCATATCCATACCTACCGAAGTCATCAATGAAGGTAACGAAGTACCTCTCATCATGTCTTGTGATTGATCTGAACGACCCACATACATCAATATGTACTATGTCCAACAGATCCCTACCCCACTCACAGGTTCCTATAAACGGGGCCTTCGTCATCTTAGAAGACAAGATGCACATTCATCATTTGATCTTTGGTCGAACGATTCCAAAATCCAATTCGTATGGAGTTTGGTGATGCACTTCTTACTAATGTGACCAAGACGACAGTGCCATAGATACGACTTATCCAAACCATCTTTGGATTGAGTCAATTCAACAATATAGATTGAACTTCTATTGTCTTTTATACTTATATGGGTTTCATAAATACCATGACATGGGTTAGCCTTAAAATAAAGCATATCATCTTTATAAAAAAAAATGATAGATCCATTATCAAACCTAAATCAAAACCATCTTTATATAAAGCATAAATTGAAATGATGTTTCTTGCCATATCGGCCGAGTAGCAACAATCAAACAAAACCATAGACAATCGAGACAAAAAAGAAAGCTCATAATTTCCTATCGTGTCAACAACATCAATCTGTTTGTTTCCCATGATCAGGTCCAGCTCCCCACATCTCAACTTCCTACTTCTTTTTAGTCCCTACACATCAGTACATATGTGAGTGCCACATCCTGTGACCAATACACAGGAATTAGAAGCAGAAATACTATAGAGTTCAATCATATACATACCTGAAGTTCCTGCTCCATTAGCCTTGAGCTTCCTAAGCTCCCTAAGCTCCTCCATATATTTAAGATATATACGCCTCCAATGTCCTACCTCCTTGCAGTAAAAGCATACAACATCCTCAGGAGTCTTTGCTTGAGGTATATCATATTGGGATTTCCCTTTCCTTTTCGCCTTGGGTTTGGGGTTGGGCTGAATAGCCTTTCCCTTCCCTTTACCTTTTTGTAGGGGAAACCTTTTTCTTCTTTACACCTCCCTCCCTGATCATCAGTGTCGAGGCAACGGGCATGGACTTGGTCATGTTAGACTCTGCAGTCTTAAGCATGCCATGGAGCTCCATAGTGGTTTTCTCAAAGTTGTTCATATTATAGTTCATAACGAACGGTTCATATGAACAAGTCAGCAAGCCTAAGATGAAATCCATAACATGCTTCTGACCAAAGGGAAAACCTAGATGCTTAAGTTGATCAAGGTACAATTTCATTTTTAGAACATGTACACGGACGCTGCTTCCCTGGGCCATTTTGCAGTCTACCAGAGCCTTGACATTGTCATATTGTTCTTGCCTAGCATGGTGTTGGAACATGTCCCTCGACTGGTTGTTCATGTCGTATGCCCCAAGGCTTTCCATACCTTTTTGGAGTTCTAGAACCATGGTCTCCAACATTAGCCAAGCAACCTCGTTTGATTCAGCTGACGTTTTTCATTCTCATCCTGAATCGCCCGAGATGATCCGATAGCGAGTGCCTTAGGGAGTGGTCCTCAATGGCCCTTTTCTCAGGTTTCAAAAAGCTTGTCCTTTTCGAGGAGACCTTTCAAACAGAAGTTTGAAATCGATGAACTTGCGTTGTTTGACATATATCAAAAGAAAAACATTATTTTAGTGATTTGAATTGAATGATCCTTGTCAAAAAAAAAATATTACCCATTTGTTCAAAACAATTTTAATTTTTAACAACACTAAGATCCATATTTCACTCCCACCTACGACGAGTTTGTCGTTGATCGTAACTAGAAGCTATTTAGGTAGGTAACCATTTTACCAATTTCATCTCTATGAAATTCTTAGATCTTTGTGGGATTCATTGACATCCATTGTGTCTTTTGGCATGTTTAATCCCATCCGCGCTAATCCTTTCTCGTGACAGTGGAGCACGAGTCCAAATTGTAAATCAACCATATTAAAACACATGACACTCGGCCCAAGACTCTCGGATATTGCAAATGTCATAAACATTTTTTTCTAAAATCTAACCGACTTGTTGGCTTTAGCACTGTCCCCACGTCGAAAGATTATTAGTTTAAATGTGTGTCTTAAATGGGTAGCGTGTGATTTACATTAAAAACGAGTTTTTGTTTTCTTAGTTAAAACATTTTTAACTATTTCATTTTAGCAAATTTCGTTTTAACCATTTTAAAACTTTACTATAAAACCAATTTTATTTATTTGCCAAAATGCACTTGCAAGTTTTATTAACTCTTTAATAAAATTTAATTGTGTTTAAATTATTTTTAGATTATCTTGCATGCAAGACCTAGATAGTAAATAAATAAATAAAATACAACTACATGCAAGTAACGGTAATATTTGCCTCAAACCTATGCATTTTTCCTGTTAGCCACCACAAAAAAACATGGTCTAACTAAGAGACTAACAACCACAAAACGGGATGTGCCGGCTCCCCACAAAATTCACCATTTCTTCAATGCTCGAGTGGGTCCAGGCCAAGACTTCAATCTCCATGAATCTTGTTTGTTGTCTTCGGTCTTCTTTTTACATTTTGTAAGAAAATAGTCTAAACTATTTTACAAATACATAGATAGGAAACGACTCGCAAGTCGCATAAAAATATTACAACCATTAAAAAAACAACCAAACAACAACCAAAACAACACATCACATCACATCACATAGGTCTATTTGAGGCAAACTATTACCGGATTCATTCAAATACAAACCTTGTATTTTAATGCAATGGAGTGCCAAATCCATGCAATTGACAACACTTTGATGAAGATTGATTTCAACATACAATTTGGCACTTTAAAAAAATCAATCTTTTCTTGAATATTTTAAAGTCATCAAAATCAAATTTTGACAATCAAATATACAAGCACACTTTATATCTATGCAAGTATGGTTTCATGCCAAAACCATCCAAACATAAAATATACAAGTGAATCGAAGGTTCGGGAAAATACATTTAATATAATTTCAACAACTGAAATAAGAAATCTAAGTTTCAAAACCTTAGAATTCGAAACTTTAATTTTAAACACTCTAAGTTTCAAAAGAAAAGATTTTTCCAAAAAGGAAACTTTAATTTTTCAAAACATCAACTTTTAGGTTTATAACATTAGATATCCCAAATAAAAAACTTTAACAAGATTAAAGGTTTAAAAACCCCTAAACTGTTGTTTTAACAACAACTAATTTAACGTTTTAAAACCCTAAACTTCCAGAATTGGAATTTTTATGTTTTAAAAACTTCAAATTAAGATTTTTAAACCCTAATTTTCAAAACTTTTGAAATCTATTGTTTAAAAAAACTTAATTTCCAAAACTTTGGAAATCGATTGTTTTTAGAAACCCTAATTTCGAAATTTAGGGTTAGAAACCCTAAATTCAAAAATTAAAAACTTCAGTTTTGTAAAAATTCAAAACCAATAGAAAAACTTTAGAATTTTCTTTGTGTGTGTTTCATACATTCTATTCTCCCATTTGAATGTATAACCACACCCAAAACAAATTCTAGATCAAGAAAAATGATTCCTTTTTGTACTTATATATTGTAATTGTGGCTCTGATACCAACGGTTGGATTGTATGTATTACAAAACCTTTTAAAACAAACATGGCGGAAGCAACAACACACAATCTTCCAGATATCAGGTTACAATTGAATAAAAGTAACATTAAATAAAGAGAGAGGGATAGAAAGACCTCTTTTGATGATGATGGTGAAGAATACAATAGTAAGATTCTCTCTATCAAGAGCACACCACAAAGATGTAGTCGCGTAGGTAGCAAAAAAACGCCTTCTTCTTCTCTATGTAATCACGAAGAACACACCACTTGAATCTTTTTGTGTGCCTTGTATAGATCAACCAAAGTCACCTCTTGGGAGGTTTTGAGCCGTGAACAATAGAGAGAGGATAGGATGATGCACATCTAGATCAAGGTCATCAATTAAGTTCCCCTATGTCTAAGCCCAATACGTAGAAGGTTTATTCTAGAAGGCCCAAGGCCCATAAAGAGAACTAGTTAGTTAGCTTTATAATAAGGAGGGTTGTCATGTGGAGAGGGCATGCAGAAAATAAATAATCTGTTAGGCTCTAGGTAACAACTTAGAGGAGGGAATTCTTCCCTGGGACCCTTTGGGTTTTGGCTCTTGTATTGTCTTCTTCGTTTTCCTTCCAGATTGTATTCAACATTTCCATTTTAATCCAAATTCCTTTACGTAATCATTTGATTACGTAACATTGGTCCGACCTGCTGGATATTATGGAGATACGCTTGTAATCCCGAGTAGAAAACCATGAAGAACGAATTCAGTAGTTACACACAGATGTGTTGGAGATCAAAGAGGCGCTGAAAACTCTAGAAGAAGATCAAGTGGAGCAGAAGGAGTTCAGGGCATATATGATGTCTTAGGTAAAATCTCAGCAAGGCAAAGGTCCTGAAATTGGCGGTACAACTGGATCAATCGGTGGTACACCTAGATCAGGTCCGATTATTCCACCAAACAGTTCGATGGGATCAGGATCGAATACTCCACCAATTCATCCGAATAACGTGAACACGGACCGCATGGGGGAGAATGAATATTGTGCGGTGAAGAAGATCAAATTACCAGATTTTTTTGGTTTTGATCCTCGTGGATGGATTGCCAAAGCCGAACTCTATTTTGAAATTCATGGAACTTCGCCGAAGTTGCGTTCATGTTTGGCTCAACTGTGTATGTCTAGGGTAGCACAACATTGGTTTTCGGTGGTGAAAGACATTCATGTGAATCTGAGTTGGGAGAAATTTACTCAGGAGTTGTTGCAACGATTTAGCGGATTGGAGATCCAAAACCCTTACGAGCAACTTTCAACGATTAAGCAGGTAAATTCCATTCACGATTACATTGATAATTTCGAATATCTTTTGTCGTTGGTTCCTCAATTACCGGAATCTCAGGCGTTGGGATATTTTCTGGCAGGACTTCAATCGGAGGTTAAACGGTGGGTGCGCCTCCACCGACCTCAAACTCGTCTCGATGCCATGTATTTGGCAAAAGATATCGAAGAGATTCTTCATTCATCTGAGCATCAGACTCTATCCTCCAGGTATCGTTATCAAGCCCAATCTACGATTACCAATATTAATTCATTTGGGTCTCCTATGGGTCCAGTGGGCCAGAATAGTTTTAAGGCCCAAAACCTTAATATTGGAATCGATCGCCGACCTCCCTCTAAGATTGAACCCTCTCGATCAACTTCTAATTCGTCGATTGGAGAATCTGTGAGGAACGAAGGTAGCCAAAATTCGTCATCACGAAATCGTGGGTTTCGAACGTTGTCTCGTACCTAGTGGGAAGATCGTAGAAAGAAAGGAATGTGTTTCAAATGTGGTCAGCAATTTGGACCATCACACAAGTGTCCAGAAGCGAATTTACGAGTTATGTTGTTAGTCGACGATGATGATTCGGATTTGGACGACAATCTGTATACGATCGATCTGCTTAATGGAGAGGAAATGATGAATGAACCGAAGGTGGATTGTGGTGAATGCTCAGTTATCGAGTTCATGGGAGCGGGAGATGTTTTTAAATCGGGGCTGAATACGGTTAAATTGGAAGGGTGTTTGCGGGGCATTCCTATTGTGGTGTTGATTGACAGCGG
This sequence comes from Arctium lappa, assembly GCA_023525745.1. Lineage (NCBI taxonomy): Eukaryota > Viridiplantae > Streptophyta > Magnoliopsida > Asterales > Asteraceae > Arctium > Arctium lappa. The sequence goes on along the minus strand of CM042050.1, from coordinate 39,834,893 downwards.
GGCTATGCACAATTTCGTTTCTAAGAAATTGGAAAATGCATTGGATCTTCCAATTTCATTTTTCTCAGGTTTGCAGATTAAGTTGGGCGATGGACACAAAGTATTTGTGTCTCAGAAGTGTACGGAGGTACCGATAACTTTGGGCTCGTGTGAATTTGTCATAGATGCGTTGGTTTTTGAAATGGGACACTTGGATATGGTGTTGGGTATTGAGTGGTTACAGACTCTCGGAGATGTGGTGCACAATTGGGAATCTCACTCGATGAAACTTCATTATAAGGATCGGGTGGTCAGTTTACAGGGAATCTCTTCCCCATTTTCAGCCCAATCTTCCCTTCAAAGTTGGCTCTAAAACACCGAGGGGGAGTTATTATTATTGAAGGGAACGAATGAGCAAGTTTTGGGATTGACGAATAAACTATCTGAGCATCAATCGCAACAATTACGAAAGTTGTTTACTGATTTTGTGCCGGTTTTTGGTGAAATTACGGGATTACCTCTTATTTGCAGCAAAGACCACTCCATTGTTCTATTACCCAACCACAGACCGGTTTGTGTCCGTACTTATCGCTATCCTCATGCCTACAAATCGGAAATTGAACCAAGTTCAAGAATTATTGTCTTTGGGGGTTATTCGTTCAAGTAATAGTGCTTACTCTAGTCCGATTATTTTGGTTCGGAAGAAGGATCAAGCGTGGAGAATGTGTGTGGATTATCATGCTTTGAACAAAGCTACCGTTCCCGATAAATATCCTATTCCGGTAGTAGAAGAATTAATCGCTGAATTGATCGGTACATTTTTTTTCTCGAAGTTGGATCTCAAATCGAGCTACAATCAGATTTGGATGACTCCCAATAGTGTGGAGAAAATGGCCTTTCGTACGCATGATGGTCATTACGAGTATCTCATAATGCCATTTGGTCTCACGAACGCTCCCGATACCTTCCAGGATATTATGAATGACATCTTTTGGCCCTATTTATGTCGATGCGTAGTGGTTTTCTTTGACGACATTCTGGTGTATAGTCCGACTTGGGAGCAACATATTAGTAATCTTTCTTCGACTTTGCGGGTTTTATTGGCCAATCAATTTGTAGTCAATCAAAAAGAAGTGTTCCTTCGACCGAACATCGGTTGAGTATTTGGCCCACATTATTAACGAGGAAGGAGTATCGATGGACCCCAAAAAGGTCCAAGCCATGGTTGATTGGCCAACTCCGAAGCATGTTAAAGGGGTACGTGGATTTCTTGGATTAACCGGTTATTACCGGAAGTTCGTCTGCAATTATGGCTCGATTGCTAAACCATTATCCGAACTTACCAAGAAAGATAACTTTCATTGGGATGATTCCACACAACGCTCTTTTGATCTTCTCAAAAAAGCTATCACATCGGCTCCCGTTTTGGCTTTACCAAACTTTTCAATTCCGTTCGTAGTAGAATGTGATGCTTCGTGAAGAGGCATTGGGGCTGTTTTGATGCAAGAACAACGACCCATTACTTTCTTTAGCAAGGCTTTGGCTGATCGGAATTTGGCTAAGTCAGCGTATGAGCGGGAAATAATGGCGTTAGCCCTTGCGGTGCAACATTGGCGGAGCTATTTGTTGGTACAACGTTTGTGGTATATACCGACCATAAAAGCCTCAAACATCTTTTACATCAGCGTATTACGACTCCCGATCAGCAGAATTGGGTGGCCAAACTCCTCGGTTACCATTTCAAAATTTGTTACAAGGCGGGTCGAGAGAATAAGGTCGCAGATGCTCTTTCAAGATGCAATGATGATGGGGAATTGACTTCAATGGTGTATCAACCGATTTGGGTTCAAGGAGCTCAATTACTTGAGGAGGCCAAGTCTGACCCCCAAATTCAACAGCTTGTGCAAGGGTGTCAATCTGATCCTCAAGCTTATCCCGGTTATTCCATTCAGAATGGGGTGTTGTATCATAGAAATCGTTTGGTAATACCGAAGACCTCGAAGTGGATTCCTCAATTTTTAAAGGAATTCCACTCTTTGGCCACAGGGGGACATTCAGGATTTTACCGAACTTATCGACAACTTGCTTCTAATCTGTATTGGCCAGGGATGAGCTCTACGGTTCAAAATTTTGTGCGGTCTTGTGATGTTTGTCAGCGTTGTAAATCGAGCTCTCTAACTCCCGCGAGTTTATTGCAACCTCTCAACTTTCCCGAAGCGGTATGGGAACATCTGTCCATGGATTTTATTACTGGATTACCTAAATCAAAAGGGTTCGATGTTGTGTTAATGGTCGTCGACCGACTATTGAAATATAGTCACTTTGTTCTCCTCAAACATCCGTATACAACCCGACATATTGCGGATATTTTTGTTCATGAAATTATCCGGCTCCATGGTATTCCCAAGACGATTGTTAGCGATTGAGATCCTCTCTTCATGAGCCACTTTTGGCAAGAGATATTTCGATTACATGGAACCCAATTGCATATGAGCTCCTCTTATCACCCAGAATCGGATGGTCAAACCGAGGTAATAAATCGGTCTTTAGAAGCTTACTTACGTTGTTTTTTGCCATTGACCAACCTCGAGCGTGGTCCATATGGGTTTCGTGGGGGTAATTTTGGTATAATTCCACATTTCATGGCTCTACGGGTTTGTCTCCTTTCGAAGTAGTGTATGGTAGAAAGCCTCCAAATGTTTCACAATTCATTCCCGGGGAAGTTCATATTGAGGTAGTGGGGCAAGAATTAAAAGATCGAGATGAGGCTCTAAATCAATTGAAGTTACACTTATTGAAGGCGCAAAATCAGATGAAGGTTCAGGCTGATGTTAAACGATGTGATGTGGTTTTCCAAGTTGGGGAGCAAGTCTACGTTAAGCTTCGACCTTACCATCAATTTTCGGTGGCCCATCGTATTAACCAAAAATTGGCAGCTCGGTTCTTTGCTCCTTTCGAGATTGTGGAATGTATAGGACTGATGGCATACCGTTTACAACTACCCCCTATTCTAAGGTGCACCCCGTTTTTCATGTTTCTCTATTGAAAAAGGCGGTACCTGGTGCTATCATAGAACATACTTTGCCAACTGAATTTGATTTAGATGTGGTCGATCGGTTAATTCCCGAGTCCATTCGGGCTACTCGATTTTTTAATCGTCAAGTAGACACGGTTCTGCAGTGGTTAATTCAATGGAAGGGTCGTTCGTTGGAAGACGCGACTTAGGAGGACGCTTTAACCATTCAGAGTCAATTTCCTGAAGTTGGTCTTGAGGACAAGACCAATTTTGAAGGAGGGCCAAGTGATGCGCATCTAGATCAGGGTCATCAATTAAGTTCCCCTATGTCTAAGCCTAATACGTGGAAAGTTTATTCTAGAAGGCTCTAGGCCCATAAAGAGAACTAGTTAGTTAGCTTTATAATAAGGAGGGTTGTCATGTGGAGAGGGCATGCAGAAAATAACTAATCTGTTAGGATCTAGGTAACAACTTAGAGGAGGGAATTCTTCCCTGGGACCCTTTGGGTTTTGGCTCTTGTATTGTCTTCTTCGTTTTCCTTCCAGATTGTATTCAACATTTCCATTTTAATCCAAATTCCTTTACGTAATCATTTGATTACGTAACATAGGAAGAGATCGATTTCAGCTAGGGTTAGATTTATTAGTGATAATTATCCCCTTTTAAATAATATCTCATTTAGTCTAATAATTATCTAATAGTTATCTAGACTTATTAGATATTATCTAATAACAAGTATGGACTAACTACTAGTTAGTCCCTCTAGTAATTCCATATTAGTTAAAACACTTTTAGTTAGTTACTTGTTAAACACTCTAAAATGATTTATTGCTTTTACACAACTAAACTTTGTGTGCGACCCAATAGGCCCATGCATCTTTAGAACCATTACTATTTTGTTGTGTTAAATGGGCATATCTCTAACACTAACATCCTTTGTAACCGTTCCATTTTCTCTTCAGACACCATTCTCAATATATGCATGCATACATGATGAGTCATGGGGTTTTGGGTTTAGTACTCATCGGTCCATCCATTACATCTTCACCTATTATCAATCTGGCATCGAGACTTTACTTTGTTTTATTTTTGAATTAAAGTTTGGCACATTACATTGTGTCAAGTTAAACATGTTTTAAACATGTGCACACACATGCACACACACATACATATATACATACATACACATAAACATACATACATACATACATACATACATACATACATACATACATACATACATACATACTACATACATACACATATACAAATATATATACACATACAAACATACATACATACATGCATACATAAACACATACATACATACATACATATATACATACATACATACACATGTGCATACGTACACAAAACATACATAAATACACACATACATACATACATGGAGGCTCTAATTAAAAAGGCAAAAAGGTTGAAAACTTAAGAGTAAATGATTCATATATATATATATATGTATGTATGTGTGTGTGTGATAGAGATAGAGAGAGAGAGAGAGAGATAACCCATCTTAGTAGAACCAATAATCTTTTGAGCTTTAATAACGGTAAAGAAGTGACAGTGATTGTAACATCCTTACTTTCTATGAAGTGGATAAGTTTATTGTTCAATGTGAATTACTTGAATTAATAATAAAAATGATAATACAAGAATTTGAGATGCAATTTTGTAAATTGTTCAAGTTAATAACAAAAGCAACAAGTTTATTAGGTTTTGATATTTAATATCTATAGTTATTTTCACATAGAGAATAACAATAAGAAGGCTTTGGTAATTCATATATACATATGCTATAGATTCACCCTAAAGTTTCACCAAGCACTTAGATAAAACATGAAACTAACAGAATGGCAGTTGTGGGGATTTCAGATTGAGATTTTAAGCATTAGCAATACTAATCATCAACTGAGTTAAGGATCGTTCAATTCGAGCTTTGGTTATTCATTTGAAGGTTAAAAATGCAAATTCAAGTGGATTGTTATTGATTTGAGGTTGAACCGGTCCACAAACTAGAACCATGATATTAAAGTATTGATTCAATAAAAGGTTATATTGCAATTGTAGTAACAACCCATATCAAATTAGTATAATTGTTTGTTGAATTCAAAGGAACAGTTGACTACAATTCAAAATAATGGTAGAAGTATCCAACAGTTCAATCTAGGGATTTATAACATGATTATGTGTGCATCAGTTTCATGTTTAAAAACTTGACGGGAACATCCAATGCGATATAAGTACTAGGAAATCTAATTTTATAAAGGAAACCAAGGAAGGGAACAAGGTTACTACTATACATAATTTTATTTAGAATATGCATCTTTACATTGATATCTCATTTTAAATGATAACAACATAACAAGATGTTTATATTTCTATAGGTATTCTGAGAAGATGAAATATGACAAACTTTTGGGCAAGTCAAATGATCCAGGATGGACCCACTATGGTGCATATGGTGGCACAGGCCACTGCTTCATTCCTCTGTGGTAGTGTAAAAAATTATTGCGTCACAAAATTGGGTGCAAGCGTATATTCCGTAAAACTAAAATAATAACAAAAGTTTCTTTTGGTAGAATTGGTTTGCATGGTCTTTTCTCTCTTTTCATGTGCGGGCTCGAAGTGCCTTTATATTATTTTCAGGTTTATTATGTTTCTGAATTTTTTTGGGGATAATAGACTCGAACACATGACCTCACATACAAAAAGCAAGGAACTAACCAACAAACCAATGATTTTATAAAAAATATATCCATAGCTTCGTTTTTTATAGTCAAATGGTGCCACAAACTTCTCGATGAATGAGCTCGAGTAGTCGGCTATGGACTTGCCTCCCTTCTTCAGTGCTCGAAACTTATCTTAAATCATGTTGATTGTTCTCTCATTGCAATATTTATCCATTATCTTTCCTTGAATACCTCCCAAGTCAAAAGTTTCACAAACCCGGACCCAAGGGAGGACCGTGTGATGTTCCACCAACTCAATTTCTTGCCTCTCAACATCGGTGAGGCGAACTTCACTTTATGTTTCTCTTCACACTCACTTGATTCGAAAGCCTGTTCAGTTTCTTGTATCCACTTCATGCAAACTAGTTGATCTATGGTCTTGTAGAATTCCGGGGGCTTGCCGCATTAGAGATATTTTATAAGAGCATTTTCTCTCACCATGTTTGTCTTCGGTTGTAAGGTTCTCTTCGGTTCCATTAGCGTTTTCGGCCCCGACAGAACCACCCAAGGCATTCTCCTCCACCGTTTCATGTCGACGGTTCACAACATCCATTTCTGCCATCATCTGGAATCACGTTGTTGATCCATGTCGGCTTCCATCATCTGAATCATTTGCGCCAACATTTCGACTTGAGGTTGACCTCTTGAATTATAGGGTTTGAACTTCCTAAATTTACCCATGGAATGCACTCGACTCATCTGCCCAATACACTAGTAACTGGGGGCAAAGGATGATGCATTTTTTTGCCCTCTATTTTGATCCAACACCACAACACTACCTTCTTGACTGTACTTCGGAATTAACAGTCAGCTACAAGTGTTCACCATCCTTATGTGTCATACCCATGACAAACAACACATTTTATGTATTTGCAAGAATGCACTCGACTCCTCTGCACAACATTAGTAACTGGGGGCAAATGAGGATGTAACGCATTGTCCGACCATCTGGTTTGATCTGGCACTGCAACGTTACCTTCTTGACCGTCCTCCAGAATTAACGGTTGGATACGATTGTTCACCATCCTTATATGTCATACCCATGACAAACAACACATGTTAATTATTTGCAAGACTAACAACTAATACGTACTCTCACAATCATCGATTATTATAACAATAGTAATCCAAAGCATTTCCATTTAACAATATATTCATAATAATATTGGTCAAATGAAATTTTGAACATATCACACATGAAGATCCTCGTTACTGTCATTACAACATTATCTATAAGCATCCTAACCCAAACTTCTATTAACTTCTTACAAGATCATCACTTAGAACATGCTAGCTTAAGTCTAGGCATCTTAAGCCTATATCTAATTCACTTAAACTTAAGCTATGATACCAACGTGTAACATCCCTAAAATTTGAAAATAAGAATAAATTTAAACCTTGGTAAAACCACCGAAAATACCATAAAATACAAGTATTTACCCATGAAGTGTATTAATGTTTACAAGACAACGAAGATTAAAAAATAAAGTATCGTAGTACTAGAATTAAAATGGGGGTTACTACAACCACCAAAGACTGCTATCTTCAAGAACGTAAGACGTCACTTTCAAAAATGTTATCTTCGTTTACACTACTAAATGGAAGACTTTTACCTATGGAATTTTTCGTGGGAAATCCGTTGCTAAAGGGGTGATTCGTCACCAAACTGCACATAAGTTGGTGGGTAAATTGTTGGTGGGAATTTTAAATCAATGATAGATTACCCAAGGATTTTACGGGTGATCCGACAGTAGTTGGATTCGGCGGCACTCCTGGGTGACCAGTAGAACCATTGGTATTTTGTGGATGATCCGTCAGTAATCACCAACGAAAATTTCCTTGAGTTATTTTTGTGGGTAAAAGTCATTTGTTTTCGTAGTGTTATGCCTCTAAATGGCACCCCAAGCTTAACTCATCGACCTTTAGGACCACCACTATTAGGACATGCTATACATATCAGTAAGAAAAAGCGTTAGGCTTAACGCCTAGTGAGTCCAAACAGTTTATATCAAGTATGGAATAGAATAAATAACAGGCATCCATAATAAATTTCTTCCCTTTCTTTGAGAAATATTTTCATAAGTAAGGCAACAAACCCTTAATTCATTTCTTCAAGAGTGGGAAGTATAAACAACGACTTATCTTGCGATAACGAGGGAGATTATTTGTCCCAAACCAATGACATCAAGAAGAGAACATCAAAATTGATCTCTTGATAATGTATAAACCATGCATATGGATCCAATGCAAAAGACGCCAATTTATGCAATATGCATATTTGAACATTTAAATAAGTATCACTTAAACACATTAACCAATCATGTATTTTTAGCAATAAAGGTCTAAGTAATGGTGTAAACCATCAACAATGGCTAATACTACATTCAAAACAATATTTAAGACCGATCCAACAATATTCATAAATCTATAAGATTTACCAAAAATTTAGACCAAAAATCCACAAATTAGGTATTTGTCCTGTAAATGGTGAAATCATGGATCAAGGGGTTATTTAATCACCTCCAAGGACCCTTGAATGCGGCTATAAATGCTTCTCAATCGATATTTATGAAGAGAGAAGGAGAAGTGAGTGAAAAATGAGAAACCCTAGCTGAAAATTGGGTTCTAAACACCCAACTCCTATTCCTGCGACTTTACCTGTGACTCAAGTCATGGTGCAAGTCACCCTCGTCTAGGTCTTCGACAAACAGTGAGTCCTGAGACTTGGCCCGCGGCTTGGGCCCAGCTAAAGTCGCACTAGGCACTGTTTTGTCTGATTTTGGCTACTTTGATCCTTAAACAACCATGACTTCAGATATCATTAATCTGATAATATTCCTCTGTCGGGTCGGGTGAATTCAATAATAGACGCCTATTGGCATTCCAGCCTTCCTTCGCCTTTCATGGCCACATATCTTTTCGGACGTTCTTGACAGCCCATCTTTGCCTCAGTAGAGTCTTTCGACCCTCTTTATGAATTCTAAGGCCCTCTTTATGCTCTCAAAGACCGGGGCTTCCATTCAAAGCTTATAACACTTCTCCTTCCGACTTTCCACACGGGACTCCCGGATCACTATGGCCGACTTTCGTATATGTTCGACCAGAGATCGGAAAGAACACCAACGGCGAAAGCACTCTGCTGGGTCGATCCACCCTACAATATGGGGTAAAAAAAGCCAAAATAAGTGATTTTAGCCCCATTTTTGCACAACAGGGTTATGAAGAGTTTTTCACTTACTAGAATTACAAATAGATAATAAAGAACATCAAATTTATATGTGTAACACATAAGATCCACCATGTTAGTATATAAGAAAATCGAGCAATAATTTAGTAAAAAGAACATATATAGTCACAAATGAAATATAGAGGGATAAAAAGTATAAAAAGGTTATAAGATAACAAAAGTAGAAGGAATCAAGTAAGGTTAGTGTAACACCCGTAATTTTAGGATTTGTCCTCGACGGTGTTACGGGAGTCGTTTGGCTCTTGGGTCGTAAAAGTATCGGGAAATCAAGTAAGTTTCATAATGGAACCATCGGGAATCGAATCAGGCGCGAAGAACGCGAGAAATCACATTTTTGGACTGTTGCGGGTTGGTGCGCAACTCTGGGTCGCAGCACAAGCCGCGTAACTCACTGGACGTGAGTTTTTCAGGAAACGGGCGACTTGCAAGTCGCGAAAAAGTCGCGGAACCTGTCTGAGGGTTTTTAGTCGCGATTTTAGGGATCCTACCTTATTATTCTCATAACTTCTTCCTCCCAAACCCGATTTGAGGGATTCTTGAACCTAGGGTTTCGTCTTTTGGATCTTTTCAAGTAGAGAAGGAAGTACATTGAAGTTATTGGGTGAATCCAAGAGTTTTAATCAAGGTAATCTACCCATCTTCCCATCTCTAAAGTTAGGATTTGGGGTTCTTCCTCTTGTTTTGCATTCCTAGGGTTTGGTATAACTTTGTGGATGTTTGTGGTAGTGGATCTGTAGAAATCTTGGAGCTAGTGAAAGGATCCAAGATATTCTCTTCCAAGGAACTCAAGGTTGTGGATAAAACCTAGATTTAGTCTAAATCTAGCAAGGTGAGTTCTAGTTTCTTTGAAAAACTATATACATGTCAAAATGCACACATTTTGGGTTTTAAAAGTATATCCATGAGTTTGCTTCATTTTGAGAAGTTTTGTAGACATTTGTACACTTGCACATATTTGGGTTTTAACTACTTGAAAATGGTTTACAATAATATATGAGATGTTGGAGTCATCAAAAATGGGATTTTAATCCACCATTCATGTTTCTCGACTATTTGAAGAATGTGGGTATTATGTTGCTTTGGTTCTTATTATGGGAAGATTTGGAGTACAAATGGTTTTAAATGGGATTTTAATGTGCGTTGGAGATTTTAAAGAGCGGTTACTGAAATATGGTCATTTGGGGCTTATTCAACCTACGGGTTTTATATTGGAAAACTTTAACTCCCCCATCACCGAAATGTGTTATCTTGAGTATTCCCTTATCCATGGCTTCGGTGTTAAAACGTACCATTTTAATTACACAATGAGTCTTTTGAAGAAATACCGTGTGGGTGCGTTTTGGGGAAATTTGGGCGTCGGTTATTTATTTAAAATGGGTGATTGGAAATTTGAAGGAACGTGTTATGTCAATAAAGCCTCTTTACAATCAGTATTTCTAAAATGGTCTATTCAGAGTAAAATGTTCATTTTAAATTTTTTATGATTTATATGATGAAAAATGCTTTAACTCACTAGGCGTTAAGTCTAACACTTTTTCTTTTCGACATGTATATCAGGTCTTAGATGGATCTGAATGGCGAGTGGAGCTTAGTAGAAGTTCCGGTAAGATTACTTTAGTGACGTCATCACGTTTGGTGAAAATAGCAGCTTTGGTGGTTTTAGTAACATCCGGATAATGTTGTCCCCGTTTGTGGGACTAGATAGTTCCGTCAGAACCTTGATACGTTGTTATAGTGATTCTGTCTTGTAACTTTAGATATTTGGTATTTCAATGCTATGTATTTAAGAGTTTTTGGAAGTTTTAATTTGTCTGCTATTTTCGAATTTTAAGAGTGTTACAAGTTGGTATCAGAGCTCTAGTTTAAGTGAACTAGGTATGGATCTTAGATGCCTAGACTTAAGCTGAGACTTTAAGTTATGACTTGTTCGTCACGGGTAGAACTTCTAAGATGAGCATGAGTTGTGATAGTCGATAGGGGTGCACTAATCATGGGTCGCGGCTATGGTGACGAGGATTCTTATGTATATTATGTTCATAATTTCACTTAGCTACTGCTATTATGAATATACGGTTACGTGAGAGTGCTTGACTCTACTAAGATTCTTAATCTCTTTCTCGTGTGTGTCAGAAAAGAATGGCGGATGCAGGAAAGGAAACGCAAACTCAAGAGGCGAATCCTCAAGGCCAGTTGTTGGTTAACGTGGTTCGAATGATGAGGTCGTCTATGGAGCAACAAGAGGAGAGAATAATGAAGGCGTTGGAAGTTAGAGATGTGAATGACCGAAGACATGAAATAACTAACGAACCTGATGTGCGGAGTCTCGGTGGCACCGGGATGTGACCCGACTGGAGGATCATGTTGCTGCTAACATGAAATATAACGAGAGGACCCGCGCATACAAGAATTTTCAGTGCAGCAAGCTTCCAGAGTTTTCAGGGACTGACAGTCCAGTGGCGTGCTTGAATTGGATCCAAGAGATGGAGCAAGCCTTTGAAGCTAGCGAGTGTGAGGAGGGGCAGAAGGTGAAATTTGCCTCCCGCATGTTGAGGGGCTGAGCTCTTACTTGGTGGAACGTCACCAAAACCGATATGGGAACTGCTACTACTTCGTCATTAACGTGGGATGCATTCAAGAAGCAAGTGTTGGACGAATATTGTAACGAAAGGGCGATAGACAGAATAGAAGAGGAGTTCTGAGCCCTCAAGAAATGGGATATGCCGGTGAGAGAATACTCTAATCTCTTCATGGAGAAATTGGATTTAGTGGGACATGTCATTTCGAGTGAGAAGGACAGAGTCAAGGCGTACATAAACGGACTACTAGCCAGCATGAAGGCGATGGTTCGAAATTCTAAAGCCTCCACCCTCGGGGGAATGATAGAAAAATTGCAATTCATGGAAGATGTTTATATTCGGAGTAGTGAAGAAGATACGGAGTCTAATGAGAAGAGAAAACGGGAGGACTAGTGGAGTCCATCCTAAGAGCGCAATGATCATGTCAATGAAAGGGAAACTGGCTATCGTAGGAAGTCAAAGTGGTGTCAAGAGTGTTGAGCCAAACATGCAGGTAGGTGCAACCCCAATCCCGTGACATGTCTCAAGTGTGGGATGTTGGGTCACTCCCACCGAGATTGTTCCATCAAGGGGATAATCTGTTTTGTGTGCAAAGAACCGAATCATGTGAAGAGAGATTGTCCAAACGTGAGGATGGACGAGGAGACGAGCAACAGTCAGAGTCTCTCAAGACAAGGGTGACCTCGATGGAAGTATCAAGTACATCTCCTAGCAACTTCAACCTTAGTTGTCTATTTTGTTGGTTGAATGTGAATCTTTTGGACGTTGTTTGTCGTTGTGTCGCTGGGTAGTCAGTGTGCTAGTAAATTCTAGAGCGTGCCTATGGGAACGATTTCATCGTTCTACGGAATCTAGAAATCTAAGCCATTGGTATTGGATAATAAACCACTCGGTTAAAACCAGGGATTTGCCATTAATCAAAGTTGATAGTTTTAAAAAAATGAATTTGGTGGTTAATGTTAGATCAAGAGGTTTATATTGGCAGTTGGAGTGCCATGCAGGCAATGTGGTAATGAAGAATATTGTTGTTGTGGGAATGCAGGTGTGCTAGCGAATAACCAAGGGGGAGAATTTCCCATGTCATGTGTCCATTGCTGGACGAGAATAAGAGGACTCAAATAAGATCTCAACTACCTATGGAAACTGTCGTCTACCATGAAATGGTGTGTAATGCTTCCCATTTGTGCTTGCTGGAAAGATTTCGTGTGGAATTCTACATCAGGCGAAAGTAATTTGTCAGCGATGTTTGGGTTTAGATGACCATCGTTAATGCGAGTTACGGTGCTAAACTTAAGGTTTGATAAGTGAAGAGATGGAGAATTTATGGCATGTGTCATGCGAGGAGACCTACGCTAAGCTTAGGAAGAGTAAGGATCTCAACCTTGGAGGTGTTGACATACACGTTTACGATGATTCGAGGTTAACGTGATTTCGTTATGTCAAATGGGCTTCAAACCCTGAGTTTTGAGGTATCTTTATAGTGGACCCTTTTAAGTGTCATGAATCTAGGTTACTGCTACGACAAACCATTATTAGGTTGTTTAAGGCTATTTAAGTGGATGACCGTATAAATGTTCAGAAGGCGGATCGGGACACTTTCCAACCATGAAAGGCTTGTTTGCAAAGGAGTTGGATCAGAGTCTTTTAAGCGGAGTGTAACCAGAGACCTTTGATCTAATGGAGTGTTATGCCGGATCATTGACAATTTTGGAAGGAGTAACAGCCCATGGATTTTAGGTGAAGTTGGGACTTTGAGCGTCTCTTGTATAACCGTCTGCGTTAGGTGTTTCGTTTTTTAGCTTAGAGCTGATGGTTCTAAGAATTTGTCGTAGGCCTCTTGTGTGGCATTGGTCGAGGGAAAGACTGAGTTGAAAACCAACCGCCTCTCCGAGTGGGGGAAAATTTAAGACTTTGAGTAAATGTCGTTAGGCCTTAACCTTACCTAAAGAAGTTTTAGATGGACGGCATTGTGGATAGACGACAATGCTTGGGCGGGTTTCCAGTTAGTCGCGGAGTATTAAACCAATGGTCCCAGACTGGCTATGTGAGCCAGTGAATTGGGAAAAGGGCACCATAGGTGTTGCTAGGGTAAAACACCACATACGGAACCGTGTGGATCGCCTTTTCATCGGAACTTTCCAAGCAAAGAGCTTGGAGGGGAGTAAGAATCATCTACATTCAAGGTAAAAAGTTCTCTTTCGTTACGTTGGGTCACATATGTTAGGCAAGAACACCCAGAGCATGGGAGAAGATGCGGTATAAATAATTGATGAATTTACGAATCTCGCAAGGGCCTATGGGAAAAGAAGTTCACCCTATACGAGTTACAATCTAGGCCATGGCGTGGTCGAAGGATTGAAGGTTAGAGATTTGTTAGAGATGCGTAAAAGCATGGTTAGACCTATATGTACGTGTAGTGGCGAACGTGATCAAATTTTGATTTCGAGGACGAAATCATTTCCAAGGTGGGGAGGATTGTAACACCCGTAATTTCAGGATATATCCTCGACGGTGTTACGGGAGTCATTTGGCTCTTGGGTCGTAAAAGTATCGGGAAATCAAGTAAGTTTCATAATGGAACCATCGAGAATCGAATCAGGCGCGAAAAACGCGAGAAATCACATTTTTGGACTACCGCGGGTTGGTGCGCAACTCTGGGTCGCAGCACAAGCCGCGTAACTCACTGGACGTGAGTTTTTCAGGAAACGGGCGACTTTCAAGTTTCAGAAAAGTCGCGGAACCTGTCTGAGGGTTTTTAGTCGCGATTTTAGGGATCCGACCTTATTATTCTCATAACTTCTTCCTCCCAAACCCGATTTGAGGGATTCTTGAACCTAGGGTTTCGTCTTTTGGATCTTTTCAAGTAGAGAAGGAAGTACATTGAAGTTATTGGGTGAATCCAAGAGTTTTAATCAAGGTAATCTACCCATCTTCCCATCTCTAAAGTTAGGATTTTGGGTTCTTCCTCTTGTTTTGCATTCCTAGGGTTTGGTATAACTTTGTGGATGTTTGTGGTAGTGGATCTGTAGAAAGCTTGGAGCTAGTGAAAGGATCCAAGACATTCTCTTCCAAGGAACTCAATGTTGTGGATAAAACCTAGATTTAGTCTAAATCTAGCAAGGTGAGTTCTAGTTGCTTTGAAAAACTATATACATGTCAAAATGCACACATTTTGGGTTTTAAAAGTATATCCATGAGTTTGCTTCATTTTGAGAAGTTTTGTAGACATTTGTACACTTGCACATATTTGGGTTTTAAATACTTGAAAATGGTTTACAATAATATATGAGATGTTGGAGTCATCAAAAATGGGATTTTAATCCACCATTCATGTTTCTCGACTATTTGATGAATGTGGGTATTATGTTGCTTTGGTTCTTATTATGGGAAGATTTGGAGTACAAATGGTTTTAAATGGGATTTTAATGTGCGTTGGAGATTTTAAAGAGCGGTTACTGAAATATGGTCATTTGGGGCTTATTCAACCTACGGATTTTATATTGGAAAACTTTAACTCCCGTGACTTTAAAAGTGTGAGTTGTTGGGACGGTTACCTTTTTAATTTGGGAATATTTGGTAAAGTTGTAAATCGGCTTATATAGCCATATTGGCTCTATTTGAGTATCAAATGTTTTATGAAGCCTTTCGGCTTGAATTGTACACTAACGAGTTTTAGGACGTTGTCCAGTTTAAACGACTCCTTATGGAGTGCTTTATGAAAATACAATTATTATACCAATATTGGTTATTACATGTTTGGATGTGTTAGTTCATTCATATGGAGTCATGTAATGTTTAGACTGTAATGCATTGGATCCATAGTCATATGAGTCGTTATGTTCATCATGGAGTTTTAATGTCCAGGTTTGAGTCTAGTGAGTGGTCCCCAAGTCATGTTGATTATGTAAGCTTGCGGTGGTGCTCTGGAGGAGCCGTATACGGAGCTAAGTCTTGCGGTGGTGCCCAGAGTGAGCCGGATACGGGGACTTGTGACTTTGTGGTGAGACTCATCTAGAGGACGAGTAGACACTAGGATCAATGGTGTCTTGCGGTGGTAGCTCAGATGAGCCGAATACGGGGAACCATGGTCTTATGTGAAACTCGAGAACGTTGATATGTGGTTTATTTTTGTGTGCCCACCACATTCGATGGAATCGGGTTCCCCCGTCACCGAAAGGTGTTTTCTTGGGTATTCCCTTATCCATGGCTTCGGTGTTAAAATGTACCATTTTAATTACACAATGAGTCTTTTGGAGAAATACCGTGTGGGTGCGTTTTGGGAAAATTTGGGCGTCGGTTATTTATTTAAAATGGGTGATTGGAAATTTGAAGGAACGTGTTATGTCAATAAAGCCTCTTTACAACCAGTATTTCTAAAATGGTCTATTCATAGTAAAATGTTCATTTTAAATGTTTTATGATTTATATGATGAAAACTGCTTTAACTCACTAGGCGTTAAGTCTAACACTTTTTCTTTTCGACATGTATATCAGGTCTTAGATGGATCTGAGTGGCGAGTGGAGCTTGGTAGAAGTTCCGGTAAGATGACTTTAGTGACGTTATCACGTTTGGTGAAGATAGCAGCTTTGGTGGTTTTAGTAACATCCGGATAATGTTGTCCCCGTTTGTGGGACTAGATAGTTCCGTCAGAACTCTGATACGTTGTCATAGTGATTCTGTCTTGTAACTTTAGATATTTGGTATTTCAATGATATGTATTTAAGAGTTTTTGGAAGTTTTAATTTGTCTGCTATTTTCGAATTTTAAGAGTGTTACAAGTTGGTATCAGAGCTCTAGTTTAAGTGAACTAGGTATGGATCTTAGATGCCTAGACTTAAGATGAGACTTTAAGTTATGACTTGTTCGTCACGAGTATAACTTCTAAGATGAGCATGAGTTGTGATAGTCGATAGGGGTGCACTAATCATGGGTCGCGGCTATGGTGACGAGGATTCTTATGTATATTATGTTCATAATTTCACTTAGCTACTGCTATTATGAATATACGGTTACGTGAGAGTGCTTGACTCTACTATTGTTACGGTGCTTGAGATGTGCAATAGTATGTCATAAGTTGCGACTATAGTATTGGTCAAAGATTCTTAATCTCTTTCTCGTGTGTGTCAGAAAAGAATGGCGGATGCAGGAAAGGAAACGCAAACTCAAGAGGCGAATCCTCAAGGTGAGTTGTTGGTTAACGTGGTTCGAATGATGAGGTCGGCTATGGAGCAACAAGAGAAGAGAATAATGAAGGCGTTGGAGGTCAGAGATGCGAATGACCGAAGACGTGAAATAACTAACGAACCTAATGTGCGGAGTCTCGGTGGCACCGGGAATGTGACCTGGTTGGAGGATCTTGTTGCTGGTAACATGAAATATAACGAGAGGACCCACACATACAAGAATTTTCTGTGCAACAAGCCGCCAGAGTTTTCAGGGATTGACGGTCCAGTGGCGTGCTTGAATTGGATCCAAGAGATGGAGCAAGCCTTTGACGCTAGCGAGTGTGAGGAGGGGCAGAAGGTGAAATTTGCCTCCCGCATGTTGAGGGGTTGAGCTCTTACTTGGTGGAACGTCACCAAAACCGATATGGGAACTGCTACTACTTCGTCATTAACGTGGGATGCATTCAAGAAGCAAGTGTTGGACGAATATTGTAACGAAAGGGCGATAGACAGAATAGAAGAGGAGTTCTGAGCCCTCAAGAAATGGGATATGCCGGTGAGAGAATACTCTAATCTCTTCATGGAGAAATTGGATTTAGTGGGACATGTCGTTCCGAGTGAGAAGGACATAGTCAAGGCGTACATAAACGGACTGCCATCCAGCATGAAGGCGATGGTCCGAAATTCTAAAGCCTCCACCCTCCGGGGAGTGATAGAAGATTCGCAATTCATGGAAGATGTTTATATTCGGAGGGTGTTACAGTTAGTGTGTGGTGTTTTGGACCTTCGAGATCATAATTCAAAACCTTGATCACAAAGTATATATATATATATATATATATATATATATATATATATATATATATATATGGGTGATTTACTTTACAAACCAAGTCATTTATACAAACCGTCGATTTCATTATTTAATTTTAATGAAATTCTTTCATTTAAGCGTTTAATATGATGAAACTGTTTCATATAGTTCTTTTATTGATGAAAATTGTTTCATATATTTTTGTTTCTATGTAAAATGAAACTATTTCATGTATTTCTCATTTTTACATGAAACGAAAAATATATAAGACAATTTCATCAAGAAAAGAATTATATGAAACAATTTCATCATCAGGTTAAACACTTTCATCAAAGAATCTCATTAAATTAAACAATGAAATCGACTGTTTGTACGGTTGTACAAATGACTTGATTTGCATTTGATCCCTCCTGTACACACACACACACACACACACACACACATATATATATATATATAGAGAGAGAGAGAGAGAGAGAGAGGATATTCAAGGGAAAACCTCAAAAAAATGGAAAACTGAGGAACACCCTAGTAGCCCTTGATCTGGACGGTATGCACTTGTGCATACAAGTAAATTAAGTTGTTTTTTGGTTTTTATGCATGTGTGCATGTTACAAATTACTTGTATGCACAAGTGCATACCGTCCAGATGAAAGGCTACCAGGGTGTTCTTCAGTTTTCTGCGTTTTTAAGGTTTTTCCCTAAACCTGACCCTATATATATACATGTATATAGAGAGAGAGAGGGAGGATCAAACGAGAATGGTATTTGTTTAAAAGAATAAAGGGACAATTCTGAACCAATCATAATTATTAAAAAAATAATTAATTTTTTAAATAAAGAAGTTTATAAAAGGGTATTTTGGTCTTTTTTTTTACTCCTGATTATTTTAGGATAATCTTCAACTCCTAAATATAAGTGATTTCCTAATTATTATCTCTCTCTCTCTCTCTCTCTCAATTTAAACCTAAAACACTCATGTTCTTCTGATAAATCCTTCTTCACTGTTTCATGGCGGCATACACAACAGAGAAAATCAACGAAATCGTCGAAGGTGGTTCTGAAGGCAAAGGGCAAATCAACGAAAGGATCATCATCATCGGCATGAACTTCGACCCTAAACCCCCATCTCTCAGCTACTCAACCCTGTTTGATTTGTAATAATCCTTTAGTATTCGTCGACTTCAATCCTCAATTGAATCACTTCAATTTATATGGAAACATCAACTATTATCGTGAGTTAGGGTTTGTATTTTTCTGTTTTTGTGCATTTGAGGATGTGGGTTATTTATCCTTTGGACAGGTCCTTCTAATTACCTGTTTGTGTTATGAATTAATAAAATTTACGTGTTGTTATGATACATCGCTCAACACAGGTCAAGAAGATGAATTAGGTTTAGAAGATGAGTTGGGTTTAGGATGAAGATGAAAGATAGTTGTTTGGAATCTGGTCTGTTTATTTTGGAATGTTATATGGATGAAATTTTCAGGAAATTAATCATGGTCATTTGTTTTTTAGTTTTGATTATTTATGATCTTATTTGGATGAGCACATATGATTTAAAGTTGCAAACCTAATAGAAACATTTTGTCTAAGTTATTTAGAACAAAATCACATATGATTTTGGTGTTAAGTATTATAGTCAAGTTATTTTAGTACAAAATCACATATGATTTTGATGTTAAGTATGAATTTGGTGTTAAGTATTTAGAACAAAATCACATATGATTTTGGTGTTAAGTATTATAGCCAAGTTATTTAGTACAAAATCATATATGATTTTGGTGTTAAGTATGAATTTGGTGTTAAGTATTTAGAACAAAATCACATGTGATTTAGGGTTGCAAACTAATAACATCATTTTATCTAAACTATTTATCATAAAATCATATATGATAAAGTGAAAGATATCAAATATAAGAATATGTCCAATTACTATAAGGTATAATCAAATGTGATGCATACTACACTTAAACAATCTGTCAAATTTCTTTACAATATAATCATAAATGATTTTGGATTGCATATTGTACACCATATAATCATCTGTGATTTTGGGTTACATATTCGGGATTTGCTTGAAAAAACAAACAGACCAGGTGAACAACCAAAATGGATTAACCGGATTTGCTTTAATAAAGGAAAAGGATAAATACGTTTTTGATTTAAATTAAATATTATAATCCCTGTTTTTTGGAAATTAATATTATCCTAAATTATCCATAACATAATATGACTTTATTGTCCTTTTACTCTTAATTTTAGAAACTATGATTTTCGGAATTAATTTAAAAAATGATTGGTTGGGAATCGTCTCTTTATTCTTTTAAATAGTCTTCATTCTCGTTTGAACTCGCCCCTATATATATATATATATATATATATATATATATATATATATATAGAGAGAGAGAGAGAGAGAGAGAGAGAAAGCAAAGATCATTTGTTAACCATCCATTTCTTGTTAACTTTATGAACCTTGTTCAACCAATAGGAATTCAAGGATTGTTGATGTTTAAATTATTGAAAGTCTTAATGTTAAAGGGTATATATGTCATTTTATTTCTAACAATTTTGCATTAATTTTATTAGGAGTTACAAAAAAACAAGTTTCCATAATTACATGGTAGGTTACGATTCTTGTATTATCTCCATATCCTACATTGTTTTACATCATATTAATAGGATAAACATATTTCGGTGCATATGTTTGATAAATTAGTAGATCGTATAGTCGTTCTTTTCAAGAAATTTATCATATATTAATCATCATTCGTAAATCACACGAACATTCATATATTATAGATGAACATATGTGTTTTATGCAATGTTTTATGTTTGTAAGGTGTTCATCGATGTTCCCATCTATCAATGTTTTATGCTTGTAAGTTGTTCATCGATGAATATTTGTGTTCATCTCTATCGATGTTCATCGTTGTTGCGTTCATTTCAGGGATGTTCATGTGTTTTCTGAATTAAAATTAATTTTTATTGGGGGTTACAAAAATGAAACTTCCATAATTATATTGTATGTTATGATTAAAATTTTGTTTTCCCCATAATAAATGTTTCATATGTAATGAAAAAAATGTAATAAATGTTCATCCATTTTTATTGTAATGAAATAAATGTTTAATTAGGTGTTTCATATGGATTAATACTATGAGCATTTTTTCCCCATAATACCCTTGATCAGTCATGTTCACCTTCATATGTCATAAATGAGACGTTTTTTTTAATAAAAAATAAGTATTAAACTCAATCATCCAATATCAAGATGGATGGCTTGGATTAGTTCACATAATTAACAAGAATATGAAGGTTAACAAAAGAACTCAACCCTATATATGTATATCATACATGTGATACTAAATCGGAGACACGAAAGAATTGTAGCAAGACCTAGGTTGCGAGCCAAATCTCTCGCACACCACTAGTCCCCTCACGTGTATGATTACATGTGATAAGGGTGTTTTCAATATGATATTATAATTCATCACATGTGATGACAACTTTTGACGCGACCTAGGTCACGAGCCAAGTCGTTCACACACCACCAGGTCCCTCACGTGAATGATCACATGTGATAAAAATATTCTCATGTTTTCATAAAATGGATGTGTTCTCGTTTCAAAAGTTTTACAATCAAAAAGGTGAAAATAAAATCAAATGAAAAATACAATAACGTTGGAGTCAATTGTTTTTCTCTTTACAAAAGCCTAAAAACCCATTTTGAACAATTCCATTATGTAAGAGGTCTAACGTGACATAACCAAACTACCAAAGTCTATATTTGACTTTTCATTGTCATGAATTATTATTTTTACCAATTGTCTTTTTTTTAATAATGTTATATAAGGTTACTAATCTTTTTAAATAATTTTAAGAGTGAATTGTGAATTTGGTCCATGTGGTTTGGTGTTTTCTTTAAATATGGTCATCATTCCATGTTTATTATGGATATAGTCCCTGTGGTATACAATATGTGGTTAGGGTCCCTGAACACTAACATCGTTAAGTTTGAAAGGTTAAAGACATCATGTGCTTTGCACATCATGGGTATAATTGTCAATTACCTTTCTCTTTCATATAACCTATATGTCTTTAAAACAAAGAAAATGTTGAATTATGGATTTGGTCCCTATTCATCACTGGTCATCTTTAAAAACCATCTATCATCTTTCATAGTTTTTTTCATACATTATTCATTGTCAAAATACAAGAGAAACTAATTTATTAAAGTGCAAAAAAAGCTAATTGCATTTGAAAATAACAATGGTTTGAAATCAATATTGCATCCCAAAAAAGACAACACATCAAAATAACTCGAAAAAGACAACCTATCAAAATTACAATTATTGATATCAAACAATTGTAATTTTGATATGTTGTCTTTTTTGAGATGTTATATTGGTTTCAAACAATTGTTATTTTTAAATGTAAGTAGCTTTTTTTTTGCATTTTAACAATTAGTTTTTCTTGTACTTTGACAATGAAAAATTGATGAAAACAATTAAGAGAGATGATAGATGGGTTTTAAAGACGATAAGTAATGCATAAGGACCAAATCCACAATTCAGTATTCTTTGTTTTAAAGATATATAAGTTAATTAAAAGAGAAATGTAAATTGACAATTATATTCATGGTGTGCAAGACACCTGGCGCTTTTAACCTTTCAAACTTAACGGTGTCAATGTTTAGGGATCCTAGCCACAATATATTGCATACCACATGGACTATATCCATAATAAACATAGAATGAGAATCATAATTAAAGAAAACACAAAACCACATAGACCAAATCCACAATTCACTCTAATTTTAAACAACATCTAATATCAATCTAGTACCATATGATTCTGTTAAATATTTTTTAAGAAAATTATTTTAAAAATATAATTTATTGCTACAAAATATATAAATTTCACTCTCTTTATTTTGATTTTACTAAAAGTTGACTAAAATGATAACTTATTAATGTGTTTGTGTATGAAACCATCTATCATTTTGTACTCAATCTTTGCATGGAAAAGAGGCATCACAAGCACCCTTTAACAACTTCCATGTGCACATGGATGTTGAAGTAGACACTTGTACCTTATGCATTATAGGTTATCCTTATGTAAAACTATGAAAATTGAAACAATTTTTAAAATACATATATTAATTCATAATATTTTTTTTGTCGGTATAATAAAAGATTAACGATATCGATGTGGACATATAAAGCTGTTATTTTTTTATTTTACTAAATCGTATCTTTAATACCCCAAAAAAATGTATTTGTGAAAATCGATTGAGCGGGTGCACGGGACTCCGCTCAACCCCAGATAGGTCCGCCCTTGTTATCTGAGTAAGCCTATGTATTGTTGAGTATGACAAATTAGGCTTCTTGAAGGCACTTTGCTCTTAAGCCGTCAATCTAGTGTATATGATTTGCTTCTAACATGTTGTCGGGTCGAGATGTTGGTCTGCTTAAGAATTGCCAGTTAAAAAACCTTTTGTATAGAAAAATAATTGAAGTAATTGTTAGAGAAAATTGATGTTACACATACTAGTGATGGCCATCTCGGCCCGGCCCGATCGGTTAACCGAGCCCGGCCCGGTCCGGTGGAAAACCGGTTTGGAGCACGAAAACATGAACCGGTTCATGTTTTTGGAGGATTTGGCGGCCCGGCCCGGCCCGAAGCCCGATTGGCCCGGTTTTTGGGTTTACTATTTGGGCCCGAAGCCCGTTTTGGCCCGGCCCGGCCCGAACCCGATTTTTGGCCATCACTAACACATACTACTTTATTTCTAAATGACTGACGTGTATTGTTTCTATTTTTTACAAAGTTTTAAACCCCAACGTTTTACTTTATCTACAATCACTCTTGCATATTGATTGCAATCGCATTGTTCTATTTTGTCATTTATACATTATATTAAGAGATTATATAAATATTCATTTGACTATCAAACATTTTCTTAATTCCATTCTATTCAAAAATAATAAATATAATATATAACATATGGTAAAAGAATGGAGAATCAAGTGCCTAAACATCAGAATGAACCAGGTATTGTATGAACAAGAGATGGGAAAAGAGGCAATTGGCATTGTATGAACCAGGTATCAAAACGACGAAAATACCCATAAACATCAGAATCATTAGTAAAAAAAAAGTTAATATGACAAAAATAAAGTAAACAAACTACAAATTATTGATATGTTTTACTTGTAACATTTAGCATATTTATGAGGTCAAAGGACTGTGTTTTCCTTTTCATTGAAGGAAAGTGTTTTGCCTTTTGAAAAATCCTAAGCTATCCATAACTTGTAGTTAACATAAATCATTTTCTATTATGTAAGAAAAAGTCCACAATTCGCAAGATACAAGTCAAAAAATATAATCTAATATGATTACTTATACATAAAACAATGGAAAAAAATCATAAGAATTAAAAAAAAAACTTTGTTTCGGATACACGAAGCAAAAATTGTCGATAAAACTCTTACAATAGAAATGTTTTGTGTATAATTTATGGAACCCTAGGGTCCGTTTGGTTTGTAGAAATGGAATGGAATGGAATGGATTGGATTGGATTGGATTTCATATTGAGATTTGGGTTTGGAGGGATTTGGATTTGAGAGGATTTTGAATCATTTTGTGTGTTTGGTTTGTAGGATTGGAATTGATTTAAATTCCATTATTTATAAAAAAAAATCATTAAAAATATAAAAATAATTAAATTACCTTTTATTTACTTGATTATTAGAAAACAAGTGTTTTTAACATATTTTTAAACATTATTATATAAAATCCTACGAAATCCTTTGAAATCCTTTGAAATCCTAGTTATCCCCTTGGGATTCAAAAATCCTATGTTGGAAGGATTTCAAAGAAACCCTAGGATTTCAATCTGGACAATCCTGTAAACGAAACACGAGATTGGAATGGATTTGAAATCCAAGTCCCTCCAATTCCAATCCATTCCGGCAAACCAAACGCGCCCTAAGTATTAATAAGTAGCTAAAATTTTTGCAACCTAAAACATGAAGGAAAAATAGTATTTAGTGTTTAATAAGTTTGATTTTTCTTTTTATGAATGATATGTAATGTAACAATTTAATCTTAAGGCGTTTGTTTTGTTTTACTTATCATACATGTACGTATTTGGTGTTTTGTTTTACTTATGTATGATGCATTTTAATATTACAATGAGTAATACAAAAGGTTCATAATTGAATTTATGATTTTCAGATTACTTCAAACACGGTTTAATCTTGTTATTTTGTAACCTCATTTTGCGATGGTTGATTTAGTTTAGTTTAAAAAGACTAGATAAACACCGATATAATGTTTGTTGTTTCAGGTCACTACGAGATGATTACTTTTCTAGCTCTCGTTAGAAAGGGGCAAAATGGTTAACAAACTGGTCCTTAGATCGGTTCCAATCTCTCATAGTCTTGAACTCATCCTGATCTAAACTAATGAAAAAAAATATTTAACTAATTATAACCGATTTCCCAAATCAATCCAATTTTTCTTTTTTCTAATATATGAATTATTGTTTTGTAATCTATGGATTAAATTGATCAGGACCATTTTGTGATAAATTAAAAGATGATGCTTAATAAACATAAATGAACAATCATGAACAAAGGGTAAATTTGGAAAATATTAGGGAGTTTTCTTTTAGCAACAATTATTTTTCCAATAATTACTCCAGTTCAC
This sequence comes from Arctium lappa, assembly GCA_023525745.1. NCBI lineage: Eukaryota > Viridiplantae > Streptophyta > Magnoliopsida > Asterales > Asteraceae > Arctium > Arctium lappa. The sequence goes on along the minus strand of CM042050.1, from coordinate 39,809,628 downwards.
CTATGAACACAGTCTTAGATTTTATTGTTATGAACAATGTTCACTTTTTCAAATATGTGGTAATCTGGTTCACCTATTTTGCAACATTGATATGTGGTATATGGTAATCTGGTTCACCTATGAAAACATTAGTTTTATTGGTATGTGGTAATCTGATTTACCTATGAACACCAGTTTTATCAATATGTGAACCTGCGTTATGAACATTGTTCATATTTTCACCTATGAACATATGATTTCAATACTCTTTTCCAGTTATGGACAACGTTCATTTTGATGTTTAATAACAAATCTTTTGAATTTGGCTAATAAACTTGAAAATAAATAATTAATTACCATGGCTAAAATAGAATAACTTTATTGTAAGTTGTAACTGTCAAAGTCATCAAAAGTAATACAAAAAAACAATAAATTACAAACTTACCCTCAAACATTAATTGCACTAAGAGAACATTGAGTCTAAATGGATTCTGATTGGTCTATAAAATTTGAAGAGTTAACATCATTTTTTAACAAAAGATCCTCTCCCCCCCTCTCCCTATATAGAGAGAGAGAGTATATATATATATAGAGAGAGGGGGGATTCATTTGTTAACTAAACATTTTCATGTTAAATTTGTGAACCACTCCAATCAATAGAATTGCACCTTAATATGTTGTTTTTATTTCTTTAACCATTAATGATAAAGGGTAGAAAGATAAATCTAAATATATACAATATTTATTATAACAATGTGGAAGTTACAAAAATTGAAATTCCACAATTCTAGCTAATTCCTTGATAACAAAATATTTTCTATAATCAATTGCTAAAATTGTATGAACATCACAAGAAATCTAGTAGCTACTTGTTTCAATTCAAGTTTTTTGTCCACCGATTAAGTATGATGATTTCTGTAAATCCAGGTATGATTGCTCCTTTACATTTTACACCACTCAGACGAAACTATGTGAACTATAATATAAAATCATAAGGAACCGTATTTTTGGTCAAAATTTCAACTTTTAAAAGAAATAATGTTCATATTTTTTCATTTGAATATGAACCATAGTGTGCACCATAGTTTTTTTCAAAAGAATGTGTTCATTAGTGTGTACCATAGTTTTTTTCAAAAGAATATGTTCATTAGTGTGCATCATAGTTTTTCAAAAGAATGAACTATAATGAACCATAGTTTGCACCATAGTTTTTTCAGAAGAATGTGTTCATTAGTGTGCACCACATTTTTTTTTCAAAGAATGAACATGAACACTAATGAACCCTTGGAATCAACTTGTACATTATAATGTATTCTACGTATGTTGACATAACAGACCTCAGATAAACATATGTGAACACTAAAATACAAACATAAGGGCACCTCATTATTTGTTCAAAATTACAATTTTTAAAAGAAATTCAATCGGGGGTTACGATTCAATTGGAAGAAACATTAATTAAGAGATAATAAAGTCATATTAAATTTCATTGATTTTTTTTCCCAAAATACCCTTATCGCTATGGTTCATTCCCCATTTTTCTTCAATTGTACATTTAATAAAGTTTTTAAAGAAAATTCAATCTCAACCGTTGGTTTTCAAGATCAAGGGCTTAGATTGGTTCATAAAGTTAACACAAAAAATATGGTTAACAAATGAACCTAACCCTATGTATGTATATATATAGGGGTTGTTTAATTTGCAACCCTTAAAAAGGTTGCAACCCTTACAACTCACATCTTAACCGTCAGATTCATGATCGGCGGTTATAAATAGATATGGGGCCCAATATTTTTAATTAAAAAATAGAAAAAGAAAAATAAAATAACTGTCGATCATGAATCCGACGGTTAAGATGTGGGTTGCAAGGGTTGCAACCTTTTTAAAGGTTGCAAAATATTCTTCCAATATATATATATATATATATATATATATATGTATATATATATATGTATGTATGTATGTATGTGTGTGTGTGTGTGTGTGTGAGAGAGAGAGAGAGAGAGAGAGAGAGAGAGAGAGAGGGAGAAGTGGATCTGAACCGTTGATCACTTTTAATCTCATGTCCTTCCATGAATTGCGTCTTAGAAGAGAATTTGATCTTGTGCATCTCATCCTAACGTGTAATCATTTATCTTCCATCGGTTGATAATCACTTCTCACGCTTCTCATGTTAACCTCAAACTTCTCACCAGAACTCAATCTAATGTGTGTGTGTGTTGGAGGTTGTATTATGGAATATTAGTTGAAATATGAGGCGTTTGGCTCACATAATGTTTTTAGATGGAATTGAATCTATTAAAAAAATTGACTTTAAAGGAATTAGAATACAATGTTATCAGGTTTGACGACCTTTTTGGTTGAGAGACAATGGAATGAAATCTGTTTAAAAAAAATTAAAATTTGTTTGTTTGGTTCACGTAGTTTTGAAATTTGAATGAAATATTGGTAATGACCAAAATATCATTTTTGAAAATTTTGAAACTGAAATCTAACTATCGTGGTTCAGATCGATGGTGGTCAGCAGTGGTTTAGAACGGTGGTGGCTGGTGGTGGTTTAGATTGGTGGTGGTCAACGGTATATCGATGGTGGCGAGCATTGGTTTTGATCGGTTGTGGTCGGCGGTGGTTTAGATTAATTGTCATCGACGGTGGTTCAGATCGGTAGTGGTTGGCGATGGTGGTCGCCAGTGGTTCAGATCGACGATGGTGGTTTAGATTGATGGTGGTTGGTGGTGGTCAACAATGGTTCAGATCGGTGGTGGTTCAGATCGGAGGTGGTCGACGGTGGTTTGGAACGATGGTTCAAAACAGTTGTGGTCAATGATGGTCGACGGTGGTTCAAATCGATGGTCGTCGGTGGTTCAAATCGGTGTTGGTCGGCAACGACGGTCCGAGTAAATCAAGTAGGGAAGATGGAATAATTGTCTTTCGAAAAAATTGGGATGAAATTAAATTAAATTTTTTCTCTTAACCGTGATGGAATAACAAAATCCATGAATGCCATAGATAAACTAAACACCTGAATAGAATTTGGTTAATAAAATTGATCATCCCAATTCCAGTTGAATAGAAACCCAGCAGATTAGGACAACACCATGGTGACTAAAATTAATTAAAATGTCTTGCTCAGTTAACTGAATCAAACATAAATTCCAATCACTTGAACAAAATATTCCATCAACCAAAAACTAAATATCACAAAACTGTTATAATAGGAACAACCCTTTAAACACCAACCAACAACCATACCTTCCTTTCTTCTCTCTGCTACAAGCTGCAACACAAAATCATTCAAATTCATTTGAGATTTAAAATCATCATCAACATACATCTTCATGCAAACAAGAGATTATCAGGAGCACAAAGAATAGGCTATATAACATGAAATTGACATATACCAGACAACACCCACCCAATCAATTTCGAAACAAAGTGAAAAGGAAGAGATTCGTGTACTGCATGCAAACAAATCCGTGCATGAAAAGTTGAAAACAACTACAGCCATAAATTTTAGATTAAACATGTTGCTAAAACTTTGTTATTGGTTTCTGTTTTGCCTTTGTAGGCATGTGTAGATAGACATAGACATCCATGTTCTAAGATTCCCATCAAACAGTGCATAAATAGTTTCAAGTCTTAGAAAGCAGAAACCCCTGGTTGTTCGAGTTAACTTGGAAACAAGAATAGCTGGGTACCATCATCTATAACATAAATGATTCTGCTTTTCAATCTCAACCTTCACTAGCATCTTGTAGTAAACAAAACAGAACATATGAGATTCAATTATCTCAGAGAGGCAGGAAAGCATACATAGAAGGTTAAAACTAACACATGTACTTCACCCATCCCATGAAAACCGCAAGAATGGACTCCGGGACACAATTTTGGAAGTGCTTGTATATTTAATAAAAAAGACTAAAATTCCCACCAATTGTCAAATAGATACTTTAAACGCACATACATGATATATATGATTCTAAGTTCCAAGAAGTTGCTATTATTGGGTTCACTTTGCAGCCAAAAAAGTGGACAAATTATAACTAACACTTCATCAATTCAAGAAATTTGCAAGTACAGACTCCAAATGTTTTGCAAAGTAAGCGCTTGAGTCTTCAACAAATGCCTAGCATGCCTCTATGGTCAAATGGGTATTATAGATTGAACTTTTACAACGAAATAAATGTTACAACCAATGCAAGTTGCAACTCTAAAGACCATTGCGTCAGAACTACAATCTCACAGAGTGAGAGGTCCAACCATCAAAAGATTTTGAACCTATACATTTAGGGTTCCACATATTGACACATGGTATAACAGATAACCTACTAAACAAAAGGTCTTATTGTACTATGGTTGCTCTAAAAATTCACCTAAAGTAGAACCTGTTATGGAGATCCTTATGTGAACCACATCAACATTTACACTCCATCAAAAAGGATATTAAGAAACGCCTCGAATCAAAAGCAAAACTAAAAAACACAAGGAGAAAGAATGGATAAAGACATTACCTTAGATGTTGCTTGGGTACATGAACACCCTCACCCTAGCTCCCTGCAAACAGAATAACAAAACATCTAAGAAAATCCACAAGCAAACACAAACAAAATGCTGCAAATTGACATTTGTAAGTGCATATTTACCATGGATTTAGGAGGGAGATTGGACTTGAACTTAGCACGAACAATACCGGTGTTACCATGAGGCCTAGTCACTTTCCCCCAAATGCACCGATAGTGTGATCCATTTCTCTTCACCTTAGCTTTGTAGATGTACGCCATACGTTTCCCTTGATACCATGCTACCTCCTCTTTCGTGTTGACTCCTTCAATTTGAACCAAAGATGTGTTCGGGTACTGGTTCGACTTCGACCTAACCAAAACAATTCAAAAAGTCAAAATCCTCACATTTCAAAGCTTCAAAAACACAAATCACAGATTCGATTGATAAAAAATTCAATGCACATGAACCAAAAATGTACCTCTTGTAACCTAGAACCGTTCCTCTGGTGTAGAGTCTGAAATAAGAAGATAAACGTTAGGAATTGAAGATGATGATTTGAATGTTAGGGTTTTTGGGGGAAAGTATCGTACCTGACACGTTCTCCTTGGCGTCCCTTCACCATTTTTGCTTCACCAAAGAGTTGCTGCGCTGAAGATGAAGACTAGAAACCCTAATGTTGCATTCGTTATGATATATGGGTGAATGTTAGATGGGTTGATTTTAGGGCATGGGCTAATGTGTTATTGGGCCCAGATTAATTTTTTTTAGCTCAATAAGAAACTATTGAGTATTGACACATTTTTATTTTCTTTTCAAAATTCAAGTTTTTTTTTTAATTTTTTATTATAAATGTTCAGGTTAGCTTGTATGTATTTCGATTAAATTCAAGTTTGATCTTTATTAAAATTGTAATAATTTTTAAAATATATGTATGATGATTACAATATTAAAAAAAGTTTGGATTAAAAGTAATAAGTCCTTTATTAATATTATAAATAAATAGATAAATCCAATTAAAATATAACAATTATTTGTGAAGTCAAATGATATATTAGAGAAAGGTTCAAACGAGAACGCTAACTATTTAAGAAAACAACAAATCATGTAAAAAATCATATGTGATTTTACATTAACCGGCAAAAAATGGACGCAAGCGACTTTGTCCGCGTGAATCATGTATGATTTTTGACATTAAAGGTCGTTCTCGTGTTTTCTTAAATAATTAGCGTTCTCGTTTGAACTCACCCCTATGATATTAATCGTCATTGGGTAGACAAGTGAATATTCAAATAATAAGATTCAATCGGGAAGTCTTTTGTTTGGTTCATATCTAACTATATTTTGTTTGGCATTGCTTTGTGTGGTTAATTGAATGAAATTGTAACAAAGTTTGTTTTAGTTTACATTGAGTATAATAATAAAAATGATTCAATCAGTGTAACAATGTTAAAACTTTTTATTTCATCTTTATTTTACTTGATAAACAGGGTTTCAGTCTACGTGATACCGATTGATTTTGATGTGTCATTTTTCATGTAATCAATAATTAAAGTATAACTTGACATCCATATCATTAATAGTTATAAGATTTATGTGCAAAATAGGAAGTATCGATTGTTTGTTACACTTATTTAGTTGGAAATAAACCATATCTTATACTAATTAGAAACTAAGACAAATTTTGATACATTTTGCACAATTTTGTGAATAACAAAAAAGAAGATATAGTATCTTAAACTTTAGCATAACTTAATCACTTCAATTGAACATGTTAGAAATCATATAGCGGAAAACTAGACGATTATATTCCCATGAATTTAGCCTCATAGGTAAAGAGATAGACATCCTTCCAAACTAGATGATAAGTCATGACAAATACATAATCATATGTCGTTTCTTAAAGTTCAGAGTCAAGGGAAGAGCACAAACAAAACAATGTCCCTTTTGATCAAACCAACATAATGCAGTTACGATTTTATTATATGCTTCATTAATGCAACTGGCGGATCTACACTTGGGGGAGGGGGTGCATTCACTCTGATGTCAACAATTAGGGTCATTTAAGGTGCATTCACTAAGTTTTAGGGTTCCATCGAAATTTTATAAATCGAAGGGATACTCTGAAATATTTTGAAAATAAATGGTTCAAGTTGATATGTTTTATAAAAACAACAAATAGAAAACATAGGAAGGAATCGTTATGTCAATTCAAAGTTTAATTCAACCCCTACCCAATATCAAAAAATCGAGATTTCCCTCTTGACTTCACGAGATTACAACACAATCTCTGACTACAACGCTGATAGTGCTAGCCTTTGATTCCAAGCAATACTCATTGTGCCTCTCTCCGACTCTGATAGTCCGGCCATTCTTCCAACTCCAAATCGCCAAATCTGGTGTCTATTTCCCAATACCCTAACTCAAAGTCCCAAATCGAAATCAATACATTTTCTTTTAACTTGATATCATTGCTTCTTATTAGTTGATTGTTGCAATTGATTGCCCTAAATCCCTAACCTAATATATAGTAATTTTGGTGTAATTGTTATAAATTTGTTATTTGTTGGTATATTTGGTTATAAATTTATAATAGAAATTTGTTAGCTTTCTTTATGTTTTGCAGATTCATTGATAATATTATTTTAGTTTATTAAATTTGTTAGACATATAGGATTTGGAACTAGGGAGAACTTATTAATTTCATATGTAAATCCTCAATGTTAGCTCCTCTTTAACATTGAATTTATCAAACACTAAAATCATCAGCGTTAGCTCTTCATACAAAGGTTTCAAGGCGCCACCCGTGCCGACATCGGTGAGTCTGGATTCTTGGTAATTATTTGGTGCATCCGCTATGTGGATTAATACTATTGAAATATAATACTACATGGACTGTTTCTAAAAAAAGGAAATAAGAAAAACAACAATAATAATCACTTAATAATCTGAATGGAAGTGTGAGTTTAGCTGTACCAGTCAAGAAAGAGAACAGAAAAAGTAAGCACAATTAGGAAAAGCAAAAGGAAGGTTCTGCTACTGCTATTTCGCTGGATGGCTTGTGTCAGTTCCTTGTTACCCATCTCTACATTCTTAGTTGCTTCAATCGCCTACAAAAATCAACATCAATATGTTTATTCTATTAACAAACACAATTTAATATTTCAGATTACTTTTCTTCCCCTTTTGCATTCAATAAAACATTTGAAGACACTTTTATTGAATGATCTAATAATACCATTTCCACACAACCTTCCATAGTGTTTCATACCATATCATCTTGTTTCCTCTACTAAAACACTCGTGCTAATTGGGTCGGTTAACAATTACACCATCCATCGCTCAATGATTATTCAATAAAAGGATCATAGTGGTTGGACAGTTTTTTTTCCTAACAGGAAGTTACAAATGCCCAAGAAATCTGTATTTTTATGCACTACACAATTTCAAGAATTATATATCCAAAAATAACCTTTTAAATACTTAGGTGCCGTTTGTTTTTTAAGAGTTCTAAAGTCTGAAGTCTTATTTTAGTTATGATTAATAAGAGGTGGTGTGTAAAAAGGTCTGATTCAGACTTAAGAGCCATTAAGAGATTTTTTTTTTTTAAAACAAACAACCCCTTAATAACTAACATTGCTTTATGTTGTTCTTGCCAAAAGCAGGTTAACCTTTTTCTTGACTCGCATATGAATAGCATGCAAAAGCAAATGAATTAACAAAAAATTTCAGTTTTCTGACCTGGTCATACAAATACTCTATTTGTTGAGCCTGTTGCAAGACATGCGTTGACATGAGATGATTCAATGCCGACATCTCTACCATCTTGGTTTCCGTGTCACGGGCAGCATCAAGAAGACTTGACAGCTCTACCTGAACCAAGTTAAGTTGCTCAACCATTAACCATAATTTCGGATTTCTGAAACACAATTGATGATAAAATACCTGAAGAGCACGTGTTTCATCATCTAAAAGTTGCTGCTGGACTTTCATGGGTTCGGCTTGAATTTCACCATGGTCCCTGATCTCCGAACTTGCCGGTTCCCTTGTCTCATGATTGTTGCTAGATTGAAAGATATCAGTAGAAGTTTTCTGAGGAGCCCGCTTTGGTTTTCTTCTAGGCATGGCTCGATTAATAGCATCTTGAAAGCGTACAGCTCGGAGTTGATCAAATTGTGATGTGACTGCATGAAGCCTTTCACTTAAAATCAAAACCTGGCATCAAACCAACATAAATGGTAATGAAAAATCATCAACTGGCACTTTAAATATAGATAAAGTGGTGCTTGAGAAAGATTATACATACCACTCCATGTTTGTGTGCGATAGTATCAGCATTAGCATTGTCACCCCTAATGCCAAGCCAACCCTTTGAATTCACTTCTTCATCAGTTATGCTATTTTTCAGTATGTCAATCTGTTCTTTACACGCTTTAACAAAAACGCCAATCTGCAGAACAGTGTAGGTTAAACTCACCTCCTAATTTTCATTTTTAATCTACCAAGACTGATTTGGGATAAAAGGCCTGTTTTGTCAATAATTCAGGAAGTGATCTACTTCACATAGAAGAAAAAACTAATGATGGTTAAAAACGCAACACTTGGTCATTATTAGCAAAAGTAGCTGCTATAAATAGTTGGATAACAAATTATAGCTTGGAGAAGAATAATGTAAGCTACAGAGTCTCGTAGCATAAAAATTCCTCTTTTTGAGGATCAATTGATATAATATTTCAACTCAGGATAGCTTTTAGATCTTACTTCATGCTCAATGCTGTCCCTCTCCTCCGTTGTGGTACGGTGAGGATCTACATAATCCTTCCTATGCTTTATCAAGAACTGTTCTAAAGTCCCAATGCTCTCTAGCTGAAAAATAAAAAATGGCAAACAATCAAAAAGTAGGAGATCAAATAGGAAAAACAACATGTTCATATCAAGAATAGTCTAAAGTGCATATGGTAGTCAAGATTTGTATACCGTCTTCAATGCAGCCTTGGTGAAATGTGATCTTTCCCGAGGTTTGTGCAGGATAAAAGATGCCAATAGAGCTGCCCTTTTGGCCTGTTGACAGTAATCACTAATCAGAAACTACATACCATTATTATCAAATACATACGAATAAAGCTGGCATTACGATTGTAGACAATGATCACATGTTAAAAACTATTAGCCTCTAAAACCTATTTTATATTTTTATAGTCACGTAAATCCGACCATATTATTACCAGGTTTGCATTATAAAAATGCTCCAATACATTAGGAATACATTAAGCATTACAACATTTTAAATTTTAGTCTGATTACATCAACGAATCAATAATACAGCAATCCCTCCATCATAGGACACAACAGCCACAAGAAGAAGATGCTAAAAAGAAAGCAAATAAATTATTAAGCAGTGAACCCTCCATTATAGGCTGGTATAAAAAATTGCATTTCATTTTTATGATCTGAACAGCTACAAATGACCACAACATCATAAATCAAGCAAGCAATGGTCAAATAACATAAAGATTGGTAGGACCACTAAACTCAAAGCTGCAAACTTTAAGATAAGTAACTTAACGAGCAAAATCATCATATCAAACTCTGGTAACCAAGCTCCATATTATAAATGAGAACCAACCTCGTTAAATCCCAAAGACAAAGCCCCCCTGTTGACAGCATCTTTAAAGTCTTCAGTCCGATCTCTAATCTTAGCCATGTCTTAACATCCACCAGAAATCACCTTAAACAATATTCTTCAGATAAAAGAAATAATGTTAAAAGAAGTACCAACCTTTTTAATGGTCACAGACTATGAAATATTGTATCGGAGATATTGATTTTGTAAGCGTAGTAAATATTTATAGAAAAAGTCCCCATTCTTGGAGTAGGTAATATTGGCATTATTCTTTAAAGATCACAAAAGAAACCAGAGTTATCTAAGGGTCTTTTTTTCTTTTCAATAAGGTCCTTTCTGGATAATGATGTTTGTCTGGAGTAAAGTGCTAAATGAACATTTGTTGTTTGTTTTATGTGCGGAATAAAAGGTCTGAACAACATAAACTACCGTTTGACCCCTATTAGCCGTTGCTTTCAAAACAAAATTTTCATACACTTGATGTAATCCATATATATTGTGAGCTTCTCTTTCACAAAATGAATTCATCCCTTGGTGCATCAAACATATGCTTATCATAGTTCATAGTCAAACCAAAATTTTCAACCAAGTCATCATGGTAATTCAAAATTGGCATATACTATTTAATAACCACGTAATATGACCATACCATCAATTAGAACACCTTGAATGTCAATTCTAATAGAGCCAGCCTATAATTTCATGTCAAAAAGTCCAAATAAAATCCTATTTGCTAACGCTGAATATTAAAAAATAAGGGATATCCATTCATTTAATTGGAACCACGGACAGGAGAAGCATGATGGATAAACGATTGCAAATCGATGTACCTGATTTGATTTCCTGGAATAAAATCAAAGAAAATGAAAGAGGGAAGCAGGATACGGCTACGGGGACAAGGAGGCGACGTCCACGGCAACTTGAGGGGGTTCTTGTTCTCAATCGCGATTTGAGAGGCGCAAATGTGGACAGGACTTCTGAGAGTGTGTTCTGGAGGTGAAAAGGGAAAAGAATATTGGCTCATCAAACTATTAGTTCTGTAAAACATGAAGAAGTTATGGCATTTCATAAGCAAAATTAACAGGAAAAAGCTACAGGACGATCTAAATTGATAGCAGCAATCAATGGAATTCATCAAAAGGCACCTGATTAGTGATTACTAGGTTTCCTGAAGAGATCCAGCACCACCTGTGAATACAATGTGATGCCTATTTCCGGATGTTTTTGATTGGATATGTAGCCCAGTAGCAGTATGGGTTCTTTGTAATTTCATAGAAATGTATTGCAATTTCAATGGGAGATATAAATTAAATACCTTACTAGGTGTTGTTTGTTTTTAAGAGGTGCTAAAGCCTGAAGTCGTGTTTCACTTCTGATTGATAAGAGGTGGTGCTGAAGTCTAAAAGTGGAATCAATAAGACTGTTTGTTTTTGTAAACCGGTAAATGTCTAAATATGTATACTTGTCTATTTTACCCTAAGAATATTATAATGTTGAATTTATATACATTTATACAATTTCATTTGTTTGTTCATCATCATTACAAAAGTTGCATCTAAATTATAAACTAGAAATTCATTTTAACCAAAATATAACATCGTCAATTGTAAATACATTCAAATCCTACCAAAGTGCATCGATTGATCCAAACACAATAGAAAACATGAATAAAGTTTTATAACAACTAAAATCAATCTTCATTTGTAAACTACGACAACATAAAGTATTTGCTGAACTTTGAAGTCTCTCCGGCAACAAATGAAGATTGCATGGTATAGCCGTTATCTTGCAAGGTGAGGCTTGGAATTTAAACAAATACGCCAAAAGGATAATGCTCATTAACCATACTAAATTACTAGTTTTAAGCAAGTGCAAGATCCATATAGTATAGTTGATTTCTTCATATACTCAAGAGTTCAAAAGGCTGAGTTTCAATCCAGTAGCTTTTGCTTTCACTTTCAAGCGTTGTTAGCCCCCCCCCCCCAGTTTGCAGTTAACTTGGTAAAGTGACTTTGCGCAAGAAAGCAGTAGACCTTAAACATTAATGCTATCACCCTTGGCCTCCTAGCATCCCATTTCCTTAACTGTAGTTTTGTAAACAGAGTTGGGCCAGGCAGAATACATATTTTCTTTTGTTCATACTTGATTATGTTCCTAATTTAATGCCAAAGTTTTCAGCTAATCTTTAAATTGATCTTGTAGGCGGATTTCATTGTTGAGCGTAATCTTGTTCATTCTATCTATATGTATGACTAATTTTTGTTTTTGTTAATTTCCTTGTTTATAAGATCAAAAGAAACTATGTTGACAGCATAGCTTAACATACTGAGTGGTAGAACTCATAGAAAAACATCTAATTCCTATGATAGGTCTAATTACCCACAGCCTTCTTCAAGAAGTCCAAACCCTGCAAATCCATTCGACAAAAGATGGGTACTGGATTTCTTTATATCCAATCAATGTTTCCCCATATTCTACCATTATCAATGTTTCACCAGAAAGATTATCGAATAAAATCATATCAAGAAATTTGAATTATAATTTTAACAAAAGATCCACATACAAACATCTACAACTGTGCTTTTGATCTTGATGAAAAATCAAAATTGGGAAAACTTACCAGTAAAATGAATCTGCTTTGTTTTTGTACTTGAATTTGTAGTGTACTCACATGAGACCAATTAGGTTTCCCGATTGAGAGAGGAGAGGAGTGGAGTGTCTGGGATCAGAGGCGGAACACAAGCCTTCCACCCGCAGGGCCGGTCTTCATACGACTTTTATCGATGTGTCATCTTTTTACCGAAGTTTAATATCTCCCTATGTGTTTTTAGCCTGACTCCCACCGTTTCGATGGATTTTTAAAGTTTTTTTTTTGCTTGATTTCAAGGATTTTTAAGGTTTTATTCATCGATTTCAAGAGATTTTTTCGGTTTTTTTTTTGTTAGAGTTCTTTTTGGTTTTTTTGGTTGATTTCAAATAGTTTTTTTGTTTGATTACGGTTGCACTTCTAAAATAACATGGTTGCAACTTCTAAAACGATACGGTTGCACCTTTCACAAACCTAATTTTTTTTACCTTATGGCGGAGCACCACTGACTGTAGGTCCGTCCATGTTTAGAGGTTGGAGGATTTAGAGGCTGTTGGAGGATTATATGATGAAACTTTGAAGACCACCTAACCATTCCTTCACATATCCCATTAGCATATTGAATTCATATTGGCTTTGTCAAACTAAATGTGATAATCAAACTGAATGTAAATTAACAGAAAGCAAGGAGTAATAGGAGCATGGATGGTGATCAAGGAATGGAAACAGTAATATGATAATAAATTAACAAGTGGTGGAAAGCAAGATAAGTAATTGGAGATGATAAGTAATTGGAGATGATAAGTAACTAGGCATCATCTATAGCCATGTGTATGGACCTCTCTTGATGAATATAACCTTGAAAGCTTTATCCACTGTAACCAAAAGCAGAGGATGAAGACATCAAAAACAACATACATTGCTGTAAATCGATTAAAGTTCACTCACTTCACTGACCTAATCGGCTAATCCCCTACATAAACATAACATACACATCTGATTAAAGTTCACTGACCTAATCCCCTACATAAACATAACATACACATCCGATTAAAGTTCACTGACCTAATCACCTAAATCGAATAATCAAACAACAAAACATACATATCTGATATTAGGGTTTACCAGATGCAGATAGGCATCCACATTTAAAGTTTCATCAAATTGATTATCATTTATCAGACTAGAACTAGAGTAATTTTATTGCTGTAAATCGAACAATAAACAAAAACAAACCGCCGTACCAGGTGATTGGGTGAATGAGCTGACGACGGACGGACGGACGGACGGAGGCAGCGGCAAATCGGCAATCGCAGCAGCAGCCAGGCAGGTACATAGGCGGTAATCGATTTTTGAGTTTTGAGCGATTGATCGATCTGCGATGTGAGATCGATCGATCGATCGATCGATTGAGAGACTTCAGAGGCGGATGGATTTGGTTTAAGATGACGGCAAGAGGAAAATAAGAGGCCCTTTAATCACTTATTTAATCAGACAGACGGTAAAAAGGTTTTTTTTACCTCTTTATTATATAGAAATACTGGAAAAAGTTCATAAACACTCGAGAAACTGTTACATTTTGAATGATTAAGTCTATAAATTATTTTTTTAAATGAAAAAACCATTAAATTTTCTCATTTTGAATGATCAAGTCTCTAAACGGTTTTTTTCAGTAAATTAAATCATTGGTCTTCTAAAAATTGGTACTTACATTCTTTTAACTCGAAAAAACTACTTGTAATCGGTTATCTTTTGATTTTCACTCTTTTGATAGATGAAGAATAGATCAAAAAAAGGGAGATCGATGACATGGGCCAACAACGTATTAGGCGATATGGAGCACGGACAACATTCGGGCAACAGGGAGTGTCGAGGGAGAGCGATGAGGGTTTTGATGGCGTAGGGTTTGAGAATAGTATAACATGATTTAGGTTGGTTTTTATTTTAAAACATGGGCCGACAACGAATTAAGCGATATGGAGCACAAACAACGTTCGGGCAACGGAGAGTGGCGAGGGAGAGCGATGTGAGGGTTTTGATGACGTAGGGTTTGAGAATAGTATAACATGATTTAGGTTGTTTTTACTTTAAAACATGGGTCGACAACGTATTAAGCGATATGGAGCACAGACAACGTTTGGGCAACGGGGAGTGGCGAGGGAGAGCGATGTGAGGGTTTTGATGGCGTAGGGTTTGAGAATAGTATAACATGATTTAGGTTGGTTTTTACTTTAAAACATTCTTAGTCAGTTACACAGGTAGATTTTTTTAAAAGAAAAAGATGTAGGTAACCAATTTTTAGAAGTTCGATGGTTTACTTATTAAAAAAATGTTTAGCAACTTAATCATTCAACATGAGAAAATTTAATGGTTTTTTCATTCAAAAAATTAGTTCACGAACTCATACAAAATGAGAAAGTTTAATGATTTTTTCATTCAATAAAATAGTTCAGAGACTTGATCATTCAAATGAGATATTTCATTGGTTTTTTTTTCAACTTTTCCCAAAAATATATTCTGAAAGTACCAATGTTTTATCGGGTAAGACCAAGTTTCTAAATGACGTGTGTGGCGCGAGTTCAAGTCGGGACCAACAAGGAGTAGTACAGGAATATTCACCTGTTGTCCATCGACTACGCCTTTCGACCTGATCGTAGGCCCTGACTCACCCTCCGTGGACGAACCTTACAGGGTACAACAAAGTCACGACATTTTTCAAGGTGTGCCCTACGGTGACATATGTATACATATATTTGTATATATGTGTGTGTTAGTGTTTTGAATGATCCCATAAAACAATAAATTCATATAAAATTAAAAAACTAAAAAAAAAAAAGAACCATTTATATCAAATATATTGAGCTTATAAGAAAATGACACCAGGGGTGAAAAATCGGGATTAAATCTCTTGAATCTCTACTCACTATTTTATTATATTTTCAAATAATTATTGTTCGACTCTCCGTATATGAATTTACCTATTTAGGGTTTTAGTTTTTTATGTTTTCTTTTCCTTTTAATGTTTATTAAGCTTTAGGCTTTGTACATAATTATTATTTATCCTCCGAGTTATATGTTTAAAAAAAACTCATGTCTTTCAAAATAACGCATTGTAACGTGCCATAAGACATTACAACGAAAATCAAGCCTTAGAGTGGAGCCACATGGATTAACATGGCGGCAAAGCCAAGTCTCAGTACCATAATGGGCCATAACAAGTTATCTAGAACCATGGGTAAGACATAAGAGGTTCTTTATAAAAACAAACAACACTGGAGGTGGCCAAAAACCGGCCCCAGACCGTAATAGTGTCGCCGGCAACAGGTCCCGGTCCTGGTCTTACCATTTTGGGCCAGGCCTGGTTAAGGTGAAGTGTAACCGGTTTGGGTAACCGGTTCCGGTCTCGGGCCGGGCCCAATCGGTCCTTTGAAAAAAAAACTTCTTTTTTATATGTTTTACTACTTTTTTGGAATTTTTTAACAATACTTGAATGTTATTATAATACACTTTAAAATATGTAATTGAATTACTCAAACACACTTTAAAAATATGTTTTATTATAATTTCGAGTTAATATTACATTTAAAATTATATTCAGTTATTAAAAAATACACTTATTCAAATGGTGGATTGTATTGAAGAGTCTCGTAAGTTTGAAGTATTTGAAGAGTCGTTTGATCATCGAGGTCATCAATGTCGAGTTCCTCATCATCATCATATTGTGAGACACTATCGTCGGTATCGGAAGTTGGCGGCGTACTTAGTCCCATAGCGATTTCGTTTTCTTCCACTCCTTCAATCTCCACCAGATGTCTTGTCTTGAAGTCTATTAACGTTATCCAAGTAATCATTCAAGCATACACAACACTCTACGGACTCTGGGGTTAGTCTTGTCCAATGAACCGAAATAATCCTGCCATTAAGAGAAAAGGCGGACTCCAAAGCTACGGTCATGGGCGGAGCTAGTAAGGAACCAGAGGGTGCAATGGCTCCCTCTGAATTTTTTTAATATTAAAATTTTTAATATACTAGTAAGACATTTTTACAAAGTGGTGGATAAACCCTATAGTTTAGAAATTTAACTGGGTTGGGGCTCCCTCTTAGCCTCACGCCTCAAGCGGTGATCAAGCCTCATATACATTTAATTAGGTTTACTCCCTCTTAGCTAGAGTTGAAAGTTCTCTATGCACTTTCTATTTGTGTTGACTGCTTTAGAAAGGAAAAACCAGTATGTTTTATGTAAAAAAACCCAGAGAGTTTTGTATTTTCTAACCCAACCACTAAAAAAAAACATTAGAAATGGTGGGTTCTTTAAACACTAAAAAAAAGCAACTCCAATCACACATTAAAAAAACACTAAAAATCATTTTTAATATTATAATAATAATAAACATCTTAACATATTAAACTTTTAATCAATATATACATATATAATTACAAAACCTTAATATTATATTAACATATGTTTTTACACGCTTACTTTATTGACCTTCAAATATAAAGGTCTCCTTTATTGACCTCCAATTTTTTTTAATGTTTTAGTGTTGGATTGGAGATAAAAACACCTCTATTTTAATGATTTTAGTGTTTTTAGTGTTGGGTTGGAGATGGTCTAAAAAAGAAAAATTGTAGAGACGATTATTATCTAAGCTCGGTGCTCCCCGTGTTCTTACATCCTGGCTCCGCCCTTGGCTACGGTACTAGCTTGGATTGTTAGTATATCACATGTCATACATGTCAAAACCGGGAATTGAGGTTAGTTGCCAAAAATCTAATAAATTAACTATTTCAAAATTTTTGAGACTTCTTGCGAGGCATGCGGCCATAAAATTAGTATGCATGTAGATATTTAATTCACCGAAATCGTTATTATCAAATTTAGTTTTTAACTCGATTCATTTCAAACATCGTTCATTAAGTTAGTCATTAAGTCTTTCCGGTTTTGACTATGACCACTAGAACTAGAAACTAGAACCCATAAATAATTGATGGAGGAAGCCAACAACAAATTATTACTCGGTTCCGGTCCTCCGTCATTTAGCACCCTCAAATTTGGAAAGAACAACTAATTTAAAAATTTTCAATAATACCTCAAAGGAGGATAAAATCTCTTACGACAAGCTCACACTTGAAATATGATTCTAGATTTAACCGTCAACAAAATAAATAAAGTCTTACATAAGGACTAATTAAAAGTCGGGTGTTACTAAACCCATCAAATATTGTTATCTCCAAATGTGCGGAAGA
Organism: Arctium lappa; assembly: GCA_023525745.1. Lineage (NCBI taxonomy): Eukaryota > Viridiplantae > Streptophyta > Magnoliopsida > Asterales > Asteraceae > Arctium > Arctium lappa. The sequence continues at coordinate 39,791,692 of CM042050.1, read as the reverse complement.
CTTCACCCAAGCTATTTTCTCTAATGCATATAACTAGCCCTCATCTCTCTACAAAGTCGCTAGTACCATTTCTCAACCGAAACCTAATGCACATGTCGACAAATAAAAATGTTAGGTTAACGCCTATTGAGTTCAAGAGTTTTCAACATGATTAAATATATTCATTAAAAGGAAAGAATGCAACTTAAATCATAATCTTTCAAAATGATTTACTTTGATATGAAAACGACCTTTTTTCCAATAACACACATTTTTAAAGATGAACGCCCCAATACAAAACATTCTTTCATGAAGTGATGCAACCCAAAACTCACTCGAAACGTGAATAGAAATTGAACTCCCAATTTATAAAATGCGGATAAACCTTTATATCCCGAAACACCCAAAACACGGGTCGGGCATAATACTCAACCCATAAATCATGGATAATTTTTTTTTTCATATATATAAAACGTCACCGAAAACATGGATACTAAAACTCAATACCCAAAACAACACATTTCGGTGACGGGGGAGACCCGATTCCATTGAATGTGGCGGACAAACAAAGTTAAGCCACTATCAATGTTCTCGAGATTCACATAAGGCCCCGAATCCCCATATATGGCTCCTCTGAGCAACCACCACAAGATACCCAAATGACCCTAGTGTCTACTCGACCTCTAGATGAGTGTCACCACAAAATTCACAAGTCCCCGTATCCGGCTCACCATAGGCACCACAACAAGACTTAGCTCTGTATACGACTTTGTAGAGCACCACCGCAAGCTTACATAAAAACATGACTTGGGGACCACTCACTAGACTCAAACATGGACATCAAAACTCCATGATGAATAAACATATTGAATTACACGGGCATCGAGTTCAACCATCACCGATCTATACCTCGAGCCCTTCGCTAAAGGTTACACGGTCATCGAGTTCAACCACCCACGATCTACACCTCGAGTCCCCGCTAACCATAAATATTTCCAGTTCCAAAACAAGGGATAAAGTTCCCAATTAATCCGACTGACTGACTGACTCATATGCCTATGAATCCAATACATTACATTATAAAATATTACACGACTAAAATGAATGACTAACGCACCCAAACATGTAATTTCCACCAAAATGCAATTAAATGCATCGTAAAACCCAAGCTCCTTATCGAGCCAATAAAACTGGGCAAATGCTTCAAGACTCCTTTGAGTCACAACCGAGCCAAAAGCTCAACAAATCAATTGACCAAATGTCAAAAGTCATAAAAATGCGATAAAACGCAATCGACCCACGTTTATGCAAACACACGCTCCAAAATACATGAATAAACTCCAACACAAATTTAGATTGAGACAAATCATTTTCCAAACGAGTTTATACCCATTATCCTTTCAAACGTCCCATAACACATAATCAAACATTTCTCCAAAACACACACTAAAAGCGCGTTTATACTTAAAAGATCTAATTCCATAAAATAAATCATTAAAATGTCAATACTTGTGATTCATATATCAAAATGCCCAAAATCCTAAATGTGGGGGTTTCACAAGATTTATAACATCAAATATCCCAAATAAGTACAACTCATAAAATATTCCAACATTTGATAATCATCAAGTAAAACACATAAATGCTTTAAATAGACATTTTTGGCATGTACACCGTTTTCACAAATCAACTTGAATTCACCTTGCTAGATTTAGGCTAAATTTAGATTTTACCCCAACTTGAGCTCCTTTGAAGAAATTTGAATCCACAAGCAAATCCTTCCAACAACCTATATCCATAAGTTTCCAACCGTAAATACACATATCCAAGCACTTAGAATCATTCCCTCAAACACCTTATATCAAAATCTTCATTTTGGCCAAAAACCCTAATTTGACCTAACTTCCCCAAAATCATCCAAACCAAAATTTGAGAAATATAAACACTAGGGAGTCATCAATGAAACATTTATAACTTGATTAAAGTGTTAGAAAAGAGTGGGATTAACTCAACCCTTAGGTTTTGAGCAAAACCTAATAAGCCCCAAAAATCTCTAGTGTTGGAGATGAGAACTTGATCTTGCATCAAGAGATGAAACCACTAGCATAAGATGGAGAGGGAACACTTTAATCCCATGGAACACTTTAATCTCCATGGGAAAGCCCCAAAATCAGTTAGGGTTCATAATAGAAGGTGGGGGAACGATTTGGGAGAGAAAGAAGGAAGTATGAGAAGTGAAGAATGAGAGAAAACTGAGAAAATCGCACTTTTTAACACCTTGGTTGTAACAACCCGGTTTCCAAAAATTTAACTTAAAACCACAAATACAAGAAACCATCCAATATGCGATCCAGAAAGGGTCGACTAAAATAATCTTCCCATAATAATCTCAAATTCAACACATATCAAATCCTCAATCATAACGGTAAACCCATTATCACATCAAATTCTTACACCTTTGACTTAGCATAAAAATGTCAAACACAAAGTCTTGAATATTTAATTTACTTAAATCACTCCATAAAGGAAGCTCATCAATATTGGTCTCACTTTAGGCCATCTAATCACATTATTAATAACATAAAGTCATTCCTCAAATTCAGGGAAGTACTAGGTAAACACCCAACTCTCTTAAACCACTTTTCTCAAAATTCACAATTATCAAATTCTTATCATATTACTGATAAAATCGACAAATATCATTCATCAGCTTAAGTTTAGGCTATCAACAACCTAATTCACTTAAATTAAGGCTTTGATACCATATGTAACAACCCGTTTCCAAAATTTTAACTTAAAACCACAAATACAGGAAACCATCCAATATGCAATCCAGAAAGGGTCGACTAAAATAATCTTCCCAGAATAATCTCAAATTCAACGACGGTAAGAATATTTCTAACCGCAATAATAAGTAAAATACTTACTAATCGATCCAACAATGATCCTTTAACATAAAAATCCAAAATCTTTACTAATCCGCAACAACGGAAGTAAATAAACTCAACGGTAGATTTAAATTCTTACCAATCTATAATCACCAAAACGTTCAACTGAAAATATAATTAACCCAATAATATTAATGAACCGGTTATTGGAGACAATCTTCACCAATAATTAATGCGTACCCTTTTTCCCAGGCAAGTAATCCCAATATAAAATTCACCCGAAATACATATTTTTGAAAACAAAAATGAGGGTTAGACCATACGGTCTAGTGAGTAAATCCCTGTCAGATAAATAATTTAGTAAAATCACTTTGACATAATGTCATAAATAATTTAGTCATTAAGTAGGTTCTCAGGCACTACAAATCAGTTATAAATAAATTGGCACTCAGACACAATATTCTGCCCAGGGTAATTAACCACAACAGTCGCCACAGTTTAATCGCACACACCCCGACAAGATCGCAATCAATATCGGTTGTGGCCCACCACATGAAACAAATTTGTGGGCACTATATACATAACCCCCTGCTCGGACCATCACAGTCCTAACACACCCGACTTCTGTTGTGAAAGTCCCTTTATCCCAAGAATTTATAATCAAATCACATGTGTTAATAATAAACAACATGTAATAAAAAAACATATCACAATTAACATTAATAATTCAAACATACCAATCTGGTATACCATCATAATAATAACCATTTTATAATATATGCATTTCAATTCAAAACTGGTTAAAAGAAGACTCACCTCAGATCCAAATATATCATCCGGAGTCTTAATATTTAAAATTGCTCAAACTGAACACCTTGAAAAAGATAATCTAACTCAAACCTTTTCAGTTTCTTGCACCCTTCTTTTAACTGCGATTTTCTCCGCATCATACATAAACACACCCATTAAGAAGAAGATAGGAAAAGAAAGAAGGGATGAAGTCGACCTAAAATTAAAGAGGATAAGTCCTCTTTTTAAATCCCAAATCATCTCTCGTTTTCTCTCTAATAATCTAGCACACACCAAAAGAATGAAGAAAACTAGAAAGAAAGTAGAGGATGTGGAGGCCGCAGAATATCATGGGGATAACAATGATTCTTCTTTATACTTCCAAATTTTTATGTTAAACCTTCATAAAAAGGTAAATTACACAAACCACCCCAAAACTTTCTTTATTATTAAACATCATATTTTCTTTTTTTAGGTTATTACATTGGTACTCTTCGGCGAGAGTGCCATGCGATTGTGCCAGTGGCACAATCACTCAGATTGTACCGCCAGCTCCTCTGGCTCGGCTAGAGTGCCATACGATTGTGCCTCCTGGCACTCTCGCGGGCATAATCGCCCAGGTGCTCCGAAACCCCAAAAAATGACTTTTTCGGCTACGAAACGCTCTTGGTTAGTTCGACATTCAAAACAACCAATTATGCTAATCCTAACCAATATTCATAACTTAAATGTGGAGGGAAAGGTATCCAAAACTTACTGAAATTTCGGGTGTTACACGTCAATTCTTGCTCGTAAATAATTGACTTGAAGGAAGCCAACACATGGGAGAGGAAGCCAACAACAAAGCTCTTCAAGTCAATTATTTACGGTAGTGTCTCACAATATGATGATGATGAGTAACTCGACATTGATGACATCGATGACCAAACGGCTCTTCAAAGACTTCAAACCTACGAGACTCTTCAATACAATCCGCCATTTGAATAAGTGTATTTTTTTTAATAATTGAATGCAATTTTAAATATACTATTAACTCGAAATTATAATAAAACGTATTTTTAAAGCATATTTGAGCGATTCAATTACATATTTTAAAGTGCATTATAATAACATTCAAGTATTGTTAAAAAAAATTAAAAAAAGTAGTAAAAATTATTAAAAAAGTTTTTTTTCTTCAAAGGATCGATTTGGGCCTGACCCGAGACCGATTACACTTCACCTTAACCGGGCCTAGCCCAAAATGGTAAGACTGGGACCGGGAGCGGGAGCGGTTACACTAGGACCGGTTGCCGACGACACTATTACGACCGAGACCGATTTGGGCCGTGCCCGACCTAGGACCCATTTTTGACCACCTCTAGTGTCAGATAAAATAGATACTAAATATGAAGAATTGAACGTTTATTATATCAATTAAGGGAAAAAAAAAATCACACTTACAGTAAATAAAAAGTAAAACAAACTTAGTTACATAATGATGTATTTTACATTTTTATAGAAACGATTTTAATTTCACCGGTCTATAAATAAATATAAATGCATAGCGAGTTGGTGGTGTTGAGGTTAAGGGCCCTTTTACCCAAATGCTTACCCGGTAAGCGTTTATCGGTAGGAGTCAACGCTATAATTTATTTTATCGGGTAAGATTGAGGTACATCAAAACGGTATCATATGCAACAATTTACCCGGTAAGTGTTTACCCGGGTAAGAGTCGTCACCCTCACTACCGAGTAAGACTCTCAATCCTTATAATTTCTCTTACCGAGTAAGATTCTTAGCCCTTGTCATCTTCATCCGGTGAGAAAAATTACCTGATAAGCACTTACCGGGTAAGCCTTTAGTAAACGACACCTAAAACAATAGTTTTTTTAAGGGTGTTCATGGTTCAGTTCGGTTAGTAGGAAAAATGTGAACCGAACCGCATTAGACATATAACTAGTTATCCGAAACCGAACCAAACCGAAGTAAGTCGGTTACCCACGGTTTGGTTCACGGTTACCCGAACTTATAGAAAAATATTATTTGCAATATAAAGACAACCAAAATAGAATATTTAAACTAATTACATAAAAATAATCCAAGAACAAGAAATTAAAATAAGTTTTGAGTAAACTACACTTTTGGTCCTTGTGGTTTGGTGTTTATAACACATTTGGTTCCTACAGTTTAAAAATTACACTTTAGCCACTACAATATTCTATTTGATCCGAATTTGGTCCCTCGTCGTTAACTCCGCTAAAAAATCAGTTAAGTGAGGGGTAATATCGTCTTTTTACACGTTTCTTGAATTTTCATCTTCAACCTCATGAACACTAAGAATATGATGAATGTTCATCTTCTACCTCAAGAACACGAAAATTTTAAAACCCAAATCAAACTCAAAACCAAAAACTTAAATCAAACCCATGTCTAAAAACCAAATCCTAAATCAAACCCAAAATTTAGAAACCTAAATCACACCTACATTTAAAAATAAAAAAACCTAAATTAAACCCATATTCAATACCCAAAATTAAACCCACTTAAAAAAAGAAAGAGAGAGAGAAGAGAGAGAGAGAGAGACAAATCTGAGAAGAGAAGAGAGAGAGATCGAGAGAGAAATTTTAGACACAGATCTAAGAGAAGAGAGAGACATCGAGACACATATCTGAGAGAAGAGAGAGACATCGAGAAATAGAGAGAGAAATCTGAGATAGATATATATATATATATAGAGAGAGAGAGAGAGAGAGAAATAGATATGAGATAGATAGAGAGAACGATAAGATGGAAGCAAGGGTTTTTCTCCGACGAGTACGTCGTCTCCGACGACTTCTTCTTCTGCGGGGACTTCTTTTCCCTGTGGTCTGCCTATTTCTCGATCTCTCTCTCTCTGTATCTCAATCTCTCTCTCTTTTCTTCTCAGATCTGTATCTCTCTGTTTCTTTTATCTCTCTCTTTCCTTTTTTTTTTAAATGAGTTTAATTTTAGGTATTAAATATGGGTTTTTGGTTTTTGAGTTCATCATGTTCTCTCTATCTCGATCTCAGACACATGTTTTTTAGTCTAGTTTTAGTTTTTGGTTTTTGAGTTTGATTTGGGTTTTAAAATTTCGGTGTTCTTGAGGTAGAAGATGAAGATTCAAGAAACGTGTAAAAAGACGATATTAGCCCTCACTTAACTGAGTTTTTTAACGGAGTTAACGACGAGGGACCAAATCCAGATCAAATAGCATATTGTAGTGGCTAAAGTGTAATTTTTAAATTTTAGGGACCGAATGTGTTATAAACACCAAACCACAGGGACCAAAAGTGTAGTTTACTCATAAGTTTTTATTGTTTAAAAACATCCACTATTAGATTGATGATTGTTTCGAAATTAAATAGTTATAATATTATTAACTGTACCATATATATCGGCTCAGATCAGTTACCCGCGGATACCTATAATTTAAAATCGAAGCTGTCATGTGAATACCCAGTCTTTTCGATTTTTTCGGTTTTCGGTTTTTTGGTTTGGTCCAAACGATTCGACTCGATTTTTTGGTTTTTTTGAACACCCCTATTTTTTTAATTCGTATGACATTTGAATTCAGTTAAACTATCCTAACCTAAATTTCATTCGATAGAAATCAAAGAAAACCATACAAGTTATACATCAACTATGATAAAGAGATACAGAACCAAAAGGAAGCCCTTGTACAAAATCAAACAAGGACCACAATTTCCAAAGAAAAACAAGTAAACTTAGGTCGAAAGCATATCAAGATTTCACAACACTTCTACAAAAAACCAAGAAATGACAATTACCCCATAAGCAAATGAACAAGTAACACACAATTAGGTAACCAAATATGAATGTCAAATGAATAATCAAATATCTGATTAAGAATGTAACTAAAATTGAAATAAATTTCCTTTGAAAGGCCAAAATTTATTAAAATAAAAGAAGGAAATTACAAAAAAGTTTTGCAATGAGCATAAACAAATTTAAACACACGAGTGGAAGTCTGAAAGAAGGAAACAAGGAACCAAAGAAACCAGGAAAGAGAATACAAAGGATTAAGCATGAGGATTATGGGACCATTTACCAATAAAACGTCTATAACTCGTTATATTACCTAACTCGTTATATTACCTTATTTCGTTCCATTCTATCTGCTTATTAGTTTAAAAGAGGTGACGCTTGTTGGTTGAGCCAAAAACTATTACCGTTGTATTTATTTAGCGTATAATCAACTTAAAAGAAATAGTTTGACCAAAATTCTTATATTGATAGTGTTTTATCTTTAACGTTTTTTATAGCAAATTGTTAAAAAAATAAATATCATGATTTTACCAACGAGTTGGATTGTTGGCCAAAACTGATGGGACAGTATGTGTCACCATCAAGTAAATTATTTTAACTTTCTCTTTTGAAAAAAAAACATTAGCATTATCTTTCATAAAACAATACAATTGATACGAAACGTTTAGAGATACAATTTATTTCAAATTTTGTTAATGCATGAGGTATTTTGCTCATAGTGTCGATGTCATACGCAAAAGGGAAGAGACACGTAAAATAGAAATTAGTACACGTGCACCATTCATCATATTTAACATGTTACAACTTACAACTTCTGGTTGTTGATTTTGTCGAATCCCCTCATGGCCTCATCGGGGCAGACTTAGACAATTTTCTGTTAATATGTATTGGAATCTACCTTCTCTTTTCAAGATCGCTTTTAGAGAATAATATATATTCTTAAATGGTATCAGAACCAAGGTATTCATTTTAGGGGTTCCAAACTCTACAACAATTTGTGCTCGTCTGTGGAGGGGACGTATTCGAGTCCAACATCAACTAGGCTTCAATCATTTATCCTCAATATATGTTGGAAGCTTCCCAATAACTATTTTTGAAAAGTAATCTAATGGGGTTTCACATGTTATCACATGGCATCAAAGTCATAATCTAAACACATCTAGTCTTGATTGGAGGTGGCATTTTGCCGTATTGGAGTCTCACATGTGCTTAGACTTAGGGGTTGTTTGGTTAGCTCTTAATGGTGCCATTAAGAGCCCACCTCTGAATCGGTAAGAGGTTAGGGCTGTTTGGCAAAAAAAAGGAGCCTCTTAACCATGACAAATGCCTCTTAACCATTTTGCATCTAGGGTATTGCAAAATGGTTCAGACATGACATTATTCCACAATTGCCCTCTTTCACACTCTTTTCACGCTGCATAGCTCTCCCATCCCATGGTCATCTCCCACGATTCTCTTCTCCTCTAGTCGCCAGTCATCACGTCGCCGGTTATCACGTCGTCGACTCTCGTCGACAGCCTCTCTCCCCGGTATAATCTCTACTTCCCTCGTCGACAACCTCTCTGTTGATTCCATCTCGCAGCAGGTATAATCTCTACTTCCCTCTTGTTTATCGTCGAACAACCCTTTTGAAATCGAACATAGACAAAAGAAATCGAACAACCCCTTTGAAATCAACCTTTCACGTTTTTGAAGTTCTTCAAGTTCAATTCATTTCACGTTTTTGAAGTTCTTCAAGTTCGATTCTTTTCACGTTTTTTAAGTTCTTCAACTTCGATTCTTTTCACTGTTTAAGTTCTTCAAGTATGATTCTTTCACATTTATGTTGAATGGAACAACCCCTGTGATTTGGTTCTTCAAGTTTGATTTTTTCACGTTTTTAAGTTCTTCAAGTATGATTTAGGGGTTGTTTGGAACAACCCCTGTTTGAATGTTATTGATGCTACTTTTATGTTGAATGTTATTGATGCTACTGTTATTGATGCTATTGTTAAGTTGAATGTTATTGATGCTACTGTTTGGAAAAGCCCCTATGATGTTGGTTCTTCAAACATATGGAAACCTATGTTTGATTTTTCTTCCTTTTTAGACCCAATAAAATTTATGTCGAATGTAATTGATGCTACTGTTATGTTAATTGATATCTTGATTGGTGCTTGTTATGTTAATTGATATCTTGATTGATGCTTGCTATGTTTGATTTTTTTTTTTCCTTTTTAGACAACATTTAATTTTTTATACCAAACTTAGAAATCATGCTAGTATTTTGATCTTGATTCCTCTTTTTGCTATACCAAACTTGATTCATTTTTTGCTATACACTATTTGTTGACTATGTATGGAATTAGTTGGTGAATCTTCGCACCAAATGAAACATAGGATTACATGGAAAAAAGATGGGTTGGTCCTCACATTTCTTGAAGCTTGTATACCCGAGACAATAAAAAATGGACGGGAAGGTAGTAGTCTTAAGGCACAATCATTGGAAGAATGTTGGAGAAGAACTAAAAAGGAAACATAATGTTGTCGTAGACCAACGACAGATGAAAAATCACTACGATTACCTTAAGGGGAAATATGCAGCTTGGTGTAAATTGAAAAACAAAACGGGCAATGTCTACGATCCATCAACCAACACATTCAATCTATCCGAGGAAGAATGGAAGGCCTTTTGGTACTCAAAACAATGAGTACATGACTAATTTACGTAATCAGATTGCGAATAAGTTAATGTTAAATGAATAAATTTAAGAATTGTTTGAAAACTATTATGTTGGAATTTGATTGTTATGTTTTTGTTTATTCTAGAACTTGAAAAATTAATGTTATGCTTGTTTGAATTAATATGAAATGCTTTTTTGAACTAATAATATTGAGTATGTAGTTGTATTTGTAAAATAATTGTTTTATTTAGATATCTGCTAAACAACTATCTGCCATTCAGAACTAAATTATTCAGAGGGTTAGAATGGTAATTTGTTGTCATTCAGACCGTCCATTCAGAGCAATTACCAAACAATCATATTTCATTTTACACTAAATCATACAGAGCCTCTTAAGCATTCTGACCTCTTAACTATTATGCACAAAACCATTCAACAACTACCAAAAAACCCCCTAGACCATTTCTCATAAATATTTATTAAATTATTTATTCTCTCCTTAATGACTCTTTTCAAGAGTACTTTAATAGAATTCCACATATGATGACAAAAGTATCCTACACAATCGATCCATGTGGGCCCACCAGACTAGCTCATGTGTCCATGTCATCATCGGTCGTTATTTTTCACATACGAAGCTCAAAATACTAAAATCGTATATATTATCATTTAAAACGTAATTCAATATTGTTTTAAGTGGGATACAATTTAGATATCCCAATAAATTACAATGAAAAACCTACAAATGAAATTATTATATATCAGCAAATATGCTGTAATTTTTGGAGTCAACAGCAATAAGCCTCATGGCAGCAACTGCTGCTGCAACAGACATGAACCCAAAGAAAATTACATTGAGCCAGTGCCATGCCTTCTCCATAGAAGTCAGCTTGTTCCTCTTAGCCACCAAATACATGTGGTTTGCAAGGATAAATGTAAGTGGGAAGGTACTGATAGCTCCGGTTAGGCTCATGAAGTCTCCGATGAATGGCAGTGCCGCCGCAAGTAAGGTGGTTATGGTTAGGTAACCGCCTCTCATCATCACTCTGAATGACAAGTTCTTTACGGCTAATGCACTTCCTTTGATCCCGTACTTTGTATCCAGATACTCGTACATTGGACTTGCAAAAATCTAAAAACAATGACAAAATTAATTAATCTTATGGGCTCCAATCAACGGTATCAATCTTGTTGTAACAAAGACAGTCTAGATAGATAATCGAGACTTCAAAACTTTGAAAAGATGAATTTTTTCATGGAATGTATAATATAACATACAATGCAACACAATACATATATACTATATAGTAAAGCTATAAGCATATTTTTTCAATGAAAACCCAACCCGAAATCCCATGTATTCTTGGTCAACTATTTGGGGAATTCGGTCAAAGTTTCATCATTCGAAGGGTGTTTAAATGCATAAAGAGAAGTTAGAAGGAAGAATCTTACATGCAAAGCTATGACAGTTTGAAGAAAGGCAGATAAATTGGCAAATGTTTTCACCCAAACTGGACCATTAACGCTGTTGAGCAAGTAAGCAGATGCATCGTTCCCATAAGCCCAATAACCCATGAAGGCAACAGCATATAACGGCACAACTCCTACTGTAAATTGGAAGTAGAGAGCTTTCATCATGTTCCCAACTACCGGTTGTCTCACTGTTGCCTAAAACATCAAAAGATCATAAGCAGAAAGTAGACGAAGGGGATATAACACACCACAAAAAGCATCCATTCACCAAAGGGTCATTGGCCCAACGGTACCTGCATTACCAATAGAGCCTAGTCTCCCAAGAGGTCAAAAACCTCACCAAAGATAATGAGCGTGCGTGAGTATTTGCTGTATACATATATATATATATATATATACACACACACATATAGGGTGAGGTTTAGGAGAAAACCTAAAAAAAAACAGAAAACTGAGGAACACCTTGGTAGCTCTTCATTGGGACGGTATGCACTTACGCATACAAGTAATTTGTAACATCCACACGTGCACATGCACAAGTGCATAATCCACACGTGCATAAAAACCAAAAAACAACTTAATTTACTTGTATGCACAAGTGCATACCGTCCAGATCAAGGGCTACCAGGGTGTTCTTCAATTTTCCCTTGAACCTCCCTCTCTCTCTCTCTCTTTATATATATATATATATATATATATATATATATATATATATATATATAATACTTCACAAAGAAGGGTCATCCATTCACTATCACAAGGTTCCCAAAAAAAATTCGTTACAGAAACGGATTTCATGCTTTCACCTGTATCTCTGGGAGCATTCCTGTGTTGAAAGCAAAAACAAGACTTGCAGAAGCACCAATAGTTGTGAAGACCTTGCTTATGTCTGACCCCGGAATGCCGTAGTCCCTGGGTGGAGCTTTAATTCCTGTGAACAACAGATACAATCTATTTAAATTTGGAACAAACAGGTTCTTAACTCAGACAAAGTGAAAAACAGCCTAAAAAAATGCACACTCTATGAAGCAAAAACATTATATCAACATGAAGAAGTAAGGGGGTGCTTGGTTTGGGGTAGTAGGATTAGGGGGTGGCGAATGGAAATGGAAATCATTAATAATGTCTGGTTTGATACAACGGAATAGCCATTACCAGATACCGGGTAGTGAAGCATTCCCCTGAATCGAACCAAGCGCCCCCTAAACAAAAACTGGTCTTTGCTACGCATCTTCCAACTACAGACAGGATACTGTTTTTACATTTTATTTCATCTAAAATGTGTAAATGTGATCCATGAATAAAAATATATTAAATGAGCTAAACAAATAGGACAATAGTATCACGAGAGTGAGGAAAAGGAGTTCATACCATCACGAAGAGACAGGGAAAATGCTATAACGATGTATACCAGACTGAAGAATGTTGAAAGTCCCAGCCAAAACCTCAAAGCCGACAAATGAGGTATACAAATTGCAAAAAGGCCACAAGCAAACCCTGCCATTGCAATAAAATACGGGAGCTTCATGGCATTGTCATCCCTGAAGAGTACATATATAGCCTACAAATCAAACCGAAAAAGCTTTACATCTCATATTTCCTACATCAGAACACTATAACCGAGTAATCTAAATTGCAAATGAAGTAGACATCTTATATTTTTATAAAACAGTAACCCAAGGGCTCAGTAAATCATATTTTATGAAAATGTTGTGATTAACTGCTTCCTCCATCTCTTTATTTGACACAGTTCAAAGTAAGTGTTTGACAATTTGTCACATTATCTAAAATACCATTCAACGAAGACAAAAAAAAAAAAAAAAACCTTCAAGGCCAAATAAATACCACCAATTCTTTTGGTCGCGATGAAATGGGTACATAAGTAAATGTAACTTGGAATTTCACAAAATAGAAATGTTGCAGTTTTCACCAGATATCCCAAAACAAAAAGTATTGTGATGTTCACAGATAGAAGGAAACCAAACGAACCGAGCTCAGTATATCCCACCCAGAGGGGTGTGAGGGGGGGTAAGATGTACGTAGACCTAATCTCTACCACAAAGAGTAGAGTGGTCGTTTCCATGAAGACCCCGTTCACATGATCGAGGGAGTGAAATATATAAATAGTATTTTAACAAGTTGGGTAAAAATAACCCCATTATTTCTGTATTGATGGTACCTTAAGAGCCTGACCAGCCAAAATGACATAGCCTACGTTGATCATGAAAAGGTTTATGTATTGCAACAACCATGTGAGAGAGTAAGCCTTTGGGCCTGCAATTGTCCAAAAAGCCTCGATCATTTTTCTAAATTTAGTAGCGACAATATATATATATATATATATATATATATATATATATATATATATATATGTACGTATGCAAGCAGAATTCTATTTAATTAATTGCTCGTTACCATATATGAATCCTGCAAGGTCTCTGTATCTGATATGCCTCTTCCCACCAAACTCATGGAGCTTTGCAATGAGTGCATTTGCATAAAGTGATATCGCTGTAGCTAAGAGTAAACCCACGACTCCACCTACCCAACCTAGAGGAACCATGACTGCACCTGAATACCCCAGCACATAAGCACTGTTGATACCAGTCGTAAGAACAAAACCGACTTGAAACCATGAATCTGCATCAATGAAAACATGTAATCAGATCTCGTGTTATTGAAACATTTTTAGGGGGAAAGGAAAGAAAACACAATGAAAATAATGATAAGTTTCCTACCTAAACTAAAGGGAAGCAATTAAAACACTTAAAAAAGATTATTAAAAGTATCCAACCTAAGAATATATCTTTTAAGGGTATATTTTGTAAAAATGATATTTTTCCTTTCTTTTCTTTCCTGATCAAAACATGTAAAAAAATTACTCCCTCCGTCCCAAAATAAGTGTCCACAATTGACTTGGCACACAATTTTAGACATACATAATTATTATCCCTTTTTGGTATCAAATGACATCTTTACCCTTATTTAATGTTTCTCTTTCTTCACAACTCTTATGTATTTGTGTATTAATTAAGGGTAAATGTGAGAATTTAGCTATCTACTTTTTGAAAGTAGACACTTATTTTGGGACAAACATAAATAGAAATGTAGACACTTATTTTGGGACGTAGGGAGTATTTTCTTTCTTTTTCTATCCTTTCCCTTTCGAGAATATAAATTAGAAATTTCTTTTCCTTTTCTTTTCTTTTCTTTTCTCCCCAAATTGGAGAACAAAGTGTAACTCTATTAAGCACCCACAAGCAAACAATGATTCCTCATAGTAGTAATTCATAACAACCTATACATATCAATCAAAAAGTTTAGAACATCCCTCCTTTTACTATGTTTCCCATGAAAATTACAACATTTGACTAACATGTAATTTACTGAAAATGCTTGACCCTTGATCAATTGTCTATAAATTTAATGGACCAAAATCAATTAACATCAATAGTCCTTAATGTTGACTATGGACAAATATGTAATCTTAGATGGAAAAATCACAGAAACAAAAAAGTTGAGAATTTTCATGGGAAACCCACATGGAATTATTGTAATTTTCATGAGATGGAGGAGTTGTTGCTTCCATTTCCATTAGCAAAATACATAACAAAATACAGCTTCCTTTCTGTGAGAATATGTGGAACCCCATCATATTACCCCCTAAAAGAGCCCTAAGAGGAGAGAAACAAAGTTCCAAAGAAAAATGGTCTAAGTCTAGCCAATTTGGGACTCTAACATGCCCCTCCAACAAAGGTTAGACGGACACATATTGTCTTGTCAAGAGGGGGCTATACAGTTATAGATTTCCCCATAGGGTCTGGTCTAGTAGCTCTGATACCATCTGAGAATGCGTGGATACTTAACATATTACTCTCCAAAAAAAGCCCCTTAGAAGAGAGAAGGGAAGGGAGGTTAACTTATATACCGAGGAGAAATGGTTCAAATCTAGCCGACATGGGATTCTTTCCCAAACAAAACCTAGAGATTACAGATATAATCCCTCTCTTACAGAAAAAAGGGGCATAAAAACTTGATTTACTAATCCAGAACCAAGTTCTATCAAGTATTAAACTGATAAAATTTATGTTCTAAACATTAAAACAACCGGCTATTACCTTCCTTATGGTTTTTGAAGTTGGTATCCGTTTATTTCTCACGAAATTGCAAAATTCTTGTAGGTTTTAAATGTGAAAAACTGAACATATTTGAAATCTAAAATCACACTGCAGTTCTCTTTGAAAGAAAGATGGTAAATCAATGAACAAAATAGAAATTCAACGTACGTATATACCACCATTAAAAAGATTGAAATCAGGACAACAAACTAACCGCTGCTAATCTGATGAGCAGTTTCGGGAATTTGAATGGCTAATTGATCGTCGGAGTAGACCTTGGTTGGGCGAGTCGAAACGTCACCGTCCCGCTGGCTCTCCATTGCAGCTACAGAAGAAACCCCTGGTTCTGGTTCTGGTTCTGGTTCTTGTTCGTTTGACAAGAGAAATGGTCTATCTTCCTCTTCCAAATTCACTACGTTTTCCAAATAAGCCAGCGATGCGTATTTATATGAATCTGTATGTATATATTCCCCTCTCTCCTCTCTCTCTCTCTCTCACACACACACACAGATACACTGTGTGTGTGTGAATGCTTCAAAAAATCAACGGATCGACAAGGAAATATTCAAATTAAGTATTGCAAATTGGAGAGATGAGTGTTTTGATTGCACGCCCAAAAAACTGTGAGGAAGAACAGATTCTTATATGTGCATATATGGAAATTAAGATAGATATATACACAACAGATTCAAGAATCTATGATATTTTTTCTTGGGTATATGGATTTTAATGGCGAAAGATAATATAATGATAATAATAGTAATAAATTGAGGGAGTAAATAAAGAATCAATTTGAGAGAGAGAAATGGATCCAGAAAAAGTCGTTGATGTATGTATGTATGTTATGTTTATGGTATAATAGTTGCGGCGATTGGTTGCCAAATTCAACGCCTCAACGGTTCTCTTTTACTTGCTTTCTACTCCCGCTGTTCAAACCATGTCGCTTATCGGGCGGAAGAGATCCTCGTTGTTTATTTATGGGGTTGTTTGACAGTTGCTGAATGATTTGATATAAAATAATTAAGAGACACTTATGATATAGTTCAAAGTGAAATAGGGTTGTTTTGTAATTGTTTATAATGAAATTAGGACGCTTAATGATTAAGGAAGATCCATGATACAAAATCATTCAGAGAGTCAGACTTTTTTTCTACCAAACAAGATTCACCTATTAACGATTCAGATGTTGCATCTTAATGGAACCATTAAAAAGTAAACAAATAACATTATTTTAGTTTATTTTAAAATTAAGTATTTATTTTTAGAACATTTTTAATAACTTCTCTAAAATAAATGAAGGAAATAAGAATTTTGTACAATTTTTAATTTCAATAGATTTTTTAAGACATTTCCTAAAATAGAGAAAGGTTAAAGAGATGGTACAGATCTTCAATAAATTCTTTAAAAAGTTTTCAAAACTAAGAATTAAAGTCGAAAATCTCTAAAAAAATAAAAAAAAATTTACATTCAACTCCAAATCTTCAATAGATTATTTATTTTGGAAATTACATCATTATTAAAATATTTCATATATTTAATAAAATATTTATTTCTCAAACTTAAACATTTCATTTCAAGGTTTCTTATTGATGAAATTTAATAAAAGGTTATTTCTCTCTTATGGTAATAATTTTCGAAAAATTTCCAAATTTGAAGATATTTATACACTTTCTCTCATACTTCTTTCATTTTGGAAAAAGTCGTGGATAATCTCTTAGAGCAAAAAATTGACCAAATTCTCATTTTCTCTATTTTGAAGAAGTTGATGGAGATGTTCTAAATTTATTTAAATTTGAAGAATTCTTTAAAAATGATTATGATGAGAGAGAAATAATTTTTTATTACATTCTACTAATAAGGAAACTTGAAATGAAATGTTTATGAGAGAAATTAATATTAGAATAATTTAATAATATAATTAATGATGTAATCTCTAAAATAGAGAATTTATTGGAATTGAATACAATTTTTTTTAGACATATTCAACTTTGATTCTCCATTTTGGAAAAAAGTTGGAAAACCTGTTGGAAATGTTCTTAAAAAAGTAAATACTTAGGCTATGTTTGGCAAAAAAAGCTAGCTTTTTTCTGGTACATGTTTGGATGACCATAAGCTAGCTTATTGAAAAGTTATTTATAGTATCGTTTTGAAAAGCTAGCTTATCAGCTACCAGCTAGCTTATAAGTTAGTTTGCCAAACAATGCCTTAATTTATCATTCAACTAAAAGAGATAACTTTATCTCATAATCAAAGGTAAAACTCTCTTTTTATTAATTAAAAATTTGTAATAAGTACACAATCCACATGCATTGTTTGACAAACTAACTTATAAGCTAGCTGGTAGCTGATAAACTAACTTTTCAAAACGCTACTATGAGTAACTTTTCAATAAGCTAGTTTATGGTCATTCAAGCATGTACCAAGGAAAAAAACTAGCTTATAAGCTAGCTTTTTTTTTTACCAAACATAGCCTAAAACTATATACTTTTTTTTTTATCGTTGAATGAATCATTGTTATTATTTAATTATAGTTATTGTGTATTATGATCACAAAATAGTCCACTTTTTCCAAATTATTACAAAATATCGACGACTTTCGTAAATTATTTTTGCAAAGATTCAATTTTTTGCAAATTAATAGTATTTTTTGTATATGTTTTTTTTCTTCCAGTTTCAGTAAATATGCTTGCAAAACCCTCTTTTAGGTGAAAGTTACTTATAACTTTCCTAAAATAAATATTTTATTTTGGTGAAAAAAATAATATGAACGTAAGGGAGTCACACATATATTTTTAAAATCATGGGAGAAAATAAATGCATTTAAGACATCATCCATTTTTTTTTAATAAAAATTGTGTTGCAACAATTATCCAAAAATATCTATATTTATACTATTTTATAAAGCATATTTATCAAAAATCTTAAAAACAAGTTCTAATATATGATGTACTATGTTTTAAAGCATAAAGTCTTAAACTCTTAAAGATGCTACATTTTAAAACATTATTTTTACTGAAGTCTTAAATACAATTAATAAATCATAAGGTACTACCATTTTAAGTATTACTTGTTATTGCTTTTAGAAATCAAACCCTTCATCCTCTTGATTTAGTTTCTCAAAGCGACTCTTCATCATATTGAAACTTTTGCTCCTTCTAATCGCTTGCATGTCGCCCTTCAACCTTCAGCCTTCATTCTCGGTGGTTCATTCTCGATTCAACTCTCCTGGTTCTCTCGATTCAGGGCTTTTGGTCGCGTGCATCGACGCCTTCAACAGAAAGCGGGGCTTTTGAAGCTTCTGTATCAACGCCTTCAACCCTCACCCTTCTCGATTCAAGGTATTAGTTCGCTTCCTTTATTCTCGATGGTTTGATTCAGGGATTTGTTTTTATGGATTTTGCATTTATGGGTTTCACTTTTCATGAGGTTGGGGTTATACTACGGTTTAGCTTGATTCCATGATCCATTCACTGTAACCCCTTTAGAGAAATCTCATGTGTTCTGGTGTTGATGTTTTGAACAACCATGCTTCTTTACATTTTTGGTTCAACTTCCAATTTCTGGTTTTGATATTAGTCATATTTCAATTATTTTATCGAAGTCTACTTCACTTTAAATAGAAAATCATATATATATATATATTAAAAAACTTTAAACGGAGGAAATGGAACGGGATGTAAATAATATTTTATTGCTTTTGCTTTTGCTTGTGTTGTCTATTATCATTATTGACTAATTTTTATAATAAATTGAGAATTACGTTTTTCGTCCATGTGGTTTGTTAAAAATTAGTATTTTCATCATTGGCAGTGGAAATTACGATTTTTTCCCTATGATTGTAATTATTTCGTCCTTACGATTACAATTTAGGGTCTGTTTGTTAGCAACTTAATGAGCTTAATGAGACTCACAGCTTATTCAGTCAACTATATATGACTGTTTGGTAGTGGCTTAATGATATAGAAAGTGGCTTATTCAGTAAAATTTTAAGGGGGAGCTTTATGCAGAAAGCCAAGTTTTTTCCAAACCAGTCCCTCCCATTAAAAAACATGTTCGTTCCATCTATGAAAAAACTCTCTCAAATAAAAACCTTCTAAATCTATACAGACAGATTAATCCACACAGACAACTTTATCCATACATAACTTAATGGAAAACCAACCAAACAACCCCTTATTGTCCTATGGTTTAAAATTCTTTACTATTTTAGTTTACTATGCTTCGAGATTCTCCAACAAATTCTTAAAATTTCTCTAAAATGGAGAACCAAAAGTCAAAATCTCAAAAAAAAAAAAAATTACATCCATATCTTTAGAGATAAATCATTGATTATATTATTAAAATATTCTATATATTTAATAAAATATTATTTCTCTCGCCTAAACATTTCATTTCAAAGTTTCTTATAGGTGAGATATAATAAAAAATCATTTCTCTCTTTTGATAATCATTTTTGAGGTATCTCCAAATTTGAAGAAAATTACACTATATCTCCTATTTGCTCCATTTTGGAGAAAGTTTTGGAGAAACTATTGGAGCAAAAAGTTGTTCAAAATTTCTATCTTCTCCATTTTGGAGAAGCTGTTGGAGATGCTCTTTAAGGCGTAAATTAGTTTAGCGACGAAAATAACAATAAATTATAAACTATAGGGACGAAAATCCAAAATTTAAACCTCAAGGACAAAGGTTGAATTATTAACAAACCGCATGGACAAAAATTCTAATTAACTCTAATAAAGTATACACCAATTTAAAAAATATCCATCCATTGCTACACTATATCTATACTATATTATAAAGATGACATAAAAAACTCTTAATTACAACTCGCTAAGCTTTATGTACTATCATTTAAAGCTATCTACTTAAAATCTCTTAAAAATAACTACTAAAGCCTAATGTACTACCTGTAAAGCTTTTGACCCTAATTAATATATTTATTCTTATCCCCTAAAATTCTTATCTCTAATCCCAAACCCTAAAATTATGAAATTTGAATTATGATAAACATAATCAAAACAGGATAAACATCTCAATTTAAATATAAAAAATTTAAAATATATAAGATAATTAATGAATTTTAACAAACTACTTAATTTTTTTTATATAAAAAACATTATATTGTTAAGGCTAAATTAAACAAATATATATATAAAAAACCATTATCACTCAATAAAAACCATCCAAAATCGTACTGCAAATCAATAAAAAACAAAAAATAAAAATAAACATTAAAATCGTGATGTATTAAGCATTATGTACTATTATTTAATGTAATCTACTTAAAATCTCTTAAAAAACAATTAATGAAGCAATATGTACTACTTTTAACCCTAATTAATAAATTTCATCCTTATCCCCCAAAATCCTTATCTCTAATTCCCAAATCCTAAAATTATGAAATTTGAATTCTGATAAACATAATCAAAACAGGATAAACATCTCAATTTAAATATAAAAAATTTAAAATATATAAGATAATTAATGAATTTTAACAAACTACTTAATTTTTTTTATATAAAAAATATTATATTGTTAAACCTAAATTAAACAAATTTATATATAAAAAAACCATTATCACTCAATAAAAATCATCCAAAATCGTACTGTAAATCAATAAAAAAACAAAAAATAAAAATAAACATTAAAATCGTGATATATCTCGCTGCATTACGCGAGTACGCTTCTAGTCATAATTTAAAACGTACATTCATGTTTTTTTTGAAGTATAAAAACGTACATTCATTAATTACATGACAATGGCAATTAAAGAATAAAGAAAGCGGTTGTTTAATTAACGCTTATCCGGTAAACACTTACGGGTAATAGTCAATACGTTCATTTAACTTACCGAACAAGATTTTAGTCCATTAAAACGACATCGTATGCAAATATTTATCCGGTAAGCACTTATTGGGTGTAACAACCCAACCTTAGATGCAACAAGATAGCAACTTAAATTTAAATAATAAAGCCAAACGACCCAATTATACATCTGAAATACAAAGTTTGCAGAAAGACAACCTAGTACACAACTGAGAATACACCGCCTCTAAGAAATCTACAATGAAGGTCCTCTAAATCAGCTTCAGCTCGCAACAATTCTTAAAACTCAACCGCTCCTTATATGTCACTCTTTACCTGAAAAAGGTTTTAGATTTGAAAAGAGCGAGGGTTAGACCGTAAGGTCTAGTGAGTCCCCTCTTATACAATATTTAACTCATCAAACAAACAATCAATAATTTATCACAAAATAACCATTTTCAGCTTCAAGGAAAAAAACCCTTATCTTTCAGTAAACTTCTCCGCTCACACTACCGCCACCCTAAGGTGACGGTGTGTCTGTGACTCACACTGCCTTAGATGGGACATCCCCCCCCCCCCCCCATATAGCATAAACGGGACACTCCCCCCGGTATGAGCATAGGCGCCCCCCCCCCCCCCCCCCCCCGACTTTGAGCCTTCTCACTTAGATTCATGTATGCATACATTTCCACTTACAAATATAATAACAAGAATATCATCCTTAACATTTAAATAAATCTCGCATGTAAGTGCTAAAGCAACATAATATCAAAGCTTGCATATAACTTCCATAAAACTCATGCCATCATATAAAATCAAAGTTTAAGATAATTTAACTTTACTCGCTTTTCTATCAAAAGGTTCAGTTAGAAAAACTCACCTGATCCTTGCGAAGCTTCCCTTCTCTCTTCTTAATACTGGCCCTATAATCACGATAGGATAAAACATACATAAAAGTTAACACTCACAGCTCTAAATTGGTATGGACTGAACTGCACTACTCGACTTGACCGAGACCTGACCGACCGATGCTCGATTACGACCTCGCCTCGCCCCAAGCTGACCCGAGCGGCGCACAAGTTGCGCCCCACGCGGCGCCCAAGCCGCGCTCTGAGCGGCGCCCTTGCTGCGTCCCGAGCGGCGCCCAAGGCCGGGGTCTAGACAGCGACCGGTACTGCCTCGACCGAACCTCACACATCGACCGGGACAATTTGGTCGACCGATACTCACATCGACCAGGACTTTTGGTCGACCGATACTCAGATCGACCGGGGGCGATTCTGGGTTCTCGAACCCACCCCCTTTCATCGATTTCAATCCCACCACATACAATCACAACTTCTAATCCCAACATAATAATCAATACCTTAATCTCAAACAGAATCAATACCATAAGACCAAAAGAGATAAAGATTCAAGGAAATTCTCAGATTCATAAACCTCCCAAAACCCCAAACTTACAAACAACCCATTCTAGAATTTGAATCAAAGGATAATCTAGAAGAGAGTTTTAGTTTTGAATCTTAACTTAGAATCGATTGCACACCTTCAAGCTCTTTGATTCCCTTCTCCTCTCCAAATTGCCTCTAGTCTCCTTCCTTTCTGTTTCCTTCGGCCAACCCCATATTAAGCCCCAAACCCTATTCTAATATCCAAATACAAAACTTACACTTAACCCCCTTCAAGAGTTAAGATTTTCCCTAATTCCACCCAACTTAAAGTTTATTAACTTGGGACCGATTATTACAATATCCTCCTCTCAAAAGAATTCCGTCCCCGGAATTCCCTTTTCGAAAAGATGGGGATATTGAGACTTCATGACCGTCTCTACTTCCCGCGTTGACTCTTGTCCTTTGTGGAACTTCCGCTGCACTCTACCTAACCTAGTCTCTTTATGTCTTACTTATTTACCTTAGAGTCTAGAATTCCCACCGGTTCTTTGATGCAAGCTAGATTTTCATCCACTCGAATATCCTCTAACGGTACTACTACATCGGTCTCCGCCAGACATATCTGCAGATTGGACACGTGAAATGTGGGGGTGAACTCTTCGCAATTCCTCAGGCAAAGCAAGTTTGAAACCTACCTCTCCCACACGTTTAATGAAACAAATGGCCCAACAAATCCAGGTATTAATTTCCATTTCTTTCTGAATAAGATCGCACCCTTTCCCATGCGAGTCTGGTAACTTTACAAATGTCCCCATTTGCCTAACGTCTCATAATTCCCAGTCTAACCGAAAATGGTACCGCTCAATTATCCAAGCCATTCTAAACGATACATTGTCGTACTCAACCTTCAACTTACCCCTCGATTACAATACTTCCTTAATTGATAGAATTTTGCCGAAGTCACAACACGACTACAAGCCTTACTGACTAAATTATCACTCAACTCTCCGACTTAACCCAATAGCAACGATACCTTAGATGCAACAGCAAACATCCCCTACAACTCACAATCACGAGTTTCTTCATCATGTAACTTGCTCTCACAAGCAACCCCTCCTAAAAGGTCATAACTTGAACGTATCAGCACTCCCTTTTTCGAATCACATTGATCTTAACTCCTTGGCAATATCAAATTCTTACACGCCGAATATCTATATCTATATCTATATCTATATCTATATATATATATATATATATATCACCCAACGTCATATTTTCAACTTTTCACATTTAGGTAGAAACTTCCATAAATCAAAACCTTCGCAATCTACCGGTTCCAACTGACCAAATAATTCGGCGCATACCTCCTTTTCTCAAAGCATCCACAATCACTTAACCAGAAGCGCAATAAAACCCAACCTCACCCGCTCATTATAGAGTAGACAAGCTCATACCCATTTAGTTTAACGAAATTATTTTAACATATTAAAACATTATTGCATACAAATCCGACAAAATCTCATGAAATACCAACCACCCCCATGGGATTTCAAAATCCTATGTTTGTGGATTTCCAGAATTTTCCTTCAAACTAAACATGGAGTACGGGTTGATTTCAATTTCAAATCCCTCCGAATTGAATCTAACCTTACAAACCAAACAGGACCTTTGGGCCCATTTAGTTTAACGAAATGTTTTTGAGTGATTAGAGCATCTCCATCAGCTTCTCTAAAATAGAGAATCAAAAGTCAAAATCTCCAAAAAAATTTGCATTCATCTCTAACAGATTCCCCATTTTAAAGAATCCAACATTGATTATAATATTAAAATATTTCATTCATCTATTAAAATATTATTTCTCTCTCTAAATATATAGTTTTCTACTTTCAAAGTTTTTTTGTTAATGCTTTCATTTAGTAATCATTTTTGGGATTACCTCCATATTTGGAGAAAAACTCCTCATCTCTCTTACTTTCTCCATTTTGTGGTTAGATTTTGGGAAACTGTTGGAGCCAAATTATAGCTCAAAATCCTCATTTTCTCATTTTTCTCAATTTTGGAGAAGTTGTTGGAGATGTTCTTAGGATTATGATTTGAAACGATTTTAAATTTTTGGTGTCTTTGGTTTGTATTATTTGGAATGTAATTGAATTCCATTATTTATAAAAAAATAGATTATAAATATTTATATAAATAATTAAATTATCTTTTATTAACTGGTTATTACAAAATAAATGTTTTTAAGTTGTTTTAAAATATTATCACAAATAAATACTATGAAATATCAACTACCTCATTAAGATTTCTAAATCTAACATTTGTGGGATTTCATTGATATCCCAAGATTTCACCGGACTCTCATTTAAACAAAAGGTAGGATTAGAATATAACTGAATCTAATTTAAAATCCCACCAAATCTCGTAAATTAAATGGATGCTTAAGAACATCTCCAACAACTTCTCCAAAATTGAGAAAATAGAAAAAATGGAGATTTTAAGCTATATTTTTACTCCAACAGTTTCTTCATAACTATCCCCAAAATGGAGAAAGTAGGAGAGAGAAGAAGTTTTTCTCCAAATATGGAGATAACCCAAAAAATGATTACTAGTTAGGAGCACCAATAGAAAACTTGGAAAATAGATATTTAGGAAAGAATAAAATAATATTTTAATATATCAATGTAATATTTTAATATTATAATTAATTTTTGATTCTCTAAAATGTAGAATCTGTTGGAGATAGATGTAATTTTGTTTGAAGATTTTGACTTTTGATTCTCCATTTTAGAGAAATTTTGGAGAAACTGTTGAAGATGAATTAAGGTTATTTACGCCACAAAACTTGGCATTACATAAAGCATTTTGGTAAACTCTTAAAAACTCATAAATTTTAAGATTACAAGATCTATAAAACATTAAATACAATCACTTATTTATTACACTTTACTTTAAAATAAAAGAAAAAACATGAAAGTGTGGAGATCCACATAAGTGGGGCAGGGCAAAACACAAATATCATAGCCTCTAGGGCCAAAATTATTAAAAAAATTCTGATACCCGAAAGATAAAATATAAAACTTATTATTTTCATGTTTGGAACTATAATGAATTTTCTAAAAGAAATAAAGGATATGTTTGGCAAAAGAAAAAAAAAAAAACTAGCTTATAAGCTAGTGTACATATTTGGATGACCATAAGCTAGCTTATAAACTAGTTTGTCAAACAAAGCCAAAATTTAGAGAAAAATAAAAGATTGGCGGATGTAATAATAAACCTATAACTTTCAGAATATTGACAGAAAAATAACAATATTAGATCGATGGGTTTTATACTTTTGGTCTATAATCTACTAATAAATTTTATTAAGAAAAAATAGTTGATGGATTATTAAAGCTTACGACATTCACACTATGACATTATTTTTTTTTAATGTTTTTAGACTATATATAATCTACTAATAAGTTTTACAAAATGTAGAAATAGACACAAAAAATGACTAAAGTAAAACTAGAAACTAGAACCTTCGTGTTATTAATATAACACTCTAATAATTCAAAAACAAGATTTTTAAGATTTATAAAGGCAAGACAATTTGGAAGGCAATAGTGAGGATAGCTTTCTATTTGATTTGGAGGCATTGAATGTAACAACCCGAACTCGTAGAAATAATGCATAAACGACTCTAATAAAAATCAATGCTAAACGGCCCCAAAACAACAATTCACATATCAAGGTTTACGGAAACAACCTATTACACAACTGAGATTTAATACAGAATTAACTAAATCCGGGATCTCGCAACAATCTTCTCCTACGCCACACTTCTCGCCTACAACTTCTCTTTGCCCTTGCTAGAACCCTCTGCCAGGTACTTTCCTGAAAAGGTTTTTAGTTTGGAAAGAGCGAGAGTTAGACCGAAATGTCTAGTGAGTTCCCTCTAATACGGTTCATGCCAAAGCCACATAAAAGATTTATCGAAATATAACCAATTCAACTTTTAAAATAAAACATTATACTTACAAACACGCTTATGGCACACACTACAGTCACGCGGAGGTAACAGTGTGTCTGACTCATACTGCCTTATTTGGAACACACCCCCAATGGCATATATGAGACACCCTCCCCCCCCCCCCCCCCCCGATATGAGCACAGACGGGACACCCCCCCCCCCCCGACTTGGTCATCTCGCTAACAACAATGTATGCATACATTTCCACATATCAATCACGATAAAAACATAACTCACATTGAATGGTAAAACATAACTCGTATTTAACAAAATCTCGCATATATAAAATATCACGTAATCATCAACGAGGATTGGGTTAGAAAAACTCACCTGCTTTGTAATGATTCCTTTACGATCCTGACGCACGCTCCAACACCTATACTGATCACCTAAGGGAGGTACAAGTTTTAAGTTTTGGAAGAAAACCCAACTAAACCACTTTACCCGCACCCCTTTTCTCTCTCGCTGTCGACACCTGGCAAAATTACTAGGGTTACCTGACTCCCGAGTCTTCCTCAGTCTACCCCGCCTCCCGGGTTCATGCTCTCCCCGGGCGCCCCGACTTCTGGGGTCCCCGCCTGGGTCCCTCACCCGCCTCCCGGATCTAACACCTCCCGGGCTCCCCCGACTCCTGGGGTCACGGCTCGGGTTCCTCACCCATCCCGACTCCCGGGATACACACACCTCCCGGGCTCCCTCGATTCCTAGGGTCACAGCCCGGGTTACACATATACCCCCCCACCGGGACTCCGTCTCCCGGGGCCCTCACCCGGGTGCGTCCCAGCGACGACTGAGGTCTCGCCGAGGATGCTCAATATTGAACGAAACATGGTTATTCCATGAGATCGATTCTAAGAACACAGAGGGGAAGATTTATAGCAACGATTTGAGTGAAGACCCCCAATTGACGGTTCATCGATTGGGTATTCCTCACTCTAATTCACCCAATAACAAAACCTCCAAGGGTTCCCAAAACACCCAGACATCTTACAAAAGTCTATGGAAAACAATTCTAAAAACAGAAGAGATGATTAGAGTTGAGAGTTACCTTGGTGAATCAATTCCTTCAATCTAAAACCTCCTCTTCAAATGCACTCGCAAATACTTTCTCCATCCAAGAACTTCTCTGATTTCAAGCCGCCTCCAGACAACAATGAAATTAGGGAAATAGGAGAATTAGGGTAAAAACCCATTTTCTCCTTTATTTACAACTACCCCCTTCACTTTAGACTTTGACAACCTATCACCCAACTTCCAACTTTATTACTTTAAACCCGGTTATTACATTGAAATAATAATCTTCTCAAAGGTTAACAATCACATTTTTGAAGTTCAACTATTGTCGTCTCCCATGTCGACACTATGCAAGGATTTTAAAATTTCTTGGTCAGAATGGTGCATGTGTGTTGGGGGTAGAGCTTTTGATGCATGGGTAAGGATTACTCGCTTTTGGTCTGAATGGTGTTGTTCGTTGTTGGGAGACTCGTTTAGGGTTGTGGGCACTGCTAGCCCTCCTGGTCTTCATACAAATTGTCTTTGCTGCAACTTGCAAGTTGTTGTTTGAGGAGCTCTCAACTTCTCTGTTTTGGTCATATTTGGGTGGCTTAGCTTTTGTCTAGCTGGTTTTATGTTTTCGGACGATGGGTTTTTCTAAAAAATTACCCTCTCCTCTTGTAGTCACGTGTTATTTTTTCTAATATTATTGTCATGTCTTTCAAAAGAGATATCTATACTATATTATAAAACACAGATAAAAAACTCTTAAATACAAATTATTATACACAAGGTACCATCATTTTATGCAAGATTTTAAAAATCTATTAATTTAAAAGTATCAAAACACAAGATACATATTACTACTGCAAACTTCTAACACCCACCAATTTGGTATGTGCAGGGCATTCCTTTTACGCAGACATTTCCATATATCACTATTAATTAATATATTATATTACTATAATTTTGTTTTAATTATATTATTAAATATGTAATTGATTATTTTTTCTAGATGTCATTAAAATATATAAGATAATCATTGAATTCTAACAAAATACTTAATTTTTTTATATAAAAAACATTATATTATTAAACCTAAATTAAACAAATTTATAAAAAAAACATTATGAATTTCTCAAAACCATCTAAAATCATACTGTAAATTAACAAAAAAATAAAATAAAACATTAAAATCGTGATTGCGCGAGTACACTTGTAGTTTTAAACAAAAAGAACATTTGTTTTTGTTTATGGAGGATCTCAAATTATTTGAAAGTAAGATTCATAATTATTTTTATATTATATCGATAAAAAGTAAAAACAAACAAATTAAATAATCCAAAAAAGATAATTATATAACTCACCAAATACACAAATTAACTTTTTTTAATTATTTATTTTTGTTAAATAACCCAAAAAAGGATAATTATATAATTCACTGAATACATAAATTAACTTTTTTAATTATTTCATTTTTAATCAACTAAGTTTATAATATAAAAAAATAGCATATAAAGAACTCAAACATAAAGCTACAATGAAAATACCTGAATTGTTTTAATGATTTGAACTTTTTCGAAAACTAATTAACAAAAACAAAATACACGAAACTTGTACAGTGCACGCAATCAATTGGACGTAGGTGATTCTGATTTCTGAGAACGATGTCTTGCCAACTTTGTTTTGTATTCCTCTTAATTTAAAAAAGAAAAAGAAAAACATAATGAATTTGTTTTTTTTTCTTTTCTCAATTGATTTATTTGCTTATCTATAACTACTATAAAATATTAATAACTTTTATTATGATCTGCAGATTTTTATAAAATTAGTTTTATTAGTTATTTTGGATATTTAGTAATAATTTTCGGACTATACTAGGCATATACGCGCACGATGCAGCGGAATGTAAGTAAAGAACGAATAATTAATGTTACTTTCTTATATACATGTCATTAACAATCAACCATGACATATGAATCACAACTTATGAAACCTAAACTCATAAAGATATTCAATAATTAATTATATTACAATTATTGACGAAAAAAATTATAATGATATAATTTATAATAAGAATGAAACGTATTTTACGATTATGTATTTTTAACGTGCTAACGGTGGAAAAAAATAAAACGTATGGATAGAAAACAAATTATTTCGTAGATATTCATGATATTTAATAGTACGGTTAAATTAAAAAATATTCAATATTGGACTCGTTTTGTAGGTAATGACGAGACGATTATAATGGTATAATTTGTAAAAAAATGAACGTATTTTTTCATTACATTTTTGCTAATATATGATTATTTGTGTTAATATGATAATGGTGTAAAATGAAAAATGAAAAAGTAAGGGATATAAAGTAAATTAAATAAGTAATTCTAAGTATGATAAATGTAACATTGTAAGGGTGGTAAATGTAATTATACAATAGCTTGTACAATAACCGTTTTAGTTTTTTCATTATATAGTATAGATATGTATTAAACCGTTTAAACGTAGGAGATTGTATTTTGAACAAAGAGTAATTTTTTCTTTGAGTCTTTTTAGATATATATTTTTGGATTTTTAGACTCGTAAATAAACGTTAGGTATATTATTTTAGAAATTCTGGAGATTTGATAAAACTTTACTGTAATATCTATGCCAATTTTTTTTTGTAAAAAACTAAAATAGAGAAAAAAGAAGAAGAGAATATATATAATATATATATTTAAAAAATAAATAAATAAAGTATCAAAAGTAAAAATCATTAAATTTTTTTTTACATCAAACTCTAATAACTACTCTATTTTAGAGATTTTAACATTAATTATATTATTAAAATATTTAATGTATTTAATAAAATATTATTTTTCTCTCATAAATATTTAACAATACATGGTAAAATTAAAATATTATTTTCGCTCTTAAATATTGGGTTTTAGAGAATTCTTCAAATTTGGAGGTTTCCACATTCTCTAATTATTTTTCTATTTTAGCATACATTATAACATACCTGTTAGAACAAAAGAAAAAAAAAACTCTAAAACAACTACAATCCATGGTTCTAAATAACTCGTTGTCGCGCGTTATAGCGTCAAGGCTTGGTTCTCCGCTACGTTAACTCCCGTGACTCTACTCTAAGGCTTGACTTTCATTGTAATGCATTATAGATCGTTACGTCGCGTTATGGCGCGTTACAACACGTTATTTTGTATTTGGTGTTTTTTTTAATATATAACTTGAGGGACTAATGATAATTACGTATGAGACCTAAGTGTTAAATAAACATAAAAAATAAACTTAATTAAAATAAAAAAGCCTAAATAAGGTAAATTCTTACTCTCATTCATATACACGAATTCTTCGAAAAATGGAACAAAGTAGTGAGTTGAGATTCAAAAGATTTATTCTCAATTTTGCACTATTGATATCATATTTTTATAAGCTCTATATAGTTAGTATTAGGGGTGAGCATCGGAACTGGGTACCCGCTTTTGGAACCAGAACCGCTCCGAAACTACCGGTTCCGAAACCGGAACCGATGTGATTGGTTCCGGTTTCGATTCCTAAAATACGGAACCGATTAAGACTGATTTTGGTTCTGGCTCTCATTTTTTGCAACCGATACCCGCTGGGTACCTGCCGGAACCAAATACCCGGTCCCGCTGGATACCCAGAACTGGAACCGACGGATACCCACTATTTTTTTAATTATTTTATATATTTAAAAAAACTATTACCATTTAGGTTTCTTTCACGATTCTCAAATTCACATTACACATTTACAATTTTACACGACCGCTCCTGCTTACTCCAGTGATCCATCGATTTCTCCAGGTTCCATTCCATCTCCTAATCGATTTCTGCAGCCATCTCCAATCGATTTCTCCAGT
Organism: Arctium lappa; assembly: GCA_023525745.1. Taxonomy (NCBI): domain Eukaryota; kingdom Viridiplantae; phylum Streptophyta; class Magnoliopsida; order Asterales; family Asteraceae; genus Arctium; species Arctium lappa. The sequence goes on along the minus strand of CM042050.1, from coordinate 39,759,911 downwards.
CATCTGGTTCCTCACTCTTAAAGGAGTAACTGTATCAGAAATAATATCCATAAGCTACTAACACTCATTATAGGCGTAATTAGGTTATCATTAATATGGGAAATCCCTAATAAGAGAGATTGTTGTTGTTATCACGGCAGGGAGGAAATGGGGATTCCATTTTATGGGATTTTGTATCCCAAAATGAAAAGATATGTGGATTTTAGGATCCAACAATTCTAAAAGATCGTATATATTGATTATGTGTGTGTCTCTGCATATATATATATATATATATATATAGTGGAAGGATATTTTGCAACCCACATCTTAACCGTTGGATTCATGATCGACGGTTATTTTATTTTTATTTTTCTCTTTTTTTAATTAAAAATATTGGGCCCCATATCTTTTATAACCGCCGATCATGAATCCGACGGTTAAAATGTGGGTTGCAAGGTTTGTAACATTTTTAAGGGTTGCAAATGAACCTCTCCTATGCATATATATATATTCTGCATATATATATATATATATATATATGTATATCTAATTCTGAAAACTAACTGACAGAAGAAAAAGATTATCTCATAATTCACAGATCAAATATGAACAAAAAAAGATAAAATTAGTTTAAGAGCTTGAGTTACTGTTGGTTTAATTTAACAGCTTGAGTTACTGTTGATTTAATTTAAGAGCTTAACTTAGCACAAATCTGTTGGTTTATTGACAAATGGTTTCATTATTTCACCAAATCTGTCTGTTACTCACCTTGGTTTCACATCTTGAGTACTTACAATTAATTTTTATGTCTGTTACCAACTCTGTAAAGAAATCAAGTGTTTGTAAACTGTTATGTTAATGTTTATATTTTCTTATCAGTAAACTATTATGTTAATGTTTGTTATAGATTTGGTATTAACGCCAGGTTTAATAATGGAAGTATATCCTATAGACTTGGATGAAAGTGATGCTGTTAAGCAAAGCCAAAAACCAATGCCCCAAGTCGGAGACAAAAGGAAATCCAGTGTTTGGAACCCTTACGAAGATATTAGAGATCCAAACACGGGCAATGTTGCAAAGGCAAAATGCAAGTATTGTTCCAAGTTATTGAACGGGAACACAAGTTTTTTATATGAGATGTGTGGCCCATATTTTAAACTTGATCGTTAAAGATGGATTGAATATGGTCAAGGATTCCATTAATAGTATTCGGGGAGCGGTTAGATATGTAAGGAGCTCTCCGACAAGAGGTAAGTTGTTTGACGAGTGTGCTTTAAAGTCAAAAATTCCGTGTAAGGGTTCTGTTTGTCTAGATGTGCCAACACGGTGGAACTCCACCGATATTATGTTAGATTTGTGTAACACCCTAAAATTTAGAGTAATTTAAAATTCAAAAATTTGGCAATATGACGTTTATAAATGGAGTAAACCACCCGAAATGGGTAAATATAGAATAACGTTTACAAAAACCTGTGAATGAATAATGAAATCGACAACAAAATAATCTAAACCATTTATATCTAGATTAAATTGGTTGTCAACCCAAATTCCAAAATACTATAGTCTTTTGCTCGCCAAAACTCCAATTGTATCTATCATCTCAAAAATGCCTCGACCATCCACGCTCATCACTCAGACCTTCAACGACCCACCGCTAAGTGAACCTGTTATACACGTCATTTGAGAAAAAGTGTTAGGCTTAACGCCTAGCGAGAACATACAGTTATATAAATAATTTCGGAAACAATTTAAACACGACAATAAATATCTTTTCAAAGTGTTGGGTTTATAATTGGAACAATAGCCACGTAATGACCTTGCGGTCCAAGATACATCTTGCGATGACGGGGGAGACCCGATTTTCCAAGGATTGTGGCAGAACACAAAAGTAGGCCACTTTCCGAGTTATTGAGCTCACCATACTAGGATCAAGGCCACAAACTCGCCGGCGTGTACTCAGATGTGGGGGAGGGCACCCAATGATCCTAATCATGCTCATTCTCTAGGATTTACATTTACGACCCACGACTAGTATTCGGTCCCACATAAATGTACCAAGTTGCCACCCTAGGGTCCAATGTCTCAACTAGCTACAAACAGGTTTTTAACCCAAATAGATAAGCCGACTCTATACCTATGGATCCATTAGTAATAGTCTAGACTTGTCACAATTACATTTGTGACCAACTATAATCAAACATATAATTCTTAGTACCAATCGTTTCCCAAAAATGCATTTCCTTGTATAAGTGATGCCAAGTAAACCAAAACTATTCAAGAGCCACAATGTGACCATTTTCCCCTTTTCCAAATATGGATTCTTTACAAAATACAACTTTCACGGGTCATGCCATCTTCAAGTAGTCATAGACCACAACAAAACAATCCATTTATTTTCCTTTCAAGAGTTCATTCCATCAAATATAACCCAACCATAAAATGAGAAACATAAATGTGACAACATAGGTTCCTTCAAGAAATCCACCATAAACATGCATGTAAAGCCTTATTTTATATCACATTTGATGAACCTTTTCATTTTAGTCGAGAATGAATAAAAACCCTAAAAATCTCCAAAATACAAGTTAGGTCAAAATCATTCAAACATGAATATAAACATGGAGAAGTTTAGGAGTGTAACACCCTGGATTTTCATTATATTTCTTCGTGGTATTCTTGTGTTAAGATGTTGTCGTTAGCTCCGTGTTTGGTTTGATGTTGATTTGGATTTTGTGAAGTTTGGGGGACAAGCAGTGAACTACGCGAGTTACACCGCGACTAGAGGTCGCGGCACAACCCGCGAAACCCACTGGTTGATTTAGGGTTTTTGGACACGGGCGAGTTATGCCGCGAGTTGAAGTCGCGGCATAACCCGCGTAGTTGCCTGGCCGACTTAGGGTTCAGTTTCCAAAAATATCTCATTCTCTCAAATCTCAAAATCTCTAATTCTCTCTCTCTCTTATTTCTTTTTCTCTCTTTTCATCTTTCGATCTTCAAAGTCTCGTTTGGTTGCTAGTTTTCGGTGTTTCTAGCAAGGGGTCGGTGTTTTAAGCTTCACCTCTACGTAGTGATCGTTATCTGGTTTTCCGGGTTTTATTCTGAAAACCTACCGGTGAGTTCCTACTACCATTTTACAAACTTTATACATGTCAAAACTCTTATTTGCGAAATCCGAAGTATTTCTACGGTATGATTTTATGTCCTCTACGTTTTGATATAAATGAAGTTTTTGGTGATTTTCGGGGTTCCCGATCAGTTTTGACTAAAATGACGGGTTCCGCCTTATCAGAAGTAAAATGATGTTTTACTTGCCCATGTTGGTGGCTTATTGAAAGAATGTATATAAACTGGTTTTATGATTATCTTTCTTACCAGCAGTTAGTTTGGAAAATGGCATTTTGAAATATAAAATATGTTGATAGCTATTTATCTAGCTTTGTTGGTCACATGAAATATTGTGACAAGTCATGACTATACTAGTGGATCCCTAGGTATCGAGTCGAATTATGGATGGGAAGGATATGCCCCTTCCGTTGTAGTTAGTTACATTTGATCCTCGGGGGCAACTTAGGTATGGTTATGTGAGACCGGATCCTAGCCATGGGTCAAATGTAGTCTAATGAACGAGTATGACATGGTTCCTTGGGGGCCCTCCCTCACATCGTAGTACGGACCGAAGAGTTCGTGGCCATGGTTCCATGTATTTAGCTCATAACTCGGATTTGTGGCTTACTCTGTGTTCCACTATATTCCTTGGTAAATCGGGTAATACCCGTCATCGAAATATGTGTTTTGGACCGGTTGTCCCTTTTTATCAAAGAACTGTATTTTGCATAACTAAACCTTTGAAAAGATTTACTTTGATGCATTTGAATTTATCTCTTGAGATTTATGAACTGTATGTTCTCACTAGGCTTTAAGCCTAACACTTTTTCTCAAATGATGTGTATAACAGGTTTTCCTTAGCGGTGGGTTGCCGGGGTTTTGGAGAGACGAGTTTTGAGTCTCGAGGCATTTTGAGATGACTAGTATTGTATCTGGGCATTTGTTAAGTCCCATTCTTTTGGTGAATTATGGATTGTCAACTGATGTAATCTTGATTTAGGTGTCTAGATTAGTTTGTTGATGAACCCTATATCTGTACAGGTTTTGTAAAGCCTTAAAGATTGATCCCCTTTTTGAGGAGGTTATTTTCAATACGAATGTCATCTTGCCAGGGTTTTTTTTCAGGTTTTAATTTACACTGAATTTTAGGGTGTTACAAGGAGTTAAAAAATGAAGTGTTTTGACATGCATAAAGTTTAAGAAGGGAAGTATGAACTAAATATGTGGGTTCTTTGGTTAAACCCTAGAACCTCAACTTGGAAGGAAATAGAGATGGAGATGATGATTCCCTTGAACTCTAGACTTCACAACCCTAGAATCACCATAAATGAACTAGGTCATTAAATGGAAGAGTAAATGATGTGAGGAGGATGGATTGGAGGAGTTTACCTTCAAAGAGGAGAGAAAAACAAGCTACCAACCAGTCAAAACGAGTGTCAAATGACCTAGAATTCGGAGTTGGGCCTTAAATACCCGATGAGGGTCGACGACTATGCCCATGCGACAGTGACAGTGTCACAGTCGCAGGGCAGGTCGCACCTGGCGTACCACCTGCTGTTTGTTTGGTGCGATTGTAACACAACGATAGTCACTGTGTCACAGTCGCCCGTTACCTCTCGGGCCCCGAAATTTGGCGTTTTTCGCACTAAAGGCATCCGATCCACCTTGAGGTTCAAGTTTAGATTTTTCCATGTGATAAATTCCAGATATCCTTCCCTTCTTGGAAATGATTTCGTCTTCGAAATCCGAGCTATTCGAATAAATAAGGGTATCACCGCTTCATGTCCTCTTTGGCTTCCCATGTCACGTTGGCCTCACGATGATGCTTCCATTGCACTTTGACCATTGTGACCTCTTTGTTACGCAATTTATTGGATTTCCTTTCTAAGATACCGTCGGGTTCCTCCACGCATCGGTTACCCACATCCACTTTGATCTCGGAAAGAGGAATGGCACTTTCCTCTTCCGCCAAACACTTTTAAAGGTAACAGATATGGAACATGTTGTGGATCCCACTCATCTCCGGTGGAAGTTCCAACTGATAGGCTTGCAACCCTACACGTTGAAGCACCGTGAATGGCCCAAGGAAACGGGGGCTCAACTTTCCGCGCCTCTCGAACCGGATAATGTCTTTCCAAGGTGACACCTTAAGCATCACGCGGTCACCCACTTGAAACTCCATCAGTCGCCTTTTCTTGTCGGCATAGCTCTTTTGCCGATCTTGAGCCGCTTTCAACCGTTCCCGAATGCCTTTCACTTTATCGACCGTTTCTTGCACGATTTCGGGTCCAACGAATTGCTTCTCACCCGCTTCAAGCCAACACACGGGAGTTCGGCACTTCCGCCTGTACAACGCCTCGAACGGTGCCATCCTAATACTCGAGTGGTAGCTATTATTGTAAGCGAACTCCACCAAAAGTAGGTGAGAGTCCCAACTACCCTCAAAGTCGATAAAGCAAGACCTTAACATGTAATCAAGCATTTGGATCGTTCTTTCGCTTTGATCGTCGATTTGCGGATGGTAAGCCGTACTCAACTTTACTTGCATTCCAAGCTCTTTCTACAAACCATCCCAAAAGTTCGAAGTGAACCGACTATCGCTATCCGACACAATAGACAAAGGCACCCCATGCCTCGAAACCACTTCATCGATGTAAAGATTTGCCAACTTGTCCATCGGTAGTGTCTTGTGCATGGCCAAGTAGTGAGCGCCCTTGGTCAACCGATCAATTATCACCCAAATGGTATCGTGACCTCGAAGAGTTTTGGGAAACTTAGTCATGAAGTCCATGGTAATATGTTCCCACTTCCACTCGGGAATATCTAGGGATTGAAGACTCCCATACGGTCGTTGATGCTCGGTTTTCACTTGCAAGCACGTCACAAACGCTCCACTTAGCGCGCTACATCAAGTTTCATTACCGACCTCCAACAGTGTAGCTTTAAGTCCCTGTTATACACGTCATTTGAGAAAAAGTGTTAGGCTTAACGCCTAGCGAGAACATACAGTTATATAAATAATTTCGGAAACAATTTAAATACGACAATAAATATCTTTTCAAAGTGTTGGGTTTATAATTGGAACAATAGCCATGTAATGACCTTGCGGTCCAAGATACATCTTGCGATGACGGGGGAAACCCGATTTTCCAAGGATTGTGGCAAAACACAAAAGTAGGCCACTTTCTGAGTTATTGAGCTCACCATACTAGGATCAAGGCCACAAACTCGCCGGCGTGTACTCAGATGTGGGGGAGGGCACCCAATGATCCTAATCATGCTCATTCTCTAGGATTTACATTTACGACCCACGACTAGTATTCGGTCCCACATAAATGTACCAAGTTGCCACCCTAGGGTCCAATGTCTCAACTAGCTACAAACAGGTTTTAACCCAAATAGATAAGTCGACTCTATACCTATGGATCCATTAGTAATAGTCTAGACTTGTCACAATTACATTTGTGACCAACTATAATCAAACATATAATTCTTAGTACCAATCGTTTCCCAAAAATGCATTTCCTTGTATAAGTGATGCCAAGTAAACCAAAACTATTCAAGAGCCACAATGTGACCATTTTCCCCTTTTCCAAATATGGATTCTTTACAAAATACAACTTTCACGGGTCATGCCATCTTCAAGTAGTCATAGACCACAACAAAATAATCCATTTATTTTCCTTTCAAGAGTTCATTCCATCAAATATAACCCAACCATAAAATGAGAAACATAAATGTGACAACATAGGTTCCTTCAAGAAATCCACCATAAACATGCATTTAAAGCCTTATTTTATATCACATTTGATGAATCTTTCATTTTAGTCGAGAATGAATAAAAACCCTAAAAATCTCCATAATACAAGTTAGGTCAAAATCATTCAAACATGAATATAAACAAGGAGAAGTTTAGGAGTTCAAAAATGAAGTGTTTTGACATGCATAAAGTTTAAGAAGGGAAGTATGAACTAAATATGTGGGTTCTTTGGTTAAACCCTAGAACCTCAACTTGGAAGGAAATAGAGATGGAGATGATGATTCCCCTGAACTCTAGACTTCACAACCCTAGAATCACCATAAATGAACTAGGTCATTAAATGGAAGAGTAAATGATGTGAGGAGGGTGGATTGGAGGAGTTTACCTTCAAAGAGGAGAGAAAAACGAGCTACCAACCAGTCAAAACGAGTGCCAAGTGACCTAGAGTTCGGAGCTGGACATTAAATACCCGTTGGGGGTTGGCGACTATGCCCATGCGACAGAGACAGTGTCACAGTCGCAGGGCAAGGTCGCACTTGGCGTACCACCTGCTATTTTTTTGGTGCGATTGTGACACGGCGATAGTGACCGTGTCACAGTCGCCCACACCTCTCGGGCCCCGACGGAAGGCTTTTGGTCTGCCCTGAGGTTCAAGTTTAGACTTTTCCATGCGATAAATTCCAGATATGAACATTAGGGGAATACTTAAGGCTCTTACGAAATTCCGGGTGTTACAATTTGGCTCTTAAATTTGAGAAAGCTTTTAAAAGAATGAGGCAAGAAGATCCCAATTTTGTGAAAGAACTCAAAGATGGATTCCCATCTAAAAAAGATTGGGAAAATGCTAAAGCAATATCACTTTGTTTGAAGCATTTTTACGATGCCACAAAAGGATTTTCGACACTTTATATGTTACAACTAATATGCATTTTCATTCGGTCGGTTAAATCGGTTTTTGGTTTATTCGGTTCGGTTTAATCGGTTTTTAACTTTTTTATAAATTAACTGTAACACCCGTAATTTCCTGTCTGCGAAAGCCAATCCTTTGAGAAACCCTTGATTCTGACCATAGAATTTCATCCCTTACGCCTTATCTTTTAAGCCTTATTGCGTCATGGGCGGTCTGTGCGGAAAATGGGAAGAAACGAGCCTCGGTACACTCTGGGCGATAGTGCCCTGGCGATGGTGCCCTGGGCACAATCACCGGGCACAATCGCCAGCGGGGGTGTGCCCGCGGTACATTCTGGGCGATAGTGCCCTGGCACAATCGCCGAGCACAATCGCGGTCGGCCCAGGGTCTTTTAAGAGTCGCGATTCTCAACCATTTCCCTCATTCCCACTTTCTAATTCCTTCCCTTTTCTTTCCCAAACACCAAAACCGAACCCTAACCCATTTTGATGGTTTTTCCCCTTGAACCATATGATCCTTCATCATCTAACTAGTTGGAACCTTGAACCACAAAACCTCCATCTTCATCTTCCTCACCAAGTCAATGGTTGGGAGCACGGGTTAATGTGTTGGATTGGGTGTTCTCGGAAGCCTCTTTGTCTTCAAGGGTAAGTTTTCTTGTAATAAGGCTATAAATGCTCCATTGGTGGTTTCTTAAGGTTCGATATCTCGAATCTCGGATTTGATGGTTTTTGGAGAAATTAGGGTTTTGATCTTGTTTGAGATCTTGGTATTTTTATGTTTGGAGAATGTTTCCTCATGGTTGAAAATGGTTATTTATGGGATGGAATGTGTGGATCTAGGTTTTGGAAGCTTGAGTTGAAGAGTTGGATTGGGTGCCTTCGGAAAGCTTTGGGTGGGATCTATGCTTTTGGAGGCCAATGGTTGTGGATTGAAACCTAGGTTTAACTTAACCTAGCAAGGTAAGTTCAAGTTGATTTGTGAAAACGGTGTACATGCCAAAATGGTTATTTTAAAGTGTTTTATACGAAATGGTTAACTGCTGATAAGTTTGGAGTATTTTGAAGTAAAATATGTTTTACTTGGTTATTTGTCAAAGAGTGAGTATTTTGATAACTTTTCACATTTGGTGAACTTGGGTTGCGTTAACTTCATAAAATGCTTATATGTGGGTTTTGAATGTTCTAACGAGTAAATAACATGCTTTTCACATTCATGGTGATTTTGTACGAGTAAAAGTTATTCTTATGATTTATGCACCATTGATCGTACAAATGAAGTCTATTTTGTGTTATACGCATTTTGGTACATTTGCATTTTATAAAACCTTTGGAAAATCGTTAGTCCCATTTCATGCGGAGTTTGGGTTAATCTCGTCTTTGAGATATGTGTCTTCATAAACGTTGTAAAAGACATTTCATCATTTGGAGAACCATTGATTATTGGTCAAATGGATTTTGAGCATTTTAGCTCGGTGTTGGCTTAAAAGAGTCTTGTGGACAATTGTCCGGGTTTAATGGCTCGATGTAGAGTTCCATTTTATGGTTTACATCTTAATGCATTATACTGCATGTTATTGGTAATTACAGGCTCAAGTGCTTTAGTCATTCATGAGTAGTCGTGTAATCTTAGACTGTGTTGCATTGGATCCATAGGCACGTAAGTCAGTCTTATTTGATTGTCATTTGGGTGGTACGGGGTTGGACTCCGGGACTCATGGGATATGACTTTGTCTTTACGAGTAGGCACTAAGAGTGGTTGAGTTCCGGTTGAGATATTATGACTAGGGGGTAGTCCTCTGATGGGCGTTGGAACCTTCGCCATGTGGGGCAATGCCTTCGTTGTATCCCCCGTGGGCCGAGCCTTTGGCGGTAATTCCGGTGTTGTTCGCTAAGGTCAGCTATCTCTTTGGGTGAAACTCGTCAAGAGGTCGTAGGTGCACTTGGGCTTGAGAGTCGTGAAGTGTCATGCAATCAACGTTGTTAGAGTGGCATACTTTTGTGTTCCTCCGCTCTCAACGGATACGGGTATCCCCCGTCGTCGGCCCGTTGTATTTTGGATATTTAATTGTCCATGCTTTAATATACGGATTTCATTATATTTTATGGTCGTGTGAGTATTAATCCAAGTTACAGGTTTCAACGACGTGTCAGTTGTATATGGATTGTTTTCCGTGTTTAAGGGTCGAGTATTATGTCCCGCCCGTGCCTTGGGTGTTTTGGGATATAAGGCATTATTTGCAAGTTCGTAATCGAAATATCGAACTATGACCCCATTTTGGGTGAGTTCCGGATTGCATCTTTATGCATGAAGTGTATGTTTGGGAGCATTATCTTTAAAAGCGTATGTTATGAGAAAATGTGTCGTTTCCATTTTGAAGTATATTATTTCGAAAGATCTTGCTTTAAACTGCATTCTTTCTTTTAAAGATTTATTCACTCATGTTAAAACTCTTGAGCTCACTAGGCGTTAAGCCTAACCCTTTTTATTTGTCGGCATGTGCATCAGGTTCCTGTTGGGGGTTCGGTTCTAGCAGTGCTTTGAGGAGTCGAGCTTTAGCCTTGAGCTAGAGTAAGTATTTGGAGAAGTCTTCCGCAGGTTGGAGATAGTGTCTATCCATGGGTTTAGTAGCACCCGTCTTTTCCATTGATTGTTGTATAGATGGTGTATGAGTATTGAAATTGAATCTAAATTGTGGTTGTAAATGATTCAATTATTGATGTATTTAGAAAATTTTAATTAAGTTGCTATTTCCAGATTGAGGGTGTTACAAGTTGGTATCAGAGCTTAAGTTTGAGAGAATTAGGTATTAAATTTTTGGATGCCTAGACTCAAACTAGTGTTCTTATGAGTGATTGTAAGTGAAGCTGCACATCAAGAACCTTAAGATAAGATATTTTGAAGATTGATCGAGTCGTTAGAAACGGGAGAATTGTCGAGGGTCGCAAGGATGGTCATGTACGGTACGTTCATAATAGCACCTGGCCAGTGTTATGGTGAACCTACATGTTACATGCGTGCACTTGCGCTACCCTGATATGATGACTGTTGGGGGTAGTGAGAAAGTTTTTAAGCGAGTTAGCTAAGGAAGGATTGATGTTTATATCGAGGTCACCTGGGAGTGATAGCTAAGTGTGAGGAGGTCATTAAGTTGATCCTCTTGGGTCGGAAATCTTGGTTGGATTAGATTCGTGAGTTTGTTAGACCGATTCTATTTCAAGGAGAATTCGTAAGTTTATCAAATTATTGAGTTTGTGGCTTTTAGATGTTTGATGCATCCGGATGACAATAGTATGTTGGGCTATTGGGAAGTGTAGTCCTATGATGCCAAGTGCCGATCAAATTCATACACTAAATTTATTTCTGAAATAAATTTGCATAAATTGTTTCTTATGTTCGTAAAACAAAAGGTGGTTTATCTCGTAAAGTTTTGGTAAAGCATTTAACACGCATCAGGTTTGAAACTGTGAGCTTAAGCATACTTGAATTGTTCTGTTACACGTAATTGCGAATTTTTATCAAAAGTCTCCTTATGCACGTCTCGTGTGTAATGTTAATTTCGGATATTGTAATATCGATGTTTTAAGGTCATTTGGGTATTGGGCAAGTAACTATGAGATTTTAACCTAGACATTGGATCGCCTCCACGTATGTTGATGGTTTTAAAGGAAAGGTTAATCCCACGTTTTGAGTCAGAATTTCTTGAGGATTTTAGTTGCGCGAGTTTGTTAAATTTCATGAAGTGTGGTTTGCGGTGTCCTTGTTGCGTGAGTTTTAATTTTGCTCCATGTTAACTTGCGGGTTATTTGGCGTCGTGTCCCATGTGAATTTGGTTAAAGGGGTCAATCTACCTTTTAGTGCATTAAAAGAGGAAACTCTTAAAAACTTAATGTTTTGCCATATTGCCGTCTTACACTCTTGATTGAGAAATGAAAATTTGACACTGCATGATTTTAACATTATTGAGTTTTGCGAAAATTCAGTGGGATTTATGGTATCTCATCTTACGTCATTTTGTGTCGCGTAAATAATTTCGGGATCATGTACTGGTGCATCATGGTGTAGGTTATTTTATGAATATTGTTAATTGATGTCGTTGTGGTTTCTATCTGGTCAAGTGTGTTCATTTGTATGACTCAAAGCTTTAAACTCGGTTTGAAACTTATTCGCATTTCCATCTCTTACCTGGCCTTGGGAAAGTAAACTGTTGCATATGGGGCTGGTGATACTTTTGTGCTGCAACGTTTTTTTTGAGGAAGAGTTTTAAAGTTTAAATTGTGATTTTCTCTTTTGGGAATGGTACGATAGTTTTTGCACGCGTCGTAATATAGGAACCTATTTTCACGTATAGTATAAATTATTGCCTATGTTTTATTACTGTCTTTATTAACGTAAGTATTGAACAAATGAATTTTGGGAATGATTTCATAGGCGTTGTGTTAATGTTCAATTTTGAAACCTATCGACTGAACGGTAGTATATTTTACCGCACGTTTAATCGTTAAAAAGCTTGTGTACTTGAAAGTTTTGTAAATTTCAAATTGGCATATTGGTTTAAAAATCTTGAACTCATCAAGCCTATGGACTTAAACTCCTGGCATAAGAGCGGTTGTACTTAGGGACTAAGGAATGTCCTTGGGATTTGAAGCATCGGATGATCCGTCTTGCGGTCAGTCTTGGATCTTGGGCTTCAATGATGATTTGGTGCGCCCGATTAATGGAAATAGCAGACTTAAGTTTTCCCGGTTAATTAAAGGGGTGACTTTACGCTTCGGTGATCATGCGAGTTGAAGTTTTAGGTAATTATTGGCGATTAGATTGGGTTTCGTTTTGGTGGTTTGCTCGTCAGTGTGGCACCTTGGTCTATGTGGTTGGTGTACCATCCTAGCGAGTCCGCGATCAAAGGAAAGTTTGGTGATCTGTCTGCTAGAGATGTAAGATTTGAAATTTTGGCTCTCTGTTAGGTGTCAACCTTGGTGCGACAATCCGCTTGGAATAGAATCTTGGGCGAGATGTCCACGTTGTCGAGGTCACCGTTTAGTCCTAAGCGTCGACTTGTTTTCTTGAGGACAATGGATCTTGGAATGGATGCATGTAACCCGGTTGGATTGTGGAAAATAGTGACCTTTCGGTAATGGATATTGAAAGGAGTTTGGGTATTGAGGATTGAGTATCGATGTGCCCAAGCATTCCTGTGGGCTGTGGTGATAAGGAAGTTACTTTAGAAATGTTGTGAGATTGGTGTTGGGTCGGAGTTGAGTGACAGTCAAACCTATGTTAACCGGTTGCATGAAGGACGTTTTGGTGCGCCTTAGAAGAATGTCTTTATAGATATTAGGAGTGGATCAGTAGGAATCTGATGATTCATGGGAGTTTGGTTGCCATCTTTGACGTTGGGTTCGGATCCGTGATGCTCCGAAGGGAATTGATTTGGCGAAATGTTGAGGTCACGAACTACCCTAGAGGTAGTAATTGTCACTCTAAGGTTGGGAGACGACCGTAACCTTGTAGGTAAAAGGTTACTTTGAAGAATTAAGCGTTCGCTCGGTTATGAGTATAATGTGCCCAAGAGGGGCAGCATATGTGTGTATCAGTACAAAGGTCTTGATAGCGGGTTAAGGTCAATCTTCCTGCGGGTGAGATTTCATGGGAACATAGATTTCGAGGACGAAATCATCCTAAGGTTGGGAGGATTGTAACACCCGTAATTTCCTGTCTGCTAAAGCCAATCCTTTGAGAAACCCTTGATTCTGACCATAGAATTTCATCCCTTACGCCTTATCTTTTAAGCCTTATTGCGTCATGGGCGGTCTGTGTGGAAAATGGGAAGAAACGAGCCTCGGTACACTCTGGGCGATAGTGCCCTGGTGATGGTGCCCTGGGCACAATCGTCGGGCACAATCGCCAGCGGGGGTGTGCCCAAGGCACTATCGCCGGGCACAATCGCGGTCGGCCCCAGGGTCTTTTAAGAGTCGCGATTCTCAACCATTTCCCTCATTCCCACTTCCTAATTCCTTCCCTTTTCTTTCCCAAACACCAAAACCGAACCCTAACCCATTTTGATGGTTTTTCCCCTTGAAGAACACTAGCAGTAGTAACTCTGAATCAGCAGCATTAACCATACTTGGTAAATTCTTCAGTTCCCAACAATCTCCCCCTAACTTGACTTTTAGGAAAAGAAGTCAAGTTCTTCAGATATTCTTCAAGATGCTCCCAAAACTTCATGATGTCCTACATTCCTGTATTTGCATCCAATCCCAAACTCTGATTGATTGTTCTTTGAATCAAGTATTTAGCCATCTCTGAATCTGGAATGCATCCTAGCTTTTTCTTCAGCATGGCATGAAGCTTTAATCTGCTATGATTATACACTCTATCCACTAGGAAGTATTCAGTATGATTCAGATCCAAAGTCACTGTATATACTCCACTAGTTTCATATAGAGTCCAACTGTTGACTGACTTGAAGACATTCTTGATCACATGCTCTACTTCTTCAGGTTTGAACATCATACACAGATACTCCATTACCAGTTTTGTAATTGAAATCTCTGGAGCTTTTAGTAGATCTGCATACAACTTCATTCCTATTTCAAACATCTCTTCAATATCTGACCTAGAGCATGTTCTGACAATTTTTGCCCAAGTGTTGAACACCTCATACTTTTCATCCTTCCTTTTCAGTCTTATGTATTCCTTTCCATCCACAGTCAATGTATCCCAGTGAATGACCTCAGGAGGCTTTATCCCAACAGGTTCTGCTGAAATTGGTTCAGGAACTTTGTCCATCACTACCATATACAAATTCACATCATCTGAGTTTGATGGCTCTTTCTGTTTAGATGACTCAGGTGCCTCTTCTTCTTCAGCAACCTTCTCAGCCTCTCCTTCAGCTATTCTAGGCTTTTTGATTGACTTTCTCCTAGCCATCATCTTTGTTCTCTTTAAAGTCCTTAGACTTTCCCCCAGAGTGGCCTCTTTCTTAGGGGGTGTTTCTTGCTCATCTGGAAATGGCTTTTGAAAATCAAAGTCATTATTTTCTTTCATTCTCTTCTCCATCTCCACCCTAGCAGTTTCATTTCCCTGAAGCTTTCTCATCTCTGAATCATATAGCTCTTTAATCTTCTCAAAAGACATCTTTGAGAACATCTCCTTTTTGACTCCTACAGCACCTTTGAGAAATATAATCATCTTGTTTCTCTCTTGGGTACCTAGGAAAGTCTTTGAGGGTTGTCTCTTCTTTACAACTGTTTTCACCACTGATTTCTTCATAGTTGCAGCTTTCTTCTGTGCAATTTCAGTTGCCAGACTCAGTTGATAAGCTTCATTTAGTTCAGCAGCTAGAGCCTTTGCCATCTCCCTGTCCTTTTCCACCTGAACTCTTTCTTCCTTTTCAATATCCTCTTGCATCTTCCTGGCTAAGGCTTCATCTGATTCAACTAACCTTTGCTTCTTGACTGGTTGATCAGATTCCACCATCTTTGCTTTTCCTTTGTCTTTGCTCATTGCCTTCTTACTGTTATCTTTCTTGATCACTTCACCTTGTTCTTTGATGATTACTCCTTTGGTCTTTGAAGTGACCTTGGGAGTATCATTCTTGGCTTTAAGTAAGGTTTATGCAATCTCAAGATCTGTCAATACTTCTTTCACTGTTTCTGCTGCTTTATTTATGTCAGCAGTAATAACCGTTTCTGCTTCCTGCTCCCCCTCAACATCAAATTTCTCTCCATCAAGCTCCCCCTCTCTTGTGGCTTCTTCCATGTTGATCTCCCCCTTTTTGGGAGCATCATTCTCAGATTTCCTTCTCCTTAACTGAAATTGTTTTCTCTTCTTCCTCTGTACCAGACTGATCACCATCTTCTTCAGCTTAGCAATCTGTACTTGTTGTGACAGAATTACTAGCTTCATTTCTTCTAACTCTTTACCTTGTTTGATGACATCTTGGTTGATGTTACCCATTGTCTCCATCAATTCATCATAGTTATATATGTCCTCACCTTCTCTAGGAGTGTTACCCCCTATTGAAGGATCATTGGATCTTTTATTAGTGGATGTCTTCTGCCTAGCAGAAGCACTATCCACCCCCGTGGTTTCTTGGCACCAGGGACCTTCGAATGATTGCTCATTCAAAGTTGCCATGGGGGAGGTCTTATTGATGTTACCACTTTCCTCCTCTGTGCTAGCAGGAGTAGTGGCAGCCTCATCACCCATATGCTCAACCTCCTCCTCAGAGAGCACCTCATTGGGGTTGGGAGACACCACTGTGGTTTTCCTATGGATATTCCCTAAAGGAGAATTCTCCTTTAGAGGGCTTAAAGGCTTGGGGGTTGATGGTACAAGAAGGGAAGGAGCCTTCTTTACCTGTTTCCTCTTGTATGTTTGGGTGATAGGAGAGGTTGGTTTTTCAAGAAGGGACTGGGGGATAGGTTTTGAGAGGGAAGGTTGGGATTGGCTAGCAGTAGGATGGTCTAATGGGGGCCTTGACCCTGCTGCCATACCTTCATTGGTTTGGGACACCACCATCATTGTATAGAACAATGGGGTGTCAACTCCTTCAGAGTCCCCAACAGATCTTCTCATATTTGAGAAAACCTTGCCTTTGGGGGGTTTAGGTACATATACCCCAACAGGTTGAGGTATATCCGTCAATTCATGAGTAATAACTTCTTGGACAAACCTGGGGTACATAAAGAAGCTCTTTTTGTTTCCCATGTTTGAGACAAGATCACTGAAAATCATTTTGGAAAAGTTATACTTTCTGGCAGTGGCTAAGCACACCAAAGCATAAGCAATGGTGCTGCTGAACTCACTCCATCCAGTAGTCTTTTTGGAGATGCAGTGCATAAGAGAATGGACAAAGAAACGCCATTGGGGTGAAAATTTGGCTTTAGAGAATTTGAAAACACCCAATGGGCCTCCATACCCCATTCTTGTAAGAGAAGAGAACAATTCATCATTTGGGATAGAAGTTATACCAGAGGCATCGTCTAGACGTAGACTGATGCGAATAACTTCTTCAGTAACTGTTAAGGGTTTGTCACATACCCTTGTCTTGATCATTTGCACACCATTCTCAGCAACAATGGTGGCATTAGCCCAGAATTGCCTTTGATGCTCGATGTAGATTGTAGGAGATACAGTAAGAGCATGAGCAATATGGCCTGACTTGAGGAAATCCACTATTTGATGAAATCCTGCAGCTTGCTTTGGCTTTTGGAGCATCGCGATCTCATTGTGCTCGTCGATGAATGCCATGGATGCCATTGAACTAGGAAGTTTTTGCCTGAAAGACTTGGTACTTGAGAGAAAAAGGTTTAGAGTGCAAGTGAACAGTATGCAAAGAGTCGTTATGAACGTTTAGGCGGGCAAAGAGTATTTATAGTATTCGGGACATAAGCAGTATTAACCTAGAGCAGTATTAACTGACAAGCAGTATTAACCGCGAGCAATATTAACTACTAGCAGTATTAACTGACTAGCAGTATTAACCGCGAGCAGTATTAACTACTAGCAGTATTAACTGACTAGCAGTATTAACCGCGAGCAGTATTAACTACTAGCAGTATTAACTGCAAGCAGTATTAACTACTAGCAGTATTAACTGCGAGCAGTATTAACTAACTAGCAGTATTAACTGCGAGCAGTATTAACTACTAGCAGTATTAACTACTAGCAGTATTAACTGCGAGCAGTATTAACTACTAGCAGTATTAACTAACTAGCAGTATTAACAGAGCCCTGGCAGTATTAACCATACTTACTCTTTGAAGCTTGAGCGAAATTGAGTACTGCTATTTCTGCCCTGCAAAGGAAGATTAGTAACACTAAGAATCCATAATATTCAGGTTTTTAAACACTTTTTGAGAAGATGCTTAGTCAGAGTTGATCATTCCCACACTTGTTACCAGGAAAGTGAATCTACCCACATCAAAAGCTTTGGTGAATAGATCAGCAAACTGGTTGTCAGTATGAACTTTTACAACTTGAATCAGTTTCTTTTCATTACAGTCTCTAATAAAGTGATACCTGATCTCAATGTGCTTTGTCTTAGAGTGCTTGACAGGATTATTCACAATGCTGATAGCACTGCTATTATCAATAAAAATGGGAGTGTGTAGAAAGGTTACCCCATAGTCCAGCATTTGATTCTGAATCCATAAGACTTGAGAACAGCAACTTGCAGCTGCTATGTACTCTGCCTCTGTTGTAGATGTGGACACTGTGGTTTGTTTCTTGCACTGCCATGAAACTAGTCTAGCACCCAAAAACTGACATCCTCCAGAAGTAGATTTTCTGTCCAAGTTTGCCCCACCTAGATCACTGTCTGAGTATGCTATTAGGTCAAAGGGTGAGTCATGAGGATACCAAAGTCCCAATCTGGGTTTCCCTTTGAGATATCTGAATATCCTCTTAACAGCTTGAAAGTGAGATTGCTTTGGCCTAACTTGGAATCTTGCACAAACACAGACTGGAAACATTTTATCTGGCCTTGATGCTGTGAGATACATGAGAGAGCCAATCATGGATCTATAATGATGCACATCCATATCCTCCCCCTCAAGATCTGCTGTTATCTGTTTGTGTGTCTCCATAGGTGTGCTGGCAGGTTTTGATTCTGAGAAACCAAACTTGGTTAGAATGTCCTGCACATACTTGGATTGACAGATGAAGATACCATCTGACTTCTGTTGAACTTGGAGTCCAAGGAAGAAAGTAAGTTCCCCCATGGAACTCATTTTAAACCTTTGATGCATTAGGTCCTCAAACTCCTTGCACATGCTGTCTCTTGTGGATCCAAAGATAATGTCATCAACATAGATTTGGACCAGCAAGATCTCCTTCTTCTTTCTCTTGATAAATAGAGTCTTATCAATGACTCCTCTTTCAAAGCCATTTTCCAAGAGATAGGATGACAGAGTGTCATACCATGCTCTTGGAGCTTGATGCAGTCCATAAAGAGCTTTCTTCAATTTGTATACCCTGTCTGGATAGCTTGGGTTTTCAAACCCTGGTGGTTGACAGACATATACCTCTTCTTCAATTGAGCCATAGAGAAAAGCACTTTTTACATCCATTTGATAGACTTTGAAGTTCATGTAAGAAGCATAGGCTAGGAATAATCTGATTGCTTCTATCCTAGCCACAGGTGCAAAGACTTCTTCATAATCTATACCCTCTTCTTGAGTATACCCTTGAGCCACCAGCCTTGCTTTGTTCCTTATGACAATTCCTCTTTCATCTCTCTTGTTTCTGAAAATCCACTTTGTGCCAATTGCTCTGTGACCTTTAGGAAGGTCTACTAGATCCCATACATTTTGTAGCTTGAACTGTAACAGTTCTTCTTGCATTGCTTCTATCCAGCTGGATTCTTTCATAGCATCATGTGCCTTTTTAGGCTCAAGCTGGGATAGAAAACAAGAAAGCACTGTATGCTGTTGATCTTTCATTTCTTGAAGCCTGCTTTGATGTCTAGTCATCATAGGAGAAGATATATCTCCTATTACCAGCTGTGGAGGATGATTCTTTTGAACTCTGGTGTTATGACTAGGTTCTTCATTGAGTTCTACCTCTAGATGAGAGTCATTCAACTCAACTGAAGTGTTTTCAGCAGCCACTTCTGATTCTTTATTCTCTTGGGTCTCCTCATCTCTATTTTCTTCTTCACTCTGACTTGATCCAGCAGATGGTTCCTTGGCACAGTCTTCAACAGAATCCACTGTGGGTATGGGAAAGATCACAGATTTAGGTATAGTTTCTTGAACTTGTGTAGTCCCTGATCCTCCACATCCTGAACCTGCATAATCATCACTGCTGAAACCAAAAGAGTTAGTTAGTGAATCAATGTCAAATGGCCACTGAGGACCAGACCCAATAGGATTTGGTGTGTTCTCATTGCATTTGACATTGTCACTTTCTTCAATTATTCTAGAAGAAGAATTAAACACTCTGTAGGCCTTACTCTAAGATGAATAACCAACAAGAAATCCGTCATCTGCTTTGCTATCAAACTTACCTAAGTGAGTTTTGGTATTGAGAATGGTACAAGGACACCCAAAAGGTTTGAAAAATCCAATAAAGGGTTTTCTTTTATTTAAAAGCTCATAGGGAGTCTTGTTCTTTTGCTTGACCACTAGAACTCTGTTTTGGACATAACAAGCAGTATTAACTGCTTCAGCCCAGAAGGTAATTGGCAGCTTTGAATCAGCCAACAGAGATCTAGCAGCCTCTATTAGTGTTCTATTTCTCCTTTCAGCAACACCATTCTGTTGAGGAGTCCTAGGAGCACTATATTGTTTCTCAATGCCTTTTTCCTCACAAAAGGTGTTTAGATCAAGATTTTTAAACTCAGTCCCATTATCTGATCTAATGATTTTTACTTTTTGATTAGTTTGGTTTTCAATTCTTAGGATAAAGGATTTGATCAGTCCACTTGTCTCATCCTTAGTCCTTAGAAAATATACCCAAGTAAATCTTGAGTAATCATCAACAATAACCAAGCAGTAAGATTTCTTGCCAATACTCATAACATTTGTAGGACCAAACAGATCCATATGCAATAACTGGAGACAAGAAGAAATAGAGTTTATCTCTTTGGTCTTATGAGAAGTTTTGTGCTGTTTGCCTTTAAGACATGCAACACAATGATCATCACATGAAAATACTTTGGAAGGTAAACCTCTTACAAGATTGTTTTTAACCAGTTTGTTCATAGTTTTGAAGTTCATGTGACACATCCTTCTGTGCCAAAGAGATGATTCATCTATAGAAGCTTTTGAAACAAGACAATTTAGAGATGAATCACTATCAACATTGTCCATATCTAGACAATAAACATTGTCCTTTCTTGGAGTTCTAAGTAGTATCATGCTTTCATCAACTACCTTGAACCCTGGAGCAAGGATCATACACTCAGTATTTGTAAATAATATACTATGTTGTTTGTCACAAACCTGTGATACACTTAACAGGTTGTACTTCAACTGATCAACATAGTAGACATCCTCAAATGTCATCTTACCTTTGGTGACATTACCTTTTCCACTTATCTTACCACCAGTAAGATTATCTCCAAATGCAACATGTCCTCCATTGATATGCTTGAAATCCTGTAGGCATGACATGTTACCTGTCATGTGCCTAGAGCAACCACTATCAACATGCCATATGCTCTTTCCCTTGAGCTGTTGGTTGCCCTGCACATAAAATAAATCAGTTAGTATGAATTAGGAACCCAAGCCAAAGTGGTCTTGGGTACCCCTTTCTCATCAACATACTTGCATTCTTTCTTGACAAGATTTTTGAACTTTAACTCCTCATTCTTGGAGTACTTTGTCACAATAATAGGCTTGGAAACATTTTTGCTAGAAGTAGTACTGGTTTTAGAAGTACTAACTGCCTTAGCAGCACTTGCATGCTTAGCAGTACTAACCTTGTTAGCAGTAGTAACTGTGTTAGCAGCAGTAACTGTGTTGGCAGTACTAACAGAGTTAGCAGTATTAACATTTACAGAAGTACTAACATTGCTAGCAGCAGTATTGCTTCTAGCAGTACTATCACTGTTAGCAACATTATTTGTAGTAGCAGCACTAACAGTTTTAGTACATTTTGGAATCCACATCTTGACATTATCTTTCACATTCTGTTTCTTCATGTGGCTTTTAGTTTTAACAACTTTCTTAGCCACATGGTTCTTTTCTTTCTTCCTATAACCAAAGGATTTTTGAGTAGGTCTTTGAAAATTCATCCTTTGGTTCATAGGATTAAAGTAGCAGTATTTGGCAATGTAGTTCAGCTTTCCACAGATAAAACAGGGTTTTGGTCTATTAATTTTTTCAGATAAACCCCTTGTTTTTGTGCCCATTGATTGTTCAAGTTTCTCTGATTTCCCCTTGGTTTATCATGTTTTTGGGGCTCAGATTTATTGCATGCACACTGCTTGCAAGGGATAGGGTTCACAACAGTGGTCTGCTTATAGTGAACCTTCTTGTTCTTTCCCTCAGTCTTTTCTATCTCTTTGGACTTGATCCAGTGCTTTCCACATCCCTCATTGGTGATTATGTGGTTTTGTATAGGAATCTCACCATTCACAGTATTGTCCTTATCATTGACAACTTCTTTCTCAGTGTTATCCTTAACAACCACTTTATCTAAGGGATCTATCTCAGTTGCTCCCTTAGGTAGATCCTTCCTATCCATTGTTTCTAACAAATCTGAACTAGGAGGGATGTAGTTGTTGTTATAGGGTGGTGGTGTGGTATTGTACCCTATTCCTCTTCTCAGTTTATCATGAATTTGAGTTTGTAACAAAGAATCCATAGCTTTGGAAGCATTAGAAAACTTTTCTACATCAAGTTTGACTTTAGCTAGCTCTCCTCTTAGCTTTTCACTCTCTTCTTTAGATCTGGTCAGTTGAAGCTCTAAGTCCTTCTTCTCCCACTTCCAGTAATTTGTGTCATAAGAGTGTTGAAGCTCATTAGCTTGAAAACCCTTAATCTGCTCTTCAAATCTCTCAACAATCCTCACATAATCTTTTATGTCTTTTTCCAATCTCTTAAGGTCATCACTCATGTTCTGGTTGTGATCCCTATACCTTTTAACAGTGTTAATGCAATTTTGAGTACAAAGATTGGAAGTTACCTCTGTTGGGAGATCGGACACCTCTGCCATTAGAGCTTGATTCTGGATGGCCTCTTCAGCTTTATCACTTCAATCAAACCCCATACCTTGTTGAGAGACAAGGGCTTGTGCAGAGTTTCTGTTATTGTTTAAGCTTCCAGATTGAGCTTGTTGGTGGTTGTTATTCTGAGCCATTCCACTTCTGCATTCTCTAGCAAAGTGTCCCTTTTGATGGCATTTGTAGCATTCCACCTTAGACTTGTCAAATCCTGCTCCATCTTCTCTTCTTTGGGAGAAGTTGTTCCTCCCAGTTCTTTTGATGAACTTTTTAACTCTCATGGAGAGCATGGCCATCTGCTATTTAATGTCCATCTCTTCAAGATCATCTGGATGGAGTTGTTCCAAGTCATCATTAATGAGAGAAGAGTTTCCATGACTTGCCAGAAAGGCCTAAAACTGTTGGGAACTGAAGATTCTATCAAGTGTGGTTAATGCTGCTAGTACAGAATTACTACTGCTGATTACTACTGCTAGTTCAGAGTTAGTACTGCCAGAGTACTTTGAAGATTAATACTGCTGAGTATTACTACTGCTAGTAGAATTAATACCGCTAGTCAAAGTTAGTGCTGCTTGAACAAAGTTAGTACTGCTTAGCAAGTTAGTACTGCTTAGTAGTTAATGCTGCTAGAAGAAGTTAATGCTGCTGAGCATAATTAGTGCTGCTTAAGAGATTCGAATGGAAAGAATGACAGCTGGATATTCTGAAGATACATATGGAAGCTTAGAGATATACATGGAAGATATACTGAAGATTTGTTTATTCTTTGTAATTATCTTTTGATTAGTATATGTATAGAATGTATAGAATAGATAGAATTAATTTTTTTGATTATTAGAAGTTCTAGAGAAAAATCAACCTCAAGGCATAGATCCTAATTCTAGAGAAGTAGAATTCGTATTGGTGAGCCTGTTCATCAATATTGAGGTTGAGTGTGTAATCTTGTAGCTTCAAGCATTCAATACAAGTTTACAAGTTATTGATCTTATACTGTTATTGATTTACTGTTTTATTGAATATCAAAGTGTTATTCCGCAACTTCTTTGATATTGTTTCTGAGAATTAATTCTTGTTGAGAATTCGATCCTAACAAGTGGTATCAGAGCAAGTGTATTCTCAGAAACATTCATTCAACATCTATCAATGGCTAAAGAATCAGAATCGACAAGCACTGCCATTCCCACTGAGGTAACATCTAATCTTTGCTCTAAATACTGTATTGAAACCGTTCAAAGGTACAGGGATCACAATCAGGGTATGTGTGATGATCTTAAAAGATTAGAGAGAGATATAAAAGACTATGTAAGAATTGTTGAGAGCTTTGAGGAACAGATTAAAGTTTTCCAAGCCAATGAACTTCAACATTCTTATGATACAAATTACTGGAAGTGGGAGAAGAAGGATCTAGAACTTCAGTTGAAAAAGTCTAAAGAGGAGAATGAGAATATAAAGAGTGAGTTTGAGAAAGCAAAGCTGGATATTGAGAAATTTTCCAATGCTTCTAAAGCAATGGACTCTTTGCTCCAAACTCAAATCCATGACAAACTTAGAAGAGGAATAGACTATAACACCACACCACCACCATACAATAACAATTATATCCCTCCTATATCAGACCTGCTAGAGACCAAGGAAAGGAAGGAATTGCCTGTTGGAGCCACTAAGGTAGATCCTTTAGACAAAGTGGTGGTTGAAACAGACTCTGAAGAAGAGAGCTCTAGTGAAAAGAGTAAGGAGAACACTGTGAGTGGTGAGATTCCTCTAGAAAATAACATTATCACCAATGAGGGATGTGGAAAGGCTTGGATAAAGTCTAAGGACATAGAAAAGACTGAGGGAAAGTCTCAGAAGGTCCATTATAAGCAAACCACAGTTGTGAATCCTGTCCCTTGCAAACAGTGTTCTTGCAATAAATCTGAGCCCCAAAAACATGATAAACCAAGGGGAAATCAGAGAAACTGGAATAATCAGTGGGCACAAAAACAAGGGGTTGATTTGAGTAAAATCAATAGACCAAAACCTTGTTTTATCTGTGGCAAATTGAATCATCTTGCCAAACACTGTTATTTCAACCCTATCAACCAAAGAGTCACTTTTCAAAGAAAACCAGAAAACTCTTTTGGTTATAGGAATAAAAGAAGGAATCAATTGGCTGAGAACATAGCACCTTTAAAGTCTCATGCTCAGAACAAGTTTGCTAATACAAAGAAAAATGCTCCAAATAAGCCAAGGAGTAATTTAAAGACAAAGAAAGCAAACAACTTTGTTCAAGTTTGGGTTCCAATTGTAAAGAAACCTGTTAGTACTGCCATCCCAGATAGTACTGCTAACAGAAATAGTGCTGCTGCAACAAATACTACTGCTAGCAAGGATAGTGCTTCTACTAGTATTAATGTTGCAAAGCCTATAATCTTGACAAAGTATTCCAGCCATGAGATTCCTAAACAACTCATCTAGACCAAACTGACAGATTATATAAATGAGAAAGGTCAACCCAAGACAACTTTGGCTTGGGTTCCATCCAAGACTAACTGAGTTATCAAGTGTGCAGGGCAACCAATAGCTCAAGAGGAAGAGCATTTGTCATGTAGATAGTGGTTGCTCTTGGCACATATCTAGTAACATGGACTGCCTTCAAAGCTTCAAAAGGTTTGATGGAGGACATGTTGCTCTTTGTATGCTACTCCAGATGGAGGTAAGTTCAAAGGTAAGACAAGTGGAAAATTAAGAGATGGAATAAAAGGGTGAGGTACAAAAGAAAGGTTATGGACAACTCAAGCTTAAAAGGTGTAAGTGCAGTTAATACTGCTAGTGGTTAATACTGCTCTCAGTTAATACTGCTAGCGGTTAATACTGCTAGTTAGTTAATACTGTTCGCGGTTAATACTGCTAGTTAGTTAATACTGCTAGTGGTTAATACTGCTCGCAGTTAATACTGCTCACAGTTAATACTGCTAGTTAGTTAATACTGCTGGTAGTCAATACTGCTCGCGGTTAATACTGCTAGTTAGTTAATACTGCTCGCGGTTAATACTGCTAGTTAGTTAATACTGCTCGCAGTTAATACTGCTCACAGTTAATACTGCTAGTTAGTTAATACTGCTGGTAGTCAATACTGCTAGTTAGTTAATACTGCTCGCGGTTAATACTGCTAGTTAGTTAATACTGCTCGCGGTTAATACTGCTAGTTAGTTAATACTGCTCGCAGTTAATACTGCTCGCCGTTAATACAGCTAGGTAGTTAATACTGCTCTAGGTTAATACTGCTTATGTTACAAATACTATAAATACCCTTTGCCCGCCTAAACGTTCATAACGACTCTTTGCATATTGTTCACTTGCGCTCTAAACCTTTTTCTCTCAAGTACCTAGTCTTCCAGGCAAGAACATCCCAGTTCAATGGCATCCATGGCGTTTATCGACGAGCACAATGAGATCGCAATGCTACAAAAGCCAAAGCAAGCTGCAGGATTTCATCAAATTGTGGATTTCCTCAAGTCGAGCCATATTGCTCATGCTCTTACTATTGCTCCTACAATCTATATCGAGCATCAAAGGCAGTTCTGGGCTAATGCCACCATTGTTGCTGAGAATGGTGTGCAGATGATCAAGACCAGGGTGTGTGACCAACCCTTAACTGTTTCTGAAGAAGTTATTCGCATCAGTCTACGTCTAGACGATGCTTCTGGTATAACTTCTATTCCCAATGATGAATTGTTCTCTTCCCTTACAAGAATGGGGTATGGAGGCCCATTGGGTGTTTTCAAATTCTCTAAAGCAAAATTTTCACCCCAATGGCGTTTTCTTGTTCATACCTTGATGCATTGCATCTCTAAAAAGACTACTGGATGGAGTGAGTTCAGCAGTCCCATTGCTTATGCTTTGGTCTGTTTGGCTACTGCCAGAAGGTACAATTTTTCAAAAATGATATTCAGTGATCTTGTATCAAACATGGGAAACAAAAAGAGTTTCTTTATGTACCCCAGGTTTGTTCAAGAAGTTATTACTCATGAATTGACGGATATACCTCAACCTGTTGGGGTATATGTACCTAAACCCCCCAAAGGCAAGGTTTTCTCAAATATGAGGAGATCTGCTGGGGACTCTGAAGGAGTTGACACCCCATTGTTCTCTACAATGATGGTGGTGTCCCAAACCAGTGAAGGTATGGCAGCAGGGTCAATGCCCCCATTAGACCATCCCACTGCTAGCCAAGCCCAACCTTCCCACTCAAAAACAATTCCCCAGTCCCTTCTTGCAAAACCAACCTCTCCTATTACCCAAACTTACAAAAGGAAACAGGTAAAGAAGGTTCCTTCCCTTCTTGTACCTTCATCCCCCAAGCCTTTAAGCCCTCTAAAGGAGAATTCTCCTTTAGAGAATATCCATAGGGAAACCAAAGGGGTGTCTCCCAACCCCAAGGAGGTTCTCTCTGAGGAGGAGGAAGAGCATATGGGTGATGAGGCTGCCACTACTCCTGCTAGCACAGAGGAGGAAAGTGGTAACATCAATAAGACCTCCCCCATGGCAACTTTGAATGAGCAATCATTTGAAGGTCCCTGGTGCCAAGAAACCATGGGGGTGGAAAGTGCTTCTGCTAGGCAGAAGACTTCCACTTATAAAAGATCCAATGATCCTTCAATAGGGGGTAACACTCCTGGAGAAGGTGAGGACAGCTATAACTATGATGAATTGATGGAGACAATGGGTAACATCAACCAAGATGTCATCAAACAAGGAAAAGATATAGAAGAAATGAAATTGGTAATCTTGTCTCAACAAGTGCAGATTACCAAGCTCAAGAAATTGGTGATGAAACTAGTACAGAAACAGAAGAAGAAAAATTTTGTGCTAAGGAGAAGGAGATCTGAGAAGGATGCTCCCAAAAAGGGGGAGATCAACATGGAAGAAGCAACAAGAGAGGGGGAGCTTGATGGAGAGAAATTTGATGTTGAGGGGGAGAAGGAAGCAGAAACAGAAAGAAATTCAGTACAACTAGAAGCAGAAACTGTTAGTGCTGCTGAAACCTTACAAGCAGCAGTAACAGAGTTATCACCAACAGAAATTGAAGTAGCTGAAATGCTAATCAAAGCAAAGAATGACACTCCCAAAGCAAAGGGAGTGGTCATAAATGAAGGGGGAGATAAGAAATCAGAACAGAAAGACATGGCTACAGAAGCAAAGAATAAGGGAAAAGCAAAGATGGTGGAATCTGCTCAACCTGTCAAGAAACAAAGGTTAGTTGAATCAGATGAAGCCTTAGCCAGGAAGATGCAGGAGGATATTGAAAAGGAAGAAAGAGTTCAGGTGGAAAAGGACAGGGAGATGGCAAAGGCTTTAGCTGCTGAATTAAATAAAGCATATCAGAGTTATCACCAACAGAAATTGAAGTAGCTGAAATGCTAATCAAAGCAAAGAATGACACTCCCAAAGCAAAGGGAGTGGTCATAAATGAAGGGGGAGATAAGAAATCAGAACAGAAAGACATGGCTGCAGAAGCAAAGAATAGAGGAAAAGCAAAGATGGTGGAATCTGCTCAACCTGTCAAGAAACAAAGGTTAGTTGAATCAGATGAAGCCTTAGCCAGGAAGATGCAGGAGGATATTGAAAAGGAAGAAAGAGTTCAGGTGGAAAAGGACAGGGAGATGGCAAAGGCTTTAGCTGCTGAATTAAATAAAGCATATCAGAGTTATCACCAACAGAAATTGAAGTAGCTGAAATGCTAATCAAAGCAAAGAATGACACTCCCAAAGCAAAGGGAGTGGTCATAAATGAAGGGGGAGATAAGAAATCAGAACAAAAAGACATGGCTGCAGAAGCAAAGAATAGAGGAAAAGCAAAGATGGTGGAATCTGCTCAACCTGTCAAGAAACAAAGGTTAGTTGAATCAGATGAAGCCTTAGCCAGGAAGATGCAGGAGGATATTGAAAAGGAAGAAAGAGTTCAGGTGGAAAAGGACAGGGAGATGGCAAAGGCTTTAGCTGCTGAATTAAATAAAGCATATCAGAAAGGGCTTGAAACTGAGAAAGCTAAACAAAGGGCCATAAGCTTGAGAAAGGCTATGATAGCAAAATCAAGTGCAAAGAAAAGAAGACCTTCACAAACTTACCTTGCCACTCAGGAAAGAAACAAAATGATAACTTTCTTGAGGAGTGCAATTGGGGTAAAGAAAGAAATGTTTGTGAAGATGAATTTTGATCAAATCAGGGATCTCTATGAGAAAGAAATAGGGAAGCTGAAGAGTAATGAAAAGGATAGAGTGGAATTTGAAAAGAAGGCCAAGGAGAGTAATGATATGAATATGAATCAACCATTCCCTGAAAGTGAAGAGGGAACTCCTATCAAAGAAAAGGCAGAGAACAAGGAAGAAAAGAAGAAGGAAGCTACTCTAGTGCAGGTTCAAAAGACTTTGAAAAGAACCAAAATGATGGCTAAAAGAAAGAAAAATGTAAAGAAGCCTAGAGTAGAAGAAGAGTCAAAGGTTGCTGAAGAAGAAGAGGCACCTCAGAATGAAGCTAACTCTCAGGAAGTACCACAGAGTTCAAATGTAAATATGTACATGGTGGTAATAAATAAAATTCCAAAGCCTATTTCAGCATAACCTGTTGGTATAAAACCTCCTGAGGTCATTCACTGGGATACATTGACAGTGGATGGAAAGGAGTATATCAGACTGAAGAGAAAAGATGAGAAATATGAAGTGTACAGCACTTGGAGTAAGATTGTCAGAACATGTTCAAGGTCTGATATTGAAGAAATGTTTGCAATAGGGATGAAGTCATATGCAGATGAACTGAAAGCTCCAGAGATTTCAATTAAAAAGTTGGTAATGGAGTATCTGTGTATGATGTTTAAACCTGATGAAGTAGAGGAGGTAATCAGAAATGTTTTTCAAACAGTGAATAATTGGACTCTATATGAAACTAGTGGAGTATATGCAGTGACTTTGGATTTAAATCACACTGAGTACTTTCTAGTGGATAGAGTGTACAATCATAGCAGATTGAAGCTTCATGCCATGCTGAAGAAAAAGCTAGGGTGTATTCCAGATTCAGAGATGGCTAAATACTTGATCCAAAGAACCATCAATCAGAGTTTGGGATTGGATGTAAATACTGGAATGTAGTCCACTATGAAGTTTTGGGAGCATCTTGGAGAGCATCTGGAAGAGTATCTGAAGAACTTGACTTCTCTACCTAAAAGTCAAGTTAGGGGGAGATTGTTGGGAACTGAAGATTCTATCAAGTGTGGTTAATGCTGCTAGTACAGAATTACTACTGCTGATTACTACTGCTAGTTCAGAGTTAGTACTGCCAGAGTACTTTGAAGATTAATACTGTTAGTAGAATTAATACCGCTAGTCAAAGTTAGTGCTGCTTGAACAAAGTTAGTACTGCTTAGCAAGTTAGTACTGCTTAGTAGTTAATGCTGCTAGAAGAAGTTAATGCTGCTGAGCATAATTAGTGTTGCTTAAGAGATTCGAATGGAAAGAATGACAGCTGGATATTCTGAAGATACATATGGAAGCTTAGAGATATACATGGAAGATATACTGAAGATTTGTTTATTCTTTGTAACTATCTTTTGATTAGTATATGTATAGAATGTATAGAATAGATAGAATTAATTTTTTTGATTATTAGAAGTTCTAGAGAAAAATCAACCTCAAGGCATAGATCCTAATTCTAGAGAAGTAGAATTCGTATTGGTGAGCCTGTTCATCAATATTGAGGTTGAGTGTGTAATCTTGTAGCTTCAAGCATTCAATACAAGTTTACAAGTTATTGATCTTATACTGTTATTGATTTACTGTTTTATTGAATATCAAAGTGTTATTCCGCAACTTCTTTGATATTGTTTCTGAGAATTAATTCTTGTTGAGAATTTGATCCTGACACAAACACAGTTTCAGTGCCTTTCTCTTGGTTTGTTCCATTTGCAGCACTAACTGATTCAGGGTTGGATGTAGAATCAGTTGATGCTGAGAGGAGTGCAGCATTGTGAACATACCCAGAAGGCATCTTTTTGGCCTCTACCTCAGATTCAAAAACTCTTAGATCATTATAGAGATCATCAAGTTCCTTTTCTTCCAGTTGATCATTCTGTCTGAAAGACACAGTATACATGGTCCATTCATCACTCAAGGACCTTAGAAACTTTCTGTTCAGATCATCTTGATCAATTTGTACTCCCACTGTGGCTAGTTCACCAATAAGTTTGTTGAACCTGTCAAAAGTTTGAGTCATGGACTCATTCTTGGTTGACATAAAGTTCTCATATTGTTGCTTCAGAATGGCTTTCTGATTTCTCTTGGTACTTTTGGTACAAGAGAATCTCTTCTCCAGAGCATTCCAGAGCATCTCTGCATCAGTGCAGTTACAGAACTGATGTTGATATTCATTGGGAATAGCCAAGAGCAAGGTGCTCAAAGCTTTCATCTCTGTCTGTCTGATCTTTCTATCTGCATCAGTTTTTGGTGGTGTTCTCTTTCCATCTGCACCAATCTTTCCTTCTTCAGAAGGACCATTCTCTATGATGTCCCACATAGAGTAGTCAGTAAGGAGTATGTACTTCTTGATTCTGATCTTCCACATATCGAATTCATTGGGTCTAAGCATTGGAACCTTAGAGACCAAAGTACTGCTTGATTCTGCAAGATTTTCCATGATGAATAGATGTTTCTGAGAGATCAGGCTCTGATACCACTTGTCAGGATCGAATTCTCAACAAGAATTAATTCTCAGAAACAATATCAAAGAAGTTTGCGGAATAACACTTTGATATTCAATGAAACAGTAAATCAAGACAGAAAATATGATTAACAAACTGTAAACTTGTATTGAATGCTTTGAAGTTACAAGATTACACACTCAACCTCAATATTGATGAACATGCTCACCAATACGAATTCTACTTCTCTAGAATTAGGATCTATGCCTTGAGGTTGATTTCTCTCTATCACTTAGAATGAATCATTAATTAAAAACTTATCTATCTATTCTATACATATACTAATCAAAAAGATAATTACAAGAAATAAAAATATCTTCAGTATAACTTCCATGTATATCTCTAAGCATTCCATGAATATCTTCAGTCCACCCAGCTGTCATCCTTCCATGCAGATCTTCATCTTATAAGCAGTATTAATCTTCAGCAGCATTAATCTCTTCTTGCAGCATTAACTACTAAGCAGCACTAACTACTAGCAATACTAACTAGCTAAGCAGTACTAACTTTGTTCAAGTAGCACTAACAATGACTAGCAGTATTAATTCTACTAGCAGTAGTAATACTCAACAGCACTAACCTTGAAGAACACTAGCAGTAGTAACTCTGAATCAGCAGCATTAACCATACTTGGTAAATTCTTCAGTTCCCAACATAGTTGGAACCTTGAACCACAAAACCTCCATCTTCATCTTCCTCACCAAGTCAATGGTTGGGAGCTCGGGTTAATGTGTTGGATTGGGTGTTCTCGGAAGCCTCTTTGTCTTCAAGGGTAAGTTTTCTTGTAATAAGGTTATAAATGCTCCATTGGTGGTTTCTTAAGGTTCGATATCTCGAATCTCGGATTTGATGGTTTTTGGAGAAATTAGGGTTTTGATCTTGTTTGAGATCTTGGTATTTTTATGTTTGGAGAATGTTTCCTCATGGTTGAAAATGGTTATTTATGGGATGGAATGTGTGGATCTAGGTTTTGGAAGCTTGAGTTGAAGAGTTGGATTGGGTGCCTTCGGAAAGCTTTGGGTGGGATCTATGCTTTTGGAGGCCAATGGTTGTGGATTGAAACCTAGGTTTAACTTAACCTAGCAAGGTGAGTTCAAGTTGATTTGTGAAAACGGTGTACATGCCAAAATGGTTATTTTAAAGTGTTTTATACGAAATGGTTAACTGCTGATAAGTTTGGAGTATTTTGAAGTAAAATATGTTTTACTTGGTTATTTGTCAAAGAGTGAGTATTTTGATAACTTTTCACATTTGGTGAACTTGGGTTGCGTTAACTTCATAAAATGCTTATATGTGGGTTTTGAATGTTCTAACGAGTAAATAGCATGCTTTTCACATTCATGGTGATTTTGTACGAGTAAAAGTTATTCTTATGATTTATGCACCATTGATCGTACAAATGAAGTCTATTTCGTGTTATACGCATTTTGATACATTTGCATTTTATAAAACCTTTGGAAAATCGTTAGTCCCATTTCATGCGGAGTTTGGGTTAATCTCGTCTTTGAGATATGTGTCTTCATAAACGTTGTAAAAGACATTTCATCATTTGGAGAACCATTGATTATTGGTCAAATGGATTTTGAGCATTTTAGCTCGGGGTTGGCTTAAAAGAGTCTTGTGGACAATTGTCCGGGTTTAATGGCTCGATGTAGAGTTCCATTTCATGGTTTACATCTTAATGCATTATACTGCATGTTATTGGTAATTACAGGCTCGAGTGCTTTAGTCATTCATGAGTAGTCGTGTAATCTTAGACTGTGTTGCATTGGATCCATAGGCACGTAAGTCAGTCTTATTTGATTATCATTTGGGTGGTATGGGGTTGGACTCCGGGACTCATGGGATATGACTTTGTCTTTACGAGTAGGCACTAAGAGTGGTTGAGTTCCGGTTGAGCTATTATGACTAGGGGTAGTCCTCTGATGGGCGTTGGAACCTTCGCCATGTGGGGCAATGCCTTCGTTGTATCCCTCGTGGGCCGAGCCTTTGGCGGTAATTCCGGTGTTGTTCGCTAAGGTCAGCTATCTCTTTGGGTGAAACTCGTCAAGAGGTCGTAGGTGCACTTGGGCTTGAGAGTCGTGAAGTGTCATGCGATCAACGTTGTTAGAGTGGCATACTTTTGTGTTCCTCCGCTCTCAACGGATACGGGTATCCCCCGTCGTCGGCCCGCTGTATTTTGGATATTTAATTGTCCATGCTTTAATATACGGATTTCATTATATTTTATGGCCGTGTGAGTATTAATCCAAGTTACAGGTTTCAACGACGTGTCAGTTGTATATGGATTGTTTTCCGTGTTTAAGGGTTGAGTATTATGTCCCGCCCGTGCCTTGGGTGTTTTGGGATATAAGGCATTATTTGCAAGTTCGTAATCGAAATATCGAACTATGACCCCATTTTGGGTGAGTTCCGGATTGCATCTTTATGCATGAAGTGTATGTTTGGAAGCATTATCTTTAAAAGCGTATGTTATGAGAAAATGTGTCGTTTCCATTTTGAAGTATATTATTTCGAAAGATCTTGCTTTAAACTGCATTCTTTCTTTTAAAGATTTATTCACTCATGTTAAAACTCTTGAGCTCACTAGGCGTTAAGTCTAACCCTTTTTATTTGTCGGCATGTGCATCAGGTTCCTGTTGGGGGTTCGGTTCTAGCAGTGCTTTGAGGAGTCGAGCTTTAGCCTTGAGCTAGAGTAAGTATTTGGTGAAGTCTTCCGCAGGTTGGAGATAGTGTCTATCCATGGGTTTAGTAGCACCCGTCTTTTCCATAGATTGTTGTATAGATGGTGTATGAGTATTGAAATTGAATCTAAATTGTGGTTGTAAATGATTCAATTATTGATGTATTTAGAAAATTTTAATTAAGTTGCTATTTCCAGATTGAGGGTGTTACATTAACCAATAACCGAACCAAATAAGGTTCGGTTTAATCGGTTTTGGTTCATTCGGTTTTCGGGTTATTCGGTTCGGTGACTGGGTTAACCAAATAAGAGTTCATATTATTTTCTTAGATATTTGTCTCCAAAAATTCTTCCATATGCAACATAATCACTTAGTTGAGTGTAACATGCACCAGGCACCAACTAGATTTTTATTGAGTTCATAATGAATGTTTGTGGGGTTTTAAATGTGTTTTAGAAATCGGAAGCGGCTTTTAGAAAGCGGAAGTGGCTTTTAGGTAACCAAGGACTAATTAAGTATTAATTATGATTACTATATAATAAAAATATATTAATTATTAGTATAATATACCTATTATTCGGGTTAATTTGGTATAACCGAAATGGCAAAAATATTAACCGAAAAACGAACCGAATTAGTAAGTCTAATTCGGTTAATCGAACCGTTTTAACCGAAAACCGAATAACCCGAAACTTATTCGGTTCAGGTGGGTTATTCGGTTTCGGGGTTTTTTACACCCGTAGCTTTTAGTACATCCCGTCGTGTGATGGATGAGTTTTGTAGTAGTTTGGATCCGAAGACGGTGGAAGCTTTGATGTGCTCAAGATTGGTTGAGGGAATCAACCATATGTATTGACATGGAACAATATTTGGAGGATGTACAGAAATATGAGAAAGATAATTTACTTATTTGTTTTGTCTTTTTTTGGATATTTTTATATCATATTTAACATTCTAATTTGTGTTTTTTTGTTAATTTCATTTCAAAAATTGGTCGAGATAATCTAGATGAGACATTTGTTAGCATCATCTAATTTTCTTTTTGAGGTAATCTTCTAATTTACTTATTGTTGTGACTTGTGACAACTTATAAAATGATGTGGTATTGGTTTCGTTAGGTGTTTTATTCGTTTTGATCCAAGTGTTATATTTATTAGGTGTTGACGACTTGTCGTGAAGTGTTATGGAAGTCGTTTAAAAAAATTATTACATAAATGCTACTATATTATAATAATTATCTTCTAATTTATTTATTGTTGTGACTTGTGACAATTTATAAAATGATGTGGTATTGGTTTTTTTAGGTGTTTTATTCATTTTGATCTAAATGTTTTATTTGTTAGGTGTTGACGACTTGACGTGAAATGTTAGGAAAGTCGTTTTGTTGCCGTCAAGACTCAAGACTCGAGAGTGTCTAATTTATTTATGTAATAATTAGTTTTTATCAGATTAGTTTTGAACATTTGTTGTATTTGTTACTAGGGGTGAGCAAAGGCGGGTACCCGCCTAAAATTCTCGGAACCGAAACCGGAACTGTGGTTCCTAGAATGAAGGAACCGGAAGCGATTACACCGATTCTTTATATTTGGGAACTGGTCCCGGAACCGCCGATTCCGGTACCGAGTACCCGCTGTCTAATTTTAATTTCTTTTATCATTCATATTTTAAAAAAGTAAATATTAATATATTACAAAGCTCCAATGTAAAAAAATAAATGCCACAAATGTGAAAACTAATACGATAAAAACTAATAAATACTACAAACGATGCTTACAAAACAAATAAATATTTCATATATATAGTGCCTATATATATGGCACTATATATAGGAGGTCTTTAGGTATATATCTACCAATGCATTTCGATACCAACCATGGGTACTATGCTACCATCCTCACATAAGTCCAATGTGAGACTCAAATTCCAACATATTCAATGTTCAATAATTAAATCGCCAAGAAAGCATTCCAAGTAGAATTTATCATCTGCTATACCACATATAATCCATATCATGCCAAAATGCCAACAGTGTACATTCATGGAACTAGTCCCAAATATCCGACCAATAGAGAAAATCATGGTAAATACTCATAAAAGATAACCCAAAATACCCATTGTTGGTGTACATAATGAAGACCCCAAATACTTTCACAAAATAAAGTAAATCATGGGATGATACTTGTTAAAACATATTTCTCATATAGTCTCATGAAAACACCATCAAATACTTAAACCCGTAAAGATGAACATTTTGAGCAAATATGTGATAATAACAACAAATAAACAATTATGATGTGTATCCAGTTTTAACAAAAGTTTAGTAAACTCACCTTGCTAGATTTAGACTAAATCTAGATTTTACCCACTTAGAGATTTCCTTGAAGAAACTTGGTTTTTCAAACCAAATATTCCAAAACCTAGATCCATAAGGTTCCAACCATAAATATACATAATCAAACACAAAGAATCATTTCCCAAACCATATACATGAATACCTCAACTAATACCGAAACCCTAACTTCCATAACCGAAGAGAATAGAATATTACCTTAACCCAAACTTGAATCCACCAATCAAAACACCTCTAGTTCACCAACATGATTACAAACCTTCAATCTATGAAAGGGAGAACAAAGGGTGGATGAAACCCTAGAAAACTTTGGTGAAGAAGATGAATAGGGAGAGATGAGAAGCTTACCACCACCAAATACTCTAGTATACTTCAATAGACTTCCAATATCTTTCCATAACCTTGAAAATCTCTCAAAAACGAAACCGTAGCAACTTGAATCGCCCAAATCGGAGCTACGATGAGAAAGATATGAAGAAATGAAGTTTGGGGCTGAAAATCGCGATTTTAACACCCTGAAACACCCGGGCGATTGTGCCAGGCTATAGTGACCATGTCACAATCGCCGGGCACAATCGCTGAGATTGTACCGAGAGTTCTCGGGCTCCGGCGACCTTGACAGGCGATTGTGACACTGTCACCTAAAACGGTGCTTGTAAAACACTCCAGGTCATTAAAATTAGTTGATGCTAATAAATATTACAAACGGTACTTCCCTAAAACGTAGTTTATTAAATTTATATAAATAAATAAAATATATTTTATTAAAAAAATAGCGGGTACCCATCGATTTCGGTTCTGGGTACCCAGCGGGACCGGGTACCCGGAACCGGTCCCGACGGGTACTCAGCGGTTAACGGTTCCAAAAAAATGAGAACCGGAACCGATCTTGATCGGTTCCATATTTTAGGAACCATAACCGGAACCAATCACATCGGTTTCGATTACGGAACCGGCAGTTTCGAAGCGGTTCCGGTTCCAAAGACGAGTACCTGCTTCTGATGCTCATCCTTATTTGTTGCTTTATGTTGGTACTTTGTAGTTTGCACTAAACTTAAAAGGTTAAAATTACAATTTTATTGTATGAAATGTTAAAATTAAAAAAAAAGGAACTGGGTACCCGGAACCAGTTCCCAGCGGTTCTGGGACCGGTTCCAAAATATAAAGAACCGATGTAAGCGGTTCCGATTCCTTCATTCCAGGAACCGTCGGTTCCGGTTCCATGAAATTTGGTCGGGTACCCGGTTATGCTCACCCCTAGATATGGTGACCATTTGTAACACCCTCAAATTTGGAAAGACAATAAGTTTAAAATTTTCAATGATACATCAAATAAAGGATAAAATCTTTTTCTACAAATCAATACTTGACTTACCTCAAATAGAATTCTAGATTTAACATCGACAAATAACAAACCAAGTCTTATATAAAAACTAAATAAAGGTCGGGTGTTACTAAATCTCATTAATAGCCACTATCTTCAAATGTGCGGAAGACATCACCCAATAGCTATATCCTTCTTGTGCATCTAACTAGCACTCAACTCTTAACGGTGTTGTTAGGAACATTCCTCAACAAGGATCTGATGCACATGCCGACAAATAAAAAGGGTTAGGTTTAACGTCTAGTGAGTTCAAACAATTTTCGTCGTAATTTTAAAATGACAAAACTAAAAGACTGCTTATTTAAAACATAATTCTCATATGAAATGTATTTTATCGTAAAACCAACATCTTTCCAAACCCCACTAATTTTCGTGATGGAAACTCTAAATCAAAACACTCGTTTATATGCAACCAAAACTCAATACTCACTCACCCTAAACATAAAGCTTGATGTTCAAATATTGAAAACATAAATAAAACTCCAGTATTCCAAAGCAACCAAATATGAACATTAACTGACAATTGGAACGTTGAATTATGGATGCGCTTCATACCCAAAATAACACGAAAACATGGTTGAAATATCGTATCCAAAACTCCCCTTTCGGTGACGGGGGAGACCTGATTCCATTAAATGTGACAGAACATAATAGTAGGTCACATATATATGTTATATGAGCGTCACTTAAGGATTACATGTTCATTTACATCAACCTTTCTAGGTCTGTAGTTAATGAGTGAACAAGCTCAAGAACTCCATGTTTATTGCTTATAGAGTCCCATGTTCAATCACACTAGGTCTGTATCTTGGGTTGTCAAAATCCGAGTCTAGACTTATTCACTATGAAATTACGTTTCATTGCTCATTAGCCGATGTTCGACTCAAGGAACCCACACCTTACTTTCCAATAGAGACTCAATGCCTATTTAAAGTTACAAAGGGGGAATTAATATCCCAAGACAGATTCCACAAGATATTACTTTTTACTGTGCAATGGCCGATGCCCAACTCAAAGAGTCCACATCTTACTTTCCATTAGAGCCTAATACCTATCTCAAGTTACCTTACGGGATTGTTCATCCTACCCAAATTGACTCTTATGCCTATGGATCCAATGCATTGTAGTCTAAATTACATGACTCCAAATAAATGACCAACACACTCAAAATATGTAATTTACAAATAAATATGCCATAAATGCATATAACTCCAAAACCTCGATATATAGCAATTTAACTCAGACTAAAGTCCTCAAGACTCATTTAAGTCAAATCTGAACCAAAAGTTTAACAATTCAATAGACCATTAAATAAAGATCATCAAAACAATAAAACGCAATTAACCGACATTTATGCAAAATACATGCTCTAAATGCATGATTAACTTAAAAACACATAATTGGTTGAGACAAATCATTTTCCGATTAAAACCCCCATCATATTTCCAGAATATCCCATGGTATAATCGTATACGTTTTTCCCAAACCAAAAACACTAAAAATGCATTATCACCAAATAATCTATATGTAACACCCTAAAAATAGGGATAACAAAAATCCGAAAAACAACGGACATGAGGTATACTAAAAATTGCCAAAGCAAGAGCCTCCTTAAATGGAGAAAAATACACAAACCTGTTTAAATACAGTTGTAATTAAACGGACAATAAATAACAACCAACTAATCTAATTTCCATAACTAGAAAAGAGATTACAAATAAGGGTGTCATTTATAAACCCAAAGGTTCTCCTACCAAAAGTAAGTCCAAATGCAATATCCCTCAATCTCTCACCCAAGCATCTATGCCATCTTAGAACCAGCGCCGCTATAACTTGAGATACATATCGACACCAAGCAAGTGTTAGGCCAAAAAGCCTAGTGAGTTGAACAATAATAAGCATGCATGAGCAGTTACAATTCTTATCAGCAGTTAACCAGAGTTCAACAATGTGGAGTCAATAGGGGAGACCCATAGCACCAATCAGTTCCACCCAAAGAGACAATGTACCTTAGTGCCAACTACTAAGAGTGACACCCAAAGGCCCGGCACACCCGAGGACTACAACCATGGCATTACCCCGAATGGCGGAGGTCTAGGCACATACCCACACGGTGGCGCCCAAGACTACATCCTCCTAGTGTCTACCGACTTGGTTCGTCCAACATAATATATATAGGAGGTCTTTAGGTATATATCTACCAATGCATTTCGATACCAACCATGGGTACTATGCTACCATCCTCACATAAGTCCAATGTGAGACTCAAATTCCAACATATTCAATGTTCAATAATTAAATCGCCAAGAAAGCATTCCAAGTAGAATTTATCATCTGCTATACCACATATAATCCATATCATGCCAAAATGCCAACAGTGTACATTCATGGAACTAGTCCCAAATATCCGACCAATAGAGAAAATCATGGTAAATACTCATAAAAGATAACCCAAAATACCCATTGTTGGTGTACATAATGAAGACCCCAAATACTTTCACAAAATAAAGTAAATCATGGGATGATACTTGTTAAAACATATTTCTCATATAGTCTCATGAAAACACCATCAAATACTTAAACCCGTAAAGATGAACATTTTGAGCAAATATGTGATAATAACAACAAATAAACAATTATGATGTGTATCCAGTTTTAACAAAAGTTTAGTAAACTCACCTTGCTAGATTTAGACTAAATCTAGATTTTACCCACTTAGAGATTTCCTTGAAGAAACTTGGTTTTTCAAACCAAATATTCCAAAACCTAGATCCATAAGGTTCCAACCATAAATATACATAATCAAACACAAAGAATCATTTCCCAAACCATATACATGAATACCTCAACTAATACCGAAACCCTAACTTCCATAACCGAAGAGAATAGAATATTACCTTAACCCAAACTTGAATCCACCAATCAAAACACCTCTAGTTCACCAACATGATTACAAACCTTCAATCTATGAAAGGGAGAACAAAGGGTGGATGAAACCCTAGAAAACTTTGGTGAAGAAGATGAATAGGGAGAGATGAGAAGCTTACCACCACCAAATACTCTAGTATACTTCAATAGACTTCCAATATCTTTCCATAACCTTGAAAATCTCTCAAAAACGAAACCGTAGCAACTTGAATCGCCCAAATCGGAGCTACGATGAGAAAGATATGAAGAAATGAAGTTTGGGGCTGAAAATCGCGATTTTAACACCCTGAAACACCCGGGCGATTGTGCCAGGCTATAGTGACCATGTCACAATCGCCGGGCACAATCGCTGAGATTGTACCGAGAGTTCTCGGGCTCCGGCGACCTTGACAGGCGATTGTGACACTGTCACAATCGCCGGGCACTATAGCCTCGCGCGTACTGAAACTGTTTTGGCCATAACTTCTTCGTTATAGCTCCGTTTTCGCTCCGGAAAGAACCGTTGGTCTCGTAATTGAATCCTTTATCCATCAAGACTATAAAACCAAGGATTCAAGCCCAAAATCAAATATCTTATTTTTTCTTAATATATCGGTTTCTGTATTAACATGAAATGATACCTTTCGAAAAATCGGGGTGTTACAATCCTCCCAACCTTAAAAGAGATTTCGTCCTCGAAATCTGACACTAACCAAGAACCCAACATAG
Organism: Arctium lappa; assembly: GCA_023525745.1. Classification (NCBI taxonomy): domain Eukaryota; kingdom Viridiplantae; phylum Streptophyta; class Magnoliopsida; order Asterales; family Asteraceae; genus Arctium; species Arctium lappa. Next base: position 39,718,696 of record CM042050.1, on the reverse strand, counting down.
CACTTGGAAAGATCTATTGATTTCCTATTCAAAAGGAATGCTTCACTAAGCTTGACCTCATATTCGATCCCAATTATATCCCGTTGACGTTGCCACTGAATTCCACATAACAAGTCGCCATGAACTCAAATTATAAGGTTCAATGCACCTTTCCGACGATGTAAAGAGCATCGAGTCTTTATCAATTCATTTTTCCCATCAATAAATTTTCGGTTGCCTCCCAACCTTAGATTGAACATATTATCCCGAAAGCAACTTACGACCTTATCTAGTCATTTCCACCAAGAATACTCCAAGGCAAACAATTCCCTTCGATACCTCTAAATATGACGCATCAAGGTCTCTTCAATGATTGATTCTTAATTATCAACATCTAATTTCCTTACTAGCCAACCATAACATCATCATTATTCACAATTACCCAACAATATAGTACACCACCGACACATAGCATGTCGTCGTACCAAGTTCCCACAATTCCAAAACCAACCATTCCCAAACAACCTAACACGATTTTAGTCCGTAGGTTTAACGAAGCATAAAGGTCGTTACTTAACTAACTGGGAGAAAGCACATGCCTAACGCCTCAAACTCTGAGGACTCTTTTATTCCTTAATATAGACTTCTAACACGAGGGGGCTTACACCTATAGCCCAATGAGTTCAAGGTTTTTCACCCTACTATGCCAATTTGATATTTATAAAACTCTCAAATACATAAGTTTTATAACAATTAAACGTGCGGTGAAAATATACTTTCGTGCATTCGATAGGTTTCAAAATTGATCACCAATGCCACACATATAACCATTTTCAAAACTCATTTGATCATTACTTACACTAATACAACGATAACGAAAGATGCGTAGTAAAATTTTAAAATGGACTACCAGGGTCTTAGTATGCATCAATTTATGCTATGCGTATGAAAATAATTTTCCGTTCCATAACATGTGCAATAAAAGTTTGTACAACTCCCCAAAAGAGGATTTCACCACTTCAACTTTAAAATCTTTTACTTTAACACAAAACATCGGAAGATAAAATTTCCAACAAGGCCTATATACGTCCAATCATTTCCCAAATGTAACAACACAATAGGAAGGTATATATATATATATATATATATATATATATATATATATATATATATATATATATATATATATATATATATATATAATACGCGTTTCAAATTTGGGCCGCACCGATAAAACGTATATACCCAAAATTGTAATCACAACAACGTGCAACCGAAAATTCATTTCATGCATTGCAGAAAACTCCTATCAGTAAAATCAATAACTGAAATATGTTATGGGCAAAAGTTCCATCCGAAATAACATAAATCTTTTATACGATTACTCACACAAACAGTATAATTTATGTAAAGAACGAGAAATAGTTTCATGTACTAAAACAGTGTATGACAAGACTTTCATACAAAACTACAGAAAGGAAAATCACGAAATCGAACCCCAAAATTTCTGCAAATGAACCATGAAATATCGTTAAATAAAACTTCCCATTGTGACTCGCATACATCGGTTTATTCCCCAAAATTTAGTAAAGACATATGCATGCGATTTGAGCAATTGTAAGAGTAATTTAGTTTAATTCCAAACTGTATAAATAAAATGTTTGCAAAACCCAAGACCACATGCTCAATATCAAACTCTTAAAGTTTTCTCTCTTTTAGTCACAATGCGGCACGAAATAAGATTTCACAACAAAACTTGCACGCGACCGTTTATTTCACAAAGCTAGTATATTGACATGCGTATGCACCCGGTTAAAACATAAAATAATTTATGTCATTTTCGAGTTCAAAGCCAAATATAAATATGCTCTCATCGTTCTAAAACATTGGCTAAAATACCATGACGGAAATTTTCAATAAGATATGCATACATGACCCAAAGTATAATTAACTAAAATCTCATTGCTAGTTGAGACGAACCATTTTTTCAAAGGAACTCATATTCTTATGTTTTTAAAATGTCTCATAACACAATAATATGTATTATCTGAAAAAGGTTTATAAGATCAAATACACGAAATGACACTTACGTCAATTGAACTCCAATTATATATGTAAAATCATCGAGGAAACATCTCAACATGATTTATTTACCAAAATACCCAAAGATTCCAAAATGGATGACTCGACATGTTCATAAAACTAAACATTTCAAAATAAACAAAACTTCTCATTGGTTGCAACAAAATGTTTTCGAAATGAACTATTTCTCTTCATGTTTCCAAAACGACTCCTAGTTCAATGACATGAATTTTCCAACGGTTTATAAAATCGTATGCACCAAATGGACAATTAAATAACAAAATACAACGACCAATAACGGGGATACCCGTATCCGTTGAGAGCGGAAGAGCACGAAGTATGCTACTCCTACAACGTTCATCATATGACACCTAACGACATGAAAGCCCAAGTGTCCCTACGAATCCTTGACAAGTTCCACCCAAGAGACGAGATACCTTGATGCCACAAAGGACCTCATCCTAGTGCCTACTTGTCAAGTTTTGGTCATAAAACATGAGTCCCGGGGTCCAACTCCGTACTACCCAATTGACCATCCAATAAGACTCACTCACATGCCTATGGATCCAATGCAACACAGCCAAAAAAAATACGCGACTACACATGAATGACAAAAGCACTCGAGCGTGTAATGATTATGCATATGCAATGAAATGCATTAAGATGTACGTCATAAATTGGATTCCACATCGAGCCATTAAAACGGGACAAATGTCCACAAGACTCTTTTAAGCCAGCACCGAGCTAAAATGCTCAAAATCCATTTGACCAATAATTATCGGTCCCCCAAATAATGAAATGTCTTTAAGCGACGTTTATAAAGACACATGCCTCAAAGACGTGATTAACCCAAAACTCAACACGTATTGGGACCAAAGAGTTTCAAAAGGGTTTATGAATGGAAATACACAAAAATGCATACAACACGTAATAGACTTCATTTGTACCAAGATTACCAAGATGCTTAAGTCATGAAATGGACTATATTTGTACAAAATCCAAAATGCTATAATCATGCTATTATTTATCAAGATGTCCAAATTCCAAATATGAGTATTTTATGGAACTAAAATAAGCCAAGTATATCAAATATGAAAACTCATTAAAATACTCACACTTTGATAAATACTAAGTAAAATACATTTTTACTTCAAAATACTCAAAACTTATCAGTAGTTAACCATTTAATGTACAACACTTTAAAATAACCATTTTGGCATGTACACCGTTTTAACAAATCCACTTGAACTCACGCTCCTCGATTTCTATAGTTACACTATCGTCATCCAGATGTTCATCATCTTAAGGCAAAGCCACGGACTTCATAGGTTCACCTTACAATTTCTCCTCGAATACATCGATTAAAAAGTCAATGGTTCTAATCAAACCAATCAATCTCACTCGAAACTGTCCACTTAAGGCAATCACCATACTTACCGTCACTCCAAGTAACGAATAATAAAACATTAACTTTTTCTAATGGTTACCCATTCAGAAACTTTCTTACCACCCCAACGGTCGACATACCAAGGTCGTTCATACAAGCACGAGGATGAATAAGAAAGAGATTAACAAAATTGAACACGAAGAAAACGTACTACCACGTCTACTAAATATCATAACATTAGTAAACCAAGCACAACAGAACGTACTACTACCTTACCAATTGTCACAGTAATGGCACTTCGAGCACCATCACGTATAAATATCCTCATAATAACATTAGCTAGGTGAAATTATGAACATATAATACATAAAGGTTCTCGTTACCATCGCCACAACGCTTGATAACCATAGTTTCCGTCGACTCTAAGACTAACCCATCTTAGAAATTCTACCCATCTCACAATCATTGTCTAACATACTCAGTCTAAGTCTAGACATCTTACATTCATGCCTAGTTCACTTAAACTAGAGCTCTGATACCAACTTGTAACACCCTAAAAATAGGGATAACAAAAATCCGAAAAACAACGGACATGAGGTATACTAAAAATTGCCAAAGCAAGAGCCTCCTTAAATGGAGAAAAATACACAAACCTGTTTAAATACAGTTGTAATTAAACGGACAATAAATAACAACCAACTAATCTAATTTCCATAACTAGAAAAGAGATTACAAATAAGGGTGTCATTTATAAACCCAAAGGTTCTCCTACCAAAAGTAAGTCCAAATGCAATATCCCTCAATCTCTCACCCAAGCATCTATGCCATCTTAGAACCAGCGCCGCTATAACCTGAGATACATATCGACACCAAGCAAGTGTTAGGACAAAAAGCCTAGTGAGTTGAACAATAATAAGCATGCATGAGCAGTTACAATTCTTATCAGCAGTTAACTAGAGTTCAACAATGTGGAGTCAATAGGGGAGACCCATAGCACCAATCAGTTCCACCCAAAGAGACAATGTACCTTAGTGCCAACTACTAAGAGTGACACCCAAAGGCCCGGCACACCCGAGGACTACAACCATGGCATTACCCCGAATGGCGGAGGTCTAGGCACATACCCACACGGTGGCGCCCAAGACTACATCCTCCTAGTGTCTACCGATTTGGTTCGTCCAACATAATATATATAGGAGGTCTTTAGGTATATATCTACCAATGCATTTCGATACCAACCATGGGTACTATGCTACCATCCTCACATAAGTCCAATGTGAGACTCAAATTCCAACATATTCAATGTTCAATAATTAAATCGCCAAGAAAGCATTCCAAGTAGAATTTATCATCTGCTATACCACATATAATCCATATCATGCCAAAATGCCAACAGTGTACATTCATGGAACTAGTCCCAAATATCCGACCAATAGAGAAAATCATGGTAAATACTCATAAAAGATAACCCAAAATACCCATTGTTGGTGTACATAATGAAGACCCCAAATACTTTCACAAAATAAAGTAAATCATGGGATGATACTTGTTAAAACATATTTCTCATATAGTCTCATGAAAACACCATCAAATACTTAAACCCGTAAAGATGAACATTTTGAGCAAATATGTGATAATAACAACAAATAAACAATTATGATGTGTATCCAGTTTTAACAAAAGTTTAGTAAACTCACCTTGTTAGATTTAGACTAAATCTAGATTTTACCCACTTAGAGATTTCCTTGAAGAAACTTGGTTTTTCAAACCAAATATTCCAAAACCTAGATCCATAAGGTTCCAACCATAAATATACATAATCAAACACAAAGAATCATTTCCCAAACCATATACATGAATACCTCAACTAATACCGAAACCCTAACTTCCATAACCGAAGAGAATAGAATATTACCTTAACCTAAACTTGAATCCACCAATAAAAACACCTCTAGTTCACCAACATGATTACAAACCTTCAATCTATGAAAGGGAGAACAAAGGGTGGATGAAACCCTAGAAAACTTTGGTGAAGAAGATGAATAGGGAGAGATGAGAAGCTTACAACCACCAAATACTCTAGTATACTTCAATAGACTTCCAATATCTTTCCATAACCTTGAAAAGCTCTCAAAAATGAAACCGTAGCAACTTGAATCGCCCAAATCGGAGCTACGATGAGAAAGATATGAAGAAATGAAGTTTGGGGCTGAAAATCGCGATTTTAACACCCTGAAACACCCGGGCGATTGTGCCAGGCTATAGTGACCATGTCACAATCGCCGGGCACAATCGCTGAGATTGTACCGAGAGTTCTCGGGCTCCGGCGACCTTGACAGGCGATTGTGACACTGTCACAATCGCCGGGCACTATAGCCTCGCGCGTACTGAAACTGTTTTGGCCATAACTTCTTCGTTATAGCTCCGTTTTCGCTCCGGAAAGAACCGTTGGTCTCGTAATTGAATCCTTTATCCATCAAGACTATAAAACCAAGGATTCAAGCCCAAAATCAAATATCTTATTTTTCCTTAATATATCGGTTTCTATATTAACATGAAATGATACCTTTCGAAAAATCGGGGTGTTACACTATACTTATGAAACAAATCACCAAAAGAACCCACACTTCTTATTTATTTAACAAAATATTCAAAGATCCCAGTATATACATTTTCAAGATATATTAACCCAAACACACCAAGTGTGTACACTTCATCAAAACTCAACACATTTGATACTTAGTAATGAAAACACTTCAATACATCAAAATTTACATTTTGTATGTACATAGTTTTCACAAAGCAATGTGAACTCACCTTGCTAGATTTAGGCTACATCTAGGTTTTACCTAAAACTTAAGTTTTCTTGGTGAAAACTTGAATCTTCAAGCAACACCTTCTAACTCTTAGACCCAACACTTGAAAAGTGTTTTTTTCACCTCCAAATATCCAAAACCTTAAGCAACATGGAAGGGAGAGGAGAGAAAATGAAAAATATGACAAACCCTAGCTTAAAATCGAGAGAAATGAGAAGCTTACCACCACAAAATACTCTTGGATCCTCCAATAAAATTCAAACTCTTGATCTACCCTTAATAAGCTCTCAAAATCGAGAACATAGCATAAAGAATCACCAAAATCGGAGCTAAAATGAGAGAGATATGAGCAAATGAAGAACGACTCAAAAATTGGATTTTTATGCACTAGACCTTTTGAGCGATTGTGACATGCGACCTTGTCATGTCACAATCGTTTGGCATGGCCGCCCAACATGTATCTTGGGCTATTTTACCCCCTTGGAGACCTTGACGTGCTATAGTGCCACTGGCACAGTCGTCGGGCACTATAGCCTGGCCCGTAACGCGAGTTTTTCGACCGTTTTCCCGTTCGTTCCCCGACCGTTTCCTTGGTCGTTCACCGACCGTTTGTAGAAAATTTGGGGTGTTACACCACTCACTAATAATTATAGTGAGAACATTAAAACTCCACACGGAGTCTGACTCTACATGAGTTCGTCTCCGAAATACCCAAAATGACATCAAACGACTCATATGTCTATGGATCCAATTCATTACAGTCTAAATTACATGACTCTAATTGAATGACTAACACACTCAAAACATGTAATCCCAATAATTACGCAATACTGGTTATCCATGCCTAAAATTCGACATACAGTAACTTAAGTTCAACAAAGTCCCAGAAACTCATTTAAACCAAAGTCAAACCAATAAACTCCACAACTTATTTGACTACACAATAAAAGTCAAAATAAGTGAAAATATGCATTTACCAAATGTTTATTCAAACTCATGCTCTAAAGTAAGATTTGATCAAACCCCACCATTGTGGGATAATTCATCTGCAAACGAAAACCATACAATTTATACTTCTCAAATATCCCATAACCCAATATGTAACACCCATAACTTTGGAAAGAACGACTAAATTAAAATTTTCAATAAAACATCAAATAAGGAATACGTCCCTTTCTTAAATATCAACATATGATTACCTATAATGGCAATCTAAGATTTAACATCAATATAATATTTCCAAAACCTTATACAAGTCTACATTTAGGGACGCTTGTTACTAAAACCCAACCAACAGTCGCTATCTCCAACATATGGATGATGTCCCCTATATAGCTAATTCCTCCTTGTGCCTCTAACTAACACTCATCATCACATTGTCGCTAGCACCATTCCCCCAAGGACCTGATGCACAAGCTGGCAATTTAAAATGTCAGGCTTAACGCCTAGTGAGTTCAAGCAGTTTTCATGAGTTATATAAAATGGTAAAATGAAAAAAATATTATATAAATCACAATTTCCAATATGAAATGTATTTAGAATGAAAACAATATCTTTCCCAAAAGCAACCATTTTCGTGATGAAAGCCCATTAATAAAACACCCATCAAATCATGAAACCAAAACTTAATACTCACACGAAACACGAATAAAGATAAATATCCAAATACTGAAAGCATGGATAAGACTCTCAACACATTAATAGATGGAGGGGATCCAATATATCAAAACCATAAATTACGATTATTTTTCAAACTCAAATAATACTAAAACATGGATAGTACATTATCTAAAAATAACACTTAATAGTGATGGGAGAAACCCGTATCCATCGAATGTGACAAGCACAAAGTAAGTCACGCATCAATGTTATCAAGTATCACCTCAAGATCCAATTGACCTTTGTGTCTACCTCCAAGGTAACACCTCAAGGCTTGACACATTGTCTACCCCATATGGGTAACACCTCAAGCGACGAGATCTTAGTGCCTACCCTCACGGGTAGCACCTCAAGATTAATAATCTTAGTGCCTACTCTTTGGAGTAACACCTCAAGGATCATGTCCTTAGTACATACTCCGACTGGTAGCACCTCAAGGCACATGGTTTTTAATGCCTACCCCTTTTGGGTAGCACCTCAAGTCTCAAGTCCTTAGTGTCTACTCAACTAGGCCAAAAGCCTTAAAACAAAGGTATCAGGGTCCAACCCCGCAATGCTGGTAGTCCCAGAGTCCAACCCCGCTACACTAGCATGACTATTAACACAAGATTGACTCATATGCCTATGGATTCAATGCATTACAGTCTAAAATTACATGACTCCAACTGAATGACCAACACACTCAAAGTATGTAATTTACAAAATGAATATGCCATAGATGCATATAACTCCAAAAGCTCAACATAGAGAAATTTAAATCGGACTAATGTCCACAAGACTTTTTTAAGTCAAAATCGTGCCAAAAGCTCAACAATTCATTTGACTACTCAACACAAGCCAACATATGCAAATAAATCGTATTTAACTCACAATCATGCAAATATATGCTCCAATGGCATGATTAGCTCAAAACCCCTTTCATTGACATTTCCCAAATGAAATCATACTATTTATATACCCAAAATACTTAACAACACGATAACGTGTATTTTCGAAATGGTTTATATAACCAAAGGCACCAAGAGTGCATTAATGTCAAATAATCTTCATTTATAATATAAACCACCAAAATGACACACTCACAAGATTCATTTACCAAAGTGTCCAAAAACCCAAATACGGGTATCTCACGAGATTTATAGAATTAGATATACCAAATATGCAAAACTCATTAAATAACCCACACATTTGATAAACAACAAGTAAAACACGTTAATACTTCAATATGGACATTTTTGGCATGTATACAATTTTCACAAAGTAACTTGAACTCGCCTTGATAGGTTAAGTTAAACCTAGATTCCAAACCCAAGCTCTAGCTTCCAAAAGGTGATGATTTGAGATCCCCAAGCAAATCCTTCCGAGAAAAATCTTCAAAACTATCGAGCAAGCTAGAAGACACCAAATATTAACCCAAACTCTAAATATACAAAGATCCTCCAAATATTTCATCTCCCAAGTGCCAACAACTTCTTTTTCCAAAATGTGACCATTTTACATAAAACCCTCCCAAAATGAACAAAATCACATATACTTAAATCATGAGATTCAAACCCCAAAATAGCATTTTTGTACTTTAAAACACTCTTTTATAACACATTATTGAAGATTCAACATTTACTAGCAAAAAGGGTTAAAACCCCAAATCTCCCAAAATGCCCTAAATCGGTCAAAATCCATAGATGTAAAATACATCAAGAGGGATGTTATAGGACACTAAAATGAAGGATTATGACAAGAATAAAGGTTTAGAAAGGTTACGATGAACTTACAAATGAGTTTTTAAGAAAACCCCAAAACCTAGTCAACAATGGTGGAAAGGTTGGTGAGGAAGATGAAGATGAAGATGAAGATGAAGATGAAGATGAAGATGAAGATGAAGATGAAGATGAAGATGAATATGAAGAAGAAGATGAAGATGATCTTGAGCTCTATCACACAAGACTTGATTCTCTAGCTCCACGACTCTTTAATCCTTAAGAAGAAAATCGATTTGGAGAGGTAGAAACTCAAGAACTAAATGAGAGGGAGGATAAGTGAGCAGGTGTAGCAAAAATGAAGAGAAAAGGGATAAAATCCCTTTTTTAATGGGAAACAATAGCTGAAAATTCTGCCCATCCTCCCCAGGCGTGAAGATTTCTTCCCGGGCGTGAAAGCGATCTCCCCGGGCGTGAAACTTCTCCAGATAATAAATTACTTGATTTTCACTCAAAACGTTATAGCAACTCAAAATTCATACCAAGAGTTATTCTAAGGTCGAAATATAAATGTGGAGCTCGAGATAAACATACCAAAAATCTGGGTGTTACACAATAATATGCAGTTTTCAAACGGTTTAATAAACCCAAATACACTAAAAGTGCATTAATGTCAAATAATCTTCATTTATGAAATAAATCATCAAATAACCATACTCTTATGCTTTATTTATTAAGATGTCAAAAACCTCAAATGTAAGCATTTTTCAAGATGTTATAAAATCAAATGCTTCAAAATGAAATTTCTCCAAACAACCAACACATATGATAAATCTTAAGGAAAACTTTTAGAAACTCCAAAATAGACATTTTTTGCATGCACAATGTTTCACTAAGCAACTTAAAACTCACCTTCCTAGGTTAGGTTAAACCTAACTCCCAAATCCCAAACTCTAGCTTCCGTTGATGAAGACTTGAGATCCATCTTTAGAAACCTCCAAGAAACTTCTCATTACAACAATCTAACCCCATCAAGGTACCAAAATCCACCATAAGATTAGATTCACAACGAAACTCAAACAAGATCTCAAAATGCCCAAAATTCTTACCTATTCAAGATCTTGAAACATGCACCAATGGATATTAGAGCCCCATGCTAACCTTCCATTTTGCTCTAAAAACTCACCAAAATCGACCCATAATGAGTCAAAATTGTCTAAAGAGAAAAGAAGATGGAAAAAGGGGAACAAATGAGGGAAAAAACCCTAAAAATCAAGCTTAAAGATGTTACAGGAGTTTCCCACGACCTTGGCCGCGACTTAGGTCGCGGGCCAGGTCACTCGTGTCACAAACTTGAGCCACATGCCCTTCCTGTGTTGTGCCTATACTGTGCCCCTACCATTCCGCCCGCATTGCGTTTCTTGTCTTGCCCGTGCCATGTTCCTTTCTGTGCTAGCACTACCTGCACTCCAACCATTTTGTGATCCAATATCTCAGGCGACTTTGGTCGCATGGTAAGTCCCCAGACCACCAAAATGACCCGAATTTCACAAAATTAACTCCCTTTTTTTTCTCTCGAAGCATATCAGGGTAATACTCTTAACTGCAAAATGATTATTTCCAATTCGACAATGAAATCAACCCGATAAATCCCGTAATTTGTATTTTAATAATAATAGTAGAACTACGGGTGTTACAAAATCATAGCTTAAAATCCAAACTCATTTGATGTTTTTAGCTGATTTCATGAGTTTGGTTTTCACATATGTTGTTTCATCTATGAAACAATAAATGGAACTGGTTTTCATGACTTATAACTTTTAATGAGTTTCTATTTTATATATATATATATACACACACACATAGGGTTGGGTTCCGGTGATAAGAGAAGTTATGGTGAGAAATGCAAGAAGGGATCTGGACCCTTGGATCAATCATAATTGAAGGTCAACACTAATGAGATGCACCTAGATGCACCAGATCAATTCCCGTGAGAAGCGCAATTTATGGGTGGGTGTGAGATTAAAAGTGATTAAGGGTCCATATCTATTCTTACGTTCTCACCTTAGCTTTTTTCTCACATGATCTTTTGTTTATATATGTGTGTGTGTTTTCACATATGATCTTTCCCGACCGTTCCTCGATCGTTCTCCCGACCGTTCCTCGATCGTTCTCCCGACCGTTCCTCGATCATTTTCCTGACCGTTCACAAACCATTTTCCCGACCGTTCCTTGATCGTTTTTGGCCGTTCACTGACTGTTTTCTTAGTCGTTCACCAACCATTTGTCGACCGTTCATTGACTGTTTTTCCCGATCGTTCATCGACCGTTTGTAGAAAAATTGGGGTGTTACAGTTGGTGGCCAACGGTGGTTGTGGATGTGGCGATGGACGGTGGAGGTCGGTGGCCGACAGTGGTTGTAGAGGTGGTAGAGGAGGTTGTTGTAGTGTAGGTGGCTGACGATGGTTACCGATGGCCAACGATGGCTATCGGTGGTGAAGGCAGGGACGACTAGCGATAGTGACCACTAAAACAAATACCATATTAAGTTTATATATCAAAAGAGTGTTAGTTAGTAATATTTTAGTTTCTGTGTCATTCTTGTCCCATCTTGTTTCACCTATTTTGGTGGAACAAGAAAAGCTTTTTTGTCCCATGCTGTCCCACCTTGTCCTAGTTCTTGTCTTTGTCCATGTCGCACCAAATGTGGGACAATGAGTTCTTGTCCTGTCCCATGTCGCACCAAAACGTGGGACTGTGAGTTTTATCTCGTATTGTCCTATCCTGTCCCATGTACCAAACGCATTATGAACCTAAAATTGATTAGAAACTCGAGAACCGCGAACAACGTGACACGTGACATATTCATCGAAAACTTTTTTATTAATTGATTATCACAAAGCAATTGTTTTTTAACATATTTTAAAATATTATTACATATAAATCCTACAAAATCCTGTGAAATACCAACTATCCACTTGGGATTTCAAGATCCTATGTTTGTTGGATTTCAAATCCATGAAATCCTCTAAATCAAACAAGGGATTGGAATGAAATTTAATTCTAAATTCCCCCGAATCTCATCCAATCCTGCAAACCAAACGGAAGGAAATATTTGGTTTGATGGAATGGTTTTCAGAGATTTGGATTTCGCGAAAGGATTTAGAATCTTTGGTGTGTTTGGTTTGTAGGTTGGACGAAAACAAATGTTTTTAGCATATTTTAAAACATTATTACAAACAAATTCTACAAAATCCAATAAAATACAAACTATCTCATGAGATTTCTAAATCCCATGTTATAGAATTTCATTGAAATCTGAGATTTCAGTTCAAGATTTCCCTTTAAACCAAATATATAATTAGAATGGAATCGAAATTCAAATCCACAAATCCCATCAAATTCAACCAAATCCAGAAAGCATACTGGCCTACTTTGTAAACAACCAAACATAAATAAGTAATTGGAATCTTCTGTTGAACCAATTAATGAATAACGACCTTTGAAGGTTATTGTAATAATTAATTAATTAATAACAATTATTTAAAAAACGAACACAATCAAGGGGAAAAGAAAATTTATAAATCCAAATTAATACTTTAATGATGAAGCTATAAATTTTGGCATCTGAATATATAAACTGAAAATAAGAATATATTCCTAAACCATTATAAGCAAAGCTTCACCATTCTTTTTTCTAGAATCCAAATTATAGAACGAATTGGAGAATTTTTATAACTTTAAAAAATTAAAATTCTTGTCACCACATAAATTAAACAGACATTCTCATTTTCAGCTATTCATGGAATATTTCCATAAAAATCCTTTTCAAAAAAAATCAGTCTTCATTTATTCAATTTACACACCATAATTTTACTATTATTCGTTCATTAAAAAAATTACTAATAAATAAAGAAATCAGTTCAAATAAAAAAAATTAAATATATGAATCAATGAAAAAAATAAGAAAAAATTTGTTTAAAAATTCATATCTAATTCGACGTTACAGATTATTCGTAGGGGCTCATATACCCTCTTTAATGATTTACATATAAACCTCTCTTGGCCATTTCCTTCTAAGACGAATGATCATGTAAGAATATGAGTTAATGTGACAAGTGTAAGAAAAGATTTGGATCATTGATCACTTTTAATTAGTGTTCATTTAATGGTTGGAATTAAGTCACAGAATAACCCATGAATTAACTTAGAAGAGAATTTTCAATTGATCTTCAATTCGGATTGATCCAATGATTGAGATCCCTTCTTACCCTTCTGACTATAACTACTATTATAACCGGAAACCAACTATTCCTTCTTAATATATATATATATATATATATATATATATATATATATATATATATATATATATATATATGGTTGGGTTCTGGTAAGAAAGGAAGTTATGGTGAGAAGGGTGAGAAGGGATCTCTACCCCTAGGTCAATTTTAATTAAAGATCAACAATAATGAGAAGCTCCAAATCAATTCCTTTATAAAACGCAATTCATGGGAGGATATGAGATTAAAAGTGATCAAGGGTGGAGATCTCTTCTTAAGTTTTTTTGGGAAAAGTGTCCTAGACTAATCCTTTGGCAAATTGTGACTGTAAAACATCAGCCCTGATTAAATCTCAGTGGCCACCATTGTTGTGTAAACCTAGATTCGAACCCTGGACGGATGGGATATTCCACCACATCCCCCAGGGCCTTAACCAGTACGCCACAACCCTTGTGGTTCCCTCTTATGCTTCTCACCTTAGCTCTTTTTTCTCACACAATCCTTCAAACGAGAACGTTAACTATTTAAGAAAGTACGAGGACAACAAATCATGTGCAAAATCATATATGATTCAGCATTAACGGCCAAAAAAATGGGCGCAGACGACTTTGGCCGTGACTTAAATCGCCCGCACAGTCGCCCACAATCATATATGATTTTGTATATGATTCGTTGTTTTCGTGTTTTCTTAAATATATATTGTTCTCGTATGAACCCAACTCTCTCTCTCTGTCTGTCTATCTATCTAACTATATATCTCTCTCTCTCTCTATCTATCTATATTTATATATAGACGAAGGACCGTGTGAAAATTTGAGGTTAACGTGAGAAGTGTAAGAAGTGGATCTGAACCGTTGATCATTTTTAATCAAATGCCCTCTCATGATCCGTTGATCAGTGGTTAGGATTGGTTTGTAAGGGTGCAACAAATACAAGGGTTGTATTTAATTTGCCCCCCCCCCCTCTCTGTATATATATATATATATATATATATATATATATATATATATATATAGAGAGAGAGAGAGAGAGAGAGAGAGAGAGAGAGTCGGGTTCAAACGAAAATGATACATATTTAAAAGAATAAGAGAATAATTCTGGGTCAATCATTTTATTAAATAAAACTTTCTTAAAAATCGCCTAAAAGGGCATATGTGTCATTTGTTCTATACATATTATATATGGAAACTCATTTATTTTGATATAGATTATGTAATTAAGGTATTTTATTCATGAATTTTTTTATAATTTTTTACAACATTAAAATAAATGTGATTTAGTTTTCATTTTAAATATGTATTTTTATTGAATTGGTTTATTTAAGATTTTTTTACAATTTTTCTCAAAAATCACATGTGATATCCACAATTAATCGACATTTCTTTCCTAAAAAAGACTCATTAATTTTCTTTTATGTATCATTATGTGATCTTATATACATTTTAAATATGTTGTGCTACAGATCACATATGATTATGCTTTCATTTTTTTCTCAATGTTTATAATTTGAATCATTATTTTTCAAATTTTAAATCATATATGATTAGGAAAACATTTTGAAAAAAATTAATTCATTGTGAATCACATGTGATCTTGATGAAAATTATGAATTACGTATTGAAATACATGCGATCTTATAAATTAATTTTAATTGTGTTTTGCTACAGATCACATATGATTTTGTTTTCATTATTTTTTTTTCAATGTTTAATTTGAATAATTGTTTTTCAAATTTTAAATCACATATGATTAGGAAAACATTTTGAAAAAATTAATTCATTGTGAATCACATGTGATTTTAATGAAAAAATATGAAGTACGTTTTGAAGTACATTGTGCTCTTATACATTAATTTTAATTGTGTTTTGTTACACATCATATATGATTATGTTTTCATTATTTTTTTTTCCAATATTTAATTTGAATTTTTTTTTTCAAATTTTAAATCACATATGATTAGGAAAAAAATTTGAAAAATTTTATTATAAATCAAATGTGATTTATATGAAAATTGTAATTTTTTAAATATTATTTTAAATAAAAAAAAGAATTCTTTAGATGAAAATTAAATATGCTTATTTTAAATAAATTAAATAAAAAAGTTTATTTAATAAAAAATTATATTATATTAAATTTACAAAAAATAGTAAACGTAGAATTTTAAATAAATACCTAAAATAACTTTTATATAACTAAATTACTTTTATACTCTTATTTATTTATTTATTTTTATAATTAATTATTTAAGGTATTATTTAATAAAATAATTGACCTAGAATTATTCTTTTATTCTTTTAAATATATAACATTCTCGTTTGATCATATATATATATATATATAAGGTTGGGTTTCGGTGAGAATAAAAGTTATGGTGATAAGGATAAGATGGAACTCCATCATTGGATCAATCCTAATTGAAGATGAACACTAATGAGATACACCAGATTAATTCCCTTCTAAAGCGTAGTTCATGGATTGTTTTGAAATTACAAGTGATTAAGGGTCTAAATCCTTTCATACATTTCTCACCTTAACTCTTATTCTTGCATGATCATCTATCTATCTATCTATACATATACATATATAGGGTTGGGTTTCGGTGAGAAATTGAGTTAATGGTGAGAAACGTGAGAAGTGGTTATCGACCATTGGATGAGAAATGGACGCACATTGGGGTGAGATGCACCGAGATAAGATAGACCGAGATGCACCGAATCAATTCCCTTCTAAGCCACAATTCATAGGAGAGCTTGAGATTAAAAGAGATCAACGACTAAGATCCACTTCTCACGCTTCTCACTATTAACTCAACTTTTCACACGATCATTTGCCTATATATATATATATATAGATATAGATATATGGGTCAAAGTTTGACTTTAAAAGGGTTGGGAAGTTGCGATATGGGGGGATGAAAAGGCATACACGTAAGGGAATTAAATGGGTCATCGATCTTATATTTCCTTTTTGACGTTTTGATAAAGGATTGCTACCACACGTTGCACCATATACAATATTCACATTCCTCAAAATAAAATTCTTTCTAATTATATGCTTAAATTCTAATATAATATTAGAAAAAAAAATATTAACGTACTATATTTATCCTACTTTGAAAGTGTTCAAATGAGAATATTTTAAACACGATACTCATATACGACATTGGACAAAGGGGATTTGGTTTTTAGAAGAATGTAGGCCTTAAACACTATGGTTGAGTAGATGTCTGGATTTTTGAAGTCGTTGTGCATCAAGTCAGGTGATTTTAGATATATTAGGTTCAGGTTTCGTCATTCATGATTTCACGTGTTGTTTGATGAATTATCAAGAATGTATTAACAAACGGACAATAAAATTCATTTCTTAGTTGTGGGTTTCTAGTCTTTTTGAACGTAACTTGTATTTATTTGGCCTAATTATGAATTTCATGCTTTCTAATTACCACGAGTAGTTGAAAGTTAATCAAGTCTTGTATGTAAAATAGGACGGTTAAACCACTAATATAGACCAAATAAAATTGACCCAATCTGAAATCTACTTTTATGGTTTTATTTAAGGGAAAAGTTCAAAATAACCCAATGAACTTTAGTGTTTGGATTAATTAAGTCCTTGGACATTTTTTTAAAACAAATAAGTCCTTAGACATTTTAAAACACACTAAATAAATTCTTAGACTTTTCAAACCCTGTTAAATACATTCTTATTACATAAAAATGTAACTTGCAACCTACATAACAAATAGAACTACAAATTAAAAAAAAAAGATGTCACCTACTTTATCCCCTTACAGATTAAAAAATAGAAAATTTAACTAAAATAATCGATCTCATCAACCAAATTCATTTTTTAAACACTTTTCAAAATCTCTTTTTAAAATAGTTTAAGATTAATGCATAATTTTTCTTTGCCTTAAGAATTGTTTTTGGCAAAAAAAAAAGAAAAAAAAATATTAAAAAACATTTTTATAATATGTTATTTAATTTACTTTATATCTTCTGTTTTTTTTAATTTCAATTAACCCTTTATTATATTAACATACATAATCGTATATTAACTAAAATACATAAAAAATATGTTTTTTTTTCATATTACACCACTATAATTGTCTCGTCAATGCATTTAAAATGAACCTAATATTGAATTTTTTGGATTTAATCTCAAATTATTAAATATCATAAACACGTACGAATTATATTTAATATTTACACTTTCTATACTTTCAGGGTTATTTATTTAATAATATAAGATTAATCTGTAATTATAACTATTAAAATAGTTCGTACGTATTTATGATATTAAATAATATAAGATTAAATTCAAAAACAATATTGAGTTCATTTTGAACGTATTGACCAAACGATTATAATGACGTAATTTGTAAAAGAAGAAACCAATATATTTTAGTTAATATACGATTATATGTGTTAACATAATAATTAAAATAATTAGTTATAGCTTTATAAGGATGCAAAGTGTATTTTTTTTTCTAAAACTATAAGGAAAATGAATATTTATACATACAATTTCAATATAAGGATGTTTTTTATTTTATTTTTTGGAAAAAAATAATCCTTACGTAGAAAAAAAACATTATGTGCAAACTTTAACTATTTAAAAAAAAACTTTGAAAAGTGGTTAAAAAATAAACTTGGTTGATGAGTTTGACTAATTTCAGTTAATTTTCTCGTTTTTAGTTTGTAGGGGGATAAAGTATGTGATATTTCCTTTTTAATTTATAGTTTTACCTGTTATGTAGGTTACAAATTACATTTTTTTAAGTAATAAAAATGTATTCAACAGGTTACCAAAAGTCCAATGATTTATTTAACAGGTTTTGAAATCTCCAAGGACTTATTTGTTCGAAAAAATTGTCCAAGAACTTAATCAGTCCAAACCTTAAAGTCTGTTGGGTTTTTTTGAACTTTTCCCTTTATTTAATTCTATAACCTTCACAACCTTGTTCCATTTTTAAAAAATAAAATATAATATGCCTCATAACCACTAAAAATGCATCAGTTTTGACAATTTTCTTGAAACAAGACCTAATAAAAATGGTTAGTCTATTTTTAAGTCAGATATCAAATTTTCAATTTTAACTCATCACTTTTAATCTCATGTTCTCCCATGGATTGCGCCTTAGAAAGGAATTGATCTGGTGCATCTCGGTGTATTTCGGTGCATCTCATTCCAATATGCATCTATTTTTCATCCAACGATTAATAACCACTTTTCTCATTTCTCACTTCTCACGTTAACCTCAACTTTTTATCGGAACCCGACTCTCTATATATGTCGAACATAAACATAGCATTCATATTAAAAAAACTTAAAATAAATAATAATTTAAAATAATTGAATAAATAGTTATCCAAGTTGAAGCTGCCGAGGCATCCTTTCCATACTGGCTTGTGTCTGCACCTCTCTTCTTTCTGGAGCTTCTCCAGACTCCACCGTCACCACTTGTGAATATCCAGACCCAATTATCTCTTATTTACTGTCCAATTATCTATCTCCTAAATTAAATATTTATCTCAATTTATTTTTTATTTTATCATAAATTATAAGGTAAAAGAAAATTTATCTTTTTAATCGTATTAAAATAAAATTGTTTTTATAATTAATTAAAAAAATCTACTAATAATTTGACACGATGCTTAAAACCGTATACTTTTATTATTATGTATATTTATTTTAAAGCAAAACATGTACTATATTAGTATATTATAGTATTATACTTTAGGATAGAAGTTTAATGAATAATCATAGTTAGTTTTAATAGAATATGTTATAGCTAGGAGATAGGGTTTTGATATATTTTTGTTGTTTTAAGTTATAATAATCAATAGTTTTAATTCTAACAACTTTTAATTATTTAATGATTTTTAAATATTAACAACTAATTATTACAATTTTAAATTGTCATAGTCAAATTTAATATTTTATTAAAATAAGATCAAGATCATTATTAAAAACGTGTTGTAAAATATAATATAACTGCAAACATGTAAGTTTGACTTAAAAATTAAAGGTGTGTATTCAAACTGTTAAACCGCTCATATAACACCATACTGCATCATAGAATACGATTACGGTTTGTATTTTTACTAAACCACACTTTTGTGATGTTGTTTGCAGTTTTTGCATCATCATACTGTGATTCAAATTGCATATTGTGATTTATTTTCTAATTATAAATATAATACATACTTATAGTGTAGTTACAGTAGAATTTCTTTTATGTAATATATATATATATATATATATATATATATATATAAATGTTCAAACGAGAACACTAACTATTTAAAAAAACAAGAAAACAGTAAATCATGTACAAAATCATATGTGATTTTACATTAAGGGCAAAAATTGGCTGCAGGCGACTTTGGCCGGGACTTAAGTCATGGGGGAAAGTCGCATGAATCATATATGTTTTTGTACGTGAATCATGTATGATTTTGTACATGATCGGTCGTTCTCGTGTTTTCTTAAATAGTTAGTGTTCTCATTTGAACTCACCCCTATATAGATATATAGATAGATGAAAACTTTTTTTTTTAGATAAAAACTAGTCTTTCATTTTTGTGAATCCAAGTGTCTAAAGTCTACAACTATATATTCAATTATAGTTTTATATATTTTACATTGTATGACGTCAGGCACAAATCATATAAACTATACCATACCACATTTAAGGGTTGTTTGTTTTTTTCTAAAAATCTCTTAATAGCTCTTAAGTCTGAATCATTCAGACCTTTTTACACACTATCTCTTATTAATCATAACTAAAATAAGACTTCAGACTTTAGACCTCTTAAAAAACAAACGGCACCTTACTGTATAGTTTTTTTTTTTTCCTAATGTGAGGCATGTATGGTATAGTTTGGGGTTTGAAAACAATATATTCTTAAACCACATACATGGTGTCATTTGCAGTTTTGTCTCAAATGACACCAAGAACAAACCTATCTAAAATCTTGTTAAATAACATTTCATGATCTAACCTTTATGGGCCTTAGATCTTGGGCCAGAAGCTTCAGTGGGCCAAATAATATAAAACGAAACGATCTAATAAAATATATGTCAAAAGCTGAACAAACAAAAAAGATGATATAAAAATATTCAGCTTAAAAAAAACCACAAACTTTTTTTTTTTGGAACCACAAGGCTTGTGGTGCAGCGGTAATCACCTGGGGAGTTCATAGCGCTCAACCCGGGTTCGATTTCCTGCATTCGCAACTTTGTGACCACTGGGTATAATCTCAGGGCTGCATACTTTAGCAGTCGGTTTCATTGATAAAGGATTAGTCTAGACAGGACACCCTTTCCCAAAATAAACTTTTTTTTTGGGCCACATGGCACATGATTCTGGTTCGTTATGAAGATATTACCGGTCCATTATGAAGGCCCACATGCAATTGACTTTCTTTCCAAATAATGCTCACATTGCTAGTTCATTGTTAAATGCATTGATTTTTATAGTGTGTTAAATTTATAATAAATATTATAATTTTTGTTTTTTATTAATTTTTTAAAGACAACAATATTTATAAGAAAAAACCAACAAAGTACAACAAAAGTGGAACTCATTTGTAACAACCCAAAATTCAAAATAGCATTAACATAAAAATACTGTAAAAGCGACCCCAAAATATACCAAGCCAAAATTTCAAATACATCTCAAAGTTTGCAACGGGTAAACACATCCACAACTGAGATTTATAACAATCCTAAAGGTAATCTAACAAATTTCTTCTAGTCAGAGCCTCTTCTAACATCATCACATCTTCTCTTTCCCTTTTGAGGAACACCCAACATTACTCTTCCCTGAAAGATGCCAACGACTTTTGTGGTCAGTGAAGATTTGACATTTAGTCTCATACAGATAATGCCTCCAAATTTGTAGAGCAAAGACAACGGCCACCAACTCTAAGTCATGAGTGGGGTATCGTCTTTCATGGTCTTTCAGCTGTCGGGATGCGTATGCAAATACTTGTCCACGTTGCATTAAAACACACCCAACCCCAATTTGGATGCGTCACTATATACCAGAAAGACATCGACGCCATCGGGTAAAGTTAAGATCGGAGCACTACTCAACATCTATTTCTATTTCTAAAACGCTTCTTCTTGGTCTTCCAACCATTCGAAATTGACATTTTTCTTTGTCAAAGAGGTCAATGGAGTAGCAATCCTCGAAAAGTTTTTGATGAACTTGTGGTAGTTCCCTACTAAACCAAGAAAGCTTATGATATCTGACAGAGTTCTAGGTGGTTCCCAGTTCTCGATAAATTCAATGATTCCATTTTGAGACACTACATGTCCCAAAAATTGGACTTCTCGAAGCCAAAACTACATTTCGAGAATTTTGCGTAGAATTTCTCGCGTTTCAACAAGTCCAACACCATACGAAGATGGTTTTCATGCTCTTCCTCCAATCGCGAATAAACCAAAATATCATCTATGAAGACAATCACAAAGTTATCCAGATATGGGTGCGAAACGCCGTTTTCAGAACGTCCTCTTCTCTCACCTTGAGATGATGGTAACCCGATTGCAAATCGATTTTTGAGAAATAACTTTTCCCTTACAATTGATTGAATAGATAATCAATTCTCGAGAGTGGTACTTTTTCTTGATCGTGACTTTATTGAGTTCACGATAATCTATGCATATCCATGTAGTCCCATATTCTTCTTGACGAAGAGTACTGTTGCTCCCCATGGCGAGGTACTAGGTCGTACGAACCCTTTATCTAACAATTCTTGAAGCTGAGTCACCATCTATTTCATCTCAGATGTCATTAATCGATATGGTGCATGAGGTATTGAGGATGCTCCGGGCACCAGATCGATCCAAAATTCGACTTAACGGTCCAGGGATAGACTTGTCAAATCATTCAGAAACACCTCGGGGTACTCATTCACCACGACCACATCTTCCAATCCCCGTTTCTCTTACTTGGCGCCTACAACATAGGCTAGATAACTCTAAAATCCCCCTTTCTTCAAGTAGCGGGTAGCCTTCATCATCGTGATGAAATTAGTCTTTCTATCAGGTTGGTTTCCATAAATCACTATTGTCCCTTTGTCAGTCAAGTGAATACAGATTAACTTTTTGTTACATACGATATAGGCTATAACTGTAAATGTACCAATTGTGGGCAATTAGGCTTCATGTGGTCAGGTGAACCACACTGAAAGGAAGATTTCCAGTCGGGCAATCTCTAGGCACATGCCTCGGCAACCCACATCTATAGTAATATCTCTGATCTGTCATGCACTCACCCCGGTGAACTCAATGACACTTACCAGAAGGCCTGATACCGACTCCTTGACCCCCATGCTTATCCCCTCTAAAAACTTTGGCTTTCTGTGAATCTGATCCTGGTCCTTCCCATCTTCTTTTATCTTCACTCTTCTCAGTTACTTGACGGTTCTCTTCTTTCTCAGTCAATTCTGTTGTATCCACTGCCAATTGAAATGACATAGTATCATTGCCATGACCAACTCCCGAATAGAAGATCTTAATCCCCAAATGAACCTCTCCACTTGACGGGCCCCCATTGCCACATAAACTTCAGCAAAGCGAGACTTCTCTAGAACCTTGGAAATGTATTTCTGCACTATCATTGATCTTTGCTCCAATCTCAAGAACTCCTCTTCTAGACGTTGAATTGTAGAATTCGGACAAAAATTCCCTTTAAACTTTTCCACAAATTTCTCCCACTTCATTCTCTTGGCCACCCCCGGGCCACTCAAACCACTCGCTACATCCCACTAGAAAATAGTATCAAACTACAACATAGTAATGGCATATACTCTACAGTCTTCATCCGCGCACTTGCTTGTGTGAAAGATTGTTTGTGTCACCACAACTTCAATGCAAACACTACCGCTGCTAACTCCAAGTCATGAGTGGGGTAATTTTTCTCATGTACCTTTAGTTGCCTTGACGCATAGGCAATCACCCTTCCCCTTTGCATGAGCACACACACAAGCCCCATCTTGGATGCATCGCTATAGACTACAAATTCCTCTGATCCTTCCTACAAGGATAAGATTGGAGCCTCGCATAACTTCCTTTGCAATGTCCGGAAAGATTTTTCTTGTGCTTTGGTCCATACGCACTTTACATTCTTCTTGGTCAAAGCTGTCAACGAAGAGGCAATCGATGAGTCAAGGTATTTTGGCCAAAATACCAAATGGAAGTAAATCCTTTTTTTCGGTAATAACCCGTCAAGCCCAAAAAGATCCGGATCTCAGATGGGCTTTTTGGAGGTTCCCAATTCATCATAGCCTCTATCTTTGCCGGATCTACCTTCACTCCGTCTTTCATGAACACGTGTCCCAAAAACTGCACTTCCTTCAACCAAAACTCACACTTGGAGAATTTTTCATAAAGCTTCTCCTTCCTCAAGACCTCCAAAACATCACGGAGATGACGCGCGTGATTGGATTCGTCCTTGGAGTAAATCAAAATATCATCAATGAACACGATGATCGACTTATCAAGGAAAGGTCGGACCACGCGGTTCATTAAGTCCATGAACACCGTCGGGGCGTTTGTCAAACCAAAGGGCATCACCAAGAACTCATAGTGACCATAACACGTCCTAAATGTGGTCTTCGAAATGTCGTCCTCCTTGACCTTCACTTGATGGTAGCCCAAACGTAGATTGATCTTAGAGAAACAACCCGCTCCTTGAAGTTGGTCGAACAAGTCATCAATTCTGGGGAGTGGGTATTTATTCTTCACGATCACCTTATTCAACTCCCTATAATAAATGCACATTCGCATGGTGCCATCTTTCTTCCTCACAAATAAGATCGGTACTCCCCAAGGTGATGAGCTTGGTCTCACGAACCCCTTCTCAAGAAGGTCTTGTAACTGCCCCATCATCTTTTTCATCTCTGACGAAGCCAAACGATATGGGGCTCTGGCTATCGGAGACGCTCCTGGTGCTAGATCAACCTTGAACTCTACTTGACGATCGGGTGGTAAACTAGGCAAGTCGTCCGAAAACACATCGGAAAACTATTTCACCACTTCCACGTCTTCAAGCTTTTTCTTCTCGAGTTTGGTGTCTATAACATACGCCAAAAAGGATGAACATCCTTTCGATAAACATTTATGTGCCTTCGCCATGCTGATTATTGCTACTTCGCCTTTCCGCCTCGCGCCATACACGGTCACCGACTCGGCATTCGAAATCGGAATTCGGATCAACTTTTTTGCACAAAGGATCTCGGCCTGATTATTCCCCAACCAGTCCATCCCGATAACAACATCGAATCCTCCGATGACCATTGGCATTAGATTAACCGAAAATTCTCTTCCTTCAATTTCTAGCTTGCAACCTTTAAGGATGTCCCGAATCACTACTTGATCGCCATCCGCTAAATCTACTCCTAAAGCATCTTCTAAACTAGTAATGGGTACGGACAACTTTGGACAAAAAGAACTTGACACAAACGAAAAACTAGCCCCCGAATCAAATAAAACGCACGTAGGTACGGAGTTTAGGAGAAACGTACTCGACACTACATCTGTCGAAGCCTTCGCCTCCTCGGTAGTCAACTGAAATGCTCTTCCCATTGCTTTCGGAGGGTCCACTTTCTTCCCTCCGATGAAACCCGCCTTTGCCTTTGGGCACTCGCTCCTAATGTGTCCCGGCTTCTTGCATCCAAAACAAAATTCCCCTCTGATTTGGCAATCTCGGAAACTGTGACCGGGCTTACCACATTTAAAACATGGCTCGGATCCGGAGCTACAAGGGCCGAAATGTTTGCTTCAACACTTGGAACACCAAGGAACATCTTGTCTCAGGCCAACCCCTCGTTGACTGTTGTTGTTGAACGACCTTGGTCTCTTGGAGTGCATCGAACTCCCTTCCCATCTTATTTTCTCAATTACACCGTTTCTCTCCATCTTGTTTGAGCCATAAGAATCTTCCACGAGTTGTGCTTCCACGATTGCCTCCCGAAGAGTCTGCCTTTGACACCCGAACCGTATTCATATCTTGGTAGGTAAATTCTTGATGTAGGCTTTGATCTTCTCTATTTTGGTTGGGACCAGGTGTCCCACCAAACCCAATTTATCCATAAACAACTTGTTGTACTCCTTTACTGACAAATTCCCTTTCTTCAAACCACAGGATTCGTCAATGATTCGGTCTATGGCTCGTTCGTTACAGAATTCTTCCATTACCTTTTTGTTGAAAGTTTCACAGCTTAGTTTGGCCAGTACCGCGGCTTCAACGGAAGTGGAATATACATTCCACCATGTGAGGGTCGCCCCTCTAAGCATTTGAGACCCGAATATAGCCTTCTGGTTTTCCCCACACTCGCTCGATCGAAAGGCCTACTTTATTTCTCGGATCCAGTTCATGCATGCCACCGGGTCATCTGAGCCCTTGAACTCCGGTGGTCGACATCCGAGGAATGCCTTAAAAGTGCAAGTCTTTGACACTTGCCTTGCTCCCAGGGTTGGAGTCTCATTAGAAGGAATTTCAGGTCCGGTACCCTCGGATCCCACCACCAAGATGTTTTCCGCGACCGCTTTGTGTCTACGATTGCTAGTATCTCGGTCTTCCAGTAGCTTCAGGAACATTTCTTGTTGTTGGGCCATCGCCGCATTCATGGCCTGCATCATCCGATCCATCATCCTTGATTCTGGGGTCACTTCTTCCATTATTGGGTCGGATGAGACTATGTTGCGACAGGGCACATGCTCGGTCCCTCCGCCCAACACATTTTGCGGCCGCGGGGGCAAGTCCGTTGTTGTAACTCTAGGGTGGTCGGCCGTAGATGTCGACGCCTCTTAACCCTCCAGCCAATTTCGAGTATTTACCATTGTCTGCCATACATACGCGAGAATATAGGTGAGAGATAGATTATACGAATTATAGACAAGGAAATATACTACTACGTTCATTAATCATCATAACAATGGAAAACAAGCATAATCACGCAAAACATCTTCATAATAATGTTAGCTAAGTGAAATTATGAACATGTGGTGCGTAATAATTTTCATCACCATTACCATAACTCTCAATTTGTGTAATTTCCATCGACTATAAGACCATCCTAACTTAAGAGTTCTACACAATCTCACTCGATCATGACTTAAAATCGCAACTTAAGTCTAGGTATTCTACATTCATACCTAGTTCACTTCAACTACTTCTCTGATACCAACTTGTAACACCCTAAATTTTAGAGGAAAATAAAAATTCGAAAATAGGCCATATGACGGCTGAAAAATGAGTAAACCTGAATAAACAATGACCTGATAACTCAATCCCAAAGTATCATCCCGTAAACGGGGAAATATGGTTGTGGCCTTTACAAAATTAAGTCAAATGAAGAATAATATTCAACAACCTAATAATCTAACTTAGACTAGAAAGATTAAAGTCGGGTGTCGCTATTCTTCCAAAATGTGTATTCACTATCAACGTTGTATCGGTCAATGTATCATCCAAAAAGACCGCTCTCGACCCCAAGGTCGTCTACTCAATCCCAGAGAACCCCACTGCTAGTTTGACCTGTTATACATGCCATTTTAAGAAAAAGTGTTAGGCTAAATACTAGTGAGATCAAACATTTGTATTTGGAGGTAATTGACAATAAACGTAAGTAAAAATGAATTTGTGATAATGAAGATAATACGTCTTTACCATAAGAAGATACCTCTTGGGTTAACGGGGGAGACCCGCTTACTAACACAAGTGACGGAACACAAAAGTAAGCCACTTGACAAGTTAGTAAAACCAATACACATAGAAAGTACACGCAAGGGATGTTAGGCTTGGTACCTTTAAACGTACACCCACGGAAAGTCAACTTCAACCACATAGGGTCCTTACATTAAAATCCTCATCCAATATCGTAATACTTAGCACGTAGGACTTATAATCCAATCTGATGCCTAAACGTGCCTCGACGTGAGAAACTGACGTCCCAACGTCAGACAAAATGCAACAATCAATATGAGGTCATGACTCCCAATGAAACCAAATATGTCACATAAAGCTATTAAGTTAACTAGTGATTCAACATGTGATTATATCAACCAAAACATTTACAAGTGAAAGTTTTCACATAAATACTCACATAATTTTACCAAGAGGTTCCAAGTTGCCATTTGATTCATATTCCCATATTCTAAGTCTAATACTTCAAGTCCCATCCATTCGGTTCACTCTGATATTTCAAAACCCTAGTTTTGGATCCCACGTGTTTAAACCAAGATTATAATAAAACAAGTTCCCATGTACAAACTTATCAGCAATTCAACTTTAAAAGTTCATAAATCCAAAAACCATAGTCTTACCATAAGACCCTAAGAACTCCAAAAGTTAGGTTTAGGTACACAAATTCATATAATGCAACAAATAAGGATGGAGATGTTTAGATGGTGAAAATACACATTTTAGCATGTATAAAGTTTATAAAAGTGAATGAACTCATCTTGTAGGGTTTGTAGTTTAAAACCCTAAAACCAAGTAACTAGTGAAAAGATAAGATGAAGCTTGAGATGGCTAGACTTGATCAATAAATAATTCAAGAACCCTAAAACATCATAATGATTATGGACTTGAGGTAGATGGAAGCATTAATGGCAAGGAAGGAAAGGGACTGAACTTATCAGCTCTTCTAGAGAGAAAACTGTTGTTGCCTCTTCAAAAATCAGATAAAAAGCTCTAAAATTGCTACCTTAAGATTTATAGTCTGACCACTCTCGGCGATAGTGACACGACGACAGTGACAATGTCACTATCGCGGGGCATAATCGCCCGAATTCCCCCACCCGCGGTACATATGGCGCGGTTGTGACACCGAGATAGTGACCAAGGCACTATCGTCTAGCACTATCGCGCGAGTTGTACCGAGAGTCTCTAACCCCCGATGATTGTGCTTTGGCGACAGTGACACCCTGTCACTATCGCGGGCACTATCGGGGGCACTATCGCGAGCTTGACATTGGGCTCGAATTTGGAACTTTTGACCAACGATGCATAAGCCAAAATAGACTTTAAGTACTTAATATAAAATCCAAAGGTACGGTAAATCTCAAAGAGAAGACCGGTAGAGTTTCAAGTAGGGCATCGTGTAATGTTAAAGGTGTCTCCTTGGAAGGGCTTGATCCGGTTTGGGAAGCGTGGGAAGCTAAGTCCCTGTTTCCTTGGACCGTTTGCTATCCTTGAGCGTATCAGACTCCATGCTTACAAGTTAGATTTACCGTCGGAGATGGACGAGATTCACCCCACATTCCACGTGTGTTATTGGTGAGTTTCCTAACACCATAAAAACAGATTGATAAGTTTACTATGTGCATTTGTTTCTACATGGCCCAAGAGAGGAAAGCACCACATATTGATACACAGACGGAAGATAAAGTAAACGATTGATAACCCAAAACAAGTATAGGGAGCCAATAAAAAAAGAACAAGAAAATGTTAAGAAACTGAGAACTAGTGTGCATTTTACAGTGTTGTTTCTTATATGAAACCTATAGAATTGTTTAACATGTGAAACATAAATGAAACGCACATGAAATAGTTGGTCCCCTGCTTCTGAATATATTTACGGTTCTCTTTTGACCAACCATTATACATACATACATACATACATACATACATACATACAATATACATACATACATACATACATACATACATACATACATACATACATACATACATACATACATACATACATACATACATACATACATACATACATACATACATACATACATACATACATACCTACATACATACATACATACATACATACATACGTACGTACGTACATATACATATATATGTATACCAACTAATTTCCCATATTTCGGGTTGTTACACCGAGCATAATCGTCGGGCAGTGTCGCCCAGCTTGTACCGAGACTCGACCTCAGTCCGCGATTGTGACACCGCGACTATGCCATTGGGCATAGTTACCGGGCATTCTCGCCCTAATCGTACCGAAAGTCCAAACTCCGATTTTCTCTTGGTTGTCATGACAGATTCAATAAGAGGATTAAAAGGGACATAACTAGCACAAAATTCTATAATACTCTTGTAAAAATAAAGATGACAATACAAAGCTTAACAAAATTTCGGGCGTTACAATCCTCCCCAACTTGGAATCGATTTTGTCCTCAAAATCAAATTTCAAGCAAATAAATGGGGGTATCTCCTCTTCATGTCCTCTTCATGTCCTCCTCCGTTTCCTAAGTCACATTGGCTCCATGATGATGCCACAATTGTGGTGAAGTTTCTTTGACTTTTTCTCCAAGTTAGCGCCGGATTCTTCGACGCATTGGTTACTCTCATCCACTCTTATTTCCGATAGAGGAATGACGCTTTCTTACTCCGCCAAACACTTCCGGAGGTAGCATATGTGGAATGTGTTGTGGATCCCATTTATCTCAGGCGAGAGCTCCAATTGATAGGCTTGGAGTCCAACCCATTTGGTTCTCGTGAACGACCTAAGGAAGCGAGGACATAACTTCCCATGTTTCCTGAAACGGATAATCCCCTTCCATGGCGACACTTTGGGCATAACCCGATCACCCACCTTGGACTTCTCGAAGCCAAAACTACATTTCGAGAATTTTGCGTAGAGTTTCTCGCGTTTCAACAAGTCCAACACAATACGAAGATGGTTTTCATGCTCTTCCTCCAATCGCGAATAAACCAAAATATCATCTATGAAGACAATCACAAAGTTATCCAGATATGGGTGCGAAACGCCATTTTCAAAATGTCCTCTTCTCTCACCTTGAGGCGATGGTAACCCGATTACAAATAGATTTTTGAGAAATAACTTTCCCCTTACAATTGATCTAAGAGATGATCAATTCTCGGGAGTGGTACTTTTTCTTGATCGTGACTTTATTGAGTTCACGATAATCTATGCATATCCATGTAGTCCCATATTCTTCTTGACGAAGAGTACTGTTGCTCCCCATGGCGAGGTGTTAGGTCGTACGAACCCTTTATCTAACAATTCTTGAAGCTGAGTCACCATCTATTTCATCTAAGATGTCGTTAATCGATATGGTGCAAGAGGTATTGAGGATGCTCTGGGCACCAGATCGATCCAAAATTCGACTTAACGGTCCAGGGATAGACTTGTCAAATCATTCAGAAACACCTCAAGGTACTCATTCACCACGACCACATCATCCGCTCCCCGTTTCTCTTACTTAGCGCCTATAACATAGGCTAGATAACTCTAAAATCCTCCTTTCTTCAAGTAGCGGGTAGCCTTCATCATCGTGATGAAATTAGTATTTCTATCAGGTCGGTTTCTATAAATCACTATTGTTCCTTTGTCGGTCAAGTGAATATGGATTAACTTCTTGTTACATACGATATTGGCTATAACTGTAAATGTACAAAACTCCTATCTACATCTAAGGAGCAATCCTCAAATACATTACTAATGGATACATGGTTATCATCAACGGTTCTACCTCGAGAATATGAGCCAAACACTTGGGTTTTACACGCAAACATTTCACAAAATCAGGCGACACAAAGGAGCGATTAGCTCCCAAATTAAATAACACCTTGGTACAGATGGAGTTTACCAAGCATGTACCTATCACAACGTCTGGGGCCTCCTCCGCCTTCGCCATGTCATATGAAACGCATGTCCTGTCGGGCATGCCAGCTCAATATTCCTCTCACCCTTTGCTTCTCTGATGATTTCCATAATTAGTCCGTCCACCCTTTTCAATTGTGGGCAATTAGGATTCATGTGGTCAGCTGAACCACACTGAAAGCAAGATTTCCCAGTCAGGCAATCTCTAGTTACATGCCCCGGCAACCCACATCTATAGCAAGATCTCTGATATGTCATGCACTCACCCCGGTGAACTCACTGACACTTACCACAAGGCCTGATACCGACTCCTTGACCCCCATGCTTATCCCCTCTAAAAACTTTGGCTTTCTTTGAATCTGATCCTGGTCCTTCTCATATTCTTTTATATTCACTCTTCTCAATTACTTGACGGTTCTCCTCTTTCTCAGCCAATTCTGCTGCATCCATTGTCGATTGCAATGACATAATATTCATTGCCATGACCAACTCCCGAATAGAAGATCTCAATTCCCAAATGAACCTCTCCACTTGACGGGCCCCCGTCGCCACATAAACTTCAGCAAAGCGAGACTTCTCTAGAACCTTGGAAATGTATTTCTGCACTGTCATTGATCTTTGCACCAATCTCAAGAACTCCTCTTCTAGACGTTGAATTGTAGCATTCGGACAAAAATTCCCTTTAAACTTTTCCACAAATTTCTCCCACTTCATTCTCTTGGCCGCCCCCGGGCCACTCAAACCACTAACTACATCCCACCAAAAAATAGTATCAAACTTCAACATAGTAATGGCATGTACTCTACGGTCTTCATCCGTGCACTTGCTTGTGTCAAAGATTGCTTCCATTTCTCTAATCTATTTCATTGCCAAAACTGGATCTCGATCCCCTTTGAGTTTGGGTTCGGCCACGACCCCTATCATGGCCTCGATCTCTCCCACTGGTAGAACTTGCATGTTGTGACACCTCTTGCACTTTTGGTGCCCCCACATTTCTCCCCCTTCCACGGCCGCGAGCTCTCCCTCTGCCTGGAGATCCCGTGTCAAATTGATCTATTTGACATCCCTTCGGGGTTCTCTTCCCCGACCTCTTTCACGACCTCTTCCACGACCTCGAGTGTCAACACCCACTAACTCGACCTGTAGAACTTGCTCTTGACCTTGTCCCCTACCATGGCCCCTTCCTCTTCCTTAAAGAATAAATTGACCCGGTTGCACCACTAGCTCATCTTCAAAAACTTCGTCAAGGGGATTTGCCCTTCAGAGAGGTGAGACCTACTCCTTAGTGATCGAGGTGACATAGGTGAACACTGAAATAGTTTTTTGCAATGCACAATAGCATAGATTACGAATTTTACAATATATCATTGTTCTTTTCACTTTTGTATAATTTAAGGTTTGGCATTACCACATTAGATTTAGACTTTAGACTTTGGACATGTAACTTTCTGAGTTTTGATCTTTGCTTACTATGACATTAACTTCGATTTAATTTACTATTTTAGTTAAAACTAATTATAGTGTTACTTATCTTTTAGTTTTAAGTTCCATATATTGAAGTAAATGTTCTATTGTGTTAATTTCAAACTGGGAAAGGGAAAACTAAAAAAGAAGGAAGAACGATCTTAATTTAGGTTTTATTCTTTTATCATTCTATATTTTGTAATTTGGGGTTTTGGTTTTTATGTCCCTCGTTTGAATTTTTTTAATTATAATTAATAAAAATCAATGTGAGGATGAGTCACCTAGCTTAACTAGGTTCCAAACCCTTTAAAAAATCGAATGCTTTGTCGTTTCATTTGCTTAAAAAATAAGCATGTAGGCGTTTTTTTAGCGTTTTCTCACAGGCCATCAAAAACGCTAAGAACGACCCTGCTCTTACTAGACAAGTGGTTGAGATACCTCTTACTGTCCTCTTAACCCTCTTAAACCTAGTGATTTGTCTCTCAGTCGCTGCATGTCTCCCTCCACTGCTTCAAACCTCATAATCAATTCAAACTCCATCGATTCAATATGCTTCAAACTTCATCATCGATTCAAGTGCTTGTATATTTGTTCACGATTGAATATCGCAACAAGCAGGTAATTACTGAATATCGCAAGGTGGGAAGAAACTAGATTTCAACAAGCAGATGGGCTGAAAGATGGATCGAAACCCTACTTCAACTTTATACTCTTCTTCTCTAATTTCAGGTGACAACAATTAGACTTCTTTAATTGTTGGTTTGAGACATTAATGGAGCTTGTCAACTAATCTTGTGGGCACCCAATTATTGAATATCTAAATAAGAAAAGAAAAAAGATTGTGGAAGAAGAGTTCTTTTCTGGTTCATAACTTTAATAGGATTTAAATGTGTTAAAATTAGATGATGTCATAGATATACGTTGATTAAAATTAAATGTAATTTAGATGTGAAAATGAATTTTTTTTATATAAATTTATCACATAAATATTCTGAAGTGTAACTAGATAATTACACATATTCAGACATCTATCGGTTTACAAAAATAAACAATCTTTTTGATATTGTTTTCAGCCTTCAGCACCATCTTTTATCAATAAATGAAATAAGACTTTAGACTTCAACATCTCTTAAAAAACAAATAACATCATATTATAACCCGTCCTTTTACGATAGGCCCCCATCCCTCAGGCATATTGTGCATCTCTACTCATATCGCATTCTCATGCTTATCCAAACCTTTTGCTTAAAACAAATCCAAAAATTAGAAACCCTTTTGTTTTCACGTCGATACAAACGACAAGATTGACAGAAAAAGGTTGGAAATTGTTCTAATAATTTAAAGGGTTTGCCTGTCAATCCTATGTATACCTGTATATTGTGGAAAAATACGTTTATAACTGGATGACAAAAAAATTATCCCTTAAATACCGACTCTCTGGTCCTTTAAAAAATGAACGTCGGTTTATATTTAAAAGTTATAAGGTCGTCTTGTGTTACTTAATCCATAAATATTAATGTTATATTTTTATTTCATTTTTTTCTAAAAATAGCTGAAAAATAATTTGATGTTTTGATTTATATAAAATGTTACGAGCTGTTTGACAGTTGCTAAATGATTTAATACAGAATTGTTAAGCGGTCAGAATGCTTAAGAGGCTTTGTATGATGTAGTGCATAATGAAAAATGATTGTTTGGTAATTGTTCTGAATGACAACAAATTACCATTTTAACCCTCTGTATGATTTAGTTTTAAATGCAATATAATTGTTTGCTAAATATCCGAATAAAAACAATTATTTTGTAAATATAACTACATACTCAATATTACCAAAACAATATTTCATATTAATGTAAACAACAAGTTTTTGTGTCATTAAGAGTGTTTCTGGATTACATAAATATGTTGGCAGCCGAAGCTAGGATACTTTGTTATTTGATTCAAAGACAATGATGGTCTTTTATACTATTGTACAAAGCAATGTTTTAAAATCTAGTTTTTTGGTTGACCCGGTGTGATGATTTGGTCACGGTTTAACCACCGGGTCAACCAAATACCTTAAAAAACACACATAAGCATATGTTTTTCATTAATCCAAATATATATCAAAACGAAACATAATGATCAAACCAAATCGTGGATCTTGAGACATTGGAGTTTGATAAAATGCTAACAATAAACTAAAATTACAACACCAAATTAATATCTATACTATTATCTTAAAATTCTATTACGGTTATTGAAAAAAGTAGTTATTGAAAACGGTTTTTGGAAAGCTATTAAAGTTAAGTTTTAAATTTATCACCCTTACAATTAATTATCTAATTTACTTTTTATCCATTGTTTTTTCATTTTTCATTTTACACTCTTATTATTTTAACACAAATAAATCGTATATAAACAAAAAAGCAATAAAAAAATTCGTTTTTTTTACAAATTATACCATTATAATCGTCTCGTCAATACCTTCAAAACAAACTCAATATTGAATATTTTTAAATTTAACCGTACTATTAAATATCATGAATATCTATGAATTAAATCTCTACTACTATATAAAAAAACTAATACGGTTATTGTACAAACTTTTGTACAATAACAGTTATCATCCTAAGCTTTTATACAATAACACTTATTACCCTAAGTTTTTATACAATAACACTTATCACCCTTATAATGTTACATTTGTCACCATTACAATTACTTATTTAATTCATTTTATATCCCTTATTTTTTAATTTTTTATTTTACACCATTATCATATTAGCACAAATAATCGTATATGAACAAAAATGCAATGAAAAAATAAGTTTCTTTTTTTACAAAGTATACTATTATAATTGTCTCATAAATATCTTCAAAACGAGTCTAATATTAAATATTTTTTAATTTAACTGTACTATTAAATATCATAAATATCTACGAACTAATTTGTTTTCTATGCATACGTTTTATTTTTTTCCACTATTAGCATATTAAAAATACATAATCGTAAAATACGTTTCATTTTTATTATAAATTATATAATTATAATTTTTTTTTGTCAATAATTGTAATATAAACTAATTATTGAATATCTTTATAGGTTTAGGGTTTCATAAATTGTGATTCATAGGTCATGGTTGATTGTTGATAACATGTCTATAAGGAAGTAGCATTAATTGTTCGTTATTTACTTACATTCCGCTGCATCGTGCGGGTATATGCCTAGTATATAAAAATAAAAAAAATGTCATATTGTGTTTGAGAAGCCGGTTCGTGCTCTTTATACGTATTATTTTTTTTTACCTGTTAACCGGGTTTTTACTGTTTCGTTACGACCGGTTCAACCGGTTTTTTAATAAAACCGACGGGTTCACTCCGGACCATAAATTGCCATAAAGTCGATCGTAATTGACCCGCCCTCTTTCCCAGGTCCCGGTTCAACCGGCCAGGTCGACCCGATTTTTAAAACATTGGTACAAAGGACAAAACATAGTGAATCAAGGAATGCATATCCTAACAAACTAGAGCAATTAAACCGCTATGGCACTATCGATCTCCTAAAAACTAACTTAAATAACTACCTTGAGGAAGGCAAGCGTAGAAAAAATGGGCTTCTGAACCATTTTGCTTTGGCCCAGATACAAAATCGTTCAGAGCATTTTGGAATCATTAAGATAGGGATGCTCAAGAAACCGATCAACCCGAGAAAAAATCAACCCGAGGTAACCCGACATATAATCGATAGAGAATTAAGACAACCCGAATCTATTGGGTTGATATTGGGTTAGGCTCAAAGTAACCCGATAACCCGATAAATGTTTTAGCGACTTCTCTAAAATTACGTATATTTACCTTTGATATGTATAAGTTACCAAAAATAACTCAACAATAACGAACAATGGTACTCATAAAATGACATTATTGGAAAGTTATATGTAATACCTAAATATTTGATGAACCCGTATATTCTTTTGAATGATGGATCGTATTTCAAAGAAAAGTTTCCTTATTTTTATGTTTTCAATATTATTTTTACTTTGTTTGAACAAAACCCGACCAACCCGAACGGGATGGGTTGGGTTGCACTTTTGGTTGGGTTGGGTTGACTTGAAAATTCTTAAACCGTCAACATTGGATTGAGTTGTTGAAATACCTTCAACCCGATCAACTCAACCCATGAGCACCCCTTACATTAAGAGGCTTAATTTTTTTGGCAAAACAAGACTACATCACGATTCAGAGATTGCCTCTTAATGACACCATTAAAATGTAAACAAACATTTCCTTAGGGTTTTAAACTCGAACGTGGGATAAATAAGGTTTTTTTTTTTTCATTGCTTTTTCAGGTTTTACATTTTTATTTTGTTAAAACGTATTTTAATATTTGATTAAGTCAATAATTTTTATTAAGTCACATATCAAATTGAATATTGTATAATTTAAACAACTATATTTTAGCCTTTTATTTTAATAATTATTTAAACAAACCTTTAAAAATGTACATGTGCTATTTTTTTATTCGTTCCTAATGTAACTTGCAACTTTAAAAAAGCCAAATTTGAGAAGAAATAAATGCCAAGACTTTATATATTTTAATTATAAAGTTGGAAAAAAATAGAGAACTATCAAAGCTTACAACTTTGGGCACGTATATATAAAGGTGAGGAAAGACGGTTATCCCGTCAAAATTTATGGAATCAATTCCGAAATCAGAACCGGCGGTTTCTGAAATAAAGGAACCAGAATCAGTTATACCGGTTCTTTATATTTGGGAACCGGTCCCAAAACCGTCGATTCCGGTACCGGATACCCGGTGTCTAATTTTTTTTTAATTTGATCAATTTATACTATAAAAAAGTAATTATTATTCTATTAATTACAAAGTCCAACGTAAATAAATAAATACTACAAGTGGTGAAAACTAATCCGATAACTAAAAACTAAAACTTACATAAACAATCGGAGAAGTCTAGTGAAAGAAACAACCGTAAGTGTAAGTGTGTAAATGTGTAACGCTAAAAGGTAAATTAATAATTTCAAGTTTGGTTTATTAAATATAATAAACATATAAAATATTTTTATTAAAAAAATAGCGGATACTTGTCGGTTCCGGTTCTAGGTACCCAGCGGGACTGGAGTACTCGGTTCTGAAACCGGTCCCGGTGGGTACCCAACGGTTAACCGTTCCAAAATAATGAGAACCGAAACTCATCTCGATCGGTTCCGTATTTTAGGAACCGGAACCGGAACCAATCACATCGGTACCGGTTCCGTAACCGACAGTTATGAGCTGTTTCAGTTCCAAAGGTAGGTACTAGTTCCGATACTCACCCCTACATATACATACATACATACATACATACATACATACATACATACATATATATATATATATATATATATATATATATAGAGTGCGTTCATTTTGCGAACCAAGCAATTTGTACAAACTATGCAAATCAATCTTAGCCGTTCATCAAGTCTAATGAATATATTATTTTATTATGTTTCCTAATTTAAAATCATGATTATAATGAATAAACTTAACATTTCCTAATTTAAAATCATTATTATAATGAATAAAATTAATATTTTCCATATATATCACAATCATTATTAATGAATCATAATCATAATCAATATCCATAAATATATCTATTGTTTCCTAATATAGTGGTTTGCATAGTTTGTACAAATTGATTGGTTTGCAAAAGAAACGCACCCTAAATATATAGGGGCCTAATCAAATGAGAACTATGTAATTTGTGATAACTATAAGATCCAATGTGAGCCACACATTTAATCTAATTAATATAAATTTTAAATAAATATAAAAGGGTATTTTAGTACATTTGTTTTTACATCTAATTAAATAAATAAATCGTAAAATATCTCATTTCCTTATCTTATACGTGTCACCTTTCTCTCTCTACACCATATACCTAATTACCAAATTCTCTCATTTCTTTCTCCAAATAAAGACACCGCCAATATCATCTTCTTCAACATATTATCTTCTTCACTGGTCGCCGGAAACAACATAACCATCCATGCCTCCATACCCGTTTTTTGTTGTTGATGATGGATCTTCGCTCACCCACGCCTCTAAGATCCGATTTTCTGCAACCCTGACCACCACCACTCCCACAATCACCATCGACGACATCTCCACCATGACGCACATGTGCTTCATTTGGACCAGTAACATCAGCAACATTGTCAGATCAGTTCTCAGTCAGCCCTGATTGAACAGGTTGCAGAAGCCATCACAACCAAGGCACCGACGACATCTCCACCATAAGGACTCCCCTACACAGATCCGTTCTCAATCAACAAGGCTTCGGAGTCCATCATCCCTGATTGAAGATTGGCAAACAAAGAGGTGTTTATGGATTGGAACTGATCAGAATCGAAGGGTATCACAGTGCATCACTGAGGTGTTTGTAGATTGGAACTAATCAGAATCAGAGGTTATCACAGTGCATCACTGAGGGTATTAATGTTGATTTGTAGGTGATGTCTCCTCCCTTATCATCTCATTCGTTTTCGAGCGATGAAGAATTTCAATCAGAAAACCTAATACTAGCCCTAGATCTAGGTCTGCCAAACAGATCTAGCAGCTTTAATTCTTTCATTTCTTCTATTTTCTTATCACCCCCCTTTAGAACTACCTGTAAATTATGGAAAATTTTCTTGGGAGTTTTGTTCACAATGGTATGATAGAGGTTATCACATTGTATCATAGTGTGTATCAA
The DNA here is from genome assembly GCA_023525745.1 of Arctium lappa. Lineage (NCBI taxonomy): Eukaryota > Viridiplantae > Streptophyta > Magnoliopsida > Asterales > Asteraceae > Arctium > Arctium lappa. Next base: position 39,678,967 of record CM042050.1, on the reverse strand, counting down.
AGGTATCATAGTGGGTATCATACTAGGACACTTAGGAGTTATGTGCTTGGGAATTCTGTTCACAGTGGCATCACAGTGGGTTTACAGTGGTATCATAATGGGTATTACAGTGGGTGTTGTATGTATTTTGGGTATCACACTGGGTCTTGTATGTATTTTATGTATGACATTGCATTTTGTATCATAGTAGGTATCACAGTGTATTTTGTACCACATTTGTATTAAAGTGGATATCATAGTCTACTTTGTATCAAAAAGGGTATCACAGTGTATTTCGCCGAAATTAGTTTCACCGGAGAAAGGAGAGAGAGGAAAGAGGAGATTTTTAAAAATACCTAAAATGTCCTTTAATTATAATTTTAAATCAAAATTACCAAATTTATTTATTTCCTAAATTATTTTTTGATTTGTGGTTGAGATTGGATCTCACGATTATCACAAAATAATCAGTTCTCCCATGAAGGGCCCCATACACACACACACACACACACACACACACACATATATATATATATATATATATATATATATATATATATATATATATGATACATGATGTATATGATACATGATGTATGCATATACCATAAAACTTAGGGTGTGTTTGTCACATGGAATTGAATCGGAAAAAGCAAAACGCACTGTTTCACGTTTGATGTGACATGGGACATAACAAAAACTCACTGTTCCACGTTTGACGTGACATATGACATGGGTTGGGTGGAACTAGATGAGACAACTATTTTGTTCCACAAAAATAGGTGGAACGAGAATGAAATGTAACTACAAAATTACCAATCTACTCTCATTTGATGTAACCCTAATATAGTATTTAGTCTAACAGTCACTACAACCTATCGCCGCAACCACCATCCTTAGTTACGGCCATCGTCGACCACCTCCATAATTACAGCCTGCCACCACCACCACCTCCACCTCATATCCACTACTATCCACCATCTCCACAACCACCTAAACCACCGTCGACCATCGGCCACCACCGTCCATTGCCATCACCACCACCATCACCATTTCTATGTCCACCACATACGCGACAACTACCTCTATCTCCTCTACAACCACCACTTCCATCTCCATATCCACCACCACCATCTCCATGGCATCCACAACTACGGTCAACCGTCTACCGACCACCTCTATGCATCCACCACTATCATCACCACCACCGCCGACCACTAGTGACGGATCTACTCATATAGGAGGGGGTACACGGGCCCCGACTCGATCGTCCTGTTGTAATGGAATTTTTTTACCGGTCATGTCTGTGCACCCACTTAATTTTGAAGTGTGTTCTCATATGTTTTTCAAATAGAACTTAAAACAATAATGTGAGGTTGGTGGAGTGGTTAAGGTGTTACTTCTCTTTCTATAGGTCAGGGTTCAAATCTTCTTGACAACAAGAGTCTTTTTATAACCACAAGGGTTGTGGCGTGGTGGTAAAGGCTTGGGGAGTTCAAAGCGCACAACCCGGGTTCGAGCCCCACTAGCAGCACTTGTGGCCACTGAGGATAATCTCAGGGCTGCACACTTTAGCAGTTGGGCCATAGGCCCTAATTGCCAGGGATTAAGGATACCCTTTCAAAAAAAAAAGTCTTTTTATATTTTAATTTTTAGTTACTAAAAAAAGGCCAAAAATATACAACAAAAGAATTGAATTTAAGAGAAAAAAAACCCAAAAAAGTCCATTCACAATCAACCAAAAGACTTAAAAAATCCAGTGAAGACGGAATTCGGCTAAAAACACATCGAGAGAATTTGCGGGCATTTGATCCAATTATAAAGTTGCACCCGTTCGGGAAAAATTCTGGATCCGCCACTGTCGGCCACTACCAACGATAACCACCCGTCCTGTTCCTGACATTTTATATGCCCTGAGCGAGATGTAATAAAGGGCCCTCTATAAGTACGATAAAAGATTTAAATATTGTTGTTTTATTATTAGAAATAACATTGAACTCAATAAATACTAATAAATTCATATAAAACCGTTTTTCCGAGTATTCCTAGACGGAAAATCAATCAATAATTATTTCTAAGGCATTATTATCTACCATAACATTTTTACATAGCATTGTCAATCTGTTCGACCGTAAAAAACATCCTATGATATATCAATATAAATTGACATCTTTTGGGGTCACAATATTTACTATTCGAATTTACACTATGTAAATCAATATAAATTAGTTGGTTTTCAATGTCAACTTGTAACACCCTAAAATTCAGAGTAATATAAAATTCACAATTTTGGCAAAATGACGTTTGTATTTGGAATAAACCACCCAAAAGGGTAAATGTATAAAGCATTTACAAAAAAAAAACCTGCGAATGGATATGGAACTCAACAACAAACTAATCTAAACATTTACTATCTATATTACATCGGTTGTCAACCGAAAATCACCAAAATAACGGACTTAATTAAATGCCCATCGTCAAATACTAATCATCTCAAAAATGCCTCAAGCCCATGCTCGTCACTCAAACTCTTGGCAACCCACCGCTAAGGGAACCTGTTATACACATCATTTGAGAAAAAGTGTTAGGCTTAAAGCCTAGTGAGAACATACAGTTAATAATTTGAAGAAATATTGGCAATTGTAACGAAAGGAAATCTTTTTCAAGAAAGTCGAGTTTACAATTGAAATAATTGCCACGTGATGATTTTTCGGTCCAAAATTACATCTTGCGATGACGGGGGAGACCACATTTACCAAGGATTGTAACGGAACACAAAAGTAGGCCAAAATCCGAGTTATGAGCTAAATACTTGGAATCCATGGCCACGAACAACGCCGGTCCGTACTAAGATGTGGGGGAGGGCACCCGAGAAAACCAAGTCATACTCGTTCACTAGGACTACATTATGACCCATGGCTAGTAACCGGTCCCACATAACCGTACCAAATGGCCTCCGAGGATCAAATGTATCCACTAGCTACAAAGGGGAAAAACATCCCAAAATATAAGTCGACTTAATACCTATGGATCCACTAGTAATAGTCTAGACTTGCCACAATTTCATTTGTGACCAACTATAGTTAAACATATAGTTCCCAATAACATTTATTTCCAAAATGCATTTCCAAGTTTAACTGCTGATAAGAATGAAAATCATAAAATGAGATTTTATGCATTCTTTCAAGTACCTCACCAAAAATGTGCAAGTAGTACTATGTTTTACTACATATAAAATGGAACCCTTCATTTTAGTTGAAAATGAGTAGAAACCCTAAAATCTCCCAAAACTCATGTTAGATCAAAATGTAATAAACATTATTCCAAAATAAAGGAGATATATAGGAGCTTAAAATGTAAGTTTTGACATGTATAAAGTTTGGAAAATGATAGTAGGAACTCACCAAGTGGGTTTTTGAAGAAAACCCAAAACCCTAGATTTTGATCCTTTAGAGAAGATGAAGATGAAGATGGAGATGGTGGTTGAAAGCTTCCAAACCCGAATCCCTAGATGATGCTCTTAACCCTAACTAAGTGAGGTAGATGGAGAATGAAGTAACTCTAGGTTGGAGTAAATGAAGAGGGAGAAATTTGAGAGAGAAAACTATGGAGGAAGAAATTGAGAAATAAAGAACTTTGGGATGATTTCTCATTTAAGACGATCAGGGCCACCGCGCAGGTTATGGCGCGGTCAAACTCGCGCTGTGACTCACACCAATCACTGGATCTGAAATTCAGCAGGCCACCGCGCGGGTTATGGCGAGGGCACACTCGCGCCGTGACTCGCGCTACTCACTGGAATCCGCGACAGACAGAACACCGCACGGGTTATGGCGCGGGCTAAGCCGCGCGATAACTCGCGCCGACCCACTGACTTCAAACCTTCTCCAAAACTGGCCAAACTCAAAAGTCGAGGGTGTTACACAACTCATGTTAATGTTTTTCATCATCATTCTAAGCTTTTATGTTGTGTTCTCGGATTTGGGAAGGAAGGAAAAGAAAGCAAAAAAAGCAATTTTTTTTATTCGTGTTCTTGAGAGTGAAGAGAGAGGAAGGTAAGAGATGCAAAGAAAAATATATTTTCATGTTCTTGAGCAGGATAGAAAGGAAATAAAAAATGTTATTTTTATTAATTACCCTCATTTATTTTTATATCATATTGTAATTGATGGATAGATGTGTAATTTTATAAATATTTTTATATGTTATAAATTCTTCCATTTCATTTTCTCCCACATTTGGGAGCAAAATTTTGAGAGGAAAATATTTTCCTTCCTTTTATTTTCTTTTCTCTTCTTAAAAAAACTCGAGAACACAAAGTTTTTTCTTCCCCCCTACTTTTCTTACCTTTCCCTTCCTTTCCTTCGTAAAAAAAAGACTCTAGAACACAACGTTAAGGGTTAAAACAAACTTTTCGAAATCATCAAATTGGAATCAAAAGTCCATGTTGGCTATTGTTTGAGATTTTATTTTTGTTTTAGAGATAGAATAATATTTAAGATTCATGCACTCAATATTAGGTAATAAAAGCAACAATATGTGAAAAAACAAGGGTATTTTTGGAATCCTAAATATGGATATAAGTTGGACCATCTCATATGTTTGCTAATTTTTTTATTCAAAAGATAGATATGTTTTCTTAGTTAATAAAAAAAAACTACTATATTCTAATATAGAAATAGAAATCATGCTAATTGAATAACCAAAAGAATCGGTGCGAGATTAATGATGGAGAATACATCAATGTTTTCAAGACAAGAGTTTTAGACTTTGTTATTAGATAAAAATCTTATAGAAATAATAAGTAATACTATAAAACTAACGACCAATTAAGTTTTTACATATTGTTTCCTCCAATTTAATTAATACATTTTTGGGCCCTTAATAAGTTAATATAATATTAAACTCTGTTTGAGTCATATTAGATTCTAAAAGAATTTGTGTCACTTTTATTTACTAATTTTTCAAATTATTACTAAAAAAATTTGAACCCCTATTTCTTATGGGCTCTGGGCATGTGCTCGACACGCCCTCCCCCAGGGACGACCCTTAACCACCTTATCACTACTAGAAAAATGGGTATCAGTGACGGAAATTAGCGAGGGAAAAAATCCCTCGCTAATCCCACAAACAAAATCCCTCGTTAATCCCTTGCTAATTAGTGAGGGATTAGTTTTTTTTTTCTCGTTTTATCATTTGTATGGGTTATATGTTATTTGTATAGTTATGTATGTGTTTTATGTATCATTCGGTCCGTGTTATATATTTGTATACATGATGTGTATGTTGGTTGATGATGCCAATTGAATCTATATATATATTATTGTGTCTATGTGTGTATGTGTTGTATATGGGTTTGTATGCATGTGTACATGTGTCGTATATAGCTTTATATACACGTGTATATGTGGATCTACATATGTATGTGTATATGCATTGTATATATGTTAACTTATTACTACTCAAAGTTAGCTAACAATACATATATACATCATGTATATATAAATATAACAAGGAGCGACATATATATTGTAACACTCTATAATTCAGAGTAAATTAAAACCTGGAAATAAGGCAACGAGACATCCGTGATGATATTAACTTCCCATAAAGGGGTCAGTCCTTAAGACTATACAAACCTCATACGGATATAGAATTTATCAACAATACTAATCTAAACATAACCGTCTAGACTACAACACTTGATGAACCAGAATTCATTAAAAGATGGGACTTAAACAATGCCCAACACCAAAATACTAGACATCTCAAAATATGCCTCGAGTCCACGCTTGACTCTCAAAGACCCTGTGCAACCCACCGCTAATGGAAACCTGTTATACATATCATTTGAGAAAAAGTGTTAGGCTTAAAGCCTAGTGAGAACATACAGTTTATTCAAAATCAGAGATATAAACATCAGTATCATAAAGAAATCTTTTCATAAAGGTTTAGTTTATAAAAGATAACATTTCGCCACAATCGGGCCTCTTCGGTCCAAAACTCATTAAACGATGACAAAATGACCATTTTACCAAGGATTGTGGTGTAACACAAAGTAGACCAGCAAATCCGAGTTATGAGCTAAATACATGGAACCATGACCACGAACTCTTCAGTCCGTACTACGATGTGAGGGAGGGCCCCCAAGGAACCATGTCATACTCGTTCATTAGACTACATCTGAACCATGGCTAGGATCGGGTCTCACATAACCGTACCTAAGTTGCCCCCGAGGATCAAATGTAGCTAACTACAACGGAAGGGGCATATCCTTCCCAGCCATAACAACGGAAGGGGCATATCCTTCCCAGCCATAAGTCGACTCGATACCTAGGGATCCACTAGTACAGTCAGGACTTGTCACAATATTTCATGTGACTAACAAAGCTAGATAAATAGCTATCAACACATTTATATTTCAAAATGCCATTTTTCAGACCAACTGCTGGTAAGAAAGATAATCATAAAATCAGTTTATATACATTCTTTCAATAAACCACCAACATGGGCAACTAAAACAACTTTTTACTTCTGATAAGGCGGAACCCGTTATTTTAGTCAAAACTGATAGGGAACCCCGATAATCACCAAAAAACTTCATTTATATCAAAATGTAGAGAACATAAAATCATACCGTAGAAATACTTCAGATTTCGCAAATAAGAGTTTTGACATGTATAAAGTTTGTAAAATGGTAGTAGGAACTCACCGGTAGGTTTTCAGAATAAAACCCGGAAAACCAGATAACGATCACGACGTAGAGGTGGAGCTTAAAACACCGACCCCTTGCTAGAAACACCGAAAACTAGCAACCAAACAAGACCTTGAAGATCGAAAGAGAAAAGAGAGAAAAAGATGAGAGAGAGAAGAAAACTGAGATCTTTTGATAAAATCAAAAGATTCAGCCAAAAGAGATATTTATCCAAGGCTTTGCACACATCCCAACACAGCGCACGGCCCGTGCGTTTTCCAAAGGGGAGGGCGCACGACCCGTGCATTTTCCACTGCCTCGCACCCTGATCCTTACGCACGACCCGTGCGTTTTTCCTGAAGGAGGACGCACGACCCGTGCGTCCTGTAGACAGCCCCAAAAACCTCTATTTCCTCAATACAACTTCACAAAACGGCTAAACGAAATTTCGGGGTGTTACAATACTCCCAACCTTAGAATGATTTCGTCCTCGAAATCTAATCTTCTCAATGGAACACTGATCGCAGAGAATATCGTCTCAAACCTAAATACCAGAATCATTAACGAGATCCTAATACCGACATCCACATTAGCTACCCTTCTTGGGCACTATTTACTCCCAACCGAGCGAACACTCAACACTTCAAGGTAACCTTTACTCCCAAGGTTACGGTTGCCTCCCAACCTTAGGTGACAATTACTACCTCCAGGAAATTAACGACCTCAACTTCCCATCTACCAGTTCTTTCGAACTGCACGGTTCTGAACTCAAAGCTAACGGTCGACGCTATTCTTCCCCAAAACTCTCAGATTTCACTGATCCATTCTTAATAGTGATAAAGATATTCTTACAAGGCGCATTAATGCGTCTTTCCGGCAATCAGTTAACACAGATTCTGCTATCACTCAACTCCGATCCGACCCCAAATCTGGAAATAGCCCTTATTCGAATTTCTTAATACTTCCATAAATACTCCGTCTACAACCACATTATAAAGATTAACTTCTAAACATACCACCAATCTATACATTCGGACTTATAAAGGACTGGCGCTACAGAAACCCATGCGTAGACTAACTCCAACCCGTGGAAGATTTTACCAACAACTTACTCTAGCTCAAGGCTAAGGCCCAACTCCTCAAAGCACTGCTAGAACCGAACTCCCAACAGGAAATGATGCACACGAAGATAAATAAATAAATAAAAGTTTAAGCTTAACGCCTAGAGAGCTCAAGAGTTTTACATAAGTAAAAACATTTAAATTGATGAACTTCTCTTTAAATCAGAACCTTTCAAATGATGAACCTTAAAACATAGAAACAACTCCTTTTCAAAGTCATGCACTTTCAAAGACGGATACTTCATTGCAAATACGTTTTATAAATTGACACAATTTGTATAACTCAAAGTATGAAATATTAGTAACACTATCCAAATCGTACGTCCGAAAACATGGACACTAGGCCGAAAACATGTATACATATAACATATACACATACACATGTCTACACATTACACATAAAATGAGAAAACAAGGAAAAAAGCGCAATCCCTCGCTAATTCCACGCTAATCAGCGAGTGATTAGCGATGGATACCACATATCCCTCGCTAATCCCTCACTAATTAGCGAGGGATTAACGAGAGATTGACCACAAAACCAATCCCTCGCTAATCCATTGCTAATTAGTGAGGGATTAACGACGAAATGAGTTTTTGGTCAATCCGTCGCTAATCCCTCACTAATTAGCGAGGGAATAACGAGGGAATAGCGAGGGACTCTTGGCATCCGTCGCTAATCCCTCGCTAATTAGTGAGGTGTTAGCGAAGGATTGTTTTTTTTTTATTGTTTTCTCATTTGTATAGGTTATATGTAGACATGTATATATGTATATGTTATATGTATAGTTGTGTATGTGTTTTATATATCCTTCGGTTCGTGTTATATACTTGTATACATGATGTGTGTGTTGGTTGATAATAGCAATTGAATCTACGTGTATATTATTGTGTCTATTTGTATATGTGTTGCATATGGGTTTATATGCATGTGTATATGTGTTGTATATGGGTTTATATGCATGTGTATATGTGAATGTATAGACATTGTGCATGTGTTGTTTGGTAATCGCATATGATGTGTATATGTGTTATATATGTGAATGTATATGTAGTACATACGTGCATACAAACATGTAATAAGTTACCATTGGTGTTATTGGGTCTTAATAATTCATAAAATATCTTATTAAGTTTTAATGAATCTTAGTGGGTTTTAATGACGAAATATTAGTGACATAATATTTTGTCGCTAACTATTGGGCTTTAAAGGGTTCCATTAGGCCTTAATGGATCTATCCGACTTTTAAGAGTTTCATTAGGCCTTAATGGATCTATCAGGCTTTAAAAGGCTTCATTGGGCCTCAATGGATCTATCGGGCTTTAAAGGGTTTCATTGGGCTTTAAGTGGGTCTATTGTGCTTTAAAGGGTTTCATTGGGCCCTAATGGATCTATTGGGCTTTAATGGGTTTCATTGGGCCTTAATAGATATATCGGACATTAAAGGGTTAGTTCGGCTTGAATTGATCTATCGGGCTTTAAAAGGATCCATTAGGATTTAAAGGGTTTTATTAGACATTAAAGGGTTTCATTGGACATTAATGGATCTATCTGACTTTAAAGGGTTTCATTGGCCCTTAATTGATATATCAGGCTTTAAATGGTTATATTGAGCTTTAAAGGGTTTCATTGGGCATTAAAGGGTTTCACTAGGCCTTAATGGATATATCGGGCGTTAAAGGATTCTATGGGGCTTTAAAGGACTAGTTCGACTTGAATGTATCTATCGGGCTTTAAAGGGATCCATTAGGATTTAAAGGGTTCCATTGGGTATTAATGGATCTATCGGGCTTTAAAGGATTCTATGGGGCTTTAATAATATATATATTATTTAAAAAGAATTCAAATTAAAGATTAAAATTATTTATATATTATTTAAAATTTATTATTTCAAATAAAAAAATCAAACCCTACCATTCCTCACTCTCCGATTTATTTTAATAAAAAAATAATTTATATTTTATTATTATAAACATTTAATAATTTTAAGTTTTTTTTAAAAGGATTTAATTGAAACACCCTAAAAAAAACCAGGGTAATTTAAAACTGCGGAAACTGGACAAATAAGCATCAACACTTGGTATAAACCTCCCAAAAAGGGGAAATGTACGTAACCCTTACAAACCTGAATACGGATATGGAATTCAACAACAAACTAATCTAAACATAAACTATCTAAATTACATCAGTTGTTAATCCAATATCACCAAAAGAATGAGACTTAAACAATTGTCCAACATCAATACTAGTCATCTCAAAAATCCCCGAGACCAAGCTCGTCACTCAAGCCCTTATCAACCCACCGCTAACGGGAACCTGTTATACACATCATTTGAGAAAAAGTGTTAGACTTAAAGCCTAGTGAGAACATACAATTTATAAATTTCATGAGATATAAACAATTGTATCATAAGGAAATCTTTTCAATAAGGTTTAGTTTTCAAATGAAACCTTTGCCACAACCGGGCCTTTTCAATGTAAACTCATCATACGATGACAAAGATAACCAGTTTTACCAAGGATTGTAGTGCAACACAAAGTAGGTCACAATCCAAGTTATGAGTCGAAACACTTGGAATCCATGGCCACAAACTACAAAGGTCCGTACTACGATGTGAGGGAGGGCCCTCGAGGAAACCAAGTCAAACTCGTTCACTAGGACTGCCATATGACCCTTAGCTAGTAACCGATCTCACATAATCGTACCAAATTGCCCCCGAGGATTATATGCATCCATAGCTACAAATAAGGGAAATATGATCCATGGCTAGTAACCGGTCTTGCATAACCGTACCAAATGGCCCTCGAGGATCATATTCATCCATTTTACAAAGAGGGGAGAAGACATCCCAAATATAAGTCGACTCAATACCTAGGGATCCACTAGTAATGGTACAGACTCGTCACAACAACATATGTGACCAACCATAGATAGTCATATGGTATAAAATAACATTTATAATCAAAATGCATTTTCAAGTTTAACTTCTGGTAAGAATGAAAATCATCAAAATGAACTTTACACATTCTTTCAAGTAATCCACATAAATGTGCAAGCAAAACATCCTTTTACTTCAAATAAGATGGAACCCATCATTTTAGTCGAAAACGATCGGGAACCCTAAAATCTCCCAAAACTCAAGTTATGTCAAAATGTAGTAAACTTAGATCTGAAACCATGGAGATATATAGAAGTTCAAAATGTAAGTTTTGACATGTATAAAGTTTATAAAAAGGTAGTAGGAACTCACCAAATAGGTTTCAGAAATAAAACCCGAAAACCAGATATCGACCACCAAGAGGAGACGAAGCTTTCTATACCGAACCCTTGCTAGAAGCACTTAATACTAGCAATTTATGGACTCTTGAAGATCCAAAGAAAACTTAGAGAGAGAGAGACAAGAGAGAGAAAAGAAATGAAGAGAGAGAGAGAGAGAGAGATCAAGAGAATGAGATATTTTGGCTGAAACTCTCTTAAGTCGGCCAGAGGGTTGCGCGTCTTACACCGCGGCCTTCAAGCCGCAGGAAAAGTCGCGCGTGCCACAAAACTGGAATACTCCAGTGGGTCACGCGGCTTAGCTCGCGGCTTACTAGCCGCGGCCTAGCCCGCGCGTGTCAACAATCTGGGAATCCTCTAGAGGGTTACGCGACTTACCTCGCGCCCTACAAGCCGCGCCATAGCCCGCGTAACTCTCCGTTTCTCATAATTTCAACCAAAACCAAACACTAACTCTCGACTCAAAACTCGGCGTCTACGACGAAAGGTAAACGCAAGAATACAACGATAATATATAATGAAAATCCAGGGTGTTACATTAATACTTTTAAGTTAATTACTTAATTTAATGTATTTCCTTTTTAGGGTTTCAAATTCAATTTTTCATCAGCCGCTTATTTCTCTTCTCCATTCAATCGACGCTCTGCTTCTTCTCTCTTCTTCATCAAAATTCAATACTTCAATCGAATCTATCCTTGTTCATAATCATCGACATTCACATCACAGGTAAATCTCTCTCTCTCTCTCCGATTTATCCTTGTCATCGACATTCAACCCTTGTTCTGTTGTTCATCAACATTCACAGGTAAATTGATATTCAATCCTTGTTAATCGACAGTCCCAGGTATCTCACACTCTCTCTCTCTCTCTGCGATTTACATTTTTTACTGGGTTTGCTAGATTTTTTCACAGTTACAAACTCTCTCTCTCTCTGCGACATTCACAGTTTATCACTCTCTGTGATTTACACTCTCTGCGACATTCACAGTTTATCACATTTTGTTACTCTCTGCGATTTACACTCTCTGTCTTACATCAGTTCCGATTGAAGACTTGAAGTTTATAATTTTTTACTTGGTTTGCTAGATTTTTCCCCAAAATGTGATGGATTCTGACCTTACTAATCAATGGTTGAGGACAGGAGAGAGTTATACTATATGTTTGCTAAAATTTGAACATGATATAAAGTTAACTGCACTCCATATTTGATTAATATTGTTGTTTTCTTCTCTTGAAGTCAGTTATTGACACCAAAAAGGGATGTTGTGGACTTGTTGAATAGAGAGTAACAATTTCCATCTGGCAATTTTGGCAAAAGCAATTCAAATGAAAAATGAAATAAGAGTATTGAACACAACCTAATGGAAGAAAAGCATATGTGAGGAGAAAATTTGATATCCAGAAATTTAATGATGTAAAGATAGTAGAGATAAGTTGCTTAACCCCCAACTGCATTTAAAATGACTGAAAGAAGGAATATCAACATAGATAAGTTAGTTATGCCAATTTTCTTGATTTTTTTGCGGATGACAAACTTCTTTTCCATGAAACCGCGTCTCATGAGTATTGATGGTCATAATTTGTAATACTTGGATTTGAATTATATTTCCGTATGACATTGACAGGCCGCATGGAACAGATTTAACTCGGAGGAGAGATAGCAGAGCAATTTGTGAGTCTGGTGATCAGTTAATGAATTATTTCATTAATCTATAAAGAATTATTTGAAGGTATAGAAATCTTGTTGAAAGTCATTTCCCAAATATATGGGAAATGTGAATATTAAGACTGTAAGTGTACATACATTTAGTTTCCATTTTAAACTTTGAATGTTTGGGTTAAAAAAGTTGTAGGATATGAATATGAAACTACAGTAGGAAGTGGTTGGTACATAGCCTTGATTTTTCATGTTGTGGGTTCTATTTTACCAAAAGCTTTCATTTTGTCTTACTTCTTTTTCTATGAATGTTTACTTTTAACCGATCTTGGTTCTTTCCAAAAATGAGTGTATATTTGTTGCAAGATCCTCACTTTCAAATTCTTTTTTTTAATTTACAAATTTCCTCAAACTTTTTTGTAATGGAATCGAAGTGAAACATAGCAACAGTTAGTTGTACAAAATGTATAATAAAATCTTCAATATGCTATCACAGCATTTTGAATGTTGGAATAACCCTATATTTTATAAAATAATTACTTTTTATAAAATTTGCCAAACGCTAAATAGTTTGTTGATTCTTTATTGGAATTGTGCATTTTACTTTTAAAAGAAGATTTTTATCTCACAATTAGTACTTGATCTTATATGCCTTATGAACCACACGTCACCTCCATGATAAAAGTATTAGAACTAAAAGTACAATGTCTAAATAATAAAAGTATTAGAGAATACATCAAGAACTAAACTTATATAAACTTATATAATTTATAAATATTTGTAATAAAATAATTTATCAATCAAGAACTATGGTAGAGAATACACAAGTTGTAAGATTTGTGAGTTCTAAGTTCCCTAATTACACTTGTAGGGTCTGAAAACTCCTTTACACCACCTCTACCTTGAATATGTCGATTAATTACTTCTTTATTTGTTGTAGTTATTGAATATGTCGATAGATAGAGGATGGATGTATAGCACACCACCCTACCTGGATCCCCGAGAGGTTTTGGCATCAGATGATTGATGAGGTTTTTATATTTATTGTGGGCTTTGTGCATTTCCATGTGTTTTGTACCGACTTATGTATTATGTTTTTCGCAGGTGTGGGATACGAAACGCTGGAAAATCACGTCTAGGGCCAATAAGGCCAATCGAAATACTGAATTTGAGGGGGTGTCATCTAGGCACACCGGGGGATCGATTTCTACCGCATAACATCGATACCAAATGGTAAGTATATATTTCAATTTTTTGAATATGTAATTAGATTTGTATGTCTATTAACTAATTAACTTAACTGTCTGTTATAGAGACGAATATTGGGTCGGGAGCCGAGTAGGTCTGAGGTATATGAACGAGTCCATTGCACGAACCGAAAGCTTGTTCCAGGTTCATCCAACCCACCTACTGATCCTCCTCAATACATTTACCCCAAAGCGGCTAGAGTGGCGGTAAGCTTTTCAAAACCATTACATTGTTTTATAGAAACATTTGGTAGGTTTAAAGTAATATGTTTTAATAAACGTAGTGATACTATTAGTTTGGGCTGCCATTATTGGGCAGACGTTAGGCTAAGTAGATATGTGTTGACAATGTGACTACCATTGGTAATTAGAATGTTATAATTGTTAAAAGCAGACATTGGATACGTTTGATTTACAGTCGTTATGCTGCTGAAATCTGTACATAAATAATTAAGCTCAATATTTGTTTTGGTAAACCATAGGAACGCTAATTGTTAAACGTTTGATTTACAGTCGTTATGCTGCTGAAATATGTACATAAATAATTAAGCTTAGTATTTGTTTTGGTAAACCATAGGAACACTTTCGGGAGCTTAGGGATGCGACCCACTCTAGTGCACAACCTGACACCCCTCCTCCTGATGATGCATCTCTTTGGGATCAGAGTATTGGAGGACGTAAGAAGGGTCGTTATTTTGGTCTTGGGGATTCCTATTATAGTGAATATAGCAATAGCAGCAGGAGATCATCCACTACTAGATCATCCATGGAGGTATGTTATGTATGATGTCATTACTTTTCATTGACACCAAAACAAATTACTGATTTTTGTTAAATATTGAATATTACAGGTAGCTGAGTTGAAGGAGAAAATGATAAGGATGGAGGCGGAGGCAATGGAGCGGGAGGATCGCTATGTAGCCCAGCTGGAGTCCGAACAGAAGAGAAGGGAAGATCTAGAGACCGAACATGCCAATCAAGCTGTCCGATTAGCCGAACAGGTCACATTATCAGCGCATTTTGCTTCTTTCATGGAACAACAAGGATACAATTTCCCCTCTCCCGGCCCTCCGGCCCTTCCAGTAGCTAGATAATAGATTGTTAGTTAATTGTCGGAGATTGTCTTGAATTGAAGGATACTTGGTATTTTGGTATTTTGAATTGTAGGATACTTGGTATTTTGAATTGTTGGATACTTGGTATTTTGGTATTTTGAATTGTTTGAATTTGGTTATTTTAGTTTGTTGGACAATTGTCGGTTTGTTATTTTCAATTTATGGGCAGGTTTTGTATTATAATATACAGGAAATAGAGAATTTTAATTAAATTTATTTATAAAATAACGAAATTCAGCGAGGGATTAGCGACGGATTTTCGTCGCTAAGAGTTGGTGAATCCGTCGCTAATCTGTCGTTGATAAGGGCCCTCGCTAATCCGTCGCTGATAAGGGCCCCTCGCTAATCCGTCGCTGATAAGGGGCCCTCGCTAATCCGTTGCTGATACTAATCCCTCGCTAATCCGTCACTGATTCTTGTCCGTCGCTAATCCGTCGTTGATGTCCGTCGCTAATCCGTCGCTGATAGCATCATCTACGACTATTTGAGCGACGGACTATCAGCGACGGATTCGAGCTTTAGCAATGGATTAGCGACGGATTTTTCCCTCGCTAATAAGGGTAATTTTTGTAGTGTATAAAATCATTAAACAACATTTAGAGGTTGTTTGCTTTTTTTTTTCTTTTTAAAAATTAACTCTTAATGACTCTTAAGTCTAAATCGTTCAGACCTTTTTACATTTAGACTTGTTTGTTTTTTTTCTAATTTTCAGAACCTCTTAACTCTTAAATTCGTCTGAAATAAGAAGTGATGACCTAACTTCTTAAAACCTCTTATTGCCACCTCAATTCATATGCCCTTCTTTCTCTCAAAACGTCTCCAGACGTTACAGAAACATACAATCTTGTTGATTTAGATTTCAGACTTTAGCACCACCTCTTATCAATCAAAAGTAAAATAAGACTTCAGACCTCTTAAAAAACAAACGGTACCTTAGGGACAACTTGCCCAACCTAGTCCTAGTCGTGCCAAACACTAGACAAACAACTTGTCATATCCGGTCCAATATTGTTCTCTTGTCCTATTTTGTCCAATCCAGTCCTATCTTGTTCAGTCATATCATGTTCAATCATGTTTTGTCATGTCTAATTTTGTCCAATCTGCATACCAAATATTACCCATCGCTTAGTAACGAACGATCAACAAAGAAGGCTTGACCATATTCGTGAATAGTTAAATAAAAATGTTTGATTATAAATGAAATGTTTTTATGACAAAAACAAGATAAAAGAGAATTTCTTATATCCAAATCCATATTAAAAGTTCTTTATTAAAATGATAATCGACAATAAATTAAAATTTTTTTTGAACGGCAAGTTAACACACGCACACGTTCCTGGGGTATCCGGGCTCCCACTTAAGGGTGCCACCCGACTAATCCCCATCGATCATGACCCAGCCCAATTAAGAGGACAATAAATTAATTTTACTTTGAAAAGTTTCACAAAATTGAATTTCCATGAGCATATATATATATATAGATGAATTCAGGCATTGGGTCGAGGTTGTCCTCAATAACTTTTACCTAACAAACACTACAAAAATTACCCTTATTAGCGAGGGAAAAATCCGTCGCTAATCCCTCGCTAAAGCTCGGATCCATCGCTAATCCGTCGCTGATAGCCCGTCGCCCAAATAGTCGTAGCTGATGCTATCAGCGACGGATCAACGACGAATTAGCGACGGACAAGTATCAACGACGGATTAGCGAGGGACTTGTATCAGCGAGGGATTAGTATCAGCGAGGGATTAGCGAAGGCTCCTGTTAGCGACGGATTAACGAGGGATTACATTAGCGACAGACTAGCGAGGACTTCTATTAGCGACTGATTAGCGAGGGATCCTATTAGTGAGGGATTTGAGAGGGTTCCTATTAGCGACAGATTAGCGAGGGTCCCTATAGCGACGGAAATCCGTGACTAATCCCTTACTAATACTTTTAGTAATTTTTTTTAAATTATATTTTATAAAAAATAATTAAATTTTTTATCCATATATATATGTATATATATATATATATATATTATGCACATTACATTTACCGTAACATGTTAAGAATACATCTCATTGAGCCACTATAGAGTAGTCGTGTACAAATAAGATGCAACGGGATGCAAAACTTAATTGTAAATCAACAATGAACAATTAAAACAATTATTCTTAATTTAAGAAACATAATTTAATACATACATGAATCCAATGAGACCATACATAATTTAAAAAACACAATCTTATACATACATTAATCTAATACCATAAATTGACTTCAAATATGAATCATCATCATTTTCCTTAGAAACCACAATTCTAGATGCATCATATGCCTGCAAAACACGAAAAATACCAAATCATAAAGAAAAGATATACTTAATCAAAAACCCATCTGCATTACATATAAACACATAAATTTGAAGTGTATATACAATGCCACCCCATTGTTCCAACAATAAGAAAAAGATCTAGAATTATATCATTGTTCCAAAGAATGAAAGAAATAAGGGATTGAGGGACAAAAGTTCCAAAAGAAATAATTAAGATGTGAGTCGGCTCTAAAAAGATCTTTTAAGATCTCTTGTAAATGAAAAAAACAAACAAACAAATGGATTACAGAGTTTCCACCCTGATGAACAACATCATCAAGACTTGTATGTCCCCTAAGGCCCTAACAACTACTTCTTCACCAAAGGGACTTTTGTTTGGCGTTATCCGGGCCCGTTAGCCTCAAAAGGGTTCAAACCTTACCAAAGATGAGAAGAGGGTGTGAGTTTATTTGTTGCATTTGTTGTATATAAATATTATATACTTGAAAAGATAACTTCTTCATTACAAATTTCATCTTCTAATCCCTATGAACATCAACAAAGTCGAACTTCATGTACTATGTTTTCCACTAAAGCTTAAGCTACAAGATTTAAATTCAAAGGTGTTTCTTGATATTAGTCAAAGAAAATGCAACTTTTATTTTTTAGTAAACTTCCAATCTAAATCTACATATTTGTGCATTAGCAATCACAACAAGATTTTTGCAATATTGATTTGGGTCTACAAGTTCTTTTAGTTTTGTCTTGTTTGAGTGGCATTTTAGCACTTTAATTATTTGTCAAAGACTCTCGTTAAACAATGTGTCATGTTAAACAAATCAAAGCATACAATAATATTTTTTAAACCTAACTTGTGGCTTACATGAATGCTGAAGTCGTAAAGCAGGGATCTAGGAAGAAGCTTCAACAGTTGAAATACCTGATATTGGAAGAAAATCATTTAACAGATGAATTTAATTAGTTGATGAAGAGGCTATAGTTACAACCATTACAAATACTTCAAAACCAATCAAGGAGACATTTTTCCACCAAAATTCTTGCAACCAAGTGTAGATAACCGATAGATAATTCAAAGACATAACGATCAAACTAGTGAGAAATAAATTTATTTAAGTGTTAAAGATTACTCCATCGTCTCTCGAACAAGTACCCTGTTTGACTTTACGAGTTAAGCAAACTACTTTCCACTTGAAAAGTTGATGAATAAATTGTTTAAATTTCATATGAAATTTTTAACCACATCAAACCATTTGAGAACCACAATTTGTCTTCCCAAAATAGTCAAATCAGGACACTTCTACAGATTGTTTATTTCAATCTAACCACATCAAAATGAAGAACAACATAAAATAGTTTCACAATCAAGACGGGTCATTTAGTCATTTACCATTAGTGTTTGGCCAACACCAGAAACATTAGTGAGTGTCACCAACCCTTGAACCACAAATACAAACCTAAATCATAAACATAAACAAAAGAATCTCTCAAGACAAACCACGATAAAAAGTAACTTGTTTTTCATTACAAACCAAGAGAAACATCAATACCTCTCAATATGTTTCGGAAGGAGTCCCGATTTGAACTTTCTGCACACATGAAGCCAATCTTTTTTCTCACAAAGAAATCGATTATCTTTTACCCAATTACAAATAACAAAGATAAACGAAAATGCACCTTGCATCTTTGCAATGGGTTAAAAACATGACTTTCAGGAGTGATTAAAGCATGATCATTTCTATGATTTAGGAAATTAATAGAGCAAAGGTTGGACTACCAAAACACAAGTAGCAATAGAAAATTAATAAAGATTTTCAGCATCTGCCAAATCTGACTTCCAAAAAGAAAACCAAACCTGCTGCCATATATATAGCCATTCAAAATTAATTGGTGATTCCAACTCCAACAAATAAATAAATAGTCAAACAAATTAATTAGATTGTGTAATCACCATTGATAGCTAAACCAAATCTGATCACGAGCATAGAGAAATCAAAGTCGATTACGACGTAACCAATAACAAACATACTGATTACCAACTTTTAAAGCATTTAATAAAACCTGATGAGGAGGCACATGACTACACAATATATAAGAGAGCCATCCTTATCACTCCAAACCTAAGGGTTGCTTTTCCAACTCAGAAAGATCCATCAGACCAGATAAAACACCATGTTGCTGCTGATGAATTTTAATAGTCAAGCAACATATCTGATGTAATGGCCAAAGGCCAGATTACATCATAATTACTCCTAAAACATATCAGATACCAAAAATTGAATGAGATGATGATAATAACACTGAAAAATTAAGTTGCTGTTGATCATAAGCCCAAAACAGAAGTTGTAAACAGAAGCCTTGCACCATAAAAATCCAACACAGAACAGACCATAAGTGCATAGGCTGATGAATCCCAATCTTAACCAGAACATAAGACAGACAACAGCGGTAACAAGACACAATTTCAGGTAAGATGTGGTATATGAGGAATGAAACTAACAATGCATAAGAAATACTCAATTCCATGTACATTTTACAATCAAACACATTGAAGTAAATCGACTAACCAAATCGATTTTCAGAAATCAGTTTACCAAATCGATTTAACCAGTCTACCAAATCGATTTTGAGAAATCGATTTTCAGAAATCGATTTTCAAATCTATATGCCGAAATCGATTTTCAAATCTATATGCCCAAATCGATTTTCAGAAATCGACTATTTTCAGAAATCGATTTTTCAAATCTATATGCCCAAATCAATTTCCAGAAATCGAAATATATAAATCGAAATGGAGAAATCGAGAGAGATACCTGTTGATGGTCGTTTATGGAGAACACGAGAGAGAGATACGAATCGTTGATGTTTGGAGAAGACGAGAGAGAGAAACTTCGACGCCGAAGAGAGAGAGAGACTTCGGCCCTGTTGATGGTCGTTTATGGAGAAGACGAGAGAGATACACGAATCATTGATGTTTGGAGAAGACGAGAGAGAGAGAGTTCGACGGATGTTTGGAGAAGACGAGAGAGAGAGAGAGAGAGAGAGAGAGAGAGACGAAAGGTATTATGGGTTTTGTTATTTTCGGCCCATTTTTTAAAAAGATTCCGCCTGTTTTTTTAAAATTTCCGCCCTTTTTAAAACCGAAAACCAATTTTTTTAAATATTCCACCTTTTTTAAAAGAAATCTGAAATTTTTTAAATTCGGTTTTCGGCGGATCCTTCTTTTTTTTATTTAAAAAAAAACAAATATCCGCCGAAAACCCGCCGGAAGTTTTATAATTGTTTCGGCGGATTTCCGACAGATTTTCATTTTTAATTTTTAATTTTTTTAATTCTTTTAAAAAAATAAATAAGTAATTATTTTCGACGGGTTTTAATTAATAAAAAAATAAGAATAATTGATTTTTTTTAAAGAATAAAATAAAAATAAATTTTCGACGGATTTCCGGCGAAAATCAAAGTGGGTTGACCCGTTTGACTTCCTTAAAAGCCCAACTGAATCCGTTAAAGCCCAATTGGGTACGTTAAAGCCTAACTGGATCCGTTAAAGCCCATCTGGGTACGTTAAAACCCACCTAGATCCGTTAAAGTCCAACTGTGTACGTTAAAAACCCAACTGGATCCAAATTGATCCATTAAAGCCAACTGGATCCATTAAAGCCCCACCGGATCCACTAAAGCCCAACTAGATCCGTTAAAAACCCAATTGGATCCAACTTGATCCATTAAAGCCAACTGGATCCATTAAAGCCCAACTAGGTACGTTAATGCCCAAGTGGGTACGTTAAGGACCAATTGGGTACGTTAAAGCCCAACTGGATCCATTACAGCCCAACCGTATCTATTAAAGACCAACTCTATACGTTAAAGCCCAACGGGCACGTTAAAGCCCCAACGGGGTCCGTTAAAGCTCAATTGCATCCATTAAAGCCCCACCGGATCCATTAAAGCATGACTGGATCCATTAAAGCCCAACCGTATCCATTAAAGACCAACTAGATCCGTTAAAACTCAACTGTGTACGTTAAAGCCCAACCGGCCACGTTAAAGCCCCAACGGGATTCGTTAAACCTCCAACTAGATACGTTAAAGCCCAAGTGGGTACGTTAAGGACCAACTGGATCCATTAAAGCCCAACTGGATCTGTTAAAGCCCAACTGGGTACGTTAAAGCCCAACTGGATCCATTACAGCCCCAGCTGTATCCATTAAAGACCAACTGGATCCATTAAAGCCCCACCGGATCCATTAAAGCCCAACTAGATCCGTTAAAACCTAACTTGATCCAACTTGATCCATTAAAGCCCAACGGGATCCGTTAAAGCTCCAACTAGGTACGTTAAAGCCCAAGTGGGTACGTTAAGGACCAACTGGATCCATTAAAGCCCAACTGGATCCGTTACAGCCCAACCGTATCCATTAAAGACCAACTGGATCCATTAAATCCCCACCAGATCCATTAAAGCCTAACTAGATCCGTTAAAACCCAACTGGATCCAGTTTGATCCATTAAAGCCCAACGGGATCCGTTAAAGCTCCAACTAGGTACGTTAAAGACCAATTGGGTACGTTAATGACCAACTGGGTCCATTAAAGCCCAACTGGATCCGTTAAAGCCCAACTGGGTACGTTAAAGCCCAACTGGATCCGTTACAGCCCAACCGTATCCATTAAAGACCAACTGGATTCATTAAAGCCCCACCAGATCCATTAAAGCCCAACTAGATCCGTTAAAACCCAACTGGATCCAGCTTGATCCATTAAAGCCCAATGGGATCCGTTAAAGCTCCAACTAGGTACGTTAAAGCCCAAGTGGGTACGTTAAGAACCAACTGGATCCATTAAAGCCCAACTGGATCTGTTAAAGCCCAACTGGGTACGTTAAAGCCCAATTGGATCCGTTACAGCCCCAGCTGTATCCATTAAAGACCGACTGGATCCATTAAAGCCCCACCGGATCCATTAAAGCCCAACTAGATCCGTTAAAACCCAACTGGATCCAACTTGATCCATTAAAGCCCAGCTGGATCTGTTAAAGGTTAACTGGGTACGTTAAAGCCCAACTGGATCCGTTACAGCCCAACCGTATCCATTAAAGACCAATTGGGCACGTTAAAGCCCAACCGGGCACGTTAAAGCCCCAACGGGATCCGTTAAAGCTCAATTGCATCCATTAAAGCCCCACTGGATCCATTAAAGTCCAACTAGATCCGTTAAAACCCAACTGGATCCGTTAAAGCCCCACCGGGTACGTTAAAGCCCAGCTGGATCCGTTAAAGCCCAACTATGTACGTTAAAGCCCAACCGTAGCCATTAAAGACCAACTGGATCCGTTAAAACTCATATGTGTATGTTAAAGCCCAACCATGTATATAAAACAACACATCATATACATATAACACATATATACACATCATATGCGATTACCAAACAACACATGCACAACACATATACAAATAGACACAATGATATACACGTAGATTCAATTGCTATTATCAACCAACACACATATCATGTATACAAGTATATAACACGGACCGAAGGATATATAAAACACATACACAACATATACATGTCTACATATAACCTTTACAAATGAGAAAACAATAAATAAATAAAAACAATCCCTCGCTAATCCCTCACTAATTAGCGAGGGATTAGCGACGGATGCCAAGAGTCCCTAGCTAATTAGTGAGGGATTAGCGACAGATTGACCACAAACTCATTTCGTCGTTAATCCCTCACTAATTAGCGATGGATTAGCTAGGCATTGGTTTTGTGGTTAATCTCTCGTTAATCCTCGCTAATTAGTGGGGGATTAGCGAGGATTAACGAGAGATTAACAACAAAACCAATCCCTAGCTAATCCATCGCTAATTAGCGTGGGATTAGCGAGGGATTGTGCTTTTTTCCTTGTTTTCTCATTTTATGTGTATGTGTATATGTTATATGTATACATGTGTATATGTTATATATATATATATTTGTCGCTCCTTGTTATATTTATATATACCTGATGTATATATGTATTGTTAGCTAACTTTAACTGGTAATAAGTTAACATATATACAATGCATATACACATACATATGTAGATCCACATATACACGTGCATATAAAGCTATATACGACACATGTACACATGCATATAAACCCATATACAACACATATACACATAGACACAATAATATATACGTAGATTCAATTGGCATTATCAACCAACACACACATCATGTATACAAATATATAACACAGACCGAATGATACATAAAACACATATATAACTATACAAATAACATATAACCCATACACAACTATACAAATAACATATAACCCATACAAATGATAAAACAAGAAAAAAAAACAATCCCTAGCTAATCCATCGCTAATTAGCGTGGGATTAGCGAGGGATTGTGCTTTTTTCCTTGTTTTCTCATTTTATGTGTATGTGTATATGTTATATGTATACATGTGTATATGTTATATATATATATATATATATATATATATATATATATATAAAGGCCCATTCATTTGCTAACCACGATATTTGTGTTAACCGTGCTAACCAATCTCAACCGTAGATTAAGGAGATCAATGGTCCATAATTAATTGATTTTTAATTAAAATAAAATATTCAAAACGGTTTATAAGAATACATTGTATATATGCACAAGGGTATTATAGTAAAAATACAATCCCATTATTTTAGGGAAACACACGCCCTACCATATTAAAATCCCATTTAATTAGGGATTTCATTCTAGAAAAAAGAGCAACAAAGAAGCTAGAGTTATTTTCCCCACCGGAGAAATCCACCAATTTTTGGATTCTGTCAAACTCACAGTCGTTGAATATCAACAGTTGTTTTTTGCCTCTCTCGGCCGATGAAGATCTGGAATCGTATATATTATGTTTCCAGTGAGGAGGGTGAATTCGATGATCACGCCGGCGGATATGGCGGTTTTTTGGATGTCGGCGAATAGCGCACCGAAGAGGATTTCGGGGAAGATATATTCGGTGCAGGGTGGTGGTGGTGGTGGTGATGGGACGGAGCAGGCGAGGTTGGTGGTGGAGGTGGCGGAGTTTAGTTAGCGGTTTTCCGATCACGGAAGTCATTTCTGGATACCATAAAGGAGGAGCCGGTTCGTTTCAAGTAATGCGAATGAATGAATGTTTTGTTTGCTTCAAAGCGCAGATTAGTAATTTTGTATATATATGATTGATTGCACTAGGTTGAACAAATTAAAGATAATTTTTTTTTTGAAAATTAAGTTGTGTTTTTGGTCTTGTTGTTCTATATTTTCGTTTCATATTGATTATTTTGGGATGAAATTATATGAGATTAATTATTTCATATTGATTATTTTGGGATGAAATCATATTGATTATTTTGGGATGAAATTATTTTTGGGATGAAATTATTTCGTTTCATGTTGAAAATTAATTCATGTCATTAATTTGCAATGAACTAATTATCTCTTTGATAGTGCATATGTGCACACTTGCATACAGTGCATATATGCATATGTTTGTTGAAATATTATATGCATATGTGTACATTGATATCTAATATGCACATGTGCATATTGAGCATATGCATATCTACACACTAATATCTAATATGCATATGTGCACATTGAGTATTGTGAATATGTACATGTTGTATATGTGCATATCAACTGATCTATTCTGCATTGGTTGAGATACACATTGACATCTAGACATGCATATATGCACACTCGAAATATGGAAATACATTAAATATTAAATATTATATTTAATATTTATATAACTACCATATTAATAACTTATTTGAAATATGGAAATGCATTAAATATTAAATATTATATTTAATATTTAGATAACTACCATATTAATAAATATTAAATATTATATTTAATATTTAGATAACTACCATATTAATAACTCCTTGAAATATGGAAATACATTAAATATTATATTTAATATTTAGATAACTACCATATTAATAACTTTTTGAAATATGGAAATACATTAAATATGCATGAATTATGAAATGACCATATTACCCTTTGATGACATAAACTCTAGGATGATTCTGATTGGTTGAAAATTGGTTAGCACGGTTAGCACCAATGCCGTTGTTAGCAAATGAAGGGGACCCTATATATATATATATATATATATATATATATATATATATATATATTTGTCGCTCCTTGTTATATTTATATATACATGATGTATATATGTATTGTTAGCTAACTTTAAGTGGTAATAAGTTAACATATATACAATGCATATACACATACATATGTAGATCCACATATACACGTGAATATAAAGCTATATACGACACATGTACACATGCATATAAACCCATATACAACACATATACACATAGACACAATAATATATACGTAGATTCAATTGGCATTATCAACCAACACACACATCATGTATACAAATATGTAACACAGACCGAATGATACATAAAACACATACATAACTATACAAATAACATATAACCCATACACAACTATACAAATAACATATAACCCATACAAATGATAAAACAAGAAAAAAAAACAATCCCTCGCTAATTCCTCACTAATTAGCGAGGGATTAGCGAGGGATTATGTTTGTGGTCAATCCCTCGCTAATCCCTCACTAATTTAGCGAGGGTTTAGTGAGGGATTGACCACAAACACAATCTCTCGCTAATTCCTCACTAATTAGCGACGGATTAACGAGGGATTGACCACAAACTCATTCCGTCGTTAATCTCTCACTAATTAGCGAGGGATTGGGTTTGTGGTCAATTTCTCGCTAATCCATCGCTAATTAGTGAGGGATTAGCGAGGGATTGACCACAAAACAAATCCCTCGCTAATTAGCGACGGATTAGTGAGGGATTGGTTTTGTGGTCAATCCCTCACTAATTAGCGAGGGATTTTTTCCCTCGCTAATTTTCGTCGTTGATACCCATTTTTCTAGTAGTGAAAGATCTAGAGAAAATCAGAAAAATAATTTTTCTCTTTAACGAGTCGTGCCTCCAACATTCGCGATACACCTGGTTATTGGAGATGTTAGATCTGCTATTATTTATCAGATAGAAAAATAATACAGGATTTTCACATGCAAGTTTCAAACAAGGGCCAAGCTAATTATTGTTTGATCTGCAATGGTTTAAAACTTTTGTTTCTCGATAGACGTCTCATGTTGTGCGTCAAACATTTTCTTGTCGTGTGGAAACCTAGACAACATTTTTTATGAACAATTATTCAAATGATATATTTGAAGAAAACAAAAAAAAACTAATCTTGTCTTTTGAATTTTTTTTTTCCTGTTGAAAGAAACATTCAGAGGAAAAAACACAACTATATTGTAACACGATAGATGGTAATGGTAGTGTACTACCAACTTCTAACATGCGTCTTAAGATTTATTTATTAACACATTTTTTCAGATCAATGATAAACCGTAGATGATGAAAATACAAATTGGTTTTAAAATATAAATATATAGGTGATGAAATATAAATCCTAAAAAATGAATTTAAAACCATCAAAATGACATATGGTTTTATGTA
Source organism: Arctium lappa (assembly GCA_023525745.1). Lineage (NCBI taxonomy): Eukaryota > Viridiplantae > Streptophyta > Magnoliopsida > Asterales > Asteraceae > Arctium > Arctium lappa. Next base: position 39,651,988 of record CM042050.1, on the reverse strand, counting down.
ACATTTACACATAAGTGCTTATATATATATAGAGAGAGAGGGATAATCATTTAGAAACCTTCTAAAGGTATACAAACTATAAAAACTATACAAACTCATCTAGGTCATCCAAATTTTTGATCAACGATTGAGGAATTTTAGGACTTCAGTTAATTAAGAAAATAGGGAAATGGTAGTTTAGGAATAGTTTTAGTTATTTTAAATTTAAATTTTATTAATTAATTTGAATTATTTAATTATGGTTACAAGATATCCTTAATTTTCTCCATATTTAACTCAATCTCTCTCTCCTTCTATCTAAAAAAAATCCGGCCACCACCACCATCATCTCCATCGTCATCACTACGCTGGCGAACGAGAACCACCACGGTTCTCCACTACTCCATCCGACGACTGTCGTGCGCCGCCGCCATCTGCCAGGAGCCTCCTTCGCCACCCCACGTATCGTGACCTCCTCCCCCAAATCTCCGACGAGTTTATGAAATTTCAAGCTCATACAATGTTTGTTCGAGTTTCATAAACTGTTTTTTTTTTGAAATTTTCTAGTTTCATAAACGGGTTCATATATTTTTCTCCCATATGAATAATCATATTTTAAAGTTACATACATTTTTCTCTCATATGAATATTCAGATTTTTTCGAAATAATCATATATTTTTTAGGTTTCATATATTTTTCTCCTATATGAATAATAAGATTTTTATGTTTCATACATTTATCCAGTATGAATAATCAGATGATGAGACGTGAAAATTTCAAAAAAACATTTTATTAAACCAAAAAAACTTAAAACTTTCGAAAAAACAGTTTATATATGAAAGTCAAAAAAATTATGAAACTTGCCGGAAATGGGGAGGTCGCCGGAGTGGGAGGAGGTCACCGGAAGCAGGGGCGGATGCAGTAAGGAGGGGTAGGGGTCCTGGGCCCCCTACCAGCCCTGCACGTGACAGCTAAATTTTTTTTTACTTGTATTTTAGTTTGGTATAGCTTCTGGGACCCCAACAAAATATATCAAAGGCCCCTTAACCCCTTTCCAATTCCTGAAAATAGAAAACACTCATTGGTCTAGCGTCGGTCTGGTCTAGCGTCGACGACGCTGTTGTTCTCGTTGTTCGCCTCATCGCCTGTTCCTCGGGCCCCCATCAATTATTTTTTCTGGATCCGCCACTGACCGGAAGTGGGAGGACGTCACCGAAAGAGGATGGTGACGGTGGATCGTGAGTGTGTGTGTGAGAGAGAGAGAGAGATGGAGAGATAATTAAGGAAATTAATTTTTTCCTAAAATTACGAAATTTGTAAAAAGACATAAATGTCCTGGTTTGTATTGTTTGTAACCTTTAAAAGATTTGCAAATGAAGGTCTCTCTCTCTCTCTCTCTATATATATATATATATATATATATATATATATATATATATGGTTTGGTTATTTTACAAACTATAGAAATCTAATAAACCGTACAAACCGCATTTAACCAATCATAATTTTTCTTTTTCACTTTTTATTAATTATGAGGGTTGATTAGTTAAGAATATATAAAAACAATTTCATCAAGAATATATGAGAGCTGATTAATCAAGAATACATGAAAAAGTTTCATCAGAATGCAAAAATAGATGAAACAATTTCATTATTACATATAAACAAAAATATATGAAACAATTTCATCAACAAAATAATTATATGAAACAAATTCATCATATTATACACTTTCATGAATCAATTTCATTCAATTAAACAATGAAAACACCGGTTTATATAGTTTATTAGAATAAAAAACTAGGCTTTGAATAAAAAGAATTCACTATAAAAAAATACCAAGATTTCTTCATTGTTCCATTTAATAATTGAATCAAGATTTAACACTATTAGAAAAATGTGAAATAACGACGGCAAAAAACAGTCGGTATTTACCGACGGCAAACCGACGGCCAACCAACGGTATCTTTTTAATTTTATTTTTTATTTATTTTTAATAAGTCGTCGGAAAACCGTCGGAAAATTAGTGAAATACCGACGGCTTACCGACGGTTGTTTTTTTCATTTCATTTTATATTTATTTTTAATAAGTAAATATCGTCGGAAAACCGTCGGTAAGTTGTCGGTAGTTGTCGTCGGAAAACCGTCGCTAAATATTACCGACCAACTTTTTACCAACGATCATTCCCGTCACAAAACCATCGCTAAAGCCTTTTTCTGACGGTTTACCGACTGTTTCAGCCGTCGGTAATACGATTTATTTTAGTAGTGTAAAGTTATGATTAGAGCATCCACAGTGTACGAGCTTTTCACCGAGCTTTTTCATAACTTTTTTCTTACACATTATTGCCACATCAACAACCTAAAAACCTTTATATAACTCCACTATGTGAAAAACCTCACCCAAGCTTTTTCATTACTTTTTTAAACTATTCAGGGTCCCACTATTTTAACTTTATATCATTTTTATTCTTATTTATAAAAATAAATACATTAAAATTCATACAAATACATATTTATTTATATCAAGAAAAAAAGTTATTTTAAAAGTATGTACAATAAAATTAATAAAAATTAGGTTATTAAGAAATATATAAAAGTAAAAAGTTTGTAAAATAAAAATAAAAAAATGTTAAATTTAAAAGTATGTATAATCGAAAATAAAAAGTGGGTCATTAAGAAATCTGTTAAAATCGTATAAATATGTCAAATTTGAGATATTATTTTAAAAATATAAAATATAATTACTTTCATTATGTATGTATTTATTTATATTATTTATTTAATAATTATATTTAAATAGGATTACTTTAAATATATTAATAAATAAAACTGATTAATAAATAAAATTGATTAAATACGAAACTTTTATAAAATTCTATAAAGTTAAAACTGATTAAATACGAAAAAGCTATGAAAAAGCAGGTTGTGCAGTTACGAGCTATGACGAAAAAGCTCGTGAAAAACCTCACCCAAAAAAGCTCTCCACTATGTGAAAAACCTCAAAAGGGGGTTTTTGTTTTTTAAAAAAGCTTTTAAAAAGCTCTTAAAAAGCTGTTAAAAAGCACATTGTGGATGCTCTTACAAAAGTCAAAAAAGCCCAAATTTCTTGACGTGGTCATGTTGCTTACAAATAAGAAAGTATATGTAATTTATTTTAATGTATATTGCCATAATCAAATAAGAACCTTAAATTTTATGCTAATGGTAATAATTTATACTTTAAGATAATGTTTTATATATTTTCCACATCTCATGCTAGAACATATATATTAATTAACATATATTTATTTTATAATGTATTTGTTTTACATGTACTTGTTTCATAATATGAAACATTTCTTTTATGTATGTTTCAGATTATGAAACTAGTACATGTGAAACAAACTCTCTAAACAAATATATATGTTAATCAATTATTTAAATCTTCTTTTTATGTGAAAACACACATGGTGCACCACTTCTTATGATTATCACAATATTCGAAGTTCTCATTTCATTTGATTAGTCCTATATATATATATATATATATATATATATATATATATATATATATTAATCAATAATTTATTTATTTTTTATGTGAAAACACACATGGTGCACCACTTCTTATGATTATCACAATATTCGAAGTTCTCATTTGATTAGTCATATATATATATATATATCAAATGGAAAACACTTTAATTTTGAAAACCGTGGAAACCTTCGATTTCATTGGTTAAGTTAATGAAATTGTTTAGTTTGACGAAATTGTTTCATATAATTCTTTTATTGATGAAATCGTTGCATATATTTGTGTTTTTTGTGTAAAAATGAAAATGTTTCATCAGACTGCGAAAATACATGAAACAATTTCATCAGAATGAGAAAAATAGATGAAACTACATAAAAAACACAAATATATGAAACGATTTCATTAACAAAAGAATTATATGAAACAACTTGATCATATTAAACAACTTTATGAACCAATTTCATTAATTTAACCAATAAAATTAACGGTTTCCAAAGTTTCCAATCTAATATGGTTTCCAATTGAACCCACCTATATATATATATATATATATATATATATATATATATATATATATATATATATGTATGGGCCAGTTCAAATACGAAGTCTAAATATCTTGAGAAATTAAGAAGTGAAAGTTCATATATCTAAAAGAATCTTGAAATGCATGTGTGAATCCACGTTACAGATTATTCATATGTGTTCACATATGCATCTTCAAATTGGTTTGTTCAATGTTTCAAGTATGAACATTCCTTTCTTACGATAATTTACCTTCTTATTTGAACATCCCACTGTATATATGCATGTATGTATAAATGCTTTTCATGAATCATAAAAATAAAATAAACTTACTTGTATTCGATGCACCGGCAAGATCTTCAAACGCACAAGTTAAACATCAAAGATGTCTCTATTTAAAGTCGTTCTTTTTGCATGATCAGTAACTATATACCGTATACAAATTCGAAGCTACTGAAGGAGGAATCCAAAAGGATAGCATGATCCCAAATTATATAAGTCGATTTGGGATCAATGCGATCCCTTTGGATGCCTCCTTAAGTTGCAATCATGAGTCAGTGGTCATCACCTAAATCCCATAAACACACTCTTTGAGTTGCAATTATATGAAAGAGGGAGACGAAGAGGGAAGAAGAAGATATGAGAAAGTGGAAGATGGGAAGATGAATATAAAGATTGCCAAAATGCCCTTTTAAACAAAGGCAAGTAGGGTTGCATTTAAATAACATTTTTTATTTTATTTTCCCTTTTAATTAATTCCTTTTAACTTTTTATACAAATTGTATTTTATTTATTTATATTTATATTTTTAGAATAAAGACCATACATAAAAAGTCAACGGTAAAATTCAAAGAGCAAAAACTAACAATGTTGGTAGGGTTGTAAACGAACCGAACGTTCAGCGAATTGTTTGTGAACCGTTCGACGGGAAGTTCGTTTATATTTGTTTATTTAATAAATGAACGAACATGAACACGTTTTTTTGTTCGTTTAGTTAAATGAACGAACATGAACAATGATCTCGTTCGTTCATTTATGTTCGTAAACGTTCGTTTATTTATGTTCATTAATGTTCGTTCATTTATGTTTGTTATTGTTCGTTCGTTTACGTTTATTTATATTCGATTGTGTCTGTTTATATATATATATATATATATATATATATATATATAAACATATTTATATAATATGAAATTAATATGTAAAATCATCAATTAAATTGATCTAATAGAATTCATTTTTTATACCTCCCGACTCATAAGCTAACTCGGTTTTTCATTTTGTAAAACTATTTTTTACGAACAGAATGATGAGTATGGCGGTTGTTTAATATTAATTTGTGTTCGTTCGTTTATGTTTTTTTAAGTTTGTTCGGTTACGTTTGTTTATGTTTATTTAAGTTTGTTCGTTTACGTTCGTTTATGTTCAATTAAGTTCGTTTAGTTCTTAACGAACGAACATAAATAAACACGAACAAACAAATTTTCTTAACGAACGAACATGAAGACAAAAAATTTCGTTCGTTTACTGTTTGTATTTGTTCATTTGTTTTATTAAGTTAAATGAACGAACATGAACAAGCCTCCGTTCGTGTTCGTTCGGTTCGTTTACAACCCTAAATGTTGGTATCTTAAGTTGTTTTATTTTATTAAACATGACTTGAAATTTAATATGTGATACAGAAAGTTAGAAACTATATATATTTGAATTTTAAAATGCCATCAATTACAATGTTTTCCTCATTATCACAGTAAGTCAATTATTGATGAATTTAATCATTCATCAAATAATTTATATGTTATAAGTATCACATGAATATATAAGATATCCATTGTTTTCAATAACTATTAAAAGAGTAAAAAGAATTAAAAGAATAATTTTTAATTTAATTATTATAATCATGTATATACAAGTTATGATTGGAGTTTAACTTTCAAAGAAATTTATGCTTTGGATTTTAATACTAAAAAGTAGATAATATTTTTTATACGTTTTATTGTTCTCAAAAAATATTAATAGTGAAAAAGCAAACTTTTGTTGCGGAATCCATATTTCTTTTATATTTATTATTATGTAACTTTAATACGATATTTATTAGGGAATTTAATTAAAATGCCCTAAGTTGAAAAATTAGTATCCAATATGCCCCAAATCTTGTTATTTTTGACAAAATACCCCCTAGGTCTGCGTTTTTCACTGTTACACGCGGACCTGGTCCGCGTTTTGTCCGCGTTCACTATTACACGCGGACTTGGGCCGTGTTTTGTCCGCGTTCGAGAGTCACACGCGGACTTGGTACGCGTTTGGTCCGTTTACACGCGGACTTGGGCCGCGTTTTGGCCGTTACACGGGGACGAGTGTTTGGGCCGCGTTTTTCACTGTTACACGCAGGTTGGGGCCGCGTTTTTTGTTAAAAAACGAGGGTTAGGTCCGCGTTTAATAGTGTAAAGCGTATTAGGGTTTGGAAAATTAGGGTTTCAGGCCTATGATTTCATGTGTGGTCAACTGTTTGTGACGTATTTTTTGAATGATTTTACTGTTTTTTTCCACATTTTAGTCTGATTCTCATACAATAAGTGTACCATTGTCATTGAATATGTGGTTCACATTCATTTTCTCCATTCAATTTTTCCTATAAAGATTAGTAAGATTAGATTCAAAATCGTTCATCACATCCACTTGAATTGCTTCATTTTTCATACTACTGAAAAAATGAGTTCATCTGTTCAAAAAACTAGAGTCTTATTATGTTTCGATGGTCAATGGGTGCAAAACAACAATGGGTGGGATTATATTGTCTACACAAAGCGTGGTGTATATATTCCAATAATGGTTGCGTATAAGACGTTTATCGATTACGTCGTGGGAAAGTGTGGAATCGGAGATTCTGCTGCTTGCAAGTTGGTGTTCAGACGTGCAGATGGCTCACTGATGGAGATAACCAACGATGACGAAATCCTTGGTTTTATGCTACTTGCAGCCGATTCAGAAATACCTCTACAACTTTTTGTGTATGTCGCACCATCGATGGGCGATGACGAAGATGATGACGAAATCCATGTCGGTGGTAGTCAACTGGAGCCTGACTCTCAATTTCAGGCATCCTACGACACCACACTTTATTCTGATCATGCATATCGTCCTAACGAATCTTATCCCGAAGTTGTTCCGGAGACACAACTAGAAGAAGAAGAAGAAGCAGAAGACCCAAAAAGACGGTTTGTTGGAGTTGCTGATGACGAAACACATGTTTTCACAACTGGTATATCTGATCTGGATAGATCAGATACCGATAATGATGAGGACGAAGAAACATATACCCCTAGCAGTAAATCATTTGGTGCGTTAAACGATTATTTTGATATGCCCCTTCCCTTCCTAACCCGGAGACCCATATACCAGCCTACCAACCCGCACCTTACAATCGTAGTACAACTATACATGAAGGTCAAATATTTCATACGAAGGAGGAAATGACCGTACAGTTGGGAATGAAGTTCTTGCGAGAGGGTTTCGTGTTTAGAGCGAAAAATCCGACAAACGCAGATACAAGGCTGTCTGTGACCAACAAAATTGTGAATGGAGTATGTCCGCGAAGTCCGTGGGCCCTAAAGGAGGGTTGTTTGTCGTTAGAAAGTTGAACGACGTACACACATGTTCGAGGACACAACTAAATGCCAGCCACCGGCAGGCCAACAAAAGGACTTTGGGCCACATACTGAAAGACAAGTTTCTTGACGCTAGCAGGTCATTTCGGCCGAAGGACATCGTCAACGATATAAATCAGCAGTACGGGATCAACATTGGTTACCACCAAGGATGGCGTGCGCGATGCAAGGCACTACTAATGGTGAGAGGCACTCCCGAGGAGTCGTACGAACGACTCCCTGCGTATTTATATAACTTGGAGCTGAAGAATCCGGGTACACGCACCAAAATAAGGACGGATTCAAACGGACGTTTCGAATTGTGTTTCGCTGCACTTGGATGTGCGGTAAGTATATTAAATCGTCGTAGTTTTACATATTATGAATTTTAACATTTACAAATAATAACCACATATGTTTATTGCAGATCCGGACGTTTTTGACAAATCTGTGTCCTGTCCTTGTAATAGACGCTGCCCATTTAAAGGGGCATTACCTGGGTATGATGTTCTTGGCGGTTTCCATGGACGGAAATAACAACATTGTGCCCTTGGCTTTCGGAGTAGGCAAGTCCGAGACGGGGGAGGAGTGGGGTTGGTTTCTGAACATGTTGCGGGAATGTATCAGAGCCCCGGAAGGGTTGGTGTTTATGTCCGACAGGGCTCCTTCCATAAGCGCGACAATTTCTGCCGTGTACCCCTCCACCCCTCACGCCCTATGTTGTCGACATTTGGAGATGAACGTAAAAAGCGCGGACAAACGTATCACAACAAACAAGACCACCTACTGGAAGGCGTGCAAAGCATATACTATTAGGGAGTTCGAGACCTACATGAATGCACTACGATATGAAGTACCTCGTGGAGCACAAGTTATGGACGATGCTGGTAAAGAGAGGTGGTCAAGGGCCCATTTCCCTGCACAACGGTATAACATAATGACCTCTAATAGTGTAGAGTCGGTGAATGCACTGTCCCGTTTTGCACGCAGGTTACCCATTGTCGGCCTTATAGAGTACTTCCGAGATTTTCAACAAGAGTGGTACCAACTTCGACGACGAAAGGGAGGTTGATAAACTCTAAAATCTTTAACTTATATGTTTGTTGCATTTTTCGTCTTCCGTATAAATCGTAACACAATTAACACATATTTGTAGATGAAAATGCGTAATCATCTCACACCAATAGCGGAGGAGATAATTAGCAGAAGGTCGGGAAAGGCTGCGACATGGAGGGTAAGTCAGATTGGACATGGTAAGTTCAACGTTCGGGATATCCGTTATCACGCGACTGTCGATATGGTCAACGATGTTTGTGAATGTAACCAATGGCAATATTCTGGTTTACCGTGTGGTCATGCCATCGCTGCTGCAAGGTCAATGAATCGTAGAGATTGCAGCGATCTGGCTATATCTTACTACACGTCCAGTACTTACCGGTCAACATATCATGAGTTGATCTATCCTGTTGGACCCCCTCAATCATGGGTTTTTCCACACGTCCCCCTTCCGCCATGCTATCCACCGTTAATAACCAAGAGACGTGCGGGGAGACCAAGAAAGAACGATCGGCGTCCATCTCGTGGTGAGGATCCGATACAGAGAACGTGTACTAGGTGTGGAGCAGTAGGACATACTCGTGGTGAATGTCCAACTCCTGCCCCTTCAACCGTGCCCAGGAGAGCTTCTACTAGCTAAAGATTTCGCTCTCAAGGGTCATCGAACCTAGATACACATGGAACTTTAAGGCATGATAGCATTGACCTTAACATTGACTTCCCTTGATTGTAACCACCTCATCTTCTATGCTAAGTGATATTGTTATTATGTTAATTGTTGATTTTATCTACCTTATTGTGGTTGTGAAATTATATTATGTGTAAATAAAAGTTGAAACATAAAAGCCTCGTTTTATTGAAATTAAAGAAAACGAAATGGTGCATCCGTACAACATTCAAGCATCGATAAAGTAAAAATTAATGCATAAAATAAAACTTAGGTTAAACGTTAAAGTGCATCCATACAACAACCACCCTTTGAGAAACCTACTACGGGTAGATTTCCCGGCACTTCGTAACCCAGCCAGCCTTTGCTTTCATATGCTCCTCCATGACGGTGTAGTTTTCTTTTATGTCTACCAGTTCATCTTCTAACTTTCTAATCTCCTTTTGTTTCTCCCTGACATCGCGCTTCATATTCTCCAGGAGCTCCTTCTGCTCCCCAATAGTTGTTTTTTTCTCCTTTTGAAGTTCCATGTTTTGTAGCCACGTCCTGCCTGTATTTCGTATCTCTTCATTTGCCTCATCACAGGACCTTTTCAACCTGGTAGGCAGTACCTGAGACATTGGTAGACCTGGCCCCTGGTTGGATTGATACGTAGGTGGGGGCATTCCTCCATGAGCAGCGTAGTATGCGGCTTGGGCATTGTTAAACTGCTCCCACTCCTGAGGCGTTATCGGTTCATCGTAAGCAGTTAACCCAAACTGCGCCCAATCCTCCGTTGTATCTGGTGCATTCCAGTCAATCCTTGAAGCTCCATCATTTAATTGGTCGATGTCCATGGAGCGTGAAGTGCCAGCCCCATTCGCTGACCTTTTCCCCCTACCGCGTGAACCTCCAGCCATCAAGTAATGAAAATGTAGATAATGTATAGAATGTAGATAATATTTGTAAATGAAAGTGAGGGTAGAAAGGATAGATATGAAGTTGTGAAATACTACTTCACCGGAGCATCTACTTATAGTCCATGCGAAGATCGGTTCATGATAGTTTCAAAGGCATGGTCAAACGATTCCTCTACAAAGCCTGAAATGATTTGTTTTTTGTGCCATGGTCAAACGATTCCCCTGCAAAGCCTGAAACGCGGACTAACCCCGCGTTACACCACTAAAACGCGGACTAACCCCGCGTTTTGTTACTAAAACGCGGACTAACCCCACGTTTTACCACTAAAACGCGGACTAACCCCGCGTTACACCACTAAAACGCAGACTAACCCCGCGTTTTGTTACCATATTATGAGATAGGTTTGTGCACATGGTCAAACGATTCTTCTGGAAAGACTGAAATGATTCCTGTGCAAAGCCTGAAATGATTCCTCTGCAAATACTGAAATGATTCTTCTTGAAAGCCTGAAATGATTCCTGTGCAAATACTGAAATGATTCCTCTGCAAATACTGAAACGATTCATTTTTTTAACAATTGTTCCTTGTGGCTATAAATACCCGTGTTATAGTAACTGTCAAATTCACAATACTAAAGAGTTGTCGGTTTGTACTTTTACTTTCTATGGTTTTGTTTCATTAATAAAATCGTCCAATGTATTTTGTGGTTTGATGCGTTTATATTTTTATACTACAAAATTATACCGTCATTGAAGTGTACAGCAAGAAAGTTGAGCTTAACATTTCCAAAATTGTATCACTAGAGCATATAAGAAGTCGTTGGGGATTCCACTTCATTTAATGACGTCGTTTCAATGTTTGTTTAGATGAACTTGTACCGGTTGTTTTCGAACCCTACCAGTTTGTCATTAATAATTGGTAAGTTTAAATAATATTTTGTTTTTTATTTACCAAAAGAACATTTTCATGTACTACCCTTTTCATATCAATTTGTGATCTTGGGAGTTAACGAATTCTATTTTTATATAAAATAAAACATCCGATCCAATATAGTTATCTAAATAAAAAAGGGTTTTAATATTTAAAATGACTTAAAAAAAAGAATCATATTTGCTATTTCAAGAGGCCCATCACAACTCACAAGTAACATAAAAAGTATCAACAACCTAATCGTTTATTTGGACAGCCAACGAGAAAAGGGTCTCTGCCATGTAATTACGCCATTCCCTTGCCACATGCTCAGTTGCATCTGGTGCAACTGTTGGGTGCAGACCTTCAATAAACTTGGATATATTCCGACACACCCACACACCGCAATCCCCAGAGCCCCCTGTCTGTTGAGGTGCATCAGAATCATAGATAACCTCTAATTTCTTGCTAGCCTTGATACGATCCGGCGTGTCGTGTATCTTTTTTAACAACTTCGGCAATTGTTTTTTGAAGATCCCAAGGCGTTCTTCCAAGGGAAAAGTGTACCTTCTTGCTCGTAAACTGTCAAATAAGACCAGCCTCATTTCACGGAGGTACAGAACATCGAGCACCCAATGTTTGTCCACGACGCATATGGGGATGTATACCTGAGATTTTACAATAACACAATAATAGTTAGTAACAAACAAGTTGAACAAAAATTATGTAAATCGATTTCCATACCTCGTCGATGTCCATCCAAGCTGGATGAGTTCTATGGCCCAGTCCATTGCATGTTTCGAACACAGACCTGTATCCTTGGCCCGGCCGTGTAAGCTACTCAAAGAAGTTGGAGTCCATGACCGTCCATCTGGCATGTGGAGAGCGGGATTCTTGGATCATTCTAACCCAAGCGTCGATTTGCTATACACAAAACATAGATTGTTAGACCTGTCATTAGAAATGTAGTTGTTTATATGACTATATTTAAATACTAACCAGATCCTCGAAATCCCCACTACCACCTACACCCAACAGTAGCATGAAAAAACCGGCATTCATTTGAAGGCCGCCGTAAAATGGACACATCAGGTGGGGGAGCTGATCACTGATACATAATTCCCTGATTTGTGCCGCCGAAACAAACATCGATTGCCCCGCGTCAGTCATCGTAGTGTCTCCCCCAACCTTTCCCTTGCCCTTTGCCTTCACCCTTGCCTTGGTTTTTTTCTTAGGTACTTCTGTGGTCGAAGGTTGTTGGACATATGGGGAACAAAGGGCTGGCCCCACAACAGCGACCCGTCTCGCCCTCTCATGTGCTGCCTGATCTGGCTCATGTATGGCCATGTCATCATCCTCGAAGTGGTCATCGATGATATTATCAGCCATCGGAGTACTCACCCGCGCCTGGGTGGTGTCAACCCCCGACTCCGACCCCATCGAATAAGGGATGGAAGTTCCCAAAAAATCTTCCACCAACCCGCTTATGACGGACAGCCCCGGCCCCGGCTCCATCATCTGGGGTCTGTAATAGTCCCCCGCTGGCATCCCAAACTGGTGACGTAGGTCATTATAAGAATCTTCAAACGCAATAACAAAAAAAGAACAACAATGAGCACTCGTCGTAACTTACATTTTGCTGGAATGATGGGGTCGAGAAAGGGTAGTTTCCTCCGGTTGCCGCCTGTGTGTACCCCGGCGACGTGTAGACTGGCCTCGTACTTGTCATCCCAAACTGGTGACATGGATTATAATGAGCACTCTTAAAAAGAATCTTCAAACGTAATAACAAAAAAAGAACAACAATGAGCACTCGTCGTAACTTACATTTTGCTGGAATGATGGGGTCGAAAAAGGGTAGTTTCCTCCTGCTGCCGCCTGTGTGTACCCCGGTGACGTGTAGGATGGCGTCATACTTGTCATCCCAACCTGGTGACATGGATTTTAATGAGAACTCTTAATAATTACTTTCAAACGTAATAACAAAAAAATAACCTACATTTTGCTGGGATGATGTGGTCGCATATGCCGCACCCGTGTACCCATGCATTTGCCCAGGTGACATGTAAGTGGGCGCCATGTTCGTTGACACCTAATACAATCATGGAACGTAATATCAATACACAAACCAATATTAAAGTATTGGGCGTAATATCCCGAAATTAAGTTAAACACTAACGTGAGTGTGGCGAAGGTGTGCGGTGAGGGCCTCGAGATCTCTTATGCGTCTGTCCATATCGAGGGCCTCGAGATCTCTTACGCGTCTGTCCACGGAGGTCATGTACTCCCACTTATCTTGGTATGGGTCTATATCAGGCATCCTATGATGGGTGGGGCTAGGGGGAGCTTGATAGGTGGGGCTAGGAGGAGCCTGATAGCTAGAGCTAGGGGGAGCCTGATGTCGCGTGACATCATCGTCATCTTCATCATCATCGTCATCATCGTCATCATTGTCATCGGGATCAGGATCTGTACGTCGGTACCTCTTTGTCGGTCTCCTGCCCGCCGAACTTTCAAGAAAGGCGACGCTCCGTCGAAACCAACTCGACTGCTGCTCAGTCTGAGTAGGCCTCAGTTCCGCATATGGCGCATTTCCAACCTAAAAAAATTATAAGACGTATAAATCACAAATAGTTTTTTAATTACTACAATTAAAAATATAGTAAGAGGGCGTACGCTCAAAGCTGAGTTGAAGATGCCAATGCATGCAGATTTACTAAGGACAACATCTCAATCCCATTTGGTTCCCCTAATCAACCTGTCGGAGCGTTTGGTGAAATTTTGCCGGCAGGCAGGAAACATCTCCAAGATCCATATCTGGAATTACATAAATTGAACAAGTACTTTAGAATAAATCCAAAATTAGCAAAATTAGTTAATGAATTGATATTTATGTTATTGTACTTATCTAACTTTTAGGGCGTGTGCAAACCCGTTCAACGTCATCTTGTTGTTTTGCTGGTTCTTCTGCTTGCGTCTGGCGATGGCACCGTGGAGTCCTTTGTATGAGTGACTCCAGATGTAGCTACCCCACGGATAGCGGTTAAACCTCTCCAAGTCATCGACAACGATAAGTACAGTAGAGGAAACCAGCAGCCTTGGATCACGACCCATGAACATCAACTCCGCCATCACCACTAAGCAAACACGCACAACATCCTCATCGGATATCGCACCCAGACCAGTTCTCATCGTCCGGAGGACGGTTCTCAGCGTCAAGATACCTGGTGCAAGGCCGGGCCAAACCCTACTAACGAAGGACTCATCTGTCAAGGTAGGAAGGTCGGGCATTTGTCCGAAAAGGAGTCCTGTTACAATACAGAACTCACGACGACCAAAGTGCATGCGAGTCCCACACACGTGGAAATACAATTCCTCCGGCTGTGGTCTCGCAACCTCGACCTCCATCTGTAAAAACATGTGTACTAGAAGGGGGTCCTGTCCAATATTGGTAAGCTCGAGCCATGGCCCGAAAGATGTGCGGCTAAACATTTCGTGTAAACGTTGTGCCCGTTCAGGTGGACACGCTTCAAAAGCATCTCTAATTTCCTTTACCATGGCGATGCGGCATTTGAACGAAAGATCGACGTTATCAAAATCGTCCTACATAGTAATGCAAGGATGTTGTCAACGCAATCTCTAAGATTAACGCAATCTCTACAATATTTTTATAAAATTAACGCAATCCCTAAAACAAACCCAATCTCTACACTTTTTTATACAAAAAAAATAATAAAACGCAATCTCTAAAATTAACGCAATCTCTACAATTATTTTATAAAATGAGCGCAATCCCTAAAACAAGCCCAAATCTCTACAGTTTTTTTATACAAAAAAAAAAACGCAATCTCTAAGATTAACGCAATCTCTACAATTATTTTATGAAATTAGCGCAATCCCTAAAACAAGCCCAATCTCTACAGTTTTTTTATACAAAAAAAATAAAAACACAATCTCTAATATTAACGCAATCTCTACAATTATTTTATAAAATGAGCGCAATCCCTAAAACAAGCCCAATCTCTACAGTTTTTTTATAAAAAAAAAACGCAATCTCTAACATTAACGCAATCTCTACAATTATTTTATGAAATTAGCGCAATCCCTAAAACAAGCCCAATCTCTACAGTTTTTTGATACAAAAAAAACGCAATCTCTAAGATTAACGCAATCTCTACAATTATTTTATGAAATTAGCGCAATCCCTAAAACAAGCTCAATCTCTACAGTTTTTTTATACAAAAAAAAAACGCAATCTCTAACATTAACGCAATCTCTACAATTATTTTATGAAATTAGCGCAATCCCTAAAACAAACCCAATCTCTACAGTTTTTTTATACAAAAAAAATAACGCAATCTCTAAGATTAACGCAATCTCTACAATTATTTTATAAAATGAGCGCAATCCCTAAAACAAGCCCAATCCCTACAGTTTTTTTATACAAAAAAAAAACGCAATCTCTAACATTAACGCAATCTCTACAATTATTTTATGAAATTAGCGCAATCCCTAAAACAAGCCCAATCTCTACAGTTTTTTTATACAAAAAAAACGCAATCTCTAACATTAACGCAGTCTCTACAATTATTTTATGAAATTAGCGCAATCCCTAAACAAGCCCAATCTCTACAGTTTTTTTATACAAAAAAAAAACGCAATCTCTAAGATTAACGCAATCTCTACAATTATTTTATGAAATGAGCGCAATCCCTAAAACAAGCGCAATCTCTACAGTTTTTTTATACAAAAAAAAACGCAATCTCTAACATTAACGCAATCTCTACAATTATTTTATAAAATGAGCGCAATCCCTAAAACAAGCCCAATCTCTACAGTTTTTTTATACAAAAAAAAACGCAATATCTAACATTAACGCAATCTCTACAATTATTTTATGAAATTAGCGCAATCCCTAAAACAAGCCCAATCTCTACAGTTTTTTTATACAAAAAAAATAATAAAACGCAATCTCTAAGATTAACGCAATCTCTACAATTATTTTATAAAATGACCGTAATCCCTAAAACAAGCCCAATCTCAAAGGTTTTTTTTAAAACAAAAAAAAAACGCAATCTCTACAATTATTTTATAAAATGAGCGCAATTCCTAAAACAAGCCCAATCTCTACAGTTTTTTTATACAAAACAAAAAAAAACGCAATCTCTAACATTAACGCAATCTCTACAATTATTTTATAAAATGAGCGCAATCCCTAAAACAAGCCCAATCTCTACAGTTTTTTTATACAAAACAAAAAAAACGCAATCTCTACAATTATTTTATAAAATGAGCGCAATCCCTAAAACAAGCCCAATCTCTACAGTTTTTTATACAAAAAAAATAATAAAACGCAATCTCTAAAATTAACGCAATCTCTACAATTATTTTATAAAATGAGCGCAATCCCTAAAACAAGCCCAAATCTCTACAGTTTTTTTATACAAAAAAAAAACGCAATCTCTAAGATTAACGCAATCTCTACAATTATTTTATGAAATTAGCGCAATCACTAAAACAATCTCAATCTCTACAGTTTTTTTATACAAAAAAAAATAATAAAACGCAATCTCTAACATTAACGCAATCTCTACAATTATTTTATAAAATGAGCGCAATCTCTAAAACAAGCCCAATCTCTACAGTTTTTTTATACAAAAAAAAACGCAATCTATAACATTAACGCAGTCTCTATAATTATTTTATGAAATTAGCGCAATCCCTAAAACAAGCCCAATCTCTACAGTTTTTTTATACAAAAAAAAACGCAATCTCTAAGATTAACGCAATCTCTACAATTATTTTATGAAATGAGCGGAATCCCTAAAACAAGCCCAATCTCTACAGTTTTTTTATACAAAAAAAACGCAATCTTTAACATTAACGCAATCTTTACAATTATTTTATAAAATGAGCGCAATCCCTAAAACAAGCTCAATCTCTACAGTTTTTTATACAAAAAAAAAACGCAATCTCTAACATTAACGCAATCTCTACAATTATTTTATAAAATGAGCGCAATCCTTAAAACAAGCCCAATCTCTACAGTTTTTTTATACAAAACAAAAAACGCAATCTCTAACATTAACGCAATCTCTACAATTATTTTATGAAATTAGCGCAATCCCTAAAACAAACCCAATCTCTACAGTTTTTTTATACAAAACAAAAAAAAAACGCAATCTCTACAATATTTTTATAAAATTAACGCAATCCCTAAAACAAACCCAATCTCTAAAATCAACGTAATATGTAAAACTAAAATTAACGCAACCTCTAACATATTATCAACATAAACGCAACACTCTAAAATTAACACATAATCACTAAAATAAATATAAAACTAAAACGCGGTTAAAGAAAACTTACCGAAGAAAGTGGTCGACCCATATCTGACTTTTATAAATGCTAACCAACCGAGCCGAGATCCGAGCGTGTGTAATAGACGATATATTTGAGAGAGTGAAAGAGATGGGATCCCTTTGAGAGTGATGGTGGTGGGGTTATGGGTGGGGGACCTCACTTATTTATAGGAGCCATGATATAAAACCCTAACAAATGAAACAATCCACACCGTTGATCTGTTAATAAACCCTAAACAATGCTATGGGCCGGCCCCCAAGTATGCGTTCCACAGTAAAAAACGCGGCCCGGATACGCGTTTCACAGTGGATGCCGTTTCTCGGTTAATGGAAGCCAAACGCGGACCAAATACTCGTTTATAGGGTGAAACACGGACCAAACGCGTACCAAGTCCGCGTGTGACACTCGAACGCGGACAAAACGCGGACCAGGTCCGCGTGTAACAGTGAAAAACGCGGACCTAGGGGGTATTTTGGCAAAAATAACAAGATTTGGGGCATATTGGGTACTGATTTTTCAACTTAGGGTATTTTAATTAAATCCCTATTTATTATTTTATTTATTTAGCGGCTCGTCTTTGTGTTACTAATCTTGTCGCTTAGAATTATAAATTAATGTAACACCCTAAATTTTAGAGAAATAAAAATCCGAAAATTTTGCAATATGACGGCTATAAACTGGGTAAACCTGGGTATACAAAACCTTCCATAATAATTCCAAAGTACCATCCCGAAAACGGGGAATAAAGTTGTAGCTTTTACAATAAATCATATGAAGAATATTACTTAACAACCTAATAATCTAACTTAGACAAAAAAGATTAATATCGGGTGTTACTATTCTTCCAAAAATGCGTATCCACTATTGCTATCGTATTGGTCAATATGTCATCCCAAAAAGACCGCTCTCGACCTCTAGGCCGACCGCTCATTCCCGACGAATCCCGCCACTAGGTTGACCTGCTATACATGTCAGTTTTAAGAAAAAAGTGTTAGGCTAAAGCCTAGTGAGATCAAACAGTTGCATTAAAATATTTAACGATAAACGTAAATAAGAAAAGTTGAGTTATGATAGGAGTAATGATGCTTTTACCATAAACAGTTACCTCTTGGTTTAACGGGGGAGACCCGCTTACTAACATTAGTGACAGAACACAAAAGTAAGCCACTAGACAGTCAGTAAAACCAAACACATAAAAGTACATGCAAGGGATGTTAGGCTCAGTGACTTTAAACTTACACCCGCGGAAAGTCAACTTCAACCCAAAAGGGCCCTTACGTTGAGATCCTCATCCAATATCGTAATACTTAGCACGCAGGACTTATAACCCAATCTGATGCCTAAATGTGCCTCGATGAGAGGAATTAATGTCCCTACGTCGGACTAAATGCAACAACAAATATGGGGTCATGACTCCCAAGTGAAACCAAATATGCCACATAGAGTTAATCGACTAACCGATAATTCAACGTTGCGATACAATATTCAAGATGTTGACAAATGAAGGTTCTCGCCCAATATTGCATAATTTTACCAAGAGGTTCCATTTTACATAAGAATCACATACATGCATTCTACCCCTTTGGGTCACTTTAATATTTCAAATCCTTGCTTGAGTCCTTATATACCCAATCCCATGTTATGGCAACACAAGATTCGAATTATACAAACTTATCAGCAGTTCAACATAAACTTCATCAACCCATTATTTATAAACTTCGAGACTAGAGCATGAAAAAGTATAATGTCAAGTCTCATACACACATAAATCCATAATATCATTTTCTTTTCTTGAAATCCCATCCAAACACATAAACCGTAGAATCTCCAAAATTAGGGTTTTAGGTGATAATACACCTCAAGTTGTATAAATGTAAATGGAGATGTCTAGTAGGTTAGAAGCTTAATTTTAACATGTATAGAGTTTATGAAAAAGGATGAACTCACCTTGTAGGGTTGTATTTCAAAACCCTAAAATGTCAAGACTTAAAGAGATGCGAATGAGATCTTTTAGAAGACTTGAACTAGTGCCACAAAATCACCTAAGAGCCCAAGATTAACATAAATGATCAATAGGTTGTTGGTGGAAGCATTAATGACAAAGGAAAAATAGTTGGGGTTGAACTCACCAAGTTCTAGAGAGAAAATCGCGACCCAAGCTCACAACCAAAATCAGATAAATGACCCTCAAGCTATTGAACCCGCTCTAAAAGTCCAAGCTCGGCCGCGACTATGACATGGCGACTATGCCTCGCATGGCAATATCGCCCGCGTCGGACCCTTCGCGGTACACCTTCCGCGATTATGACCATGCGACAGTGACCCGGGCAATGTCGTCGGGCACTGTCGCCCCAGTCGTATCGAAGGTCTTTTCCTCCCCGCGATCTTGCCCTGCGCGACATTGACAGGTGTCACAGTCGCCAGGCAATGTCGCCAAGGGTGTGACGTGCTCTGAAAATTTCCTTTTTCACCTCGAACTGATCCGTTACCAACGTAAGAAGGTTACCCACAACGTAAACTCAAAATGAACAATGAGCATTAATCGAACCAATAATCAAATCCCATAACGACACACAAAAATAAATGGAATAACCTCCCGAAAATACGGGTGTTACAATTCCAATCGTAATTAACTTAAAGCAACAAATAAAGGCAACTATTATAGGAAAACCAAATTGAACAATAGTAAATAAAGAAAATAAATCTGTAATTCTCATTAATTAAAAATCTTTTAAATAAAGAATGTGTTACACATAGATAACTACCATAGATATCACTTCTAATCTATCTATAATATGTTTATCTCTATCTCTATCATCAAATCCTTTAGACGATGACACACTTACCTACAACTCTCCTTCTTGTGTCGAGTTAAATGAGTGATGTTGCACAATTGTTGTATCGTTAAAACCTTACATCAAAATAAAAACTAAGTGGGAAAAAATAAAAATAGGACATTGGAAAGAGTACAATACACCGACTTCTTTGCAATACATAGATTTTAGTATAATATTCTCTCAGATTTATATATTAATCATGGAAGTTAAGAAAACATTATGGTATATAAATTGTTGTGTCATTAAAACCTTACACTAAGGAATAAAACCCAATGGGGAAAATAAAACATTGAGTGAAGAAAAAAAGAGCACAACATACCAATATTACATATATATGAGACTCCCTTTTTGTCTACCACTCTCCCTGATTCGTTCATTAATATAGGGAATTTGGAAAACATTTTCATTTTAAAACTTTCTACATGTTTCCCAAATATGGTTTTAGATAATGATTTTTTAAACAAATATGTTACATTCTCCTCACATCTTATTTAATTCACTTGAATCTTGATGAAAGTTTGTTATTGTTGAATGTATACAAACTTAAGCAGAATATGCTTTGTGTTATCACCTTTGATGTATCTTACTTTCATTTCTTTGATACATGATGTATTATTTTCATATATGCAGGTAGGGTATTGGATGAACTCAATAACACTAGTTCCTCTAATATGTGTAATGCTAGTCCTTAACCATGTACACTATTGAATAACCTCTTGTAATATTCTTGAAATAATTTAAGAAGGTAGATACAAGGGTTTGTTTAGTTTACTTCCAACCAATCGGTGTGTTCTTTGTGGTAACTCCTTATCCAGTTTAGGAACAACTTTTGTATGAGTCAGACAAATAACTAATATCAGCAAAGACATACCAAAACATTGTTTGGTGTTTTTCTAGAAGAGATAGCACTTTTACCCCTCACATTCTAAGTAGGTATTGAAGTTCCATTATCAATCCCAAGTTTCTCTTTGTAGGAAAAATATAAGCCCACGTCGTCAATGATTCTAATTTGATATCATTCTAATGACGTTGCGTTGGTGCTAAGCTAAATCTAGCTAACAAGTTCATTAAGAAATACAATGTATGGTCAAATGTAATATGCTAAGTACAATAATGCGCCTATTGTACTTAGGTAGGGAATCCCAGCTCCCAACATCTCTTCGTCGTCATCCTTTAGACAAAATAAATCTTTCCTCATATCCAACACTTCGACCGATAATTGAAGTGCTAGCCGGATGCGTTTTGTCCATGTTAAATCGCTTGATTACTTTTTAGACATATGCGATCAGTGAATTAATATTTCACAAACTTGGTGTCTGAGCTCTATTAGCTATGCAAAACCAAGTTTTCCAAGATATTTCATCTCAAATTCATATTTCAAGTAGATTATGGTTTCTCTTATTTCATCAAGAGTGCCTATTATGTTCATAACATCGACATATAGAGCTACGATTGAAAATCTGGAACTTGTTTTCTTTATATACACAAGGGGACAATTCATCGTTCTTATATCCCTTCCCAATCAAATATTACTTTAGGCGGGTATACCACTTATGCCTAGGTTGATTTAATCTATAAAACGAGCATTTCAATTTTATTGCAAAAGCACTCAATGGTTTAGTGTTGATTGATTTGGGTAATTGTTAGTCCCGATATAGTAAATAGCAAACACACAATGTATTGTAGATGGGGGGTTGAATACAATACACCATAACTTACTTAATTTTAATTCTTATAGATTTTTCAAATCAAGAATTACACTTAGAATCAAGACTGTTGCGGAAAAAAATAGATTAAAATATATCCTAACAATCTTTCGCAAAGAAAACTTATAACAAGAAGACAACTTAAGAACACTTAGAAAAGTTATGCTAGTTGAATCTTCTGATCTGCATTGGTAGATGCACTTCCTTTTGATATCGGCTAATTTTCGATTTTGCCAATTAGTTTAAGTATAAACCAATCTATTACAAAGAACTATTACATATCTAAGAATTAGATGTAAAGTAAAGAACTAAAAACAGATCGGGAGGTCATCAACAAATTATTAGTGACCCAACAGTAATGCAATGTCACTAAATACTTTTAAATATCTCTAAATCTAGTAATGTAAAGATAACCACATTCATGAGTTGCATTTCTAATTTTTCGGAAACTATTAGGCTAATTAATTAACAGAATGTTATAATATCTATCACGGGAGAGTAAGTCTTTTCGTGGTCATCTAGAGCGTTGTGAGAAACATTACGCCTAAGGAGAGACTTGTACATTATGACTTAAATTATTCTCCTTACGCTTTATAACAAATGATTTATCTATGTCCTACATGCTTTACACTTGGCGGGTTAGCACTACAAGAACAAGTACCCGCATTTGCCAAATAATATAATTCTCCTCGATTGCTTCTTTTTGTTTAGACCAATTTGCTCTTTGTTGACATTCTTCAACTGAGCATGGTTCGATGTCATCGTGCTCTATCATCTCATGAGCAACAATATATGCGAATATATCATCAATGAGTATGTATGTTCTGTCCATCGACTCATATGCACTCTCATAATTCATTTGAGATTTTTTTGATCTCTAAAATCAATATTAACTTCGGAGCGTCCTCCATTAATGATTCATAGACATAGTTTTAATCAGAGACAATCTCATGAGAGGTTTATGTATTGATGATAAATGGTTGTGCCTTACTTTTCTCTTCCTTTAGATGAGTGTCTATCAAACCAAGTAGCTTCTCTCATTTCCTTTTGGGATCCATGACCTTAATCACACCTCCACCATGTGTGATTGCAACGCACTTTCCAACTGTGTTATGCCCTTGTTTGGGGACTTTTAACATTGCAGGTATATTTGCAGCTAATATATGTGATCTTGTCACTTCTGGAATAACATAAACATATCAGGTATCGAGTCCGATTTGTTTGACTTCAACCTTATATTGTGAAGTTTGGGAATCAAAATGAGATCAAGTGGGAATATTCTATGACATTTCCTGTCGTTCCCATGGAAAATCTTTTTTCCTATCTCCCCCTAACGATGAGAGAACTGTCTCATTAATGTGACAACTCACAAATCTAGCGGTAAAGAGATCACCTGTCAAGGGTTCTAATTAGCGGATAAATGTTAGGGATTCATATCCAATATATAGTAAATCGTCTATAATGACCCATTTTGGTGTGTTGTAGGGGCGCAATTGGCACATATACTACACAAACAAACATGCATAAATGTAAAATATTAGGTTAATATACAGTTGTTAACTGGTACGCATGAGACTTGTTGGCTAGTAGTGGGTCTAAAAATGAATAAGTAAAGCTGCATGTAATATTGCATAACCCAGGCAGATGTGGGTAAACTGGTGCACATAAGCAATGCACTAGCTACCACCTATATTCTTTTGATGACAATTTCTACGAGACATTTATATATATACACATGGGGTATAAGAAACTCTACATTGATCCCAATACATATACAATAATCATCAAATCCTTATGATGTAAATTCTCCAGCATTCTAAGTCATGTAGACTTGCTGAGATAATCAGGGTGGTGAGCCCTTAAATGTATATCTATGTAACACCCTTAAATATGGAAATAGTAACTTATTAAAATTTACTAAATACATCAAATAATAAATCATCTTCAACTACAAATTATGACTTAACCTCAATACAACAATTCATTCTATACAAAAGTCTATGATAAGGACGGGTGCTACTAAAACCCCATAATAGTTACTATCTCCAACGTTGCGGAAGACTTCACCAACTAATTACATTTGCACAAGCTAAGACTCGACTCTTCATGGGATTGCTAGGACCAACTCCCAACCTTGAAACCTGATGCACATGCCGACAAATAAAAAGGTTAGGCTTAACGCCTAGTGAGCTCAAGGGTTTTCAACATATATAAAATAATCATTTAAAAGAAAGAATGCGGTTAAAAGTTATAGTCCTTCAATATGATACGTCTTACATGTGAAAACGACTTATTTTCAACAATATGCATTTTAGGTAAAGAACACCAATTAAAACGTTTTCCAAGCCAACTACTTCAAAGATAATGATAAAAGCGTAAGTATAAACTGAACTCTCCATTTATGAAGATACGGTTAAACCTTATATCCCAAAACACCCCAAAACACGGGTGGGGGATAATACTCAACCCATAAATCAAGGGTACAACCCAATTATACAAAACGTCACCGAAAACTTGGATAATAAAACTCAATACCCAAAGACAACACCTTTCGGTGACGGGGGATTCCCGATTCCATAAAATGTGGCGGTCCACAAAGTAAGCCCATTTTATGTTGTTATGACTAGTCATATAAACAAAAGTACACGCAAGAGATGTCAGGCTCAGTAGCTTTAAACGTACACCCACGGAAACTCGAGTTCAACCCCGTCGGGTTCCTATGTCGAGCCCCTCATCTAATATCGTAATACTTGAGCACGAAGGACTTATACCGCAACCCGGTACCTTAACGTGCAGCACGAAGGACTTACATCGCACCCGATACCTAACGTGCAACTCGTAGGACTTACATCGCACCCGATACCTAACGAGCTTCATCCAAAATTGCCAACAAGGCTCGAAGTCGAGCTACCAAAACTGGACAATTGTCCAAAGGCTCCAAATCAAATAAAAATATTAAGCCGCAAGCTTAGCACTCATTGACCCATTGATAAAATAAAATAAGAATACGATAAAACGCACTCGACCAACGGATATGCAAACACCACAACTAAAAGTAAGATTAGTTCGAACCTCGACATTAGTTGAGGCAACCTATTTTCCAAATGAACTTATACTCTTATATATTCCAAATGTCTCATAACACAAAATATGCATTTTTCCAACTTCAACTGCTGATGAGAATGAAAATCATAAAATAAGACTATAAACATTCTTCCCAGTACCCCACATAAATGTGCAATTAATACTTTACAAAACATTCCATTTCGTGAATGATGCATAAAACCCGACAAATATTTAAAAGCGTATTTCTTTGATCAAAGATCTATTTATGCAATAAGACCTCAAAACACATTTATTTGTAACACATTTATCAAAATGCCCAAAAATCTCAAATATGGTGTTATACAAAGTTTGTAAAGTTAAATACTTCAAATATCCAAAGATTAGCAAATACCCCAACACTTGATAATTTCATGTAAAACACATAAACACTTTAAAATAGACATTTTGGCATGTACAACGTTTTCACAAATCAACTTGAACTCACCTTGCTAGATTTAGGCTAAATCTAGATTTTACCCAACGAGCTCCTTTTGAAGGCCGCTTGAATCCTCAAGCCGAGAACTTCCAAAACCTAGATCCATACAATCCAAACCATTTAGAAATATTCCCCAAACATTATACACCGAAATCCCTAAACGAGATTAAAACCCTAATTTCTCCAAAACCATCAAATCCTAGATTTGAGATACCAAACACTAAGAAACCATCAATGGAGCATTTATAACCTTAATACAAGAAAACTTACCCTTGAAGACAAAGAGGCTTCCGAGAACACCCAATCCAACATTTCAACCCGAGCTCCCAACCGATGAACTTGATGAGGAAGATGAAGATGAAGGTTTTGTGGTTCAAGGTTCCAACTAGTTAGATGGTAAAGGATCATGAGGTTTGGGGAGAGAAAAACCCCCAAAATAGGTTAGGGTTCGGTTTTAGTGTTTGGGAGAGAAAAGAGAGGAAGATGGAAGTGAGAAATGAGGAGAAAGGGTGAGAATCGTGACTCTTAAAAGACCTGGGGGCTGACCGCGATTGTGCCCGGCGATTGTGCCTGGGCACTATCGCCAGGGCACTATCGCCCAACACGTACCGCGGGCACACCCCCGCTGGCGATTGTGCCCGACGATTGTGCCCAGGGCACTATCGCCCAGAGTGCACTGAGGCTCGATTCTTCCCATTTTCCGCACAGACCACTCATGACGCGATTGGCTTTCACAGACAGGAATTTACGGGTGTTACAATCCTCCCAACCTTAGAATGATTTCGTCCTCGAAATCTGGAATCACCAAGCACCCAACATTCACATTTGAAAGATCGATTGATTCCCTATCCCAAAGGGATGCCTTCATAGAACTTCACCTCATCTACAGACCCGATTACCTCCCGGTTGAGGTCTTTGCTGAGTTTCTCATAACGTGCCGTTACAAACTAAATCTCAATGTTCAACATATTTCTCCGACGCCAGGATGAGAGTTGAGTCCTTGATTAATCATTTTCTAAATCGTTCTCTCTCGATTGCCTCCCAACCTTAGATTCCTCATAATACCCCGAAAGCAACTTACGACCTTACCTAGTCATTTCCATCACGAATACTCCAAAACAAACAATTCCCTTAGATACCTCTAAATACGACACATCAAAGTCTCCTCAAAATTCATTGGTACTTAAAGTCCACCTCGACATTCCCACCAAATGTCTCCAAGATCATCACCACTAGAGAGTCATTGTCCATTGACGAAATTTCCTAACGACTAGCTTGGTCTGAACCATCGCAACCTTTAAACCCGTTCCTCAAAACTGACCCGGACACAATGTCTGCAAGTGCTCCCACACTTCTATAGACCCAAGCATTGTGTTTCCACCAGAAACATACCATTACGCTCTACTGATAGTCGATTATCCCAAATCCCATGAATCCTCGGATTCCTACAGATCCACTCCCAATATTGATGAAGATGTCCTTCCAAGGCACACCAATGCGTCCTTTAGGTAACTGGTTAACCCAAATCCGGCTATCGCTCAACTCGGTTCCAACCCCAACTACACAACATTCCTTTAACCAAGTCTTTATCACCACGGGGATGCTTATACCCATCGGTACTTAAACATCAACACTTAACCCTCTTTTAATTTCCATCACCGAAAGGTCATTATTTCCCATAATCCAACCGGAATACTTCCAAACATTCCAAGACCCATTGACTTCAAGAAAATAAGTCGACACTTAAGACTAAACGGTGGCCTCGAAAATGTGGACATCCCGTCCACGATTTCATTCCAGACGGATCGTCACACTAAGGCAGACACCTAACAAAATGCTAAAATTCCAAATCGCGTATTTCTAACAAACAGATCACCAAAATTTCCTTTTAATCGCGGAACCCACCAAGACGGTATGCCAACAACACAACCCATGATGTGACACCGACTAGCAATCCATCACAACGAATCCCAAAAGGAGCGTAGATAGTCACATAAGACCTTATTCCGCATGATTACCGAAGTATAAAATCATCCCTTAACTAGCGGAGAAGACTTAAATCTATTACTTCCATAAAACAAGTGCGCATAGATTCAAACTGAAACTCGAACTTTCACGACTGGCCGCAAGTCGGAACATCCGACGCCTCCAATTCCAAGGAATCCCTTAGTCCCTAATTACAACTGCTCTTACGCCAGGGTTAAAGTCTATAGGCCTAATGAGTTCAAGGTTTTTCAACTAGTATGCCAATTTAAGTTTATAAAACTTCCGAATACAAAGGCTTCCTAACGATTAAACGTGCGGCAAAATACACTACCGTATGATTTTGCAACACATGGATCATTATGTCATGACCATGGTGTCCCACGAGGTCATATCGAAACATATATGTGTCATTGTCCCAAAATTCTTTACTGATGACAAAATATGATTTAATGACCTAGATAATTCACTACTTTGACACATTAATTTCTCTAATATATATTCCTTTCATATTCATTAGAGTTGATGTACATATACCCATTTCCATTCTCATAATATGATTTCCAATTGATACGAATATTTTAACAAGGTTCGTTTAGTATAGTGATTTTGTGACTATTAATCTTGTACCATTAGGGAATAAAGAAATGACAGTCCATCGTCTATGTATTTAGTTGGGGGAATCATATACAGTTAACTCAATAATATTCTATTTCTTAAGATTGTGTAGGAAGGCCCACACAAAACAATCAAGTTTTCCTTGATACATTCCTACTTGGAATGGAGAATATTAAGAGCTTTGTATTTGTTTTTTTAGTGCATTTCTTTGTATTTGGGTGTATATATTAATTTGATACTTAACATAAATTTCAAGTAAACCTATGCTCAATTAATCTTAAATATTAATAAAGGATTTCAGTAAAACTGACAAAATTAACTATGTGTAATTGGTCTTGTAAATGGGTTTTTTTTAATCAAAATTTCACTGTTCTTATCTTCTTTTCTTTCAAAAACATATCATTTTGAGATGTTACTTATTTATTGAGTTATTTTTTAATTTACTACAAAATTTGTAAACCTTCAAAATGTACATTTGTCTAGTTATGAGGAGTTAGTTTTTAAATAACCCGTTTCGTATTTATTCAGATATTTTGTTAGTTATGTTAGAGCTTTATCTTCCTTTTTTTCTTATTGTATAGTTATTTATAGTGTAAGAGATATTTATTTCATTATTCATATCTTAGGTTAGGTATATAATGTTATTTCTTTTCCATTTTTGTACAATCAAGATTTCATGGATACAAACACAAATAATGGATTTCTCCATTAATTGATGAATTAAATCTTAATCTCAAACTGTAAAACTAACATGGTATTATAGTTCATGATAATACTATTGTTATCTTCATAGCCTCACTTTTATCACGTCTCTTGGCACTTATTGATTTCCTGGTATCATGACAACTCCCGGTAATATTTTTAATTCCCGAATCCATCATTTTTCAACAATAATGTAGTTTTATCGATGATATCCTCAGTACAACACCAATACCAAGAGATATAGAAATCAATACTTGTTTGATTCCTAATCAATATCGATTAATCCATTCTATGCGTAAACCCCTAAACAAACCACACTCTTGAAACCTCGATAAAAGTGAACACGACCCTAAGTTTGAGGAACACAAACTCACCTTCATAGGTAGGAGTGAACTCTAATCTTGTAAACCTACTCGCCCTCACTTCTATTGTGCACATTCTCGAACTTTCTGTAACCCAGGTGTTACACTTACACAGCCTCTCGTGGTCAATAGTTCTATGTGACTTCTATTACACAAGCTCTCTTATAAGCCCGCCTTCACTCCTAGATCCATTATGCGATTTTTCCCTCGTGTTCCTTCATATAGTAATATGTCCAAGCCTCTTTCCAGCATCCATGAACCCGTCTTTTGTATATTAGATGGTACAAATTATGTGTTATGGACTAGATACATGACTAGTCATGTCAAGGCCCAAATGTTATTGAGGTATATCACCAGTTCAATTACCTAACTTATTCCACTTGCTAGAGAATTAGGGTAAACGAGAGGATCAATAAGACTATAAAAATGGTGAAATAATGTCATATTTGTATAATACTACTAGAAGATCAATCAATCGATAGTTTGCTAGATGAAACATTAAGAAATTAACATGGGATTTTCTTCAAGAATAATAAGTTACTTATGACTTAGCTCATGAATATACCATTTGCTTTTGGAAATTTATTGAAAGCGTCAACAATAATCTCAACCAACTAGTTACTTATTTAAAGTGCAAGTCATTTTGGACCAACTAACTCTTGCTTTTCCTATGCTTCCAAGTCGTGAATCAACTAGACTTACTGACAAAACACGTGGAAAACAACAACTTATTATACTCCTTATGGTAATGGACTCTCGTTTTAAGCATGTTAGAGCTGCATTGTTGTATGACTCATCTCTTCCCACTATTCAGGCAACTTTTGTTGAACTTATCTTCATGTAAACCATAAAGAGATTCCATCTTCCCTTTAAGATATAATTCTTGTCACTTCCATAGTTTCATGCTTTCATGCTGATTGGGATTGTGATATTACTGATCATCGATCTACTAATAGTTATTACTTCTTTCATCTCATGGCAAACAATCTCTAACTACCATATTATGCCTTGTCTACACTGCCCAGGAATTACTCTGGCTCAGACGTTTACGTTCTAATATGAGTTCTCCTCGGCTACATCCTACAAATGCATGGTGCGATAACAGTCGTGCCATTCATATTGCTCACAGTGACGTGTTCCATGAGTGCAACAAACACAATGAGATTGATTTCTCACTTTGTGCGTCAACATGTTGTTGAGAATAATGTTAACCTCATCTTAGTTTCCACCCTTGATAGTTGGTACCCTGGTGGGTATCTCCACGAGGCCGATCTTCTTAATTCCTGATAGTAGGTCTCCAATCACCCCCTAAATTTGAGAAGGGGGGTGGGTGTTAGACTTTATCTTCATTTCTTCTCATTATATAGTTATTAATTTATAATTCAAGGGCCATTTATGTCATTGTTCATATCTTAGGTTAGGTGTATAATTTACTTCTTTTCCCTTTTTGTACTATTAAAACTTCATCGATACAAAGACATACAATAGATTTCTCTATTGATGCCTTGAATCTTGATCGTTAATAATCGATCTAGCTTTTAAAGTGTTTCTTTCTCCATTTAATTTATTGTTAATATATCTATCGTTTGACAATTTATACATACATACATATATGTTTTACACAAAATAATTATAACCCATTACTTCTCGCGTTCATTATCAATATCTTTTCTATTTATAAAGAACGGATAAAAAACTCTTAAAAACAATTTCTAAAGCATAATGTACCGTTATTTAATACTAATTATTTAAAATCTCTTATAAACAACCATTAAAGCTTTATATACTACATTTAATACTATTTATTAACTTTCAATCGTTATCTCTAACTATTTTAACTCCCCTAAAATCACTCATCATTTTAATACCCTAAAATCACTCCTCTACATAATTAAATAATAGATAAAAATCAAATTTTAAAAATAAAAAATCTAAAAAATATAATTAAGAAAGTCTAACAGAATATTTAATGTTTATTTTAAAAAAACATTATATTATTAAATCTAAAATAAATTACATTATTATTAAACTTCTATACTATATTATAAAACACGTATAAAAAACTACTAAAAACAATTGTTAAAGGTTAATGTACCGTTATTTAATGTTAATTACTTAAAATCACTTAAAAACAACCATTAATGTTTTATGTACTACATTTAATGTTATTTATTAACTTTCAATCTTTATCTCTAACCACTTTAACTCCCTTAAAATCATGATATATCTCGCTGCATTACGCGAGTACGATTCTAGTTCTATAATTTACCTAAGCTTGGAATCTTATTTTAGCGGGTTAATGAGTAAATTATTTTTATGATTAATTATCTTATCTATGTTTTATATTATAATAATCATTGCATTTTAAAACTTTCTATAAATGACTTTGTAGTTGGAAACGTAAATGTTGTTTGTTTAAAAAGTATAGTGATGTTTAAAATTAAATATATTCTTTTTGATGTTCTTTTTAATACAAAATGTAACTTATATTAAAGTTATAATGCATAATGATTACATAAATAGTTTAATCTATATTTATATAAGGGTGTTAATAAAAGTAGTAAACTTTATAATGCCAATTCAACACAGAATTTAATAATTACAGTGGATAAAATATGCGGAATATTGTTATACATGGAAGAAAATAAAAGAAATATAATTTAATAATCAGTCGTGTATTGCGTTGACAAGTAGTTTATTGTAAGGGGCGGTCTATCAAACGCTCATCCGGATAAATGCTTAAAAAACTTATCAAGTTATATATATTATATTAACCAATGAATATGACAATGACCAATAATCTTACTTGGTAAGAGCGAAAACAATGGTCGAGAGTCTTACCCGGTAAGTGAGGGCGACGACTCTTACCCGGTTAGCGGTTAACAGATAAATATTTGCCTATGATACTGTTTTAATGAACCAAAATCTTACCCAATAAGGTAAGTGATAACGTCGAACTTAACAGGTAAATGCTTACCGAGTAAGTGTTTGGGTAAACGTCCCCTAAGTCTTAAAATGAAAAATCAATAGTTAAAATTAGAGGACTTTATATCTAAATAAATAGGAATTTTAAGTGTCATGCTAATTTGAATATTTAATAAAAATCTCAAAAAAAAAATATATATATCGATATGAACGTAAAGCTAATTATAAAGATTTCATTGGTATAATCTATTTGATTCAAAATTTATTATAATTTATATATTTTAGGTTTAAAAATAGTGATATAATTTATTTTAGTTTTAATGGAGTATTGTACTATTAGCAAGGTTCAATGTTATGTTTTTATTAGTTAGTTTTATCAAGTTCTAATATAAAAGTTATAATAAGATATATATATATATATATATATATATATATATATATATATAGAGAGAGAGAGAGAGAGAGAGAGAGAGAGAAAGGATCATGCGAGAAGTTAAACATTTTGCGAGAAGGTGAGAAGTGTGATATCATATAAGATTAAACGGGCTGTGGGTGGGTTTAATCATATATGATTAAACATCTATGTATTGTTAATGCAACATGTGTTTAATCATATATGATTAAGCCTGCATATCATATATGATTTAACACTTCTCGCTTTCTCGCAAAATGTTTAGCTTCTCGTTTGAACCTGCCCTTATATAGATACACACACACACAAACACACACACACACACACACACACACACACACACACATATATATATATATATATATATATATATATATAGGGTATGGTTCAAGAGAAAACCTTAAATAATCAAAAAACTAATGAATAACCTAATAGGCCTAGATTAAACTCAATCCAAATGACATTAATAATCATTAATTAAATGCTTTTAATTTAATAAAAAGGTCATAATAGGAAATTATCATCTATTAAAGATAAGGAAAGATAATAATGAAAGAAACAAATCATTGCCTAAAATATAGGAAAATTTGTTTGATGGTTTATTGGAATCTATTGAGAAGATTAATTAATATTAAAACTTCTGGTTCATATGGCCGATGGTTTAGGAGTAGAAATGGAGAAGATTCATATAAAAAAATTCAGTGCATATTAACCTGCAACCAATCGATTAAATTATCGAAATGGAATCTGTGGTAGAAAACGTAAACAGAGAATCCGCTAATGGAGGAAATCTAGGCAGAGATGGATTCAATGATGATGAAGACGTTGATTGTGATTTAGAGGGTAACGATTTACAATCAGGTAATCATTTTAAACCATTAATTAAATGACAATTAACGATTTACAAACGTTTAATATGATGATTGAATTCTGATTCAATCACGTGACCTAATTTTTGAGTTTTATAATTGCCATAGTCGAAATTAATGGTTGCAGGTCGTATGTGCACAAATGCATATACGAGTGAAACTAAGAATGTTTGTTCTTATGAGTTTGCTTTCGTTATTGAACTATCGAAGATAATAGTCTATTGTTAGTATGTAGTATATCATGAGTTTGAGTGACGAAGTGATTGAAATGGATCATATTAGGAGTAATTTAAGATTCTGCATGTATGCATTTGTGAATGCAAGTATAAAACAGCTGGAAAACATGCACAAGTGCATGTTATGAACTAATAACCTATTACAGGTGCATGTTATAAATAGATTATCCTGTGATGCACAAGTGCATGTCACACACAAGTGCATGTTGTGAACAAGTGAATGTAATGCACAAGTGCATAACTGAAATGAATGGATTTGTGGAAAACATGCACAAGTGCATGTTATGAACTAATAACCTGTTACAGGTGCATGTTATGCACAAACGCATGTTATAAATAGATTATCCTGTGATGCACTAGTGCATATTGTGAACAAGCGAATGTAATGCACAAGTGCATAACTGAAATGAATGGATTTGTGGAAAACATGTACAAGTGCATGTTATGAACTAATAACCTGTTACAGGTGCATGTTATGCACAAATGCATGTTATAAATAGATTATCCTGTGATGCACAAGTGCATGTCACAAACAAGTGCGTGTTGTGAACAAGCAAATGTAATGCACAAGTGCATAACTGAAATGAATGGATTTGTGATCTAATGTGCATATGAGGTAGTGTACTATTTGCATTATGCAGATGTGTAAAGGTATGAAATTGTGAATGAATACTTATTTTAATTAACTACCTATCTAAATATGCAAGACCAGCAATTGAAATCAATACTCCAAGAGGAACAACGTTTTGGATACCAAGGGTGGATGATTGTGTTATACCTAAAGTTGGGTGGGTGTATGAGCCAATTGATAAAGCCATTGTTTTATACCTAAAGTTGTGTTCAGTATTTTTTTGAGAATTTTCATATAATTTTTTAGAGTGAAAACGAAGATTTATAATTGTTTAATACACTTCTCAGTGCTATAAATGAGTTGACTGTTCTATAATTGTTGGCGTTTGTTTGTACCCACATGTTATGTGTTTAATATATATTCAATTATGAATCTTAGTCCATTATGCATTATATGATATACACAAATAGCATTTGATAGAATAGTGCACATGTTATGCACAAGTGCATGAATGTTAGGCACAAATCAATTAGCCATCCTACTAACGCCGGGCTCTATCTCATATTGGATTACATTGAGTATGCAAAAGATGACATGGTAGAATAGTGTTTGACACCCATATAAGTGCCCATAATCGAATTAGTGCATGTTATACACAGGTGCATGTTATGCAAAAGTACCATGTAATAGAATTCCTTCCATAACACTGACGCGTAATAGAAATCATTTAAAGTTAAAACCATGATTGAAGTGAAAAATTATAACTGATTCATAAGATAAACATCAATCAAATTGTTTAAGTATCAACACCCAACAAACAAAAATACAAAAAACCATAATCCAAACAACCATTAACCAAAAACTTGTCCATACTCCTAACGATTTCTTGGGGGACATTCGGGTTCTAATAATTGGATGATTGACCTCCTCTAAGTCCCCTTCATCTACAAGTACTCTTGCTCGTTTCATGGCCTTGGGAACTGTTTCCTTCTCACCTTCCCTATGTCTTCGTTTGTCCGTGATCATATCCTTGTTGGGATTCCCAACAGCCAAGGATGTACTTGTTAAACCTGTTACAAAATTGATTAATTTGATGATACATGTGCATACCGAACATAATCAGTGATGATTTGGTGTGTTTCTATCTCATAGACATATTTTTTTGTATGTGAC
Source organism: Arctium lappa (assembly GCA_023525745.1). Lineage (NCBI taxonomy): Eukaryota > Viridiplantae > Streptophyta > Magnoliopsida > Asterales > Asteraceae > Arctium > Arctium lappa. Next base: position 39,616,489 of record CM042050.1, on the reverse strand, counting down.
ATAACTATATTCACAAGTGCATACTTGAACATATATATATATATATATATATATATATATATATATATATATATATAATGAATAAGATACATGATGGATTTTCAAAAACTCCACTAAATACAGAATAAAGTTCCATATTTTGACAGAATACAAAACCCAAATCAAGCATTTCAATCAAACCTAACACTTTTCAAAATAACTTATCAATGGAACACATAGGTTGTTTGTTTATATGAGGTTTTCCCTAACTATATGCACAAATGCATACTAGAACACTCATAAACCAAAATATAGATGTGACACATACATTAAATACTATTTGAACATAAATGTTTAAAGATACTAACCTTTACTAACTACATTCTCCGACAGATCATAGTTCTTAATTAACCTAGGACTTTTCCTAGGTAAACCTTAAAAAAAACTATGTTATGATATATGGGAAGAAAGTATAATGAAAAATAGGTCAATCAATGAAAGTAACACAAAAATATACCTTCTTCAGCCATTGATCGAATCTGGCTTCTCTAATTGTCTGAAAATCGGATTTGTGTCCTACAACTGAACCAAAATTGAATCCATTTTAACAATATCATAATTCAAACTAGGATTTGTTCCCTAAAACTACAAGATATATGATCTAGTCACATCTGCAAATCGATTACTGCTCATAAAATCGCAACCGAGATTAAGCATGAAACCAAAATTGACCCAAATATAAATAGATATAAGGGGTTTTGAGGTTACCTTGTAGGATCGATTAAGGAATGTAGATAGATTGTTAGCTTGATTCCATCAAAAAACTAGCAACCGATTTGAGCCTGAAACCAAAGTCGAATGCAATATAAATCGACAGAAGGGGTTTTGATATTACCTTCTTGGATAGAATGCAGATTGTGACTGGATTGTATCCCTAATTCCACAGTAAGTCGATTCAATGGAGCTGAAGAAGCGATGTTGATTTGGAGCAGGACTGAAAAACCCTTCACGAGAAGTGATGAGCGACTGTGCGATGGAGATTTTGATGGAGTTTGTGAGTGGATTGTAACCCTAATTCCACAGAAAATTAATTCCTTCTAACTGATGAAGCGATGTTAATTTGGAGGAAGATGGAGATTTTGATCGACAAATATGGTGTAGATAGCTATCGATTTTGAGAGAGAGATTTAGAGAATCAATTATGGAGAAAAAATCGGTATTTGAACAGGGGGTGAAATTTTATTCCAATTCTACCCTCTAATGCAATGTAACATGTTATACAATATACCCTAATCTTCTTTTTATTTACAAAATTGCCATTGAGATAACAACCATTGGATTATCACATCCTATGGTTATAAGGGTATTCTTTAGTTTTTCGATTATTTGAGGTTTTTTCCTTGAATCTCTCTCTCTCTCTCTATATATATATATATGTGTGTGTGTGTGTGTGTGTAATAGTAAATTATAAACTTACGTTTTAAATTTTTTAAAGAACCATCGAGTAAATGGTTTATAACATATGACAACATTCCACCATTGATCTACAACAAAGAAGTGTTTCTAGGCATTGTTATTGAATTTCCAGGGCCGAGCATGTCCAAATCAAAGAAAGCATTGCAAAACCCTCATCTTCAATCGTTAACGAACCATAACATTCCTAAAACCGCAATTTCAAGGGTCGCGCTGTCTTCTGGGCAGGGGCAAACTTAGATATAAGAGTGTAGGAGGAAAGGCCCCCCTCAAAGATCAAACTTTTATGTAATTTAGGTAAAAAATTTATTTTGTTACTCTTATCTCCTTAACCCCCCCACCCCCCGCCCCCCCCCCCCCCCCGCCCCCCCCCTTGTCATTTAAGATGGTTCACCTAGTGACCCGGTCCGTTTTGACGAAACCCTTACTCCCTCGCTCGACAATTTTCACCACACACATTGATTTTTTTGTTACCACTAGTTCTTATAATCATGCTACAATGATAACGTTAGTTGATGATTTTGTTAAATATATCTTAATTTCTTGTTCTTTTAAGTTTAAAGATAAATCAATATATTCACCAAATGTTAATTTTATATATATTCAAACCAATTCATGTAGAAGGAAATTATATAAAGTAAATAATAGTATAATTCGCTATTTGGTTTACTGATCTGGTAAAGAAGTAATTGAAACCGAAGCTTACCTTATTTGGCTAACCGAACAGTTTAACTCGTAAACCGAATAACCTGAAACTATTTTGGTTTGGGTGTGTTATTCGATTTTGGATTTTTTATACCCCAAGGGCTCCCAATCACCTAAGTTTCTGGATCTGCCACTGCTACCGGGAGAACAAAATGAACCCCTAAGATTCCATCGATCTTCTTCAACTTGTAGTCGGTACACACACACATAGGCATGTAGAGAAGGAAGTTCTTTTAGAAACCCAAAATTGATTAGGAACCCAAAAACCGCCCACAACACGACATGTATCCCTCTTAAAGATTAATATTTATCATGAATTACACATTAATCATGAATATGGACATGTTATTTATCAAGAATCACATATTCATGATGAATAACACATCCATGTTTATTGGCAGTCCCCCGGTTGCTAATAGTTTTAAAACTCACTAATTTGTGAGAACTGTGATATCCAACATATCCATTAACTTCATGATTTTAATAATAAATTTAATATAATAATTAAGGACAACATTGTAATTTAATAATTATAAACTAAACTAAATATGTTTCATTCTCTAGTAATAAAGAGCATGTATATCTTGGAAATCATGATCTTAAATTCAAAATTTGTTATAAAACCAAATCAAACATATTTTATAAACTTCGTAATTATCTTAACCAACTATAGTTTAAAAAAACATGTTGCATCCAATCCAAATCCATTTAATCAATCCTAGTCAAAATTGGATTTCATATACCGATCATAATCATGATTATCGATTTCAAATAGGTTTCATTAATCTGAATTCACAATGTGTTTGTAAATCCATAAACTTATACAATATTGTGTATACAATGTTCCTGCATATTGTTTATTCCAATGTAGACACACTGTGCATTCCTTCCTCTTGGGCCACTTTAACAAATGAGTTGTGTGATAAATGTGTATTCACATTGTGTTTGTTCACAACAATCATGTAAATTGTGCATATAGGGGCTATGCACAACATGTACACTTTTATACAGTGCCATTTCAGTGCCATTTGGTATGTCCATTGGTTATGCACAATGTGTTATATGCTCTCATGTATGTTTTTGGTATTTGATATTGGCTATGCATAATGTATTATACGTCGGACTTGTGTTTTATTGAAGGAAAGTGATAATTATGTTGATTATATGATTTTGAAAGGATTAGGATAAACATGGAAAGTTTAAAAAATATTTGTAACTCACTTTTTGCATTACCTCAAACATGAACATGATTAATTGTCATTTAAATTTTAAATTACTAAATATGCCCTTCATTGACTAACTATGGAGTATTATTGATGGTCATTGAATTAAATATAGTTAGTGGTTAAAATGGAATCTCACAGTTCTTATAATATACCGGGTTCTCCCATGATTATCATATATATATATATATAGGGGTGGTTTACATTGCAAACCAAACTATTTGTATAAATCATACAAACCCTTGGTTTCATTGTTTAATTTAATGAAATTCTTTTATGAAAGTGTTTAATATGATGAAATTGTTTCATAATTTTTTTATTAACAAACTTGTTTCATATATTTTTGTTTCTATGTAAAAATGAAATTGTTTCATATATTTCTCATTTTTAGATGAAACAAATAATATATGAAACAATTTCATCAAAAAAAGAATTATATGAAACAATTTCATCATATTAAACACTTTCATGAAAGAATTTCATTAAATTAAACAATGAAATCGACGGTTTCTAAGGTTTGTACAAATGGCTTGGTTTGCATTTGATCTCTGCCTACGATATTATGTAGCTTAATGTAACATATAGCGGTTATATATCTCGATGTTATTGCCTTTCACTTCCGTGTCGTTGTTGCAGAGACCACCCTTGTACGTATCTTATCTTCAACTCAACTTTGTCTGCATAATTAACGACAATCTTAAGTCCTTTTCAATGGGTGTGTGTTTGTATGCATATGATGATGTACACCATTTTTGAGTTGTCTTATTTTCGTTCCATTAATAGAATCCCTACCCTAAGCTCTTCTCTCTACAGCTTATAATATTACAAGGACATTAGAACAAGAGTTAAAGGTGTCATGATCATATAACTCATGGTTATATATATGTGTGTAAGAATCACTTGGGTACTATCCATCACTAAATGTTTAAAACTTTCTATGGTTGAATTAGGTTAAATTGTGATTGAGCTAATTGTTTAAGTTGATATTATTTGTCTCCAAAAAACATAGCAAAAAGTAGATGGTTTTTTTATGGACTGTATTGTTATTATATGGATAAACATATGGTCAAAAGATTCGATCATAAAAGATTATAAGTAATAGTGGGTGGAAATGGTTTTCTCCCAAGAGGATGAAATAAGCTAGAAACCAAAAAAAAAAAAAAAATTTAAAAATAAAATAAAACTGACATTAGACTCTCTCATGGTAGAACAAAGTGAGACATACTGACAGAATCTTATGTCTTAGATCTTTCTCTTGAATTTTTTTCCAATTTTACATCAAGTCCATGATTTATTCAATTCTTCTTGTGTTTAATAAATTTCTAAATCCTTACTGCTACTAAGAAGAATGGAGCTGGATTTTGTGTGAAAAGGGTGGCTTTTGTAAAATTGAAACTCTAGTTTGATATATATTCCCAAAAGATCTGGTTCCTAATGCAGAAAGAAAGTTTGATTTAATTTACTTTGCTATACTTGCAAAATGAGGTGTGTATATATATATATATATATATATATATATATATCTTGTGGAAAGTAAAAGAATATATATCAACAAAGTAGAAGCAGTGATGGTAGCATGCTTTAATTTTCAACCAAAGTGAGTGGACCAATATAGATTCTTCTTTTCGAAAAGAAAACCACAAAATGCTTTCAAACTTTGCAAATTAAAGAATTTAAACGATTAAGATTTAAGTATTCAAAGTATCCTTCTTATAACCCCATTTCTCCATCTCCTCAAAACCCAATCTTGTTTTCTTTATTCTCATGGTCCAATGTATGTTCAACACATTTTCTTATTAATCATAAACACCTTTGATCTGTGTTCAATAAGCATACAAAGGAGCAAGTAATTACAGTACAATTCTTATATATTGTACTACATATAATGGATCCAATGTGACAGCCTACACAGTCTTCTTCACATTCTAATTAAATTAATCATGCATTTTGGAAGACAAATTTTATAAAGATGCAAAAGTTTGAAAAGGGGTCAGTTGGTTGTCGATGTGATTATCATGAGGTTGGTAGTAAAGGGAGGGGTGGTGTGGGGTTTAATGCTTATTCATTTGTCCTTCCAAGAGACCCTCCTTGTGTACCAACCACCATGTGATGTTAAAACATAGACGCAAAAAAGAACCCTACAGTAAAATATCATTATAAATTGAAGCATTTTTCATCTACTTTCACACCATTTAAGGGTAAAAAGGATATATGCTTGATACTTCATATTCCAATAGGCTTTCTTCCTTCTGATTTGTCTTTTTGTAATTATTAGTTAATGTGGTTATTATAATTAAGGGTAATTGAAACCTTTACAGCTTCTCTGTTTATCAAGAGGAAGGATTTGGTGGGAAATCATTAATTCAAAATAGCAAGAAGACAAAAGTAGGGCATGCAGTTTTCTTGCACAAATTGTAATGATCTACTAGATGGGTAGCAGATACAATCTTCATGTATGATAAAGATGAGACAGATGTACCTGAGTAGGGTGGTGCATTCCTGATGCACAAACAAATCGTGCTTTCCTTTCACATCAGATAGTTTATATAGCTCCCGCCATCATAATCACTAGGTTAAAGACACATGATCAAATTAATCTGTTTTATGAACGTAGGTTTATGAAGATCGATAACCGGATTCTGAATTTTTGATCAACATTATTTACATGGTGAAAACACAATTGCTAGTCTAACAAGTGGTGCTTCATGTGAAACCGTATGGTATACCCTGGACAAGCAGGCCCGATCCTGACAAATTTTGGGCCCTGGGCGAGATGTAAAACAGGGCCCTCGATAAATACGAAAAAAATTATTTAATATATCGCTTTGTATCATAACACTACACCAAATGTTGTCTTAGACAACAAATGCTAATTGTGTATGTTGCTTAAGATAAGCTTAGGCAACAAAGGCTAATATATGTTGCCTAAGTTTCCTCTTAGGCAACATGTAGTTCTATGTTGCCTAAGTCAGACCTTATGCAACATATGAATAATTATATGTTGCCTCAACTATTTTAAGCAACATCTTCCCTTATGTTGCCTTAGTTTTATAATGTTTTTTTTTATAAAATAAATGAAAGTTATCTTAGGCAACATATTTTCTTGTTTTTATGTTGCCTAAGGTCAAAAATATGAATAAATATAGGTAGTTGAAAGTGTAATAAATATGTTGACGGATGATTTAAAAATCACACCTACTTTTACTTAGGCAACATATAATATATTATGTTTGTTGCCTAAGATCTAGCTTAGCCAACATATTTTCTTGTTTCTATGTTGCCTAAGATCACAGTCATTGTTATAAAATGATAGTTCCCCCATTTCCAACATTTAATCTTCATACCAACATTTCTTCACTATTTCAAAAAAAATCGTTTCTAAGAAATTGGGACGCGATTTTGACGACTTTTGGCTTACAACAAACATCGTTTTCATCATCAAAGGACGTTTAAAGATTCTTAGGTAATTATTATTTTATTTGCCTAATTTTGTAGTTATTTCATGTTTATATCATTTAAATTTGGAACGTGATTTGGAGCGATTTTGGCTTCCAACAAACGTTTTCGTCATCAAAATACATTTAGATTTTCTTTGGTAATTATAATTTTGTTGTTATTTCATGTTTATCTCGTCTAAATTTGGATTATTACGTGTCTAAAATACATTTAGCTCTTACTTTATTTTATTTTGTATAATTTTGTAGTTATTTCATGTTTATATCATGTAAATTTGGAACGTTTTATTATTGTTTTTTTAATAAATGAAAGTTATCTTAGCTAACATATTTTCCTTTTTCTATGTTGCCTAAGGTCAAAAATATGAATAAATATAGGTAGTTGAAAGTGTAATAACTTGTTGACGGATGATTTAAATTTTGCACCCACTTTTACTTAGGCAACATATAAGCTATTGTGTTTTTTGCGTAAGAACCAGCTTAGGCAACATATTTTATTGTTTCTATGTTGTCTAAGGTCAAAAATATAAATAAATATAGGTAGTTGAAAATGTAATCACTTTAGATTTTCTTAGGTAAATATAATTTTGTTGTTATTTCATGTTTATCTCGTCTAAATTTGGATTATTACGTGTCTAAAAATACGTTTGGCTCTTACTTTATTTTATTTTGTATGATTTTGTAGTTATTTCATATTTATATCATGTAAAATTGGAATGTATTTTGGAGAAATTTTGGCGATTTTGTAGTTATTTCTTGTTTATTTATGTATTTATTTTTCACATACAGAATGACAGAAAATGTGGATAAAAGTTGGATGAATTTAAGAAGATACGAGGAAAAATACATTTTGGGAATTTATAGATTTTTGGAATTTGCTAAAAATAATTCAGTGAGTTGGAATGGTTATTACAAATGCCCCTGTATAGACTGTGGCAACATGTTATTTCAAAACGAGGCAGATATAATTTTTCATTTGAAAGATGTTGGTATAATGAAAACTTATACTGTGTGGGATCAACACGGTGAGGTTACAGATATACCTACTGCATCGCACCGAAGGCTAAATATGATAAGCAATCGAGCATCCTCGAGTCACAATGTCAATCATGTTGTACAATTTGTGGAAGATGCATTTCCATCCCGTGAGCGATACAATGACGATGAATCAATCGCTGAGGAGGGTGCTCATGTTTGTGATGTGGACAATGTTGCTTTCAAAGTTACTGATGCATATTCACGACTGATAGCGGAAACGAATACTCCATTGTACGAGAGTTGTACAGAAACTTCCTTGGGTGCCCTTCTAAGAGCAATTTCTCTTAAAGAAGAAACTGGAATATCTATCAAGGCATTTGATAAGTATTTGGGGTTTCAAAAATCTTTATTGCCCACTCCAAACAAGCTTCCTAAATCATACGCAGAGGCAAAAAAAATCCTCAAGGGCGTTGGGATGGGGTATGAGCTTATCCATGCATGTTTAAATGGTTGTTTCTTATACTACAAAGAAGGTGACATGCATGACCAGTGCCCTGTATGTGGATTACCAAGATATGAAGATGTTGGTAACAAAGTACCAATGAAGACTGTTCGTTATTTTCCTCTAACACCGAGGTTGCAGCGTTTGTACATGTCAAAATATACTGCAGGTCATATGCGATGGCATGGTCAAAGGGAAACGTCCCCGTACGATGATGTATTGAGGCACCCAGCGGATGGTGAAGCATGGAAAGATTTTGATAGGTAAATGCTTTTAATATAATTATATTTTTTTGACAAGTAAATGCTTTTAATATAATTATAATTTTTTGACAAGTAAATGCTTTATTATTTTTTTGACAAATAATAGGTCATATCCTCAATTTGCGAGTGACCTTAGAAATGTTCGTATCGCTTTATCGACTGACGGATTTAGTCCATTCGGGTCTTCTGCTACTCCCTATAGCCTTTGGCCAATTGTTGTGATTCCATACAACTTACCTCCTTCGTTGTGCATGCAAAAGGAATTTAATATACTAACGATGTTGATATCCGGACCAAAATCCCCAGGGAAATGTCTCAATGTGTTTATGAGACCACTGATTGATGAGCTTAAAATTCTTTGGGATACAGGTTTTAGGACATGGGATAGATACGGGGAAGAGTACTTTATGATGAAAGTTGTGGTGATGTGGACCATTAGTGATTTTCCGGGATTGGGAATGTTAGGTGGTATTCAGACGAAAGGGTACAAGGCGTGTCCCATATGTTTGGATGACACTGATGCTAAGTTCTCTCATGGTAGGATGTCGTATATGGGGACACGTAGATGGCTAGATATGAATCATGAATTTCGAACTCAAGGCAAACATTTTAACGGAAAGGAAGAGTTTCGATTAGCTCCACAAACGCGAACCGCGATTCAGGTTTACAAGGAAACTGTCTCCCATCGATACCCTCGTTTGAGTCTGGTTAAAGAGAAGAAATCGAGACAGGTTAGTAAATTTATTACATTTTAGGAGTTGTATTTACTTATTATTTACTTATTATCCTAAAAATTATAGGGCATGAATGAGACAAAGTTGTGTTGGACTCACAAAAGTATCTTTTGGGAGCTCCCGTATTGGAAGAAATCTAGAGTGAGACATGCCTTGGATGTCATGCACATCGAGAAGAATGTTTGTGACAACATTCTTGGTACTATTCTTGGGTTTGATGGAAAGTCTAAGGATGATCTTAAAGCCCGTAAAACTCTTGAAGATATGAAGATACGCAAGCATCTTTGGCCGAAGAAACCTAGAGGCACTTCGGGAAGGACAACATTACCTTATGCTAATTACACAGTAAAGCCTCAATTTCGCCTCGAGGTACTTGATCAAATTGCTATGGTTCAGTATCCCAGCGGTTATGCTGGAAGCTTAAAGAACAAGGTAAACATAAATGACAAAAAGTTTTATGGTTTGAAGACTCATGACTGCCATGTGTTGCTCCAACGCATTCTTCCCGTGGTTATACGACCTTACGTGGCCAATCATGTCGCTGACGCAATTTGTGACTTATCTAGATTCTTTCAGATGTTGTGTGCTCGAGAGTTGAAGAAGTCAGATGTTGAACAAATGCAAAAAGACATTATTTTGATATTATGCAAGTTAGAGGCCATATTCCCTCCAGCTTTCTTCACAATCATGGTACATCTTTGCATCCATCTTCCTGAACAAGTCTTCCTAACCGGTCCTGTGCATTACACTTGGATGTTTCCTATAGAGAGGTATGTGCACACTATTAATATTGATAATTAAATATATTGAGTTATATTAATTAATGATCATATTTTCCAGGCAACTTGGAGAATACAAGAAACATGTAACAAACACACGATATCCCGAAGGCTGTATTGCTGAACGATATCTCATGCATGAGTGTGTGACGTTCATGAATCTCTATTTGAATAACAGATCATCCGTAAACAACAACACTTTGATGTCAGATTCATCTCGGTGGAGCTTATCGGTCGTGTCTGATTATGTTATCCCGAATAGTCGCCTCTGGAACGCCACTTTGACTAGAGAAGAGGTGGAAACAGCTCGTTGGATGGTCATTATTAACTGTACGGAAGCACAACCATATATTGATAAGTTCAATGAACTTTACGCAATAGACTACCCGAAAGGTTGCTTCGAGCATCGTATCACAACGTTCCATCAGACTTTTAAAACTTGGGTAAACATTTCGACCATAACTTTCAAAACTTGGATTAATATTAATTATGTTCTTTTGACCATTCATATATTTTATTATGTAGATGGAAAACGAACAACATAATGTACAACAAGAACTAGAGATACTATCACGAGGCCCTCAACAAATCGATGTATACCTACAGTGCAACGTGAACGGTGTTAGATTCGTATGTGAACAACGAGATGAGAGTCATAAGACACAAAATAGCGGGGTGATGATGGTGGCAGACGGCGTGTCGTACTATGGGGTTCTACAACAAGTTGTAGAGCTAAAGTATCCTGAAGCAATGCCGGTTGTGTTGTTTAAGTGTAGGTGGTACGACGAAGAAAATACAAAGTTAGATCGTGGTCTGATTTCGATTGATACAAAGACTGATTGTTACAAAGATAGTCAATTTTGTCTCGCCTTACATGCAAAACAAGTATTCTACGTCGATGATCCAATGTTTGGCAATGGTTGGAAAATTGTTCATCACATGTTTCATAGAGGTACATACAAGGCGAGTACTCTTGCACGAAACACAAATATCGGTCCACGGTATGAGGTAGAGGAACCATACCAAGAGCCCGTGACTACCACCATTCCCATCTGTCAAATTTTTATCGACATTGGTCCCACACCGCGTATTGATATACCAAATGATGATGATGATGAGAACGATGAAGATTACAACGAGGAAGATGGCGAGGAGGACGAATACGACAGTGATGACGAGGAAGAGGACGAGGACGATGTGCTCGAAATCAACGATGGCACAGATTCAGAAAATGATGTTAATGAGTTTCATAATACCAACGATGAATATCTCCATGACCCAGATTATTGATTAAATATTAGTATGTGTGATGCATTGAATTATTTATGTTAAGAAAGATTTCGTAATCTTTAGTTACCTTTATCTATACTATATTATAAAACACGGATAAAAAACTCTTAAAACAATTGTTAAACTTCTATATTATAAAATTATGAATTATAAATCGTTAAATTAAGTTATAAAATAAAAAAAGTTATAAAATTATAAATTATAAATTATAAATTAAAAAACGTAAAAGTAAGTTATAAATTTAAAAGTTATAAAATTTTATATCTTTAGTTGCATTGAATTAATTTATTAATTAAATCATATGTTTATTTTTTAAGAAATCTTAAAAACTTTTTTAATTTGTTTCCCGGGCCCTTCTCCCCAAAAAAATTCATTCCCACTATTTTTTCCTAATTTGGTTCCCACCCTTTTTTTTACCAAGTCATAAATTAAAACATCCCTTTTTTGACTAGGTCAACAAAGGTTTAAGATATGTCTTCTTCCCTACTCAACCCACCACCAGCAGCCGCCAGGAGAACCAACAACCGTCGTCACCACCAACCACCACCTCCGTCGTCGCCGTCGTCACCACCAGCCACCACCTCCGTCTTCGCCATCGTCGTCACCACCAGCCACCACCTCCGCCGTCGCTGTCGTCTCCACCAGCCACCACCACCTTTGTCGCCGTCGTCACCACCAGTCACCACCTCCCCCGTCGCCAACACAAAATACGGTAGATTTCTAAAACATTTTTACATGTAATTCTTTTAGCAAAAACTTATTAATTACTTAAGTTGTTATAATTTAACCTAATTAAAAAAAAAATTATGACTACTTATTATTATTAGTGGTAGTGGTAGTGGTAGTATCTTTATTAATATCATTTTTTTTTCTCTATCTAAATAATGTTTACCATGACATATCTTGACAGAAAAGTTTGGATGGGTTAATTTTGTTTTTAATTTGGTTTTTAATATGATTTTTAATATGGTTGATGTTGTTTTAATATGGTTGATGTTGTTCTCATTTTTCTTTTGAGTTTTATTATTGATGGGTTAGTATTGCTCTGTTGGTTCCATGGTTATTATTGCTCTGTTGGTTCCATGGTTCTTCTGAGAGTTATTATTGATGGGTTATCAAACTGTTTAATGGAAAAAAAGTCCATATGGTTACATGCCCTATTTAAGTTTTAACCCAATTCTTTCAACTGATAGAAAAAAAGAGATAGGATGTCAATTCTGTAAATTGTTGTTGTTGACAGTTGAATGTTACTACTGCTGTTTTGCTAAACCAACTAGTGCCTTGCTTTTGTTTTTATAAAATTAACAACTCTTTGATGGTCAATTTCATTTTTTAAGTAATATTTCCTTTTTATGTAATATTTCCTTTAATCTGTTTTGGCACAAAAAGTCTTTATTTCATTTTTAAGTAATATTTCCTTAATGTTGTTGCTCAAATCAGTTGTGATGTATATGTGGCCGTAAAATATCATTTTCATTCTCTTTGATGGTCAATTTTGCAGTTTGATATGCCTCCAAAAAGAAGTCAAGCGTACAATTTAGCAAAGGTGTCGGTCTTGGAGAGGACCACCACACGTTTAGAGGGTGATTTTGTGGATGTCTCGTTAGCGGTGACACCTTTCGTTCCCGTGATGTCTCGTTAGCCGCCGAACAAAGAAAGATGATAGAATCTTTGATGCGTATGTGCGGTGGTATTAGTGATGCAAACTCCAACTCAACAACCCCGACGAACAATGCTTTAGGTTAATTTTTTATTTTACGTTTTCGAACTCATTGCCTACTTTTGTACTTATTTAGGAAAAACATTATCTTTCAATTATTGAATTTATTAGTTTTGTTTGGTTATTGGAGTTTTTTGGCGATTCACGCAAGTTTCTTTGTTTATGAGAGTTTGTAGCATCATGTCTCACAAAATGAGCACTATTATTTTTTTTTATATATAAAATATCTTAGGCAACTTATCTATAAGTGTTGCCTAAGAGAAATATTATATTACTTTAATCACAGTTGAAAGGCAACATATCAATAGAATATGTTGTCTAAGTTGATAACTTAGGCAAGACATGCATAAATCTAATGTTGCCTTAGTGTTTGTTTGGTGCAACATATGTTTTTTTCATAGACAACATAACCTGTTGTGTGTTGCTTAAGGAGTTTGCTTAGGCAACATTTGATGTTTGCATATGTTGCCTAGGTTCTTATGCAACATTGAGAAGGCAACACTGCTTAGGCAACATAGGCATGTTGCCCAAGCCTTAAGCAACACATAAACCCCTCTTAGGCAACATTTTTCATTTGTTGCCTAAGTGACATTTGGTGTAGTGTAAGAAATAACATTGAATTCAAGAAATACGAATAATTTATATAAACCATTTTTCCAAGAATTCCTAGACACAAAATCAATCAATAATTATTTATAAATTAATATGATCTACCATATCATTTTTCCATGGCATCATTAAGGCATTGTTTAGACCATAAATTAACTTATAAGCTAGCTTATTGAAAAACTACTCATAGTAGCTTTTTGAAAAGCTAGCTTATCAGCTAGTTTGCCAAACATAGCCTAATTTGTTCCAACGTCAAAAACATCCTTATGATATATATTTAATATATAGATTGACATTATTTGCGGTGTGACTATTCTGAGTACAACTCTATGTAAATCAATATAAATCAGTTGTGTTCCCATCTCACCTCATCCTAATGTTTTTCTATCACCATTTTAAACTTTTAGGGTTAAAACAATACGTTTTTGAATCATCAATCTTAGAATCAAAAACTCATGGTGGTTATAGTTTGAGATATTATTATTGTTTTTGAGATATGAGAGTACTTAAGATTTATTCACTCAATATAAGATTATTAGGTAATAAATAGTCAATAATGTTTGAAAAAACAATGTATAGATATAAGTTGGATCGTCTAATATAATTGGTAATTTTTTACACAAAGTAGGAGTTCTCTTGGTTAATATCAAGAAATTTACCATATTCTTAAAGAAATATAGAATTCATATGGATTGAATAATCAAAATAATCAGTGGAAGATGAATGATGGATAATATATCAATGTTTTCTTGATAAGTAATTTTAGACTTTGGTACTAGATATAGAAAAACACTCTTAAAAAGACTATAATCAACTAGCATCATGGCCGTGCAATGCACCGGGTGAGTAAGGTGTAAAATTTTATCGTAAATGAAAAATTAAAAGCCCTCGAGCATGTAACTCCGTTGGTAAATGGGTTGACTGTTGAGAAACTTTGTTAACCATCCAAACAAAAGAAATAGATATGTAGAAATGAAGGAAAGACAAACATATGAAGGAAACCAGTAACACATACACACTCAAGCAAGTCAAACAAAAACGAAAAAGAAGACAAAACCTGATACAGAAACACCTCAAAGAAATCAAGAAGAAATCAAGAATGACGGTAATAACAAATACACACTCAAGCAAGTCAAACAAAAACGAAAAAGAAGACAAAACCCGATACAGTTGTTTGAAAAAAGGCGTTACTCGATTGATCTTTTCGATTTCATCCTCATCTTCTCCATTCAAAATTCATGTTTAAATAAGGATATAAATAAGGGGAAGATGGCGTGTTTAGAGATAGAGATACATGAAAATGATGATAACAATGGTTTTGAATTTTGATTTGAACGGGTTGGAGGGATTTAGGGATAGGAAGGAAGTTGAACTGGTTTAAGGATAAGGTTGAACGTGTTTAAGGATATGCATTGATAGTGTGTTTTAGTAAGTGGTACCATAGACAATAGCAAGTTGTAAACTTGAAATTTAAGTAAATTAGTATAGATATTGGATGGTTTTTAGAGAGTTTTTAAAGAGTTTTGAATCAATGTTTTATAATATAGTATAGATATTGGATGGTTTTTAGAGAGTGATAATGTTTTTTTTTAAATTTGTTTAATTTAGGCTTAATAATATAATATTTTTTATATAAAAAAATAAGTAGTTTGTTAAAATTCATTAATTATCTTATATATTTTAAATTTTTTATAATTAAATTGAGATGTTTATCCTGTTTTGATTATGTTTATCACAATTCAAATTTCATAATTTTAGGGTTTGGGAATTAGAGATAAGGATTTTGGGGGATAAGGGTGAAATTTATTAATTAGAGTTAAAAACATTTAAAAGGTTGCAACCCACATGCATAACATGGTTAATTTGTCATGCATAGCGGATATATATATATATATATATATATAACCGCCGATCATGAATCCGACGGTTAAGATGTGGGTTGCAAGGGTTGCAACCTTTTACTAGGGTTGCAAAATATCCAACCCCTATATATGCCAAGGATAATTTACAACTCATGTAAATCTTACAATCCATGCAACCCACATATTAACCGTTGGATTCATGATAAACAGTTATTTTGTTTTTATTTTTTTGATTTTTTTAATTGAAAATACTGGACCCACATGTATTGTAACCATCGATCATTAATCCAACGGTTAAGAAGTGGGTTGCATGGGTTGTAAGATTTTCATGGGTTGTAAATTAAACTACCCTATATATGGAAGGATATTTTGCAACCCACATCTTAACCGTTGGATTCATGATCGACGGTTATTTTATTTTTATATTTCTGTTTTTTTTAATTAAAAATATTGGGCTCATATCTATTGTAACCGTCGATCATGAATCCGACGGTTAAGATGTGGGTTGCAAGGTTTGCAACCTTTTTAAGGGTTGCAAATAAAACAACCCCTATATTATATATATATATATATATATATATATATATATATAGAGAGAGAGAGAGAGAGAGAGAGAGGAGCGATCAAATGTAAACCACCTCTATTTGTACACACTTACAAACTAATCTTAGCCGTCTATATAGTCTAACGAATATCTAATTTTATTTGGTTTCCTTAACCAATGTCATGATCATAATAAATGAACTTTATCCTCTTCCATATATATATCTCAATCGTATTTAATAAATCATGATTTTTATCCATAAATATCTCAATTATTTCCTAATATAATAGTTTGTATGGTTTGTACAAATGTCTTGGTTTACACTATAACCCATCCCTATATATATATATAATATTGAAAGATTGTGTGAGAAAAAGAGTTAACGGGAAAAGTGTAAGAAAGTTTTAGACTCTTGATCACTTTTAGTCTCAAAACAATCCATGAATTACGCTTTAGAAGAGAATTGATCCAACGTATGTCATTAATGTTGATCTTCAATTTTGATTTGTTGAAATTTGGGTTCTGGTTAAATAATACCTGGATAAAATTATGGATCGTGAATAGGGAATCACTGTCCAAATACTATATTTTGACCCTCTAATGCCTTGAGTTACATGAAATCAATATTGGGATAATCTAGATTTTTCATACATGGATAAAATTATTGATCTAGATTTTTCATACATGAAACAATTTCATCATATTAAACACTTTCATAAAAGAAAATCATTAAATTAAATAATGAAACCGATGGTTTATATGGTTTGTACAAATAGCTTGGTTTACAAAGTAAACCACCCCATATATCGTATACTATACATATTGATGCAATATATCATATAGGAATTATTTGTTGTTTTTATATCGGTTAATGGACCTCTTTAATAAGTCATAAGTCTGATTGGTTAATTAATTAGACATAAGACCATTATTGGTTCCTCGTGTTTATATGCTTAAGAAAAAGTGTTAGATCCTCTTGTTTATATTATGTAACATCCGTAATTTTTAGAGTTTCTCCTTCATAATTTTGGAAGTCGTTTGACCTCTAGGATGAAAATTTAATAAGATTTTTATGATCAAATAATAATGGAACCATCGAGGATCGAATTGGGTGCGAAAGACGGTAGAAAAGAACGAAAACAGTGTCTGCGACCTGGCGCGTGACCCTGAGTTGCGGCCTAGGCCGCGTAAGTCGCTGGATGTTTGGCCAAGGGACACACGCGGCTTCCCACGCGACCTTAGGTCGCGAGAAAGGCCGCGGGAAGGCAACCTGCAGATTTATGGAACAATTTTGGGGATTTTCCTCACTTCCTCTCCTCCACCCTTCTTCTTCATCTCCCTCTCTCTAGATTAGGGTTTTGGGATACTTGAGGACCGACTTTGGAGCCCATTGGGAACATTTCTTGAAGGTTTATGATAGCAAAGTGAAGGTAAGATCTCCATCTCAAGCTAAAAGATAGGGTTTGATATTTTTCATTCTACCCCTTACATCTTTCGACTTTGGTGTATGTTGGTAGCTTGGTGATGAAGGAAACCTTGTGGGAACGTTGGGTCTAAAATCTAGAGAGGTCCCTTGAAGATCTCTAGTCTTAATCAAAGGAGGCTCATGCAACGCCCCGAAATCGTTGGCCGAAGACTTAGAGAAAGAAAACATCCACAGTGCCCCGCGCGGCTCTCCACGCGGGTTGAGCCGCGCCACGAACCACACGAGGCTTTGTTGCCTCGCAGCTTTAGTGGTCCGCACGGCTCTCCGCACGGGTCAGGCCACGCCGTCATCCGCGCAGGCGCACTGTGCGCTGATTAAAGAGGAGAATCCGACCTCTAACCTCATTTTCTCTCAAAACCCTCAAATTCTCTCCCCCATTCTCTCCCAAACCGACCCACACCTTCCCAAATGAACCCTAACCCATTTTGAGGAGTTTTTCTCCTAAAATCTCATGATTCCTCATTATCGAGCAAGTTGGAAGTTTAGAACCATAGTCCTCCATCTTCATCTTCATCTTCTTCATCGGGTTTTCTAGGGTTTCATCCACCCTTGTTCCCCTTTTTGTAGATTGGAGGTTTGTGGCTATTTTGATGATCTAGAGGTGTTTCGGCTGGTTGATTCAAGCTTGGGTTAAGTCCTTCGTGCAAGTATCTATTGGTGTACGCTGAAAGATGTCGAGCGATACTTTATTATTTGTCCAATGACGGGACGCTAGTTTTCCCCATTGCGGCGTGGTTACGCATCAGATTGGGTTGTAAGTCCTCCTTGCAAGTATCTATGGGTGTATGTTGAAAGGTGTTGAGCCCGATACTTATTACCAATATAACATAATGTGTGGCTTACTTTGTGTACGTCACATTTTATGGAATCGGGTTTCCCCTGTCCCCGAAAGGTATTGTCTTCGGGTTGGGTCTTTTATATTGTCCATAACTTTGTTTATGGATTATTGGGTCCCATTCATGTTTTGGGCGTTTTGGGAATATGAAATATTATTCATGTTTTCATAAATTGGAAGTCGAATCTAATTTCATTTTGAATGAATGTCGGGATGCATCATTTTATAAAGAATGTTCGGTATTGAGGTGTTTATCTTTGAAAATGCATATTATCGGAAAATGAGTCGTTTCTAGATTTAAAGTAAAACATTTTGAAAGATCATGATTTGAATTGAATTTCTTTCCTTTAACGATATATTTAATCATGTTGAAAACTCTTAAACTCACTAGGCGTTAGCCTAACCTTTTTATTTGTCGGCATGTGCAACAAGTTCCGGTTGGACATAGTTCTAGTAAGATTGTGAAGAGATGAGTGCTAGTTGTATGCTCGAAGAAGTGAATAGCTTGGTGAAGTCTTCCACATTTACTTTGGATATAGCCATTGTCATTGGGTTCTTAGTAACACCCGACTTTAATTAGTCCTTATGTAAGACTTTGATTATTTTGTTAACTGTTAATTCGAGAATTATTTTTCTAGTGTGATCTTGTCGTAAGAGATTTTATTCTTATTTGAGGTATTATTGAAAATTTTAAATTAGTCGCATTTCCAAATTTGAGGGTGTTACAAGTTGGTATCAAAGCTTAAGTTTGAGAGAATTAGGTGTTGATTTTGGATGCGTAGACTCGAACTAACGTTATTTTAAGTGATTGAAAGTGAAGTTGCACTAATAGGCACTTTAAGATTGGATGATTCGAGGTGGTTGGAGTCACTAGGATCGGGAAACACGTCGAAGGTGGCAAGGATGATCATGTACAATACGTTCATAATAGCACCTGGCCAGTGTTATGATGAACCTACGAGTTACATGTGTATGCTCGAACTGCCTTGGTATGATGACCGTTGGGGTAGTGAAGATGTTTCTAAATGGGTAGCCAATAGAAGGAGTTGATGATTTTAGTATTCGTCACTTGGAGTGACGGTAAGCATGGTGATTACATTAAGTGGACCGTTTCGGGTCGGATTGATTGGTTGGATCAGAACCATAGACTTTTGGAATCGATGTTATTTCGAGGTGAAATTGTGAGGTGAACCTATGAAGTCCTTGATCCTTGCCTTAAGATGTTGAACATCTGGATAACGATAGTGTAACTAAGAAATCGAGGAACGTGGTTTCGAGGTGTTGAGTGCCGATCAAATTCATGCACGAAATGTATTTCTGAAATAAATTACATCAATTATTTCTCATGTTTCCAAATCACCATGTGGATTATATTACGAAATCTTGAAATGTTTAGCACACACAAGTTTTTAGACCATGATATTAAGCATGCATAAAATTAATTTATTGCATGTGGTTGCAAGCTTTGTTGAGGGTTTGCTTATTCTCATTGCTGCCTAGTGCTATTTTCGAATATTGTGATGTTCATATTTTGACGTTGCGTAGAGTCTTGGACAAGTAACTACGACTTATGACCTTGACATTGGATCTCCTCCACATATGTTAAGGCCTTAGACGAAGAGTTATCTCCCACTATTTTAGTGTTTGAGTTTTCTAGGGAATTATATTCCGTTTGGGTTTGTTAAGTTTTATGGAATATAGTTTTACGACGTTCGCGACGCATGGGCGAACCTTGAAATGCATAGTCTAAGCTCTTTGCGTGCGTTGTTTTATGGGTTGCTGAGAAATTTATTTCATGAGAGTTTTGTTGGTGGATGTCACCCCATGTGCTATTTTGGGAGTTTCAATGTCGCGTGGGTTCACTTTTGAGTTTATGTAAGCTTATTTCGTTGTATACAACTAAGTGGGTGAGTTGATTTAAACTTTTAGTGTGAGTAAACTTATGAAAAACCTAGGATGGTTCATGTTTTACTGATGCATTGGGTATTCTTTGATTCTCGGTTTTATCGTTATTGTTTCTGGCAATGCATTATGTTGATTTGTTAATACGCATGGATTTGTAGCCACTATCTTTAGTCAAGAACATTTTATTCGCACGACCTAGAGTTTAAAATAGATTTAAAATTTATCCACGTTTGATAAATCGCATGTACCTAACATTTTGCAAAATTTTAAAAATAAACTGACGTATGTGGGCTTTGTTGGAAATTTTATTTCATGTAATTATATGGTTAAATGAGAAATTTTGGAACTTGATACGAGAATCTTCCCTTTAGGAGTTTTGTACAAATGCCTTGTTATACACTGTTTTAGCACGTAAAAAAATTATTTCTCATTAATGGCGCAAATTGATGCATGTTAGGACATTAGTAGTCCATTTGAAAAGTTTGTTGTGTATCTTTGTTTATCGTCATTATCATCTTGAATAATAACCAAACGGTCTTCGAAATGGTTTTATATGTGTGTCGAATGAGACCACTTTGTACACCAACCAGTAAACAGTAGTGGATATTTATTCGTATGATTACTTGTTATAAAACTTTTTGCATTTCGAAGTTTTATGAAATTCCAAATTGGCATAGTAGTTTGAAAAACCTTGAACTCATTAGAGCTATAGGTGCAACCCTCTTGTGATAGAGGTTGTGTTTAAGGACTAAAGGAGTCCTCGGAGGTTGAAGTGTCGGAGGACTTGACCTATGGTTAGTTTTGAATTTGGGATTTCGATTTTATAGACTGGTTCATGCAGAGGTAATTGATGTATTAGATTTATGCATTCTTCCAATATTTAAGTGGGGATCATTCTGTTTGGTAAAACTGCAGGTTAAAGCTTTGGCTGGTTAATTGCTTATGGCTAGAGATGATTTAATGGCTTGGATTTTGACATCATGTACGGATTGGATGGGTACCATCCGGGTAAGTCTTCGGGAATGAGGTAATGTGGTGATTCGTTTGTTTGAATTTTAGTGTCATGATATGTGTCAACTTTAACTTTTCAATCGGGAATGAAATATGTGGTGGTATATCCACGATTGCAGTATAGACATTTTGGGGATATGTGTCGACACTTGATTTTGAGGACAATAACCGTTAGTGTGCTTCAGTGCACGTCCGTTGAATCTGAATCTGGAGTGTTTGCAAGTTAATTGGTAACATTAAGGGAAGTAGATATTGATATTTAGAGATCGATTACGAGGTTTCGTTGATTTGTCGGCTAGTGCTTGAACGCATTATGAGAATTGTGTAACCGTGGGGTTTAGAGTGACCCATTATCTATAAATGTTATGCCATGTCAACTTGAGGAATGAGTCGAACGTTGTGATTGGATTAGACCAAACTAGTGTTAGGAAATGTCGTCTAGAAGGGGACGATGGATCTCTTATGGTATGATTTATTTGGGAATTTGGTGAGAATGTCGAGGTAATTCTTAAGTGGAATTCGATCATTGAGGAGACTTAATTTGTCAAACAGGAGATATTGTCTTTACGATAGCAGCAGGTGATCAGCTCATCCGTTATATATGGATTCCTTTACCACTCGGGTAAAGTCATCATGGCTGTGGATACTTGGAATTGAAAGGGTTATAGTCAATCAATGGTTGGGTCGTTTCTGCAGAGTTTGTCGTGTTCTTAAAGGCATGAAAAGAGGGTAACATGATTCAATGAAGGACGATTAGGAGTGTTTGAGGACAAAGTTCACTTTAGGATACCCTTAGTGGGAATGGTTAGCTTAGGGTCGTAAGCTATTCTTGAGGTGATAAGTGCAACCTAAGGTTGGGGGACAAATGAGATCCTAATGATAGGAAAATGACTTAATAAGGACTCGGTGTTCATTCCGTCATTGGAGAGGCAAATCGAACATTGAGCTCGCGTGTGTGGTGACTTGTTATGAGGAACACAGTGACAACCTCAATCGGGAGGTAATCGGGTTCGTATATGAGGTAAGGTTCCGTGAAGACTTTCCTTTTGGATAGAGCATCAATTGATCTGGATAAATGCGTCGTTGGGTGTTTTGGGTCGAGGCCAGATTTCGAGGACGAAATCTCTTTTAAGGTTGGGAGGATTGTAACGCCCCAAAATCGTTGGCCGAAGAGTGAGCGAAAGAAAACATCCACGGTGCCCCGCAAGGCTCTGTTGCCCGCGCGGCTCTCCGCGTGCCTCCAACCTCATTTTCTCTCAAAACCCTCAAATTCTCTCCCCCTTTCTCTCCCAAACTGACCCACGCCTTCCCAAATGAACCCTAACCCATTTTGAGGAGTTTTCCTCCTAAAATCTCAAGATTCCTCATCATCGAGCAAGTTGGAAGGTTAGAACCATAGTCCTCCATCTTCATATTCTTCATCGGGTTTTCTAGGGTTTCATCCACCATTGTTCCCCTTTTTGTAGATTGGGGGTTTGTGTCCATTTTGATGATCTAGAGGTGTTTCGGCCGGTGGATTCAAGTTTGGGTTAAGGTAATCTTCTATTTTCTTCATCTATGGAAGCTAGGGTTTTGGGTATAAGTTGAAGTCTGCATGTTTAATGTTTGGGAATGATTCTTAATGGTTGGATGTGTATATTTATGGTTGAAAATGTATGGATCTAGGTTTTTGGAAGTTTTTGGCTTGAGGATTCAAGTGTTCTTCAAAGGAGCTCAAGTTGGGTAAAATCTAGATTTAGCCTAAATCTAGCAAGGTGAGTTCAAGTTGATTTGTGAAAACGTTGTACATGCCAAAATGTCTAATTTTAAAGTGTTTATGTGTTTACATGAAATTATCACTTGATGAGTTATTTAGTGGGTTTAATTATTTCAGGTGTTTGACTTTATAAACCTTGTAAAACCCCCATATTTGGGACTTTTGGGTATTTTGATAAATAAGTCGTAAACGAAAGTGTTTTAATAATTTATTGCATGAATGAAGATTATTTGGTAAAAATGCATTTTTGGTATTTGTTGGAAATATGAACAATTTGTGTTATGAGAGGTTTTGAAATCATCAACAGATGAATCCTTGCGTTTTGATCATTTCCGACCTAGTGAACATTGTTGGGAACTGAAGAAAAGATCAAGTATGGTTAATGCTGCTGGTTCAAAGTTACTACTGCTTGAAGACTTAAAGGTTAGTACTGCTGAGTATTACTACTGCTAGTAGAATTAATACTGCTAGTCATTGTTAGTACTGCTTGAACAAAGTTAGTACTGCTTAGCTAGTTAGTACTGCTAGTAGTTAGTACTGCTTAGTAGTTAATGCTCCTAGAAGAAGTTAATGCTGCTGAGCATAGTTAGTGCTGCCTATATGATCTGTATGAAAAGAATGACAGCTGGAAAGAATGAAGATATTCATGGAAGCTTAGAAATATACATGGAAGATATACTGAAGATTTGTTTATTTATTGTAATTATCTTTTGATTAGTATATATATAGAATGTATAGAATAGTTAGATAATTTTTGATAGTCATTGATTCTAAATTATAGAGAGAGAAATCAACCTCAAGGCATAGATCCTAATTCTAGAGAAGTAGAATTCGTATTGGTGAGCCTGTTCATCAATATTGAGGTTGAGTGTGTAATCTTGTAACTTTAAAGCATTCAATACAAGTTTACAGTTTGTTCTTCATATTTTCTGTGTTGATTTACTGTTTCATAAAATATCAAAGTGTTATTCCGCAAACTTCTTTGATATTGTTTCTGGGAATTAATTCTTGTTGAGAATTCGATCCTGACAAGTGGTATCAAAGCAAGTATTCTCAGAAACCTGCAATCATCATTCTTCCTTGAAATCAGAAATCATCAATGGATAAAATTTCAGATTCTTCAAGCACATAAATCCCCACAGAGGTAATGTCTAATCTTTGCTCTAAAACTTGTATGGAAACTGTTAAAAGGTACAGGGATCACAACCAGACAATGAGTGATGACCTTAAAAGATTAAAGAGAGATATAAAAGACTATGTAAGAATTGTTGAGAGTTTTGAGGAACAGATCAAAGTTTTCCAAGCCAATGAACTTCAACATTCCTATGATACAAATTACTGGAAGTGGGAGAAGAATGACCTAGAACTTCAGCTGAAAAAGTCTAAAGGGGAGAATGAGAAGATAAAAAGTGAGTTTGAGAAAGCCAAGCTGGATATTGAGAAATTTTCCAATGCTTCTAAAGCAATGGACTCTTTGCTCCAAACTCAAATCCATGACAAACTTAGAAGAGGAATAGGCTATAACAACACACCACCACCATACAACAACAATTACATCCCTCCTATATCAGACTTGCTAGAGACCAAGGATAGGAAGGAATTGCATGTTGGAGCCACTAAGGTAGATCCTTTAGACAAAGTGGTGGTTGAAACAGACTCTGAAGAAGAAAACTCTAGTGAAAAGAGTAAGGGTAACACTGTGAGTGGTGAGATTCCTCTAGAAAATAACATTATCACCAATGAGGGATGTGGAAAGGCTTGGATCAAGTCTAAGGACATAGAAAAGACTGAGGGAAAGTCTGAGAAGGTCCATTATAAGCAAACCACAGTTGTGAATCCTGTCCCTTGCAAACAGTGTACTTGCAATAAATCTGAGCCCCAAAAACATGATAAACCAAGGGGAAATCAGAGAAACTGGAATAATCAGTGGGCACAAAAACAAGGGGTTGAATTGAGTAAAATCAATAGACCAAAACCTTGTTTTATCTGTGGCAAATTGAATCATCTTGCCAAACACTGTTATTTCAACCCTATTAACCAAAGAGTCACTTTTCAAAGACAACCACAAAACTCTTTTGGTTATAGGAATCAGAGAAGGGATCATATGGCTAAGAGCAGAGCACCTATAAGATCACATGCTCAGAACAAGTTTGCTAAACCAAAGAAAAATACTCCAAATAAGCCAAGGAGTAATTTAAAGACAAAGAAAGCAAACAACTTTGTTCAAGTTTGGGTTCCAATTGTAAAGAAACCTGTTAATACTGCTATCCCAGATAGTACTGCTAACAGAAACAGTGCTGCTGCAACCAACACTACTGCTAACAAGGCTAGTACTGCTTCTAGTAGTAATGCAGCCAAACCTATAATCTTGACAAAGTATTCCAGCCATGAGATTCCTAAACAACTCATCCAGACCAAACTGACAGATTATATAAATGAGAAAGGACAACCCAAGACCACTTTGGCTTGGGTTCCCTCCAAGACTAACTGATTTATCAAGTGTGCAGGGCAACCAACCGCTCAAGAGAAAGAGCATTTGGCATGTAGATAGTGGTTGCTCTTGGTACATATCAAAGTAACATGGACTGCCTTCAAAGCTTCAAAAGGTTTGATGGAGGACATGTTGCTCTTTGTATGATACTCTAGATGGAGGTAAGTTCAAAGGTAAGACAAATAGTTAAAGAATGATGGAAGATGGAGAGATGGAATAAAAGTGTGAGGTATAAGTGAAAGGTTATGGGCAACACAAGCTTAAAAGGTGTAAGTGCAGTTAATACTGCTAGTGGTTAATACTGCTCTCAGTTAATACTGCTCTCAGTTAAATACTGCTAGTTGGTTAATACTGCTAGTAGTTAATACTGCTTTCAGTTAATACTGCTAGTTGTTAATACTGCTCTCAGTTAATACTGCTCGTGGTTAATACTGCTTTCAGTTAATACTGCTAGTAGTTAATATTGCTCTCAGTTAATACTGCTAGTTAGTTAATACTGCTAGTAGTTAATACTGCTCGCAGTTAATACTGCTCGCAGTTAATACTGCTCGCAGTTAATACTGCTAGTTAGTTAATACTGCTCGCAGTTAATACTGCTCGCAGTTAATACTGCTCGCAGTTAATACTGCTCGCAGTTAATACTGCTTGTCCGTTAATACTGCTCTAGGTTAATGCTGCTTATGTTACAAATACTATAAATACCCTTTGCCCGCCTAAACGTTCATAACGACTCTTTGCATACTGTTCACTTGCGCTCTAAACCTTTTTCTCTCAAGTACCAAGTCTTTCAGGCAAGAACATCCCAGTTCAATGGCATCCATGGCATTCATCGACGAGCACAATGAGATCGCGATGCTACAAAAGCCAAAGCAAGCTGCAGGATTTCATCAGATTGTGGATTTCCTCAAATCAAGCCATATTGCTCATGCTCTTACTGTTGCTCCTACAATCTATATCGAGCATCAAAGGCAGTTATGGGCTAATGCCACCATTGTTGCTGAGAATGGTGTGCAGATGATCAAGACCAGGGTGTGTGACCAAACCTTAACAGTTACTGAAGAAGTTATTCGCATCAGTCTACGTCTAGACGATGCCTCTGGTATAACTTCTATCCCAAATGATGAATTGTTCTCTTCCCTTACAAGAATGGGGTATGGAGGCCCATTGGGTGTTTTCAAATTCTCTAAAGCCAAATTTTCACCCCAATGGCGTTTCTTTGTCCATACTCTCATGCACTGCATCTCCAAAAAGACTACTGGATGGAGTGAGTTCAGCAACACCATTGCTTATGCTTTGGTCTGTTTGGCCACTGCCAGAAGGTACAATTTTTCACAAATGATTTTCAGTGATCTTGTATCAAACATGGGAAACAAAAAGAGTTTCTTTATGTATCCCAGGTTTGTTCAAGAAGTTATTACTCATGTATTGACGGATATACCTCAACCTGTTGGGGTATATGTACCTAAACCCCCCAAAGGCAAGGTTTTCTCAAACATGAGAAGATCTGTTGGGGACTCTGAAGGAGTTGACACCCCATTGTTCTCTACAATGATGGTGGTGTCCCAAACCAATGAAGGTATGGCAGTAGGGTCAAGGCCCCCATTAGACCATCCTACTGCTAGCCAATCCCAACCTTCCTACTCAAAATTAATCCCCCAGTCCCTTCTTGAAAAACCAACCTCTCCTATCACACAAACTTACAAGAGGAAACAGGTAAAGAAGGCTCCTTCCCTTCTTGTACCATCAACCCCCAAGCCTTTAAGCCCTCTAAAGGAGAATTCTCCTTTAGGGAATATCCATAGGGAAACCACAGGGGTGTCTCCCAACCCCAAGGAGGTGCTCTCTGAGGAGGAGGTTGAGCATATGGGTGATGAGGTTGCCACCACTCCTGCTAGCACAGAGGAGGAAAGTGGTAACATCAATAAGACCTCCCCCATGGCAACTTTGAATGAGCAATCATTCAAAGGTCCCAGGTGCCAAGAAACCACGGGGGTGGACAGTGCTTCTGCTAGGCAGAAGACTTCTACTAATAAAAGATCCCATGATCCCTCAATAGGGGGTAACACTCCTAGAGAAGGTGAGGACAGATATGACTATAATGAATTGATGGAAACAATGGGCAACATCAACATGGATGTCATCAATCAAGGGAAAGACATTGAGGAGCTGAAACTGGTTATTCTATCTCAACAAGTTCAGATCACCAAACTGAAGAAATTGGTGACAAGATTGTTACAGAAAAGGAGAAGGAAGCAGTTTGTGTTAAAGAGGAGGGCAAGTGCTCAAGATGCTTCCAACAAGGGGGAGAATCAAGAGAATGAAACAGAGAAGGAAAGCAAACCTGAGATGGGATTTGATGTTGAGGGGGAGATAGAAACTGAAGAAACAGAATTTGCCCAAGCAGCAGTAACAGGGCTTTCTGTAGAAGAACTGGAAATTGCAGAAACTCTAGTAAAAGCAAAGAATGACACTCCTAAGGCTACTCAAAAGGCCAAAGGAGTGGTCATCAATGAAGGAGAACCTCAAAAGGAAGTCTTGAGGGATATAAAGGGAAAAGGAAAAGAAAAGATGGTTGAAGAAGCTGAACTGCCTACAAAGAAGAAGTCTCAGATTGAACTGGATGAGGCAATAGCAAAACAGCTTCAAGACCAAATGGAAAAGGAGGAAATGTTGCAAACAGAAACAGATAGAGAGCTTGCAAGGAAAATGGCCAGAAAGTTGAATGTAGAATATCAGAAAAACTTAAAAGAAGCAGCTCAGATCAAGAAACTTCAAGCTAAAAAGATGCCAGTGATGAAGCAGAAACGACAACCCTCCAAGACCTTTTTGGCCAATCAGGAAAGAAGAAAGATGATAAACTTCCTGAAAGGTGCAATTGGTGTTAAGGGGGAGATGTTTACCCATATGGCATACTCTCAGCTTGAAGAGTTATATAACAAAGAAATGGCCAAGCTCCAAGGGGATTCAACTCAAAGGGAGGAGGCTGAGAGAAGAATGAAGGAAAGGCATGACCTAAATATTCAAATGCCATTCCCTGAGGAGACTACACCCTCAAAAGAAGAAGCAGAAGAACAGAAGGAAGAACCTGAAAGTGTTGATGTAGAAGCCAAGTCTGGAAAGAGAGTGAAATCAATTGCTTCAAAAAGGCAGTTGAAAAGGCCAAGGGTGGAGGAAACTGAAAAGGAAGCAGAACCTTCAGTCACATCTCAAACAGAATTAGTACAACTTCCAGAACAGTCTAGTAAGCCAAAGGATGAGAGGATAGATCCGTACATGACCATAGTGGAACCTTTGAAGGCTGATCCAATCTCTATGCAAGCTCCAGAGATCATCTTCTGGGATATTCTAAGAGACAGTGGAAAGAATTTTTTCAGAATCAAAAGAGCTGATGGTTCATTTGAAGCTTATTCAACATGGGGGAGAGTGATTAGAAGGTGCTCCAGAGCTGATATGGAAGAATTATATAAAGTGGGGATGAAACTTTATGAACCTGTGTTGAAAAGAGGGTAACATGATTCAATGAAGGACGATTAGGAGTGTTTGAGGACAAAGTTCACTTTAGGATACCCTTAGTGGGAATGGTTAGCTTAGGGTCGTAAGCTATTCTTGAGGTGATAAGTGCAACCTAAGGTTGGGGGACAAATGAGATCCTAATGATAGGAAAATGACTTAATAAGGACTCGGTGTTCATTCCGTCATTGGAGAGGCAAATCGAACATTGAGCTCGCGTGTGTGGTGACTTGTTATGAGGAACACAGTGACAACCTCAATCGGGAGGTAATCGGGTTCGTATATGAGGTAAGGTTCCGTGAAGACTTTCCTTTTGGATAGAGCATCAATTGATCTGGATAAATGCGTCGTTGGGTGTTTTGGGTCGAGGCCAGATTTCGAGGACGAAATCTCTTTTAAGGTTGGGAGGATTGTAACGCCCCAAAATCGTTGGCCGAAGAGTGAGCGAAAGAAAACATCCACGGTGCCCCGCAAGGCTCTGTTGCCCGCGCGGCTCTCCGCGTGCCTCCAACCTCATTTTCTCTCAAAACCCTCAAATTCTCTCCCCCTTTCTCTCCCAAACTGACCCACGCCTTCCCAAATGAACCCTAACCCATTTTGAGGAGTTTTCCTCCTAAAATCTCAAGATTCCTCATCATCGAGCAAGTTGGAAGGTTAGAACCATAGTCCTCCATCTTCATATTCTTCATCGGGTTTTCTAGGGTTTCATCCACCATTGTTCCCCTTTTTGTAGATTGGGGGTTTGTGTCCATTTTGATGATCTAGAGGTGTTTTGGCTGGTGGATTCAAGCTTGGGTTAAGGTAATCTTCTATTTTCTTCATCTATGGAAGCTAGGGTTTTGGGTATAAGTTGAAGTCTGCATGTTTAATGTTTGGGAATGATTCTTAATGGTTGGATGTGTATATTTATGGTTGAAAATGTATGGATCTAGGTTTTTGGAAGTTTTTGGCTTGAGGATTCAAGTGTTCTTCAAAGGAGCTCAAGTTGGGTAAAATCTAGATTTAGCCTAAATCTAGCAAGGTGAGTTCAAGTTGATTTGTGAAAACGTTGTACATGCCAAAATGTCTAATTTTAAAGTGTTTATGTGTTTACATGAAATTATCACTTGATGAGTTATTTAGTGGGTTTAATTATTTCAGGTGTTTGACTTTATAAACCTTGTAAAACCCCCATATTTGGGACTTTTGGGCATTTTGATAAATAAGTCGTAAACGAAAGTGTTTTAATAATTTATTGCATGAATGAAGATTATTTGGTAAAAATGCATTTTTGGTATTTGTTGGAAATATGAACAATTTGTGTTATGAGAGGTTTTGAAATCATCAACGGATGAATCCTTGCGTTTTGATCATTTCCGACCTAGTGAACATTGTTGGGAACTGAAGAAAAGATCAAGTATGGTTAATGCTGCTGGTTCAAAGTTACTACTGCTTGAAGACTTAAAGGTTAGTACTGCTGAGTATTACTACTGCTAGTAGAATTAATACTGCTAGTCATTGTTAGTACTGCTTGAACAAAGTTAGTACTGCTTAGCTAGTTAGTACTGCTAGTAGTTAGTACTGCTTAGTAGTTAATGCTCCTAGAAGAAGTTAATGCTGCTGAGCATAGTTAGTGCTGCTTATATGATCTGTATGAAAAGAATGACAGCTGGAAAGAATGAAGATATTCATGGAAGCTTAGAAATATACATGGAAGATATACTGAAGATTTGTTTATTTATTGTAATTATCTTTTGATTAGTATATATATAGAATGTATAGAATAGTTACATAATTTTTGATAGTCATTGATTCTAAATTCTAGAGAGAGAAATCAACCTCAAGGCATAGATCCTAATTCTAGAGAAGTAGAATTCGTATTGGTGAGCCTGTTCATCAATATTGAGGTTGAGTGTGTAATCTTGTAACTTTAAAGCATTCAATACAAGTTTACAGTTTGTTCTTCATATTTTTTGTGTTGATTTACTGTTTCATAAAATATCAAAGTGTTATTCCGCAAACTTCTTTGATATTGTTTCTGAGAATTAATTCTTGTTGAGAATTCGATCCTGACAATGATCTTTGTTTTGGGGAAAAGATGTATTTTAAGTATTTCAATGAGTAAATTCCGAGCATTTGAGCATGTGTCTATGGTATAACCTTGTTTGGCAAATGATCTATCTTATTCTAAGTTGTGTTAGAGTTTGGTCGTGTACTTTGGAGCACGTATTTGCACAACCGTCGGTGATGTGCGTTTTATTGCATTTCGTTGCTTTCGACAATGAGTCCTTTGGTCGTTTGAGCCTATGGCTTGGTATTTGTTTATGATTTGAGTTTTGGGACATTTGTCCAGTTTTGATAGCTCAACGTAGAGCTTTGGTCAGAATTTATGGTTATTGGAAGATTTACATACTTTGAGTGCGTGTGTCATTCAATTGGGATCATGTAATGTTTTAGCCCTGTCTGCTATGGATCCATGAGCACTTTTATCACTTTGTCCGATGATGGAACGACTTGGTTTCCACATCGCGACACGTTAGGCATCAGATTGGGTTGTGAGTCCTTCGTGCAAGTATCTATGGGTGTACGCTGAAAGATGCCAAGCTCGATACTTTATTATTTGTCCAATGCGGGACGTTTGTTTTCCCCATTGCGGCGCGGTTAGGCATCAAATTGGGTTTAAGTCCTCCGTGCAATTATCTATGGGTGTATGCTGAAAGATGTTGAGCCCGATACTTAATACCAATAGA
Source organism: Arctium lappa (assembly GCA_023525745.1). Lineage (NCBI taxonomy): Eukaryota > Viridiplantae > Streptophyta > Magnoliopsida > Asterales > Asteraceae > Arctium > Arctium lappa. The sequence goes on along the minus strand of CM042050.1, from coordinate 39,584,650 downwards.
ACATAATGTGTGGCTTACTTTGTGTACATCACATTTTATGGAATCGGGTCTCCCCCGTCACCGAAAGGTGTTGTCTTTGGGCCGGGTCTTTTATATTTATGTTTTCGGTGATGTCTTTTATGGGAGGATTATTGTCCATAATTTTGTGTGTGGAGTATTGGGTCCCATTCGTGTTTTGGGCGTTTTGGGAATATGAAATATTATTCATGTTTTCATAAATTGGAAGTCGAATCTACTTTCGTTTTGAATGAATGTTGGGATGCATCATTTTATAAAGAATGTTCGGTATTGAGGTGTTTATCTTCGAAAATGCATATTATCATAAAATGAGTCGTTTCTAGATTTAAAGTAAAACATTTTGAAAGATCATGATTTGAATTGAATTTCTTTCCTTTAGCGATATAATTAATCATGTTGAAAACTCTTAAACTCATTAGGCGTTAGCCTAACCTTTTTATTTGTCGGCATGTGCAACAGGTTCCGATTGGGAATAGTTCTAGTGAGACTGTGAAGAGATGAGTGCTAGTTGTATGCTCGAAGAAGTGAATAGCTTGGTGAAGTCTTCCGCGTTTACTTTGGATATAGCGACTATCATTGGGTTCTTAGTAACACCCGACTTTAACTAGTCCTGATGTAAGACTTTGATTATTTTGTTGACGGTTAATTCGAGAATTGTATTTCTAGTGTGATATTGTCGTAAGAGATTTTAGTCTTATTTGAGGTGTTATAACCCAGTAAGTTATGTCTATTCTTTTATGTCATGTTATAATGTTAAAGGGGACTTTTTGGTTAGATATTATATGTTTAAGGGTCTTATTGTCACTAATTAGTAATTAGAGGTCCTTAGTGTTAATGTATTCATAGTTATGATGAGTCACCTTATTTATGATGTGTCATAGTCTCTATCTTCCAGATTTTTAAGTGTGTGATATGGGTGTATGTTTTGGGAGTGTCGACTAAGAAAGGAGAAACAAAGAACAAGCAAGGAGGAAAAAGAAAAGGGAAGAAGAACTCTTAGAGTTTGTTTCATTTTAGAGTCCAGTGGATTGCCTAAGTTTTGCAGGTATTTCCTTATATTTTCTTTATCTTTCCATATTGACGTGTGATGAGGTGTAAGGGCTAAAATAGTGTGCTGGGAAAACCAAGTGATGAATTGACAAAGCTAAGTAATAGCAAGTACATCCTAAGAAGCATGACATGGCAAGCTAGAAGCACGACAAAGCAAGCTAGAAGAATGAGGTGTCGATCTTATTCCTATGAGCACGAGGTGTCGATCTAATCCCTATGAGCACGAGGTATCGATCTTATCCTTATAAGCACGAGGTGTCGATCCTAACCCTATAAGCACGAGGTGTCGATCCTATCCCTATAAGCACGAGGTGTCGATCCTATCCCTATAAGAACGAGGTGTCGATCCTATCCCTATAAGCACGAGGTGTCGATCCTATCCTTATAAGCACGAGGTGTCGAGTTCTTATAAGAGTACAATCTTGAAAGCAATAGGAACAAGTTGTTAATGCCTTATGTTTAGTTATAAATAGAGGTAGAAGCAAAGAATATTGATATGTTACGAAGTTTCTCTCTCTCTCTCTCTCTCTATTAATACACTACTAAGCTTAAAGTAAGAGATCAAGGAAAAGCTAGGAATAATCAAGGCTCAGTTACTCGTCAGTGAAGTTTGATATAAGTGGTGTTCACTTGTGTCGTTTGCGCGTGGGTGACTTTGAACTCTTAATAAGGTGAGTTTTACTTTTAACCATTTTCAAACTAGAATACTTATATTATAAAATGGTTTATATGTGATATGTGTAGTAATGATTGTGAGTTATATGGAATGTGACTATTTAAATGAAATCTCATATGTTTGAGCATTGCATTACACTATTGTATTTTGGTCGGGTGTAGAGACCGGATGGAGTTGGTTGTGCCGTAAGGGGCAACGGTGTTGGTTGTACTTGAGGTACTTCGGAGTAAATTAATTAGTTGTGCTTAGCGACCAACTAATTCTTATATGGCCATGGGTTGTTGGTGTTATAGGCCAACGGAGTGTGTTGTGTACGTTGCATGAGATTTGAATTGTGATTTGTTGATAACGGTTTCATATTAATGTTTTCATAATATTGTTATTAAAATGTTTGGGATTTTCTCACCTAGACCAATTGGTCTAACCCTCATTGTTTTCCAAATCTGTATTCCAGGACAGATGACTGGTAAGGCAAAAGGAAAAGATAAGCTATGATGTTATGTGAAGAAATGTGTTGTACGCGGGAAGCCATTATGAGTTAATACTTCTAGTTGAACAATGTTATATGTCAACGTTTTTTGTTGGATGTAGTATTATGTAAGTGTAATTCTAGACTTCGGGACCCTATATGTAATATGCGGGTGTTTGTAATGTAAATGTTTGCATGTATTATATGATACATGTTATGTTTTAAGGTGGGTTGTTACAGTTGGTATCAGAGCCTAAGTTTAAGGGATTTAGGTATTCGGATCCATACCTAGACTTAAACTGAATAATGTTCTGTGATGTAGGATGTCCCTATTATGTCTAGAACCTTGGAATGTTAAATATAATGGGTAGAAAGAACGACATGTAAGGTAAATTCAAATTACATATGGCCAATGTAATTATGAGCTTACAGGTGCATGTTTGAACTGGAATACCTTATTATATTGGGTATGTGATTAAGGTGTTATTTGACTCTGGTGCAAACCGTTCATTCGTATCTTCTTCTTTTGTTAACTGTTTGCATGTGAAACCAAAAGTGTTAGATTATGCATTAGTAATAGAAACTGCTAATGATAATCAAGTATCGGTTAGAGAGGTATTTGATGATTGTTATATTGATGTGGGAGGGTGTCAAGTACCAATTCAGTTATTCCCTATGTCTTCACTGAATTTGATGTGGTAGTGGGAATGGACTGGTTAGCTAAACCAGGCCAGTATCGTATGTAGGGGTGTTCAAAAAAACCGTTGGACCGCTCAAACCGGTTGAACCAAATCAACCCGGACCGTTTTTGGCGGTTTAGGCGGTTTGGCGGTCTGGTCTGAAAAATCATCAAACCGGGCGGTCCGGTCTGGTCTGCGGTTTGGAGGTTTTTTTGGGCAGTTTGGACCAAACCGACCGCCAAATATATCTATATATATTTTTTATTTTTTTATGTACATCTTTATATCATCTATTGTTTAGCCCAAATATCCAATTTATCTTTAGACTTAAATACATACAAAAAGGCCCAAAGATAATTTTAAATCGCCGTGGATTTTATTTGCACTTTGCATATTACTTTTTTTAGTGTTTTGTCTTGGAATATTTTGATAACTTTTGTGGACTTTGTTAACATTGTTGTAAACTTTTATTTATTTCAAATGAACTCAAGCTAATGAACCTTTAAAGTTCAAATTTTTATATGTTTTTTATGTTTAAACTTTAAAGCCCACTAAAAGGCCCAAACCGCCTAAACAGCGGCCCTGCTTGACCGGTCTAGGCACTTGATGTCAAACCGCTCGGTTTGAAAAATCAACAAACCTCCACTAGCGGTTTGGTTTGTGGTTTGAGGGGTTAAACCGCCCAAACCGGACCGCGAACACCCCTAATCGTATGTAATAAAAAGTTGATTAATATTAACTTGCCTGGGAAGGGACCGGTTATAATATATGGTGATCGTAGAAACCATCAGTCTTGTCTAATATCTATGTTAAATTCCCGTAAATGTGTTAGGTTGTCAAAGTTTCTTAGCTTATGTTATTGACACCAAGAAAGAAAAGGGTAAAATTGAAAACATACCGGTAGTCAGTGAATTCCCAGAAGTCTTTCCTGATGAGTTGACTAGTCTTCCTCCCGATAGACAGATAGAGTTTAGTATTGATTTGTCACCCGGGGCCGCTCCTGTTGCACGTACACCTTACCATCTAGCTCCTTCTGAAATGAAAGAAATGAAGTCTCAGTTACAATAACTTTCTGATAAGGGTTTCATTAGATCGAGTACTTCTCCATAGGGTGCACCGGTTTTGTTTATTAAGAAAAAGGATGGGTCAATGAGAATGTGTATAGATTAGCGGGAACTGAATATGCGACAGCGAAGGTGGCTAGAATTAGTGAGTGATTACGATTGTAAAATTATGTATCATCCGGGGAAAGCAAATGTGGTGGCCGATGCATTAAGCCGTAAAGAAATAAGTGGAACGATAAAAGCCATCGCATTACGAGCCGAGTTACTACCAAACATCTTTGAAGAATTGAAGAAATGTCAGATCGAAGCTTTCAAAGAAGAATACTTGAAACGGGAAAGTCTTGTAGGCATGTCATCTTTACTGCTAACAGATGATCGTGGGTTACTATGTTTTGAAAATCGAATATGGGTACCTCGTTTGGGTGATCTACGTGATAGAGTATTAAAGGAAGCTCACCAGTCTCGTTTTTCTATTCATCCTGGCACTAACAAGATGTATAGGGACTTACGGCAATTCTATTGGTGGTCGGGTATGAAGAAATACATTGCTCAGTATGTGGATCGTTGTTCAACATGTTTGCAGGTTAAAATTGAACATCAGAAACCATCTGGTAAGTTACAATCGTTAGAAATACCAGTTTGAAAATGGGATCACATCACAATGGATTTCATCATGAAGTTGCCGAGAACTCCAAAAGGTTTCGATGCTATTTGGGTAATCGTTGATAGATTGTCAAAATCCACTCATTTCTTACCGATGAAATAATCGTATTCTTTGGAAAGATTAGCTAAGTTATATATTGATGAAATAGTAACTCGACATGGTATGCCGTTGTCAATCGTTTCTGATCGTGACAGTCGATTTACTTCAATGTTTTGGAAGAGTTTTCAGCGAGAGATGGGGTCAAAGATAAAGCTAAGCACTGCCTATCACCCTCAGACAGGCGTTCAAATCGAACGGACTATTCAAACATTGGAAGATATGTTGCGGGCTTGTATTATTGATTTTGGTGGATCGTGGGAAAGGTATCTATCTTTGATTGAATTTTCTTAGAATAACAATTATCATTCCAGTATTCAAGCGGCACCTTTTGAAGTATTGTATGGTCGAAAATGTCGAACTCCTTTGTATTGGAACGAAGTTGGAGAGAAACAGTTAGCTGGGCCAAAAATAGTACAGTTAACAGCTGATAAGATTGGACAAATCTGAGAACGACTGAAAGTGGCTCAAGACAGACAGAAAAGCTATACCGACAGACGCCGGAAACAGTTAGAATTTCAGATTGGGGACAATGTTATGTTAAAAGTCTCACCGTGGAAAGGAGTAGTTCGGTTTGGGAAACGGGGTAAACTAAGTTCGAGGTATATTGGACCATTTGTGATTATTGAAAGAATTGGTGAAGTGGCGTATCGGTTAGAGCTTCCATCTGAGCTAAGTGGTATTCATAATAATTTCCATGTTTCAAATCTTCAAAAGTGTTTAGTTACTCATGATCAAGAAATACCATTACTAGAAATTCTTGTTGATGAAAAAAATTATCATTTATCGAAGAACCGGAAGCGATTATTGATCAGAAAGTTAAAGTACTTAGAAATAAAGAAATCAGTCTGGTAAAGGTACAGTGGCGGTATCACAAAGGGCAAGATGCTACGTGGGAACTGGAAACTGATATGAGAGCCAAATACCCCAATTTGTTTGATTGACCGAATTCCGGGACGGAATTCTTTTTAGGGGGGAGATATTGTTATAACCCAGTAAGTTATGTCTATTCTTTTATGTCATGTTATAATGTTAAAGGGGACTTTTTGGTTAGGTATTATATGTTTAAGGGTCTTATTGTCACTAATTAGTAATTAGAGGTCCTTAGTGTTAATATATTCATAGTTATGATGAGTCACCTTATTTATGATGTGTCATAGTCTCTATCTTCCAAATTTCTAAGTGTGTGATATAGGTGTATATTTTGGGTGTGTCGACTAAGAAAGGAGAAACAAAGAATAACTAAGGAGGAAAAAGAAAAAGGGAAGAAGAACTCTTAGAGTTTGTTTCATTTTAGAGTCCAGTGGATTGCCTAAGTTCTGCAGGTATTTCCTTATATTTTCTTTATCTTCCCATCTTGATGTGTGATGAGGTGTAAGGGCTAAAATAGTGTGCTGGGAAAACCAAGTGATGAATTGACAAAGCTAAGTAATAACAAGTACATCCTAAGAAGCATGACATGGAAAGCTAGAAGCACGATAAAGCAATCTAGAAGAACGAGGTGTCGATCTTATTCCTATGAGCACGAGGTGTCGATCTTATCCCTATGAGCATGAGGTGTCGATCCTATCCTTATAAGCACGAGGTGTCGATCCTATCCCTGTAAGCACGAGGTGTCGATCCTATCACTGTAAGCACGAGGTGTCGATCCTATCCCTGTAAGCACGAGGTGTCGATCCTATCCCTGTAAGAACGAGGTGTCGATCCTATCCCTGTAAGAACGAGGTGTCGATCCTATCCCTATAAGCACGAGGTGTCGAGTTCTTATAAGAGTACAATCTTGAAAGCAATTGGAACAAGTTGTTAATGCCTTATGTTTAGCTATAAATAGAGGTAGAAGCAAAGAATATTGATATGTTACCAAGTTTCTCTCTTTCTCTCTCTTAATACACTACTAAGCTTAAAGTAAGAGATCAAGGAAAAGCTAGGAATAATCAAGGCTCAGTTACTCGTCAGTGAAGTTTGATATAAGTGGTGTTCAGTTGTGTCATTTTCACGTGCGTGACTTCGAACTCTTAATAAGGTGAATTTTCCTTTTAACCATTTTCGAACTAGAATACTTATATTATAAAATGGTTTATATGTGATATGTGTAGTAATGATTGTGAGTTATACAGAATATGACTATTTAAATGAAATCTCATATGTTTGAGCATTGCACTACACTATTGTATTTTGCCGGGCGTAGAGACCGGATGGAGTTGGTTATGCCGTAAGGGGCAACGGTGTTGGTTGTACTTGAGGTACTTCGGAGTAAATTAATTAGTTGTGCTTAGCGGCCAACTAATTCTGATATGGCCATGGGTTGATGGTGTTATAGGCCAACGGAGTGTGTTGTGTACATTGCATGAGATTTGAATTTTGATTTGTTGATAACGGTTTCATTTCAATTGGTCTAACCCTCATTGTTTTCCAAATCTGTATTCCAGGACAAATGACTGGTAAGGCAAAAGGAAAAGATAAGCTATGATGTTATGTGAAGAAATGTGTTGTACGTGGGAAGCCATTATGAGTTAATACTTCTAGTTGAACAATGTTATATGTCAACGGTTTTTGTTGGATGTAGTATTATGTAAGTGTAATTCTAAACTTCGGGACCCTATATGTAATATGTGGGTGTTTGTAATGTAAATGTTTGCATGTATTATATGATACATGTTATGTTTTAAGGTGGGTTGTTACATGAGGTATTATTGAAAATTTTAAATTAGTCGCTCTTTCCAAATTTGAGGGTGTTACAACTCACTTTTGGGGTTGGAACCTAGGTTTAACTTAACCTAGCAAGGTGAGTTCAAGTTGATTTTTGAAAACGTTGTACATGCCAAAAATGTCTATTTTAGAGTATTTATATGTTTTACATGATTATTATAAAATGTTGAAATCTTTTATGAGTTCTGCTATTTGAACAAATAAGATTTTATAAATCTTGTGAAACACCATATTTGGGATTTTTAGGCATTTTGATAAATGAGTCATAAATGAAAGGGTTTTGATGTTTTATTGCATAAATGGAGATTATTTGGTTAAAAGGCATTTTTGGCATTTGTTTTGGAGAAATGTTTAATTTTGTGTCATGGGACGTTTTTGAAGGAATAAATGGTTTAAATTCATTTGGAAAGTTTGTCCCAATCTAAATTGTGTTGGAGTTTATTCATGTATTGTGGAGCGTGTGTTTGCATGACGCGAGTCGATTGCGTTTTATTATTTGGGGATCGTTATTTGTTGGTCAAAAAGGGTTTGAGCATTTTAGCTCGGTGTTGACTTAAAAGAGTCTTGGGGACAATTGTCTGGTTTTAATGGCTCAGTGTAAAGCCCATATATGATTTACATACTAATGCACCTTCTTGCATATTGATGTTAATTACATGCTCCAGTGCATTGGTCATTCATGTGTAGTCATGTAATGTTAGACTGTGTTGCATTGGATTCCAAGACCCATGTTTTACGACCGGAAACTTTTCAAGTAGGCACTAGGAGGTATGAGTCTGCAAGTACTACCAGGGTGGTAGGCACTAGGACCTCCGCCGCTAGAAGTAATGCCTTGGAGGTAGTCTTTAAGTGTGCCGGGCCTTTGGGGTGGAATTCATTGTAATGTTCACCAAGGTCAACCGACTCTTGAGGTGAAAGTTGTTAAGAATTCGTAGGGACACTTGGGCTTTTATGTCGTAAGGTGTCATGCGATTAACGTTGTAAGAGTGGCATACTTTTGTGTTCCTCCACTCTCAATGGATACGGTTCTCCCCCGTCGTCGACCAATAACATAGTAATTATTAACGCCTTACTTTATTATCATTTGGCGTGGGTGGTTGACTGTAAATGATGACCTTAATATTGGATTCCCTCCACGTATATTAAGGTTTGAATGAAATATGTCATTCTCACGTTTTGATATTTGGGTTCCTTCCATTTTACGATTTCCATTTTACGGTCGCATGAGTATTGGGCCTAGTGTCCGTGTTTTCGGAGACGTATTGTATATGTGGGTATTTAACCATGATTTATGGGTTGAGCATTTTGCCCCACCCGTGCTTGGGTGCTTCGGGATACAATGTTTTATCCACGTTTCTTAAATTGGGTGTCAATTCCCATTCTCGTTGCGCGTGAGTGTTGGGTTGAATCATTTTATAAAGAATGCTTTGTAATGAAGTGTTCATCTTTGATAATGCATGATATTGGAAAAGAGTCGTCTCCAAGTTTAAAGTAAATCATTTGAAAGATTATGATTTTAAGTGGAGTTTATTTCTTTCAAAGATATATTTATTCATGTAAAACTCTTGAACTCACTAGGCGTTAGCCTAACCTTTTTATTTGTCGGCATGTGCAACAGGTTCCGGTTGAGAATAGTTCTATAGTGGCACTGTGAAGAGGTGAGTGCTCGAGAAAAGAGTAGATTGGTGAAGTCTTCCGCATCTCATGGGGTTAGCAATTTGTATTTGGGTTAAGTAACACCCGACTTTGGTTTAGTCCTTGTATAAGACTGAAGTTCATAATTGATAAGGTCAAATGTAGAACTTTATTTTAGGGTATATAAAGTCTTTAATTTATAGGAAGAAGTTTTATCTTTTACTTGATGTAATTGCGAAAATTTTAATTAGTTGCTCTTTCCAAATTTGAGAGTGTTACATATTATGGAACTATTTCTTGTGTTTTGGCATTCATTTCCATCCCATTTTCGTCATGTCTTGTATCGACTCATGGTTTGTTGTAAAAGTTTGTGGAGGTTGGAGGTTTTCCTCCATCCCACATAGATGAAAATGAAAACTTAAGAGGATTTTATAAATCCTTACCTACAATTGGGCTTTGAACAAATTGATGGACTCATGGTGGGGGTTGTGAGTGGAGTCCATAGCACGTGTGTGGCCGTGGCCATGGCGCGAGGTGGTGCACTTTGCATCGGAGCTAACGTGTTTTTTATTATTCAAAATCAGTTGGAGACTTAGTCTCCAACTTCAAGATCCTGGCCCCTAAACTTAGGGATTAAGCCTCGATTTTTGGGGGATTATCCAATATAAATAACGGGTTAAACCTTTCTCATAAACACACCTGAAAACAAAGATCTTCTACTTCTTTTTTCTCTACATTTCTGCTCTACGTTTTTCTTTTACGAATTTTTGCATCAACTTTGCCTACTTTCGTTATCATCGCTGTTGATAAACAAAACCAATTTTACATCAAATCCTAGGGCTTTGCGACTCGTGACTTACAACGTTTTTTTGAGTGGTCATATAAAACCTCTAAGGATAGGTTCATTTCCGTGCAGATCATCTCATTCTTGATCCTCAAACAGGTCGGTTATAATTTTAGTGCATCGTTGTTCATAAAGTGCACAACTCTACTTCTACTCCTTTCTTTATTGATTCTATCGCGAATAATAGAATCAACCATGTCGTTGGAATCTGATTACAAGAGGTTTAGTGTTTCCGAATTTGGTAAAGTTTACAACTTTATACTAAAAATTATCATTTTTATAAATAAAGTTTATGTATTTATTGAATTTTGTGAATAAAGACTAAAACTTTATAATCAGAGTGTTTCATCATTTCTAATATTCAATTATTTTTTCAACAATCTTAAATGTTTTATAATGGAATCCGGAAACTACCGTTTGATGGGTCTAATTATACCCGTTGGGCCGAAAAAGTGAAATTCATATTGATGGTTTTGTGATGGGCCCATCCCTGCCACCCATTCCTGATAACCCGGTTCCCGAAGCGGGGATGTTAAGTCTAAACATTGTATCCAAGATTTAATTAGGAAAGTTAAAGTTAGAAAGTCAACATTGTCAATGTATTAGGAAAGTCAAAGTATGTTTTGTTTTACTTAGTGGTTAAGTCTTATATTAGGTGAAAGTCCAAGATCTTATGAATAATCCTAGAGAGAGAGAGACAAGTATGCGCAAAGTAGGAATTATCAATAATGTGCGTGAAGTTCTCTTACAACAAACCAAGACCAAAGGGACTTAAATACCCTTGGTCAGATACAACACAGTATGACTCTAAACACAATATTTGACCAAGCCCTATAAATACAATGATTACTATAAAATCAGACTTAACAATCTCCCCCTTAGTAATCATTGGCGCTTTGGTCTTCAAAAATCATCTTCTTAAACAGCACTGACCAACAAAGCGACTTTGTGAAGCTTTCTGACTTTTAAGAAAAAATTTCTTCTCAGCATTTTTCAGATTGAGTTTTCTTTGCATCAACTTGAGCTCTAGACGACACATCTCTTTTAAATGACTTGAATGAATTGTGGTGATCGGAGCAGAAACAGCAAAAGAAGAAGTTGTAGCTGAGAGAATAGAATCTTTGAGCGAATCTTGATCAGCATATAAATGTTTGTGCTCTTTGTCTCTTTATCATCTCCTTAACATCTCTTAATTCTCCCCCTCATGACCTTGATGATCAGGATCAACTTGGTCATGCAAATGTTGGAGACAAGACAACTTAAGATCTGCAAAATCAAAGAAACAGAGAAAACAGGGAAGGTTTGCGTATCACGTTGGTTGCGCAAACCAAGGTTTGCGTTTCATAAAGGATACACAAAACGAGGTTTGCGTTTCACGAAGGATACGCAAAAAAGGTTTGCGTGACCAACAGAATGCGCAAAGCTGACTTAAACTTAGAAAAATGTTACCTTTTTAATCTCTTTGACTCCCCCTACACAAATGCACTAGATGTGACAATTCAAGTTAGCGTTCATATAAAGAAAATCAGATACTCCCCCTCAAAAACAGATATAAACTTTGAAAAAAATTCTCTTTGTTCACTCCCCCTTGAATAATGCATAAACCCATTAAAATATATTTATGAGAACATAATGATCAAATATTAATGTAGAAAGAAAAATATACTGAATGTAAATTTTGAAACAACTAAACATATAAAATTTTAAACACTAAACAAATAAAATTCTGCATAGTAAAATATTACAGATTTATCAATCAGTTGAAATCAAGCGTGTGTTGTTGGATACAAGAACAAGTTTTATTGCCTATCAAGTTAAAACATGTTCAGTTTCAAAAACTTCCATCAATCTATTCAGTGTGCTCACATGCGAATCTTCGATTATCTTCAAGAAAATGCAATTCTAAAAATATAATAAAGAACTTTGCATGTACTCACACTAATCCATCAAAAATTAAGATTTTCACAAATTTATAGGTTTATCGCAACTCAAACATATCACCAAGTGTCATGAGATGTGTGCTCATTGTCATCTTTTTAGCAGTATGCACATTGGCATCTTAAATGAGTGTGCCCTTTGGCATCTTTTAAGCTTGTGCACTTTGGCATCTTTTGATCAAAAAGTTTATTAAGTAAAGAACATGCCGTAAACGTAACTTTCTATCTGACCCTATTGCAGGATTTGGGTCAGCCGCTCCCAGACCAGTTGGCCTTAGGGGACTAGGTGTCAAACACCCCTTGGAACTTACTTTCCCAGATCAGAAAGGCTATATCGACATATCCTAAACCCATTCATGCCAGTAGAACATGACTTTAAATCTGGTTCTATTGAAGGATTTCTGTTCGATCACTCCCAGACCAAATGACCTTAGGGGACCAGATGACAAGCATCCCACGGAACTTAGTTTCCCAAACCAGAAAGGTCACAGTTACAAACTTTTAAAATCAGAGATTTCTGTATTTTAAGAATTTATTATTCATCTCAATCACTTAGATCAACGTCTAAATGCTTAGCCCATATTTTCATTACGATCTATAATTCTGACTTTTTAGAATTTTCCAAGCATTGTAAACTATAAATATCCCGAATCACACAACTTTAAAGCAGTAATAAAAGTTTCAAAAATGTTGCTGACTTTTCGACTTTTGTAAGACTTGAAATTTGACCATATAAAAACTTTAATATAAACAAAAGAACTTGAAAATTTATCCTAGACACATATTTTATTCAAAAGAAAGAAAAAATGTAAAACTTTACTTTATAGAATAAAATTTGTAAAGATGTAAACTTTTAAACTCAATATGTTGATATTGAAAATTTTCATTAAAGACAAAATGTAAAGAATTCGGAAAATTGATATTTATTTGGAACAAAATAAAATTCAGTTATTTCATCTTTCACATTATAAAAATAAATTTTGTCTCAAATTAAAAAAAAAATTGGGTTATACAAATTCAAAAGAAAGATAACCAAGCTCAGATTCTTGAAAAATAATGAGAAAAACTGGAACACGTCATAATCAGAGATAAAATGCAGCGGAAATAAAATTGATGTACTCACAGTATCTCATATAGTCAGAAGCTTAAATCATTGAAGAACGAGTTCTAAACTGATTTGTTTAGAAGTCATAGTCTATGAAGTACGGGTTCTGAGCTGAAATACTCAGAAGCCAACGTTCTATTACTACCCCTTAACATCTAATGTCTGCAACTTTGAATCAGATAAAGATTTGGGTACCCACTTGAATTTGGGCCCATGTTTGTTAGTTGCAGTTCGTATGGAGAAACAATAAGCAGATTTGATATGAGAAGCACGATAAAGATAATCAGAAAAATATGCACAATCATCAGAAGAGAAAGCATAATCATCTGAACTAGAATCAGAAGACGAATATGAGACATTTTTGGAAATTTGAAACATTTGCTTTATAGAGTATTTTGAAATTTTATTACAATAAGCAAATGAATCACTTTTATAACAATTGTCTACATATCTATCTTCCTCAATCATAGAAACATTTGATGTTCGCCTCGCTCTCCAGATTTGCTTCTTTGATTGAGCTCTCAAAGTCCTATCTGTAAGAATTGAATCGGAAGAATTAGAGCAGTCAGAAATAACTTTATCTTGTTTCTTCGACTTCTTTGACCGTCTTCTTTTATGCTTAGGTTTATAATATTGATCATTGAGCGTAAAAGAATCATCAAGAATTTTAGACTTAATATTTAAATCAGAAGAAATAAATTTATCTAAGCAACCAATCTGATCAACTAATAAATCTGAATTTGCCTCGGAGTCTGAATTATTTTGAGAAAAGATTTTAAAATTGGAAACTTCCTTTTTATTTTCGTTAGAATCAGAAGATAGGCTAGAAATAGAATCGGATTTTTGAAAAAATAAATTTTCTTCAAGACTAGACGTCATGAAAGAAAGAATAATATCAGATTCAATTTTCTTCAAAATATTTTGATCTTCTATCTGATCTTCAAGATCTATGATTTTTCCTTCTAATACTAAAGGAGGAGTATATTTATTCGAATCATAAATGATAGGTGAAATATTTTCCTTATCAGAATAATGGGCATAAGAAGAAACAAAATCATCAGATACTGAAGATTTAATAGAAGATATATCATTTAAAATTCTTCTTCCTCTTCTTGATTTTTCAGGAAAATATTTTGCATTCTCGCTTGTGTAAACAAAAGGAATTTCGATTTTCTTATTATTTATCTTTTTCTCATTTTCTAGATCTAACACTTCCTTTTCACTAGTCCAATGAAATTTGAACTGAGGAGCATAGTGTGCAAGAGTTAGATAATCATATTTATATAAAGTAGGAACTTCGTTTATCACTTTGTTTAAACAATGAGGATTGTCAGAACCAAGTCCCCACCTTTGTTTTAAAGCTTCTTCACTCATTGGCTTGTTCATAAAAATTGTTTGTTCAGATTGGTTTCTTCGATAAAGTTTTTCTTCTAACTTATTTATTTTATCTGAAAAATCATCTTTTAAATTAGTCATAGACGTCAAAGATTCAAGATAAGATTTATTTGACTTTTCCAAATCATCCAATTTCTTTTGAAATAGATTTTTCATCTTTCAAAGAAATTTTCAGTTTGTTAATCAAATCTGACTTTTCTGAATTTAAATTCATTTCAGATAATAACTTTAAACTTAAATCAGATAAAGTAGTTATCATGATATTCAACTGAGAAGATATGAAATTGTAATCAAACTCTGAATATACCTCATCTTCATCAGTTTCAGAATCATCTGACTGGTCATCTTCAACCAAGCACATTTGAGCGATCTCTACGTTTACAGCTTCATCGTCAGAGTGATCCAGCCAGAATTTTTCTTCTGCCAGTAAAGTTGTTCCATTCTCTCTTTTCTCAGCCAGCTCCAATTTCCTTCTGTAATAAGCTGAGTCCTTAACCTTCTTTGCTCTACACTCCTTTGAGATGTGACCCGGTTTTCCACAGTTGTAGCAAGTAGTAGACTTTGGCTCAGGTACTTTGACTGTTGAACCAGAAGTGAAGCGAGAAGTGATGGAACTCGATCTAGGTTGGAACTTTTTCTGGTAATGCTGAGAGAGAAGGATCATAGCTTTCTGTAAAGCCTCACCATCATCTTTAGTTGACCCGTTGTAAGCGTTATTAGACAACGCTTGTTTAGATAATTACTTTGTGAGGAGTGCAACCAGGTCTACTGTCTTCTTTTTTTTCTCTAGTTTGTCCTTCTTTTCTATCACCAGGCTTTCATCAGTCATCAGAATCTCGTATAATTCTTGGATTTGCATAGTGGAGATTCTGACATCGTTCCTCAATCCGTGGCATGATTTATTCCATTCAGGTTGCAATGTGTTGAGGAACTTCAGATTTAATTCAAGATCAGTTTTTTCAACCTTTATCTTTCGAAGATCATTGATGACGGCACAAAAAGATCAAATACAGTCTTTAGTGGCTCCCCGTCCTTGGCTTTGAATTCTTCAAAATTATTCATGTAGCGCGTATGCCTGAGTTGAGTAGCTACTGAAGAACCAAGCATAATCTTCTCAAGCTGTTGCCACATCAGACTAGGATGAGTTTTGAAATAGTCAATCCTGTTGTATACAGATTTTGGCAAGTCCAGCATTAGATTTGCTTTAATATCCCGATCAGCTTGATAAGCAGACAACGCTTCATGTGTGTACTCTTTAGTAGGCTTGTATAATCCAGAAGCCAATTTGGGTCTGTCGAACGGTCCTTCAGATAAAATGGTCATCATGTCATTTCCATTCTTTCCACTGTGTAAACTCGTTTTCATCGATTAGTACCGGTGGAGGATTTTCTGTGCCCAATGACATCATAATGTCATTTTTGTAGAACTGAGCTTGGAAAGCAAACTTGGCAGAATCCATGGATAACACAAAAAAAAATTCCAGACTTTTTTTTTAAAACCGAAAGTCAGAAAAAAATATGCTAAGTCTGGAACTTGAGCAAACTGAAGGTTTGCGTATGCAGTGGGGTGCGCAAAACAAACTTTGCGTATGTCTAAGGGTGCGCAAAACGAACTTTGCGTTATAAGGAGGATACGCAAAGTGAGCTTTGCGTATGAGGAGGGATGCGCAAAGTAGACTTTGCGTAAGTAGTGTGATACGCAACGCGTAACACGGAGGATGCGTAAACCAAACTTTGCAGACGAAGAGAGATGCGCAAAGAAGACTTTACGTATGCTTGAAGATCCGAGAACTGAGCTTTTCGGAAGGCACTTGATACGCAAACTGAGACTTTGCGTATATAGCTTGATGCGAAAACCCTGAAAAACAGAAACAAGATTAGTAGAACACGCAACTTAATATGAATCTTGTGCAAACTAGGATGAATGATGCGCAAACTGTAGATCTTGCGCAAACCGAAGACAAAAACACAAAATCTTCCAAAAATCGATTTCAAGACAGATTTTGACAAAAATTTCTTATACCAACATGTTCGAAAACAACTTTTCAACACAATTCAATCAAGTTTTTCGAATAAAATCCACAAAATCGATAACTCGTAAATCAAACAGTACGTCAAAATCGTTTTTCCAGAAAATCAATAATTTCTAAAATTGACAATCAAAACGCGATTTTCTTGAAATTCGATGTGAATCAATAATATTCTCCTTGAAAAACCGAATCCAACTAAACAAATTTCAATGAAATTCAATCAAAAACACCTCTGAATTTTATAAAAAATCAAGAAAACGAGATTTTCTTGAAAAATTCAAGAATATCAATCAAATTTTCGATTAATTCTACAAATATAGGAATGAAAAACACACTCTCTCAATCCTCTCAAGATTCAGATGGCTCTGATACCAATTGAAAGTCCAAGATCTTATGAATCCTAGAGAGAGAAAGTAGAGAGAGAGACAAGTATGCGCAAAGTAGGAATTATCAATAATGTGCGTGAAGTTCTCTTACAACAAACCAAGACCAAAGGGACTTAAATACCCTTGGTCAGATACAACACAATATGACTCTAAACACAGTATTTGACCAAGCCCTATAAATACAATGATTACTATAAAATCAGACTTAACAATAGGTAGTGGTATAAATAGGTTTGTTTAGTAAGCTTGTGGTAAGAATCTGGAAACTACGTAGCTCATATTGTAATATCAGATTTGTGAGATCAATGACTATTACTTTCTCTCTCTAGATTCTCTCTCTAGTTCTACATATTTTGAGTAATTGCTTGATATAGATTGGGATTTTATTGATTAACAATTGGTATCAGAGCTGAACCAAACTTTTCGGAATTGAATTGATCATGATTTGAATTGAAATCTGGAGTTTTTTTTAAGATTGAAATTTGAATTTTTCTGAAATTTTTCACGAACTCGTGGTTTCACTGTTTCATTCAAATTTTTTGTGAAAAATCGGTTTTAGTGTAAGAAAATGGATTCATTGGATGCGAATTGTGTTTAGGATTGATTCTTGTTTGGTTTAAATCTCTTAATTTGAACAAAATAAATTTCAATTTTCGATTTTTGAGATTTTCTTGAAAATGAGTTCGAACACTGTTCTTGAACGAAATTGTTTGAATTGTTGTTTTTAATCGAAAATTGATTGTAATTTTGTGTTTAGTATTGTTAGTCGATGATTCTGATGAGTTTTTGAGATCAAATTTGCAGATTTTGATTGATTTAAGAAGAATCAGCCAAGATCCATGGTTTGCGCTACATTCATATGGTTTGCGCTACATTCATATGGTTTGCGCGAGATTCATAGACGTCTGCGTGAGATCACCTTGAGAGGAAAAAGCTTCGTTTGCGTATTGCTCCTATCACACAAAGCTACGTTTGCGTATCCTGTAACTCACGGAAAGCTACTTTGCGTTTTGCCCTTGTCACGCAAACCTCATCTTGCGCTTCAAGACCATTACGCAAACCTTACTTTGCGCTACACTCAGTTCACGCAAAGCTTCTTTGGGTCGCGCGGATTACAAAAGTCTCCTTTGCGCATCAAGACCATTGCGCAAAGCTTACTTTGCACATCAAGGCACTCACGCAAAGCTTACTTTGCGTCTCTAGTGGGTCACGCAAAGCTACTTTGCGTATTACGTAGTTTACGAAAAACTCAGTCTTGAGCCTCCAACTGTCTTTTCATACTTAGTCAAAATTTTCAAAACTGTAATATGTCTTTTAAGTGTGAAATTTTTTTCTCTAAGGGCGCTGCTTCTTGACCCCACCCGCTAACCGGGTAGCGGGACCCCCGTGCTAAGTCTGCGGAGGGGGACAAAAATTCTTTTTGTGCAAGATTTCAATTCCATCTGATTTTTGATTTTCTGATATATAGTTTGGAACGATCATTCATATTAAGCTGATTACTCATTAATCATGGGATTTCTTTCAGATCTTGAAGAGAATAATAGAAAGCTGAAACTAGAGAACATTAATCTGGGTCATGCTGTTGACATTCATTCACAAAAGTCAAGAGAGTATTTTACTGAAATCATCTCACTGAAAGGAGAAATCAATGCCTTAAAGATCATCAATGAAGATCTTCTAAAAAGATCTTCTGGGCAGAATGTAGAGAAGATAAAGAGATTGGAATCTGAAAATTTTGAGCTTAGAAAGAATTTATCTAATTTTGAAAAACAGCTTGTTGAAGAAAAAGTTGATTTTGAGAAAGAAAAGAAAAAATTTTCAAAGGAGTTCTCAGATTTCTCTAAGAAGTGTTATGAAGAAAAGAAGTCGGTTGATCTTAAATGCATTAAACTTTCTCAACAAATTTCAGATTTTGAGAAAGTGCTGATTTTGGAAAGAGAGAAGTTTGATAAAGAAAAGAAGGCCATAGAGCAGAAGAATATGGGATTCTTTAAAGAATTATCCGGCCAGAGAAATGAGTCAGAGAAAGGATTTGAAGAAGAAAGATCAATATTTGAGTCTGAGATCAAAAGATTGACTTCAAAGCTATCTGAACTATCTGCTACTGCGCTGAAAGAGCAAAAGACGAAGTCTGAGTTCTCAAAGAAGATTGACAAACTTGTGAAAGAAAGAGACAACTTTGCTTCAAAGATCAAAGAACTTGAAAAGTCTGCTTCAAGTTCAATTCAGAAATCTGTCTCTTCACAAAGGTCAGTTAAATCCTTTAATCAGATTCGTCGATCTAACATTTTCTATGATCATTTTTTAGATGGTTCAGATACATATCCAAGGAGAAGAAGTTACAAGAAAGAGAAACTGGTCTGGATGAAGAAATCTGTCAAAGATGACAAGAAAGATGAGCTGAATGGAAAGACATCATGTGTACATGTTCATAAAGCAAAGAAGAACAAAGAGCATAAAGGTAAACCTAACTTGAAATACTCAAAAGATCAATTACTCAGGTTTTCAAGTAATAAATTTTATTCTTCTTACTGTTGTACACATGATCATATCCATAAGACCAGTGATCATTTCTGGTATGGTTCTTACTCCATAACCCCCACACGAACTGAAACTAACATTTCTGGACCCAAATACAGTGGGTACCAAAGAAGAAAATTGAATCTTTGTTGCAGGCACCTCAAGTCAAGGGGGAGTAAGAAAGACAATGGCTCTTGAATAACACAGTTCAAGACCCGCACCTCAATGTCAAGATTATGGCTTCTAAGTATATCAGCTTAGGACCCGTTTTTCAAAGGAGTTTGACTTCTAAACACAACATTTTAGGACTCGGACCTCAACGATCAAATGACCTTACTCCTGTTTTTGCATCCGATAAGATATGACGGTCTACACTTCACAAGGAAGTTGTATTGATCTATATCCTGTACTTTTTCATTGCAATATACTTATGATATGATGGTCTACACTTCAAACGGAAGTTGTATTGATCTCTATCTTGTGTTTTAACTGACATATTTCAGATGCTTAATTTAAGGGGGAGTAAAGGTGATGACTTATGGTTATTTCAGATCAGAACTCATACTATAAACTGTTTTACTGCTTTCTGTTTTTTTTATTTTTGAATAAATGTTGTGAATAAAGTGGCTTCTGATCACATGACAGACCAGGACCCGTTTTTTCAAGGGAGCTCAAAAGACATAAATCATTTAATCATGATTTGAGGGGGAGCTGAAAAGGTAAAAATCTTCTGATCCTAGATCTCGGATTATTTGAAAGAAGAACAACTTTCGAACATGAAAAACAGTTTCTTAAATGTTCAAACCACTTCTTATTCTCAAAAGATTTTATGAATTTAGAAGTGTGATTTTAAATGTTTTTAAAATTTTTGAGCTTTAACGTTTAACTGACCGTGTGTTTCCAAAGATCAATACTTGTGTATTATCTTGTCCATATACTGTCAAGTATTCACACACACCGGTTCAGTATTTTATTTGAAATTGTTATTACCATGTCTCAAATTCAAACAATTTTTCGATGGTAATACCCCCGTTTGCTTTCAAAGTTGTTGAGCATCATTCATCTTTTTCATATTTGTGCTTTCATTGATAAATTGTTTATATTCGTTCATATAAACAAAATTTCCAATTCTTTGATACCCTAACCTTTTGATTTGATCTGATTGATACATTGTCAGATTCTCAAAACAATTCTCTTGACTTCATTTCATTCATTCAATTTTCTTGTTTTGAGAGATCTTTATTGTTCAAATTGCTCAAATCTCATGAGCATACATTCTGACATTGTTATCTTCTTGTGCTTAACTGTTCAGTTAAACTGTTGAGCAACGATTCTTCTTAGGAATAACATGGGATTCATGTGTGAGCTTAAACAGAACTTCCATGGATTCACGCAGCCAGTGTTTCCTCCCCAGGAAGTTATTCTTGAGTAATTGAGGGGTGAGGGGTTAAAATCAAAGAGTGGGGGAGATAACTCATTCGGTTGAGTTTTTCTCATTGTGTGGAGCGGAAAAATGGAAATGAGAGTTTGGTTAGAAGTGAGTTTTAAATGATAAAAAGAAAGAGGGTGTGAGATCAGAGTTAAAAGAATATCAGAACTCTGCACCTACAACTTTCTGAGCCGGGCAGCCACATCTACTGATTTGTTCACATTCTTTGGTGACAATCATTTAAAAAGGCAGTGTGCCCATGCCAACTCTTGCATTAACCCCACCAACCACTCGTTTCTTTCTTAACAAAGAAATTGATAAACCAAGATCTCTAAATCCTTAGAGAGAGAAAGTAGAGAGAGAGACTAGAAGCGTAAACTATGATATTCAATGAATTGTGCGTGTGTTTCTTACACCAAACCAAGACCAAAGGGACTTAAATACTCTTGGTCAGATACAACACAGTATGACTCTAAACACAGTATTTGACCAAGTCCTATAAATACAATGATTACTATAAAATCAGACCTAACAATCTCCCCCTTAGTAATCATTGGCGCATTGGTCTTCAAAAATGATCTTCTAAATCAGCACGGACCAAAAAAGCGACTTTGTGAAGCTTTCTGACTTTTAAGAAAAAATTTCATCTCAGCATCTTTCAGATAAAGTAGTCTTTACTGTCTTGAGCTCTAGACGATACACCTCTGTTGGGAACTGAAGAAAAGCTCAAGTATGATTAATGCTGCTAGTTCAGATTTACTACTGCTAGAAGACTTCAAAGTTAATACTGCTGAGTATTACTACTGCTAGTAGAATTAATACTGCTAGTCAAAGTTAGTGCTGCTTGAACAAAGTTAGTACTGCTTAGCTAGTTAGTACTGCTAGTGGTTAGTGCTGCTTAGTAGTTTATGCTGCTTATGATTAGTACTGCTTATGAGATGGATATCTGTATGAAAATGATGACAGCTGGATAAACTGAAGATATTCAAGGAAGCTTATAGAGATAATGATGGAAGATATACTGAAGATTTTTTTATTTATTGTAATTATCTTTTGTTTAGTTTATATATAGAATTGATAGAATAGTTTAGAATTAATCATTCTTTCTAAGTTTTAGAGAAAATCAACCTCAAGGCATAGATCCTAATTCTAGAGAAGTAGAATTCGTATTGGTGAGCATGTTCATCAATATTGAGGTTGTGTGTTTTATCTTGTAACTTCAAGCATTCAATACAAGTTTACAAGTTGTTGATCATATACTGTTTTGTTTACTGTTTCATTGAATATCAAAGTGTTATTCCGCAACTTCTTTGATATTGTTTCTGAGACTTTATTCTTGTTAAGAAATCGATCCTGACAAGTGGTATCAGAGCCTGTTCTCTCAGAGACAACTATTCACTCATCATGGAAAACTTTACAGAATCAAACAGTACTCTGGTCTAAAAGGTTCCAATGCTCAGACCCAATGAATTCGATATGTGGAAGATCAGAATCAAGCAGTACATACTCCTCACTGACTATTCTATGTGAGATATCATAGAGAATGGTCCTTCTGAAGCAGGAAAGATTGGTGCAGATGGAAAGAGAACTCCACCAAAAACTGATGCTGAAAGAAAGATTAGACAGACAGAGATGAAAGCCTTGAGCACCTTGCTCTTGGCTATTCCCAATGAATATCAACATCAGAAAGCCATTCTGAAGCAACAATATGAGAACTTTATGTCCACCAAGAATGAGTCTATGACTCAAACTTTTGACAGGTTCAACAAGCTTATTGGTGAACTTGCTACAGTGGGAGTACAAATTGATCAAGATGATCTGAACAGAAAGTTTCTAAGGTCCCTGAGTGATGAATGGACCATGTATATTGTGTCTTTCAGACAGAATGATCAACTGGAAGAAAAGGAACTTGATGATCTATATAATGATCTAAGAGTTTTTGAATCTGAGGTAGAGGCTAAGAAGAGGCCTTCTAGGTATGTTCACAATGCTGCACTCCTTTCAACATCAACTGATTCTACTTCCAACCCTGAATTAGTTAGTGCTGCCAATGGAGCAAATCAAGAGAAAGGCAATGAAACTGTATTTGAAGCCTTTCTGGCCAGTCATGGAAACTCTTCTCTCATTAATGATGACTTGGAACAACTCCATCCAGATGATCTTGAAGAGATGGACATTAAATGGCAGATGGCCATGCTCTCTATGAGAGTTAAGAAGTTCATCAAAAGAACTGGAAGAAATAACTTCTCTCAAAGAAGAGAAGATGGAGCAGGTTTTGACAAGTCAAAGGTGGAATGCTATAAATGCCATCAGAAGGGACACTTTGCTAGAGAATGCAGAAGTGGAATGCCTCAAAACAATAACCACCAACAAGCTCAATCTGGAAGCTTCAATAATAACAGAAACTCTGCACAAGCCCTTGTCTCTCAACAAGGCATGGGGTTTGATTGGAGAGATCAAGCTGAAGAGGCCATCCAGAACCAAGCTCTAATGGCAGAGGTGTCAGATCTCCCAACAGAGGTAACTTCCAATCTTTGTTCTCAAAATTGCATTAACACTGTTAAAAGGTACAGGGATCACAACCAGACCATGAGTGATGACCTGAAGATATTAGAAAAGGACATAAAAGATTATGTTAGGATTGTTGAGAGATTTGAAGAGCAGATTAAGGGTTTTCAAGCTAATGAGCTTCAACACTCTTATGACACAAACTACTGGAAGTGGGAGAAAAATGACTTAGAACTTCAACTGACCAGATCCAAAGAAGAGAGTGAAAAGCTAAGAGGAGAGCTAGCTAAAGTCAAACTAGATGTAGAAAAGTTTTCCAATGCTTCCAAAGCAATGGATTCTTTGCTACAAACTCAGATTCATGATAAACTGAGAAGAGGAATAGGGTACAATACCACACCACCACCCTATAACAACAACTACATCCCTCCTAGCTCAGATTTGTTAGAAACAAAGGATAGGAAGGACCTACCTAAGGGAGCCACTGAGATAGATCCCTTAGATGAAGTAGTTGTTAAGGATAAAACTGAGAAAGAAGTTGTCAAAGATAAAGACAACACTGTAAGTGGTGAGATTCCTATAGAAAACCACATAATCACCAATGAGGGATGTGGAAAGCATTGGATCAAGTCCAATGAGATAGAGAAGACTGAGGGAAAGAACAAGAAGGTTCACTATAAGCAGACCACTGTTGTGAACTCTATCCCTTGCAAGCAGTGTGCATGCAATAAATCTAAGCCCCAAAAACATGATAAACCAAGGGGAAATCAGAGAAACTGGAACAATCAATGGGCACAAAAGCAAGGCATTGATCTGAGTAAAATCAATAGACCAAAGCCTTGTTTTATTTGTGGAAAGTTAAACCATTTGGCTAAGTATTGTTTCTTTAACCCTATTAACCAACAAATGAACTTTCAAAGCTTTGTGCAAAAACCTGTTGGTTATAGGAAGGCTGGAAAGAAACAAGTGATGAAGAAATCTGTTGAAACCAAAGGCCCCATAGGGAAAAAGGTTTTAAAAGAAAGCATTAAAATGTGGGTGCCTAGAAGCACTAAAACTATTAGTACTACTGACAGGGAGAGTGCTGCTGGAAGCATTACTGCTGCTACCAGTGTTAGTACTGCTGAAAATATTAATACTGCTAATACTGTTAGTACCTCTTCAAAGGTTAATACTGCTAACACAGTTACTGTTGCTAACACAGTTACTACTTCTAACAAGGTTAGTATTGCTAAGCATGCAAGTGCTGCTAAGGCAGTTAGTACTTCTAAAACCAGTACTGCTTCTAGCAAAAATGTTTCCAAGCCTATCATTGTGACAAAGTACTCCAAAAATGAGGAGTCAAAGTTTAAAAATCTTGTCAAGAAAGAATGCAAGTATTTTGATGAGAAAGGGGTACCCAAGACCATTTTGGCTTGGGTTCCTAATTCATACTAACTGATTTATATTATGTGCAGGGCAACCAACAGCTCAAAGGAAAGAGCATATGGCATGTTGATAGTAGTTGCTCTAGGCACATGACAGGTAACATGTCATGCCTTCAGGATTTCAAGCATATCAATGGAGGACATGTTGCTTTTGGAGATAATCTTACTGGTGGTAAAATAAGTGGAAAAGGTAATGTTACAAAAGGTAAGATGACATTTGAGGATGTCTACTATGTTGATCAGTTGAAGTACAACTTGTTAAGTGTATCACAGGTTTGTGACAAACAACATAGCATATTATTTACAAATACAGAGTGTATGATCCTTGCTCCAGGGTTCAAAGTAGTTGATGAAAGCATGATACTACTTAAAACTCCAATAAAGGACAATGTGTATTGTCTAGATATGGACAATGTTGATAGTGATTCATCCTTGAACTGTCTTGTTTCAAAAGCTTCTGTGGATGAATCCTCTCTCTGGCACAGAAGGATGTGTCACATGAATTTCAAGACAATGAACGAACTTGTTAAAAACAACCTTGTAAGAGGTTTACCATCAAAAGTCTTTTCATGTGATGATCATTGTGTTGCTTGTCTTAAAGGCAAACAACACAAAACTTCTCATAAGACCAAAGATATAAATTCAATTTCTTCTTGTCTCCAGTTATTGCATATGGATCTGTTTGGTCCTACAAATGTTATGAGTATAGGCAAGAAATCTTACTGCTTGGTTATTGTTGATGATTACTCTAGATTTACCTGGGTATATTTTATAAAGGACTAAGGATGAGACAAGTGGACTGATCAAATCTTTTATCCTAAGAATTGAAAACCAAACTAATCAAAAAGTAAAAGTCATTAGATCAGATAATGGGACTGAGTTTAAAAATTTTGATCTAAACACCTTTTGTGAAGAAAAAGGAATCGAGAGACAATATAGTGCGCCTAGGACTCCTCAACAGAATGGAGTTGCTGAGAGGAGAAATAGGACACTAATAGAGGCTGCTAGATCTCTGTTGGCTGATTCAAAACTGCCAATTACCTTCTGGGCTGAAGCAGTTAATACTGCCTGTTATGTCCAAAACAGAGTTCTAGTGGTCAAGCCAAAGAACAAGACCCCATATGAGCTTTTAAATAAAAGAAAACCTTTCATTGGTTTTTTTAAACCATTTGGGTGTCCTTGTACTATTCTCAATACCAAATCTCACTTAGGTAAATTTGATAGCAAAGCAGATGATGGATTTCTTGTTGGTTACTCATCTCAGAGTAAGGCTTACAGAGTTTTTAACTCTTCTTCTAGAATAATTGAAGAAAGTGACAATGTCAAATGCAATGAGAACACACCAAATCCTATTGGGTCTGGTCCTCACTGGCTATTTGACATTGACTCACTAACTAACTCTTTTGGTTTCAGTAGTGATGATTATGCAGGTTCAGGGAGTGGAGGTTCAGGGACTACACAAGTTCAAGAAAGTATATCTCAATCTGTGATTTTTCCCATACCAACAGTGGACCTATGTGAAAAGGAACCATCTACTTGACCAAATCAGAGTGAAGAAGAAAGTAGAGATGAGGAGAATCAAGAAAATCAAGAACCAGAAGTAGCTGCTGAAAATACCTCAGTTGACTTGAATGGCTCTAATCTAGAGGTGGGACTTAATGAAGAACCTAGTCATCACACCAGAATACAAAAGAATCATCCTCCACAGCTGGTAATAGGAGATATATCTTCTCCTATGATGACTAGAAATCAAAGTAGGCTTCAAGAAATGCAAGACCAACATCATACAGTGCTATCTTGCTTTTTATCCCAGCTTGAGCCTAAAAAGGCACATGATGCTATGAAATAGTCCAGTTGGATAGAAGCAATGCAAGAAGAGCTACTGCAATTCAAGCTGCAAGATGTTTGGGATCTGGTAGACCTTCCTAAAGGCCAAAGAGCAATAGGAACAAAATGGGTCTTCAGGAATAAGAGAGATGAAAGAGGTATAGTGATAAGGAATAAAGCAAGGCTGATGGCTCAAGGGTATACACAAGAAGAGGGAATAGACTATGATGAAGTATTTGCACCTGTGGCCAGGATAGAAGCAATTAGATTATTCCTGGCTTATGCTTCCTATATGAAATTCAAAGTCTATCAAATGGATGTGAAAAGTGCATTTCTTTATGGCTCAATTGAAGAAGAAGTATATGTCTGTCAACCACCAGGGTTTGAAAACCCAAGCTATCCAGACAAGGTATACAAATTGAAGAAAGCACTTTATGGACTACATCAAGCTCCAAGAGCATGGTATGACACTCTGTCATCCTATCTCTTGGAAAATGGCTTTGAAAGAGGAGTCATTGATAAGACTCTATTCATTAAGAGAAACAAGAAGAATATCTTGCTGGTCCAAATCTATGTTGATGATATTATCTTTGGATCAACAAGAGACAACATGTGCAAGGAGTTTGAGGAACTCATGCATCAAAGGTTCAAGATGAGTTCCATGGGGGAACTTACTTTCTTCCTTGGACTCCAAGTTCAATAGAAGTCAGATGGAATCTTCATCTGTCAGTCCAAGTATGTGCAGGACATTATAACCAAGTTTGGTTTCTCAGATTCAAAACCTGCCAGCACACCTATGGAGTCACACAAGCAGATAACAGCAGATCTTGAGGGGGAGGATATGGATGTTCATCATTATAGATCCATGATTGGCTCTCTCATGTATCTTACAGCCTCTAGGCCAGATATAATGTTTCCAGTCTGTGTATGTGCAAGATTCCAAGTTAGGCCAAAGCAATCTCACTATCAAGCTGTTAAAAGGATATTCAGATATCTCAAAGGGCAACCCAGATTGGGACTTTGGTATCCTCATGACTCATCCTTTGACCTACTTGCATACTCAGATAGTGATCTAGGTGGAGCAAACTTGGACAGAAAATCTACTTCTGGAGGATGTCAGTTTTTGGGTGCAAGACTGGTTTCATGGCAGTGCAAGAAACAAACCACAATATCCACATCTACAACAGAGGCAGAGTACATAGCAGCTGCAAGTTGCTATTCTCAAGTCTTATGGATTCAGAATCAAATGCTGGATTATGGGGTAACCTTTCTACACACTCCAATTTTTATTGATAATAGCAGTGCTATTAGCATTGTGAATAATCCTGTCAAGCACTCAAAGACAAAGCACATTGAGATCATGTATCACTTCATAAGAGACTGTAATGAAAAGAAACTTATTCAAGTTGTAAAAGTTCACACTGATAACCAGTTTGCTGATCTATTCACTAAAGCTTTTGATGTGGGTAGATTCACCTTTCTTGGTAACAAGTGTGGGAATGATCAACTTTGAATAAGTCCCTTCTCAAAAAGTGGTTAAATACTTGTATATTGTTATTTCTTGGTGGTCCTAATCTTCTTTTTCAGGATATGTATAGCAATACTCAGTGTATCACAAGATTAAAAGAGTAAGTATGGTTAATACTGCCAGTACAGTTTTAATACTGCCAGTGCACAGTTAATACTGCTAGTTTGTTAATACTGCTAGTTAGTTAATACTGCTAGTAGTTAATACTGCTCTCAGTTAATACTGCTAGTGGTTTATACTGCTAGTTAGTTAATACTGCTAGTGGTTAATACTGCTCGCCGTTAATACTGCTTGTTAGTTAATACTGTTCTCAGTTAATACTGCTAGTTAGTTAATACTGCTAGTAGTTAATACTGCTAGTAGTTAATACTGCTAGTAGTTAATACTGCTCTCAATTAATACTGCTAGTGGTTAATACTGCTCTCAGTTAATACTGCTAGTGGTTAATACTGCTCGCCGTTAGTACTGCTTATTAGTTAATACTGCTCTAGGTTAATACTGCTTATGTCCCGAATACTATAAATACTCTTTGCCCGCCTAAAAAGTTCATAACGACTCTTTGCATACTATTCTCTTGCGCTCTAAACCCTCTCTCTCTCTCAAGTATCAAGTTTTCAGGCAAGAACTTTCAAAGATCAATGGCATCAATGGCATTCATTGACGAGCACAATGAAATCGCGATGCTCCAAAAGCCAAAGCAAGCTGCAGGATTTCATCAGATAGTGGATTTTCTGAAAACTAGCCATATCGCCTATGCACTGACAGTGTCTCCATCAATCTATATCGAGCATCAAAGGCAATTCTGGGCACATTCCACCATTGTTACTGAGAATGGTGTGCAAATGATCAAGACGACGGTGTGTGGCAAACCATTGACAGTTACTGAAGAGGTAATTCGCATCAGTCTACGTCTAGACGATGCCTCTGGTATAACTTCTATCTCTAATGATGAACTGTTTTCTACTCTTACAAGAATGGGGTATGGAGGCCCATTGGGTGTGTTCAAGTTCTTAAAAGCAAAATTTTCACCACAATGGCGTTTCTTTGTCCATACCCTTATGCATTGTATCTCTAAAAAGACTACTGGATGGAGTGAGTTCAGTAGCACCATTGCTTATGCTCTGGTATGCTTAGCCACTGCCAGAAAGTATAATTTTTCCCAAATGATTTTCAATGATCTTGTCTCAAACTTGGGAAACAAAAAGAGCTTTTATATGTACCCCAGGTTTGTTCAAGTAGTTATCACCCACGAATTGACGGATATTCCTCATTCTGATGGGATATATGTACCAAAACCCCCTAAAGGCAAGGTTTTCTCAAATATGAGAAGATCTGCTGGGGACTCGGAAGGAGTAGACACCCTATTGTTCTCTACAATGATGGTGGTGTCCCAAACTAATGAAGGTATGGTAGCAGGGTCAAGGCCCCCATTAGACACAACCCACTGCTAGCCAATCCCAACCTTCCCACTCTAAATCAATTCCCCAGTCTCTTCTTGATAAACCAACTTCACCAATCACCCAAACTTATCAAAGAAAACAGGTAAAGAAGGCTCATTCCCTTCTTGTACCTTCACCCACTCAGCCTTTAAGCCCTCTAAGGGAGAATTCTCCTTTAGAGAATATCCAAAGGGAAACCAACAGGGTGTCTCCCAACCCTCAGGAGGTGCTCTCTAAGGAGATGGAAGAGCATATGGGTGAGAAGGCTGCCACTACTTCTGCTAGCACAGAGAAGGATAGTGGTAACATCTCTAAGACCTTCCCCATGGCAACTTTGAATGAGCAATCATTCAAAGGTCCCCGGTGCCAAGAAACCAAGGGGGTGGATAGTGCTTCTGCTAGGCAGAAGGCTTCCACTACTAAAAGATCCCATGATCCTTCAAAAGGGGGTAACACTCCTGGAGAAGGAGAGGACAGATATGACTACAATGAATTGATGGAAACAATGGGCAACATTAATATGGATGTCATCAAACAAGGCAAAGACATCGAAGAGATGAAAATAGTGATTCTGTCTCAACAAGTACAGATTACCAAATTGAAGAAAATGGTCACAAGATTGGTGCAAAAGAAGAGGAGAAGGCAATTTGTTTTGAAGAAGAGGAAAAATGCTAATGATGCTTTCAACAAGGAGGAGAATTCAGAGGCTGAAGCAGAAAAGGAAGGTGTTTCTGAGATGGGATTTGTTGTTAAGGGGGAGAAAGCTGTAGAAACAGAAGCACAAGCAGTAGAAACAGATAAGGTTCAAGCAGAAGCAGTAACAGAACAGGTAGCAGCAGTAACAGGGCTATCTGTTGAAGAATTGGAAATAGCAGAAACTTTGGTAAAAGCAAAGAATGACACTCCTAAGGCTACTCAAAAGGCCAAGGGAGTGGTCATCAATGAAGGAGGCCTTGAAAAGAAGACAAAAGAAACAAATGAGGCAGGTATGAAGGATGCAAAGGGAAAATCAAAGATGGTTGAACCAGAACAACCCTCAAAGAAGAAAAATCAGATTGAGCTGGATGAAGAAGTGGCAAAGCAGCTTCAGGCAGAAATGGAAAGGGAGGAACAACTTCAATCTGAGAAGGATAGAGAGCTTGCACTGAATATGGCCAGAAAACTAAATGAAGAGTATCAGAAGAGCATGAAAACAGCAGCTCAGGCCAAGAAAGTACAAGTCAAAAGAATGCCACTCAAAAAGCAGAAGAGAGAACCCTCCAAGACCTTTTTGGCCAATCAGGAAAGAAGAAAAATGATAAATTTCCTGAAAGGTGCAATTAGAGTCAAGGGGGAGATGTTCACAAACATGGCATACAGTCAAGTTGAGGAGCTCTACAAGAAGGAAATGGCAAAGCTCCAAGGGGATTCCTCTCAAAGGGAAGAAGCAGAAAGAAGGATGAAAGAGAGACATGATCTCAACATCCAACAACCATTCCCTGAGGAGACCACACCTTCAAAGGATAAAGCTGAAGAAAAGAAAGAAGAGCAAGAGAATGTTGATGTGAAAGTAAAGTCTTCAAAGAGAGTAAAGTCTATAGCCTCCAAGATGCAGTCCAAAAGGCAAAGAATTGAAGAAAGAGCAGAATCTGTAGCAGAACCTCTTGTTACACCTTCAGCAGAACCAACTCAGAATCCAGAATCATCAAACAAGCAATCTAATGAGCAGGTTGAATTGTTCATGACATTAACAAATGATGATCCAATACAAGCAGATCCCATTTCTATCCAAGCTCCTGAAATCATCTTTTGGGATATCCTGGAAGATCAAAGAAAGAAATTCTTTAGGATTAAGAGGCTAGGGGACATATATGAGGTGTATCCTACTTGGGGAAGTTTCATCAGAAGTTGTACAAGATCAGATCTAGAAGAGATGTTTAAAGTTGGAATGAGATTGTATGAAAAGGAGCTGACAGGAGAAGAAAGGAACTTAATCAGATTAGCCATGGAGTACTTGTGCATGATGTTTGAACCTAGTAAAGTTTAACATGTGATCAGGGATTTGCATCTGGAGAATAAATTTCTCCAGAATGCCACTCAAAAAGCAGAAGAGAGAACCCTCCAAGACCTTTTTGGCCAATCAGGAAAGAAGAAAAATGATAAATTTCCTGAAAGGTGCAATTGGAGTCAAGGGGGAGATGTTCACAAACATGGCATACAGTCAAGTTGAGGAGCTCTACAAGAAGGAAATGGCAAAGCTCCAAGGGGATTCCTCTCAAAGGGAAGAAGCAGAAAGAAGAATGAAAGAGAGACATGATCTCAACATCCAACAACCATTCCCTGAGGAGACCACACCTTCAAAGGATAAAGCTGAAGAAAAGAAAGAAGAGCAAGAGAATGTTGATGTGAAAGTAAAGTCTTTAAAGAGAGTAAAGTCTATAGCCTCCAAGATGCAGTCCAAAAGGCAAAGAATTGAAGAAAGAGCAGAATCTGTAGCAGAACCTCTTGTTACACCTTCAGCAGAACCAACTCAGAATCCAGAATCATCAAACAAGCAATCTAATGAGCAGGTTGAATTGTTCATGACATTAACAAATGATGATCCAATACAAGCAGATCCCATTTCTATCCAAACTCCTGAAATCATCTTTTGGGATATCCTGGAAGATCAAAGAAAGAAATTCTTTAGGATTAAGAGGCTAAGGGACATATATGAGGTGTATCCTACTTGGGGAAGTTTCATCAGAAGTTGTACAAGATCAGATCTAGAAGAGATGTTTAAAGTTGGAATGAGATTGTATGAAAAGGAGCTGACAGGAGAAGAAAGGAACTTAATCAGATTAGCCATGGAGTACTTGTGCATGATGTTTGAACCTAGTAAAGTTTAACATGTGATCAGGGATTTGCATCTGGAGAATAAATTTCTAAGGATAGAAAACTGGAAGATATTTGAAAGATGTGGGGTCTATGTCATCACTGTGAATGGAGCATATCATGAGTACTACTTGGTGGACAAGATATATGAGCACAGCAAGGGTAAACTACAAGCAATGTTGAATGCCAAGCTTATTTGTTCAAAAGATTCAGAAATGGCAAAGGTTGTAGTTAGCAGGATTATAAATCAAAGCTTGGGTTTGGATCCTAATCTATGGGTGTAAACTGAAGTGTTGAAAGCATCTTGAAGAAAATCTGAAGAAATTGACTTCTTTCCTTAAAAGTCAAGTTAGGGGGAGATTGTTGGGAACTGAAGAAAATCTCAAGTATGATTAATGCTGCTAGTTCAGATTTACTACTGCTAGAAGACTTCAAAGTTAATACTGCTGAGTATTACTACTGCTAGTAGAATTAATACTGCTAGTCAAAGTTAGTGCTGCTTGAACAAAGTTAGTACTGCTTAGCTAGTTAATACTGCTAGTGGTTAGTGCTGCTTAGTAGTTTATGTTGCTTATGATTAGTACTGCTTATGAGATGGATATCTGTATGAAAAGGATGACAGCTGGATAAACTGAAGATATTCAAGGAAGCTTATAGAGATAATGATGGAAGATATACTGAAGATTTTTTTATTTATTGTAATTATCTTTTGTTCAGTTTATATATAGAATTGATAGAATAGTTTAGAATTAATCATTCTTTCTAAGTTTTAGAGAAAATCAACCTCAAGGCATAGATCCTAATTCTAGAGAAGTAGAAATCGTATTGGTGAGCCTGTTCATCAATATTGAGGTTGTGTGTTTTATCTTGTAACTTCAAGCATTCAATACAAGTTTACAAGTTGTTGATCATATACTGTTTTGTTTACTGTTTCATTGAATATCAAAGTTTTATTCCGCAACTTCTTTGATATTGTTTTTGAGACTTTATTCTTGTTAAGAAATCGATCCTGACAACCTCTTTTGAATGATCTTGAATGAACTGTGGTGTTCGGAGCAGAAACAACAAAAGAATTTGTTGTAGCTGAGAGAATAGAATCTTTGAGCGAATATTGATCAACAGATAAACATTTGAGCTCTTTGTCTCTTTAAAATCTCCTTGACTCCTCTGATTTCTCCCCCTCATGACCTTGATGAATTGGTTCAACTAGGTCATGCCAATGTTGGAAACGAGACAGCTTAAGATCTGCAAAATCAAATAAACAGCGAAAATAGAGGAGGTTTGCGCTTCATGTTGGATGCGCAAACCAAGATTTGCTTTTCATGAAGGACGCGCAAACCAAAGTTTGCGTTTCATGAAGGGAGCGTAAAGCAAGGTTTGCGTTTCCAACGGAATGCGCAAAGCTGACTTGAACAAAGTTTACCTTTTTAAGCTCTTTGACTCCCCCTACACAAATGCATTAGATATGATACTTTGAGATAGCATTCAAATAAAGAAAATCAGATACTCCCCCTCAAAAACATATATAATCTTTGAAAAATAATCTCTTTGTTCACTCCCCCTTGAATAATGCATAAACCCATTAAAATATATTTATGAGAACACAATGATCAAATATTAATGTAGAAAGAAAAATATATTGAATGTAAATTTTGAAACAACTAAACATATAAAATTTTATATACTAAACAAATTAAATTCTACAGAGTAAAATATTACAATTTTATCAATCATTTGAAATCAAACATATGTTGTAGGATACAAGAACAAGTTTCATTGCATATCAAGTTAAGACATGTTCAGTTTCAAAAACTTCCAGCAATCTATTCAGTGTGCTCACATGCGAATCTTCGATTGGCTTCAAGAAAATGCAATTCTAAAAATATTATAGAGAACTTTGCATGTACTCACACTAAGCCATCAAGAATTAAGATATTCATAAATTTACAGATTTATCGCAAATCAAACATATCACCAAGTATCATGAGATGTGTGCTCATTGGCATCATTTAGCATTGTGCTCATTGGCATCTTAACATGAGTGTGCTCTTTGGCATCTTTTAAGATCGTGCACTTTGGCATCTTTTTAATCAAGAAGTTTATTAAGTAAAGAACATGCCGTAAACGTAACTTTCTATCTGACCCTATTGCAGGATTTGGGTCAGCCGCTCCCAGACCAGAAGGCCTTAGGGGACTAGGTGTCAAGCACCCCTTGGAACTTACTCTCCCAGATCAAAAAGGCTACATAGACATATCCTAAACCCATTCATACCAGTAAAACATGACTTTCAATCTGATTCTATAGAAGGATTTTTGTTCGATCACTCCCAGACCAAATGACCTTAGGGGACCAAATGACAAGCATCCCGAGGAACTTACTTTCCCAAACCAGAAAGGTCATAGGTACAAACTTTCAAACTTAGAGATTTCTGTATTTTAAGAATTTAATATTCATCTCAAAATAAAATTTATCTTTTACATATAAGAAAATCGGTATTTTAAACTTTTAATTAATATTTAGTTGGAACAAAATAAAATTCAACTATTTCATCTTTTACATATAAGAAAATAAATGTGTGTCTCATATTAGAATTTTTTTTTTTGGGTAATACAAATTCATGAGATAGATAAACTAGCTCAGATTCTTGAAACATTGAGAAAAACTGGAACACATCATAATAGAGATATATGCAGCGGAAATTAAATTGATGTACTCACAGTATCTCATTAAGTCAGAAGCTTAATCATTGAAGAACGAGTTCTAAACTGTTGTGTTTAGAAGTCGATGTCTATGAAGTACGGGTCCTGAGCTGAAGTACTCAGAAGCCAATGTTCTATTACTCCCCCTTACCATGTGATGCCTGCAACTTTGAATCAGATAAAGATTTGGGTACCCACTTGTATTTGGGCCCATGTTTGTTAGTTGTAGTTCGTATGGGGAAATAATGAGCAGATTTG
Source organism: Arctium lappa (assembly GCA_023525745.1). NCBI lineage: Eukaryota > Viridiplantae > Streptophyta > Magnoliopsida > Asterales > Asteraceae > Arctium > Arctium lappa. The sequence continues at coordinate 39,549,404 of CM042050.1, read as the reverse complement.
AAATTTAAAGCATGAGGAATATGATCAGAGAAATAATCACAACTATCAGAAGATAAAGCATAATCATCAGAACTAGAATCTGAGGAAGAACATGAGACATGTTTTGAAATTCGAATCATTTGCTTTATAGAGTATTTTGAAATTTTATTACATTTAGCAAATGAATCACTATTATAAAGTTTGTCTACATATTTATCCCCATCAACAATAGGTTCATCAGATATCCGCCTCGCTCTCCAGATTTGCTTTTTTTGATTTAGTGCTCAAAGTCCTATCTGTAAGAATTATATCAGAAGAATTAGAACAATCAGAAATAACTTTATCTTGTTTCTTCGACTTCTTTGACCGTCTTCTTTTACGCTTAGTTTTATAATATTGATCATTGAGCATAAAAGAATCATCAAGAATTTTAGACTTAATATTTAAATCAGAAGAAATAAATTTATCCAAGCAACCAATCTGATCAACTAATAAATCTGAATTAGCCTCGGAATCTGAAGAATTTTGAGAAAGGTTTTTAAAATTTGAAACTTCCTTTTTGTTTTCCTTAAAAATCAGATGATAGACTAGAAATAGAATCTGATTTTTGAGAAAATAAATTTTCTTCAAGACTTGAAGTCATAAAAGAAAGAAAAATATCAGATTCAATTTTTTTCAAAATATTTTGATCTTCTATCTGATCTTCAAGATCTATGATTTTTCCTTCTAATATTAATGGAGGAGTATATTTCTTCGAATCATAAATGATTGGAGAAATATTTCCTTTATCAGAATCAGGAGCATAAGAAGGAACAAAATCATTAGACATTGAAGATTTAACAGAAAATATATCATTTAAAACTCTTTTTCCTCTTCCTGATTTGTCAGGAAAATATTTTGCATTTTCAGACGTATAAACAAAAGGAATTTCATTTTTCTTATTATTTATCCTTTTTCTCATTTTCGATTTCTAACACTTGCTTCTCATTCATCCAATTAATTTTAAATTGAGGAGCATAATGAACAAGAGTCAGATAATCGTATTTATATAAAGTTGGGGATTTTTCAATTGCATTGTTTAAACAATGAGGATTTTCAAAACCAAGTCCCCACCTTTGTTTTAAAGCCTCTTCACTCCTTGGTTTGTTCATAAAAATTGTTTGTTCATAAGTTTTTTTTCTAACTTATTTATTTTATCTGAAAATTCATCTTTTAAATTAGTCATAGCCGTCAAAGATTCAAAATTTGTCTTATTTGAATTTTCCAAATCGTCCAATTTCTTTTGAAAGATGTCTTTAGTATTTTCTAAAATAGATTTTTCATCTTTCAAAGAAATTTTCAGTTTGTCAATCAAATCTGACTTTTCAGAATTTAAATTCTTTTCAGATAAAATCTTTGAACGCAAATCAGATAAAGCATTTATCATGATATCAAACTGAGAGGTAATAAATTTGTAGTCAAATTCAGAATATACCTCATCCTCATCCGTATCAGAATCGTCTGGCTGATCATCACCGATTAAGCACATCTGAGCGATCTCGACGTTTGAAGCTTCATCATCGGAATAATCCAGCCAGAATTCTTCCTCGGCTAGCAAAGCAGATCCGTTCTCTCTTTTCTCGGCCAGTTCCAATTTGTTTCTGTAATAAGTTGAGTCCTTAACCTTCTTTGCTCTACACTCCTTTGAGATGTGACCCGGCTTTCCGCAGTTGTAGCAAGCAGCAGTCTTTGGCTCGGGTACTTTTACTTTAGGACCGGAATTGAAGCGAGAAGAGTTGGAACCAGATCTAGGTTGGAACTTCTTTTGGTAATGATGAGAGAGAAGGATCATGGCTTTCTGTAAGGCCTCTCCATTGTCATCAGTTGACCCGGTGTAAGCGTTATCAGACAACACTTGTTCAGCTAGTTGCTTTGTGAGAAGAGCAACCGGATCAACTGTCTTCTTGTTCTTTTTGTCTAGCTTGGCATTTTTCTCTATCACCAAGCTCTCATCAGTTAGCATAATCTCATACAGCTCTTGAATCTGCATCGTGGAAATTCTGACATCGTTCCTCAGTCTATGACATGATTTGTTCCACTCTGGCTAAAGATAATTAAGGAATTTCAGATTTGTCTCAAGAGCAGTATTTTCCACTTTAATCTTTCTAAGATCATTAATCACAGCGCAAAACCGGTCAAAGATAGCCTTTAGAGATTCATTGTCCTTTGCCTTAAATTCCTCAAAGTTGTTCATGAAGCGTGTATGGCGAATCTGAGTAGCAACTGATGACCCAAGCATGATCTTTTCTAATTAAGTCCACATCATATTCGGATTATGTTTGAAACAGTCAATTCGATTGTAGATCGTGTTAGGCAGAGCTAGCATCAAATTGGACTTTGCTTCTCTATCGGCTTTTTCTCAATTGATTTCATCATCAGTCAAAGGAATGTCACCTTTTGGCTTGACAAATGGTCCTTCAGACAAAGATTTCATCATGTACTCTCCGTTACTCTGATGCTCAATGAAATTTATGAACCTGTCTTGCCACTGTGTAAACTCATCTTCGTTGATTAAGACTGGTGGACGAGTATCGGTTCCCAATTGCATCATCAGATCATTTGAGTAGAACCTAGCTTGGAAAGCAAACTTGGCAGAATCCATTGCAATTGTAAATCTGAAAATCAAAAATCAGATTGTATTGAAAAAATTCGAAAAATATTAAAAATTGTAAATTTGAAAAACACTTGTTATGACACAAAGTCTTAAAAAAAATATAGATGACACACTAAAAAAAAATTCCCGACTTTTTTTTTTAAGTCAGGGAGACCCGCAAAGTGGAGCTTTGCGGGTGAATACAGAAACGCAAAGTAGAGCTTTGCGGGTGTAGAAGGAAACGCAAAGTGTGATTTGCTGGTGCAGAGAGGAACGCAAAGTGGAGCTTTGCGTTTGCTTCGTGAAACGCAAACTGAAGCTTTGCGTGTGTATACTTCGCGGGAGAAGAACTTTGCGGGTGTGCTTTGCGTTTGAAGAGGGAAACGCAAAGTTAGCTTTGCGGGTTGAACTTGAAACGCGAACTTATATTTTCGGTTGAAGGCAGAAACGCAAACTTAGCTTTGCGTTTGTAGAGGTAAACGCAAAGTAGACTTTGCGTTTGAAACTAGAAGCGAAAACCAGAAAAACAAGATCAAGATTAGTAGAAAATGCAATTTAACTCAATGAATGAAACGCAAAGCATATGAATGAAACGCAAAGTTTTATGAATGACACACAAACTTCATAAATCAAGAAATTTTCGCAAGATCGATTAAAATCTTGAAATTAAACCAACTAAAACACACATATTTGATCGAAAACAACTTTTAAACAAGTTTCAAACAACAAATTTGATTAAAAAACACTAAAACTCAAATTCTAGAATGTAACAGTACTCAAACTCGTTTTTCCAGAAAAAAACTTTTAAACTCAAAATTGATGATCTAAACTTGATTTTCTTGTAAAACACTATGAAGCAATCATGATCGATTAACAAAAACGAGACTAATAAACCAAAAATCAACACAATTCGATCACAAACAGATCCAAATTTTATGAGAAATCAAGAAAACGAGATTTTCATGAAAAATTCAAGAAAATCGATCAAATTTTCGATTTCAATCACAAATTCAGATTAGAAAAATGAAATCTCTCAATCCTCTCAAGATTCAGTTGGCTCTGATACCAATTGATAAACCAAGATCTCTAAATCCTTAGAGAGAGAAAGTAGAGAGAGACTAGAAGCGTAAACTATGATATTCAATGAATTGTGCGTGTGTTTCTTACACCAAACCAAGACCAAAGGGACTTAAATACCCTTGGTCAGATACAACACAATATGACTCTAAACACAGTATTTGACTAAGTCCTATAAATACAATGATTACTATAAAATCAGACCTAACAAAAATGTTCCATTTTTTTTGGGGACGCAGCATATATGCTATCTAATCTTCACTCGGAAGATTTAGATATTGAAAAATAAGGAAAGTTGCCCCACCTTCGTACCTCTTTCATGCACATTGAGTCCGTGTATTATCTGTTGCTATCTCAACAGTTTACACAATTTGATCCTTTATGAAACACAATCATTGTGCTAAATTCTTTCATACACAAGCACGAGCACACAGAAAATTTGTTTTTAGTCAGAACATTCATAGATAAACCTTGTGTTTTTCAATGATTGAATGGAAGTCCTGGGGAGTCATCATCAAACCAACTACTTATATTGTACATTCGTTGTACACAGTGACTCCGTGTTACTGATAGGCACTTCTAACTATTTCATTTGTTGATTCAGGGTTACCATGTTCATTATGTCTGAATTTGAAAAGATTCAGATATATACAGTTCATGATTCGGCTTTCAGAACAAAGCGCGCCATCTGTCAAAGGGGAGATTGTTTTTTCGAATATAAAAGGGGTGATCAAAGTCTGAGTTGAAATTGATGAAGTTTTGATGATCATGATGCTCACATCATCAAAAAGGGGGAGAATTATAAAGATTCAATTTCAAAGTTAATGTTCAAAGTTCAAGTTAGAAATTCAAATTGCTTCCGCTGATTTAAAGTGAAAAGATTCTGAAAAGAAAATTCAAAGATTCAAAAAGGTTTGTTCTTCCAAAGATGGTCCATAAATCAAAGAGATGAAGATACAATTTTCAGATGTTTCAAAGTTTAAAGTCAAAAGTTTCAAGTTTTCAGTTTCTTGTTCAAGACTTGTTGACTTTCAAAGCTTCAAAGTGCAAAAGACTTTCCAAGATTCTTCAAAGACTGAAAGAGTAAAGACTGTGAAAGCTTCAAAGTTCTATGTTAAAGTGACAAATGCTGAAGAATCAAGAGCTGAAGATCTGTATCAAATTTTTATTAAATCTTGAATACAAAGGGGGAGATTGTTAAGTCTAAATATTGTATCCAAGATTTAATTAGGAAAGTTAAAGTTAGAAAGTCAACATTGTCAATGTATTAGGAAAGTCAAAGTATGTTTTGTTTTACTTAGTGGTTAAGTCTTATATTAGGTAGTGGTATAAATAGGTTTGTTTAGTAAGCTTGTGGTAAGAATCTGGAAACTACGTAGCTCATATTGTAATATCAGATTTGTGAGATCAATGACTATTACTTTCTCTCTCTAGATTCTCTCTCTAGTTCTTCATATTTTGAGTAATTGCTTGATATAGATTGGGATTTTATTGATTAACAGGGGAAAAGAACCAAATAAAGCTAAGATAGTGGATCAGGAGAAGTAGAGGATAATCTGCAAGGAGGATGAAAGCTTGGCTTGTGGGCATATAAAAATGTGTTATGTAACTGGCTGTATGACTTATACTCTCGGATTACGTGTCCTAGGAAGCTATGGAAAGCCTTGGAGTACAAGTACAAGACATAAAGAAGGAACAAACAAAGATCTTATGTATCATTACATGCGATTCCAATAGGTTTATGACAACCCAATACTTGAACAAGTGCATGAGCTTCAAGTATTGGTAAACAAAATGAAACTACTTTCCATACCCCTTCCCGAAATCTTCCAAGTAGGGGCAATCATTTATAAATTGCACCCATCTTGGAAGGATTTTTCAGAACAAATGATGCATAAATCTCAAGATTATTCTTTGGATTACTTACTCAAACACTTACGAATCGAGGAAGAGACACTAATTCGGGACAAGAGAAGAAAGTCCATATTTAATGCCAACAGTGTTGGTGGAAATGGAAAGGGAAAATCTGGAGGACCAACTAAAAAGTGGAATCTCGGTCCACAGAAGAAAAGTTTCAATAGATCAGGTCAGTCATACAGTCTAGGGCATTTCAAGAGGGTCGGTTAGTGTCACGTCTGTGGACAGAAGGGACACTATGCTTGGGAATGCAATCAAAGAAATTTCGGACCACCAGCAGCAAATTCAGTTGAGGGGATCCAACAACTTTTAGCAAACCTATAGATGGAAGAGATCGACATGATTTCTGAGGCAGCTACCAGAATTATGGCTAGTAGAGGAGATTGGTACTTGGATTCTGGAGCCACAGACCATGTGTGTGACTCCAGATCCAAGTTTGTTGATTATGGTTCTATGAGAGATGTAAAACATGCGGTAGTGAAAAAATAACGATTCCAATCCAGGAGGGGCCGGGCCTAGTGAATCTATGGGTAGTAATTTGTTAGCAGTGTTTGGTGATGTGTCTGATGATTTTGATTTTTCAGTTTCTATTATTGATGTAATTCCCGATTCAGTTAATAAAGTTGATATTGAGTATCTTGCATGTTATATTTCTTTATGGAACAAATGTATAGCTAATACATACATAAAGAACATTGAAAAAAATGCAAAATAAAGGTTTAATCAATATTAATGACAAAGACTTTGGACAATGTGAAACTTGTGTAAAATCCAAATTTACAAAAAAACATTTTCCTTCTGTTAAAAGGGACACATCAATTTTAGAGTTGATTCACTCTGATATTTTTGAATTAAATGAAATAATTGTCGGTCCAACAATACTACTATTATCAAGTTTTATAGAAACAACAACACAATAACGATTACCAACCTGTATTGAATATATCAAACGATTACAAGGTTGATCGATTAAGTTCTTGATGTGTTCTCTATGTTTTTCTCTCTTTTTCACCTTGTAGTGTGTGTTTGTGTGTGTCTGTTCTATATCTGATTGTGTGAGAGTAGAGAGATACACTTGACAAAACTAGTGTGTTCAACACACTACCTAAACATAATATCTAGATTAAAATCTAGATATTATACTAGATAATATCTAACAAACTAGAAAGTTACTTAAAAACAAACTAAGTTAACTTTATCTAACTATTACAATATTATAACTTAGATATTAAATCTAAGTAAACTAAAACAATTACATTGACATTTATTACAAATAGACATAGACTTTTATATCGAGAGTCGACGTTCCGGCTTTAGCTTCAGATTGTGATCTTCAGTTTGGATGATCTTGAATCCAATGAGACTGTGTCTTAACAATCTCCCCCTTTGGATCAAGATCATTACGAAAGTCATTTATCAATTTGATCTTCTCTTTCAGCTCAGAAGATGCAATCTCTTTCTCTAGCTCTGAAATCAGCATGTCTTTTTCTAATAATCTTCTCCTTTTGAAGGGTGGACGTGATTCTTGAAACATGTGATCTTTGCCATTTCTTGTGTAGTCATTCTCCCCCTTTTTGATGTTAAGTGTAACGACTTCATCAAAATTATTTGTAAGAAATGTCTATCTTGCGGTTAGAGCCCCTGATTCTTCAATGTCAAAATAGGTTTTTGGATAATGCAGTTCAAAACCCGAACATTAAAGTCAAAATAGGCTTTTGAACAAATCAGTTCAAGACCCGCACTTCGATAATCAAAGTGAAAATTCCAAAGTTGTCGTATAAATATCTAAATTTGCAATTTCTCTTATGCAGACTAGTCATACATGGTTCTTGGACAGCGGATGTTCCAAGCACATGACAGGGCAAAAAGAGATACTATCCAATTTCAAAGACAAATTTTGTGGAACAGTAAGATTTGGCAACGACCAGTTTTCTCCAATCATGGGATACGGTGATGTACAACAGAACTATGTCACTATCAAGAAGGTGAGCTATGTTAAAGGCTTACGACACAACTTGTTCAGTATAGGCCAGTTCTATGACAAAGAGTTAGAGGTCAACTTCAAAGCCAAGAGATGTTCAGTTCGCAATGAAGAAGGTGAAGAACTCTTGGTCGGTACTCGAGAATCAGACCTCTACACAATCAATCTGTCAAATGTCCAGGCTGACAAGCAAGTGTGTCTACTATCGAAAGCTTCGATGCAACAAAGTTCGTTATGTTATCGACATCTTTCTCACCTCAACTTTCGGTACATCAACAATCTGGTCAGTGGAAAGCTCGTCAAAGGACTTCCAGAGCTGAAATACGAAAGAGAACATCTATGTGCAGCCTGTGAAAAGGGCAAGATAAAGAGGGAACCTCATAAACCGAAGCTTGAACCAAGTACCAATGCTCCGTTAGAGTTATTGCATATGGACTTATGCGGTCCGATGCGAACTCAAAGTCTAGGCGGAAAGAAGTACATACTCGTGATCGTAGACGATTACTCGTGATACACATGGGTCAAGTTTCTACGTTCAAAGGATGAGACACCTGATGTTCTCATTACATTCCTAAAGATGACCCAAGTGAATCTGCAGAAACCGTTCAAGTTTCTACGAACAGATAACGGCACAGAGTTCAAGAACCAAAAAGTTGAAGAATATCTCGAATCTGTCGGGATTTCACATAAATTTTACTTTCTAACACGAGAGACGGGACATAAATTTTACCTATAACAGGCTTCGCCTCCATCTCTTTTTCAGAATAACTTTGAAAGTAGTCAGTTGAAAGAGATTTCTTCTCATCATTTGGAAAGTCATAACTATTATTCAACTTCGCAAAATAAAATGGAGCGTGAACATTAGTTGACTTCATCTGTTTTTCAAATTCATTGGCTTCATCCTCTTCTGATAGTTTAGTATTAAAAACTTTAAATGAGGCGATTCGGTGAGAAACAAGCATAGAGGTATAGTCATAAAGTGCGGGCACTTCTCTTATACCCTTTTTAAGACATTGAGGTTTCACATAACCGATTCCCCAATTTTCTTTATTCTTTTTCGGTTTGTTAAGATGAATGGTTTGCTCACTTTGACCTAATGAGTATAGCTTCTTTTCCAAATCATCTAATTTAGCAATTAAAATCTTGTTTTCTTTAATACATAAAGAATGCATATCAGTAAGCTTATAAAAATCAATCTCACTTTTTGTCAATTTAGACTTGAGCTCACTATTCTCTTTTAGAATTATAGTCTGTTCTTTTGCGTTGGTGTCAGCGTTTGTATGTAAAACCTCAATTAATACTTTCTTCTCAGCAAGTTCATCGCTAAGTTTTTGTATCAATTGGTTTTTATTAATAATAACACCATTTTCTCGCTTAAGATTAGATTCTAACTCTTCTTGTTTTAAAACCATAACATGCATTTTATTCATTAAATCTTTATACGATAAATCACATACCTCCTCTTCTTCATTTTCTGAATCATCTTCAGTATCTGATTCGATTTTGCCCATCAAGCACATATTGACGGCTTCATCCTTTTCTTCTTCATCTTCTTCTTCATCTGAGTGATCAAGCCAGTATTCATCTTCAGCCATCAGCGCCTTGCCTGCCTCCTGTTGCTTTGCAAGAAGCATCTTGTTCTTGTAGAAGTCGGAGTTTCTAACCTTTGATATTCGGCAATTCTTGGCAAAGTGACCGGTTTTGCCACAGTTGTAGCACATGGGTGGTCCTGGCTGACTTTATCCTTCAGCTTTGTACTTCCTTTCTTCTGGATTCTTTTTTTTCCAAACTGTTTCCTTTTGTCTGATATCTTCTCTCATCAGATTTCTTCTCCTCTTGTCTCTTCCCTTCAAATCTCTTCCCTTCAAATCTTTTCCCCTCACACCTATTTCCTTCATATCTGCTTCCTTCAATTCTTTCCTTGTGAGCATAGTTGTTGGGTCCAGAAGAGTACCTCTGACTGTTTGACGTTGGATTCCTGTAGAACTTTTTCTGAAATGCATTTGTTAGAAACTGCATTGCTTGCTGAATTTGTTCATTTTCATCCGAGTCAGAGACAACATCAGCTTCAGCTTCTTCTAATTCATACACAATCGTCTTGTTCTTCTTCTTCTTCACAACAAGAGCGACTGTGTCTTCAACTGTCTTTCCTTTTCTCTTTTCTGCTAGAATTTCATCCACCTCATCTTCATTTTATCGGAGGGTTTCATACACCTCGTGAAGTGGAATCTCATTCAAATCTTTTATCTGCCGCATCTGTCTGGCAAAACTTTTCCATTCTGGTTGTAGAATACTCATGAATTTGATATTCAGTTCGATTTGAGATTTGTTGACCTTGTTCTTGCTTAATTCGTTTAGCAATGTCACGAATCTATCATATGTTCCTTCTAGATTTTCTCCAGTTCTACCTTTAAATTCTTCAAAACTGTGCAGGCAGTTAGAGATTTTCAGTTGGTTCCCAATCTTTGAACCCAACATCATTTTCTCTAGTTGATCCCACATTTGTTTGGCTGAGGCTTTGTAGCTATCAATCTTTACATAGATTTCATTTGTAATCCCTTGTAGAATGTATGACTTGGCTAACCTGTCGCCTTTTGCTCTTAGCTTAGCATCACCTGTTAGATCTGTATAAGAAAGTGCAACTCTTACTTCTTGAGTTCCTGCTGCTGGCTCCCTATACTGTGTTTCCATTAGGCCTTCTTCTAGGGACTGTATAATGAAATTACCCAAATCCTGTCTTTCAATGAAGTTTAGAAACCTATCCTTCCACTGTTCGTATTCCCCTCGAAAGAGAACTGGTGGCTTGGTGTCGGTTCCTATTGCGAGAGCTTCTTTGGATGTCATCCGGTATTGAAAAATTCTCAGAAAAATATTCTAAGTCTGGAAATTGGAGCTTTGCGTTTGAGAAGGTTTGCGTTTCAAGTGAGAAACGCACAATGAGGTGTGCGGGTCTAGTGGGAAGCGCACAATTGAGGTGTGCGGGTCTAGTTGGACGCGCACAATGGAGTTGTGCGTTTCAAGAGGGAACCGCACAATTGAGATATGCGATTCAAATGGGACACGCAAGGTTGACTTGTTCTTTTTAAGAGATGAACTCGATGTCTTGAGGTATGCGTGTCTGAGGTATGCGTGTGCTTTGGAACCCGAGAAGTAAGGAATGCGTTTCCTTTGGGACGCGCACAATAGAATATGCGTTTCCTTTGAGACGTGTACAGTAAGGTATGCGGGTTATTCTTCCTCTGTTGTGCGGGTGTTCGTCCTGAACTTCTGTAAATCGTCTAAAATTTGATCCTGAAACGATTTAGCAATACCAAACCCTACCAATATGTCTAGAAACACTTCTAGAACTTAATGTGATCACTCGATCTCACTAAAACACACTTTTTCGAAAATAATTTGATGGCACAGTGAACTTACCCACTTCGACTTTTTCACATAAAATCCACAAATTGGAAATCGATTTAAGCTTAAAAGTGAAATCAAATATCAACAACTCGATCTAGCATGTAGTACGATCACAACCTGATCGATTCTAACACCTAAAACACTCAAATTCACAAAATCAATTTTTTTCTTGAAGAACACAAAGTCGTTTTTCTGAAAACTTGTTTTGATCTTAATCAGGCTCTGATACCAATTGTCGGTCCAACAATACTTATCAAGTTTATAGAAACAACAACACAATATGATTACCAACCTTTATTGATTATAACAAACGAGTTACAAGGTTGATCGATTAAGCATGAAATGTGTTCTCTATGTTTTTCTCTCTTTTTCACCTTGTAGTGTGTGTTTCTGTGTGTCTGTTCTATATCTGATTGTGTGAGAGTAGAGAGATACACTTGACAAAACTAGTGTGTTCAACATACTACCTAAACATAATATCTAGATTAAAATCTAGATATTATACTAGATAATATCTAACAAACTAGAAAGTTACTTAGAAACAAACTAAGTTAACTTTATCTAACTATTACAATATTATAACTTAGATATTAAATCTAAGTAAACTAAAACAATTACATTGACATTTATTACAAATAGGCATAGACTTTTATATCGAGAGTCAACGTTCCGGCTTTAGCTTTAGATTGCGATCTTCAGTTTGGATGATCTTGAATCCAATGAGACTGTGTCTTAACAATAATTACCCATGGAGGTAAACGGTATTTCATTATTTTCTGTGATTACTTCAGCCGTTTTTTACATGTTTTATTATTACATTCAAAAGAAGAATCTTTTGAAGCTTTTACACTTTACAAAGATGAAGTAGAAAACCAACTTGAAAAACAAATGAAAATATTTCGATCAGACAAAGGAGGTGAATACTTAAATATAGAATTCGATACATTCTGCAAAGAGAATGGTATGAAACATGAATGCACCTTACCATTTACTCCTCAACAGAATGGTTTGGCGGAACGAAAGAACGGATCCTTCTTGAAATGGTCAAATGTATGTTGAACCAATCGGGTCTACTAAACAATCTGTGGGGAGAAACCATACTGAATACTTGTCACATTCATAAACGGATCACTAGTCGTGTGTAACACCCCAAAATCTGGGAATTTTTATCGTAGTTCGAGGTTGACCGAAGTAGCCAAGTGGATGACGAAGAGCGCGACAGTGTTCCATGCGGCTTTCCGTGCGAGTGGAACCGCACGGTCATCCGCGCGGACCTCTATCCCGTCCCAACTCCAGAACCAGGCGGGGGTCAAACCGCGCCGCCAACCGCGCGGAGCCTTTGTGCGCTGGTAAAAGAGGAAATCGGCCTCCAAACTTCATTTCTCACAAAAACCCTAAATCTCTTCCCCTTTTTCTCTCCCAAATCGACCCCCAACCTCTAAAACGAACCCTAAGCCATTTTGAGGGTTTTTCCTCCTTAAATCACATGATTCTTCATCCTCTACCAAGTTGGGATCAAGAGCCACAAAACCTTCATCTTCATCTTCCTCACCAAGTTCTTGGGGGTTTCATCTAGCCATTTTCATCATTTGAAGATTGGAAGCTTATCGTTCATTTTGGTGACCTATAAGCTTATCGTTCATTCTGGCAATTAGGGATCGATCATGGGTAATTCTGTATGGGAGTTGTGTAACCGTGGGGTTGAAGTGATCTGCTATCTATAGATGTTGTGTTTGTGTCAGCTTGAGGAATGGATCAGATGTCGTGTGGATCGAATCAAGCTAGTGCTAGGAATTTCGCCAAGGAAGGGACGATAAACCTTTATGGTATTGGTTATTGGAGGAAGTAGTGAGACCGTCAAAGTAGACCTTAAGTAGAAATCGTTTTTTAGGAGACCGTGATGTGTCAGAATTAGAAGTATTTAAAGGTAATGTTCGCCTTGCCGTGACCTTGATGGAAGTGGTTAGACAGGATCGTAAGCTACTCTTGAGGTGGTAAGTGCGATTTAAGGTTGGGAGGCAATCGAAGCCGTAATAATGGGAAGGTGAATTGTTAAGGGCTCGATGTTCATTCCGTCGTCGGGAAAGTATGTCGAATGTTGAGAGCGGGTGTACGACGGCTTGTTATGAGGAATTAAATAAAAACCTTAAATCGGGATGCAATCGGTTTAATATAGGAGGCAAGGTTTCGTGAAGGTATTTCCTTCGTGGATAGGGAACCCGTTTGATTTCGCTAAATGCAATTTTGGGCGTTTGTGTGGTGCCAGATTTTGAGGACGAAATCTCTTTTAAGGTTGGGAGGATTGTAACACTCCGAATTCTGGGAGTTTTTGTCGTAGTTCGAGGTTGACCGAAGTAGCCAAGTGGATGACGGAGAACGCGACAGTGTTCCATGCGGCTTTCCGTGCGAGTGGAACCGCACGGTCATCCGCGCGGACCTCTATCCCGTCCCAACTCCAGAACCAGGCGGGGATCAAACCGCGCCGCCAACCGCGCGGAGCCTTTGTGCGCTGGTAAAAGAGGAAATCGGCCTCCAAACTTCATTTCTCACAAAAACCCTAAATCTCTTCACCTTTTTCTCTCCCAAATCGACCCCCGACCTCTAAAACGAACCCTAACCCATTTTGAGGGTTTTTCCTCCTTAAATCACATGATTCTTCATCCTCTAGCAAATTGGGATCAAGAACCACAAAACCTTCATCTTCATCTTCCTCACCAAGTTCTTGGGGGTTTCATCTAGCCATTTTCATCATTTAAAGATTGGAAGCTTATGGTTCGTTTTGGTGACCTATAAGTGTTTTGGTTTGGTGGATTCAAGCTTGGTTGAGGTAATCGTCTCCTTCTTCAAGTATGGAAAATTAGTGTTTTTGGTATAAGATGAAATGTTCATGTAAATATTTGGGGAACAATTCTAAAGGTTTGAATATGATTATTTATGGTTGGAAATGTGTGGATCTAGGTTTTAGAAGTTTTGGCTTGGAAGATGCAAGTTTCTTCAAAGAAGCTCTATGTGGGGTAAACTCTAGATTTAGCTTAAATCTAGCAAAGTGAGTTCAATTTGATTTGTGAAAACGTTGTACATGCCAAAATATCTATTTTAAAGCATTTATGTGTTTTACATGAAATTATCAACTGATGAGTTATTTGGTAACTTTTGATTATTTGAAGTGTTTAGCTTATTAAACTTTGTAAACACCACATTTGGGATTTTTGGGCATTTCGATAAATGTGTTATAAATGAATGGGTTTTGATGATTTATTGCAAAAATATGTATTTGATCAAAAGGGCACTTTTAAATGTTTGTCGGGTTTTATACATCATTCATGAAATGGGATGTTTTGAAAGGTACGAAAGCGTAAGTCCTTTGGTGTTGGGTCATTCCCGACTTTGGAGAACATTTTAGAAATGGAAAACCTTTTTGGTTTGGGCCGAAGGCTAATTGTGTTTTAAGAAAACAAAGTTTTGGGGAAAGTTGTAAATTGGTTTAAGTAACTATATTGGCTCTCGTGTTTTAGCCAAACGTCTATTAAGCCTCTTGCGGCTTGATTTGTACTCGGTTGAGTCTTTGGAACATTTGTTCAGTTTTGGTAGCTCGTTAAGGAGCATTAGACGTACGGTGTACTTAGTTGCATCTTAATTGAGAGTTACATGTTTGGAATGCGTTAGTTCATTCGTTTGAGTCATGTAACGTTTTAGACTGTAATGCATTAGATCCATAGGCATATGAGTCGGTCAGTTGGTTTAGTGGGGACTTTATCCCCGTTTTGGTACTGGATATTGTTTATGGCTAGCGGGAGCTAGAGGTATAGATCGTGGGTGGTTGAACTTGATAACCACGTAACCTTTATTGAAGGGCTCGAGGTATAGATCGCGGGTGGTTGAACTCGATGCCCGTTTGTAATCCAGTCTGGTTACTCATCGTGGAATTTAGTGTCTGCGTTTGAAGTCTAGTGAGTGGTCCCCAAGTCATGTTTTTATGTAAGCTTGCGGTGGTGCTCTGCAGAACCGTATACGGAGCTAAGTCTTGCGGTGGTGCCCATTGTGAGCCGGATACGGGGACTTGTGGCTTTTGTGGTGACACTCATTTAGAGGTCGAGTAGACACTAGGGTCATTTGGGTATCTTGCGGTGGTGGCCCGGTTGGGATCCGTATACGTGGATCCATGGCTCTATGTGAAACTCGAGAACATTGATAAGTGGCTTAACTTTGTGTGCCCGCCACTCTCGATGGAATTCGGGTATCCCCCGTCACCGAAAGGTGTTGTTTTTGGGTATTGAGTTTTATTATCCAAATTTTCGATGGCATTTTGTATAAATGGATTTGCACCCATGGTTTATGGGATTGAGTATTATGCCCCACCCGTATTTTGGGTGTTTCGGGATATAAATTTTATCCACATTTCATAAATTGGGAGTCTGCTTTCTATTCTCCTTTTGAGCGAGTTTTGTGTTGAAATTAATTTACGAATAACGTTGTTATTTTGGGGTCCTAGTCCTGAAAACAATTTGGTTTGGAAAACGTTTATTTTGGTGTCTCATTCGTCTAAAATGCATATTATTGGAAAACGAGTCGTTTTCGTATTTGAAGCATATCATTTTGAAAGACTATGATTTCAATTGTATTCTTCCTTTTAGAGATATATGTATTAATGTTGTAAACTCTTGAACTCACTAGACGTTAGCCTAACCTTTTTATTTGTCGGCATGTGCAACAGGCTTCGTTGGGAATAGTTCTAGTGGCACTGTGAAGAGAGAAGTTCTAGTTGAGTGCCGAGAGGTGAGTATCTTGGTGAAGTCTTCCGCTTTGGTTTTGTGAAGAGCATCTTGTATTGGGGTTATGTAGCACCCGACTTCGGTTTAGTCTTTGTTCATTACCGGAGTTAAATCTATAAGGAGGTTAATTGTCGAATTTTATATTTGAGGCATATTGAGTTTGTTTTGTGAGAAGAGATGTTGCTTTTTATTTGGTGTTATATCGAAAATTTTATTAGTTGCTCTTACCAAATTTTCAGGGCGTTACATCGTGTGATCCCGACCAGCCCATATGAGCTATGGAAAGGAAGGAAATCGAACCTGAGCTATTTTTGAGTCTGGGGTTGTGTTGCCTACTATCAAACTCCTGATCTGAAAAGACCTAAATTGGGAGCCCGTGCTATTAAAAACATAGTTGTGGGATATGCTAGAAATAACAAGGCTTATAGATTACTGGACAAAGAATTAAAAGTAATAGTAGATCCAGATATGTGAAATTCTTTGAAGACAAGTTTTCAGAAGATGCTGAAAACTCGGAAAGAACATTGGCCTCAAATCTTCCTGGCACATCTCGTGATAGTTCGAAAACCTCAAATAAGGTTGACGAACCACACAGAAGTACTAGAGCAAGAAAAGAGAAAAGTTTAGGAGATGATTTCTTCTCATACTTGGTAGAAGGGACACAAAACATAGTGACGAGATAGGTCATTTTCTCAATTAACATCGAAGATTATCCTAAGTCTTATAAAGAGGCCATGTCTTCAAGGGATGCTCCACGGTGGAAAGTAGCAATAAATGATAAAATGGACTCTATTATGGGAAATGGAACTTGGGAACTAGCTGATTTATCCAAGGGAGCAAAACCCATATATTCTAAGTGGGTATTCAAAAGAAAGTTGCACCTAGATGGTTCAGTTTCAACATTTAATGCTAGACTAGTAGCCAAAGGATATAGACATAAAGAGGGTGTCGATTACTACGACACCTATACTTCGGTTGCTAGAATTAGTTATATTCGAACTCTTATAGCAATTTCAGCCTTAAAAGGACTATACATTCATCAAATGGATGTGAAAACAACCTTTTTGAATGGTTATTTAAATGAAGATGTTTATATGGAGCAACTTGAAGGGTTTGTGGTACCCGGACAAGAGAACAAAGTATGTAGGCTTTAAGTCTCGGTACGGATTAAAACAAGCCCCCAAATAGTGGCATGAAAGATTTGATACAACTTTCACTTCTTTCGGGTTCCGACATAATGGGCCGAGCGGGGCAGTTACTTAAAACACATGAAAGAATCCTTTGTGGTAATCTGTCTTTATATTGATGATATGTTGATCATCGGAACCAATCTAGAAGACATCCTTGAAATGAAAAAATGCTTATCCTTGAACTTTAAGAAGAAAGATCTTGGAGAAGTAGATACCACTCTTAGGATAAAGATAAAAATGTCTAGAATCTCAAATCTCTCTAAGTCAATCCCACTACATAGAGAAGATACTGACTAGTTTCAACATTTGAACATAAAGGAGTTCAATACTCTGTTTGATTCAAGTGTGAAGCTTGATAAAAAACTCTGGTAGAGTAGTGGCCCAACTAGAATATGCTAGTGAAATAGGATGCATGATGTATGAAATACATTGCACTAGACCGGATATTGCTTTTGTTGTGAGCAGACTGAGTCAATATACAAGCAATCCGGGTCCAGATCACTGGAGACAATCAATAGAGTACTAGGTTACTTGAAAAGAACCAGTGATCTAGAGTTGATATACATGACGCATCTAGGAATCTTGGAGGGATATTCTGATGCTCGTTGGATAGATCACTCAAGTGATTCTAAATCCACAAGTGGGTGGATTTATACTCTTGCTAGTGGGGTGATCTCTTGGGAGAGGAAGAAACAAACTTGTATCGCTCATTCAACTATGGAAGCCAAATTAATTGCCCTGCTTGATGCAGGTAAATAAGCTAAATGGATTAGAGATCTTTTGGCAGGTGTCCATTTATGGCCTCGCCCAACTCCTTCGATTCCTATGTGTTGTGACAATGAGCCCACACTATCAAAAGTCTACAATGCTATGTGTAAGGGAAGTCGCGCCATGTAGGTCCCCGACACAATTATGTGAGACCATTAATTAATGATGTTCTGTTAGTATTGTGTTTGTCAAGTCATGTGGGAACTTGCAGATCCTTTGACCAAGCCTTTGACGAGAGACTTAGTAGGATCAACTAGCAGAGACATGGGTTTGAAACCACGCAGAATCGGTTAGTGAGGGAAACCCAACTTAGATCTTAGGGTTGCTCGATTGGTTTTTTTCATTAAGACCTGTATGGATAAAGTTGTCTGTATTGATAAGTTGTCTATATGATAATAGATAAATTGTTGTTCGGTTGTTGTGCTGAATAAATAGTCTGAATGTCAAAAATGACCATTATACCCCTAGTCTATATTTTTGTCTGATAAAAAATAATTGTTTGATAAAAATACTGACTAAATGACTTTGAATGATAAAAAGTTTCAATTTAAGAATTTATTAAACCCAATTCCAAACTATTTCATCTCCAAATATATCGAACCCGAATCTGAGTCATTTCATTCCCAAAAATATCAAACCCTAATTTTTTTCTAAAACCAAACATCTAAACCGCAGGTTCTTGTCCCTTTCGAATGGAGGCCATGACATCTAAATTTTCACAACGAAGGCACATTTGTCTATAAATATTAAATTAAATTTGTAGTGGAAATTGCAATGATGATGGGAAAAAAGATGAGAATATATGGGGCTACAATGTATATTGATGACTACTGATGGTACAATCTCCACCATCCATCTTCACTTTAGGAGTGCTTGTAGTATAAAAAATGAATAGAAAGGAATAGAACCAGACGAAGGGGAGGAAGGGGATGACTTGGTGGCGAGAAGGGCGGTGTGGAGATGACCAACAATGACTGGAAGAATTGAGGTTTGAGGGAAGGGATCACAGGTTTGAAGTTTGAACGAAGTGTGGGTTTTTCCTGGTGAGGCCGGTACTTTAATATCACAAGGGTATTTTTGGAATAATCATGGCTGAATGCATATGACACATCTATTTTGGCTAATTGAATAAGCACTCGGCTGAGGCATTAAGCCATAACCGAACATGTTTGTATGGCTTACCGAATAAGCCATACAACCTATACAACTTATTAAGACGCAACCGAACAACCCCTTAATGCTCCTATATCTACCAAGTTTAAAGGGTAATAACAAGTCACTTAACTGATAGAAGGTACTATCAATGTACTATCAGTTGATAGACCCATGTAAGGTATGTGATAGTACGTCGTTGCCGAGAACGAGGATGGGTTTAATCTCTTAACAAAGTTTAGAGGCATCTTAGCAATGAAGATGTTATAGAACTTTGTCAATATGATTAAGATGTGGTGGTGCCTCAAATGAAGAATTGTGGTTTCTCTTCTAAAAAGTCATGAAACAGGATTCAGTGCATGACCATATTCGTGCTCAATGAGAAAGAAAAGATGTAAGATGGTGTGTGTAAGTAAGCCGAAGCGGTCTCACGATTCATGGTTTAAATCCTAAGGATACCATTGAATTGATCTCTTTTTGTATTATTACATCAAACATGGTTTAATCTCAGTGACACCACTGTGACACCATTAGCTATGAATGTCATAAAACTTTCCAACCAGGTGGGAGATTGTTGGAAAACTTTGTGGAGGTTGGAGATTTTTCTCCATCCCACATAGATGAAAATGAAAACTTAAGAGAACTATATAAGTCCTTACCCACAATTGGTCCTTAAACTAGTTGATAGGCTCATGGTGGGGGTTGTGAGTAGAGTCCAATGCACGTGCCCGGGTGTGGCCGTGGCCGAGGTTGCGGGCTCGAGATTCGCGGAGTGGCGCGAGGAGGAGTACTTTGCACTTCACACGCTCGCATCGGATCTAAGGAGCCTTGCCCTGAGCTCCCCAACTTTCTTTTTACATAAATTATAGAGAGATGAAAGGTGGATTTAATTTCAATAATTATCAGAAGATAAATTTATTTCCAGTTTAAATTTGAATTTTAAAAGTTTTTAAATAAAAACGTGTTTTTTATTAATCAAAATAAGTTGGAGACTTAGGTTCCAACTTCCAGATCGTGGCCCTAAACTTGGGGATGAAGCCTCGATTTTTGGGGGATTATCCATTATAAATACTAGGTTAAACCCTTCTCATAAACACACCTGAAAACAGAGATCTTCTGCTTCCTTTCTCTCTACTATTCTACTCTATGTTTTTCATCTATGAATTTCTGCATCAACTTTGCCTACTTTCGTTATCATCGCCGTTGATAAACAAAACCAATTCTGGATCAAATCCTAGGGCTTTGCCACTTGTGACTCACAACGTTTTTTGAGTGGTCATATAAAATCTTTAAGGATATGTTCATTTCCGTGCAGATCATCTAATTCTTGATCCTCAAACAGGTTTATTTTGATTTTAGTGTAACGTATTTTATTTTCTGTTCACAAAGTGAACAACTCTGCTTCTACTCCTTTCTTTATTGATTTTATCGTGTAAGATAGAATCAACCATGTCGTTGGAATCTGATTGCAAGAGGCTTAGGGGTTGTTTGGCAGTTGGTGAATGGTTTGGTGCAGAATGATTATGTGGTCAGAATAATTAAGAGGCTCTTATGATATAGTATGAATGAAATCTGGTTGTTTGGTAGTTGTTTAGAATGAAATTAGGGTGCTGAATTGTTAAGAGAGACCCAAGATACAAAATCATTCAGAGACTTTTAGAACCATTAAAAGACATACCTTTTTTTTTGCGAAACTAGGTTTACCTCTTAGCAATTCAGATGTTGCCTCTTAATGGAACTATTAAGAGGTAAACAAATAATCCTTAAGGCTTTTGGATTGATAAAGTTTACGAATTTATACTAAAAGTTATCATCTTTATAAATAAAGTTTACGTCTTTACTTAATTTGTGAATAAAGACTAAAACTTTATTAATCTGAAATGTTTCATCATTTCTAATATTCAATTATTTTTTTCAACATGGTTTTGGTTGATTTTCTGGTTATTTTTGGGGTTTGAGATGCAAGTTTCGATTGAAGAAACCAGTTTAGTTTTTTAGGATTTTAGTTTCTTTGGTGTGATTCTAAATAGGCATGCATGTGTCGGCATGATAACGAGGCCAGTGTCAAGCATATATACATTGAAGAAGCAAGAGCGTTTTCAGACGTACGGCAGATCGAAGCAAGTAAAATCATGTTCGTGGTTAGCATAAACATGTGGTATTAAATTTTATCACATCTCACTCGTCAAAGTTCACATCGAGGAAATTCAATGGTCCATGAAAAACAATGGAAAAAAGCTACATATTTTATGTTTGGATATTGGCACTAACCATGCCAACAATAGAAGAAAGTGGCATGGTCATGCAAGTAAGGTAGAAGGCCTAACTAGCTAGCATGAACCATGCCGAATTCAAGGCAAAAATTGCACGATTGTGCTTGGACTCAAGAAACCCTGGAAAATGCATTTTTTTTTAAAGGTGTAACTTGGGGAGTTCACCCATTAATCTATGTTTGTAAATCATCCATTTTTATGAAGATAAAAATCTATTATCCTAAAATACCATGTATCATTTTTATTCCATCAATAAAATTAAGACACATCATACGTTTATATATTTTATAATTATTTAATTTAAGTTCATATATTCTTTCTGATGATGTGTATTGATATATAATTGGTGGATAAGAATGACATATGAAAATTTGGGACATGGGATTTGAGAATTCTTAAGTCATAATATTTCCATTTCGGGTTTTAGTTTAATTGTATTTGATTTATGCTTTATTTATTTTCATTGTTAATTAATTTGTTGTCGCTACAACAATATTAAGTTTATAGGTTGAACGTTTAAAATGTCTAAGCTAAGTGCGTGTCACAATAAAGTGTTTTATGTGGCTTAAGTTTATTGAATCAAACAATAAATTAAGTGTCATGTCTAAAAGTGTTACAATAGGTTTATAAGACGTTTTTTAGTGTTTTATTAAGTTTTTTAGGACATTTTTAAAAGAAGGTGTCGATTTTATTATATGACGGTGTTAAAAAATGTTCTTTAATTAAACCCATCTTTTTATAAGAAACTTGTGTTTATAAAACACTATTTCAAATATTGTCCTATAAATTAGTTGCTACGATATTTTATTTAAAATTGTCTAAAAAACTTGTTACGATGTCCAAAAGCATACTATAAACTTATTATAACACTTTTTTTTGGAAAGTGTGTCCTAGACTATGCCTATACTAATCTCTTGGCAAATTATTACTGTAAGACATCAATTCTGATTAAACCTCAGTGGTCACATAAATGAGATATTACACCACATCCTCCAAGGGTCAGTATGCCACAACTCTTGTGGTTTTATTATAACACTTTCAGAGAGGACTTTTTATTGTTTGGTTCTATTAATTTAAGTCATATAAAACTCTTTATTAGGACACTCAAATATTTTTGACGTCCTATAAACTCAATTTTATTGTGACGTGTTGTCTTTTAGCTCTTTTTGTTTGTTTGTTTGACTTCGTTAGGTTTTCATTTTGTCTACTTACGTTTGGTATTTTGTTTGGTATTAGGTTGAACCCCTGGACTTTGTAGAATAGATGAGTTTATGGAATTGTTTCTTTTTAGAAATTAAGAGGACCGTGCTTCTAGTAGATTTATTGATACAAAGAAAAATACATCTAACTAGACAGCTAAGTTTGCTTTTGTTTAAGCAATTTCACCATATTAAAAAAAGCTTCAATATTTGCCATTTGGTCTTAGTTACTTAGAAAACTAACAACCTCATAATTAAGTAATTAGATTTTTTACTATTATAATTAATTATTAGTGGGTGTTTGGTTCATGGATTTGGAAGGATTTTGGAATTGATAATTCATTTGACCAAATTTCAAATCATATGTTTGGTTCACATAATGAGAATGATGGAATCCTTTGAATTCAATTGAATTCCACAAATAAAACAATTCATCATTCCTTAGCTTAAATGAAAGAATCGAATTACATCTGATTCCTACCAACTAAATGCGTGATCAAATTCCATCAAATTTCATTCAAATTTCATCAATGGATTTCAATTCTATCAAATTCCATTTTACGAACCAAACGCATTCTTAGGGTTTTACTCAGAATATTTAGGGTTTTATTCAGAATATTTTAATAAAAAATATGAGTTCACATGTTACAATCAATCAAATGGTTGAGTGAGTGGAAAGAAAGGATGAGGTACATATGTGGGGATTGCAACTGAGGACAAAGTCCATCAGCATATGTCTCGACTGTCCCCTCAACATGGAGCAGGCACACGATGTGATCTCGTAATACACTTAAGGGTGCATTTGGTAGTATGGAATGATAGAGAATGAAAATTGAAAATACAGAAAAAGGGAGTGAATTTTATTGTTTCGTATGAATATGAAATCGATGTAATAGTATATAGAATCAAGTTTTCTTGTGTTATACAGTGGAAATGAACATGAATATTAATTACGGAATAATCCATACAATAATTTAATAGTTCAATAATGTCTTTATTAGTTATTTATTTATTTAATATTGTAATGAAAATTCATACATGGGAATTTATTATGATTATTTATTGTGTACTTATGTAAAACAACAAGAGAATTTTATTGTAAATTGAAAATAAAAAGTTAATGTTAATTTTATAGAGTGTATTGTTGTATTAGTAAGTCCCAATATTTATTGTATATTTGAACGTGTTTATTGGTTTTATGATTACATGTAGAGCTTTAAGAAGTTATGCATGTATAAAAATAAATTATAATATTATCTATTGATAGAGATCCTTACAATTAATACATACACTCATTAAATATCTATACTATATTATAAAGATTATATAAAAAACTTTTAATTATAACTCACTAAGCTTTATGTACTATCATTTAAATCTATCTACTTAAAATCTCTTAAAAATAACTACTAAAGCCTAATGTACTACCTATAAAGTTTTTAACCCTAATTAATATATTTCATCCTTATCCCCCAAAATCCTTATCTCTAATCCCCAAACCCTAAAATTATGAAATTTGAATTCTGATACACATAATCAAAACAGGATAAACATCTCAATTTAAATATAAAAAATTTAAAATATATAAGATAATTAATGAATTTTAACAAACTACTTATTTTTTTTTATATAAAAAACATTATATTGTTAAGCCTAAATTAACCAAATTTATATATAAAAAATCATTATCACTCAATAAAAACCATCCAAAATCGTACTGTAAATCAATAAAAAACAAAAAACAAAAATAAACATTAAAATCGTGATGTATTAAGCATTATGTACTATTATTTAATTCTAATCTACTTAAAATCTCTTAAAAAACAATTAATGAAGCAATATGTACTACTTTTAAATGCTTTTAACCCTAATTAATAAATTTCATCCTTATCCCCCAAAATCCTTATCTCTAATCCCTAAATCCTAAAATTATGAAATTTGAATTATGATAAACATAATCAAAACAGGATAAACATCTCAATTTAAAATATATAAGATAATTAATGAATTTTAACAAACTACATAATTTTTTTTATATAAAAAACATTATATTGTTAAGGGCTAAATTAAACAAATTTATATGTAAAAAAACCATTATCACTCAATAAAAATCATCCAAAATCGTACTGTAAATCAATAAAAAACAAAAAATAAAAATAAACATTAAAATCGTGATGTATCTCGCTGCATTGCGCGAGTACGCTTCTAGTTCTCTTATAATGACTTGATTGTAATATCTTGTAAGTTACGATTTATAATTGTAGGTTACGATTCTCTTAAGATGTATATATATATCCACCTACAAGTAATAATACAAATCAAGTTTTCCACTCAATCATATTCTTTCTTCTATATGGTATCAAGAGCTTAAGATCCATATTTTTTTTCCTTCTTACTACCCACCCCAAATATGTTCCCCGCTTATGCCCCAAACCATCCCGTTCAGTCCTTTAAGGGGCGTTGCCAATGGTGTCGCATAATTGGACACTATGTCTTGCAATGCCCTATCTTCCGCACTCAATTCCCAAATGCAACTCTACCATCACCTTCCTTTTATCCTCCAATCTCGTCTTCTTCTTTTCCACATGCTTATGTCGCTGCTACCTCATAAACTTCATCCAATGGTTGGCTTCTTGATAGTGGTGCAACACACAATGTCACTCATGATCTTGCCAACCTTACACTTCACTCCCCTTACAATGGTAGGGAGGAACTTATAATTGGCGATGGTTCGGGCCTAGCCATCTCAAACACCGGTTCAACATTTCTTCTTACACCTACTTCTAAACTTCATCTTAATCATATATTACATGTGCCTTCTGTTTCTCGTAATATTATTTCAATATCTAAATTTTGCCAAGATAATAATGCTTGAATTATATTATCACCTTCTTCTTATCTTGTGAAGGATCTTCGCACGGGGGCACCCCTTATATGATTGAGTGAAAAACTTGATTTGTATTATAACTTGTAGGTGGATATATATATATATATATATATATATATATATATATATATATATATATATATATACATCTTAAGAGAATCGTAACCTACAATTGTAAATCGTAACTTACAAGATATTACAATCAAGTCATTATGAGAGAATATTTAATTACTGTATGTATTAATTGTGAGGATCTTTATCATGCCCCTGCAAGATGGACGATCGAGTAGTGAGACCAATCTTGGATATGAGTTCTTTGAATCGTGTTCTTGCAAGTGGCTTAGTAAGAGCATCAACTAGTTGATCATTGCCAGAAATGTAGGAAACACGCAACTTTCAACTTTAGACATTCTCACGAACAAAATGATAGTCAAGAGCTAGGTACTTCATTTTTGAGTGAAACTTAGTATTGGCGACAACATATGTAGCTCCCATATTATCACAATATATTACCGGTGCTGTGATGGGTAGATGGCCAAGTTCACGAAGTAAGTTTTAGACCCATAATAGCTCTGTCGTAGTTGCAGCAACAGCTCGATATTCGGCTTCTGTCGACGAACGAGCAAGAGTGCGTTGCTTACGTGAACTCTAAGAAATTGGATTTATGCCCAAGTAAACAATGTAGCCGGTGGTTGAAATGTAGTCATCTTTATCACCAGTCTAGGAAGAATCTGTGAAGGCATGGAGAGTAGTGGGCGAATCACGACGTAATTAGATGTGCCCACTAGGTAGCGTAAGAGTCGTTTGAGAGCTTCCCAATGTTCTTCAGTCGGCTTGTGCATGTATTGAGATACCCTGCTCACATCAAAAGAAACATCTAGTCTGGTTAGTGATAAGTATTGTAGACTTCCCACAATTGCTCTGTATTCAGTGGGGTTGCCTAAGGGGGTTCCGTTATGCAGGGTTAGGGTAGGATTTGAAGTGATGGGGGTAGGAACAGGTTTGGCGGTTGCCATGTGAATACGTTTGAGGAGGTCTTGTATGTATTTATGTTGGCTAAGAAAAATTCCATGAGGGTGAGGTAAGACTTCCACACCAAGGAAATAAGAAAGTGTGCCAAGATCCTTAAGTGAGAAACGATTGGAGAGTTGAGAAATAAAGGAGTTTAGAAGAGTGGGATTTGATCCAGTAATGATGATATCATCAACATAAACAAGAAGAAATATGTGATTATTTTTATGGCGTAACATAAAAAGTGAGGATCGGAAATGGAATTTTTGAAACCACAACCGAGTAGATAGGATTTGAGTTCATTGTACCAAGCTCGTGGAGCTTGTTTGAGACCATATAGAGCTTGACGAAGTTTGCAAACATGATTAGGATGAGTTTGACTAATGAAACCAGGTGGTTGAACCATAAAGACATCCTCCATTAGAGATCCTTGAAGAAAGGCATTGTTAATGTCAACTTGACGAAGAGACCAACTATGTGTGATAGCTAGAGAAAGAATCATTCGGATTGTGGTCGGCTTAACCACGGGGCTAAAGGTTTTAGTGTAGTCAAGATCGGGTCTTTGGTGGAATCCTTTAGCAACTAGATGGGCTTTATAACGCTCGATAGAGCCATCATGATTATATTTGGTACGAAATACCCATTTACATCCAATAAGGTTTTGAGATGGAGAAGATGGAACAAGATCCCATGTGTATTTTTTTAGTAAAGCATTGTACTCTTCTTGCATAGCTTCACGCCAATCATAAATTCATAGTGGTAGGAGAAGGGTGGGGGAAGTCCAAACATTACTATAAAGAATATCAAGAGGGCCTTTAGATTGTAAGGTGTTATGAGAGAACGGTAATTTATGGCTTTTATTGCAATCACAAGAATTGCAATGAAAAGCAACAAATTTAGGAATATTTAAATTGAAAGAGTTGCTAATATGACGTAAAATAGAATACGATGGATGACCTAATCGATGATGACAATCGGTAGTGGATGCCATTTTGACAGAGTGGGTGGTGGGACGAGTGGGTTGCCATTCATAAATTCCTTATTTAGTTTGGCCTTGGAGAAGGGGTGCCCCCGTGCGAAGATCCTTCACAAGATAAGAAGAAGGTGATAATATAATTCAAGCATTATTATCTTGGCAAAATTAGATATTGAAATAATATTACGAGAAACAGAAGGCACATGTAATATATGATTAAGATGAAGTTTAGAAGTAGGTGTAAGAAGAGATGTTGAACCGGTGTTTGAGATGGCTAGGCCCGAACCATCGCCAATTATAAGTTCCTCCCTACCATTGTAAGGGGAGTGAAGTGTAAGGTTGGGAAGATCATGAGTGACATGGTGTGTTGCACCACTATCAAGAAGCCAACCATTGGATGAAGTTTATGAGGTAGCAGCGGCATAAGCATGTGGAAAAGAAGAAGACGAGATTGGAGGATAAGAGGAAGGTGATGGTAGAGTTGCATTTGGGAATTGAGTGCGGAAGATAGGGCATTGCAAGACATAGTGTCCAATTATGCGACATCATTGGCAACTCCCCTTGAAGGGCTTGAACGGGATGGATTGGGGGCATAAGCGGGGAACATATTTGTGGTGGGTAGTAAGAAGAAAAAAAAATTATGAATCTTAAACTCTTGATACCATATAGAAGAAAGAATATGATTGAGTGGAAAACTTGATTTGTATTATTACTTGTAGGTGGATATATATATACATCTTAAGAGAATCGTAACCTACAATTGTAAATCGTAACCTACAAAACGAAATCATAATTTACAAGATATTACAATCAAATCATTATGAGAGAATATTTAATTGGTGTATGTATTAATTGTGAGGATCTCTATTCTATATACAATACTTAATAACTTTTCTTTAATATAGATATATATTTGCATTAAACAACGTGACATATGCAGCCATCCTCATCATCTCCAATCCAAATGGAGCCCAAAAACATAAAAACATTCTATCATATTTGCCTCTTGACGTGGCACTATTGTTTTGTAGTTTGTTTAATTGGTAATTGGGCTTTTAGGAAATGAAGTACATATGGCCCGTTAATGGAGAAATTTACACAAATAGTTATATTGGGTTGTTTTTTAAAATTTAGCCATAAAATATTTTTATTTTCGAAAGTGTCCGAAATTCTGCAAGCTTGACATTGCAAGCCACCTTTTCTTTGCGGTGTCAAACTTTTTCTAACAAAATCAAACTTTTTCTGACGAAAAATAGCGATTTTTAGGAATATCGCAAGTTGTGGTGCTTGCAGTTTGCAAGCTGCAGTTTTGACTTGGGGAACATAAAAGGGTTTTCCCCATAATTTATCAGAAAAAGTCTAACACTGTAAGAAAAAGGTGGCTTGCGGTGTCAGACTTGCAGGATTCCGGACATTTTCAAAAAATAATAATTTTGGTGGCTAAATTTTAAAAAAGTTAACCCAATATAGCTATTTATGTTAATTACTCCCCGTTAATGTATATATCTTGATTTGATCTAATTTGATTTATTTATATGATATAACGTATAAAAAACTTAATTAACTTCTTCTGCCCTCCTTAACCCCACTCCATTAGAGATGGAAATTATATATATCTGTATCCCCGAACATAACAGGGAGAGAATTCCTCACTTTACCGTGTAACGGGGTTTATTCTCATACTCAAATTGGGGTAGGGTTGGAGATGACATTACCCGTTCCTAATCCAATCCCAATTAAATTTTTTATTTTGTTAAATATATGTATATATATGGTTGGAAATAAACGAGAATATGGTCAAAGTATGATACACGAAAACCTTAAGATCATATATAATTTTAGAGTAAAACCATGTGATTAAGGAGTGGTCAACGCATGGGGTGCGCTTGGTTTGATGACTTAGGTGGTTAGACATGTTTCTTAATCATATGTGATTTTGCTTTAAAACCACATATGATACAAACGTTCTCGTAGTCTTACATACATACATATACATACATACATACATACATACATACATACATACATACATACATACATACATACATACATATATATATATATATATATATATATAGGAGTTAAATCAAATGAGAAGCACAAATATGTTACACACATGTGAGAACTGATATAAAAATGTTTGTTTACATGATATATTTTCACCAGATGCTTGAATTTAAGATGTTGCTTCATATATATTTGTTTCATAATATGATAGTTTCACATGTATTTGTTTCACCACATGAATACTTTTGACCTTTATTTTTCATTTCACTAGGTGAATAAAAAAAAATCACGTGCAATCTTTTCACAAAGTGAACAAAAATGTAGGTGAAAAAAATATCTTAAATCATAGGTTTTGATGAAAAAAAATCATGTAAAAAAATATTTTTATATCGGTTCTCAAGGGTTTGTTACATTTTTGTGGTTCTCATTTGTTTATCGACCTATATATATATATATAGAGAGAGAGAGAGAGGTTCAAAGGAAAACCTCAAAAAAATGGAAAACTGAGAAACACTCTGTTTGCCATTCATCTGGACGGTATGCACTTGTGCATACAAGTAATTTAGTTCTTTTTTGGTTTTATGCACTTGTGCATTATATGCACGTGTGCATGTTACAAATTACTTGTATGCACAAGTGCATATCGTCCAGATGAATGGCT
Organism: Arctium lappa; assembly: GCA_023525745.1. Lineage (NCBI taxonomy): Eukaryota > Viridiplantae > Streptophyta > Magnoliopsida > Asterales > Asteraceae > Arctium > Arctium lappa. Next base: position 39,519,517 of record CM042050.1, on the reverse strand, counting down.
ATCAAGGTGTTCCTCAGTTTTCCGTTTTTTTAAGGTTTTTCTTTGAACCTGACCCTATATATATATATAGAGGGCCATTCATTTGCTAACCAACGCATTAGTGCTAACCGTGCTAACCGATTTTGACCAATCATAATGCTCCTAGAGATGAGGTAATGCTTTTGATTATATTAAATTTTCAAGGGTATTAATGTAATTTAACTAATATCGCCCATCACCATTTTAGTCAACCAAATCGCCAAATTAATGTATTCCATATTTATATCAAAGTTTGTTATGGTAATGATATAACTCATTAAATACAATTCTTTGAAATTTAAATTTGTTTATGATTATCTTGAATCTTAACATATCTTTTATATATTTTTTTTTCATTCCATAACTTTTTATATGGGGTTATCAATCAGATCAGTCAATAAGTTTTTTACATATTTTTTGTTTATTAAGTTTGTGAATTAAACTTTTTCGTTTATATGTAACATCACAATGAGCGATAATCGAATTACGTCTGTTGTTGATAACGAGAGTTTAATGCAATCGATTTTCGAGATTGAAGAAGTTGTTCCGTGCAGACGGGTTGATTCCGATGTTCAACCGTTGAATACCGGATTACCGTTAGAGTTCAGTAATTCTACAGGACTTGATGACATCTCACTCGAGACCAATTTCCAGAATTTCCCGTCTTCTAGTACAATGCATCCATAATTTAATACATGTAAAAGGAACCGAAATTTATTTTCTATACGATAATGTTCATATAATTTACACAGATTCACAGCGTGGAAAAAAAATTCGCACAAACTCGCACATACCGGTTTGAAATCTTCATTCACAATAATTTGGTTGCACATATGCACGTGATATTATATATATGCAAAAAGACATTTATTACTTCATATTGATTTCAACAGTCGACCATGTTGTTTACATTTATAGACAACTTTAAAATTCATTGGTTAGTGCATAGATACTCTACCATGCCGTTTATTTTTTAGCACCATCTGATTCCTTTTGCATCTACGCACTAGTATGAATGTTTGCAAGAGGTGTCATATTATATCTATATATCCAAATCGCAGACATGTCGCAACATATATACACAAGGCAGTTTAGGTACACAATTTGTAATCGTACATTGTTAATAATGCACAACTACTAAATATGCACATGTGCATACATATGCACTTGTGCATAAACTCAATCCATCATTGTTGCGTGTAGTAATGTATGGTTGGACATGCAGATTTTGAATTTTTAGAACTATGCATTGTTGCATATGTTTAAACTTAATTTCAAAAGTTGTCAGAAATTTATATGCACTAGTTTGCAAGTTTGCACTAGGTGGTATATTATCTGAAGATATCAAAATTGCGGACATTTCCCAACATCACAAACTAGGCGGCTTAGATATTGTAATTCATATAAACAATATTTAATGGCACATTGTAAAGAATGCACAATTACTCAATATGCATATTTGCATACATATGCACATGTGCACAATCTAAATTCAGCACTGTTTCCTAGAGTTATGCATGGTTGCATATACGCAAACTTAAGTTCAGAATTATACATGGTTGCATATACGCAAACTTACGTTCATTAGTGTTTAGAAAATACTATGCATTAGTATCCATATTTTCATTAGATGACATATTATGTTTAGATATCAAAATTGATCACATATTTCAACATACACACATTAAATACTTTAATACACGTTTACAATAATTAATTGTACATTGTATATCATGCTCAATTACTAAATATGCATTAATGAAAATATGCATTGTTGTATGCATTGTTTGGGGAAGCTAATTTTAGGGGATAAAATCCCTAATTTGTTGGTATAATTAGATTAGGACGCGACTTACCAAGTTAAAATATTAGGGTACTTGGACAAAATTACCCTTGTGCATAGATTCAAATTATTTTCATTAATCATTTTCCATATTTTAGATAAATAGAAAATCAATTAAATCTGGACCATTGATCTAATTAATATACGGTTGAGATTGGTTAGCACGGTTAACACCAATAGGTTGGTTAGCAAATGAATGTGACCCTATATAGATATATATATATATATATATATACACACAAGTAAAAAATGGAGACAAGTATAAAGTAACAAAGATGCTTCATTGTCCATGGTGTTTAATCAAGACAATTGATATTTATTTGTGATTTGATCAAGGTTCTAAAAAACGCGCCATGGCGCGTCATGGCACCGAGGCGCCACCTTGCCGCCACGTTTTTACCTTTGGCGTTGATGTATGGCGTTAGGCTTCATAAGGCGTGCCATGGCGCGTTATGGCGTTACGTTACGTTATGGCGTTATAAGGTTTTAGGGGGGAAATTGTACTTTTCTAAAACTTTTAAATTTACACGGTAAAAAATTAAAAATCTAAAAAGTCAAAATTAAATATTTTAAACACTAGAACTTCACTTCTCCTTCTCCCTTTCTCTCTCTGTTTCTCAATTCTTAGTCACGATCACGAGTTCATGACTCACGAAGACACGAACTACATACGATTTTGAATTCAAAGTCGAAGTTCTTCAATCGATTAGATTTGATGTTTTGTTGCTTCGTTCGTCAATCATCACACAACCATGTTCAATTTTTTGTCTAGATTCAAAATCGAAGTTTTTCAATCGATTAGATTAGATGACTTAGATCTTAAACTCTTTTATTTCAAATCAATTCATGGTTCTTTTTTTGTTTTTTTATATGATATAAAACTCCCATTATTATATAATTATACATATATATAATATTATATATATATTTGCCACCTTGGCGCTGCCATGAAAAACGCCATGGCCTCGCCATAACTCGTAAGGCTTGAGGCTTGACCTCGCCGCCACGCCGCACCACGCGCCATTTAGAACCATGGATTTGATTATACTTAAGTCCATATGAATCCAACAGAAGCTTCAGAACTCTAGATATTACTGCAATGGAGGGTAGAATTCACATGTCTAAAGATCCACCCTTGACAAATCAGAAACATCTTCTGGAGCCTTTTCTTGTTTAGTCTTGTATATTTGAAGCAAATACCAATTAACCAAGGAAGGGCGTTCACAAAAGCCCAAAGTCTGACACAAAAAAGATGGGCATAGCAAGCTTGAAGCTAGATTGGGCCAAGTTTTTTTTTCCCAAAAGCTCAAAAAAACCAAGACATTTTTTTTGCTTACTGAAAATGAGCTTGTGTTAAGTATAAATATTGTATCCAAGATTTAATAGGAAAGTCAAAGATGTAAAAGTCAACATAGTCTTTGTAATAGATAGTCAAAGCATGTTTAGCATTCCTTAGTCTTTAAGTTTTGTATTAGTTAGTGGGTTTTAATAGGTTTTTGGTTTGTAAAGTTGGTAAGCATGTCTTTGTAAAATCGTGTGTGAGATTTATGAGATTCAAGATCTACTTTCTCTCTCTAGTTCTTGAGAATTGCTTGATATGTTTGGGATTTATTGATTAACAATTGGTATCAGAGTTGAACCAAACTTTTCAGGAATGATTAAAGTTTGAATTGAAATCTAGAGTTTTTAGTTTGAAAATCGAAATTTTCTGAATTTTTTTTCAAGAACTCGTGTTTACTGTTCATACGAATTTTGGTGAAAAATCGATTTTGTTGCAAGAAAATGGAATCATTGAGTTCGATTTGTGTTGTTGTTTGATTCTTGTATTGATTTCATATCGTAATTCATTCAAATTCGACGTCAATTTTCAAAATTTGAGTTTTTCTGAATATTTTTGTTCGAACTCTGTTGTTGATCAAAAATGTGCAAATTGTTGTTTTCAATCTGATTTTGATAGTACTTTTGTGTTTAGCATTGTTTGTCGATGATACTGATAAGTTTTTGAGATCAAATTTGTAGATTTTGATCGATTTGAGATAGAAAGAGCCAAGAACTCGGTTTGCGCAAGTTCATATTGTTCTAATCTTTGTGTTAGTATATTTCAGGTTTTCGCATTAGCCTTCAGCTTACGCAAAGATCAGTTTGCGTATCACTTGGCTTACGCAAATCTAAGTTTGCGCAACCAGTGCTTCACGCAAAGTATCTCACGCAAAGTCACGTAAAGCTCAGTTTGCGCAATCAACTCCTTACGCAAAGCTCAGTTTGCGCATCACTTGGCTTGCGCCAAGCTCAGTTCGCGGATCTCTTGGATTACGTAAATCTCATCTTGCGTTTCAAGGCTATTACGCAAAGCTCACTTTGCGCTACAAGGCACTCACGCAAACCATATTTTGCGTATTCAGTGGGTCACAAGAACCGTACTTTGCGTCTTACATTGAAAGCGAAAACCTCGACTTTGCGCAATACTCTTATTCCGAGAAGTGTACTTTGCATATCACGCTAAACACGAGAACCTTACTTTGCGCAACACATAGCTCTCGCAAAACTCTACTTTGCGCTATTTCAAGTGTTGTTTAAATTTTTGTGCTAGATTTCAATTTGATCTGATTTTTGATTTTCTGATATATAGTTTGGAACGATCATTCATATCAAGCTGATGAACTCATTCAAAATGGGATATTTTGCAGAAGTTGAAGAGAAGATTAGAAAGCTGAATTTTGAGAAAATAAATTTGGGTCATGTCGTTGATTTTCACTCTCAAAAGTCAAAAGAGCATTATGAAGAAAACATAAGACTGAAAGAGGAAATCAGTGCCTTAAAGAATATCAATGAAGATCTTCTGAAAAGATCTTTTGGGCAGAATGATGAGAAGATAAAAAAATTGGAATCTAAGAATGCTGAGCTCAGAAAGAATATATCTGATTTTGAGCAAAAGCTTGTTGAAGAAAAAGCTGATTTTGAGAAAGAAAAGAAAGGATTTTCAACTAAGTTCTCAGATTTCTCAAGGAAGTGCTTTGAAGAAAAGAAGACAGTGGCTCTTAAATGCATAAAACTTTCTCAACAAATTTCTGATTTTGAGAAAGTGCTTATTTTGGAAAGAGAGAAGTTTGAGAAAGAAAAGAAGGCCATAAAACAAAAGAATGTGGGATTCTTCAAAGAACTATCCGGCTAGAGAAAAGATTCTGAGAAAGGATTTGAAGAAGAACGATGCATATTTGAAAATGAGATCAAAAAGCTGACTACCAAGCTATCTGAACTATCTGCTATTGCGCTGAAAGAGCAGAAGACGAAGTCTGAGTTCTCAAAGAAGATTGACCAGCTTGTGAAAGAAAGAGACAAATTTGCTTCAAAGATCAAAGAACTTGAAAAGTCTGCTTCAAGTTCAAATAAAAAATCTGTCTCTTCACAAAGGTCAGTTAAATCCTTTTATCAGATTCGTCAAACTAACATTTTCTATGATAAATTTTTAGATGGTTCAAATACATCTTCAAGAAGAAGGAATTACAAGTCAGAGAAACTGGTCTGGATGAAGAAATTAGTCAAAGATGACAAGAATGATGAGCTGAAAGAGATGACATCATGTGTACATGTTCACAAAGCAAAGAAGAACAAAGAGCATAAAGGTAAACCTGATCATAAATACTCAAAAGATCAATTACTCAGGTTTTCAGGTAATAAATTTTATTGTTCTTACTGCTGTACACATGATCATATCCACAAGACCAGTGATCATTTCTGGTATGGTTATTACTCTATTTCCCCCACACGAACTGCAACTAACATTTCTGGATCCAAATACCAGTGGGTACCAAAGAAGAAAACTGATTCTGTGTTGCAGGCACTTCAAGTCAAGGGGGAGTAAGAGAACCAAGGCTTTTGAACACAGCAGTTCAAAACCCGGACTTCAAAGTTGAAAGACTATGGCTTCTAAGTACACAACTTAGGACCCGGAATTCAAAGGAGTTTGACTTCTAAACACAACAGTTTAGGACTCGGACCTCAGCGATCAAAAGACCTTACTCTGGTTTTTGCATCCGATGGATATGACGGTCTACTTCCCAAGAGAATTGATCTGATCTCTATCCTGTACTGTTTCATTGAAATATTTTACTGATATGATGGTCTACAATTCAAAAGGGAGTGTCTGATCTCTATCCTATTTTAATTGATATATTTCAAATGCCTAATTTAAGGGGGAGTAAAAGGTGATGACTTCTGATTATTTCAGATCAGAACTCATACTATAAAAATGTTTTACTGCTTTCTGTCATTTTATTTTTCAATAAATAATGTGAATAAAGTGGCTTCTGATCACATGACAGATCAGGACCCGTTTTTCAATGATCAAAGAAGGATATTATGCTAATATCCAGGGGGAGCTTAAAAGACCTAAATCATTATTTCATGATTTGAGGGGGAGCTTAAAGGTAAATATCTTCTGATATAGATCTCTGATTGTTTGGAAGAAGAACAATTTTCAAGCATGAAAAACGTTTTCTTAAATGTTCAAACCACTTCTCTATTCTCAAACGATTTCATGAATTAGAAGTAAGCTTTTAAATGTTTTTCAAATTTTGAGTTTAATGTTTAACTGACCGTGTATTTCCAAAGATCAATACTTGTGTATTATCTTATCCTTATACTGTCAAGTATTCATACACATCGGTTTAGTACTTTATCAATTTGTTATTACCATGTCTCATATCGAAACAATTTTTTCGATGGTAATACCCCCGTTAGAAATTCAAAGTTGTTGAGCATCATTCATCTTTTCATATTTGTGCTTTCATTGATAAATTGTTTATATTCGTTCATATAAACAAATTTCCAATTCTTTGATACCCAAACCATTTATTTTGATCTGATTGATTCATTGTCAGATTCTCAAAACAATTCTCTTGCTTTCATTTCATTCATTCAATATTCTTGTTTTGAGAAATCTTCAACGTTCAAATGCTCAAATCTCATTCATATTTTTAAATGAGCATACATTCTGACATTGTTATCTTTGTACTTACTTGTTCAGTTAAATTGTTGAGCAACCATGCTTCTTAGGAATAACATGGGATTCGTGGGTGAGCTTAAACAGAACTTTCATGGATTCACGTAACTAGTGTTTCCTACCCCAGAAGTTATCCTTGAGTGATTGAGGGGTGAGGGGTCAAAATCAAAGAGTGGGGGAGATAACTCATCCGGTTGAGTTTTTATCATTGTGTGGAGCGGAAAAATGGAAAAGAGAGTTTGGTTAGAAGTGAGCATAAATGTTAAAAAGAAAGAGGGTGTGAGATCAGAGTTAAAAGAATATAAGAACTCTGCACCTACCACTTTCTGAGTCGGGCAGCCACATCTACTGATTGGTTCACATTATTTGGTGACAATCATTGAAAAAGGCAGTGAGCCCATGCCAAGTCTTGCATTAACCCCACCAACCACTCATTTCTTTCTTAACAAAGAAATGTTTCATTTTCTTTAGGGATGCAGCATATATGCTATCTAATCTTCACTCGGAAGATTTAGATATTGGAAAAGAAGGAAAGTTTCCCCACCTTCGCACCTCTTTCATGCACATTGAGTCAGTGTAATACATGTTGCTGTCTCAACAGTTTACACAATTTGAGCCTTATGAAACACAATCATTATGCTAAATTTCTTTCATACACAAGCACGAGCACACAGAAAATTTGTTTTTCTGTCAGAACATTCATAGATAAACCTTGTGTTTTTCAATGATTGAATGAAAGTCCTGGGGAGTCATCTTCAAGTCAGCTCCTTACATTGTACATTCGTTGTACACAGTAACTTTGTGTTACTGACAGGCATTCCTAACTGTTTCATTTGTTGATTCAGGGTTACCACGTTCATTATGTCTGAATTTGAAAATACTCGGATATATATCTTTCATGAATTGACGGCTCTCAGATCAAAGCGCGCCAACTGTTAAAGGGGAGATTGTTAATTAAATACAAAGGGGGTGATCAAAGTCTGTGCTGAAATTGATGAAGTTTTGATGATCAGGATGCTCGTAATCATCAAAAGGGGGATAATTTTACAAAGATCAATTTCAAAGTTGAATTGTCAAAGTTCATAAGTCAATTCAAAATGCTTTCGCTGATTCAAAGATAAAAGTTACTGAAGAAAGTTTGTTCAATGTTAAATCAAGATGATCTGTTAAAGTTTGTTTTTCTAAAGACAGTCCAGAGATCAAAGAGATGAAGATACAGAATAAAAGTTGTTTCAAAGTTTAATGTCAAAGTTTCAAAGATGTTTCAAAAAGTTTCAAGTATTCAGTTTAGCGTTCAAGGCTTGTTGACTTTCAAAGCTTCAAAGTGCAAAAGACTTTCCAAGATTCTTCAAAGGCTGAAAGAGTAAAGACTGTGAAAGCTTCAAAGTTCAAAGTTAAAGTCACAAAAGCTGAAGAATCAAGAGTTGAAGATCTGTATCAAATTTTTATTAAATCTTGAACACAAAGGGGGAGATTGTTAAGTCTAAATATTGTATCCAAGTATTAATAGGAAAGTCAAAGATGTAAAAGTCAACATAGTCTTTGTAATAGATAGTCAAAACATGTTTAGCATTCCTTAGTCTTTAAGTTTTATATTAGTTAGTTGTAACACCCCGGATTTCAGTTGTGTAATCTTGTTATTCTTGTGTTAAGCTTTTGTCGTTAGCTCCGTGTTTGGTTGGTTCTCGTTTTGGTTTTTGTGAAGTTTGGGGAGAAACAGTGAGTTACGCGAGTTACACCGCGACTAGAGGTCGCGGCACAACCCGCGTAACCCTCTGTTGGATATTGGATTTTGAGAACTACGCGAGTTACACCGCGACTAGAGGTCGCGGCATAACCCGCGTAACCCACTGGATGGTTTAGGGTTTTTGGACACGGGCGAGTTATGCCGCGGGTTGAAGTCGCGGCATAACCCATGAAGTTGCATAGACCGCTTAAAGAGGGTTCAGATTCCTAAATATCTGACTCTCTCAAATCTAAATATCTCTTTCTCTCTCTCTTATTCTCTCTCTTTATCTTTCGATCTTCGAAGGTTCGTTTGGTTGCTAGTTTTCGTCGTTTCTAGCAAGGGGTCGGTGTTTTAAGCTTCACCTCTTCGTCGTGATCGTTATCTGGTTTTCTAGGTTTTATTCCAAAAAACTATCGGTGAGTTCCTACTACCATTTTACAAACTTTATACATGTCAAAACTCTTATTTGCGAAATCTAAAGTATTTCTACGGTATGATTTTATGTTATCTACATTTTGTTATAAATGAAGTTTTTTGGTGATTCTCGGGGTTCCCGGTCAGATTTGACCAAAATGACGGGTTCCGCCTTATTGAAGTAAAATGATGTTTTACTTGCACATTATGTGGTCGTTTGAAAAGGATGATTATGAACTCATTTTAATGGTTTTCGTTCTTACCAGAAGTTGAACTGGAAATGACATTTTGGTTATAAAATGTGTTTATACCATATATTTATTTATGGTTGGTCACATATGTTGTTGTGACGAGTCCTTACCATTTCTAGTGGATCCCTAGGTTTTGGAGTAGACTGTTTTATTGGGAGGCTATATTCCCCAAATATGTAGCTATGGATCACATGTTCCGTGATGAGTTTATGGTACGGTTATGTGAGGCCGGTTACTAGCCATGGTTCATGGTGATCCTAGTGAAGGAGTATACATTGGTTTCCCTTGGGAGCGCGATCTCACCTCGTAGCACGGACTCTGGGTTCATTGCTGAGGACTCCAAGTGTTTAGCTCATAACTCGGATTTGTGGTCTACTTTGTGTTACACCACTCTCCTTGGTAAAATGGTCCTTTTATCACCGTTTAATAGTTTTGGACCGAAGAGGCCCGGTTGTGGCGAAATGTTATCTTTACGAACTAAACCTTTATGAAAAGATTTCTTTATGATACTGATGTTTATATCTTTTGAGCTTTATAAACTGTATGTTCTCACCAGGCTTTATAGTCTGACACTTTTTCTCAAATGATGTGTATAACAGGTTTCCATTAGCGGTGTGTGTCGGGGTTTTTGGAGAGACGAGTTTTGAGTCTCGGGGTTTTTGGAGATGTTTTAAGTATTGTTGCTGGGCATTGTTAAGTCTCATTCTTTTGATGAAATCCTTGTATAGAATTGTATAGTCTTAAGGATTGATCCCATTTATGGGAAGTTAATGGAATTGCTTACGTCATATTGTCAGGTTTCTAGGTTTTAATTTACTCTGATTTTTGAGGTTGTTACAAGTTGGTATCAGAGCTCTAGTTTAAGCGAACTAGGCATGAATGTAAAATGTCTAGACTTAGACTGCGTATGCTAAGAATTGATCCGCGAGATTTGGGGTAGAGCTCCTAAGATGGGTTAGTCTTAGAATCAACGAAAAGTACAGTTATCAGGCGTTGTAATAGTGGTGACAAGAACCGTTATGTGTTGTATGCTCATAATTTCGCTTAGCTAATGTTATTATGAGGATATTGTACGTAAGAGTCCTTGATTTGCTGTTGATATGACAATTGATAATGTGGTAGTACGTTTTCCTTTCGTGTTTTTCCTATCTCTCTCTTATCTCTTTTCTTGTTCTGTGAAGTTGTTCAGCATGGTGAATACGCGTGGTAGACCGCGTACTCATGTTGATGGCATGGAAGCGACAACCTCCACCGCTGATCGGCCGGAAGGAGTTGAGGTTGTCGTGTGTTCGCCAGTTCAGCAAGTACTAGGTGGGGGGCCAGAGATCATTCCACGAGTAGACCTGGCTTCGTCTCACCCAGTCATCGGGGATGTTAATCCCCAGTCAGAGTTGTTGGCCAGCGTGATGTTGGCGATGAGAGAAGAGATGGCTAAGCAACAAGAGTTTCTGCTAAAAGCGATGGAGGACCGCGACGTGAACCATCGGAGAAGTGAGACGGTGGTGGAGAACGTCGTAGTAGGTTCTGGTGATGATGGTATAAGGGTCACGGCAGAAGAGCGCAGGATTTCTGATGCTCCGGGGAACAGGAAGAGTTGTTCCTATAAGTCCTTTCTGGGCTGCGGACCGCCAGAATTCTTCGGTTCTGACGACCCGGTGGTGTGCGTTAAGTGGATCCGAGCGGTTGAGCAAGCTTTCGGCTCTTCCGAATGTGGTGATGATCAGAGAGTTCGGTTCGGTACCCAACTGCTGAGGGACACCGCACTCATCTGGTGGAATATCATCCAATCCACTCTATCTCCTGAAGTGTTGGCTCAGTTGTCGTGGGCCGAGTTCAAGAAGAAGCTGCTGGAAGAGTTTTGCAACGAGAGAACGATGGACCGAATTGAGAAAGAATTCCGGTCCTTGGTGAAGGGAAGCCTGACGGTGAGGGAGTACACCCGTCAGTTTATGGAGAAGCTTGGTCTGGTGGGGCATGCTGCCCCAACAGAGAAAGATAAAATGAAAGCTTATCTCAACGGCTTGCCTGCGGACATGCAATCCATGGTCCATAATTTCAAAGCTTCTAACCTCCGAGAGATGGTGGAGGAAGCTCAGTTCATGGAGGAAATGTTCGCGAAGAGCAAATTTGAGAAGGCAGTGGTGGTGTCTGAGAAGAGAAAGTGGGAGAGCAGCTCAGTACCTCCCAAGCGGACCCGACCTTTTGTCGGAAACCGCAACTTCGGTAGTTATCAGGAAGCAAGGTGGTGCCCGAGGTGTCGGACCAAGCATCACGGTAACTGTTACAACCATTCTCAAACTTGCTTCAAGTGTGGGAAGCCTGGTCATACTGTCAGAGATTGCCCGGTCAGGGGGATCATCTGTTTTGAGTGCAAGACACCGGGACACTCGAGGAAGGATTGCCCGAAGCTTGTGTCGGGTAGCGCGCCAGCAAGGAAGGAGAACCCTCCTAAGGTTCAGAGTCGAGCTTTTTAGATGACGGCTGAAGAAGCTAGAGCATCCGCAGATGTGGTATCGGGTACTTTTCTTATAAACTCTGTACCTGCTCGTATTTTTTTCGATACGGGTGCTAGTTTCTCTTTCGTATCTGAATTGTTCCGTCAGAAAATTGCTATGCCCACTACTAGTCTTGAGGATGCATTAGTGGTAGAAATAGCCGATGGTAGTCAAGTTCTGATCTACGAGGTTCTGAAGCAGTGTACTCTTAGTATCGAGGGGCGAGAATTCTCAATCGATCTATTGCTGATGTTAATCGGGGGTTTCGATGTTGTGGTTGGCATGGATTGGTTGTCAAACAATCATGCCGAGATCGTATGTTCCAAGAAGTTGATTCGACTTCCCAACCTCTCTGGTGAAGTCGTGGTCATCTATGGTGAAAAGAGGAAGGGTGAAGTGGCAATAATCACAATGGCAAGAGCACGCAAGTGTTTAGTAAAAGGATGTTCGTCTTTCCTAGCCTATGTGATCGATGCCAAGCTAGAGAAGTCAAAGCTGGAAGATGTGAAGATCGTGCATGAGTTTCCAGATATCTTTCCGGACGACTTGCCCGGGTTACCACCCGATCGTCAGGTAGAGTTTCGGATTGATCTTGTGCCTGGCGCTGCACCGATCGCTAAAGCACCTTATCGCTTAGCGCCATCGGAGATGCAAGAGATAGTAGCACAACTCCAAGAGCTATTGGAGAAAGGCTTTATAAGACCGAGTTCGTCACCTTGCGGAGCTCCGGTCTTATTTGTCAAGAAGAAGGATGGCACAATGAGAATGTGCATTGACTACCGTGAGTTGAACAAAGCTACAGTGAAGAACAGTATCCGCTTCCGAGAATAGACGACTTGTTCGATCAACTTCAAGGAGCGGGTTGTTTTTCAAAGATCGACTTACGTTCAGGTTATCACCAAGTGAAGGTAAGAGAAGAAGATGTTCCGAAGACAGCTCTCAGAACGCGTTACGGCCATTACGAGTTCCTTGTAATGCCTTTTGGCCTGACGAACGCACCAGCTGTGTTTATGGATTTAATGAATAGAGTATGCCGACCATTCCTCGACAAGTCGGTCATTGTATTCATTGATGTCATACTAGTGTACTCCAAGAGTGAGTCAGAACACGAACAGCATCTACGTGAAGTTCTAGAAGTGTTGAGAAAAGAGAGGTTGTACGCCAAGTTTTTCAAGTGCGACTTTTGGCTTAAAGAAGTACAATTTCTGGGTCACGTAGTCACTCGGGTCGGAGTGAAGGTTGACCCCTCCAAGATTGAAGCTATGATGAATTGGTAGCCTCCTAAGAGTCCGTCCGAGATCCGAAGTTTCTTGGGTCTGGCGGGATACTACAGAAGATTTATCCAAGACTTTTCAAAGATCCCTTCTTCCTTGACAGTTCTGACTCGGAAGAATGTGAAGTTCGAATGGACTGAAACCCAAGAGAAAGCGTTCCGGATCCTTCAAAAGAAGTTGTATGAAGCCCCGATCTTGACGTTACCTGAAGGGTCGGAAGATTTCATGGTGTACAGCGACGCTTCAAAGATGGGATTGGGTTGCGTGTTGATGCAACGAGGCAAGGTAATCGCTTATGCCTCGAGGCAGCTTAAGGTTCACGAGCATAATTATCCAACTCATGATCTGGAGTTAGCAGCGGTGGTGTTCGCCTTGAAGCTTTGGCGACATTACCTATACGGCACGAAATGTACTCTTTTCACAGATCACAAGAGCCTGAAATATGTCTTTGGTCAGAAAGAGCTGAATATGAGGCAAAGACGGTGGCTCGAGTTGCTGAAAGATTACGACTGTGAATTGCTTTACCATCCAGCTAAGGCGAACGTGGTGGCCGATGCGCTAAGTCGGAAGGACTATAGCGGAAGTATTCGAGCTACCCATTCGAGAATCGAGCTAGTGTCTAGTCTTGTTGAGAAGATCAAGACATTACAGGTGGAAGCACTATTAGAAGAGAATCTCAAAGAAGAAGTCATGACAAAACAGCGTTTACTCTTGACGGAAGATAGCCGTGGAGTGAAACTGTTTAGCGGTCGTGTGTGGGTGCCCAAGATAGGGGGTAACCGTGAGCTGTTGCTAGAAGATGCACACAAGTCCAAGTATTCCATACATCCGGGAAGCACAAAGATGTACAGGGACTTGAAGTTGCACTATTGGTGGGCGGTAATGAAGCTTGATGTGGCACGTTACGTCGAGCGTTGTGTGACGTGTTCGCAAGTTAAGGCCGAACATCATAGACCATATGGGAGTCTACAGTCTTTAGAGATTCCCGAATGGAACTGGAAGCATATCACCATGGACTTCGTGACGAAGCTACCTAAAACTCTTCGAGGTCACGATACCATTTGGGTGATAGTTGATAGATTGACGAAGAGCGCTCACTTCTTGGCTATGCGCGAGACTCTACCGATGGATAAGTTAGCGAAGCTTTATATCGATGAGGTAGTCTCGAGGCACGGCATACCATTGTCGATCGTGTCGGATCACGACAGTCGGTTCACTTCGAACTTCTGAGATGGATTTCAGAAAGAGCTTGGTACTCGAGTGAAGTTGAGTACGGCTTACCATCCGCAAACCGACGGGCAGAGCGAACGAACGATCCAAACTTTGGAAGACATGTTGAGGTCTTGTGTCATCGATTTCGGGGGTAGCTGGGACACTCACCTGCCTTTGGTGGAGTTTGCCTACAACAATAGCTACCACTCGAGTATCGGTATGGCACCCTTTGAGGCTTTATATGGGCGAAAGTGTCGAACTCCTGTGTGCTGGCTTGAAGCGGGAGAGAAGCAGTTTTCCGGACTTGAAATCGTGCAAGAGACTGCCGGTAAGGTCAAGTGCATTCGTGAAAGAATGAAAGCGGCTCAAGATCGTCAGAAGAGCTATGCCGATAAGAAGAGGCGGCCGATGGAATTCCAAGTAGGCGACCGTGTTATGCTTAAAGTGTCGTCGTGGAAAGGCATTATACGGTTCGGAAAACGTGGGAAGTTGAGTTCCCGTTTCCTCGGACCTTTCAAAGTGCTTAAACGGGTGGGTTTGCAAGCCTACCAGTTGGACCTGCCACCGGAGTTGAGTAGAATACACAACACGTTTCATGTTTGCTACCTCCAGAAATGTTTGGTGGTGGAAGACAGTGTAATTCCCCTTTCAGAGTTAAGGGTAGACGAAGGTAACCGTTGTGTGGAAGAACCCGACGCCATCTTAGAGAGAAAGTCTAAGAAGTTGCGTCATAAAGAAGTCACCTTGGTCAAGGTGCAGTGGAAGCATCATCGGGGAGCGAATGTGACGTGGGAAGTCGAGGAGGATATGAAGCGAAGATATCCTCATCTTTTCGAATAGTTTGGATTTCGAGGACGAAATCATTCCCAAGTTGGGGAGGATTGTAACACCCCGGATTTCAGTTGTGTAATCTTGTGTTAAGCTTTTGTCGTTAGCTCCGTGTTTGGTTGGTTCTCGTTTTGGTTTTTGTGAAGTTTAGGGAGAAACAGTGAGTTACGCGAGTTACACCGCGACTAGAGGTCGCGGCACAATCCGCGTAACCCTCTGTTGGATATTGGATTTTGAGAACTACGCGAGTTACACCGCGACTAGAGGTCGCGGCATAACCCGCGTAACCCACTGGATGGTTTAGGGTTTTTGGACATGGGCGAGTTATGCCGCGGGTTGAAGTCGCGGCATAACCCACGAAGTTGCATATACCGCTTAAAGAGGGTTCAGATTCCTAAATATCTCTTTCTCTCTCTCTTATTCTCTCTCTTTATCTTTCGATCTTCGAAGGTTCGTTTGGTTGCGAGTTTTCGTCGTTTCTAACAAGGGGTCGGTGTTTTAAGCTTCACCTCTTCGTCGTGATCGTTATCTGGTTTTCAAGGTTTTATTCCAAAAACCTATCGGTGAGTTCCTACTACCATTTTACAAACTTTATACATGTCAAAACTCTTATTTGCGAAATCTAAAGTATTTCTACGGTATGATTTTATGTTATCTACATTTTGTTATAAATGAAGTTTTTTGGTGATTCTCGGGGTTCCCGGTCAGATTTGACCAAAATGACGGGTTCCGCCTTATTGAAGTAAAATGATGTTTTACTTGCACATTATGTGGTCGTTTGAAAAGGATGATTATGAACTCATTTTAATGGTTTTCGTTCTTACCAGAAGTTGAACTGGAAATGACATTTTGGTTATAAAATGTGTTTATACCATATATTTATTTATGGTTGGTCACATATGTTGTTGTGACGAGTCCTTACCATTTCTAGTGGATCCCTAGGTTTTGGAGTAGACTGTTTTATTGGGAGGCTATATTCCCCAAATATGTAGCAATGGATCACATGTTCAGTGATGAGTTTATGGTACGGTTATGTGAGGCCGGTTACTAGCCATGGTTCATGGTGATCCTAGTGAAGGAGTATACATTGGTTTCCCTTGGGAGCGCGATCTCACCTCGTAGCACGGACTCTGGGTTCATTACTGAGGACTCCAAGTGTTTAGCTCATAACTCGGATTTGTGGTCTACTTTGTGTTACACCACTCTCCTTGGTAAAATGGTCATTTTATCACCGTTTAAGAGTTTTGGACCGAAGAGGCCCGGTTATGGCGAAATGTTATCTTTATGAACTAAACCTTTATGAAAAGATTTCTTTATGATATTGATGTTTATATCTTTTGAGCTTTATAAACTGTATGTTCTCACCAAGCTTTATAGTCTGACACTTTTTCTCAAATGATGTGTATAACAGGTTTCCATTAGCGGTGTGTGTCGGGGTTTTTGGAGAGACGAGTTTTGAGTCTCGGGGTTTTTGGAGATGTTTTAAGTATTGTTGCTGGGCATTGTTAAGTCCCATTCTTTTGATGAAATCCTTGTATAGAATTGTATAGTCTTAAGGACTGATCCCATTTATGGGAAGTTAATGGAATTGCTTACGTCATATTGTCAGGTTTCTAGGTTTTAAATAGGTGTTTGGTTTGTAAAGTTGGTAAGCACGTCTTTGTAATATCGTGTGTGAGATTTATGAGATTCAAGATCTACTTTCTCTCTCTAGTTTCTCTCTCTAGTTCTTGAGAATTGCTTGATATGTTTGGGATTTATTGATTAACAGCTTGGAAGGCTCGTCCCGGTTGAGCATAGTGTGGTCCCAATTGTTGTAGCCATGTCCATCCTCAAAACTCATTATTGGTTGAATACGAAAACTTTCCTACTTTCCCTGTAAATATTTATCTTATTGACATTCCGAACAACTTTGCTTCCATTTAAAGTGGGCTTCAAAGCACTAGAACCAACGGAACATCAAAGACCTAGTCAAAACTTTTAGGCGTGTAGTTTTGTTGATTAATACAAGCAGTTGTGTTTTCATGAAACTCTTAAATGCAAAAATACGTCAGAACGGTAATAATAAATGCGGAATAAAGCTTCGTTTGACAAAAAAATTCTGACTTATATGGACCTTTGATGATGCAAACAAACAGGGTATATTAAATATAAATGGTAATCAGCCTAACAAAATCATAAATAAGCAACAATCAAGCATATAGGAACACACGAAATTTAGCGTGAAAAAACTATCAAGACGAGAGTAAATAACCACTGGACTCTTAGTTGCTTAAAGTCCTTACCAGTGAATCAAGCAATAAAAAAAGTCTTCTCCAAAAACTAAAATCATAGAACAATCATCATACTTTTGGAACAACTCATCAAGATATATGGAATCAAACTAAAAGGAAGAGAGAAAGAAATATCACCCAGAAAAACTACTCTATGTAGAAAAGAAAAAGAACAACTTTCGAACTTCCACAACCTCTCCACCGTTGAGAATGTAGATACAGATGCGATGATGTGTTTGGCCAAAAATCAAGATGATTGAACCGTTTAATATCCAGGAACAGACAAAACATTACAACTACACTATGCCCGAAGGTACAACCGAACTTTTCCCTCTTTTCTCTTTCTCTTTAGTTTTTGTGGATTATTTTTGTTACGAAACCATAGGATACAAGAAAATATATTACTTGTATTGGGCCAATATTGTTGGGTTATTTTAAATAAACCTCATAGACCAAATTAGTTAAATAAAACTCAACATGAAAACGCACTTAAAACTTTTAGGTATTTGGTTTTGTTGATCAATAGAAGCAGTGTGTTTTCATGAAACTCTTAAATCATCTGTTGATAGAGTTATAATCAAATTAAATAACTAATTCATATGTAAAGAATCAAAGCTATAAGCCAAAGGCAATTGTATTGTCTTTCATTGATATCACAAAAACTAAATTATATAGAGGAAGAAGAGACATATTTAAACCTAATCTAAGAGTAAAATACAGAAGCGACCACTATATATACTATGTAAATAAGAAAAAGGTAACACAAACAAAATGATATCTTAAAAGGATTGATGTGTGCCCATATTGTAGAGAAGCCAACAAAGTCAAATTAACTCTTGAGTAGTATTAGCTAAAGTATGTATACAATACTAGATCTTGTTACCAAATATTGTTTCTTATTGTTATGAGAATGAGAATCTCCAAGGAAGAACAATATAGTAGAATGAAGATTAGTCAAGTCACCTTACTAATTAATATCAGAATAACCTCTAAGAGTCAAAGGATGATGTGGCAAAGAAGTATAACCAATGACACATAATACTTAATTTTGAGGTAGTGCGATTCTGAAGTGAAATCTTCAAGGAAGACTTCAATATGTTTCGGACCGTTCTTGTTTGATCCCGTGTACTTCCAAAAACCCAATTTCTCACTCTTCAACCCAACAATGAAGGGTATACAAAACCCAACACTTTTGGAATACAAATAAATTAAGTAATCAAAGAATGGATGAAGGAACACAAATTCTTCCAAGAAACCCAACACCTTACTATCGGAACTCAATAATGAGGGATATATGAAATCCAACACCTTTGAATTGCAAGAAAGCATGTTCCCCAAGTTATGGCGCCACACTAAGCGGAAGAAACCTAGTGATAAGCCAAGTGAGAATTGCAAGCAATATTAGTCTTGCAAGACCCGAATGAGTTCAATCAAGAAAACTAGCAAGTGAAAGGAATAACCTCACTATATATTGATTTAGATTTAAGATAGATGATTACAAATGCTTGAAAAGCTCTTATTTATAGGGAAATACTAGACCCTCATTAAGTACAAAATTTAAGGCTCTTAAATATACCATTTAAGGCCTAAACTCTTAGATTTCCCTCAATAATGACGAACTTGAGTTTTTCAAGACTTTTTTTTTATTTAAATTAAAGGCAAAAACGAAAATCTAATCTTGGGGTTTCAAGGATAATCAAAGATGCAAAAGTTATCCCAATAACATGAGATAATTCAAGCAATTAGGCTTGAGGTCTTGGATTTCTTCCAAATGGGCTGAAATGATGAGATTAGTTAGAGCCTCTTATATCCCTTTTCTCCTTGCACGCGTCATCGGCTCATGCATTCCTTTAAGTGGATCAGCTTCATACGTGTTTCCATCGAGCTTTGAATTTCCATCACGCTTGTGTCCCGTCTCTTTAGTAGGGTTTCCATCATCCCCTCCCTCTTCAAAACGATTCGTCCTCGAATCAAGACCACCTAGATCAAATTCAAAGGGAGACAAATCAGAAACATTAAAAGTTGCACTTATACCATAATCATCTGCTAAATCAAGCTTGTAGGCATTGTCGTTGTTAGATCTCAAATTTATTGGATTCAAGATCATCCAATCTGAAGATTGAAATCTGAAGCTAAAGCTGAAAAGTCACTCTCAATATTAGTCTAATGTTAGTTTGTAATAAAATGTCAAAGTTTGTTTTTAGTATTTTATTATTATTCCTAAATATCTATTTATTAGATATTTTAGGATATTTAGTTTTAGATATTATTATTAGATATTATGTTAGTTGTTAGATATTAGAGATATGATCTCATAATCAATTATCAAGCCTACAACATTACTATTCATCAAGAGAAAAAGAGAGAGAGAGAGCTTCAAAGAGAAATCATATTCAAACTCTGTAATCCTTGGTCATTAATCAAGCAGGTTGGTAAATCGTATATGTTTGTGTTTGTTATTGTCTGGTGAGATCTTGTTCAAATATAAGGGACCGACAGTCGTTAACACGACCAACTACTTGGAATGGTCCATCACCACGTGGATGTAATTTGGTACGCCTTTGACGCAGTGGGGATACGCGGAATGGATCAACAAGCGTCAAATCCGAAGGATAAACGAGTCTACCAACGTAGAACACAGAAAATAAGAGAAAACTCTTAAACTTAGAGATAAAACTCTAAAACACTCAATTTTATTGATCAATAATATCTGATTAACAAAGAAAACAATAAACCCTATTTATAGCTAAACTAATCAAGTGATAACTATGGAAATTAAATCTATCCTAATTCTAAACCAACTATAAAACTTAATTAAATAATTAATAAAAGGAAACTAAATAATAATCCTAATAATAATTAAAACTAACAACAATTATCCTAAGTTAAAATAATTAAAATAATAATAATAATAATCAAGTGGTCATCGGTACTTCTACCGGGACTTAAGTCTTGATGTAACTACCGGTAGGGGTTGTTTGCTCCTTCTTTGATGCCAAATTCTAAGCCTTTTTCGAGCTCGTTTTCTTCTTTTCCAAAGATAGAAGAAACACTTTGATAGCTCTCGATTTCTCCCTGTATCAGTCACCCTCACTTGAAAAGAACTCGGCCTCGAGTTCACTTGAAAAGAACTCGGCCTCGAGTTCACTTGAAAAACATCTTTATCCGACCCGTAGAACATTCGTTTTTTCAAAACGTTTGAATTATCAAATTGGCCTCCAAAATTCAAAAAATTTGAACAGTCTTCAAATCCCAATGGAGGTTGTCGTGATCGTCTTCATACGCACGATATTTTATCAAACTCGAAAGGATAGACGACTCCAAGAACTTTATTTGGAATTGTTTGAATCTGATCTAGAGGCTTGTGTGTGGGAATAATGGAAACATCACCTTTAGGATCATCCTTCATGAATTTGTGCGACACTGGTTCTGTTAGCTCGGGAATGTCCGCAACTGGTTCACTTTTGATTTCTTTCCTCATATGAACCCATACCCAATCACTAGGTTCAAACAAAATTTTCTTACGTCATTTGTTGGCTTGTTTGACGTATTGTTCAGTTTTATTTTCAATGTTTGCACGTACTCGTTCATGCAACTTTTTCACAAATTCAGCCTTCTCTACACCATTTAAATTCAACTGCTCTTTGACAGAAAAAGGAGATAAATCTAAAGGTGTTATAAGATTAAAACCATAAAAAACTTCAAATGGAGAAAAATTGGTGGAAGAGCGAATAGTGCGATTATAAGCAAATTCAGCAATGGGCAAACATTCCTCCCAACTTTTCAAATTCTTTTTGATGATCGCTCTTAACAAAGTTCCCAATGTTCTATTTGTTACTTCAATTTGCCCATAAGCTTGTGGGTGACTTGAAGTAGAAAATAGCAACTTTGGTCCCAGTTTTCCCCAAAGAATTTTCCAAAAGTAGCTCAAAACTTTACATCGCGATCGTAAACGATTGTTCTAGGAATACCATGCAAACGAACGATTTCTTTGAAAAACAAATCAGCCACATGTTTTGCATCATCTGTCTTACAAGCAATGAAATGTGCCATTTTTGAAATCCGGTCAACGACAACAAAAATTGAGTCCATTCCTCTTTGAGTTTTTGGTAATCTAAGTATGAAATCCATGGAAATATCCGCCCAAGGGGAATGACAAATGGGAAGTGGAGTATACAAACCATGAGGAAGGGATCTTGATTTCCCTTTTTTGCATTCAAGAACACTACCATAAATGCGTTCAACATCACTTTTCATGTTAGGCTAATAAAAATGTTTCTTCAAAACATCTAGAGTTTTTGAAACCCTAAAAAGGCCCATCAACCCTCCTCTGTGAGCTTCACGAGTCAAAAGTTCACGAAGAGAGCATGAAGGAATGCATAATTTATTTTCTTTAAACAAAAATCCTTCATATCTAACGAACTTGTTGAAAGATGATTTTTCACAAGCAGCAAACATGTTGGAAAAAAACATTATCAGATTCATACAATCCTTTGATGAACTCAAAACCCATGTTTTAGAATCCAAGTGAGTGAGAAGAGTGTACCTTCTTGATAGTGCATCAGCTACTATGTTTTCTTTACCTATCTTGTAACGCACGACATATGGAAATATCTCTATGAAAGATATCCATTTGGCATGACTTTTGTGCAAATTCCTTTAGCCTTTCAAATACTTGAGAGATTAATGATCCATAGGAATTACAAATTCCATAGGAATTAGATAGTGTTGTCATGTTTCCAAAGCTCTCACAACAACGTACAACTTCTTGTCATATGTTGGATAATTCAATGTGGCCCATTTAACTTCTTACTAAAATACGCAATGGTCGGCTTTCTTGAAGCAAAACAACTCCAATTCCAATTCCTGAAGCATCACACTCAATCTCAAAAGTCTTAGAAAAATTAGGTAGTGCTAAAATAAGAGAATTGGTTAAATCATGCTTTAATTGTTCAAAAGCCATTTGTTGTTTTTCTCCCCATTCAAACTTCACATTTTTTCACCAACTCATTTAAAGGGGAAGCCGTGTTGAAGTTTTTTTCACAAACCGTCGGTAAAAACTTGCAAGTCCATGAAAAGATCTTACCTCCGAAACGCTTGTAGAGATAAGCCAATCTACAACTGTAACACCCTCAATTTTGGAAAGAGTGACTATTTTAAAATTTTCAACAATACCTCAAAATAGAATAAAATCTCTTACGACTTGTAATACAGTTCTAGGTTGAACCATCAACAAAATAAATAAAGTCTTGCATAAGGACTAATTAAAGTCGGGTGTTACTAAAAACCCAATAATAGTCGCTATATCCAAAGCGCGGAAGGCTTTACTGTAACGCCCCGAATTTTCGTTGTATAAATTCTATCGTTAAGACTTCTAGCCTTCCTTATTTTAAATCATAGTTATCTTGAGTTTACCCTTAATTGGGTGTATCGCGTGTTTTAGCCAAGCTCGTGTGTTAAGTCTTGATTTTGGAAAAGAGAACCAGTGGCTTACGCGGGTTACTTCGCGGCTTGCAATCCATGGCACAAACCGCGTAACCCATTGTCCGTCTTCCATCTCAAAAACACGCGCGGGCTATGTCGTGGCCTAAAGTCGCGGCATAAGCCGTAGGATTACCCTGATGTTGTTAGACAGGTTTCTTCCTCTTTTCTCATTTATTTCCCATCTACCTTCTCTATCTCTCTCTCAAAATCATTTACACTTCCAAGATTAGATACTAGGGTTTCACCAAGCCCTATCCACCATATTTATTGCTAGAAGTTGGGTGTATCAACTAAGGATTCAAGTTTTGGGCATTAAATCACCATCTCCATTGTCATCTTCTCCAAGAGGTTAAGCTAGGGTTTTGGGTTTTCTTCAAAAACCCACTTGGTGAGTTCATATTTCTTTTCCTTAAAACTTTATACACATCAAAGCTAGACTTTTGAACCTATTATCATCTCCTTGTTTACATTATGTGGTTTATAAGATTTTAACCTAAAAATGGGGTTTTTGGAGATTTTAGGGTTCTTACTATTTTACTAAAAGGAAGGGTTCCATCCTATATGTTGCAAAATAAAGTATCACTTGCACATTTATGTGAGATACTTGAAAGAATGTATATAATCTCATTTTAGGATTTTCATTCTTATCAGTAGTTAAACTTGGAATTTCATATTTGAAAATAAATGGTATTGAGGACTTTATGTTTAACTATAGTTGGTCACAAATGAAATTGTGACAAGTCTAGACTATTACTAGTGGATCCATAGGTATTGAGTCGGCTTATGTTTGGGATGTTTTCCCCTTTGTAGCTAGTTGAGACATTGGATCCTCGGAGGCCACTTGGTACGGTTATGTGGGACCGGTTACTAGCCATGGATCGTAAATGTAATCCTAGTGAACGAGTATGACTTGGTTTCCTCGGGTGCCCTACCCCACATCTAAGTACGGACCGACGTTATTCGTGGCCATGGTTTCCATGTATTTAGCTCATAACTCGGATTGTGGCTTACTTTTGTGTTCCGCTACAATCCTTGGTAAATCGGGTCTCCCCCATCATCGCAAGATGTAATTTTGGACTGAAAGGTCCTTAAGTGTTTAATATTTCAAACTGTAAACTCAACTCTCTTGAAAAGGTTATCTTTCGTTACAATTATCTATGTTTCTTTAAATTATAAACTGTATGTTCTCACTAGGCTTTAAGCCTAACACTTTTCTCAAATGATGTGTATAATAGTTTCCTTTAGCGGTGGGTTGCCAAAGGTTTGAGTGAGGAGCGTGGGCTTGAGGCATTTTTTAAATGATTAGTATTTGGTGTTTTGGGCATTTAATTAAGCTCCTTATTTTGGTGATTTTTGGGTTTACAACCGATGTAATCTAGATAGTACATGTTTAGATTAGTTTGTTGTTGATTTCCATTTCCGTTCGCAGGTTTTGTAAATGCTTTATACATTTCCCCGTTTTGGTTGGTTTATTCCAAATACAAACGTCATTTTGCCAAATTTTCAGATTTTTAAATTACTCTAAATTTTAGGGTGTTACATTTACCCAAGCTACTCTCTCTTGTGCATATATCTAGCACTCGCCTCTTCACAGAACGCTTGAACCATTCGCCAACCGGAACCTGATGCACATGCCGACAAATAAAAAGGTTAGGCTAACGCCTAGTTAGTTCAAGAGTTTTCAACATGAATAAATATATTGTTAAAAAAGAAAAAATGCAGTTTAAATCAAAGTGATTTACTTTAAATATTAAACGGTCCGTTTTCCAATAACACACATTTTTAAAGACGAGTACCCCAACATAGAACATTCATTCGTAAAGTAAATTCAACCCAAATCTCACTCAAAACATGAATAGAAATTGAACTCCCAATCTGTAAAAAAATCGGATAGAACTTTATTTCCTGAAACACCCACGGGTGGAGCATAATACTCAACCCAAAATTATGGATAAAAATCCATATATATAAAACGCCACCGAAAACATGGATAATGAAATCAAATACCCAAACAACACCTTTCGGTGACGGGGGAGACCCTCTTCCATTGTACGTGGCGGAACACAAAGTTAAGCCACATAACTATGTTGTCGAACTACACCTCATATCATGACTTTATTGCCTGCTTTAAAGAAAAGCTACACCTCAGTCGGACTTTATTGCCTGCTTTAAGAGGCTACACCTCAAGTCCCTAATTACACTGTATCCTTTATTTCCTGCTTTACTGGGCTACACCTCAAGGATACACGTTCTTATTGCATGTTCGTTTCCTAGTAAGTTACAACCTTAAGGTTCCCAATAAACCTTTAGTGCATACTTACTAGCATTCAAGATAGGGGTTTCAAAACCCCTTACTTGAGTCTGTGTTTATACTTACTGTTGTCTCATTGGTTTACACAATATTGGGTTGGGACAAACCCTTTTTCCAAAGGAATTCACACCATTTATACTTTCAAAACGTCCCATAACATAATCTATGCATATTTCCAAAACATACGTTAAAAGTGCATTTCTACCAATTACTCTCCATATATAAGATATATCATCAAAACACATTCACTTATGATTTATTTGTCAAAGTGTCCAAAAATCCTAAATATGGTGTTTCACAATGTTTATAAAATCTTATTTGTTCAAATAGCAAAACTCATCAAAGATTTCAAAATTTGATAATAATCATGTAAAACACATAAATACTCTAAAATGGACATTTTTGGCATGTACAACGTTTTCACAAATCAACTTGAACTCACCTTGCTAGATTTAGGCTAAATCTAGATTTTTCCCCAACTTGAGCTCCTTTGAAGAAACTTGGATCCTAAAGCTGAAACTTCAAAAAACCTAGATCCACAAGTTTCCAACCATAAATACACATATCCAAGTGTTTAGAATCATTCCCCAAACCTCTTTTATCAAAATCTCCATTTTGGCCAAAAACCCTAATTTGACCTAATTTCTCCAAAATCATCCTAACCAAAATTTTAGAAATATAAACACTAGGGATCTATCAATAGAAAATTTATAACCCATAAAGAATGGGAGAAGTGAACTTACCACTTAGGTTTTGGTGAAGACCTAGAAAACCCCAAAATTCTTGAAGATAGAGGTGATTATGATGAGCTCTTGATCTTTGCTTCCAATCCACCACCAAATACTATTATATATTCCCAAAACTAACAATATATCCTTAAAAATCTCTCAAAAACGAAACCATAGCAACTTGAATCGCCAAAAACGGAGTAGAAATGAGAGAGTTGTGAGGAAATGAAGAATGGGGGCTGAAAATCGTGACTTTATGCACACTGGTACCCTCATGCGATTGTGCCATGCTACAGTAACAATGTCACAATCCGGGCACAATCACTTAGATTGTACCGAGAGTTTTTCGCCTTCAGAGATTGTGACATGCTATAGTGACAGTGTCACAATCGCTGACACTATAGCCGAGAATGTACCGAACACTGTTTTGGCCATAACTTCTCCGTTTTAACTCTGATTTTGCTCCGAAAAGAACCGTTTGAATCATATTTGAATTCATCATCTAAAATCTTGTATTTGATCCCAAAATCCCATTTCCTCTATTTCTCTTAAAAGATCGAATTCGATACTAACTTGAAATCGTACTTACCCAAAAATTACGGGTGTTACACCATTGTCATAAATGCATGGCACATTCGTTGGGAAGACCAACCACTTGGTAATCATCATTGCTATTGTGACATATGTCACAACTGCATGGCACTATAGCTGGGACTACCACACTTTTAGTACCATTAGGGCTATTGTGATAGATGTCACAACCACATGGCACTATAGCCGAGACGACCATACTATTAGTACCATTGGTGCTATTATGACTGGTGTCACAACCACAAGACACTATAGCCATACTTCATATGTGGTTCTTACTTTACCGATTCACCCAGTTCAACACTTTTCTTCAATTAGGATAAAAATTCAGGGTGTTACAACAACAACCTTTACTTTTTTCTTCATCAACTCGCAAACCATTAGCACCAGCAATATATCCAAGAAAAACAACTTCTTCCACACAAAAGGTGCACTTTTTCAGATTTGCAAACAACTTTTGCTCACGCAAAGTAGCAAGAACAAGCTTAAGATGTTCAACATGATCATGCATATTTCTACTATAGATCAAAATGTCATCAAAATACACAACAACAAATTTCCCAATGAAATGCCTCAAAACATGGTTCATAAGCCTCATAAAAGTGCTAGGGGCATTAGTCAAGCCGAAAGGCATAACTAACCACTCATAAAGGCCAAACTTTGTTTTGAAAGCGATCTTCCATTCATCACCTTCTTTGATTCTAATTTGGTGATATCCGGATTTAAGATAAATCTTCATAAATATTTTGGCCACATTCAACGCATCAAGCATGTAATCTAATCTTAGGATTGGATGATGATATTTGATTGTAATTTTGTTAACCGCGCTACGATCAATACACATGCGCCAAGTACCATCTTTCTTTGGAACAAAAATGACAGGCACGACACATGGACTAAGGGACTCATGAATAATACCTTTTTCCAACAGCTCACCAACTTGTTTTTGAAGTTCCTTTATTTCCTCCGGGTTAGCTCTATAAGTTGGCCTATTTGGAATACTTGCACCCGGAACCAAATCGATTTGATGTTCTATACCTCGAATTGGTGGTAATCCGTTACGTACTTTTTCGGGTAGCACATCTGGAAATTCATTTAAAATAGAAACAATCTCCAAAGGTAAATCATGAGGTAAATCGTTAGTAGATAAGCAAACTTCTTGGTACAAAAGTACAACAAAAATCTTATGGGAAGCTAACGCCCTATCTACATCTCTCATGCTCGCAAAGAAAGCACATTTTCTCTCACTTGCTTTTGGTTTTTCTCCTATGATTGTTCCACTCATATTTTCATTCACTACTTTTTTTTCACTTTCTTTTTCAGTTTTTACTTCTCCACTCTCTTTTGACTTTTTCAAACTCTCCTCTTTTTGTCTTTTCTCTCTCATTTTTATTTGTTCTTTTAACACTTGTTGTAGTGACATAGGTACAAGGGTGAATGGTTGATTATTGAATACAAAACGATACTTATTTGAACAGCCATCATGAGTTGTTTTACGATCCAACTCCCAAGGGCGTCCAAGAAGGATATTGCTAGCAGTCATGGGTACAACGTCACACAAAACTTCATCTTCATATTTTCTTATGGAAAATCTTAAAAGTACTTGCCGCACAATCATGAGTTCTCCATGATCGTTAAGCCATTGTAAACGATACGGTTTTGGATGTTTGATAGTTGGCAGCCCCCACTTTTCCATAAGATAAGAACTAGCACAGTTAATGCAACTTCCACTATCAATGATTAACATGCATACCTTATCTTGGATAATACATCAAGTATGGAAGATGATGTGACGTTGTTCATCGTCCTCTTCTTTGGCTTGTATGTTCAACGCCCTCATGGTTACAAGAGCCTCCCTTTCATCACCACTATCGACGACCTTTAGTTCATTGTCATCTTCAAATGGCATGTTGTTGCCATCATCGTCATCTTCGCTTTGACTCAAATAAGAACCATCATCAAGCATAATCATAGCTTTGGAATTGGGACATTGTGAAGCTATATGTACCTTTCCCAAACACTTGAAAGAAGTCAGCCTTGAAGTATGAGAAGTAGAAGGGTTAGTTTTGTCACTTTTTGGTGGAAAAGTCTTCTTTGAATCAAAATCTTTACCATAGTTCTTCTTTACATCTTCATTTTTATTCCACCGATTGATTTTCTAAGAAGAAGATGATGATGAATTGGAAGAAAACTTACTTAGACCTCCTTTTCTTTTTAACTGTTTCTCCATCTTTTCAGCCATGTGAAAAATTTCCTCCAAATCCATGTAGTGTTGCAACTCCACCACATCAGTAATTTATTTTCGAAGGCCTCCCAAAAATCTAGCCATGGTGGCTTCGGGATCTTCTTCAATATTCGCCCTCGTCATTGCCATTTCTAACTCTTGGTAATACTCTTCCACAGATCTTGATCCTTGAGTGATGCTTTGAAGTCGATTAAACAAATCACGATAGTAATGGGGTGGAACAAAACATCTTATCATAATAGCCTTCATTTCTTCCCATGTATTAATAGGTTGTTCCCCATTTTTCCTTCTAGACAAAATCAACTTGTCCCACCATGTTAAAGCATACCCGGAAAATTCAATAGAAGCAAGTATTACCTTTTTATCTTCGGAATAGTTATGAACTCCAAACACGTTCTCTACTTTTGATTCCCACTCCATATATGCCTCCGGGTCACTCTTACCTTGGAAAGATGGAATCCTCATCTTGATACTATCAAGATTGTTGTCAACTCTATTTCTATTTCTCCGATTGTCTTATGTTGTTTCTGAACCCTCTTCATCACCTCTTTGTAAAGATACCTCCAATCGATCCATTCTTTCCATCATAGTTTCCATCATTTGATTGAATTGACCCATCAACGTCTCTCTCCATGCTTTTTGTTCCAATGTCTCATTTGGTCCCTCCATAGTTGCTATAAACAAAACAAGTTAAACAATTGATGATGATAAATAAACCTTGCACCCTTTACCCCCCCCCCCCACACAAATTTGTTTCCCAAACCTATCTACTCTCCCCAAGTGTATCAATCTTTTTAAGGCTTTTTTTTTATAGATGTAGCACACTTGCCTTTTTCCACTTGGATTCCCCATTTATTGTAGTTCTAGTGAGAATACATCCAACCCTTACAAGGTGCTCACACAATGACTCACTTGGCCAGAAAGAAATATGAAGTGATTGGACGACAAACGAAAAGTTTAAACGGGGTGGTATATGAGTTCTAGTAGAAAATACCAAATAAAAGTGCAATAATCAAGAACAAAAACTTTAAAAAAAAATTTCTCTTCCTTTTCTCGTCGTTTTTTTTTTTGTATAACTTTTTTTTTATTTAGGTTTTTTTGTGCTCTTTCTTTTTTTTTTCTTTTTTAGGCACTTTTTACAACTTTTATACGACAAGAATTTAAATAAAGATGAATAATGAAGTAGATGAGACAAAGATAACAAATAATATGATCAAACAAGAAAGTTAGCTCTCATACCAAATGAAGTGAAATCTTCAAGGAAGACTTTAATATGTTTCGAATAGTTCTTGTTTGATCCTGTGTACTTCTAAAAACCCAATTTCTCACTCTTCAACCCAACAATGAAGGGTATACAAAACCAACACCTTTGGAATGCAAAGAAAGTAAATAATCAAAGGATGAATGAAGGAACACAAATTCTTCCAAGAAACCCAACACCTTACTATTGGAACTCAACAATAAGGGATATATGAAATCCAACACCTTTGAGTTGAAAGAAAGCAAGTTGCCAAAGTTAAGGCGCCACACTAAGCGGAAGAAACCTAGTGATAAGCCAAATGAGAATTGCAAGCACTATTAGTCTTGCAAGACCCGAATGAATTCAATCAAGAGAACTGACAAGTGAAAGCAATAACTTCACAATATATTGATTTAGACAAAAGATAGATGATTACAATTGCTTAAAAAGCTCCTATTTATAGGGAAATAATAGACCATCATTAAGTACAAAATTTAAGGCTCTTAAATATACCATTTAAGGCCTAAACTCTTAGATTTCCATCAATAATGTCTAACTTGAGTTTTTCAAGACTTTTTTTTATTTAAATAAAAGGCAAAAACGAAAATCTAATATTGGGCCTTCAAGGATAATCCAAAGATGCAAAAGTTAGCCCAATAACATGAGATAATTCAAGCAATTGGGCTTGAGGTCTTGGATTTCTTCCAAATGGGCTGAAATGATTGATGAGATTAGTTAGAGCCTCTTGCATCCTTTTTCTCCTTGCATGCGTCATCGACCCATGCATTCCTTTAAGTGAATCAGCTTCATACGTGTTGCCATCGAGCTTTGAATTTCCATTACGCTTGTGTCCCGTCTCTTTAGTATGCTTTCCATCATATTCACTCATGGACCAATCATGAATTAGGTGACTATATGACATAAGTTAGATCATGTCGAGTAATTATGAGATAGACTAATGAGTCAACAAGTTGGCAATATAATTGGGATCACGATGTACATGCCCATCACCAAGAGCAAGATGTATATTATGCATAGAGAAGAAGCATAAAGAGGAAACAATGAAACTAAATTTCTCAAACCAAACACGAGATGCTTATTTGAGAGCTTACAGGACTTGCATAGTCGACAAACATAGCCTTTTGGATGAAGAACGTCATGTAGAGACTTTATGTAGGTCTCTTCATACTCTACTAAATGAAGACCAATTCCGACGGATTTTTCCGACGGAATATACAATAGTCAAACAACATTGACTTTCGTCGGAAATCCGCCGGAAAATATTTAAATTATTTTTTTTATTTTTTTCTAAAAAATAAATAAATAATATTTTAAAAAAATAATAAATTCCGTCGGAATTTTTAATTTCACTACAAAATTTTCGACTTTTTCCGACGGCCAAATCCGTCGGAAATCCGTCGGAAATTTTGCATTTTCGGCAGATTTGGCCGGCCGAAAACCGGGGCGCCGCAAACTTCAATTTCCGGTGGATTTTTCCGCTGGAAATCCGTCGAAAATTTTGGTGATTTTTTAAATAAATATATTACCAAATAACAAGTTACATACCAAAAATATGCCTTACACATTTTTTTAAAAAAATATTCAAAATTTCTTATTAATTAGAATTTTACCAAATAACAAATTACATACGTTTGAAAAAACTAATGGATTGTGATTTTTCTAGGCCACATAACCCAATCAAACCATTATCTATCTATCTCGTGTGGTTTTCAATACCCCTCTTTCGCTACATATGGCATTGCACTGTTAAGCATTGTAATCAAACTCACGTTATACAACAAATGATATGTATATTCCCCAAATATCATTCAAATCAATCAACTACAACAACTTTTTTCACCACCATCATGTGAGTTGGGTCAAAGACTAAAAAGAAAGAGCTAAATGGCAGTGGGTTCAAGGAAAAATGATCTAAGATGACCTTAAATACTAGCAGATGTATCACCTAAAGGTCTAAAAAGTTGCATACCAAAAATGCTACTAAGCATCTTTGTGAGAGTCTGAGGTGCAACATTGTTGGATGACGTCGTAACTCCTACCGTCTGGTCCTCACGAGATCGGTTGCACAGATGGCTTCCACCATATCTGCCTTCCGAAACCAACCTTCTCTGTAGGGCCTGCACTTGATTGTGTTGGTGTGGGTGCTGGTAGCCTCTGCCTCTGCCTCTTCCACCACCACGTCCATGGTTGGAAAAGTCATCTCATCTTCCTCTACCACGTCCTCGACCAAATGAGTCACCTCCTCGGCTTCTACCTCTTCCGCGACCATAAAAACCAAATGAGACGATGTGGTCTGAGAACTCAACATGGTTTGTAGCTTTAACGATCGCAACATGCACATCCTAAATCACACAACAAAACCCAAACCGTAATTATTGACGGATAGCGAGAGGGATACATGAAATACGTTACAAGGAGAGGAAAGAAAAGGAAGGAAACCTTGAAATTGCCATTGACGTGGGCTAATCCGACTGTGGTTTGATATTTGAGAGCCCCGTATGCTTTCCGCCATGTTTGCATAGTACTCATCTTCCTCTATGTGTGGATTGATCGAACAATGTGAAGGAATGCAAAGAAGAGGTGGAGTCTGTTGATTTCAAATTAGGTTTAAGGGGTGGGATTTCACTTTAAGATAGTGGGGCGAAGGGGTGGGTTTTCTCTTTAGGGATGGGGATTGGAGGGAAATAAGAAGAGAGAAAATTTTAGGAGGAAAAATTTAATTTGACAAAAAATTAAGAGGGAATAAAATATATGGTTAAAAATAAATCACATTTATAAAATAAAGAAATTTTTTTGAAAATTTCAAATGTTTAAATTTCTAAATAACTTTTTTAATTTAATAAAAAATTATATTTACATTTATAGTTTTCTTTTATTTATAAAAATCTAGTAGTTGATATATAATTTAATAATTTATTATGATTTAGATATTTGCGAAAGATTATTAGAGTTTATTTATTATGATAAATACTTTATATTATAATACAATCAAGATACTCACTGACTAATACATTAATTAGACTAAACGAATGATTGAAATTGATTTGTACAAATGGGTGGGAAACTGTGAATGTGAAATCGAGATCAAAAAATGACCTTGTGTTTTTTGACTTTTGTTTTAGATGGTTCTTAAAAATAATTCTTTAGGAGGGAAAATAAAAAGAGAATAATTCTTTTTTAGGAGGGAAAATAAAAAAAGATAGAAACCGAATAAAATTTATAAAACCGAATAGAGTCCAATAAAACCCAATAGAACTCTTAAAAGTCTGATTGGATCTATTAAAGCCCAATCGATCGATTAAAACTTAATTGGATCCGTTAAAACCCGAATGATCCATTAAAGCCTAATTGGATCCGTTAAACCCCTAACGATCCATTAAAGCCCGATTAGAATCATTTAAGCCAAATTAGATCCGTTAAACCCCAATAAATCCATTAAAGCTCAATCGATCCATTGAAGCACAACTGATCCATTAAATCCCAATTGGATCCATTAAAGTCCGATTTGATCCATTAAATCCCAATCGATCCATTATAACCTAATTGGATCCGTTAAAGCCCGATCGATTCATTAAAGCCTAATTAGACCCGTTAGAATAAAAATAAATTTTCGACAGAAAGTCAAAGTGGGTTGACCCGTTTGACTACCGGTAAAGCCCAAGTGGATTCGTTAAAGCCCCAACTGCATTCATTTAGGGGTGTGCATCGGTCGGTTTGGGTCGGAAATCCAAAACCCAAACCCGATCGGATATTCGGGTGGTGGGAGAAGACCCGATCGGATATTCGGGTCGGATATCCAAAACCCAAATTAGAATTAGAATTATATAAATATAAAATAAAATTGATTTTTTTTTTCTTTTAAAAAATTCGAATATTTCGGACGGGTCGGATGGGGGTTATGGATACCCAACCCGATCCGTTAAAGCCTAACTAGATCCATTTATAAATTCTTTGGATTTTCGGCGGTCGTTTAAAAACCCAACTTGATTCATTAAAGCCAACTTGATCCATTAAACCCAACTTGATCCATTAAAGCCAACTAGATCTGTTAAAGCCCAACCGTATCCATTAAAGACCAACTGAATCCGTTAAAACTCAACTGTGTATGTTAAAGCCCAACTGGATTCGTTAAAGCCCCAACTGGATCCATAAGATCGACACCGGATCCATTAAAGCCTAACTAGATCGTTAAAGCCCAACCGGGTACGTTAAAGCCCAACCGGGTACGTTAAAGCCCCAACTAGATCCGTTAAATCCCAATTGCATCCATTAGAGCCCCACTGGATCCATTAAAGCCCCATCGGATCCATTAAAGCCTAACTAGATCCGTTAAAGCCCAACTGGATCCGTTAAAGCTCAACTTGGTACGTTAAAGCTCCAACTGAATCCGTTAAAGCCCAATTACATCCATTAAAGCCCAACCGTATCCATTAAAGACCAACTGGATCCGTTAAAACTCAACTGTGTATGTTAAAGCCTAACTGTGTATGTTAAAGCCCAAGTGGATTCGTTAAAGCCCTAAATGCATATTAGAGCCCCATCGGATCCATTAAAGCATAACTAGATCCGACGGATGCCCAACTAGGTACGTTAAAGCCCATATGTGTATGTTAAAGCCCAAGTGGATTCGTTAAAGGCCAAATTGCATCCATTAAAGCCTAACTAGATCCATTAAAGCCCAACTGGGTACGTTAAAGCCTAACCGGGTACGTTAAATCCCCAACTGGATCCGTTAAAGCCCAACTGCATCCATTAGAGCCCTACCGGATCCATTAAAGCCCCATCGGATCCATTAAAGCCTAACTAGATTCGTTAAAACCCAACTGGATCTGTTAAAGCCCAACTAGGTACGTTAAAGCCCAACCGGGTACGTTAAAAGCTCCAACTGAATCCTTTAAAGCCCAAGTGGATTCGTTAAAGCCTGAACTGCATCCATTAGAGCCCCATCGAATCCATTAAAGCCTAACTAGATCCGTTAAAGCCCAAATAGGTACGTTAAAGCCAAATTTCATCCATTAAAGCATAATTGGATACATTAAAGACCAATCGTATCCATTAAAGACCAACTGGATCCGTTAGAACTCAACTGTGTATGTTAAAGCCCAACTGTGTATGTTAAAGCCCAAGTGGATTCATTAAAGCCCCAATTACATCCATTAGAGCCCCATCGGATCAATTAAAGCCTAACTAGATCCGACGGATGCCCAACTAGGTACGTTAAAGCCCATATGTGTATGTTAAAGCCCAAGTGGATTCGTTAAAGCCCAAACTGCATCCATTAAAGCCCCAACGGATCCATTAAACCCCCAACTTCATCCATTAAAGCCCCAACGGATCCATTAAAGCCTAACTAGATCCATTAAAGCCCAACTGGGTACGTTAAAGACCAACCGGGTACGTTAAATCCCCAACTGGATCCGTTAAAGCCCAATTGCATCCATTAGAGCCCTACCGGATCCATTAAAGCCCCATCGGATCCATCAAAGCCTAACTAGATCCGTCAAAGCCCAACTAGATCTGTTAAAGCCCAACTAGGTACGTTAAAGCCCAACCGGGTACGTTAAAAGCTCCAACTGAATCCTTTAAAGCCCAAGTGGATTCGTTAAAGCCTGAACTGCATCCATTAGAGCCCCATCGGATCCATTAAAGCCTAACTAGATCCGTTAAAGCCCAACAGGATCCGTTAAAGCCCAAGTAGGTACGTTAAAGCCCAATTGCATCCATTAAAGCATAATTGGATACATTAAAGCCCAATCGTATCCATTAAAGACCAACTGGATCCGTTAGAACTCAACTATGTATGTTAAAGCCCAACTGTGTTTGTTAAAGCCCAAGTAGATTCGTTAAAGCCCCAATTGCATCCATTACAACCCCATCGGATCCATTAAAGCCTAACTAGATCTGACGGATGCCCAATTAGGTACGTTAAAGCCCATATGTGTATTTTAAAGCCCAAGTGGATTCGTTAAACCCAAACTGCATCCATTAAAGCCCCAACGGATCCATTAAACCCCCAACTGCATCCATTAAAGCCCCAACGGATCCATTAAATCCTAACTAGATCCATTAAAGCCCAACTGGGTACGTTAAAGCCCAACCGGGTACGTTAAATCCCCAACTAGATCCGTTAAAGCCCAATTGCATCCATTAGAGCCCTACCGGATCCATTAAAGCCCCATCGGATCCATTAAAGCCTAACTAGATCCGTTAAAGCCCAACTGGATCTGTTAAAGCCCAACTAGGTACGTTAAAGCCCAACCGGGTACGTTAAAAGCTCCAACTGAATCCTTTAAAGCCCAAGTGGATTCCTTAAATCCTGAACTGCATCCATTAGAGCCCCAATGGATCCATTAAAGCCTAACTAGATCCATTAAAGCCCAACTAGATCCGTTAAAGCCCAACTGGGTACGTTAAAGCTCCAACTGAATCCGTTAAAGCCCAATTGCATTCATTAGAGCCCCATCGGATCCATTAAAGCCTAACTCGGTACGTTAAAGCCCAACCGGGTACGTTAATTCTTTTAAAAAAATAAATAATTAATTATTTCATAATGTTTTCGGCGGATTTCCGACGGATTTTTATTTTTTAATTATTTTAAAAAAATAAATGATTAATTATTTTCGACGAATTTTCGACGGATTTTTATTTTTATTTTTTTTAAAACCTTTAAAAAAATAAATGATTAATTATTTTCGGCGGATTTCCGACGGATTTTTTTTTTTAATTCTTTTAAAAAATAAATAATTAAATATTTCATAATGTTTTTGACGGATTTCCGACGGATTTTTATTTTTATTTTTTTTAAAACCTTTAAAAAAAATAAATGATTAATTATTTTCAGCGGATTTCCAACGTATTTTTATTTTTATTTTTTTAATTCTTTTAAAAAAAATAAATGATTAATTATTTTCGGCGGATTTCCGACGGATTTTTATTTTTATTTTTTTTAAAACTTTTTAAAAAAATTAATGATTAATTATTTTTGGCGGATTTCCGACGGATTTTTATTTTTTTTAAAACCTTTAAAAAAATAAATGATGAATTATTTTCGGCGGATTTCCAACGGAATTTTATTTTATTTTTTTAATTCTTTTAAAAAAATAAATAATTAATTATTTCCGACGGATTTTTATTTTTATTTTTTTAAAAACCTTTAAAAAAAATAAATGATTAATTATTTTCGGTTGATTTCCGACGAATTTTTATTTTATTTTTTTTAATTCTTTTAAAAAAATAAATAAATAATTATTTCATAATGTTTCGGCGGATTTCCGACGGATTTTTATTTTTATTTTTTTTTAAACCTTAAAAAAACAAATGATTAATTATTTTCGGCGGATTTCTGACGGAATTTTATTTTATTTTTTTAATTCTTTTAAAATAATAAATAATTAATTATTTCCGACGGATTTTATTTAATTAATTTAATTAATTAAAATCCGCCGAAAATCCGTCGAAAATTAATAATTAATTATAATCAATAAGAAAAAAAAGTTTAAAAAATTATTTTCCGCCGGAAATAATTGATTTTTTTAAAAAAATAAAATAAAATAATTTTTCGCCGGAAATAATTGATATAGGTTATGATTAAGAAAAACATTCTTCATATCCATCTGATATAACGACCATTTGCAAATAGTCGCAATAGCGAGGAGATCGGGAAAAGTAATTCGAGCAACATGAGCAAAAGACCCCATAATTGATACCACACTCTTGTTGAAAACCCTTGGTCACGAGTCGGGCTTTGCACTAATCAACTGGACCATTTTATTTGGGTTTTCGTACCTTTTATATTTATTTACAACCAACAAAATCACTTCTCGGTAGGAAAGGTTTATTGGCGGGGACCCAGGGCCCCGTGGCCCACTTTTGTGGACCCTACAAGCCATACCTCTACAAGCTTGCACCGGAAAAGACATCCTGTCTCCCCCCGGATTCGAACCCTAATACGGAAACCCCAGGTAGAAGCGTTTACGGAAGAGAGGTGGCCACTAGGCCAAAGACCTAGTGGTTCTTGGTGATAGCGTTCTTGGGTTTTTTCTTTCTTGAGAGCTTGGAGCCCTCAAACATTTCTTGCAAGGACACTAGGGATTTTCCTAGTTGTTCTTTAGGCCCTGAGATTAGTCGAGGCGTGCACAAGGTGGCTCAGACACCCACGGTTAAAAAAACCCTCTTTATAGGATAATTGAGTCTTAATATCTAAACAATCATTATGTTTTTCTATTCTATATAATTGGTTAATTAGCTGTTGTTTTTTCGTAATAAAAACCCAAAAAAAATAAAGATATCTTTTGTCATATATTGGTATTATTTTTTGGATGTTTTTGAACAACTTGAAAGCAAAAAAGACTATAATACATCATGAACTCAAAGTACAAAAACATTACATCAATAGTATGCATAATGCATAGTCAATAGATATTAATGAACACAATAAGGTTTTATATCATATAAACAGTTGGAAACAACTTTATTGTTTTACTTTATTTATTATTTATTAATTTACAACAATGGGGATTCTAGTGCGACATTAAATGGTAAACATCATTTGTATTTACATTTATTCCTCGATTAATGAGATATGATATGATTATTCACTAAAAAAAGTAATAATACTTTTATATGATCCTTCATGTTGTAGCTCAGTGGTTTGGTAACATCCTGAGGGGTCAGTGGATGGTATCCCTGACTACACGGGTTCGAACCCCGTGGTGAGCATGTTGTGATATCCAGATCATGGGTCTGCCACTTAGTGGTACCCTTAATTGGGCTGGGTCGTGGTCGATGGGGATTAGTCGAGTGACACCCTTAAGTGGGAGCCCGGATACCCCGGGAACGTGTACGTGTGTTAACTTGCCGTTCAAAAAAAAATAATAATACTTTTATATGGTCAACCATTAATTGGTTGGATTTCCTTGTACTTGATATGAAGTTCTTGAAATAAAATTGGGTTGGGTAGCCGGCGGGTGGTTGGAGACTTGTTCGATATCCAATTTACCTCGTTTCGTTGGTTGTTCCATTACGTTAAAGCTTTTAGTGGGTCTTGAATTGTGTTGCTGTAATCCGGCTTCTTTTTCTTGGTAGTTGGTTTGTTCGTTATGAACTTCTTTTTGCTTGGTTTTTGTTGTGTTCCGTTTACGGGGTTTTTATTTTGGTTTGTCTCGTAGCCTCCCTCCTTTTCTATCTCGTGGCAATATAATTTGGGGGTCCTGTTACAATAAAGTTGCAATTTTAGGGGTGTAACTGCAATATTTCTATTCTCCATCTCCATTCCAGTGCTTTTTATGCCATTATATTTTTATCATATGAAGCCTTTTGAAGCTTTCTCTCCTCCCAACCATGGGCTATGAAGTGATGTCATGTAACACGACAGAAAGGCAAAACCCTTTCTATTCCTACCCCCATTTGCAAATAATTAAGTAGGAAAGAAAGATTTTAGAGAAATGAATACTTCCTTCAACTTTTGGTGGTGAAGCTATTCATCTTCACTCTTTCCTTTCATGAAAAAAGATCAACTTTTACTCTCGTTCACCTTAAAATGACAACTTTGCAAGAACCCGAACTCGATATAGAAGCTGGCGGTGGCAGTGGAGGTGGCGATGACACCG
Organism: Arctium lappa; assembly: GCA_023525745.1. Taxonomy (NCBI): domain Eukaryota; kingdom Viridiplantae; phylum Streptophyta; class Magnoliopsida; order Asterales; family Asteraceae; genus Arctium; species Arctium lappa. The sequence continues at coordinate 39,479,950 of CM042050.1, read as the reverse complement.
GCCGGAAGTCAAGATCATCTGACAGTAATGAAGAGAGTAGCTCAATTACTACTGAGATCGTAGGAATGGTGGATCTTGAAAGCCGCGGTGGTGGCGGCGGCCGTCGTGGTGGTGGTGAGGTTGACAATGGTGAGGGCAGTAAGCTACATTTGTTAAGAATTGTAAAAGATTGTAGGATTTGTCATTTGAGTTTGGATGTAAACAATCAAGAATCTGGAAATGGGATTCCAATCGAGTTGGGTTGTTCCTGTAAAGATGATTTGGCTGCTGCTCATAAACAGTGTGCAGAAGCTTGGTTCAAGATTAAAGGCAACAGGTAATTATTAACTCCATAACTATTATACCAAACCATCTTTCAAGATTTGGTTTTTGTAACTTTTTTATAATACCCATTTACATATTTTCCATCTTTCATGCTCAAGTTTACGTTAGGATTCAGAATTCAGTAACTGTTTTAGGATTCTTTGTGCTTCTTTCTTGCTTATAGAATGTTCAATACTCAACTGTTCATTAGCATTTATTTGGGCCTTTGCTTTAGAGTAGAAATTAGTGCTTGTTTCTTTGTGTTTTTTTGTGTTGATTCTTTGTCGCCATTTGAGGTTTTGAATTATAGTTCGTGGATATTTAGGAGCCAAAGATTGGTACGTTACAAAAGGTTATGCAGCCAAAAAGAAAATGTGTAATTTAATGAAGTTAACACTGAGGTAGTGAATACTTTAGGGAATGCAAGATAAGGGAATATTTTCAGAAATAAAGTCGAAAAAGCAGCTTATACGAAATGGAAAGCAAGAAACAAAGTGAACCAAGGCTTCTTTACATTGGGATTGAAGGTGGAAGGCTTTGTCTCCATGATCGAGAAACTATTGAAAAAAGGAATAACTTTACCGGTTCTATTTCTGTATTTGTTAATAAAAGAAATACAATCTAATTGGGCTTCCTAAAAACGATTGAAACTTATTTAAAATAACCTAACGAGTTTGAGTTGGAATGTTTGCCGAGTCTTTGAGAAAAAAAAAAGTTTCCGAATATATGGACCCTCATATTACACTATTAAAGAACAATTGAGGACAAAAGGGATATTCAAATGTATATAGAGGTGAAATGGTCTAAGTGATGTGAAACTCTAACACATACAATGTACGGAGGGTGATGCACCGGTGAGAGGGCTAAACGAATAAGATTGTCTTATAAAGTCAAGTCTCTAAAGACGATAGCATTTTACTCTGATATCGTGAGACTTTAAGTAAGAAAATTTGCTCAACGTAGTTGTGTGTGTAGTTTGCATATAGGGAAGTCTGGATCTGAGTTACTCATCTTTAACTATGATGGAATTTGCTTTTTACTCTCTTTTCTTATTTAAAGTGGGATTTGACTCAAACCAACATAGAAACTTTTAAAAGCTCAAAGATTAATTTCAAATGCAATTATTTATGAGATGACATATGATTCTCGTCACTATATCCTAGTAGTGCTTGCATCCTAAGTTCCTGAAAAGATTCAACTAAACCCTATTAGATTACTTTTAAAGAAAGTTTTTTTGAGGATGGAAAAATTTCTTTTGATTTGATGTATGTTAAACTTCTATTCTTTTCTCAAATGCTTTTTTGACTAATAATATACAGTTTCACATATCTTCACATGGTATCAGAGGCAAAGTTTACTACTCCAAGGACTCAACATGGAGCCGGTTTGTACTAGTCTATCCCATGGTGACTAGTGAATCCAATCAAAGATATAACCATATCTTTTATGATCTCTTTAACAAGTTGGCAAAAAAGAGCTTAATTTTATACTTGTATGTTAATTTGGTTTTATATTGTTTAAAATCCAGGACGTGTGAGATTTGTGGATCAATTGCACGAAACGTTAGTGGTGTAGACGAGACTGAACCAATGGACCAGTGGAACGAAGCAAATGGTGACACACTGTCAAGAGCCACTGCCCTTGGTGAGACCACGGGTTCGTCAGGAGCCCGCAACTTCTGGCAGGGACATCGGTTTCTTAATTTTTTGCTAGCTTCCATGGTTTTTGCATTTGTCATCTCATGGCTTTTCCACTTTAACGTCCCATCATGAAAATAGTCAATGAGGTAGTTGATTGTAATCAGGTCGGGAAGAAGAATTAATATGCACATTTTTATTCTTGTTGATTTGTTGTGTAAGTTGGTGTTTGTAGGGCTTCATTCGATCTTGCATTATTGGAACTTAAAAATATGTATCAAATGTATTCTCTTGCCTTATTCTTAGAAAAATTAAGAAAGAAAAATTCAATTTTCTGACTTTTTGTTTGTGAAGATATATATATACTAGTTGTGTACCCACGCGATGCAGCGCGGGTGAATCACAATTCTAAAGCAATAACTTAGCCCCCGACCAAAATGACTGCGACCAGATGAATATAAAGCTCTCGGTTATTTAGGAGCTCGTATTCAATCACCAAAGAAACCTAAAACAAAGCAGAAAAATCAAAATCGGACGGAGTGAACATGGTAGAATACACAAACTTTCTATATAGCATGATAATAAATTCACTACAATGTCCACCGAAACATTAAAAGTAACAAAGTTAGAAATTTCAGAACATTCACAATCAAGTGATAAGTAAGTGAACCTGGTTTTGAACTTTAGTAGCATCCAAGAAGAAGCGATCACAGACAATGTTACCTTAAATTCTAAAAAGGGTTGTTACCAAACGCTTCCCCGATAAGCGTTTATCAGGTCATAAGGTGGTATAGATAACGGTAAAATCTTAATTAAAACTTATTTAAGGTCATATCCCTTATTTAAGGTCTAAATGACACGTCATTACTTGTCACTTACCTTACCAGGTAAGATTTTCAACCATTAAAATGACATAGTGACCAACAATCTTACACGGTAAGCACTGACTGGGTAATAGTCATCACCATCACTTACTGGGTAAGATTCTCGGTTCTTATCATGGTTGTCCATAAGGTAATTATATGGCCCTAGATAAAATGTTCTAAAAGCTAGACCCAATAGTCCTTAAATCAACATAAAACCATGGTTGGTATTTTATTCATTTTTTGCTTGTAACTTATAACGTACTCATAATTTATAATATCACAATTAGTCATTTTTAGAACTAATTTAAATACAAATAATACCGCCTGATACATTAGCCACACATCCATCATATATAAACATAATTACATTAAACCCCATTCAAACTACTTGAGAAACCATCAAGCTAGAAGTTCCGGTGAAAAATATTACAATTCCCGATCAAGAAAAAGAAAGAACCTTTATCAATGTGCATTTAGTCACTATTGAATATACTAATCAACTATGTAGCTTCTAACCTGCAATATTCTCCCATTCTCTTAAATGATTCTCCCCTTCTCTTAAATGTTTCACTTATGAAACATCTTCCTTGTTATCCATCTATATCAACGAAAGAAATTTACAATCGTCAACATATTTGCAATGTAATAAACCTTAGCATCCACGCTCCTATTAAAGATATTTACCCATTTGAAAAATCAACCCATACAAAGAAGACATGTACATCCTTTAGCCTTGGTAACCTAACTCAAGTTATTAATTTGAAACCAAAAAAAATAACGTGTCATATCAGTACCTTAGATGCAAAACTAATTCATTTTGGACAACCTCTTTTTTATCAAGAAAGCTGATAATTTGTCGCTATTTATCCTTCCTCATACCATCAAAATCATTTATCACCACAAAGGTAATAACATGGTGCAAATGCAAAGGCTAATAAAAAGAAAAACAAAGTAATATGAATGCAACATAACATCTTTTATTAGCAACTTCAGACCAACCACCAGTTCCAACACAATGACCATAGAAGATCAAAAATCCTATAAATAACAAAACAACAAAAACACAAAAAAAGGCAAAGATAGAACATCACCAAAACATAGAACTTGGCATGCAGGGACATGGCTGACATAAGTAAGTAAAATGATCTCGCAAAATCATCAATAAAAGCAACAACAAAAGAACAAAAAGGTTTAAGTTTTTATCAAATTTTAAACACAATGCAAAGAGTAAATTAAATCACATTTCACACCTTATAGCTATAAAGCAAAAAGAGTAACTGATATGTGATTCCACTATATGCGGAATTGGACTTCCTAACTAAATTTCGAAGAATGAACTAAGTGCATATATGTAATTTGGTCGATTTCCAAATCTTTAAGATCTCATCGGATTCCAACCAACCAAATATTACGATAAAGTTTGCTACATATTGAATCCCAATACAAGATCTCCATTAAAAGATAAATATAAAAATTTAAAAGACACATTCCGTTTACATAACTTCAATAACAAGATACATTCAGAAATGCGCGTATCTTAATTTGAAAAGTACCATATTTGACAATTTAAAAGTCGATAAAATTTTCACAAGATACTCAAATTCCTATCAACACAAAGAAAAGAAAAGTGTAGATTCATCTTTTTCCACAAAATATTTGCATAAAACTACTCCATAAAGAAATATAACTACAAAACTATTAAGATGTTCTCGTAAAATTTCTAAACTGGTAAAAACATTGATATTCGTTTTCCTAGTGAATCGGTAGTAGGTCAGTAATATTTAGTACCCTAAGGTGATCGATAATAGTTAACAAAAACATGTAAAGCTTCTTCACTTGCGCATTTGCCAGTTGAAAAGCCCTTGCCCAGTTCCGCTCTGTTGCTCACACTCGTCTATAGAATCCGATGATCTGTTTGCATCTATATCCTCTGAACAATCTTCTGGGAGGAGTTTGATTCTATCGGCATTCTTGATGACCCAATCCGTGAATTCAGAAGAAGATGCCAATTCAGCAACCGATTGTCTCGTTGATTCCTCTGTGAATTCTTCCCATTCTTTCTTTGAGAACTTCTTCCTGTTGGGAGTCTTGTGAAACGTTGAGTAAACGTCACGTTGGCTTCCAGTTGACCCTGAATTAATCAATGGGGAGACCTTGCCTTCAAAGACCAAACAGGAACACACAAAATGAACGAATATGAAGTATAATGTAAAAGAAAATTTTGGAAGATAAAAGAAGTATGTACTTTTGATGGGGGAGTTGGACCATGCAAAAGAGTTCCTTGCACCATTCCAAGGACTTCCCGAAGGGATAATCTTTTTTGATCGGCTAAGGAATTCAGCCTGTCCATGCTTTAGGGTTGTTTGTTTACGCCAAGCTCAGATATTCCTCCTTCCAGAATATGATCGAGCCCTGCACAAAATCATAGTAACACTGTTGTCAACCTCGAGATCGCAAATACAGATAGATGAGTTATCTTTTAATAATTCGGGATCGTACCCTAGAAAGTTAAGATTTCATTTGTTTATATATCTTTTTTTCTTTCTGTTATCCCATCTTTGTTTCTCCCATATAGAAGCACATAGTCATTTGTTCTTTATCATATAAGTGGGATCCACAGAAGAAAATTATTGGCCAAAAAATAGGATCACGACCTAGAGATCGTCCTTTTGAAATTAGATAGTAGCCAATCAGATTACGATGATACAATGGCGTCCCTTGAATCAATTTAACTTGCAGGCAGGAACATGGAGCAATGTATAACTTACTGATCCGATCGCCTCTTCATCTTAGTGATCACATTATATAGTGCCAAATAGGCCCCCACTGCCACCATTGCCAAAGGGGTGTCATTGGTGCTCTGGAAAAGAGAAGAAAACCTCAAAAAAGTAAGTACAATACATGGGTCAAAAGGGTAAAAAAAACAGCACCGGTTGAAAAGCCATATACAATTGGAGCTCTAAGCAAACAACTGAATACAAAAAGAAAATAATCATCATATTTGACATGGTGTACGCCCTTCACCCCATAAATTTAAGTCCAGTTGAGATAGGTAGTACGTTTTAGAAGTCCAAAAAATTAATCACAGTAATTTTTTATATATAAAAAACAGATATATATCGTTGTAACATTATAAGAAGATCATAACATAGTTACAAGGGATAGAGAAACATATACATGTTATTTAAACATAACATGAGTTCAACATCGGGTTGTTTCTCTTCAAAATCCATGGATACTGAACCCCTTGCTTTAGGTATCATCATCTGGTGGGCAAGAAACCTCCTTCATTTAAAATCTCAAACATGTGTTCTTCTGACTCAAACTGAAAAAAGTAGATAAGACGCACATCATCACAACGAAACCCGTGCATAAAAAAAACCCGTTATCCATGATCACTCGTCTTAAAAAAAGGCTTTGAACCACTCCATTAAGAAACATGTACGAGTTGGATAAGGACAGCAAAAGATTAACATACCTGACAAACGTTAGAAGGATTTGCATATTCAAATTAAACAAATAGCTTGAGTTGATCCCATATCCTTCTCAATTTTGAGCTCCAACCCCTGCCTATTGTTCAAACAAACTTTATAGATAAAAATGGGCTCAATCACAAACGAATATGTATTATTTAATCACTAACCAAGAGAAATTTAAATTACGAAATAGTTCATATTTGATAAAGGAACTTGTATATCATTGAAATAACACAGAACCATTCTAATGCTCTAACTATTTATGTTCTTAACAAACAATCAGAAAATAAATGTAGTCCCTAATTTTGTAAGAATATTCTTATATATCAACTTAAAGAGAAATAACATAAAAAATAACTTGTAGGACCAGTCCTTTAGAACCCACTGTTATTGTAAAAATGCCATAGAACATTATAAATTGCTAAATTGAGTGGTTATGTTACAAGCTATGAAGAAATAAATGAAAACCCCCATCATATCTGACAATTTGTTGAAATGGTTCATTCTCGCAAAATACGTTGTTCTATTTTGGAATTATTGTTTATTTTGCAACAAATAATGGTTTGTTTATATACTTAGAATACTTTAAAGTACACTAAAATTTCAGTTTTGAAAACATTGTATCTGGATTTTCGTTACAAATGAACCATAGTAACTGAACAATATTGAGTTTTTCCCAAGTTTTTGTTTTGAAGAATGTCTGAGGACATGGAGTTGCAACAAAGCATCTGATTCGAAATCAGATGCAGAATGTGATGTTTTGCAGCAAAATCATCATCAAAATCAAAATAAAAAACAAAACAACAATCAAAATCTCAAATCTAAGAATTAGGGTTATTTACGGTACCTCAAGGTCCAACTCAAAATCGAACAACAGCTTCGATGCGGTGCGATTGAGAGAGGATCGAGTGATGCAAGTTTCTTTGTTTTGCTCCATTTCTTAAATAATGCGGGAAATCTTTGTTTAAATGCTTGTTTTGCTCCATTTCTTTGCTTGACCTCGTTGATGAAGGCTTCCATCTCAAGTTCGGAGAGGTCATAGAAGAGAGGATAAGAATCGGTTCCTTGGGATCTTTCAACTATCTTCAACAAGCTCTTCAACTCCTTTATAACCATTTACCTGAAGCAATGTTAAACAAAATTACATAATTCAGATCTTATGCCAAGTTACCACTAAATTAGATCTTCAGTAATTCAATAAAAAGAGAAAACATAACAAGAGGCCCACCTGGAGAAAGAAGAAGACGACTGATTTTTTTTTTTTTTTTTTTTTTTTTGTCGATTTGAATTTGGGATGACGGTTAGAGATTGCAGGGATGGAGTATGTTGAAGATTATGATTTCAATTTGCGATGGGCGCCTATTTTATTGCAGATTTTGTTAGATTTGAATTTGAATTTAGTCTAAATCTGGAAAACCTCCAAAAGCTAAACCATTGAAACAGTTTTGGGAAGATAAAGAGCAGCTCTTTTAGGTAAACATGGGAGTATTATATTGATGTAGCATAGATAGATGAAAAAAAAGGAAAAAAAAGGTTGTTTTATGGAGAAAGAAAGTCAGCAGGCGTGCACTTTTGGTGGTGGTTCAAATTAATGCATTAACAACTTGTACATATGGCTTTAGAAGTTGTAATTCATAGTTTTTTCAATTTCATGCATAAAATAGTAGTACCTTATGCTTTATAGGTTGTAATTAAGAGTTTTGCTTAAATGCATTATAAGGTAGTATAGATAGGGAGAGGTTCATTTGAGAAATGGTAAATATATGAGAAATAGAGAAGTAATCTTAGTCATTCATCAGGTCAACATTTGCGGCTTTGATCGCGAAGCACCGGATAATTCCTTGTGTGGTCTATAGAAGGTAGAGGGTAATTTCGTAAAATACACGGGATGAATTCATATATGAATCTGTATGAATCACAAAGATTCATATATGAATCTGTTAATTAGTTCAACTGATTTATATATGAATCTTTGTGATTCATACAGATTCATATATGAATATGTTAGTTAGTTCAACTGATTCATATATGAATCAATTAAAAGAGTTCAGTTGTGAATTGCACTGGTTCATATATGAACATAAAGATCATATGTGAATTATACATGTTCATATATGAACACAACCCGTGTGTTTTGTAAAATTTAAAAAATTGTCCTTCTATTTTTGGGATAGCCGCAACTTTTGACCAGTCAAAGCCGCAACTTTTGACCGGTCAAAGCCGCAAAATTTGACTAGTCAAATCCGATCTTGACCATATGAATGGTTAGGATTACTTCTCTATTTCTCATATATTTACCATTTCTCAAATGAACCAAACACTATATATATATATATATATATATATATATATATATATATATATATAGGGTGCGTTTCTTTTGCAACCCAAACAATTTGTACAAACTATGCAAACCAATCTTAGCCTTTCATCAAGTCTAATGAATATATGATTTTATTATGTTTTCTAATTTAAAATCATGATTATAATGAATAAACTTAACATTTTTCATATATATCACAATCATTATTAATGAATCATAATCATCATCCATAAATATATCTATTTGTCAGGATCGAAATTCGAAACAAGAATTAAACTTAAACACCCAGAAACTATGTTAAAGAAGTTTGCGGAATAACACTTTAACAGTAAATCAATGAAACAATATATGAATTTGAATCACAAGTTATATTGAATTAACTTAATGATTACAACCAAAGCCTCAATCTGTTGAACAAGCTCAACAGACGTTCAATACTTCTCTAAAGAAATGATTTCTAAGAATCTTGAGGCTAATTCTCTCTAGAACAAAAACGTATATTCTATGTATCTGTATCAATGTTATTCTATGTAAAGATTTCTAGACTATATATATACAAAACAGATTACAAGATAAATATGAAAACATCATTGATCTTCAGCATCCATTCCATAGTTATCTTCAATCTCCTAGTCTTTCGCTTTAAGCAACCAATCCATCTTTATCTTCATGAGCAACATTAATCTTCAGCAGCATCAATAGCAGTATTAACCAAGCTTGCAGTATTAACTCTTCAAGCAGTACTAATTACTAGCAGTAGTAATACCTCTAGCAGTAGTAATCTTCAATTAGCAGTACTAAAATCTTCAGCAGCAGTAATCTTCAACACTGAAGGATGAGTGTTCTCTTTATCAGATTTATCCTCTTCATCACCTTTAGCATCTACATTCTGATCTGGTTCAGAATCCTTTGTTTCTGGATCATCTTTCTTTTCTTGTTGGCAGAATTCAGCAGGATTAACTATAGGTATTGGGAACAGCACAAACTCTGGTTTTTGTGCTTGTACCTGTTTTGAACTTTTTCCTGCAATTTGCACATGACTAAAACTCAAAGAATTAGTTAGTGAATCAATGTCAAACAGCCAATCAGGACCTGTACCAATCTGATTTGGTGTGTTCTCATTGCATTTGACATTGTCACTTTCCTCTATAATTCTGGTAGAACTATTGAAAACTCTATATGCCTTACTTTGAGAGGAATATCCAACAAGAAATCCATCCTCAGTTTTGCTTTCAAACTTGCCTAAGTGAGATTTGGTGTTGAGAATTGTGCAAGGACACCCAAAAGGTTTGAAAAATCCAATAAAATGTTTCTTCTTTTTGAAAAGTTCATAAGGTGTCTTTCCTTGGGATTTGACTACTAGAACTCTGTTTTGGACATAACAAGCAGTATTAACTGCTTCTGCCCAAAAAGTAATGGGTTGCTTTGAATTTGCCAACAGAGATCTAGCAGCCTCAATTAATGTCCTATTTCTCCTCTCAGCAACACCATTCTGTTGAGGAGTTCTAGGAGCACTGTATTGTCTCTCAATACCTTTAGTCTCACAAAAGCTGTTTAAGTCACTGTTTTTAAACTCAGTTCCATTATCAGATCTGATGACTTTAACTCTTAGATTTGTTTGGTTTTCAATTCTAAGGAAAAAGAATTTGATCAGTCCACTTGTCTCATCCTTAGTCCTCAGAAAATATACCCAAGTGAATCTAGAGAAGTCATCAACAATGACTAAGCAATAAGATTTCTTACCAATACTCATCACATTTGTAGGACCAAAAAGATCCATATGCAATAACCGAAGAGGTGATGAGATTGTGTTTATTTCTTTGGACTTATGAGAAGTTTTGTGCTGCTTGCCTTTAAGACATGCAACACAATGATCATCACATGAAAACACTTTTTGAGGCAAACCTCTTACAAGGTTGTTTTTCACAAGTTTGTTCATAGTTTTAAAATTCATATGACACATTCTTCTGTGACAAAGAGATGATTCATCTAAAGAACCTTTTGAAAGCAAACATTTTAGTGATGAATCAGATGAAACACTCTCTAAGTCCAAACAATAAACATTATCCTTTCTAGGATTTCTAAGTAGTATCATATTTTCATCAACTACCTTGAATCCTGGAGCAAAGATAATACATTCAGTATCAGTAAATAATATACTATGTTTCTTGTCACAAACATGTGATACACTTAACAGGTTGTATCTCAATTGCTCAACATAGTAAACATCTTCAAAGGTCATCTTACCTTTTGAAACCATACCTTTGCCACTTATCTTACCTCCTGCTGGATTGTCACCAAAAGCAACACGTCCTCCATCAAACCTTTTGAAATTTTGAAGGCAGTCCATGTTACCTGTCATGTGCCTAGAGCAACCACTGTCTACATGCCAAATGCTCTTCCTCTTGAGCTGTTGGTTGCCCTGCACATAAGATACAACAGTTAGTGTTTTGAAGGAACCCAAGCCAAAGTGGTCTTGGGTTGCCCTTTCTCATCAACATACTCACACTCAGTAAGATTGGTCTTGATGAGATGATCAGAATTAGAGATCTCATGGCTAGAATACTTTGTCTTAATAATAGGCTTGGCAGTATTAACACTGATAGCAGTACTATCCTTGTTAGCAGTATTAACTTGGTCAGCAGTACTAACTTTATTAACAGTACTAACTTGGTCAGCAGTAGTATTGCTATCAGCAGCAGTATTTCTGTTAGCAATACTATTTGAGGTAGCAGTACTAACAGGTTTAGTTTCTTTTGGGACCCAAATTAAGACACATTTGTTTGCTTTTCTATTCTTTGTGTTACTCCTTGCTTTTCTTGGAGTATTTTCTTTTGATTTAGCAAACTTATTCTGAATATGAAATTTTGCAGTACCAGTTTTCATTGGTACTGTTATCATATTAGCAGCCATGTGATTTCTTGATTGCTTCCTGAAAGTCCAAGAATCTCTAAATCCTTAGAGAGAGAAAGTAGAGAGAGAGAACTTTGGAGCACAAAGTGTAATTCTATTCAAATGTGCGTGTGTAACTTACAACCAACAAAGACCAAAAGGACTTAAATACCGTTGGTCAGATACAATACTTATCAGCCCTAAACACAGTATTGACCAAGTCCTATAAATACAATGATTACTATAAAATCAGACCTAACAATCTCCCCCTTAGTAATCATTGGCGCTTTGGTCTTCAAAAATTATCTTCTAAATCAGCACGGACCAACAAAGCGACTTTGAGAAGCTTTCTGACTTTTAAAGAAAAAATTTCTTCTCAGCATCTTGCCGATTGAAATTTTCTTTGCTGCTTAAGCTCAAGACGATACACCTCTTTTGAATGATCTTGAATGAACTGTGGTGTTCGGAGCAGGAACAACAAAAGAATTTGTTGTAGCTGAGAGAATAGAATCTTTGAGCGAATCTTGATCAACAGATGAACTTTTGAGCTCTTTGTCTCTTTAACTTCTCCTTGACTTCTCCCCCTCATGACCTTGATGATCTTTATCAACTTGGGCATGTAAATGTTGGAGACGAGACAGCGAAAAATCTGCAAAATCAAAGAAACAGAGAAAACAGAGAAGGTTTGCGTTCCATGCAGGAAGCGCAAAGCAAGGTTTGCATTCTATGTGTGACGCGCAAAGCAAGGTTTGCGGTTCACATGTGACGCGCAAAGCAAGGTTTACGGTTCATGAAGGAAACGCAAAACAAGCTTTGCGTGTCATGCCTGAAGCGCAAAGTAGACTTAGAAAAAATTTACCTTGTTAACTCTTTGACTCCCCCTACACAAATGCATTAGATAAGACAATTCGAGATAGCATTCATATAAAGAAAATCAGACACTCCCCCTCAAAAACAGATTTAATCTTTGAAATACAACTCTTTGTTCACTCCCCCTTGAATAATGCATAAACCCATTAAAATATATTTATGAGAACACAATGATCAGAAATTAATGTAGAAAGAAAAATATACTGAATGTAAATTTTGAAACAACTAAACATATAAAATTTTAAATACTAAACAAATTAAATTCTTACAGAGTAAAATATTACAATTTTATCAATCATTTGAAATCAAACATATGTTGTAGGATACAAGAACAAGTTTCATTGCATATCAAGTTAAGATATGTTCAATTTCAAAAACTTCCAGCAATCTATTCAGTGTGCTCACATGCGAATCTTCGATTAGCTTACAAGAAAATGCAATTCTAAAAATATTATAGAGAACTTTGCATGTACTCACACTAAGCCATCAAGAATTAAGATATTCATAAATTTACAGATTTATCGCAACTCAAACATATCACCAAGTATCATGAGATGTGTGCTCATTGGCATCTTTTAGCATTGTGCTCATTGGCATCTTAACATGAGTGTGCTCTTTGGCATCTTTTAAGCTTGTGCACTTTGGCATCTTTTTAATCAAGAAGTTTATTAAGTAAAGAACATGTCGTAAACGTAACTTTCTATCTGACCCTATTGCAGAATTTGGGTCAGCCGCTCCCAGACCAGTTGGCCTTAGGGGACTAAGTGTCAAGCACCCCTTGGAACTTACTCTCCCAGATCAGAAAGGCTACATCGACATATCCTAAACCCATTCATACCAGTAGAACATGACTTTCGATCTGGTTCTATAGAAGGATTTATGTTCGATCACTCCCAGACCAAATGACCTTAGGGACCAGATGACAAACATCTCAAGGAACTTACTTTCCCAAACCAGAAAGATCATAGGTACAAACTTTTAAACTTAGAGATTTCTGTATTTTAAGAATTTAAAAATCATCTCAATCACTCAGATCAACGTCTAAATGCTTATCCCATATTTTCATTTCAATCTAAAATTTTGATAGTTTAGGTAGTCTAAGCAAAGTAAACTATAAAAATTCCGACTCACATATCTTTAAAGCAGAAATAAAAGTTTCAAACATGTTGCTGACTTTTCGACTTTTGTAAGACTTGAAATTTGACCATATAAAAACTTTAATATAAACAAAAGAACTTGAAAATTTATTCTAGACACATATTTTATTCAAAGGAAAGAAAAAATGTAAAACTTTACTTTATAGAATAAAATTTGTAAAGATTTAAAATTTTAATTAATATTTAGTTGGAACAAAATAAAATTCAACTATTTCATCTTTTACAAAGAAGAAAATAAATTTGTCTCTCATATTAAAAGAAAATTTTGGGTAATACAAATTCATGAGAAAGATAAACAAGCTCAGATTCTTGAAACATTGAGAAAAACTGGAACACATCATAATCAGAGATATATGCAGCGGAAATTAAATTGATGTACTCACAGTATCTCATTAAGTCAGAAGCTTAATCATTGAAGCACGAGTTCTAAACTGTTGTGTTTAGAAGTAGATATCTATGAAGTGCGGGTCCTGAGCTGAACTACTCAGAAGCCAACTTTCCCTTACTCCCCCTTAACATGTGATGCCTGCAACTTTGAATCAGATAAAGATTTGGGAACCCACTTGAATTTGGGCCCGTGTTTGTTAGTTGCAGTTCTTATGGGGAAACAATGAGCAGATTTAACAGATAAATCATGAGGAATATGATCAGAAAAATAATCACACTCATCAGAAGAGAAAGCATAATCATCAGAATTCGAATATGAGGAAGAACATGAGACATATTTTGAAATTCGAAACATTTGCTTTCTAGAATATTTTGAAATTTTATTACATGAAGCAAATGAATCACTGTTATAAAGTTTGTCTACACATTTATCCTCATCAACAATATATTCCTCAGATATCCGCTTCTTTCTCCAGATTTGTCTTGATGACTTCCTCACAGTCCGATCTGAAGAATAAAAATCAGAAACATTAGAATTTTCAGATAAAACAGTATCATGTTTCTTTGACTTCTTTGATCTTCTTCTTTTATGCTTGTTTTTATAGAATTGATCATTTAGAAGTAAAGAATTATCAATAACTGAATCAGAAGAAGAAACTTTATCAAAGAAATCAATCTTAGCATTTGATATTGAAGAATTAGCCTCGGAATCTGAAGAATTTTGAGAAAGAATTTTAAAATTTGAAACTTCCTTTTTAATTTTATTTTCCTTAGAATCAGAAGATTGGTGAAAAATAGAATCTGATTTTTGAGAAAATAATTTTTTCTTCAAAACTAGATGTCATGAAAGAAATAAAAATATCAGATTCAATTTTCTTCAAAATATTGTGATCTTCTATCTGATCTTCAAGATCTATGATTTTCCCTTCCAACACTAATGGAGGAGTATATTTCTTCGAATCATAAATGATTGGAGAAATATTTTCCTTATCAGATTCAGGAGCATACGAAGGAATAAAATCGTTAGATGCTGAAGATTTAACAGAAGATATATCATTTAGAACTCTTTTTCCTCTTCTTGATTTTTCAGGAAAATATTTTGCATTTTCAGAAGTGTAAACAAAAGGAATTTCATTTTTCTTATTATAAATCCTTTTCTCATTTTCGACGTCTAAAATTTGCTTTTCACTAGTCCAAAAGAATTTAAATTGAGGACCGTAGTGTGCAAGATTTAGATAGTCGTATTTATATAAGGTGGGAACTTCGTCTATTACTTTATTTAAAAATGAGGATTGTCAAAACCAAGCCCCCATCTTTCCTTTATAGCTTCTTCACTCCTTGGTTTGTTCAAAAAAATAGTTTGCTCAGACTGTTCTCTTGTATACAATTTCCTTTCTAAAACAATTATTTTATCAGAAAGGATTTTATTCGAATAAGTCAGTTCAGTCAACGAATCATGATAAGTCTGATTTGAATTTTCTAACTCGACCAACTGCTTATTAAATTTCTCTTTTGTGTCAATTAAAATTGACTTTTCATCTTTTAAAGAAATTTGCAGTTTTTCGATTAAATAAGACTTTTCTTGATTTTTAAATTTCTCAAAAACGAACTTTGACGTAAATCATGCAAAGCAGTGATAAAGACATTCATTTGAGATAAGAAGAAATTGTAGTTAAAATCAGATATTACCTTAGAACCATCAGATGAGGTATCATCTTCCTCATTATCACTGTCATCGTCACCAATGAAGCACATAGCTGCAACCTCCTCATTATCAGCCTCATTATCCGAATGGTCCAACCAGTACTCTTCTTCCGCTAACAAGACAGTTCCACTTTCCTTCTTTTCTGCTAGAGCTAACTTCTTTCTATAAAAATCAGCATTCTTTACCACTTTGACTCTGCAATCTTTCACCATATGTCCAGGCTTCCCACAATTAAAACAGTTCATCACCTTTTTGTCATCTTTCTTTTGATCAACAACCTTAGCCTGTTCATACTTTGGAATGTATATCTTTGAAGAAGCACCATGTTCTATCTTCTTAGAACCAGAAGTAAACGGCAGGTTAGTTGACCCAGATCTGTGCTTAAACCGTTTTTGGTAAAGCTGAGTCAAAAGAAGCATGGCCTTTTCGAGAGCTTCCCCATCATCATCTGTAGACCCATCATAAGCTGATCCGGTCAATGCTTGCTCAGCCAGTTGGCTAGCTATAAGAGCAATGGGATCTACTGACAGAGGCTTGTTCTTCTTATCCATTTTTGCCTTCTTCTCCAATACCAAAGATTCATCTGTCATCAAGATTTCATATAACTCCTGAATTGGCATGGTTGATATTCTGACATCGTTTCTCATTCTGTGGCATGACTTGTTCCACTCAGGTTGTAAAGCATTCAGAAACTTCAAGTTAGCCTCCAACTCAGTCTTGGTAACTTTAATCTTGTAGAGATCATTGATAACAGCCCAGAATCGATCAAACACATTCTTCAAACTTTCCCCATCCTTTGCCTGGAACTTTTCAAAGTTGTTCATGTATCTGGTCTGTCGTAACTGAGTAGACATTGCAGAACCAAGCATGATTTTCCCAAGTTGAGTCTACATCAGCATTGGGTTATATTTGAAGCAATCGATTCTGTTATAGATGGAGTTGGGAAGAGCAAGGATCAGATTAGATTTAGCCTGACTGTCTGCTTTATATCTTGATAGCTCTTTTTCGTCATAGTCACTTAAAGGTGTTTCAACTGCTGTAGCTGGAGTAGTAGCAGTAGCTGGAATCACTTTCATTTTCCTCACCATAGGACCCTCATACAGAGATTTCATCATGTTATCCCCATTAGGTTGCCTTTCAATAAAGTTGATAAACCGATCCTGCCACTGTTCAAATTCGTTCTCATTGATTAGTACTGGTGGACGAGTATCAGACCCCAAAGACATCATGAGGTCATTCTTGTAGATCTGTGCTTTCAAAGACATCTTGAGAAAAAGATCAACTTGAAGTGAATGACCGTCCCAAACTATATATCAGAAAATCAAAAATCAGATTGAATTGAAAATTTTTGAAAAAAAAATATTAAAAATTGACAATTTGAAAAACACTTGATATGACACAAAGATTAAAAAGAAAAAAATTTTAGAAGACACACTAAAAAAAATTTCCATGGAGACAAGAGCTTTGCGGGTCTAGAAAGGAACGCAAAGTAGAGCTTTGCGGGTCAAGAGAGGAACGCAAAGTGGAGCTTTGCGGGTCACACTAGAAACGCAAAGTGAACTTTGCGGGTCTAACTAGAAACGCAAAGTGAACTTTTCGCGTGTAGTAAGATCCGAGAACCTGACTTTGCGTGTGTCACTTGAGACGCACAATGAGCTTTGCGGGTCCAACGTGAACCGAAAACCTGAAACAAGATAACAAAAACTTAGTAGAAAATGCAAAGTATATGATAGAAACGCAAAGTATTATGATAGAAACGCAAAGTGCATAACAAAAACGCAAACTTCAAAAACTCGTAAATTTTTTCAAAATCAGATCAAATCAAGAAATTTAACCAAGAAAATCACACACTGAATTTCGAAAACTCCTTTCTAACACATTTTATCAACCAATTTCGATCAAAAACAACAAAATATTTAAAAAAATGACAATGAACAGAACAAGAACAACGTTTTTCCAGAAAATCCGATTTTTTCAAAATCGATGAACTAAATCCGTTTTTCTTGCAACAAAATATGAATCAAATACGATCACCTATCAAAAACGAATCAAATAAAGCAAAAATCAATACAATTCAGTCCAAAAACAATCCAAATTTTGTGAGAAATCAAGAAAACGAGATTTTATTGAAAAATCAATAAAATCGATCAAATTTTTTCGATTTCAATCACTAAATCAGATCCGTAAATGTAATCTCTCAATCCTCTCAAGATCTAGCATGCTCTGATACCAATTGAAAGTCCAAGAATCTCTAAATCCTTAGAGAGAGAAAGTAGAGAGAGAACTTTGGAGCACAAAGTGTAATTCTATTCAAATGTGTGTGTGTAACTTACAACCAACAAAGACCAAAGGGACTTAAATACCCTTGGTCAGATACAATACTAATCAGCCCTAAACACAGTATTGACCAAGTCCTATAAATACAATGATTACTATAAAATCAGACCTAACACTTCCTATAACCAACTGAATTTTGTGTTTGTCTTTGAAAAGTAAATCTTTGGTTAATAGGATTGAAATAACAGTGTTTGGCTAGATGTTTCAACTTGCCACAAATAAAACAAGGCTTTGGTCTATTGATTTTGCATAGATCAATTCCCTGTTTTTGAGCCCACTGGTTATTTTTGTTTCTCTGATTTCCCCTTATTTTATCATGTCGATTGGGCTTTTTCTATTGACAAGTACAAGGATTTACAATAGTAGTTTGCATATAATGATCTCCCTGTACCTTCTCCTTCCCTTTCCTGGAGGTCTCAGCTTTCTCACTCTTAACAGTCTCTTCCCCACTCTTAAACTTCTCTACTTTCTCACTCTTGACAAATGGTTTACCTCCCTTCTCATTTGTAAGAATATGGTTTTCTAGGGGAATTTCTTTCTGGTCTTCCTTATTCTCTTCTTCAGATTCTGCCTCAACCACTACACAGTCTAATGGATCTACTTCAGTGGCTCCTGCAGGTAAGTCATTCTTATCTTGCCTTTCTAAGAGGTCTGAGGTGGGTGGAGTATAATTGTTGTTGTAAGGTGGAGGGGTGTTATTATATCCTATACCTCTCTTCAGTTTGTCATGAACTTGAGATTTGAGTAAAGTGTCCATTGCTTTAAAGGCATTGGAAAATTTCTCAATGTCTAATTTGGCTTTCTCAAATTCACTTATGACTTTCTCACATTCTTCTCTAGCCTTCTCTATCTTAATCTCTAACTCCTTCTTCTCCCACTTCCAATAGTTTTGATCATATGAATGTTGAAGTTCATTATCCTGATATGCCTTAATTTGTTCTTCAAAATTCACAATGATCAAATTAGACTCTCTCCTATGTTGCTCCAACCTTTTAAGATCATCACACATGCTCTGATTGTGATCCCTGTACTTCTTAACAGTTTCAAGACAGGCTTTAGAGCAAAGTTTAGATTTTACCTCTGTGGGGATTGCAGTGCTTGAAGACTCTGAAACCTCAGCCATCAATGCTTGATTCTGGATTGCCTCATCTGCTTGATCACTCTAATCAAATCCCATTCCATCTTGTGAGACAAGTGCTTGAGATGGGTTCCTGTTATAGCTAGTGGACTTTGATTGTTGATTATTGCTTCCATGCTGTTGAGAAATTACTCCTCTGCATTCTCTTGCAAAGTGCCCCAGATTATGACACTTGTAGCATTCTACCTTGGATTTGTCAAATCCAACACCATCTTCTCTTCTCATGGCAAAATTGTTTCTTCATGTTCTTTTAATGAATCTTTTGACTCTCATGGTGAGCATTGCCATTTGCCACTTGATATCCATCTCTTCAAGATCATCAACATTGATTTGTTCCAGATCATCATTAATAAGAGAAGATTTCACATGGCTAGCAAGAAAAGCTTCCAAAACAGAATCATTGAGACCATATAGTTTTGAGCCATAAGCAGCACTAACTGATTCTGTATTTGCAGTAGAATCAGTAGTAGATGATAAGAGAGCAACATTGTGAGAGTATCCAGATGGCTTCTTCTTAGATTCAACTTCAGCTTCAAACACCCTTAGATCATTGTAGAGATCATCAAGTTCCTTATCCTCTAGATTATCATTCTGTCTGAATGATACTGTATACATTACCCATTCTTCACCAAGAGATCTTAAAAACTTTCTGTTGACATCATTCTGGTCTATCTTGACACCAACAGTGGCCAATTCTCCAATCAACTTGTTGAATCTATCAAAGGTTTGAGTCATAGACTCATTCTTTGTGGACATAAAGTTTTCATATTGTTGTTTGAGAATTGCTTTCTGATTTCTCTTAGTGCTTTTGGTACCTGAAAATCTCTTTTCCAAAGCATTCCACAGGATTCTGGCATCAGCACAGTCGCAAAACTGATGTTGGTATTCGTTAGGAATTGCCAAGAGCAGAGTGCTCAAGGCTTTCATCTCAATATGCCTCATATTTCTTTCTCCGTCAGTCTTTGGTGGAGGTCTCTTGCCATCTGCTCCAATCTCTCCTTCACTTGAGGCACCATTCTCAATGATATCCCACATTGAGTAGTCTGTAAGAAGAATGTACTGCCAGATCCTGATTTTCCACTTGTCAAACTCATTAGGTTTGAGCATGGGGACCTTTGAAACCAGAACACTGTCGCTTGATCCGTCCATGATGATTATTGATTTCTGAGTTTCTTTGCTCTGATACCACTTGTCAGGATCGAAATTCGAAACAAGAATTAAACTTAAACACTCAGAAACTATGTTAAAGAATTTTGCGGAATAACACTTTAACAGAATATGAATTTGAATCACAAATTATATTGAATTAACTTAATGATTACAACCAAAGCCTTAATCTGTTGAACAAGCTCAACAGACGTTCAATACTTCTCTAAAGAAAGGATTTCTAAGAATCTTGAGGCTAATTCTCTCTAGAACAAAAACGTATATTCTATGTATCTGTATCAATGTTATTCTATGTAAAGATTTCTGGACTATATATATACAAAACATATTTCAAGATAAATATGAAAACATCATTGATCTTCAGCATCCATTCCATAGTTATCTTCAATCTCCTAGTCTTTCTCTTTAAGCAACCAATCCATCTTTATCTTCATGAGCAACATTAATCTTCAGCAGCATCAATAGCAGTACTAACCAAGCTTGCAGTATTAACTCTTCAAGTAGTACTAACTACTAGCAGTAGTAATACCTCTAGCAGTAGTAATCTTCAATTAGCAGTACGAAAATCTTCAGCAGTAGTAATCTTCAACACTTAGCAGTACTAACCAGTTACTTAGCACATTTCAGACCCAACAATTGTTTCCTAATATAGTGGTTTGCATAGTTTGTACAAATTGATTGAGTTGCAAAAGAAACGCACCCCATATATATATATATATATATATATATATATATATATATATATATATATATATATAGAAAAAAAGTTTAATTGTAAACTCCATTTTCATTGTGAACATGAGGATTGTGGACTGATTTTGGCCTCCCATCTCCATTGATCAAATAACTCACATTAAATAGAGTTTTTAATTAAAAGTACTAATTAAATTGATTATGGGTAAAAAATGAAGTTAATTTCAATTTCACGTCTACTTTATTTGACATTTTATTTTCTTTTTTAATAAAAAAATTCTATCCTCTTAAAATTTAAAATAAATTGTTAAAAGGTAAGTGTTTCTTTACCAATCTTGTCATTCTTTTAATTTAAGTTTGGTGTTGTGTATTTTAGGAGTTTAGGGTTAAAATTGTAAAGTTGGTGAAAGTTAAAGGCTGGAGGGATTGTGATGCAAATTGAAGAGACTTAGGTGTCGTTTGTTTTTAAAAGGTCTAAAGTCTGAAGTCTTATTTTAGTTATGATTAATAAGACGTGGTATGTAAAAAGGTCTGAATGATTCAGACTTAAGAGCCATTAAGAGGGTTTTTTAAAAGACAAACAACCCCTTAGAGGGTAGCGGAGCAATTATTGAGGACCTACATGCAATTTTCAAGGATTATTGTGCAAAAATTGAAGAAATATAAATACTCTCTTTGCTATGGCTGAACTCTCATTCTGCCCATTTTTTTCATTCTTCCATTTTCGAGATTCTCTAGTTCTCTCTCATTGTGTTTAAGTTTTAACATTTTCAAATCTATTGAAAATGGTTAGATTGCATTAGTACATTTAGAGTTTAATATGTTGTAATAATAATCTGTTATGAGTTTGAATATGGTATCAGAGTCATGGTTGTTCGTCCATTCTGAATCGTTCATCGCAGATCACAACAATATGGTAAACTCTTCCTCTTTCTCTTGTTTGTAAGTCGTTGTGTTTTGATTTACGTCTTTTTTCGTTCTTCCTTTTTTCTGTCGACTGAGATTTATTTTCATCTTTTTTTATCCAGATCCGATCCTTGATAGGATTTGTTCTCATCTCGACTGCTTTCGTTGTTTAGGCATATTTCGAGGTCCGATTTCTCATATTAAATCAGATCTAGAATAGATCTCAGTTTAAGTTGATCTCTAAGGACTTTCAAAGGTTTCGTTCTTGGCTCAACGAGTTACATCTGATCTGTTAATTTTTAAGATCTGGTTTACTCGTGGCTTTGGTCCTTTTGTTTTGTTTTGTTTTGTTTTGTTTTTTTCATCTCAGTCGCTCACCGTCCATCATCTTACATCATATCCAGTGTGGATCTTGGTTTACGGTGACGTCTAAAGACATTCAAGTTTTTTTGTGTGCTTAAACGAGCTGGATCTGACCTCTTTAGGTCCGATTCACTCCTTGCATTCATCATTCTTTTTCACTTACTTAACCTAAATCAGATATGTTGTAGATCTTGATTTGTGGTGTTTTTAAGGTCAATCTCTATCTGTTTGTTCATTTCTTTTCTTCTTCTTTACTGAGCTTGGATCAGATCTTTATAGATCTTCGTTCAAGTTTTTGTAAGGACTGTAAATCGTCCTATCTGTTTGTTTCTTTTGTACTGTAGGCTAATATATGGTGTAACACCCCGATTTTTGAAAGGTATCATTTGAAGTTTATACAAAAACCGATATATTAAGGAAAAATAAGATATTTGATTTTGGGCTTGAATCCTTGGTTTTATAGTCTTGATGGATAAAGGATTCAATTATGATACCAACGGTTCTTTCCGGAGCGAAAACGGAGCTATAACGAAGAAGTTATGGCCAAAACAGTTTCAGTACGCGCTAGGCTATAGTGCCCGGCGATTGTGACAGTGTCACAATCGCCTGTCAAGGTCGCCGGAGCCCAAGAACTCTCGGTACAATCTCAGCGATTGTGCCCGGCGATTGTGACATGTTCACTATAGCCTGGCACAATCGCCCGGGTGTTTCACCAGCCCCAAACTTCATTTCTTCATATCTTTCTCACCGTAGCTCCGATTTGGGTGATTCAAGTTGCTACAGATTCGTTTTTGAGAGCTTTTCAAGGTTATGGCAAGAGATTGAAAGTATATTTAAGTATACTAGAGTATTTGGTGGTGGTAAGCTTCTCATCTCTCCCTATTCATCTTCTTCCCCAAAGTTTTCTAGGGTTTCATCCACCCTTTGTTCTTCCTTTCATAGATTGAAGGTTTGTAACCATTTTGGTGAACTAGAAGTGTTTTGGTTGGTGAATTCAAGCTTGGGTTAAGGTAATCTTCTATCCCCTTCGGTTATGGAAGTTAGGGTTTCGGTATTAGTTGAGGTATCCATGTATTTGGTTTGAGAAATGATTCTTTGTGGTTGATTATGATTATTTATGGTTGGAACCTTGTGAATTTAGGTTTTTGGAAGATTTGGTTGGAAGAACCAAGTTTCTTCAAGGAAAGTTCTAAGTGGGTAAAATCTAGATTTAGTCTAAATCTAGCAAGGTGAGTTTACTAAACCTTTGTTAAAACTAGATACACATCATAATCTTCTATTTGTTATCTTATCTCTATGTGTTCAAGTATTTTGGTTTTCTTGGTGAAAATAGTTGGAAATGTGTATATTGGTGATGTGCCATGATTATTGTTATATGTATCATTATTTGGGATTTGTCTCATAGATACATAATGTGGGTACATTGATATGTTAAAATGTATGCTTATATGGGCATGGTGATAATTCTAGTTGGAACACTATTTTGGTGATATGTTTATATGCATAATGAGCATGATTTACATTGAGTCTTTTGTTGGACATTATGAGGATAAGGTGGTAATATTATACCCGTAGTTGGTATTGAAATATGCGGATTGAAATATATCTAAAGGACCCCTTATAAAGGTTATGTGGACGAACCAAGTCAGTACACTAGGAGGATATAGTCTTGGGCGCCACTGTGATGGTATGTGCCTAGACCTCCGCCACTCGGGGAATTTTCTGAGCGATAGTCTTCGGGTGGGCCGGGCCTTTGGGGTGTTCCTTGTTAAGGGCATCAAGGTATATCGACTCTTGGGTGGGACTTGATTGGTGCTTTGGGTCTCCCCCAATGACTCCACATATGTTGAACACTGGTTAACTGCTGTTAAGAATTGTATCTGTTCATGCATGCTTATTATTGTTCAACTCACTAGGCTTTTTGGCCTAACACTTGTTTGGTGTCGATGTGTATCTCAGGTTTTAGCGGCACCGGTTCTAAGCGGGCATTTTGCTTGGGTGAGAGATTTGAGAATATTGCAATTGGACTTACTTTCGGTAGGAGAACCTTTGGGTTATAAATGACACCCTTGATTGTAATATCTTTTCTGGTTATAGAAATTAGATTAGTTGGTTGTTATTTATTATCCGTTTAATTACGATTGTATTTAAACAGGTTTGTGTATTTCCCCATTTTTGGGAGGCTCTTGCTTTGGCAATTTTAAATACCGCATGTCCGTTTTTCGGATTTTTGTTATCCCTATTTTTAGGGTGTTACAAGTTGGTATCAGAGCTCTAGTTTAAGTGAACTAGGCATGAATGTAAGATGTCTAGACTTAGACTGAATACGTTAGGAAATGATTTGTGAGATGGGTAGAATTTCTAAGATGGGTTAGGCTTAGAGTCGACAGAAACTATGGTTATCAAGCGTTGTGGCGATGGTAACGAGAACCTTTATGTATTATATGTTCATAATCTCACCTAGCTAATGTTATTATGAGGATATTTATACGTGATGGTACTTGAAATGCCGTTACTGTGATAATTGGTAAGGTAGTAATACGTTCTCTTATGCTTGGTTTATCTAACGCTATAATATTTGGTAGACGTAGTAGTACGTTTCCTTCGTGTTCAATTCTGTTAATCTCCTTCTTATTCATCATCGTGCTTGTATGAACTGCCTTGGTATGTCGACTGTTGGGGTGGTAAGAAAGTTTCCGAATGGGTAACTATTAGAAAAAGTTAATGTTTTATTATTCGTTACTTGGAGTGACGGTGAGTATGGTGATTGCATTAAGTGGACAGTTTCGAATCGAATTATTTGGTTGGATTAGAACCATAGACTTTTTGAATCGATGTATCCAAGGAGAAATGGTAAGGTGAACCTATGAAGTCCGTGGTTTTGCCTTAAGATGTTGAGCATCTGAATGACGATAGTATAACTAGGGAAAATCGAGGAGCGTGAGTTCAAGTTGATTTGTGAAAACGGTGTACATGCCAAAATATCCATTTTAAGGTGTTTATGTGTTTTACATGAAATTATCAAATGTTGGGTTAGTTGGTAATCTTTGATCATTTGAAGTATTTACCTTTATAAACTTTGTGTAACACCACATTTGGGATTTTTGGACGTTTTGATAAAGAGTCACAAATCAATGTGTTTTAACGTTTTATTACATAAAACGATCTTTGGTCAAAGAAATATACTTTTGAATGGTTGTCAGTTTTCATGCATCATTCATGAAATGGAATGTTTTATGAAGCATTACATGCATATTTATGTGATGTATTTGAAAGTATGTATATAGTCCCATTTTATGATTTCTATTCTTACCGGCAGTTATACTTGGAAATGCATATTTGAAAATAAATGAGTCTTTAGGACTTCGGTCTGGTTTAATAGCTCAATTGTGAAATACCAAGTATGATGGTGGTTAATGCGCATCATTTGAGAAGTACATGTTTTGAGTGTGTTGGTCATTCAATTGGAGCCATGTACTGTTTAGACTGTAATGCAGTGGATTCATATATATATATGAGTCGGTCTTTGTTATTTAAAAAGAAAATGGGCTATTATTTATAAGTTACTTATTTTAAAGTGTTTGTGTTTTACATTAAATTGTTAACTGCTGATAAGTTTTGGGTTATTTGGATATATTTAACTTTATAAACTTATGTAACACACATCTTCGTGATTCTTGGGCATTTTGATAAATAAATCATTTTGATATATTTCTTTTACGATGTAATATAAATGGAAGTCATTTTATATAATTGTCCATTTGGTGCATACGATTTTATAAACCGGTGGAAAATGTATATCATTGAACTAGGAGTCGTTTTGGAAACATGAAGAGAAATAGTTCATTTGGAAAACATTTTGTTGCAACCAATGAGAAGTTTTGTTTATTTTGAAATGCTTAGTTTTATGAACATGTCGAGTCATCCATTTGGAATCTTTGGGTATTTTGGTAAATAAATCATGTGGAGATGTTTCCTCGATGATTTTACATATATAATTGGAGTTCAATTGACGTAAGTGTCATTTCGTGTATTTGATCTTATAAACATTTTTCAGAAAATACATATTATTGTGTTATGAGGCATTTTAAAAACATAAGAATATGAGTTCCTTTGAAAAAATGGTTCGTCTCAACTAGCGATGAGATTTTATTTATTTATACTTTTGGGTCGTTGGCTCGGTTTTGACTAAATGGAGTCTTAAGGACATTTGTCCGGTTTAAAAACAGTAGTGGAATTTTTATTGGCGTCCAGTGGTATTGTTTCTCTTTGAGTTTAGTGGGAACAGTTCAGTTGCACATATCATGTATGCATATTTTATTGGAAATTTTCGTCATGGTATTTTAGCCAATGTTTTAGAACGATGAGAACATGTTTATATTTGGCTTTGAACTCGAAAATGACATAAATTATTTCATGTTTTAACCGGGTGCATACACATATCAATCTTCTAGATTTGTGAAACAAACGGTCACATGCAAGTTTTGTTGTGAAATCTTATTTCATGTCGCATTGTGACTAAAAGAGAGAAAACTTTAAGAGTTCGATATTATGAGCATGTGGTCTTGGATTTTGCGAACATTTTATTTCTACAGTTTGGAATTAAACTAAATGCTCTTACAATTGCTCAAATCGCATGCATATGTCTTTACTAAATCTTGGATAATAAACCGATGTATTCGAGTCACTATGAGAAGTTTTATTTCATGGTTAATTGCAGAAATTTTAAGGTTCGATTTTGTGAATTTTCCTTCGGTAGTTTTGTATGAAAAATTTATGGTATTTCGGATAGAACTTTTGCCCAGAACATATTTCAGTTATTGATTTTACTGATAGGAGTTTTTCCGCAATGCATGAAATGAATTTTCGGTTTGCATGTCGTAGTAATTACAATTTTGGGCAAGTACGTTTTATCGGTGCGGCCTAAATTTGAAACGCGAAAAAATATATATATATATATATATATATATACATGTATATTTATTTATTTACGTTCTTATTGTGTTGTTACATTTGGGAAATGATCGGACGTATATAGGTCTTGTTGGAAATTTTATCTTCCGACTTTTTGTGTTAAATTAAAAGATTTTAAAGTTGAAGTTGTGAAATCCTCTTTTGTGAGTTGTACAAACTTTTATTGCTCATGTTATAGGACGGAAAGTTATTTTCATATGCATGGCATAAATTGATGTATACTAAGACCCTGGTAGTTCGTTTGAAAATTTTGTTACGCATCTTTCGTTATCGTTGTATTAGTGTAAGTAATGATCAAATGAGTTTTGAAAATGGTTTATATGTGTGGCATTGGTGATCAATTTTGAAACCTATCGAATGCACGATAGTATATTTTCACCGCATGTTTAATTGTTATAAAACTTATGTATTTGAGAGTTTTATAAATTTCAAATTGGCATGGTAGTGTGAGAAACCTTGAATTCATTGGCT
Source organism: Arctium lappa (assembly GCA_023525745.1). Classification (NCBI taxonomy): domain Eukaryota; kingdom Viridiplantae; phylum Streptophyta; class Magnoliopsida; order Asterales; family Asteraceae; genus Arctium; species Arctium lappa. The sequence goes on along the minus strand of CM042050.1, from coordinate 39,452,285 downwards.
ATAGGTGTAAGCATCCTCATGTTAGAAGTCGATATTAAGGACTAAAAGAGTCTTCGGAGTTTGAGGTGTTAGAAACGTGTTTCTCCCAGTTAGTTAAGTAACGACCTTTATGCTTCGTTAAACTTACGGACTAAAATCGTGTTAGGTTGTTTGGGAATGGTTGGTTTTGGAATTGTGGGAACTTGGTACGACGGTGTGCTATGTGTCGATGGTGTACTATTTTGTTGATTATTCGTGAATAATGATGGTTATGGTTGACTGGTAAGGATGTTGGATTTGGGTGACTACTTCCAAGAGTAGGTGTCAACTTTGAATTGACATTGCTAATCGGGAATGAAATATTTGGTAGTATACCCACGTTTACGTGATGGTCATTCTGAGGATAGGTGTCGACACTCTATGTTGAGGACAATAACTGTTGGTATGATTCAAAGTATTTCCGTTAGATCTGGTGCGTCTGCAGAACGAGCGGTAAACTTAAGGAAATTAGACATTGATAATTAAGAAATCAATCTTTGGCATTTTGATAATTGTCAGGACTTTCGCTGATTTGGAAATCGATGCTTGCGTTCATGGTGGGAGTTTAGTGGTAATGTTTATTGGAGACATTTGGTGAGAATGTTGAGGTAGACTTTAAGTACAAATCTATTATTGAAGAGACCTTGATGCGTCGTATTTAGAGGTACCTGAGGGAAAAGTTTACTTTGGGGTATTCTTGATGGAAATGACTGAATAACGTCGTAAGTTACTCTTAAGGTAATATGAGCAACATAAGGTTGGGAGGCGACCGAGATTTAATGTTAAAAATGTGATTAAGCTAGAACTTAACGTTTATCCTGCTTTGGGTGAGTTATATGGAAAGTTGAGGTTGAGTTGGCAATGGTTCGTTATAAGGAACGTAGCGATAACCTCAACGGGGATGTAATCGAGTTCGTATATGAGGTAAGGTTTAGTGAAGGTATTCCTTTTGGACAGGGAATCATTTGACCTCGCCAAGGGAGATATTGGGTGATTGGTTGGGGCTAGATTTCGAGGACGAAATCTCTTTTAAGGTTGGGAGGATTGTAACACCCCGATTTTTGAAAGGTATCATTTGAAGTTTATACAAAAACCGATATATTAAGGAAAAATAAGATATTTGATTTTGGGCTTGAATCCTTGGTTTTATAGTCTTGATGGATAAAGGATTCAATTATGAGACCAACGGTTCTTTCCGGAGCGAAAACGGAGCTATAACGAAGAAGTTATGGCCAAAACAGTTTCAGTACGCGCTAGGCTATAGTGCCCGGCGATTGTGACAGTGTCACAATCGCCTGTCAAGGTCGCCGGAGCCCAAGAACTCTCGGTACAATCTCAGCGATTGTGCCCGGCGATTGTGACATGGTCACTATAGCCTGGCACAATCGCCCGGGTGTTTCAGGGTGTTAAAATCGCGATTTTCAGCCCCAAACTTCATTTCTTCATATCTTTCTCACCGTAGCTCCGATTTGGGTGATTCAAGTTGCTACAGATTCGTTTTTGAGAGCTTTTCAAGTTTATGGCAAGAGATTGGAAGTATATTTAAGTATACTAGAGTATTTGGTGGTGGTAAGCTTCTCATCTCTCCCTATTCATCTTCTTCCCCAAAGTTTTCTAGGGTTTCATCCACCCTTTGTTCTTCCTTTCATAGATTGAAGGTTTGTAACCATTTTGGTGAACTAGAAGTGTTTTGGTTGGTGAATTCAAGTTTGGGTTAAGGTAATCTTCTATCCCCTTCGGTTATGGAAGTTAGGGTTTCGGTATTAGTTGAGGTATCCATGTATTTGGTTTGAGAAATGATTCTTTGTGGTTGATTATGATTATTTATGGTTGGAACCTTGCGAATTTAGGTTTTTGGAAGATTTGGTTGGAAGAACCAAGTTTCTTCAAGGAAAGTTCTAAGTGGGTAAAATCTAGATTTAGTCTAAATCTAGCAAGGTGAGTTTACTAAACCTTTGTTAAAACTAGATACACATCATAATCTTCTATTTGTTATCTTATCTCTATGTGTTCAAGTATTTTGGTTTTCTTGGTGAAAATAGTTGGAAATGTGTATATTGGTGATGTGCCATGATTATTGTTATATGTATCATTATTTGGGATTTGTCTCATAGATACATAATGTGGGTACATTGATATGTTAAAATGTATGCTTATATGGGCATGGTGATAATTCTAGTTGGAACACTATTCTGGTGATATGTTTATATGCATAATGAGCATGATTTACATTGAGTCTTTTGTTGGACATTATGAGGATAAGGTGGTAATATTATACCCGTAGTTGGTATTGAAATATGCGGATTGAAATATATCTAAAGGGCCCCTTATAAAGGTTATGTGGACGAACCAAGTCAGTACACTAGGAGGATATAGTCTTGGGCGCCACTGTGATGGTATGTGCCTAGACCTCCGCCACTCGGGGAATTTTCTGAGCGATAGTCTTCGGGTGGGCCGGGCCTTTGGGGTGTTCCTTGTTAAGGGCATCAAGGTATATCGACTCTTGGGTGGGACTTGATTGGTGCTTTGGGTCTCCCCCAATGACTCCACATATGTTGAACACTGGTTAACTGCTGTTAAGAATTGTATCTGTTCATGCATGCTTATTATTGTTCAACTCACTAGGCTTTTTGGCCTAACACTTGTTTGGTGTCGATGTGTATCTCAGGTTTTAGCGGCACCGGTTCTAAGCGGGCATTTTGCTTGGGTGAGAGATTTGAGAATATTGCAATTGGACTTACTTTCGGTAGGAGAACCTTTGGGTTATAAATGACACCCTTGATTGTAATCTCTTTTCTGGTTATAGAAATTAGATTAGTTGGTTGTTATTTATTATCCGTTTAATTACGATTGTATTTAAGCAGGTTTGTGTATTTCCCCATTTTTGGGAGGCTCTTGCTTTGGAAATTTTAAATACCGCATGTCCGTTTTTCGGATTTTTGTTATCCCTATTTTTAGGGTGTTACATATGGTTGTTACACTTGTTAGAAGTGGTTCTCATGAAGTGAGTCGAGATTTGGAACATTGTACTTATATCTTAAAATCCTATTTGACTCACTGAAGAACCTCTCTCTTCTAGCTAAGCGTGTTTCTCTTTCTTTGTTTAGTATATCTTGTTTGGTCCTCATGATATGACCCTGTAGACTGATTTTCTCAGTTCTGTTAGATCTCGATTCATATCTTGCTCAACAGATCTGCACACCTTTCTTGTTCTCGGTCATTAAAGGATTTGTTCTAATGGTTAAATACAAATGTTTGTTTCTTCGACCTTCAAGCCTTGGATCTGATCTAGTTAGATCTTGTCCAACGTTTTTGTTTTGTCAAACATTTTTTGTGGATCTGTTAGCCTGAATAGAGTTGTATCTTACCTCTTTAGGTCTGACACTCTTGTTTTCTGCTCTCTTTGATAGTTATGTGTTTTTTTGTATGACATATCTGTTTTAGATCTGTGCTCTTCTCTTGTGTTTTGTTTCTCTTTTGTTGACATAGAACCAGCTATCCTGGTTTGTTTGTTTTGGTTTTATGTGTTTTCTTTCTCACTGTTTGTTCAGGTGTTTGTTTCTGATACAACCTGTGGTTAGTTATTTGTGTTTATTCTGGATCCCTCTTTGAGGTTCCAGACTTTTGACCTTCATTTCCGCTGCACTTTTGCTTAAGGATCGATCTGTAAGTTGCTTTTCAGTTTCCCTTGGTTTCATTGATTATCCACTGTAAGTTCTTCTTTCCCTCTCTTCCGTGTGCTTCTCTTTGTTTGGACCCTCGGTAGTTGACTTGACCTACCACCTCTTGAGTGGCAAGGAATCCTGTCTCTAAGCTACCTAGTTTTGTCCTCGTGTGTTCTTTTTCGCTTTGTTTCCTGATAAATCACTATGACTGGAGCAGAATCATCCAAAGAGTCGGAACAACGATCCTTAATCGCTAAACTGGACTTTGGGGATCCTATTTATCTCCATCCTAGTGATACATCAGGTGCTTCTATATTGACTATGAAACTTACTGGAACTGATAATTACAAAGTTTGGTCGTGTGCTATGATTTTGGCTTTAGAGACTAAAAATAAGCTTGGTTTTATAGATGGATCTGTTGTTCGTTCTATTGATAATGATGTTTTATGAAAGCAGTTGGACAGGTGCAATTCTGTGGTGTTTTCCTGGATTCTTAACTCTATTTCAGATGATTTGTTTGTTAGTCAAGTTTTTTCTAGGGTTGCCTCTGAAGTATGAATTGAATTAAAAGAAACTTATGATAAAATTGATGGTTCCGTTACATTTAACTTGTATCAAAAAATTAAAATTTCTTTCTCAAAATGGAGCTTCTGTCTCCAATTATTATCACAAGTTAAATGCCTTATGGAAGCAGTTTGATGCGCTAGTTAAACTGCTTTCATGCACTTGCAATGTTGCTCATGATTTTTCTAAACACAATCAATTGATAAAGCTAATGCAGTTTCTAATGGGACTGGATGATACTTATATTCATATTCGTAGCAACATTTTAACAACTGATCTTCTTCCTACAGTCAAAACTGCATTCTCTTTGATATCAAGAGAAGAATCACACCGAGGTGTGACTCGATCTTCTGATACTAAGAGTCAGAACTCTGATTTTTTTGGAAAAACTAATGATAATAAGAAGAGAGGTGGAAAACCTCCCCTTCTTTGTAAGCATTGTGGAGTAACTGGCACACTATAGAAAGGTGCTACAAGTTAATCGGATTTCCTAAGGATTTTCAATTTACAAAGTTAAAAACTGGTCAACCATTCAAATCTTCGTCAAATAATGCTTGTTCCAAGGATACCAATACTCCTGCTTGTAATGGGAACACTTCAACATCCACATCCCTTACAGAAGATCAAATTAACAAGTTGTTGTCTCTTCTTGATCAAAAACAGTCTGAGACCATTTCTGTTAATATGGCAAGTATGTTTCCTGTCCATGTGACAAATATGTCTAAAACCTTTTCAAATTGTTCTCATTCTGGTTGGATAATTGACTCTGGAGCAAATCAACACATGACTTTATCCATTTCTCAACTCGAAAATGTCATTGACATCTCTGATTTAAACCTTAAGGTTACTCAACCTAATGGGATGAAGTTAAAATAAATCAAATTGGGAATTATAGACTTAATAACAAAGTGATTTTATTTGATGTTCTTGTTGTTCCTGATTTTCATGTCAATCTTCTCTCTGTACATAAGATTGCTAGAGATAGCAAAATCTTTGTTGGGTTTGATGAGTATAAGTGTTACCTTCTTCAGGGTTCTGTTCCCAAGAGAATTATGGGGACTGGTAGTGAACAAGGAGGATTATACTTCTTTGACAAATTGTCTAAGGGTGAGCCTTCTGTTCTTTGTGGTTCTAGGGGTCCTTCAAATAATATGTCCTTTGTTTGTAATGTCTCTAGCCAATTGTGGCATAGTAGGCTAGGTCATCCAGCTGATCAAGTTATTGGGGTTCTGAAGAATACCCTTCACCTTGAAAATGAATCTGCTCCTTCTCCTTGTGACATTTGTCATAAGGCTAAACAAACGAGGGACAAATTCAACTTGAGCACTCACACCTCCACTGTTCTTGGTGAGTTAGTTCATCTAGATTTGTGGGGTCCTTATTGTGTTCCTAGTAAGGAAGGCTATAGATATTTCTTGACTATTGTGGATGATTATACTAGATCTGTTTGGGTATATCTGTTGAAAAATAAAGATGAAGTATTTGATAATATTGTTGCTTTTCACAGTCTATTGATTACCTAGTTTGGCAATCATGTTAAAATTTTCAGAAGCGATAATGGGACTGAATTCACTAATAGTAAGGTAGGTATATCCTTTAAAACTAATGGTATTATTCTTCAAACCACTTGTGTGTACACTCCCCAACAAAATGGGGTAGTGGAACACAAGCATAGGCACTTATTGAATGTTGCTAGAGCTTTAATGTTTCAAGGAAACATTCCTTTGAACATGTGTAATGGGTGTATTTAAAATGTTGTTTATCTCATTAATCGAACTCCTTCCTCTGTGTTGAATAGAAAGTGTCCATATGAACTTGTTTTTAGTTTTGCGCCTGTTTTGACACATCTTAGAATTATTGGGTGTTTGTGTTTTGCTGTTAAACCTAATATTTCTGATAATTTTCTTCACGGTCGGAAAAATGTATTCTTCTTGGCTATTCTAACTCAAAAAAGGGTTATAGACTTTATAGCTTGGATTCAAAGCAAATTATCATCTCTAGAGATGTAAAGTTTTATAAAACTATTTTTCCGTTCAAACTGAGCGCAAGTCAATCAAGTGATGATTCTAGTGACATAAATGACATAAATTCATTAAATTTCTTTGATTATGTTATTATTCAGTCTAATGAATTGCCTTCTGAAATGCCCGATGATGAGATTAGGGAGAATCCTCAAAGTGAAAATTGTCTTAATATTTCTGATAACTGAAGTAACCGTGACCATCTGAGTAGTCAAAACAGAGTTGTTGGGTTTGTGGACCCTGGTAGTACTGGAGTAACAATTGACATCAACAGAGCCGCCGAATCAAATGGTCCTGGTGGTACTGAGGCTGCCAGTGGTCCTGATTTTCCTCATTTAACTGTTCAAAATAGAAATGATGGGTTTTTGAGGTCCCCTCCTGAGGGTGTTGTTGATAACCAAACTGTATCTTTTGTGCGAAAGTCTAGTAGGTCATCTGTTTTACCTCGTCGTTTTGATGATTATGTAATACAGGGTAAATTCAAATATGGTCTAGAAAAGGTTGTTAATTACTCTCGTCTTAATTCAAATAATTTTTGTTTTGTGTCTACATTAAACAAGTCTGTTGAACCTGAAAACTTCTTTGAAGCTAGTAAGGACCAGAATTGGGTTAATGCTATGAATGAAGAGATGGATGCTTTATATAGAAATGGTACTTGGGTTCTTACTGATCTGCCTACTGGTAGAAAACCTATAGGTTGCCGCTGGATTTATAAGATTAAATATAAATCCACGGGGGAAATAGAAAGGTATAAAGCTCGTCTTGTGGCCAAAGGCTACAGTCAACGTGAGCACTTAGACTATGAGGAAACTTTTTCACCAGTTGTGAAAATGGTTACTGTCCGGTGTGTAATTGCTTTAGCTGTTCAAAATAGATGGCCTTTGTGCCAACTAGATGTGAACAATGCTTTTTTGTATGGAGACTTAGTTGAAGATGTCTATATGAGCTTACCTCCGGGTTATTTTTCTGCTAATGACAAACGTGTTTGTAAACTAGTCAAGTCTCTTTATGGTTTAAAGCAAGCACCACGACAGTGGTACGGAAAGTTGTCTACTTGTTTACTTAATCATGGATTTTGTCAAAGTACTAGTGATTATTCATTATTTACTAAGTGTGATGGTAATGTGCTTCTTGTTCTTCTTGTTTACGTGGATGATATTGTTATCACCGGTAATTCTGATTCTGATATTCAAAAGGTAAAAGATCATTTACAATCAAATTTCAAAATTAAAGATCTTGGTTTATTAAAGTTTTTTTAGGTATTGAAATCTTAGAAACTGATAATGGTTTGTGCATGTCTCAAAGAAAATATTGTCTTGAATTATTAAATGGCTTTGGATATTTAGGGTGTAAGCCTATTAATACTCCAATGGACATGAACTTAATAGTGAAAGATTCTGTTGGGTCTGATTCAAAAGATTCTCTTTTAAAAGGTTTTACGGGATATCAAAAGCTAATTGGTAGACTCATTTATTTGTTAGCTACAAGACTTGATATAACTTTTGTAGTTCACTGCTTGAGCCAATTTATGCACTCGCCTCGTCAGTCTCACTTGAAATTTGCTCTTCGTGTTTTACGGTATTTAAAGGCATCTCCTGGTAAGGGTGTCTATTTTTCTTCATGCTCTAGTAGTGAGTTTAAATTGTTCGCTTTTGTTGATGTTGATTGGGACAAATGTTTATCAACAAGGCGGTCTGTTACTGGTTATTGTCTTTTTTTTGGGGAATTGTATGGTGTCGTGGAGGAGTAAGAAACAACCCACTATTTCTCGCTCCTCTGCTAAGTCCGAGTACAGGGCTATGGCCTCTGCTCTGTGTAAAATCATATGGGTTCTTAGCATCTTGACAGATTTAAAACTAGATAACTTGCTTCCTGTGAGTTTGAACTGTGATAATAAATCTGCCATTCAAATTGCAAACAATCCTGTATTTCATGAACGGACTAAACACATAGAGATATATATAAATCAAGTGAGAAATAAAATTGCATTTGGAATGTTGAAAACTGTGAAAGTTTTATCTACAGAAAATCCAGCTGATGTGTTCACAAAATCTCTTAGTGTTAATCAACATAACTATCTCATTGATAAGTTAAAGATGTTAGATCTCTTTCGATGTCAAGATTGAGGGAGGGTGTTAAAAGGTAAGTGTTTCTTTACCAATCTTGTCATTCTTTTAATTTAAGTTTGGTGTTGTGTATTTTAGGAGTTTAGGGTTAAAATTGTAAAGTTGGTGAAAGCTAAAGGCTAGAGGGACTGTGATGCAAATTGAAGAGACTTAGAGGGTAGCAGAGCAATTATTGAGGACCTACATGCAATTTTCAAGGATTATTGTGCAAATATTGAAGAAATATAAATACTCTCTTTGCTATGGCTGAACTCTCATTCTGCCCATTTTTTTCATTCTTCCATTTTCGAGATTCTCTAGTTCTCTCTCTCTCATTGTGTTTAAGTTTTAACATTTTCAAATCTATTGAAAATGGTTAGATTGTATTAGTACATTTAGAGTTTAATATGTTGTAATAATAATTTGTTATGAGTTCGAATATAAATTATCTAAAAAATTATTAATATTTTAATCAAGCAAATTACATAAAAAAATGAAAATTTCTTGCTTTTCGATATGACATCCATTTTGATATAGAATTTTTTTCATTTTAACCGTTCTTTTATGTAAAATGTTATATATATATGTATGTATATGTATATGTTATATTGATTATGAATATATTTATGTACGTTCACATGTGTACAACAACTCGACACCGTAGGTCCGTAAGTCGACATCACATTCTTCAACGTCGTAAGACAACACGTTCTTCATCACCAGAACCAATCCATCGAGACCGAACGAGAATCTATCGAGAAAGGTCGCGAGAATCCATTCATTTATTTGGTGTGTGTGTTTACGTGAGTTAAACCAAAACCTACCACCTTCATTTTCCATCAAGAACCTATCGATTGATTTATTATTTGTTTGTGTGTGTAAAACCACATCCTATCACTTTCAGTTTTTATCAAGACGGATCAGGAACCATCGAGACCAATCAAGAACACATTGAGATCGATCGAGAACCCATCAAGACTAGTTATGATGAATAATGCAACATTCATGATAAATAATATACTATTCATCATAAATGATACATTATTCATGATGAATGATCTGTGAAGGTGTGGACACTTGGCCTGCTCTCATTTGTCCCTCCAGTTCACAAGCGAAAATCGGTTTTCAATTGAACCCACCCTATATATATATATATATTCATGATGAATGTCATAAAGGAAATGTATATTCATGATATAGTATTTTATTCATGATGAATGTTGTAATGAAAATATATATTAAATTATTAATGATAAATGTCATAATAATGTATTAATATTAAAGAGTTGTTCTAAACATATGAACGTGCTTAATATTCATGATATATATATATATATATATATATATATATATATATATATATATATATATATATATATATATATATAGGGGTGGTATCAATTGGAAACCAAGTTTCATTGGAAACTTTGGAAACCAAATTTCAGCCATTGATCTTTATAATCAATGGTTAAGATTCATTTGAATATATATGGTAGTAAATTAATTAATTTATTAATAATAAATAAAAGTAATAGATGAAAAGGGTAAATATGTCTTCTGATTTTGTGTCTCAAATACGGCAAGAAAGATTTATTTTATTTAGATTTAATGTGTATTGATTTCTTTTTTTAAAAAAGTTGTTTATTTAATTATGTAATGTTATCGGCTGGTATTATTTTGTTATAATTTAATTTATACTTTTTTCTATAAATTGTTGTTATTATTATTATTGTTAGATTTTATGTAAGAAAATAATTTTTTTAATTTCATTTTATTATAAAATTTCCCACGCAATCTAATATTGTGATGAAACAGAATAAATTTGTGGATTACAGATTTCATTGGATTACAGATTTCATCAGGTTCATCGTGTTAGCATTATTGTTTCATAATGAAAATAGATTCATCAGGTTCATCGTGTTACCATTATTGTTTCATAATGAAAATAGATTCATCAGGTTTATCGTGTTAACATTATTGTTTCATTATTACCATATATAAGCTAAATTAAAATTAAATAATTTACCTAAATTAAATATCTTATTTTTAAATTAATCAATGATTATTATTACCATATATAAACTAAATTAAAATTAAATAATTATTAATATAATAATAATAACAGTTACCATATATACTATGAAATAATGTAAAAGACAAAAATAACCTTTTCAATTAAAAAAAAAGAAATTCACTGATTGGTTGATTTCGGTTTCCAAAGTTTCCAATGTAATACTGGTTTCCAATTGATCGTTCCCATATATATATATATATCATTTCACGTAAAAAAGGCATAAACAAAAAACAAAAACTATATCGACATGGATGTCAAATGGGAGAGAATGAAATGCTCGGGTCTTTGATGTAATGTGTTTGATTAAAATAGTAGTTATTTTAATTAAAATAGAAATAAAAAGTGAAAAAAGGTAGGCATTAATTCAAACTTCCATTTTTGCCCTTAACCACTTCTCAATTAACCTTATTATATTTTAACCATTAATTAGTAATCTAGATTTTGATCAATGGTCAAGATTGGTCCTCATGTTTATAATGAAAATGTGGTTTTATATATATATATATATATATATATATATATATATATAGAGAGAGAGAGAGAGAGAGAGAGAGGACGGTAATCAAATTAGAACCGTAAAAAGATTGAGAACCGTGAAAACCAATCTAAGCCTTAAATCAATTTTGATCTTATGGTTGTAATTTAAAGGTGTTTTTAATTAAAAATGGGCATAATGATCATTTGGTAATAAATATTATGTTTTTTATTTTCTCTAATTAAATAGTTTTCTTTTTTTATGCAATACCTTCTTTTTATGCGATCAAGTGTTCAAGATTTTCAGGTTCAGATGATTGAGTTCCAGTTTTTGAGTTCTAGGTTTTCGTATTCATCCTGATTGAAGTCTCTCTGACTATTATTCTTATTACATCGATGGAATCAAGCAATTATCATATTTCACCTTATGAATCAGATTCATCTTATGAAACATAAACACATTCACCTTATGAAACATAAACATATTCATCTTATGAATCAGATTCACCTTATGAAACATAAACAACTTCACCTTATGCAACATAAACAAATTCACTAAATTAAACATAATGATAGTTTTTCAAAGTCATAAACAGAATTCATTGTTTCAATGTCACCTTAAGAAACATAATGTCAGTGTTTCACCTTATGAAATTTCAACTCCTTCTTCAATAACTACTTTTCTTTGATCAAATTGTTTATTCACTTCTTCCACAATCTTACGAAATGGCACATTATCGGCGTTCATCTTCATCAACAGGTACATGCTTGTCATCTCGTATTTGGTAAAATATGAGATGAAGTTGAAAGAATGAAACTAATCTGGGTTCGAAGAACACATCCATCCCATATTCCATTTCTTGGTTCGATTAATTGGTTCGATTTCGAAGAACACCTCCATCCCAGATCCCATTGTTGGGTTTGATTTCTTGGTTCGAAGAATGCCTCCATCCCATATCCCATTGTTGGTTTCGATTTCTGGGTTCGAAGATCACCTCCATCCCAGATTCCATTATTGGGTTCGATATCTTGGTTCGATTTATGGGTTCCAAGAATACCTCCATCCCATATCCCAAATATGTGTTCGATGCACAAGGGGAAGGGAGTGTCGATGGTTTTTCAAGGGAAGGGAACGATGATCTTCATGTGTGATTGAGATGCAAGTGGTGCTGGATTTTGATAAAAGATGGACGATTGAGAGGGTAGATAGAAATAAAAGGATTTACAGATAGAGAGAGATGAGTTTTGATAGATTTGGTAAGGAGTGTGAGGCTGGCCATAATACCCTTTCAATCTACTTTCAATTTGACAAAATTGCCCTTATTGCACCATTTTATTACAAATATACTTATTTCTTTAATGACATTCGATTTAAACTAATCTATGGATTAAATTAGGCCTCAAGGTCCTCAACCTATTTTTGGTCTTCACATAATTTAACCCCTATATATATGCACACACACACATATATAGGGTCAGGTTCAGGGAAAAATCTTAAAAAAGGGGAACACTGAGGAACACCCTCGTAGCTGTTCATATGGACGTATACACTTGTGCATACAAGTAGTTTGTAACATATACACGTGCATATGCACAAGTGCATAATGCACATGTGCATAAAAACAAAAGAAAAACAACTTGTATGCACTTGTACATACCGTCCAGATCAAGGTCTACTAGGGTGTTCCTCAGTTTTCCATTTTTTTTGAGGTTTTCCCTTGAATCCCCCCCCCATCTCTCTCTCTCTCTCTCTCTCTCTCTATATATATATATATATATATATATATATATAGGCTCGGGTTCATTTGTTAACCCAATTTTTTGTACTAACTTTGTGAACCAAATATTAACCATTGATATTGAGATGAATGGTTGAGATTAAAACTAATCAACATTAATTTTTATCAAGGTTCTAAATGGCGTGAGGCGTGGCGTGGTGGCGAGGCCAAGCCTCAAGCCTTAGGAGCCACGGCGAAGCCATGGCGTTTTCAAGGCGTGACTTATGGCGTCATTTTTCTAATTCATATATATATATATATATATAAACATATGTTTTGTAGTGTTACTCAATAAGTCAATAATAATAAGCAAGTTAAATCAGGGGATATATTAAAAAACATGCAAATACGACATTAAAAACGTAAAGAAAAATCAAATATTGCGTTACGAAATTGTGCATTAGGCCATGGCGTGCCATGGGCTTAACGTGGCGTGAGACTCAAGCCTTGGTGCCATGGCGCGCCATGACGGCTGTACGGCGAGTTTTTTAGAACATTGATTCTTATTTATTAGCCTTGTAATAGTTAATTATATTGAACATATATGATAAGGGCTTTTGAGAAAATTCATCACCCTTTTTCACATTTAGCATCTTCCCCAAATAAGGGTCGCTTAATTAAAGTTTAACTCATTGTCAAACAAATCGAAACTGACAAGTGAACCTGATTTCATTAACCGAAGCCTCAATCATCGAAATCAACTACTGAACATATACGGACATATATACATAGACTGAACATATATGATCATTCAAAAATCTTATGATTTTTATAGCTACTACTTGTTCATATATACCCTATTGTGTTCATTTTGACATGTGTGAACGTATATGAACATATATATAGTTACTACTTGATAATGTGAACGTGTATTAGAATGTGAACATTTATCTGTTAGTGTTTTGAGAATGTGAACGTGTATTAGAATGTGAACATGAATGTTCATGAACGAAATTAAAATTAAATTACATATTAATTTTGTTAAATGAATATTTGTCACCTCCTCCTAATTAATTATTATTTTGTAACTCCCAATCAACCACTCTAGCAAGAAAAACATTTTATTAAATTCCATTTCTACCCTTGGATATTGAAACCAACCAAGGTTGAAAATGAATTTTTATTGGTCAATAGTGGTTCGTTCATAAAGTTAGTATCATTTGGGAGGTTAACAAAGTAACCTCCCTCTCCCTCTCTCTCTCTCTCTCTCTCTATATATATATATATATATATATATATACACACATATATATATGTATATCATTAAACCATTACGATGGATCCATTCAAACTATATTAACGGAGATGACAACAAATCCCTATGGTCCCGTTTGGTTTGTAGGACTGGATGAGATTTGGAGGGATTTGGAATTGAATTTCATTTCAATCACATGTTTGGTTTGAAGATTTTCAATATTTGAAATCCCGGAATTTCATAAGAATCCCACAAACAGAGAATTTTGAAATCCCGCAGGGGTGGTTGGTATTTCATGGGGTTTTATTAGATTTGTTTGTAATAAAATTTTAAAACATGTTAAAAACACTTGTTTTGTAATAATCAATTAATAAAAATTAATTTAACTATTTTTATACTTTGTTTCTTTATAGACTATTTATAAAAAATGAAATTCAATTCCATTGTAAATCCTACAAACCAAACACAAACAAAATTCCATAACCGTGGAATAGTATTTCTAATTGTAACCTTAAGAGACCCATGCGTTCTACATTGTGTCTCAATTGTAGTGTCAAATGCACGAACGAGAATTACAAGATCACGCCAGAAATATGTATACACAAAAAAGGCATTTATATTTCACCTCTTGAGGTTATCTGCATATATATATATACACACACATATATATATATATAGATAGATAGATAGATAGGTTCATACGAGAATGTTAACGATTTAAAGGAATAAAGGGACAATTCTGGACCAATCATAATTAAGAAATTAATAATTGTTTATTTTAATAAAAAAGGGTATAAATGTCATTTTTCATTAGTAATTTTTATTTTAAGAAAATAGCAAAATCAAGTCCTAAATTAATGGGATTATTGATTCATCAATTTCATATTTCTCTCAACCCTTCCATATTTCTCTCAACCTTTCAATCTTCTTCACCCTTCAATCCTCCATCAAAATTTACCGGCGGGAATGGTGAATTTGACGTCTCCGAGGTCGTCTTCTTCGCCACAGCCGCTGCAAAACCGCACCACCACCACCACCGCACCAACATGTTACTTTCAGCGGCGGTGGGTTTTACTCACCACCACCGCACCACCATCAACACCACAACCAAGATGTGTCTTCGCCACAGCCGCTGCAAAACCGCACAACCACCACCACCGCACCAACATGTGACTGTCAGCGGCGGTGGGTTATACTCACCACCATCGTAGACGGCTTCCAATCGGCTTCCAATCACCTGCTCCTCCATCAAATCTGACAGCCCCACCGTAGACGGCTTCCACCGCAGACGGCTTCCAATCGCAGACGGCTTCCAATCGCCCCACCGCAGAAGACTTCCACCATAGACGGCTTCCAATCGCAGACGGATTCCAATCGCCCCAGATGAGGTGTTCATCGGAGGTAGTCATCGGAAATCTATGAGTCGAGGAAGGAAGACGATGGGGAAGCAAGATGAAGGAGAAAGCAAAGTATTTAGAACAAAATCACATATGATTTTGGTGTTAAGTATTATAGCCAAGTTATTTAGTACAAAATCACATATGATTTTTGGTGTTAGTATGAATTTAGTGTTAAATATTTAGTACAAAATCATATATGATTTTGGTGTAAGTATGATTTTGGTGTTAAGGATTTAGAACAAAATCACATGTGATTTTGGTGTTAAGTATTATAACCAAGTTATTTAGTACGAAATCATATATGATTTTGGTGTTAATTATTAATTTGGTGTTAAGTATTTAGAACGAAATCACATGTGATTTTGGTGTCAAATATTATATCCAAATTATTTAGTGAAGAATCATTTGTGATTAACATGATAAACCAATTTTGATTTAATTATAGCAACGAATCACTTATGATTACCATGATGAACGAAGTTTGAATTTTATAGCAGCAGATCAATTGTGATTAACATGATAAACCAAATTTGAATTCATTATAGCAGCGAATCACTTGTGTTTACCATGATAAACGAATTTTGAATTTATTTTCAGAAAAATTGGGAGAGATTGAGACGTGTTGAGATAAATTAGGAAGAAATTTCTTTTTTTATTTGAATTAAATATTATAATCCCTTTTTTTTGGAAGTTAATAATGTCTTAAATTATCCAAAACGTAATATGACTTTATTGCCCTTTTACTCTTAATTTTAGAAACTATTATTTTTGGAATTAATTTAAAAAATGATTGGCTGAGAATTGTCCATTTATTCTTTTAAACACATTATGTTCTCGTTTGAACCCACCCCTACATATATATATATATATATATATATATATATATATATATACATATATATATATAACATATACATTCGTTTTGTCTCCCTTGAACCTCCCTTTCTCTCTCTCTCTCTCTATATATATATAACATAGATTTCATTAAACCATTTCAATGGATCCATTCAAACTATATTAACGGAGATGACAACAAATCCCTAAGGTCCCGTTTGGTTTGTAGGATTGGATGAGATTTGAAGGAATTTAGAATTGAATTCCATTTCAATCACATGTTTGGTTTGAAGGATTTTCAGTATTTGAAATCTCGGGATTTCATTAAAATCCCACGGGGGTGGTTGATATTTTGCAGGATTTTATTAGATTTGTTTGTAATAAAGTTTTAAAACATGTTAAAACCACTTGTTTTGTAATAATCAATTAATAAAAAAAGTAATTTAATTATTTTTATAATTTGTTTTTTATAGACTATTTATAAAAAATGAATTTCAATTTAATTCTAAAATCCTACAAACCAAACACACCAAAAATTCCATAACCGTGGAATAGTATTTCTAGTTGTAACCTCAAGAGACCCATGCGTTCTACGTTGTGTCTCAATTGTAGTGTCAAATGCACGAACGAAAATAACAAGATCATGCCAGAAATATGTACAGACAAAAAAAGGCATTTATATTTTCGCCTCTCGAGGTTATCTTCATCAACCTAGACATTGGAGAGCCCTTATAATATGTAGGAATCCAAGATTCCCTAATAGCATACATCTCCTCAAACCATGAATCTCCCTGTAACCCATACAAATCCATCATATTATTCCATCGTCCCTCAAACACATTGGGTTCTATGTGAACATTCCATACCAACTTATTTTATTTCACGTAAAAAATGGATTCAGTTGTGCTAAATAAACACTAATCTACAATGCATGAAAATTAAATACCCAATCAGACCATGTAATTTGACAATGGTATCTTAATAAGCAATAAAATAAATGAAACAATTAACATACCCTCTTAGGAACTTTTCCCGTGATGTGCCACATGCCAAATGATGCTTAGAATCAGAAAATGCAACTGGGATAGCGTGTTTCATGGAGGCACATTGATCAGTAATAATAAATCTCGGTTCCTGACCATGAGCTTTCATAAAGGCTTTTAATACCCAAATTTAATCGACCATCGATTTGCTATGTATCAATGCAACTCTCCAAACTCTTCATACTTCAAGCAGACAGTTTCTTCGGCCAAAATATAGCCAAAAGTTCCTCGTCATCGCATTTATACTCGAAAAAAAATCTCGACATAGCTTTCGCCTATTACCCATCAAATTAATTATCATTTGTGCCTCCTTGTTTCCAACAAAGGAAACCATATCGCGTTTGAAATTTTGGAAGTCTCGAGCAGTGCCTCCAGAAAATTCAACACCACCCTTTAATGCATTATGCATCCTATGGCCTCTCATAACTCTAACCTTAGAACTAGAAGCGTGGAACACATTTCTTTGATCAACATATTGAAGTTGCCTTCTAGAATGTAAAACCGGGATTTTCGGTAAGAAAATTAATATTAAGGCCTTTAATAATACTGCTTAAAGTTTCATTCGTTAGGAAAGGTTTAAGTTAACCTTAAGGCGAATCGAGAGCGCTCCATATGAAAAAACATGAAGTTTTGGGGCTCGGGAGGCTTGGGGCGACAGTGCCACGTGATAGTGACATGGTCACTATCACCGTGTCACAATCATCGGTCTCGAGGACCCCGCGGTACACTCTGTGCTAGAGTGACATTCGAGAGTGACAATAGCACTATTGCCATGTCACAATCGCAGAGAAGGAGTGACCCGCGGTACACTCTATGCGAGAGTGACCACGATAGTGAATTTCACTAAACGTCCAACGCCGGATGAATACATATATAGTTTAATACATGGCTTTAGCCCTTATGGTTTTCCCTAAGGTTCAGTTTAGTACCACAGGTCTAGTCGTTGTTGGTTTCTCTGCTCATATGTATAACTAAAAAAACATTTAAATAAATAAGGAAGCGATGAAAATAAAAGGCATCAAAAAAATCCAAATGAATGTTAACTAACCTATAAAGGACATGGAACCAGTTGGCCAAAAAGTTCACCTTGTAGATCAGAGGCACCAACCGAATATATTGCATTTAAGCCCATGTGAGGCAAGGTATTCCTCAACAGGCTTAGGCAATCGATGACCTTTGAACTCAACAACATTGGGACCATATAGCTAAAGAATAGTAAGCAATAACTAGAATAAGTGGTGTACATAGTTTATGAAGTGCATATATGATAATTAGCTAAAGAAACAAAGGTATATGCATTACAAATATAAAAATTACTCCAAGTGCAATTCCAACTAATTGAAACAAATAGAATACATCTTATATATGATCTTGAGAAATGGTTTTAAAAATACATACATACCAAGTATGAGAACATTAATTGCATCAATCTCCTCCAAATTAAGGGGATGTTTGTTTTTTTCTTCAAAAATACCTCTTAATACCTCTTAAGTCTGAATCAGTCAGACATTTTTTTCGTTTAGATCGTCTTTTCTTCAGATTCATATCTTCTTAACACTTAAATACATCTGATACTAGAAGTGATGACCCTTGGAAACAGACCCCGCCTCTTATTAATCTGAAGTGAAATAAGACTTCAGGCCTCTTAAAAAATAAACGCCGCCTAAGTGTTTTGCAGTTGCAACCTCGCTCATTCTTTCTCTAGAAATTGTATCCTTGTAAATAAAACAAGTTTCTCAAGAATTTTCATTCTAAAACAACGTAGTGACTCTACACCATGAAACAAAAACGCAAATTTTAAGTTTTTTAACCATTAAAAGAAAACAGTCAAGGTGTCTTTTGAGTTGTTTTTATTTCTTTAATTGTTGATAAGGCTCGAACCCACAACCACATGGTTCAAGGTACTTGATAGGTATCAGTGGTGCCAACCAGTTATTTTTGTAGTTTGTAGTTGGTTTATTAACATGTGTATTTATGTTTGGAGGCCAGGGTGCTTCTACCTTTGATGGGTCACTATATCACGTGCCTTTGGGCGTGGCTTTGGCCTTGTCCCCCTAATGTAGAGTGTAGATCACCAAAGGTATGTTGATACATACTGTATATGGAACCGTGGTTTAATTATTCAAATAAATTAAATCCAAAGGGGTTCGTCACAAGCCCATATGCTCTATTCAATTATGCCTATGATAATGAAAATTCAAACCTTATTCCGACCATGAATTGTGTCTTGGTTAATTTAGACACTCACAGAAGGGCTATTGTTTCTTTTGTTGTGTCCAATCCTATTATTTCAAAATATGTTGTCTTTTTGATGAATTTTTTTCTCATTGCAAAATGAAAATTCAAGTATGGGAACAAAGTCATCTCAATTATGTTTTGCTTATGCTCCTTTTGCAAGTTGTTTCTTCTCTGAACTTCATATGTCTATCTCATTATGTATATGTTCTACACTTAAGTATATATGATGCATTTTTTCTTGTTTACAGATGAAATCTTCATGAAAACTAAACCATATTATGGATATACGATGATTGTATTTCTGTTTTGTTCAGTCGATGCATTTCAAATTTGGTAATGAGTTATGAATATATAGGCTTGAAAACTTAGTAATCATGCAATTATTTTTCCAAGATATCATGCTAATAAATCATAACCTTCAATTTTATTTATTAGTTGACATGCAAATAAACAACATACACTTATGAAATAAAATCGAGAGGGACAAAGAAACATGATTGTGGCTAAGTTATTGCTTCAGAATTGTAATTCACTCATGTTGCATTGCAGGTACACGACTAGTCCAAGTGTAATATATTGTTGTTGTAACAAACTTATTAAAAAAATTTCTTTTGTAAAACACTTTACAACTTAAAAATATTTAGCTTGTGAGTAAATATTTCCATTTCAACGATGCTAATCTTTTGTTTCGAAAATGAAATGGGTGTTGAAAGAAATCTTTGGTAAGGTTAGAGCCCTATTTCTATTAGGGGTGAATATGGTACAATACTATGTTTTTTTCTCATTGTCGTGTACCAACCAATTATAATTGGTACGCAAATATTTATACCATGTACCAACCAACGCTACTTGGTGGTACCAACTTAATTGGTACTAATTCTTTTGGACGTTGATACATGTTGGTACAGTTTTGTACCAACATCTTAAAAGTTGAAGTTATAATGGGCTCCAATGGGTTAAAGAATAGATATAGAAAATGCATTAGAGCATCTCCGAGGATTAATTGCAGATTTGCTAGGTCGTCTCATCTAGAGGTGTGGTCGTGTGGTCATCGAACAGTGGAAGTGCGGATTGTGATGGTTGGAAGAATGCATTGAGGAGAGGAGTCAAGGAGTTACTAAGTAATGAGTTAAGGTTGCTATGAGAAGGCGTGGAGGAGTTAATGTACAAAACAGTAAACAATAAAATGTTAAATTGTTAAATTTCTCTTTAAAGAAAAAGAATCATATGCACTAATAATTAAATATAATTCACTTAATTCATTTTTTATTTAATAAATATTTAAATATATATATATATAAGTCGGTACGGTACGGTATTACCGTGGTAGACGATTTTCAATACCACGTACCAACCAAGTTTATGAAGTTGACACGATACTACCAACCAATTTAGTTGGTACAGTTGATAATGTAATTGGTTGGTTTTTCATTGTACAAATTTGACACCCCTAATTTATATGCGTATGATATGAAGGTAAATGGGTATATCAAAGGTTGTTGCCATGAAATGTACGCCTATTACTTGAAGTTCACAGTAGGGATGCACAAAAACTTGACCAACCCGAAGTGACTTGATACTTAATCCAGTTGTAAAATCTTCAAACCGTAGATACTGGGAAGGAATTGAGTTAGGGTCATTTGAACTGTTAAGTCTAAATATTGTATCAAAGATTTAATAGGAAAGTCAAATATGTAAAAGTCAACATTGACCTTGTAATAGTTAGTCAAGGTATGTTTTACTTTCCTTAGTAGTTAAGTCTTTGTTAGATATGTGGGTATATATAGGTTTGCCTTTGTAATCATGTAGTAACGATCTAGAGGCATTTGCATATTGTAATTATAGAGTGTGTGTAATATAAGATCTACTTTCTCTCTCTAGACTTTCTCTTTCTAGTTCTTGTGCATAATGTTCATATCTTGAATAATTAACTTGATTGATTGGGATTTTATGATTAACAATTGGTATCAGAGCTGAACCAAACTTTTCAGGAAAGATTTGATCATGATTTGAATTGAAATCTGAAGTTTTAAAATCGAAAATTTGAAATTTTCGAAATTTTTCAAGAACACGAGTTTGGGTACTGTTCATCCGAATTTCATGTGAAAAATCGTTTTTGATGCAAGAAAATGGATTCATTGGATTCGTTTTATATGTAGGATTGATTCTTGTTCTGATTACATTTCATAATTCTATCAATTTTCGAAATTTGAGTTTTCTGGAAATATCGAGTTCGAACTCTGTTCCTTTGATTTGTTGTTTTAATCAAAAATTGATTGTGTTTGTGTGTTTAGAACTGTTTTTCGATGATGCTGACAGGTTCTTGAGATCAATTGGGCAGGTTTCGATCGATTTAAGTTTGAATCTGTCAAGAACTCGACTTTGCGCTTCATTCATATGGTTTGCGTTTCATTCAACATGGTTTGCGTTTCATTCATCATGGTTTGCGTTTCATTCATAAAGTTTGCGTTTCTTTCATAAAAAGTTTGCGTGTCATTCATAAAGTTTGCGTTTCTATCATAAAAAGTTATACTTTGCGCGTCATTTCTTCACCCGAAAAGTTACACTTTGCGTTTCTAACTTCACCCGCAAAGTTCACTTTGCGTTTCTAGTTAGACCCGCAAAGTTCATCTTGCGTTTCAAGACCAACCCGCAAAGTTCATCTTGCGCTTCAAGTTGAACCCGCAAAGTTCAGTTTGCGTTTCTCACATCATACGCAAAGTCTCATCTTGCGTTTCAGGCATCACACGCAAACCATAGCTTTGCGTTTCGGTCGTCACACGCAAACCATAGCTTTGCATTCCAGGCGTCACACGCAAACCTCTGTTTAAAAAAAAAGTCTGGAATTTTTTTTAGTATGTCATCTATTTTTTTTGTTAATCTTTGTGTCATTTTAAGTGTTTTTCAAATTTTCAATTTTTAATATTTTTCGAAAATTTTCAATTCTATCTGATTGTTGT
The DNA here is from genome assembly GCA_023525745.1 of Arctium lappa. Taxonomy (NCBI): domain Eukaryota; kingdom Viridiplantae; phylum Streptophyta; class Magnoliopsida; order Asterales; family Asteraceae; genus Arctium; species Arctium lappa. The sequence continues at coordinate 39,429,916 of CM042050.1, read as the reverse complement.
TTTTCTGATATATAGTTTGGGACGGTCATTCACATTAAGCTGATTACTTTTTCAAGATGTCAATTTACTACAGATCTGATATATCTGGTATTGAAGCTGAACGTAATGATCTGAAATTGAAAAATTCATAATATCTTAAAAAGATTCAGGAGTTGCAACTAAAATTGTTCAATTGTATTAAAACTCCTGAATGTATAAATTGTACTAAAAATAGTTCTAATTTTTCAGATAACCTTTATGAGAGGGATAAAGAGATAAAGGAGAAAGAGAGAGAGAGATTATAACTCTTCAAAGCCAACTGAAGACAACTGAACAGAAATCACCTGAGCTACAAGCAGAATCAGTTGAGCTTCAAAACGAGTTGAAGGCTTTCAAAGAGAAGACGAAGGGATTAGAATCTGAGAACTTTGAGCTTAGAAAGAATTTCTCTGATTTGGAAAAACAGCTTGTTGCAAATAAAGCTGATTTTGAAAGTGAAAAGAAATTTTTTTCAAAGAAGTTCTTAGATTTCTCAAAGAAGAGTTATGAAGAAAAGAAATCAGTGGAGCTTAAATGCATCAAGTTTTCTCAACAAATCTCCGATTTTGAGAAAGTACTGATCATGGAAAGAGAGAAGTTTGATAAAGAAAAGAAGGCCATAGAACAGAAAAATGTAGGATTCTTTAAAGAGTTATCCGGCCAGAGAAATGAATCAGAAAAAGGATTTAAGGAGGAAAGATCCATCTTTGAAAATAAAATTAAAAGGCTGACTTCTAAGTTGTCTGAACTGTCTGCATCTGTGCTGAAAGAACAAAGAACGAAGTCTGAATTCAAGACAAAGATTGACCAACTTGTGAAAGAAAGAGACGACTTCGCCTCAAAGATCAAAGAGCTTAAAAAATCTATCTCAAGTTCAAATCAGAAATTTATCTCTTCACAAAGGTTAGTCAAATCCTTTAATCAGATTTGTCGTACTAACCTTTTCTATGATGATTATTTAGATGGTTCAGATACTTTTCCAAGGAGAACAAGTTTCAAGAAAGAGAAACTGGTGTGGAAAAAGAAACCAGTCAAAGATGATAAGGAAAATGAGCTGAAAGAGAAGAAATCATGTGTACCTGTGCACAAAGCAAAGAAGAACAAAGCACTTAACGGTAAGAAATTTTATTGTTCTATTTGTTGTACACATGATCATTTTCATAAATCAAATGATCATTTCTGGTATGGTTCTTACTCCATATCCCCCACACGCACTGCAACTAACATTTCTGGATCCAAATACCAGTGGGTACCAAAGAAGAAAACTGATACTGTGTTGCAGGCACCTCAATCCAAGGGGGAATAAGAGAACATTGGCTCTTGAATACTACAGTTCAAGACCCGTACCTCAATGTCAAGACAATGGCTTTTGAACACAACAATTCAAAACCCGGACTTCAAAGATAAAAGACAATGGCTTCTAAGCACAACAGCTTAGGACCCGTACCTCAGAGATCAAAAAGACCTTACTACTGTATGCTTGCATCCGATGGATATTGATGGTCTTCATCCCGAGTGAATTGATCTGATCTCTATCCTATACTTTTTCTTTGCTAAATTTTTCTGATATTGATGGTCTAACAATTCAAAGGGAGTGTTTGATCTCTATCCTGTTTTAACTGACATATTTCAGATGCTTAATTTAAGGGGGAGTAAAGGTGATGACTTCTGATTATTTCAGATCAGAACTCATTCTATAAACCGTTTTATTGCTTTCTGTCTTTTATTTTTAAATAAATAATATGAATAAAGTGGCTACTGATCAAATGACAGATCAGGACCCGTTTTTCAACGATCAAAGAAGGATATTATGCTAATATCCAGGGGGAGCTCAAAAGATATAAATCATTTGATCATGATTTGAGGGGGAGCCACAAAGGTAAAAATCTTCTTATCCTAGATATCTAATTGTTTGAAAGAAGGACAACTTTCGAACATGAAAAACCTTTTCTTAAATGTTCAAACCACTTCTTATTCTCAAACAATTTTATGAATTTAGAAGTGTGATTTTTAAATGTTTTTCAATTTTTGCGCTTTATTGTTTAACTGACCGTGTGTTTCCAAAGATCAATACTTGTGTATTATCTTGTCCATTTATTGTTAAGTATTCCCACACACCGGTTCAGTATTTTCTTTGAAATTGTTATTACCATGTCTCAAATTCGAACCAATTTTTCGATGGTAATACCACCGTTTGAAATTCAAAGTTGTTGAGCATCATTCATCTTTTTCATATTTGTGCTTTCATTGATAAATTGTTTATATTTGTTCATATAAACAAATGTCCAATTCTTTGATACCCTAACCATTTGATTTGATCTGCCTAACCATTTGATTTGATCTGTTTAAGTCATTGTCAGATTCTCAAAACAATTCTCTTGACTTCATTTCATTCATTCAATATTCTTGTTTTGAGAAATCTTCAAAGATCAAATGCTCAAATTTCATTTATATTTTTCAATGAGCATACATACACTGACATATGATTTCTTGTGCTTTACATGTCAAGAAAATCATTGATAAGCATGTACTTTTAGGAACATGGGATTCAGTGTGAGTGCTTAATAGATCTTCCATGGATTCACGATAACCAGTGTTTCCTACCCCGGAAGAAATCCTTTGAGTGATTGAGGGGAGAGGGGTCTAAAAGAATTGAGTGTGGGAATGAGCAGAGGTAAAATGAAAATGAGAGTTTGGTTAGATGTGAGCTTATATGTTTAAAAGAAAGAGGGTGTGAGAACAGAGTTAAAAGAATATCAGAACTCTGCACCAAACATCTTTCTGAGTCGGGCAGCCACATTACTGATTGGTTCACATTTCTTTGGTGACCATCATTGAAATAGGCAAATAGCCCATGCCATCTCTTGTATATAACCCCACCAGCTACTCATTATTTTCTTAAAAAGAGAATGTTTCACATTTTCTGGTGAAGCAGCATATAATCTATCGGATCTTCACTTGGAAGATACTGATATTGAAAAAGAAGGAAAGTTGCCTCACCTTCGACCCTTTCTCATGCACATTGAGTCCATGTACAATTATTGTTGTCTCAGTGATTTACATACTTTGAGCCTTATGAAACACAATCATTGTGCTAATTCTTTCAAAACACAAGCACGAGCACACATAGAATATGTTTTTCTGTCAGAACATTCATAGAATTACCTTGTGTCTTTCAATGATTGAATGGAAGTCCTGGGGAGTCAACATCAAATCAGCTCCTTACATTGTACATCCGTTGTACATAGTAACTTCGTGTTACTGACAGGCATTTCTAACTGTTTCATTTGTTGAATCAGGGTTACACACTCATTATGTCTGAATTTGAAAAGATTCGGATATATACAGTTCATGATTCGGCTCTTCAGATCAAAAGTACAGCAATATCAAGGGCAGATTGTTTGTTGTTCACAAAGGGGGAAATCAAAGCCTATGCTGAAATTGATGATATTTTGATGATAATGATGCTCACATCATCAAAAAGGGGGAGAATTATAAAGATTTAATTTCAGAGTTCAAGTTCAAGTTCAAAGTTCAAGCCTAAAGTTCAATTTGCTTCCGCTATTTCAAAGACTGTTTCAAAGGCTGATTCAAAGTCAAAAGCTTCTTCAAAAGTTTCTTCAAAAGAAAATTTCAAGAATTCAAGTAGGTTTGTTCTTCCTTCAAAAGAAAATTTCAAAGGCTGTTTCAAAGGCTGTTTCAAAGACTGTTTCAAAGGTTGATTCAAAGTCAAAAGCTTCTTCAAAAGAAAATTTCAAGAATTCAAGTAGGTTTGTTCTTCCGAAGACGATTCAGAGATCAAAGTGATGAAGATACAATTTTGTTTGAAGACGAAAGATTTTTCAGAAATGAAGTTTCAAGTTTCAAAGAAGTTTCAAGAATTTCCTGTTTTGTTCAAGACATGTTGACTTTCAAAAGCTTCAAAGATTAAAAAGACTTTCCAAGATTCTTCAAAAGCTGCAAAAGAGCAAAGTTTTTGAAAGCTTTAAGAGATGAAAGATGAATAATCAAGAGCTGAAGATCTGCATCAAATTTTTATTAAATCTTGAATACAAAGGGGGAGATTGTTAAGTCTAAATATTGTATCCAAGATTTAATAGGAAAGTCAAATATGTAAAAGTCAACATTGACCTTGTAATAGTTAGTCAAGGTATGTTTTACTTTCCTTAGTAGTTAAGTATTTGTTAGATATGTGGGTATATATAGGTTTGCCTTTGTAATCATATAGTAACGATCTAGAGGCATTTGCATATTGTAATTCTAGAGTGTGTGTAATATAAGATCTGCTTTCTCTCTCTAGACTTTCTCTCTCTAGTTCTTGTGCATAATGTTCATATCTTGAATAATTAGCTTGATTGATTGGGATTTTATGATTAACATGAACCCAACCGAGCCCGGTGAACTCAATGTCTTTCTTTACCATGTATTAATATGAGTGATTGTTAACTCCTTAATTAATATATGTACATTAGACCAACCCATAATTAGCTATCTTCATACTTATATCACAATTTCAACCGTAATTTTCACTTTTTAATTTTGCATGGACCTTCAACTTTCTTCTTTGAGTTTGTTAGCCTTATTTGTATATTTACATTATGTTTTTACTTCGTTTAAACAAATTGCTTAGGTAGATTGTAAAATGTACTAAAAATCTAACTCGACTGACCCAACCTACATTGTTTGGGTTGGATTGGTTTTTATTTGGGTTGGGTTGAGATTTTTCAAACAACAAATATTAAGTTGAATTGTTCAAATACCCTTTAATCCAACCAACCAAATCTACGTAGAACCCTTTATTGTTAATTTATTACTCCCTCGGTTGATAAATTTTTTTTGGAAGGCATTGCGGCATCGAACCAACGAACGACTACCACGAACACATGCACACACACCTCCCCGGCGGTATCGGGCATCCACGGGCAGCCCACTAATCCGCCGCTGTCCCGGGCCATCTTACGTTGAACCTAGAGCCCAACCACAGTCTAAGACTGGGCTGAGGGCAGCCCAATCAACGACTGGACCGGCCCAAGGACAGGGTACTTCTCATGCCCTCAAATTGACTCCCCTTGGATTCGAACCCGGGTAGATTGAGATACCATCCACCCCCCCCCATGATGTTATCGCCCTTGGGAAAACCAACTGAGCTAGACATGATAAGTAGTAGCACCTCAAGTTTGAAAATTTTAACATTATATTTTATAAAATAATTTTTAAATATTTACTTGAAAATTATTTTTTTTATCCAAAAATTATATAATACAACTAACCGACATGAGTGATGAGAGCGTTTGATTGGTCGTCCAATCGGTTTTCTTTGACTTTGTAGTGCATATCATTTTTTCACGCACGATACCAACCTCCTAATTTAATTATACCCATTTTTCATGCCACATTATTTCCTCCATCCTCGCACCTCAAACAACTATCCTCGAAAAAATCGAATTATAATGGACCAAAATTATCATCAACAAAAAACCCCTCATGTCCTAATCTTTCCCATACCATTCCAAGGCCCAGTTAACTGTGCTCTCAAGTTAGCCGAACTCATATGTCTTTCCAGCATCCACGTCACCTTCCTCAACACCGATCACATCCACCGCCCTCTCCTCCGCCACACCCAAGTCTTGTCCCGGTTCAGCCGCTACCCCAACTTCCGATTCCAGACCATCCCTGATGGACTCGAGCACGAAAACCCAGTTTCCGGCGACTGGTTTATGGAGGTGATGAGTGCTGTAGATGCTGTGAGTAAACCGGTTTTTCGGGAGATGATGAGTTCCGGTAGCCTGAGTAGCAATTCGGAGCGGCCGTTGACGGAGATGATACCCGATGCGTGCTTCAGTTTCGCGGTGGATGTAGCTACAGAGACTTCGACTCCGGTGGTTTGTTTTGAAACCATAAGTCCATGTTGCTTGTGGACTTGTTACTTGAATCTTCCTACCCTTATCCAAGCTGGTGATATTCCCTTCAAAGGTGCGTATTCATATTAAAACACTGAGAAAAATCGTGTATAGATTTACATCATCTTGATCAATCTGTACTCCCATAGTAGCTAGTTCACCAATCAGCTTGTTAAACCTGTCAAAAGTTTGAGTCATGGACTCATTCTTAGTTGACATAAAGTTTTCATACTGTTGCTTCAATATTGCCTTCTGATTTCTCTTGGTACTTTTGGTACCAGAGAATCTCTTTTCTAGAGCATTCCAGAGCATCTGAGCATCAGTGCAATTGCTGAATTGGTGTTGATATTCATTGGGAATAGCCAAGAGTAGTGTGCTCAAGGCTTTCATCTCTGTCAGTCTTGTCTTCCTTTCTGCATCTGTCTTTGGTGGGGTCCTTTTTCCATCTACACCAATCTTTCCTGCATCAGATGGGTCATTCTCAATGATGTCCCACATGGAGTAATCTGTAAGGAGAATGTATTGCTTGATTCTAATCTTCCACATGTCAAATTCATTGGATCTGAGCATTGGAACCTTTGAGACAAGAGTACTGTTTGATTCAACTGTGTTTTCCACGATGAATAAGATTTCTGAGAATACTAGCTCTGATACCACTTGTCAGGATCTGAATTCTTAACAAGAATAAACACTCAGAAACAATATTAAAGGAGTTTGCGGAATAACACTTTAATATTCAAAGATCAATGAAACAGTGAATCAAAATAACAACTTGTAAACTTTATTGAATGGTTATAAAGCTACAAGATTTCACACACAACCTCAATATTGATGAACATGCTCACCAATACGAATTCTACTTCTCTAGAACTAGGATTATAAACCTTGTGGTTGATTCTCTCTAAGAAAACTAAAAACTCAGAATAATTCAATATTCTAAAGTTACAAACTATTCTATACATATACTGAAGATAAAAGATAATTATAAAGAATAAAAGATCTTCAGTATAATCTTCCAAAGTTATCTCCAAGCTTTCCATGAATATCTCCATTCAGTACAGCTGTCATCCTTGCCATCCGAAGTCTTCATCTCATAAGCAGTATTAAGTCTTCAGCAGCATTAATACTTTGAGCAGTATTAAGTTCAGCAGTACTAAAATTGCTTATCAGTAGTAACTTCATCAAGCAGTATTAATCTTGACTAGCAGCATTAATCTTTCTCAGCAGTAGTAACTTCAGAAGTAGTAACCATTTAGTGCTAGCAGCATTAACTGTACTTAAGCAATTCTTTCAGTTCCCAACAACCGGGGCACTCAATCGACCGGTACCCCCCCTGCTCGAATGGAAACCCCGAAGGCGATACATAGATACCACATAATCAACTTTAATACTAGAAATTAAAAATAACTCAACCAAAAATCCATTAATCGATCTGCAGAACTCGATTCAACATAATCCCCTTAACCGAAAAGATACTTCTACCGCAATATTCAAAACTAAACCCAGAACCCAAAAGAACGATCGGTATCTAAAATGCCCAACTAAAAGTTTTGTGAAATCAATTGATAAACCCTTACTTAACAATAAGAAGAATGGAATTAGGACTTACCTTGGAGGTTTGATGAACACCAACAACTCAGCCCCTTTTCTGCCCTTCGATCGATCGCCTCAAGCTTTCTCTCTCGCTCTTTCCCCAAAATGCCAGCCGCCAACAATCACTAAACCAGGTCCTAGGGTTAAATCCCTCTTTTCCCCTTTTACCCTCTAGACCCTTCTATCATGGCCTTTTTACAAAGACTTCCCCAAAGTTTATTTTATTCCAGTTAAGTATGGTTAATACAGTCCATGTATAATATGATGAGTAGAAATGAATTGTGTAGTCAAAGTTTATTTGTTCCTTCTGTCTAAACAGGAGAAGTGATATCAATAGGACCCTCGATGATTTGGTGTTGACATTAAGTGTTTGGCCAAACCCTGACTAGAATTGATGTGTTCGATTGAGTAGTCTGATGAATTCAACACATATCGGAAATCGGGAAACATAATCTTGATCCATGAGATAGACATTTATCCATGTCTCAGGTTCACATGATATCTTGTAGAACAAAGGAACATTAAATCACTTATTTTAGGACCAAATCTTTATCAGAGTTCAGCAGCTGCATTGGATGATTTGTTCTCTGCTGATTATTTGAAAGTGTTGAACCAAATAGAGTTAATAACTTGTCCAAGTGGGAGACTGTTGGATATAGTGTCAAGAGTCATTAACTATTGGTAATATTTCTAATAATAGCAGGGTCCTTTTGGGTTGCCCATAAGACCCAAATAAACAATCAGAAGAATAAAGGAGTTAAAACAATTAGTTTATTAATTTGTCATTTGATGATAAATTAATTATAAGCTAAAATATAATTAATTAGATTAATTATATAAAGTACAGGGACTAAATGATAATTGGTTAAAGTAGTTTTAACAAGCTTATCGGTTCAAGGGGGCTAGTTGTAAAATAGAGATAACTTAGTCGAGCAGCAGGAGAGGGGTTATAAATAAACTACTAGGGATCAAACCCTAATAAGAAGTTTTTTTTTTCTCCCTCTCTATGGTGGTCGTCGACCTCCTCTCTCCCTCTCTCCCAAATCGTAAACCCTAATAAGGGTTTAGGGTTTAAGTCTTTTCTTGACTGTTGGCATTTGGTGTTCTTAAGTGTGAACCACTAGAGGGATTCATACTATTGGTCCTTAACATCTAATAAGCGAGATCAAAGGTTTGATTCATCATTGTGAGTTTCGACAATCACAATAAACAATAAGTATTATCGGTTCATTCTTTTGTAGTTATTATCTAGAACATATGTATCCTTATAGGTTGTATTGCCATAGATGATATTTTTAAATACGCTTCCGTTGCCTATATCATGTGGTAGTAGGTTTGCTCACAACCTTTCACCTTCAACTTTCTTCTTTGAGTTTGTTAGTCTTATTTGTATTTTACTTCGTTTAAACAAATTGATTAGCTAGATTGTAAAATATACTAAAATTCTAACTCGACTAATCCAACTTGCATTGTTTGGGTTGGATTAGTTTTTATTTGGGTTGGATTGAGATTTTTCAAACAACAAATATTAGGTTGAATTGTTGAAATGGCCTTTAATCCAACCAACCTAATCTTAATCTACATAAAACCCTACGTCACATGGAGAAAGAGATATTTATAGTTTTTTTATTGTCAATTTATTACTCCCTCGGTTGATAATTGATTGAAAACAATGATAAGTAGTAGCACCTCAAGTTTGAAAATTTTAACATTTTATTTTATAAAATAATTTTTAAATATTTACTTGAAAATTAATTTTTTTATCCAAAATTATATAATACAACTAAACGACATGAGCGATGAGCCCGTTTGATTGGTCGTCCATACGGTTTTCTTTGACTTTGTAGTGAAAATGATTTTTCCACGCACGATACCAACCTCCCAATAATTGGACACCCCCTTCAACCACAATTTAATTAGGGTGTTGATAACCACATACGCTCTCTTAAAAGCACATACACACACAATTCATTTTATAAGATTTTTAATAACATAGTTAAATTTTATACCCTTATAATTATTTAGTTAGTTTACTTTATATATTTTATTTTTTTATTTTTTATTTTACATTATCACCATATTAACACATATAATCGTATATTAATTAAAATACATTTAAAAAAATACTTTTAATTTTAACAAGTTACACCATTATAATCGTCTCTCCAATACCTTCGAAATGAGTCCAATATTGAATATTTTTTAATTTTATTATTTTATTATATATTAAAACATGTCAAAAAATATGCTTAAAAAAATACGTTTTAACATATCACATTAACATACATATCTACGTTGTATTTTGTGGATATCAAATGTGATTAATGCATGCAAAGTGGTATTTTCGGGTGCTAAAAGATTGATTTGTAGATGACACATCTATCAGAATATTCTGAAAGATTCTCGTCGTTTTCCCTTGTTGATTTTTTTTCCAAAAATTTGCGGGGGAGCGATTTAAAAACCCTTTAATTATACCCATTTTTCATGCCACATTTCCTCCATCCTCGTACCTCAAACAACTATCCACAAAAAAAAATAGAATTATAATGGACCAAAATTATCATCAACAAAAAACCCCTCATGTCCTAATCTTTCCCATACCATTCCAAGGCCCAGTTAACTGTGCTCTCAAGTTAGCCGAACTCATATGTCTTTCCGGCATCCACGTCACCTTCCTCAACACCGATCACATCCACCGCCCTCTCCTCCGCCACACCCAAGTCTTGTCCCGGTTCAGCCGCTACCCCAACTTCCGATTCCAGACCATCCCTGATGGACTCGAGCACGAAAAACCAGTTTCCGGTGACCGGTTTATGGAGGTGATGAGTGCTGTAGATGCTGTGAGTAAACCGGTTTTTCGGGAGATGATGAGTTCCGGTAGCCTGAGTAGGAATTCGGAGCGGCCGGTGACGGTGATGATACCCGATGCTTGCTTCAGTTTCGCGGTGGATGTAGCTATAGAGACTTCGACTCCGGTGGTTTGTTTTGAAACCATAAGTCCATGCTGCTTGTGGACTTGTTACTTGAATCTTCCTACCCTTATCCAAGCTGGTGATATTCCCTTTAAAGGTGCGTATTCATATTAAAACACTGAGAAAAATCGTGTATAGATTTATAACTAAACCCTTTCTAGAAAGAATGTTTGCAATTAATGGTTAATATCCTGTGGATTTGGTGGAATATTTCATATGTCCAGAGTTCGAATCTAGACATACATAGTAATTGTGGTCATCAAGGTTTAATCAGAGTTGATGTCTTACGGTCATAATTTACTAAATGATATTAGTCTAGACATAACCTCCGAAACCCTTAAAAAAAAGAATTTTTGCAATTTTTTATAAAATAATTAAACAAAATTTAAAATATAAGTCAAAGTTATGTGGGATGTTACATATTGAATTTGGAATAAAAATCATCTGTTACCCTTTTTCATAGGGGTGTTCATCTAAACCGTCAAATCGCATAAACCGCTCATACCGCATCGCAAAACGCGGTTTACAACGTCTGCGGTGCGGTTGCGGTTTGCATTTTTACCAAACCGCTCTATGATACGCGGTTTTGAGTTATCAAACCGCGGTTCAAACCGCACCGCACATCACATTATAAATATGTATATATTTTTAATTTTATATATTATACACACATATATGTATATATATAATAATTGCAATATTTATATAATATGTATTTTGAATCAGATGTATTGATTACTTTTATTTTTAGGGACTACGATCACGTTATCATTAATTTTAAAATGAGATTTTGGTCTTATAATTATTGAATTGTAGGTGTAAAATGCGTAAGATACAAACCGCACTGCATTTTGCAGTGCGGTTTGAGGTATATGCGGTGCGGTTTGCGGTTTTGCCCCAAACCGCACCGCGAACACCCCTACTTTTTCATATTCCTTCTATTAGGTTTCCGATGTATGTAAAGAGGTCAAGACATGTGGGTGGAGGAAAATAACGAGTAAGGTTGCATTTAGCAATGTATAGAATTAGCCTTCCTTGATATTTTGACAACAATATTAAGATGGGGACAAAACATGATATTGAGTGCGACAAATTGTTGTTTTATTCCATCAAAATAGGTAAAACAAAAGCATGAAGATAAAACAAAATTGATAAATAACTAAATTATTAATGTCAAATTCATTAAACCTCTAAATAATTAAAATCGTCGACGTCGTATAATTCTTTTACCCGTTTATCTCACTCTTACCCATCGAGTCACTCCCAGCTATATCATGTTTCATTTACTCACCAAAAGCACCTTAGAGGCCGTCCCTGGTTCAAATTCTTTTAAGGTTATTGAAAAGTTTGTCTAGCTATTAATTTTAAAACTTTATGTAATTAATCGAGATGTACGCGTATCAAGTAAAAAGATGTAATATATGTATTGAAGATGTTTTTTTTTTATTTTTTGGAAAGGGTATCCTGGGCCTATGGCCCATACTAATCCCTGGCAATTATGGTCTTTGGCCCAGATGCTAAAGCGTGCAACCCTGAGATTATCCTCAGTGGACACAAGTGCTGCTAGTGGGGCTCGAACCCGGGTTAAACGCTATGAACTTCCCAAGCCTTTACCACCACGCCACAACCCTTGTGGTTGTATTGAAGATGTTATTGTCCAAGAAAGTAATTGTAATTTCATTTTTCAAAGAGTGAATTACTCTAATGGTACCGGTGGTTTGCTAAATTTTTGGATTTAGTCCCTAAAACAAATTATCTACATTGGAGGTCCCTAATTTTTTTATTTTCATAACACCTATTGTGCCTCCACTTAACAACGATAGTTAGCAACAGTTAGGAGGGAGTAATCGGTATTTGAACAAACTATAGTGATCAAAATTGTTCTATTCTAAAATTTAATGTCATTAATGTTTTATTTTATTTTTTTATGAAAAGATATTTTATATATTCAATTACAAATCAAATTTCTTAAAAAAATTACATATTAAATAAAAATCTTTACATATATTTAAAAACTATTAAATTAATAAGACAAAAAATTAGCGATAAAAAATCTCAAGTGAAAAAAACAAAGGAAATCAAGATAAATTCACATATCTTTTGAGCTGATAAATTGAAATATGCGAGCAAAATATTATAAATTAAGTTCGGTTAACATAAGATTATTAATATATGGTCAAACAACAAATAATTAAAATAACAACAAAATAAAAATTATAAACTAATATTAAAAAAAACATGATACCTAAATAATTAAAAAAAAACTATCTCTACAACAAAATTTGGTGTATATGACGTCAAAAAAAGATATGCATCTTTTTATAAGATGCTTGTTTTTATATGAAACTTTTTTAAATAGTGTCATATATATATATATATATATATATATATATATATATATATATATATATATATATATATAATTGATAATGCAAGATTTTGTATTTTAAGTGTTCTTATAAAAACTTGCTACAACGTCCAAAAAGTCTTATAAACTTATTGCAACGATTTTAGATAGAAAGCTTTATTTTTTAATCATATAAATTAATTCCTTGAGGCTTAATTTCCTTTTGGCGTCATAAAAACCTAATTTAGTCGTAGTAATAATTTTTTTTAATTGTTTGAATAATCAGTGTTTTTTTAATCTTTTTATAATTTTATTGTGTTATTATTTAATTATAAGATGGGGTTGGACATACCGTCAATACTACGCGTGACAATAGGTTTATAGAACATTTTTAGGCGTCATAACAAGTTTTTTAGAATATTTTCATAAATATTAGCTATTTATAGAACATTATTTGAAAAAATGTTTTATAAAAATTAATGTCCTAAAAAAAGAAGGGTTTGTAAGACACTTCAAAAAATGTTCTATAAAATAACTAATATGACGTTTTGTATTAAAATTGTCCTAAGTAACTTGTTAACATGCCCAAAACGTAATACAAATTTATTACAACGTCATTAGATATGACACTTTATTTTTGGTATTATAAATTAAGTATTATAAAGAAGCCTATTAAGACACTTAGAAATTGTTGGCGTCCTATAAATCTAATTTTGTTGTAGTGATATTTATATATCTATGTTAAAACAATTGTTTTATTTAATTTCCTCCAGGGAATGATCTAGACGAACTCGTAAAGAGTGTGCCAGGAACAGAGCATATTCTCCGACGTCGGGATCTTGCTAACTTCTGTCGCTCCGACGACATATCAACGCCGGTTATCGAACTCATTATGAAAGAAGCTCGAGCTGTTCCTCGAGCTCAAGGTCTAATACTCAACACATTCCAAGACTTAGACGCACTCATACTCACACACATGCAAAACCTTTGTCCAAATATTTACCCGATTGGCCCACTTCACTCTCTCTACAAAGCTCGACTCACCACCGAATCCTCACCGGAAACCACTTTTTCCAACAGTGTTTGGAAAGAAGATAGAACTTGCTTGTCATGGCTTGATAAACACCCTCCAAACACTGTTGTTTACGTCAGCATAGGAAGTCTAGCCACCATGACCATCAACCAACTGCTCGAAATATGGCACGGTGTGGTTAACAGTGGGAAGCCTTTTTTATGGGTGAGACGGCCGGGTTCGATCATTGGTGGGCTCGACGAGTCTCTGGTTCCAAGTGAGCTACTTGAGCGTACTAAAGAAATGGGATGCATCGTGGATTGGGCTCCACAAGAAGAGGTCTTGGCTCATGCAGCTGTTGGTGGGTTTTTGACACATAGTGGGTGGAACTCGACGATTGAAAGCATAATGGAGGGTGTTCCGATGATTTGTTGGCCGTATTTTGTGGACCAACAAGTGAACAGTCGATTTGTGGGAGAGGTATGGAAAGTGGGTGTCGACATGAAAGATAGTTGCGATCGGTTGATCGTAGAGAAGGCAGTGAGGGATGTGATGGAAACGAGTCGAAATATGTTCGCACAATCTGGGAATAATTGGGCAAATCTGGCTAAAAAGGCAATAGCCGAGAAGGGGTCTTCATCTATGAGTTTGGCTCGTTTGATTGATGATATAAAAACGATGAGCTTAACCATAAAATAAGATGTGTTGGATCGTAAGATGTTTCAGTAATCATGGATTGTAATATAAAATGTATTTTGAATATTAAGAACTTTTCTTTCTCTCTATCTTTACTAATTGACATCTTTACTACCTGAATATTATTAGGCTTTTTCGTAGTGAAATCTCCTAAAACATATTTGTATGGTAGGGATTACTATGCATGCCACTCCATTTATCCAACCCTACCGTAATCTCATACATATATTCAATACACACCACCAAAGTGCAAAATATGAAACTGGCAACATAAACATGTTTTTAGAACCCGTACACAAGTAACATTCACACTCCACGTACATGTTGAGATAATCATATGTTTACATGAACATAAACATACCTTCATCTTGCATAACATAAATAAGACCATGTCATCCAGAGACGGACCCAGAAATTTTGGATTAGAGGGTCCAACCGTTCATGGTCATACGTTGTTATAACATAATAAAAATAAAATATTGTATACGAACAAAAAAGTTCTTTTAACATAAAGAAACTTAAATCCTACTATTTTATACCAACATATGAACCTTCCAATCGTTAAAATCATCGTCAATCATTTCTCAAGAATTGTGCTTCAAATAAAACCATTAGTCAGAAATTGGATAAATATGTCTTCTTTTCTCTTGTAAAAAATAATATATGATTCGTTTCTTGCTTTGGGTTCAAACTAAGATCATAAGAAAATTAATAACTCCATCTTTTAAAAATCCAAACAAATGAAAATTTAAATATATGTTATTTGAAAGTTAAAATAAAATAATAATATTTTCCAACATCAACATTTACATTCAATCAAACTAAGGTTTGAGTTTTTTCTAACATCAAAAAACTTAAAAATATGCAACATCCTTTCATGCCAAACACCACATTCTACATTTTTACCAAGTCTTCTATCAAAACATAAAACATGCACTTTCGGTGTATGGCTTGTTAACAATTGTAAGATTTAGGTCAATCATCCGAATTAATTTACCAAAACATTTTAGCCAGAACTTGTACCATAGCTCTTTCTCATACTCTCTCAAGAGTGAATATACAGACAAAAACAATTTTAAACATAACTCCATATTTTCTATCTCACTCGAGAAATTAATTACTTTCATCATACCCACTTATTCCAACATACCATTTTCAACTTCTCATACTAGCATGACATACTGACGGTCACTCATCATTACCTAATCAAATTTTCAACAAGATCAAATACCATAACCACATTTGCATTTGCAAGACTAAGTCTAGCTAAATGGTTCCACCGTAATACACAATCAAGATATTTAATAATTCTAGCATACAAGATCATTACAAACAATACTAAATCCTTCAAAATACAATGCACTTCTCGATCTCCAAATGGAGTTAACCAAACCACTTGCATTTCTTTACACTCAAGGAATATATCAACATTTTGATTCAAAATCCTAAAACAAATACTAAACACCATAACCAACCGAATATGTCATTTTCATCAATGTCCAATCGAAACAAAATAAACTCATCCTTAATTGCAACACAACCAAATAAGATCATGATGTAACGCCCTCAAATCGGGAAATAACAACTTATTTAAGTTTTTTAAATATATCGATAACTGATTCACCTACAATAACAATTTAAGGTTTAACTTCAAAAGCAAAAAACAAACCTTACATAAGGCTTATAATAAGGCTTATAAGATCATGATGTAACACCCTCAAATATGAAAATAGCAACTTATTTAAAATTTTCTAAATACATCGATAACTGATTCACCTACTATAACAATTTAAGGTTTAACTCCAAAAGCACAAAACAAACCTTACATAAGGCTTATAATAGGGACGAGTATTACTAAAACCCAATAACAGATACTATCTCCAAAATACGGAAGACTTCACCCAAGCTACTCTTTCACGTGCGTATAACTAGCACTAATCCTTTCACAATGTCGCTAACCCCAAATCCCTGCCGAACCTGATGCACATGCCGACAAATAAAAAGGTTAGGCTTACGCCTAGTGAGTTCAAGAGTTTTTATCATACACATATGAAGCAATAAACTTTAAAAATGTTATCTAAATCGCGATTTCCAAAATGAAATGCATTAAGTATGAAAACAACCTCTTCTTCAACACTACCATTTTCGTGGTTAAAACCCCGATACAAAACCCTCCTTTAGATATAAACTCGAAACCCATACCTCACCCAAAGCATAACTGATAATTGTAATATTTAAATGCTGAAAACGTGGATAAACTCTATTATCCAAATTATCCAAAAACATGGATAAGGTTCAATATTCAAAGCCGTAAGTCATGGATAGTAACCCATACTCAACGTCACCGAAAACATGGGTAATAAAACTCAATGCTCAAAACAACACCTTTCGGTGACGGGGGAGACCCGATTACATTGTACGTGATGGAACACAAAAGTAGGTCACATAACCATGTAGTAAAACCAAACGCATAGATTATACTCATAAGACATATCGAGCTCAACCCCTCTAGATCTTTTGCCCGTGGAGACTCAAATTCAACCCCTTTGGATCTATACTTTGAGATGTCCAAATCCACACAAAACATACAAGCACATTTTGAATTACACCTTACTGTCCACGGGACGCTGCCCGACCATATAGGTCCACACCTTACTTACCATGGTGACCCGATGCCTATTCCGTGCCAAAGTGGTGAACTCAATGTCTATAACGGGACATTAAGAACGCCGTGCCTATGGATCCATAACAATAAGTTCTAAAACATTATATGAGCCCAAACCAATGAACTAGCGCATTCGAAATATGTAATTCTCATATAAATATAAATAATGACCAAAGCTCTACGTTGAGCTACCAAAACTGGACAAATGTCCCCAAAACCCGACAAAGTCAAAACCCGAGCCATAAGCTCAACCAAATCAACTGACCATTTGTAAAAACCATAAAATATAATAAAACGTAAACAACTAGCATTTATGCAAACCTATGTTCCAAAATACATAAATAAACTCCAACATAGTTTAGATTGGGACAAATCATTTTCCAAGTGAGTTTATACCCTTTATTCTTTCAAAAACGTCCTATAACACGAAATCAAGCATTTCTCCAAAACACACACTAAAAGTGCATTTATACTCAAAGGATCTCATACCATAAAACAAATCATTAAATACCAATACTCAAGATTTATTTATCAAAATGCCCAAAATCCCAAATGTGGGTATTTTACAAAGTTTATAAAGTTAAACACTTCAAATAATCAAAACCCACCAATTAGCTCAACAGTTGATAAATTCATGTAAAACATGTAAACATTTTAAAATGGATATTTTCGCATGTACACTGTTTTCACAAATCAACTTGAACTCTCCTTGCTAGATTTAGGCTAAATCTAGATTTTTTCCCCAGCTTGAGCTCCTTTGAAGAAACTTGGATCTTCAAGCCAAAACTTCCAAAACCTAGATCCACAAGTTTCTCACCATAAATATCCACATTCAACCATTTAGAATCCTTCCCCCAAACACTTTATGTCAAAATCTCCATTTTTACGTAAACCATAATTTTGACCTAAATCCTCCAAAATCATCAAAACCGAAATTTAAGAAATATAAACACTAGGAAATCACCAATGGAGCATTTTGTAACTTATAATAAGGTTTAGAAGCGGAGAGGATAAACTTACCACTTAGGTTTTGGTGAAAACCTATAAAACCCAAAATGAAGCTTGAGGTTGAAGATGAAGATGGAAACTCTTGACCCTAGCTCCCAATCCTTAATTGGATGTTGGAATACCTTAAGGGGGCATTTGGTTCGCAGAATGATTTCTGAAGAAATAGAATCTGTCTAAGGAATTGGAATGGAATGTTATCAGGTTTGACCAAGTGTTTGGTTGGCAGGAATGGAATGTAATCAGTCAAATGAATTGGAATCTGTCTGTTTGGTTCGCAAAGGAATTGGAATGGAATTCTGAAAAATAACAAAAATACCCTTTCTTTTATTTTTATTTTTTAAATGTCGAGAGAGAGAGGAGAGAGAGATTGTGAGAGAGGGAGCGGGTAGAGAGAGGGGAGAGAGAAGAGAGAGAGGAGAGAGATAAAGTTAAGAGAGAAATAGAGATAAGGGAGAGGAAAGAGATAGAGAGAGGAGAGAGAGGGGATAGAGAGGGAGAGGAGAGAGAGGAGAGAGAGAGAGAGGAGAGAGAGGGTTTTTAGAAAAGGTAAGGAGGGTATTTGTGTCATTTTGAGAAAATCTGATGGAATGGAATTCAATTCCATCCATTTTAGTTCCATCCATTTTAGGAAGGAATGACCAAATCCATGATTAAAGGAATTCATGGAATTCAATTCCATTCCATTGGTAACCAAACAGCAGGATGGAATTTGGTCCACGGAATTGACCATTCCAATTCCATCAGATTCCGGCGGAATCCAGCGAACCAAACGCCCCCTAAGAACTCAAGAAATGGCTCCAAAATGAGTTAGGGTTTGTGAGGGAAGAAGGTGGAAATGATTTGGGAGAGAAAGGAAAAGATTAGAAGTGAGGGATGAGAAGAATAGGAGAAAAATCAGACTTTAACCAGCCTCTCAGCTCATAGGCAACATTGCCACGCGACAATGACCGTGTCAAAGTCGCAGGACATTGTCGCATGGAGTGTACCGAGGGCACTCTCCCTCCTACGACTTTGTCGGGCGACAATGACACTATCAAAGTCGCTTGGCATAGTCACTGAGCATGTACCGAGCCCCAAAACTAGCATTTTCTCAACGCCAACACTCCTGATACTTTAAGGATCTCAAAGTAATGTTTTCCAAGCATAAACCCTACCATTTACAAGCTACAAAACGTCCGGGTATCATTTTCTTACCGAAAATTACGGGTGTTACAATCCTCCCAACCTTATAATGATTTCGTCCTCGAAATCTATTTTCCACATCAAGTCATTCCATTACCATCCTTAGCACCTATTGGGTTTCCCCGGTCCCTAAGAAGGTAATGAACCAATTGTAGGCCTAAAAAATGTCATTCTTCCGAAACGACCGTCTCCCTTCCCAAGGGATTGTCTCCAATCCACTTCATCATTTTTTCTAACGCTTGATGACTTCCCGACGCAACTGCCATAATGATTTTCGTGAAGATTTTCACATCCAAAATTCGTCTTGACACATTATAATCATTCTAGAGTGTACGTCGAACTTTATTGGAGCGATTTCTAATCATGCAATATCGATCGCCTCCCAACCTTAGGTGACACGTACTACCTCAAGGGTAGCTTGTGACCCCAATTTCTCCTTGACTAACTCATTCCAGCTCAACATGATTCTGAATCCGAAATCCAAAGATCAACATCAAACTCAAGATGTTCCCTAAATTTAATAATAATTCACGATCGTTATTTGCAGAGCTTTCTTCCAGGGACATGCCAATCCGATCTCCAGGGAGTCAGTTTATTCAATTTCTACTATTGCACGACTCCAAACTATACCCAAACATCAATCATTCAGTCTATAAAAACCTTTACCATATTAAGATGGTCTTTATCGTCGATACTTAATTACCATCATCTAATCTCCTTAAAGTTCTACCAGCGTAGGGCAAACACTTCTCATGATCCAACAGGTTACTTCCAACATTCCAAAGATCATTGACCTCAAAAGAACGAGTCGACGCCTAAAATCCAAATGGCCATGTCAAAACATGGGTATGCCATGAAGTACTTCATTCCAGGTGTAATACCCAGTTTCAAAATTTTGCTAATTTTGGGAAGTTGGGGGAAAAAGTGTAAAGTTACCTAAAGTTCAAGGGGGTTTATTGAAATGTGTGATTTTATCACATAAATATCAGATTGTATGAGATTTTATATCTCATACTGATTTTGTGTCTTTGAAAGAGTGAAAGAAAGAAAGAGAGAAAGAGAGAACGCAGAGAGAAAGAAGAGAAAGGATCTTGAAGGGATTCGTCCGTTTTAGTCGAAAAGAGGTATGTTTTAGCTACATGCTTCTATCTGCATGTTATAATCGGTAAATAGACGTGTTAATCGAGCTTTTAACCGTGTATTTGATCGATTTAATCGATCAAAATAGTTCTGGGTTTAGAACTGTGTAAACCGACTCTGTTCTTGAATAAGACCGGAAGATGATGCATCGGTCAAGTGCTTAAGACCGAAGTGTATGTAAGACCGGAAGTGGTTAGACCGGACATGTGTTCGACCGATAGCAGGGTTCGACCGGACATGTGTTCGACCGGTAGCAGTGTTTGACCGGAGGTCTGCTTGACCGAAGGTCTGCTCGACCGAAGATTTGTTCGACCGATAGTGTGATTAGACTGATAATTTTATAATTGGTCCAAGAGGTTTTTAATTAGTTTGGTTTTGACTAGGTTAAAAACAGTAGATTTCAATTGTTGAGTCTTTTGAAAGAAATAGGTTAGTCGCAAGTTAGCTTACAAATTATATAAACTGAAAATTTTATTGATTGTGAATACACAAAGCAAATACATGATACATATATATACAGAAACGGTGCCAATCAAAGCGGTTATACCTCTTTGAATCGATGCACATAAACCACTTCTTAACTGCAACTTACTGGACTCCAATACGACCCAACTTGATGGCCTACGACCCAAGTTTCTGACCCAACAAATAAACATAAAAATATTATACTAATTTGTTTGTTTTGTCATTATATTCTAACATTCCCCCTTAATGACAAAAACAGTAAATTCCTTAATCTTCATTCTTCAATAAATGATAACATAATCATTGAACTCATTTGATGCACTTGAGTTATCTTCTCCACTAATGTTGCTGTCTTTTGACACTTCACAGGTAACATCCTTGTTTGCTTCTTGATTATCAATCTTGTTTGGAGCAGACATGTTGCCTCCCTCTTGATCTTCATGGTTATTATTAGCCTTCTTGCCAACAACGTGCACACCTTCAATGGTGTAATCTCTTGGACGCATTGGCCATTCCTTTACAAACCCTTAATGTGCTTCGGGTAGCAACAAATATTTTTCATAAATCTTCTTGAACTTCTTCTAGGAATCCAAAACTCATAGCCATATCCTTCCATTCATCATTCATGGTTACTTTCTTATAACCACCCATACTTTTTACTAACTTGTAAAAAGCGAACAAGCAAATCTCAATTCCAACCAATACTGGTCATATCGAGCAATCAAGCTGTTGGGAACTGAAGAATTGCTTAGTACAGTTAATGCTGCTAGCAGAACCTGGTTACTACTTCTGATGTTAATGTTGTTGATACAGGTTAGTGCTGCTAGTCAAAGATTAATACTGCTGAAAGAAGTTACTACTGCTAAGCAAGTTTAGTACTGCTAAGTAGTTAGTACTACTGGAGTTAGTACTGCTAGAACAAAGTTAATACTGCTGAGCATGGTTAGTACTGCTGAACTTAATACTGCTCAGAGTGTTAATACTGCTGAAGAATTAATGTTGCTTATGAGATAATGAAGACTTCGCATGGAAAGAAGACAGATGGATTGATTGAAGATAATCATGGAAGTCTTGAAGATAACTATGGAAGAATATACTGAAGATCTTTTATTATTTTGTAATTATCTTTATTTTCAGTATATGTATAGAATAGTTTGTTTCTTTGATAGTAACAATAAATTCTTAGTTTTCTAGCTTTCATAGAGAGAATCAACCTCAAGGTTAGAACCCTAATTCTAGAGAAGTAGAATTCGTATTGGTGAGTCTGTTCATCAGTATTGAGGTTGTGTGTAAAAGCTTGTGACTGTTAATCATTCAATAAGAGTTTACAAGTTGTGATTCTGATTTACTGTTTCATTGTTTTTCTGAATATTAAAGTGCTATTCCGCAGCTTCTTTAATATTGTTTTCTGAGTGTTTATTCTTGTTAAGAATTAAGATCCTGACAAGTGGTATCAGATCCATATTCTCAGAAATCTCATTCATCATGGAAAACGTAGTGGAAAGCCAAAGCTATGGCTGCAGAACTCAATAAAGCTTATCAACAGAGTCTTGCAACAGAACTAGCCAAGAAGAAAGCCACATCTCTAAGGAAGCCTGGAAAGATCAAAATGGCTGCAAAGAAAAGACAACCTTCAAAGACATACCTTGGTGCTCAAGAGAGAAAGAAGATGATTACTTTTCTTAAGGGTGCTGTAGGTGTCAAAAAAGAAATGTTCTCAAAGATGTCTTTTGAGAAAATGAAAGGGCTATGCAGAAATGACAAAGCTTCAAGGGAATGAAACTGCCAGAGTTGAAATGGAAAAGAGGATGAAAGAGAGCAATGACTGTCTGATACAAAAACCATTCCCTGATGAGCAAGAAATACCAAAGAAGGAGGCCTCTCTAAGTGAAAGTCTGAGACTTTAAAAAGAACTAAGATGATGGCAAAAAGAAAATCAGCCAAGAAGCCTAGAGTGGAAGAAACTGAGGAAGAACAAAGGGTTGCTGAAGAAGAAGGGGCACCTAAGCCAAGTGATAATGTAGAACCATCAAGTACTGGTAATGTGAACATGTACATGGTAGTGATGGACAAAGTGCCTGAACCTATAACTGCAGAACCTGTTGGTGTAAAGCCTCCAGAAGTCATTCACTGGGATACACTGGAAGTTGATGGAAAAGAGTACATCAGGCTCAAAAGAAAGGATGAGAAGTATGAAGTTTATACTACTTGGGCCAAGATTGTCAGAACATGTTCCAGGTCTGATATAGAAGAAATGTTTGAAATAGGGATGAAGTTGTATGCAGATCAGTTAAAAGCTCCAGGGATTTCAATTACAAAACTGGTGATGGAGTATCTGTATATGATGTTCAAACCTGATGAAGTGGAAGGAATGATAAGGAATGTGTTTCAAACTGTCAACAATTGGACTCTATATGAAACTAGTGGAGTATATGCAGTGACTTTGGATATAAATCACATAGAATACTTCCTAGTGGATAGAGTGTATAACCACAGTAGATTGAAGCTTCATGCAATGTTGAAAAAGAAGCTTGGTTGTATTTAAGATTCAGAAATGGCTAAGTATCTAATCCAAAGAACAATTAATCAGAGTCTGGGGTTGGATGCTAATACAGGGCTTTGAAGAATGGTGTTTTGGGAGCATCTGAAGAACTTGACTTCTCTTCCTAAAAGTCAAGTTAGGGGGAGATTGTTGGGAACTGAAGAATTGCTGAGTACAGTTAATGCTGCTAGCAGAACCTGGTTACTACTTCTGATGTTAATGCTGCTGATACAGGTTAGTGCTGCTAGTCAAAGATTAATACTACTGAAAGAAGTTACTACTGCTAAGCAAGTTTAGTACTGCTAAGTAGTTAGTACTGCTAGAACAAAGTTAATACTGCTGAGCATGGTTAGTACTGCTGAACTTAATACTGCTCAGAGTGTTAATACTGCTGAAGAATTAATGTTGCTTATGAGATAATGAAGACTTCGCATGGAAAGAAGACAGCTGGATTGATTGAAGATAATCATGGAAGTCTTGAAGATAACTATGGAAGATTATAATTAAGCTCTTTTATTATTTTGTAATTATCTTTATTTTCAGTATATGTATAGAATAGTTTGTTTCTTTGATAGTAACAATAAATTCTTAGTTTTCTAGCTTTCATAGAGAGAATCAACCTCAAGGTTAGAACCCTAATTCTAGAGAAGTAGAATTCGTATTGGTGAGCTTGTTCATCAGTATTGAGGTTGTGTGTAAAAGCTTGTGACTGTTAATCATTCAATAAGAGTTTACAAGTTGTGATTCTGATTTACTGTTTCATTGTTTTTCTGAATATTAAAGTGCTATTCTGCAGCTTCTTTAATATTGCTTTCTGAGTGTTTATTCTTGTTAAGAATTAAGATCCTGACACAAGCATTCCTTCATTATAACTTTTGTGAAACCATTCTAGCATTTTTTTTCAAAGTGAATCCTGAACAAGTCCCTATTCTTCATTGCAATCTTGTTGTCATTTGCCATCTTCATAAACTCAACAAAACTTGTGAATGAATTTACTGTTATGGGCAGTAATTCACAGTTCTTGTACACATCTTGCTTATTATCATCTTTGACAATCTTCATGTCATTCTTAAGTAGATTATCACAATAATTTGTGATAAATTCGACTTCTTCCTTTTGGAGTGTTTCTCCATTCAACACATCTTGTATTTTGTGATTTTCAAACTTTTCTATGGTGCTTTCTTCATCAGCAAACATGTATTCGAACATGTTCCATCCAACTCTATTTCAAAACCTTGCTTGATCAACTATTTCATGCTAAGCACATTTATACCAATTTATGGTACGTATGATACACATGGTATCACATGTTCAATTTCAAGAGTTTTCAACACAATTTCACCAACACCATTTGATAATAGAAAGTTTGTGTTGTGATTTTGTGTCTCCACATCAAAATAGGCTTTGAATCTAAGGAACAGATCACGATTTGGTGTCATGTGCTTTGAGTAAAACTTAGAAACATACCAGGGGTTTCATTCCAGTTGCTTCCATCGGTTCCCTGTACCAAGTAATCACCATAAACCTGCACTTCTTCGCTATACTTTGGTACATATCGATCCCATTCATTGTGTCGCCTATTATCAATAGCCTTTTTGCGTTTTGCATCATCAATTTCTTTACCTTTCATCAATGGACAATTCCAATATGCATGCCCTCTAATCTTGCACGCATAGCACCTTGATCGTTTCATTCTTTTCACAAGTTTACGATTTAATTTCTTCTTCCTTTGATCATTAAGGGCTCTGACACCACTTTGTTGAAGATGAACAATGGTCATCAATGTTCTTTGAATCACTCTTCATCTCCATCGTGAACACAATCACAGCAATCACAAATTATATAAACTAGGAATTTTACAGAAACGGTGTCAATCAAAGCGGTTATACTCTTTGAATCGATGCACATAAACACTTCTTAACTGCAACTTACTGGACTCCTATACGACCCAACTTGATGGTCTGCGGTCCAAGTTTCTGACCCAACAAATAAACATAAAAATATTATACTCTACTAATTAATCTGTTTTGTCATTATATTCTAACAACCTAACCCCACACCTTACCCTACACTATCCTAACCTATCCTACTACCTTATTTTATTCTATCCTACCCTACCTCCTACCCTCCTCTCCTAAATCCTACCTTACCCTTCCTACCTAAGCCTACCTACCCCCACTCCACCCCCACTCTTTGAATCGATGCACATAAACACTTCTTAACTGCAACTTACTGGATTCCTATACGACCCAACTTGATGGCCTGCGGCCCAAGTTTCTGACCCAACAAATAAACATAAAACCTCCTACCCTCCTCTCCTAAATCCTACCTTACCCTTCCTACCTAAGCCTACCTACCCCCCCTCCCCTCCCCCCCCCCCCTAACTTACCCTTAACCGTAGCCCACCCCTCTCCTAAATCCTACCCTAAATCCTATAGCCCACCCTACCCCACCGCACCCTTACCCCATCGTGCCCCACCCCACCGCACCCCTACCTACCCACCCTATCCTAACCCTAACCTACCTACCCCCACCCTAAATCCTACCTCCCTACCCTTACTTACCCCTACCTAACCCTACCCTACCTAATCCCCTAACCCTACCTTACCCTCTACCCTCCCTCTACCCAATCCCTATCCTACCCTAACTCACGCCTACCCTACCTCCTACCCCACCCTTAACCTATGTCCTACCCTAAATCCTATAGCCCACCCTACCCTCTCCTAAATCCTACCCTACAACCTATCTATCCCCACCCGACCGCACCCTTACCCCACCCTGCCCTACCCCACCACACCCTTACCCCACCCCACCCCTACCTACCTACCTACCCTATCCTAACCCTAACCTATCCCAACACTACCTACCTTACCCTACTCCTACTTCCTACCTCTACCCTACCCTACCCTACCCTACCACACCACTACCTACCTTACCCTGCTCCTAACCTATCCTAACACTACCTACCCTAACCTACCATAACCTATCCTAAACCCTACCTTACCCTACCTATCCTAAACCTGTCCTAAATCCTACCCCTCTCCCCTACCCTACCTTATCCTATCATATCCTTACCTAAGCCTAACCCTATCCTACCCCCCCTAACCACCTACCCCCTAACCTATCTTATCCTATCATATCCTTACCTAAGCCTAACCCTATCCTACCCCCCTAACCTACCCTACCTTACTCTAAGCCCATCCTACCCCATCCTACCCTACCCTACCTACTCTAAGCCCATCCTACCCTATCCTAACCTACCCTACCTTACCTTAGCCTATCCTAGCCTAAAACGTTTTTTTGTTGTAAAAAGAGTTTACATTTGAATTTAAAAAAAAATAAAACATGTCGATAAGAACAAAACGGTTTTTGTTGTAAAAGAGTTTACATTTGAATTTGTTATTACCAACGTGTCGATAATAAACAAAATGTTTTTCGATATTAAAGTTTAAATTTGAATTTATAATATTACGTGTCGATAAGAAACAAAACGTTTTTTGTTGTATAAAAAATTTACAATTGAATTTATAATATTACCAACGTATCGATAAGAAACAAAACTTTTTTGTTGTAAAAAAGGTTTACATTTGAATTTATAATATTACCAACGTGTCGATAAGAAACAAAATGTTTTTTGTTCTAGCCCAATCCTATCCTATCCTATCGATGAAAAAAAACCAAATATTTTCTATATTTAAAAAACAAAAAATATGGCATTCTATATAGTGGAAAAATGTAAGTTGAAAATCGAATATGAAACAATGAAGATTGAAGTTATAATTTTATGAAGGTATTTTTTTTCAACAATATTTAATTCAATAAACAATTTAATGAAATAAAAAAAAAATTAATGAAAAAAAAATTGGACCTATTAAGACCTGGCGACAAGCTTGAAAGATTAAAACAAGCCCATTTTCTAGCTCGAATGTTAATTGTAAATGACAAATAATTTAACAAATCAATAAGAAAAAGACAAAATGAAAATGATAAAATATCAAAATGCCATTGAATTAACCGAGAGTTCACAAATTTTGTTAGAGTTAGAAAAATGTGTGTACTTATTTTGATTTTGAGACCATAGTGCATAAATTTTGTAATTTACTCTTCATGTAATGATGACAAACAATTTAATAAATCTATAAAAAAAAAGACGAAAGAAAGAGAACACAAAGAGAATATAAACCAAATCAAACCAAAACACAGTATATCTCGCTCGAAGGTGAAAGGGACTATTCATCTAACCCAACGGGTATAGAGTCTGTTTCCATGGACACCCACCACACAACTTTCCCATAATAATTTATGCCAACCCTTTCCTCTTGATGAGGGTTCAAATTTGATGATGATGACAACAAGGAACTTTGGCATGGATTTGGAAATTAAAGACCACCAAAACCAAACTTACCATATCCAACCAAAGGTAAAATGGAAGTATACCTGATATCCATCACAAGTAAAAGAGAGTACAGTAAAGAGGGTAGTGAGAGTATGAATAACACATATTTAAGTTTAAGCCGCGTCTTATTTTTACGTTTACATGCCAATAATGGTCTATACCATTGTCTATCAAGGAAAAGAATTCCCTTTGTTTGGTTACTACTTACTGGACCAATTAAGACCAAGCCAAGCCCATTTTCTAGCCCAATCCTATCTATCGATGAAAAAAAAAACAAAGATTTTCCATATTTAAAAAAACAAAAATATGGCATTCTATATATTGGAAAAATAAGTTGAAGATCGAATATGAAACAAATGATTTTAGCATTTTAGATTGAAGTTATAATTTTATGAAGGTATTTTAGCAATACAATAATAAACTGAAAACATTGAATCCATAGACATAAGGTTCTATTGAATTACCATTAATTACCGATTATGACAATTTTGCCCTTGTTTCTGGAGCAAAAGACAAAGCATAAAACCTTAAAATCCTACATTTACCAATCTTTAAAATCATACATTTATAATAGAGCTTTCTTTTAGTCAAATCAAGAAAAAACACTCATGTTCAAAATGATTATGCCCTTTCCTATAGTTGTTTATGTCTATGGATTCAATGTTTGCAGATATACTCGAGGACACCAAATCCAGGGAGAAAACTCAAGACTTAGGGCTTGTTTGTTTTTATTAAAAATCCTATTAATGACTCTTAAGTCTGAATCGTTCAGACATTTTTACACACCACCGCTTATTAATCATAACTAAATTAAGACTTCAGACATTAATCCTCTTAAAAAACAAACGACACCTTAGTATACAATAAATAAGTAGGAACATTATTAATACATATGAAAATATGATATAGATATGATATTGTATTAAGAGAATGTATGTATGCATATCAATTATCTAATCTAATTGAGGCATCATGGGACTTTACAGACAACTATTTTCAGCCTGCTATATTTTGATGATTTCTTTCATTTTTTATGTTGTTGTATCTTGTACCTCTAGTCTATTATAATTCCACAACTTTTTTTTTGCAAACATACATGTAGTAACACAAACAATGAAACAAATCAAGAATAAAAGATGATATACAAAAAATCAAAATTGAAACTTATGAACAGAAAACATACCTGAAGATTCAATCCAACGTGAAAGCAACACTTGATAATCGAGGGCATAAATCAACACTTGAGAATCCAAGATCCTGCCAACCAGTGTGAAGAAAAGAAAAGAAGCCGGACAAATGGGGTCCAACAGGGATAGAAGCGACCGACAAATGTCCTCAAGGCTTGACAATAACCAAAGGCAGGGAAGCCAGTGGCTCGGTGTTCCTTAGGTACAAGATAATTTAAAAATGAAAATCATACGCATACACCTTTGATAAAGAACATAACCATTATATAACATAAATGTACAAGATCCATCAAGGGACTACATTAATTTGCTTAACAAAAACACAATCATAACTTGAAAGTTGTATCTGAAATTCAAATGTACTTGGATAACCATTTTTCTTGATATCCACACATTGTGGGTATCAGATTCCTATAAACAGAAAAACCAAGAAAACCTGATTTGATTTGTGGACTAGAATCCACTAACCTCAATCATCTAAATTCAAGAAAACTTGAAATTAATTAACAATCACTTCAAAAAAAATGAACTCTGTTTTGTTCCAAACAATACACAGATTTCATTCGCATAATCAAAGTCAACAACAAATTCTTTAGAAAAATCGTAGTAGAATACACTAAACTTAATCATCTAAATTCAAGAAACTTGAAATTAATTAACAATCACTTCAAAAAAATAAACCACACTCTGTTTTGTTCCAACAATACATAGATTTCACCCGCATAATCAACTAACCTGAAACTTGAAATTAATTAACAGTAACTTCAAAAAAATAAACCACACCAAAACTCTGTTTTGTTCAAAACAATACTCATCTTTCATCCGCATAATCAAACACATTCTTTAGAAGAAATCTTGTTTATTAAACAAAATACAAAAAATGTAATTACCGTACAAAAATACCTTTGGGGTTTTTCCATTAATCAGCCTTGATTCTGAAATTTGATCCTCAATCCCTAATTGATTGAGTGCGTTATGAATCGCTTTCCACACTGTTGTTAGTGGTATGAATCAAGTCGCTAGTGGTAAATATGCATCGTAATTTATAGGTTTTGATTCACTCTCTAACTCAAAAACTAGCCGTTATCATCGAACAATATTTCCTTCTCAATCACAGAGTTGTAAACCTGTCGCATTCGAACCAGAAGGAAAGTGATCGCAAAATCAATTTCATGTGGAATTTAATTGATTTTTAAATTTGAAATATTGGGCCATTGGGTTGTTATTTATTTCTTTAAACAAACCTGGGCCATATTTTATTTCCTTGGCCCAAATCAATTTTAAAATATAATAATATATTAAATTTACTAGTAAATAACTAATTCAATAATATAATAATAGATTAAACTTATTGGGGTCACTTACCTAATTGGATGATCATGGCAAGGGTCAAGAATCTTACTTGGTATGCACGATGACGAAGATTGAGAGTCTTACCCAGTAAGTGAAGATGACGACTCTAACTCGATAAGTGTTTATCGGGTTAATTGTTGCATACGGTACCGTTTTGTTGGACTGAAATTTTACCGTGTTAGGTAATTATTAGGCTGGGAGTTCTAGTGCGTTGAAAGTTATATATAAAGTATTTATAGAGTTTATTTGTTAGTTATTTAATGTGCTGTAAAAGCCTTCTTGTGATAATTGGGCTTATTTGGTTGTTATGGGTCTTGGGCTTTTAGACCCAAACCCTTAGTATTTAAAGTTTGAGTTTAGGGTTTAGAGAAAGGGGAAATTGTTATTGTCAAATAGGTATATGGCTATTGGTATTGAAAAACTCGGTCTATATACCTTTGAACGTTATCAATTAATACAAACCATATGACCATCTTGATTGAAAGCAATTGATTGTTGATCATTGCTCTGATTATTGCACTTGCATTGGGATTCACAGTAAGCGAGAGTAATGACTATTAATGGTAAGTACTTACCGGATAAGAATTTGGATAAACGGTCTTCAATAAAAAAAAATTAACAAGTTAACAATTAAATGGATCAGGTCTATACAACGAACTTTTAAAAATGTCATTATAAGTTGGATCTGATCAATTATTGTCAATTTCTTTTTTCATTTTCATAAGTAACTAATTAGTAAGTATACGATTAAAAAATTCTAGATAATTGTTGCCTAAACTCATCATCAGCATTTATCATCTGTGAATACAGTTTACAACATCAATGAGAAATTGTAGGAACGATTCTTTAGTTTACAACATCAATGAGAAATTCTATGAACGATTCTTTAGTTTACACCATCAATGAGAAACTCTAGGAACAATTCTTTCAATATCGGCATTCCTTTTAGTTTTTTTTTAAATATATAATACTAGTGTTCAGCACCGCACAACAATAATTATTTTAGAAAATATTGAAGTAAGTTAAGTGGGTCAATTTTCACATATCAAATATTAAACTAATAAGAATCAATATTGCATTTGATATGAATCCACTTTATCATTCCTGATTGTTCTTTTAATATATAAAATTAATAAGTTCTATACATCGATCTTATATCAAACTTTGTAATTGACTCAAAATAATAAAATGAGTATGTGAGACTATTTTATTACAACCATTATGTGTATACTAAAGATTGTTTTGTCATAATATATAAATTTATCCCCTACATATATTTTCATAAAATATTTATATTCACCAAACAAACACGTGTTGTTACCTACTTTTGTATAATTCCGAACATTATTGTAATTTGTTTACATTTGTTGGAATATACACGTTGGTTTTGGCCAAAAACCTCCTCAAAACCATCTCATTCCCGACATGCAATTGCACGAAGAGAAATAATAGTCGCAATACTACAACCACTATAGTTGTAGGCGAGTCAGATTGAATTGTTAATTTTTCATTTATTTCGTTCGAGTCTTTTCGATCTGCTTGTGACTGATTCTTGCTAGTTTGGTTTCTCGATCAATAAAGAATCATGGTAAAAAGAAGTTTTATTGATTTTTATGTAAATGAAAGATAATTTTATTAGTTCAGATTCACTTCTCACATTAACTTGACTTCGCACACGATCTTTCACACACACACACACACACACACACACATATATATATATATATATACTTTGCTTTTTATTTAGGGAAATTAATTAAAATGACCGTATTTCAAACACGTATTACCGAAATGCCCTAAATCTCGATAGTTTTGCCGAAATACCCTTTTTGGCCGGGATGAGACCCATTAGCAAGGTTAATACTTTTAAATACTTTGAGAAAACCGTTGTGCATATGGGCATAATTTGGGGTTAGGCATATGATGAAATTTGTGCATTGGATTGTATATGTGCATTGTTTGGAAGTTGTGCATATGGGCAAATGGTAAGATGTGTCCAATTATAGTGTTGCATAACATAATATACATTGTGAGAAGCGATCTTTAATTGGTAAACTATTTGGATTGTATATGCATATGGGCATATGGTAATATGTGTCCATTTGGAGTTCTGCATAAGAGCATCTACGTAGTGGGTAAACTGTTTTATTTGGGTAAACAGTTATGCATATGCGAATTCTTTTGGAGTAGTGTACATGAGCATATGGTATGGAGCTTTCTTCAATGGGTAAACTGTTTGCTCTTTATGTGCCTGTGTGCAATGGATTGTATATGTGCATTGTTTGGAAGTTGTGCATATGGACAAATGGTAAGATTATCCGAATTCTTGCGATAATCCCATATTCATCGGTTCGACAGAATCGTATTGACGTGTGCAAGGGGGGACGTTTTGATTATCAAAAATAGATTCCAAAAAACTCTCGTTATCAACATCAGACGTGATTCGATTTTCGTTCATTATGATATTTTTTTTTGAAAAGCAAATATATTAACCAAACCACCACACATTACAAGAACCAAAGGTTTGCAAGACACAAACTAGTGCATCACCAAACAAAAACAAGACCTGTGCAGCAACAGCAAACCAAATCCTAACACAGGACCCGAACAAAACCACAATCACCAAAAGAAAAAAACAGGAAACACAAGACAAAAGCCAGAATCAGGAACCGAAGGTCGGGCATGAAACGAGTAGCTCAAAACCGCACCCGCACCGCACCTAAAACCACTCTGAACCTCCTGATGGAAACAGACCACGAACCAAAAAAAACCGAGGCAAAAAAACAACACCTGCCCGAACCGATCCATCCTGAATCTGCCTCTCCAACCACCACAGCTTACGGACAACTAGCTGGATCATTCAACCACTTCGTTCATTATAATATGCACTGGAAACACTAATGGTTCTTCTTCCACAACGATGATAAACCAGAAAGAAAATTTCAACTCGATGAGTTTAGAGGCTTATGCAGTTAGAAGATGATTGAATGCTTGAAAATAGGAAAGATATAACTACTCGTATTAACTTGATATGATAGAATTTTAAATTAAAAATCTTAAAATTGAAATTCATATCATTACCATAACAAAACTCCATGAAATATGGAATAATATTAAATGGGGCGTGAGTTATTAATTTACCATATTGCCCTTTGATATTTAATATTCTTAATCGCAATACATAATCTCTAGGAAAAATCTGATTGGTCGAAATTGGTTAGCACGGTTAGCACCAATAGAACGGTTAGCAAATGAATGACCCTCTCTCTCTCTCTCTCTCTCTCTCTATATATATATATATATATATATATATATATTAAATTTTAAATTATATATTGATTATAATTTTATTTATATGTAGTGATTCTAATTTCATTTTTATCTATAAATTTATTTTAATAAGATTTATCAAGTTTTTATTAATTTTATACATTGGTTCCAATTTTTAATTTTAGTTTTAAAAATACATATTTAATTTTACTTGATAAATTAATGTATGTAGCGTACTACAGAAAATAGTACAAATCAATATATATATATATATATATATATATGTGTGTGTGTATAACTAGACTTTTCATATTATTCGGTTACATCCAAATTTCTTTATTTTCTTTATTCAAATTTATATATGTATATATATTGTGTGACTGCCCAGTATTCTAAATAGTATATACATAATGTTATGTGAATAATTATAATAGTTGATAATAGTCATTTAATAATATTAAATTATAACAAGTGTTGTGTAAAATATATAAAATATATAATGATTATTCACTAATATATAAAAATGAGAAAACTATGTAACTAATAATTAATGATAAGTTATATTATATTCAATTATCATAACTATTTTATTTACGTATATTTATTGCAATAAGTTTTTTTTTCGTGTAACTAAAATTTTTCATCTCATTTTATTTATTTATATTAATTATACCTAGTTTATTATTATTTTCAATTGTTATGTAAATAAAAACATACATTTTACTATATTTAAGTGTCATGTAAATTGAAAATATTGATTTTAATAAGATTTTAAATGATTACTAAAATTAAAATCTAAGGAAAAATATAGAAGAAGGAAATAAAAAAAAGAATTCTAAAATCATAACAAAAGTCAAAAGGAATGCATATCGGAATTAGTCTTCTCGAAGTAAACTGGAAAAAAAAAACAAATAACTGTTAAATATTGACATGTTAATTTATATCATCTCTTTCAAGATTCAATTATTAAACATTGTTGCCATCTAAAAACATTGTCAAAACAAACTCTCGGTTCCATTAGAAAAACTTTAGAAAAATATAGAAGATATAAGTAAAAATAAATAAATCTAAAATCCAACAAAAGTCAAAAAGGAATAATTAATACATGGATTAGTATTCTCAAAGTAAACTTGAATTTTTTTGTTAAATAATAACGGTTTGTGAACTGAAAAACGCATCAAGTGATGGAGAAAGAGAAAATAGTTTGCTTAAAAAATGATTATATTGAAGAACAAAAGTTTGTGAACCGAAGAACACATCAAGTGATGGAGAAAGAGAAAATAGTTTGCTTAAAAAAATGATTATATTGAAGAACAAAAGTTTGTGAAATGAATATTGCATCAAGTGATACAGATCAAGAGAAAGAGTTTATGTGAAAAACAATTTTGTTGAATAATAACTGGTTTGTTAAATGAAGAACAAATCAAGTAATGGAGAGGGAGAGGAGTTTACCTGAAAAACAATTTTCTTGAAGACTAATGGAGAACACATCGAGAGATAAATAGAAAGGGAGATGAAGAATATGAAGAGGAGCTATATTGTTTCTTCTTTAATATAGTGGGAGATGGAGATGAGATAGGGAAAATGAAGGGCATGGTGTTGAATGCAAACATAATGAATAATCCATGTTGATGGGAAATTAAAATGAGAAATTAAAAAACAAAGATAAAAGGAGGATGAATGAGAAAATTGATCAACTAGTTTTTGCCAAACGTGACTTTTCCATCAGCTAGCTTATCAGTCACCAGCTAGCTTATAAACTACCAACTAGCTTATCAGTTAAACATAGCCTTAGGAGAGGCCACGTCAACACCCTTGGTTTCTCCTTTAATAAATATATATATATATATATATATATATATATATATATATATTGATTGATGATTATCATGAACCCCTTCACTTGATAAATATAAAAAAACTGAATCACAAATTAGTATACAACATGTATTTATATCTATACTATCTTATAAAGCAGATTTGAAAAAAGTCTTAAAAGTTTTAAAAACAACTTGTGATGCATTAAGTACCACTGTTTAAAGCATTATTCACTAAAATCTCTTAATTACAAATCATTTATGCATAATGTACAATGTTTCATAGCATCATTCCTTCTCCCCATGTATTCCCACTTTCAAGAAATGCATCCGCTCCTCCCAAAAAGACTATTTCTGCTCCCGACCATCCGGCTCCCAAGGTGCCGTATAGGTTCCATTTTTCGCTTTCTTCTCAAAAGAAAAATACCAGTTCGATTGTACCTCATCCGCCTTTGTTCTTTTCTGATTCGTGTGCAGATTTTCTTCAACTTCAAGTTCGACTGGGTTGTTTCTCATCGGGTGAGTTTTATCCAATTTTTCCCAGGTTAGGTTTTTCACATCAGGTGAGTTTTACAATGTCGATTTAGAGTTCCTCCATGTATGCAAAACCAAACTTCAATGTTTTTATTGAACCATTTTTTTGTGAGTTTTGAAGTTATTTCGTTTGGTGAGGCATCTGATGATAAAATCTTGAGATCTTATATTTGTATTTGTTTTGATTGCTAGGTGTTCGATGAAATGCTTCAACGAGAATATGATGTGAGACCCTTTATTTTCTTTCTTCTCAAAAGGGTTTTACTGTTTGTGTTTGAATCCTTCTTCTCTTTCCTTACAGGTTTGTGTTTGGATTATGAGATACCCTCAAGGTTGTAGCAAATATGTTACAGGCTGCTATTTTTGTTTCAGTTATTATGTTAAGATATATGCTACAACTTTAATTTCTTGATTGTGTGTTTAATTTGTAACAACTGTGTGAAGTCGGGAACGGACTCATAGGTTCCTTGAAGTCGTATTCAAGCTTCCCAAACAATCCTTATCACTATTTCTCAACTTTTATGCAGGTATGCTTTCTTAAAGAAATGCTTCTTGAGAATCATAAAGGAAATGACAAGGCATGAAGCTTGGCGTGTTTATGGGGCACTGTTGGTTAGTTTATCATACAAATGCTTTTGATCATTGCACGGTTAGAATGCATATATGCTTAAGACTTATATGAAAATTTTCCAGCTTGGTGCAGGTTGGTCTGTATTTGAATTTCAGTTGGGTTAAAAGAGGTCACGATATGTGAAGTAATAATTCATATTTGCTGCTAATAATGTTTTCTTTTCTGTTCTTAGTTTCTTTTTTTTTTCTTTGTTTTATACTACTGATGCACATTATATTTTAACATGTCGACTCTTCTTTCTTTCCACAGATGGTTGTTTTGTTTTTTTATCGATCATTTTCAATTAGGGGTCGTTTACTAAATGCTTATCTCGGTAAGTGCTTACGGACTCATTTACCTTACTGGATGAACATCGCAAGGGCAGACATCTTACTTGGTAAGACAAATATAAGGATGGAGAGTCTTACCTGGTAAATGGGAGTGACCACTCTTACTCGGTAATCACTTACCAGGTAAATTGTTGCATGCGATAGCTTTTTGATGGATTATAATCTTACCCGGTAAAGTAAGTTAGGGTGTCAAGTTTTATCAGTAAGGACTTACCGGGTAAATTGTTGCGTGCGATGGCTTTTTGATTAACTAAAATCTTACCCGGTAAAGTAAGTTAGAGTGTCGATTTTTACAAGTAAGGATTTACCGGGTAAGTGTTTGGGTAAACGACTCCTTAGTTTTATTTTTCTATCGATTGCTTTCTTATTTTGTTTGCGTTTGTTTCCTTTCTATCGATTGCTACTGAAATTGATTTTCTCAATTGCTTTGGAATTAATTTTTCTCAACCACTACTGAAATCGATTTTTCTCAATTGCTTTGTCTCAATGCGGTTCCAAGGATCCCTGATGTATGTTTTATGTTCTAATGGTTTGTTTGCTTTCTTACTTTTTATAATTAGTTGTTAAAAGAGTGTAACATGTTCTGTTTTTGGTTTGTTGGTGCTTAGTATCAGTTGGTTCGTTAGTCTCTGTCTTCTGAAAACACTTTCTTATTTATGTTATTGGATTTTCAGCAGAAGGTGCGTAGATTGCTTTCTTGCTTTAGTCTCTACCTACTGGAATTGATCCATCTGGGTAATTATTTCCACCATAAAGTTTCGTTATGATATTCTTTTGTTTGATTCCATGAGAGGAAGGTTACAATTTTTTAAAGTAGGCATAACTAATTTCATGAGTATCATTTAGAAACCCATAACTTATGTTTCTTTGTTAAATGTAATCCATGATGTTAATATATTGTCATTGTAACACCTGAAACATCCAGGTAAGTATTTATTGTTCGTAATTTAACTCTTGTAATAAATTAGCAGTTTTGGAACCTACCTCGAGACTTTGAATTGTTAGTTGAGCTATCGGACCAGAGAATCGGAGAAAAAGGCACCGGTCAGCCTCTGGGCGACCTTGTCGGCGACTGTGAGACAAGCGTCACAGTCGCATGTCATTGTCGCAAGGGTTAGGGGAGCCACGGTACGAATGGGGCGACCTTGCCCGTGATAGTGACTAGCTTCACAATCGCCTGACACTGTCGCCAGGAACGTACCGGGAGCGGGGGTTGTACCGCCATTGTGCCCCGCGACAATGCCTTGGGCACTATCGCCGGGCATTGTTACCCGTGGGGTCTGAGTGTTTAATACGGGTTTTCACCCCATCAGACTTCATTCCTTGCTTTCCAACTTATTAGAGAACCGTTTTTGAGAGCTCCTTTGGTAATTTTCTCTTCCAAAAAACCCCTCTCCTGATTTAATACCATCCTAGGGTTTGTGAAGAGCATATATTGAAGATCAAGAAGTTAAGGAGGGCATTAAGTGTGGTTGCTAACAACATTCAAGTCTCCATTCTCCACTACATCAAACTAGGGTTTCTAAGTTTCTAGGGTTTTCTATAAAACCTAGTTTGTGAGTATTCTAACTAATTTTAAAATTAGATACATATCTTTATGTGCTTTTCATCATCATTTCATATTTTCTTCCATCATATTAATTATTTGACATTGTAGATATAAATTTGCTATATTGGGAAATATTGAGATCTTGGTTGCAACCCTTTTTATGGGATTATGATGAGATTACTTTGTCGGTATATATTGGGTTATATTCATGAGATATACATGGTTGATGAATGTCATATGGGGGTTTTACATGATTTGGGGTTTTGACCAAAACTGAGGTTTGGAACTATATGAGACTTTTATATGTATTTTGCTTGGAGTACAATGTATATAATGTGGAATGGAATATTGGATGAATCACAAGTAGACACTAGGAGAATGTAGTCTTGGGTGCCACCTTGATGTTATGTGCCTAGACCTCCGCCCTTTGGAATAATGCCTTGGAGGTAGTCTTTAATTCTGTCGGGCCTTCGGGATGTTGCTCGTGAGAGTGAACATCAAGGTATATCGACTCTTGAGGTGAAACTCGTTGGTGTTTTGGGCATCCCCCATTGATTCCTCTATAAACCCTTATAACTATGGACCTTTAAATTATCATGTTATGTTATTATTCAAACTCATTAGGCTCTTTTGGCCTAACACTTGATTGGTTTGATGTGTATCTCATGTTCTAGCGGCTCGACCGCCAAGAAGGTTTAACGGGCCTTAGATGTGAGCTTGGGAGCATTCTTGGGACGCCAAATATAGAAGATGATTATTTTGGGATTTAGATAACAACTTGTCGTAATCTATTTT
The DNA here is from genome assembly GCA_023525745.1 of Arctium lappa. NCBI lineage: Eukaryota > Viridiplantae > Streptophyta > Magnoliopsida > Asterales > Asteraceae > Arctium > Arctium lappa. The sequence continues at coordinate 39,390,515 of CM042050.1, read as the reverse complement.
CTTGATAGGAACTAGATTAAAGGGTTGTTATCCCTAATTACTTTGTTATTACGAACTAGTAATTTTAACAGACATATATTGTTCCTTTTTTGGGAGAGCTCGTGCTTTGGCATTCTTTATGTACCATATTTCCTTTTCTGGAAATTTTTGTTTATCCGAATTTTTGGGGAGTTATAGTCATGAACCCATTGAGCTTTGAGATTTGTCATCCCTTTCAAAATAAAATTCCTTTTCTATCATTAAAATTTTTTACATTTGGTTTTTTTTTGAAGGTGAATTGCAAAAACTAGAGGTGGCATTTACCATCAATGGTTAATTTTTCCTGTCTGAACCTCAATTCTTTTTCCTTTTTTCTATTTTTCTCCCCCTCCCCCTCAATCCTTGTGTTATTCATACTTTACTTCTCTTCTTGTTTCTTCCTTTTCTTCGTTATTATCTGAATTTCTCTCCTCTTATTGTTTTCATTTGACAAATATATGAATATAAATGGCTTTAAAACTAGAATGGGCTAAGTTACTTTGAGCTATGATGATGGAACTTCAACAAAGTATCCACAATTTGTTGGTCAAGAAAATTTTGAGCATGGTTGTAGCAGTGGATGTTTTGCATGTTTGGACTATTGGCAGGACTTAATGAAGCTGCAAGAGCTGGACTGTTGGCAGGACTTTCACCTCAACATTGCAAGTCTTGTAGGGTTTTCCTAAAGGTCTACTCGAGAAATGAGGTTGGTTTCTTTAGGTTTCTGAATGTTTTTCAGCTATGAGGTGTAGCTTATTTTAAACTTATTTTTTTACTTGTTTAAATGTAGAATATTCCATTATACACAACCTCTTCTTTGTTTCCTAGGGTCTTTTACTGTTCCATATGTTGTATAATCTCATTCATTTCTTATCTAATGAGTTATTTCTTTCTATATGTATTATCCATACTGTGAAATAACCATGGCAGATCCTCCAACAAACTTCTTTGAGTTCTTCTTTTTTGCCTTCAAACCTTGCAAGTCCTTTCCATGCATGGCAATAGTTGTCTGATATAAGGAAATGGTTGTGATTTGAATTTGTAACTTGGTTACCACATCATTTGAACTGGACATACAAAGAAAGTTGTTTTTAAACATAAGTTTACGATTCAGTTCATTAAATGTATACAATTCAGCTTATTGACATATGCCACCATCCTCACCTACCTATAACCTTTTTTTGCCATCAAAACGAATTATTGGTAAGTGTCTCTTACCCGGTAAACATTAACCGGGTAAGATTCTCAGATCTTTCATGCTCACCCGCTTAGCAATTACTCGATAAACATTTATCTTATAAGGTTTTGGAAAAAGGTCCTTATGATTTAAACTTGTACATTCATGGATCCACGAAAACAAATTATCTCGATCACCAATGATATTTTTTCATAAATAAATCAAATATTATTATTATTATTACCACAAAAACCAATTGATTTAGGTTACTTTGTAGATTTGTAAAATCATTTAAGCGATAATGAGAACTTGAAAAAGGAAGTGGACTTATCTACTAATAGTTAGAGTAAGTAACATGTTATTTCACAAAAAACGGCAGCCTTTGAAATATGAGCATCGTCTACTGATAACTAAAATATTCCGAAGAAACCATAATGCAATTTCATGAAATCTTTTTCTATTGTTAAACTGTTATTCAAAATAGGAATCAAAATTAAATATATTATACATTTTCATGTAATTTACTCTTTTTGGAATTATAAAATAAAATAAGTATAAATTTGAAAGAAGTTTTAACTTTTGAAGATGCCAAATCTTGGAATTACCTGTCAAATTACACTTGTTTCCTGTTATGTTTCGACCATTTGGATAAGGTTTTGGGTAAAAAAGAAAAGTTTATCTATCTATCTACTCATACATTACACATTTACGCAACATTTTAGTAGGTAAGGTATGGATAAACGGTTTTTCATTCTTTATTTACCTATTATCCATTACAATCTATCTATCTATCTATCTATAGAGAGAGAGAGAGGGGGGAAGGTTCAAACGAAAACACTAACTATTTAAAAACATAGCAAATCATGTACAAAATCATATATGATTCGCCATAACGGCCAAAAAAATGAACGTGGAAGACTTTACCCTCGACTTAAGTCGCGAGCAAATTCGCGTGAATCATATATGATTTTATATGTACTCGGCCGTTGTCGTGTTTTCTTAAAGAGCTATTGTTCTCATATAAACTCACCTCTCTCTCTCTCTCTCTCTCTATATATATATATATATATATATATATATATATATATATATATATATATATACTGTAATTACATTTTTGGTCCATGTGATTGCTACTCACTATCAACTCTAGTCCCTCCATTACACTAATTACAGTTCTTGTCACTTTTGGTTGCCAATATTTTTCTTTATAAACATATCACTAGTTGTGTACCTGCGTAATGCGGTAGATGCAGATGTTCTATCATGGTACATTTCATTGAATGTTAACAAAATAAAACTAACGTTAAATCCTTTTTACTTCGTCAATCCAGCTGAATAAAGATATAATTTTTCAAGCCTATGTTTTAGTATTTACGATGTAACATAATAAATTTTTAAGTACTTGGATAACTTAATTAATTATTTAATATTAGACCATCTATTACAGTAATCTTTTTAGTGGATTTCTTAAGTAACTTGTAGGAAAAACCATGAAACAACATATATTTATATTAAAACTTTTGTCAGAATTTGTATTATATTAATGGATGGTCTTACGAGATTACTATGCGTACGTATGTGGCTTATGATATGCCATATATAATAACTCAATATATATGTTGATGAAGGTACATATTTTTGATTTAAAAACTAAAAACTAATAATAAAATCTATAATAATTTTTGGGAGGGAAGGTTTCCGAGTGTTGACCGAGTTTTGACCGAGTCGTTCTCAAGTGAGTTAATCTCGAGTAGCTTGCGAGTTGTCTCGTCTCATTTATACCCCCTACATAGGCTCAAGGCATTTAACAAAGACAAAAGATGTAAAACAAGAGAGAAGAAATGTCGATATATAGTAAAGTTCAAAGCATTAGGTTTTATATCCCACTAATGTGGGATGAATTAGACACACCATTAAGAGTTTACTCATGTCTTTTACACCATCATTTTCCAAAAAAAATCAAAAAACTTGAGTTTTATTATTATTATTATTATTATTATTATTATTATTATTATCAATTAAATTAAAATAATATTACTAATTATTATTATTATTTTGCTTATCGAGTATCAGGTCGTTCGATTCGACTCGTTAGTATATCGAGTCGAGCCCGAGTTCGAGTCGAACCTATTCGAGTCGAGTGTTGACCGAGTTTTGACCAAGTCGATCTCAAGTAGCTTGCGAGTTGTCTGTTCTCATTTACACCCCTAATTCTGACCCTTTCTTCCGGTGGCTTTTCTCGGCTTTTAGGAGCCCAAATCCATTTATTCGTAGTCTCCCCGTTAATATAATATTCCCACTCTTTTTAAAAACAACATTTTGTTGAGTCCACCTCCATTTATATACACATACTTTCTTACAACATTTTCATCATCCATCATACTCCATAAAACTATAAAAAAAAAACCTTATAATTCGATCCAAAAATGGACCAAAATCATCAAGGAAACAACGCTCTCCAACCTCATGTTCTAATCTTTCCGATACCTTTCCAAGGCCCAGTTAACTGTGCTCTCAAGTTAGCCGAACTCCTATGTCTTTCAGGCATCGATGTCACCTTCCTCAACACCGATCACATCCACCGCCCTCTCCTCCGCCACACCCAAGTCTTGTCCCGATTCAGCCGCTACCCCAACTTCCGATTCCAGACCATCCCGGATGGAGTCGAGCACGAAAAACCAGTCTCCCGTGACGGGTTTATGGAGGTGATGAGTGCTGTAGATGCTGTGAGTAAACCGGTTTTTCGGGAGATGATGATTTCCGGTAGCCTGAGTAGGAATTCAGAGAGGCCGGTGACGGTGATGATTCCTGATGCTTGCTTCAGCTTCGCGGTGGATGTAGCTATAGAGACTTCGACTCCGGTGGTTTGCTTTGAGACCATTAGTCCATGTTGCTTGTGGACTTGTTGCTTGAATCTTCCTACCCTTATCCAAGCTGGTGATATTCCCTTCAAAGGTATGTATTCGTATTAAAACACTTTGAAATATCTTGTATTAATTAACTAAACCCCTTTCTAAAAAGAATGTTTATAATTTTTAATAAAATAATTGAACTAAATTGAATATATAACACAAGTTACGTTTATCTATTTACTTGTAATAACTGTTATAATATTTAATTATACATTGGATGCTACATGTGACTAAAGTCAAACTTGGACCAACTTGGCATAACTCAAATTTGGACCACATATTTTTTATTGGAAGACTTGGCATATGTCATCCTTCATATGTCATCCACCATATGTCATCCTTCATATGCTTGGTTGTCATCCTCCACTTCCATCCTATAAATACCCCTTCCCCTCCAACCATTTTCTTCATCCCTTTCTTGAGTTTTCTCTAGATAACCACCAAACACTCTCCCTAATATATTCTTGAGGTTGAGAGTGTTCTTGATATTCGGTGGTATTCGGGAAAGTTTCGTTAGGTGATCGTGGATCTCAAGATCCTTGTACAAGCACTTTGTAATCTCCTTGGTTGGTAATAATATTCTTGCTCTCTCTCTTTGGTGGATGTACACTATCAAAAACCGATAGTGGAACCATGTTAAATCACGGTGTTATTTGTTTTGAACTTGCTATAATTATAGATAATAACGTATTTATTATTATCTATATTTCGTGGATTTATTGTTCTACGTTAGAGAATTATTGTGCAACATCTAGATTATTGTTATCCGCATTCGTTGTTGGGTTAATTGTGCACTTAGATTTCTACCCGTTTGGGACCTTAGAAATCACTCGCTAGCTTTTGCATTTGTGAGGCACAATTTTTACCTAACAATTGGTATCAAAGCTTCGGATCTAGATTTGGGTTTGTGTAGAAAATATACATAAACCAGTTTGCACATTTTTTTTCTCTATGGCTGACGTAGAAAATCCATTTGGTGTCGGTTCCTCAAACCAGTCCCAAAAACCGTACCAAGAAGGTACATTTAATTTGTCCGGGGCTGGGATTCGTATACAGACTTGGAATGGGGACGGTGACTTTGGTAAATGGCAGTTCACAACATCTGCTGCACTTAGGAAAAATGGAGTCCATCCCGTAGTATTTGCCAAAGACGAGTTAGACCCTAACATGTCTGAACTTAAAGCTAAAGAAATGGAAGCATGGGCATTTACTACTTTGCAGATGGCTATGGGAGAAAATGTTATATCTGAGATTGTGTCTGAAAAGACAGCTGCAGGTATTTGGAGCAAGCTTGAGAATTTATATCTCAAGAAAACTTTGACCAACAGATTGTTACTGATGCGGTCGTGTCTCTTCTTCAAAATGAAGGAAGGCACAACCATTAAAGCTCACATGACCGAATTTGAAGATATCATCATGAAGTTGAAGGCAACGGACGCGCTTCTTGCGAAAGATGAAGAAGCACTTGCTATGATCCTGCTGTATTCACTTCTCGAGAAATATTCTCAATTCACTAACAGTTTTATATATGGAAGAGAAACTCTTTCTTTGTCTGATGTGAAAACAGGAATGATTTCTGAAGATCAAAGAATTCAAATGAGGATCGGTAACAATCCCAGGGAGAACAATTGCAGTCAAGGCCTATTTGCTGACAGAGGCCGAGACGATCAGCAGTCTTCAAGAGGAAGAAATCGTGGGCGCTCTCAGTCTCGTCGGCCTGGCTCTCGTGGGAAATCAAATACACGTGGCAACTGTAACTATTGCCACAAGCCAGGTTATTGGGTGAGAGATTGTCCGAGTCTTAAAAATAAAGACAAAGACAACGCCGAATCATCAGCTGTTGCAGCCGAAGAGGAGCAAAATGGCTTCTCTGCCACAGTTACACCACCGCAAGGTGACAGGCGATGGGTGTTAGATATCGGGGCATCTTGCCACATGACACCATTCCGGGACTGTTTCTCTACCTTCGAAAAAGTTGAAGGTAACAGTATTTTTATGGGAAATAGTACTTCGTGTGTTACTAAGGGTATCGGTACTGTGCAGATCAAGATGTTCGATGGGTGTATTCGGACATTGAATAATGTCAAGCTTGTTCCATCCATGACTCGTTCCTTGATCTCTGTTGGACAACTGTCCAAACTGGGTTGCAAGATTCGGATTGATGACGGGAGTTTGCGCATCTCCCGAGGGAGTATCATTGTGATGAAAGGCGAACGGGCGGAAAATAATCTTTTCCATTTGATTGGCGAAACTATTTCTTCTGAATCGTGCGTGGCTGATATTTCTCAGAATCTCGATGTTGCTCGCTTATGGCATCTTCGTTTGGGCCACACATCCGAGAAGAACTTGGAGATTTTGCGCAAGCGAAAACTCATTAAAGTCGTCGTACCTGCCGTCCTGGAGTTTTGTTCGGGATGTGTCAAAGGAAAGCAGACTCGTGTTTCTTTTGGTGTTGGAAAACACAACACTAAAGGAATCCTCGATTATGTTCATACAGACGTGTGGGGACCATCTAGTACTCCATCCCTCAGTGGAGGTAAATACTTTGTTTCGTTTATTGATGATTTCTCACATAAGCTTTGGGTGTATGTGTTGAAGTTAAAGTCAGATGTCTTCGATACGTTCAAGACTTGGTTGGCACGAGTAGAGGTCGAGACTGGCAAGAAGTTGAAAGTGCTGAGATCTGACAACGGTGGAGAATTTACTAGTGGTAACTTCAAAGACTTTTGTTTGCGTAAAGGCATCCACCGTCACTACACCACACCAGGCGACCCTCAATCTAATGGGGTTGCAGAGCGGATGAATAGGACTTTGCTTGAGAAGGTCCGATGTATGTTGTCGACATCGGGCTTCCCCAAATCTTTCTGGGCCGAAGCACTTTACACCGCGGTGCACATTATTAATAGGTTACCTTGTTTGGCCATCGGGGGAAAGATTCCGAAAGAGGCTTGGAGAGGTAAAAGAAACATCTGTCTGAAATACATACATGTATTTGGTTGTCCTGTTTATTTTCATGTTTCAGGCCAGGACAAGTTGAATCCTAAAGCCACCAAAGGATTCTTGCTCGGCTATACAGATGGTATCAAGGGTTACCAAATCTGGAACCCCTTGACTCGTAAAGTGATTCATTCTCGACATGTCCCATTTGATGAATCAGTCCTGTTGAAGTCACAGGATCCTCAGTCCTCTCAAGATCCGGAAGTCACTACTACTGTTGCTCCTACTGCCGATGATGTGGAGACAGTAGACAGTTCTTGTATTCCCAGTTCATCCACTCTTGATATTAGCTCAGAATCAGCCGTTAATGTTGAAGAAGTCATTCCGCCAGTGACTTTTACTAGTGATTCTGAAGAAGAGATTCTGAATGATGGTGGAGACGATGACGATACAATCCCAGTTATTGCGCCTACCAGGCATAGTCAAAGAACTATTCGTCCGCCTAACAGGTATGGAGATTGGGATTTTGCTAACATGAGTTTTACAGATCAGCTGGAGTTTTCTTTGCATGTAGGGCAAGATGAGTCGTTTGATATAAAGGAGGCGTTGGCCTCAACCCACAGTTCGAAATGGCTTGGAGCCATGCAAGAAGAGATGGAAGCTCTCTCGAAGAACAACACTTGGGACTTATGTCCATTGCCGAATGGCAGTCGTGCTATTGGTTGCAAGTGGGTTTTCAAAGTCAAAGATGACAATCGGTACAAGGCTCATCTCGTTGCTAAAGGCTTTGCACAACGAAAAGGTATCGAGTATGATGATATTTTTGCTCCCGTTGTACGCCATACATCTATTCGTGTTCTTTTGGCGATCGTGGCTATTCACGATTTGGAGCTAGAACAGTTAGATGTGAAGACCGCCTTCCTACACGGAGACTTGAAGGAAACTATCTATATGAAGCAACCTGATGGTTTCGTTTCCGAAAGCAAACCAGAATATGTATGTAAACTCAAGAAGTCCCTTTATGGACTTAAACAATCGCCTCGTCAGTGGTATAAGAAGTTTGATTTGTTCATGCTCAATCTGGGATTTGAGCGAAGTGAAAAGGACGCTTGTGTCTATCATAGACAAAGTGGTGGCATTTTCACTTACTTACTTCTTTATGTAGATGACATGCTTATAGCCTGCAGGGACCGGTCAGAGATCAAACGTCTGAAAGATAAGTTGAAGTCAGAATTTGAAATGAAGGATCTTGGCGCGGCGCAGAAGATTTTGGGCATGGAAATCGTGCAGGACAGAAAGTCCCGAACACTTAGATTGACACAACGGGCATATATCCAAAAGATATTGAAGCGGTTTAATCTTGATGATGCCAAGACGTCTAGCACTCCGCTACCGAAGCACATCAAGATTACAAATGAAGATTGTCCGAAGGATGACAAGGGAAAGGCCGAAATGTCAAAAGTTCCATATGCTAGTGCGGTCGGGAGTCTCATGTACGCCATGGTGTGTACTCGTCCCGATCTTGCACATTGTGTCGGAGTGGTGAGTCGGTTTCTCGCGAATCCGGGTCGATCACATTGGACAACCGTTAAAACGGCATTCCGATATTTGAAGGGAACTGAGACACATGGTCTTATATTTGGTTTGCACAATGACTGTGAAATTGTTGGATTTTGTGATTCTGACTATGCAGGTGATCGAGTTGGTTGGAGATCCACATCCGGTTATGTGTTTACCTTAGGTGGAACAGCCGTCAGTTGGAGATCACGTTTACAGTCCATTGTTGCATTGTCAACCACAGAAGTTGAACTTGTTGTTGCGGTTGAGTCTGCAAAGGAAGCAGTCCATTTAAAAGAATTGATGAATGGCTTAGGTTTCGAGCAACCTTCCGTGCGCATTTTCTGTGATAATCAGAGTGCCATCCATTTGGCAACTAATTTGTCTTTCAGCTCTCGGACAAAGCACATAAATGTGTGTGATGCATATCTTGTGAGATTACATGAAGCGAAGATTGTCTATTTGAAGAAAGTCCTGACAGATGACAATGCCGCTGATATGTTCACTAAGTCGCTACCGCCAGCAAAGTTTGAGCATTGCTCAAACTTGATCCAACTCCGTTTGTGTTAGTGCCGTTGGGCACTTTGCTCGAGAGAGAGAAGATATTACCACAGGTGACAAAATGACATCTTTGAAGGAATTACTTTGTTAAGTGCTTAGAGCTTTGCTTATGCTCTACCTTGTTTAGTAGATTGTGCATTTGAGGTTATTTGTTTGCTTGTAACTTTGACGGGTGATGGCCATGCCGAAGCTCGTCAAGGTTGGAATGCATTTTGCTACCTCGTGCCAATTTACTTTGCTATCTACTTGCTATGATCAACCGTTGGAAGAACTCGTATTGGTTGGATTGGGATTCGTTTCGCTATCGAGGATCACATGCATCATGGTGGAGTGTTATAATATTTAATTATACATTGGATGCTACATGTGACTAAAGCCAAACTTGGACCAACTTGGCATAACTCAAATTTGGACCACATATTTTTCATTGGAAGACTTGGCATATGTCATCCTTCATATGTCATCCACCATATGTCATCCTCCATATGCTTGGTTGTCATCCTCCACTTCCATCCTATAAATACCCCTTCCCCTCCAACCATTTTCTTCATCCCTTTCTTGAGTTTTCTCTAGATAACCACCAAACACTCTCCCTAATATATTCTTGAGGTTGAGAGTGTTCTTGATATTCGGTGGTATTCGGGAAAGTTTCGTTAGGTGATCATGGATCTCAAGATCCTTGTACAAGCACTTTGTAATCTCCTTGGTTGGTAATAATATTCTTGCTCTCTCTCTTTGGTGGATGTACACTATCAAAAACCGATAGTGGAACCACGTTAAATCACGGTGTTATTTGTTTTGAACATGCTATAATTATAGATAATAACGTATTTATTATTATCTATATTTCGTGGATTTATTGTTCTACGTTAGAGAATTATTGTGCAACATCTAGATTATTGTTATCCGCATTCGTTGTTGGGTTAATTGTGCACTTGGATTTCTATCCGTTTGGGACCTTAGAAATCACTCGCTAGCTTTTGCATTTGTGAGGCACAATTTTTACCTAACAATAACTTTGGAATAAAAATCACCCATTACTCCTTCAATTTTATTTTTTTTATTTTTTTTTGGGAAGGGTGTCCTAAGCTATCCCTAGATTAATTCCTTGGCAAATTATGACTCAGTTCTGATTAAACCTCAGTGGCCACAATTGTTGTGCACATCTGGATTCGAATCTTAGACAGTTGGAATATTCCACCACATTCCCGGGACCTTAACTAGTACGTCACAACCCTTGTGGTTTCATCAACCAGATTTCCCTCAAGCATTCGTAGGTCGCCACCAAAAGATCATGATATACATGTCATTTAAATAAAACTGTTGGACTTCAAGTCTAGTGAGTTCAAACAATTCACAAATAATGATATAAATTTAAAACTAGAAACATATATTTTTTTCCCGGAATCCACATTTCGAAATATTCCATTTTCAAGAATATAAAGTCAAGGCACATCTTATGATGACGGGGGAGACCCGATTTTTCAATTGATAGTAACGGAATATGAAAGTAAGCCATATATCTATGTTGATGAGACCCACTAAGGATCGATTGTCATTCAATTCGACTCCAAAGACCAACACCACAATGCCCCCAATTACCCGGTGCCTCTTTCTAATTGCGATACGTTAAAGATTATCCATTATTAAAACCAACAAACTAACTTCTATGCTTATAGACCCATTGAATTACAGTCTAATATACAATATGATTTAGGATATTAAACATACCCAACACATAGTTTCTTCCTAACAATGTGCCATTAGCTAAACCCATTCGCTACAAAGTGAACATGATTCATTTCCTTTTCTTTAAGCTAAATAAAGTATGCCTCATTTTACAAAGCTCGTGTGCAACAAAGTGGTCAAGTGGGCAACATTCTCATCTTTAACACAAAAATCCCATATATAACAAAATCCTTGGGATTTAGAGAGTACTTCAAAATACTTTGCGAATATAAAACCATCCACTTTTACAACATTTAAAAGAGATCCCCTCAATTAATCAAAGTGGACAAAACTCCCAAATTTCCTGAAATTACTCAAAATAAGCCACAATTATCAAATGTAGCATATTTGACATAAAAGTGTTTATGAGACTAAAATGTAGCATTTAGGCATGTATATATTTTTGATAAAGAGTATAATTAACTCATAATGTTAGGCTTTGTCTAAAAACTAGAAACTAAGCAAACCCTATAAATGGAGAGAACATCTTGAAGTTCAAACCTTCACTTGATGCTATTAAATGCTTGAAGAGTACTAGGAACTTAGCTTGTCATGTTCTTATAAGAAAGAATCTCTTCTTTGAATCGAATCTACACATATCGAATTCAGTAAAAACTTCCATAGATGCCTTCCTTCTGCCTTTTAATAGCTCCCCAACTAAAATTAATGAGATGAGGTCGAAGAAAACATAGAGTAAATGAAGAAAGATGAGAAAGAAATGAGAAGTCAATGGAAAAAGGATGCATGAGCCAGCCTAACACTACTAGAAAAAATACCATTTTCGACAGCAAAATCCGTCGGAAAATCAAATTACCGGCCGATTTCTGGCGGATTACGCTGTCAAAAAATCCCCCGCCAGAAAATGAATTTTCCGACGGATTTCCGACGGATTAATTTATCATTTTCGACGGATTTTTCCGTCGGAAATCCGTCATAAATTAATTTCCCATTTTTTTTAAGAAAATCAGATTAATCAACAAATTCTTAATCTGATTAATTAGTTTCCGACGGATAAAAAATTTATTAATTAATTTATTTTTAACCGTTTATTTATTAAAAAAATATAAAGAAACATTTTAAAAAAGAAAAACAAATTTCCGACGGAAAATCCGCCGGAAATCCGTCGGAAATTTATTTTTCTTTTTTAAAATTGTTTTTTAAAATTATTATTTAAATTATCCGTCGGAAATCCGTCCGAAATTTCCGTCGGAAACTTTTTTTTAAAATTATTATTTAAAATATTTATTTAAATTATCCGTCGGAAATCCGTCGGAAATTTCTGTCGGAAATCCGTCGAAAACTTTTTTTAAATTATAAATTTGGATCTATTTCTTTAATTTCACCGACGGATAATCCGTCGGAAATTAACTGGATATTTAAAAAAAATAATTAATTTTTTTTAAATTTTAAAATCCTGTAAATGCAAAAAAACTGTATATAAAATATTAAAATAAATTAAAGCCGTCATCAATTATAAAGGACGGTAAAAATACAAATTGTCACAATTGTTCACTAAAGCAAGTTCATGTACATGAATTCAAATACAAAATAGGTCATAATACTCAACCATCAAGACTCTGGGGGTGGGGGAGGCGAAAACTACGATTGAGTAAACTGACTCTGGGTTAACCTGATCACCATCTCCATCATTTCCTGATGCTCCTTCCTGCGGACCTCGTCTCTTCGGCGCATCTCCTCCATCTCCTTGTTGCAGACCTCTTCTGATTCGAGCAGTCGGGCCTCTAATGCTTAAATCTACAAAAAACAACAACAACCAACATTATAGTTTTTAATAAGAAGTATATACGAAGTAAATAAACATCAAAGGAAAAAGAGGTACACACCCGAGCATCAGAAGAAGATACACCACTCGAATATCCACCTGACGGCACCCCGTTCAAGACCAAATTCGGATCCCTGGTGTTCCCAAAGCCGTATGTTCGGCCTTTCTTGCTTCCCCCGACCGCCTGTTGCCACAATTCTTCATCTATTATGGGATGGGAAGTGGCATCCTCGCCGTATTTTTGGGTGAGATTGGCATTATAGTTACTCTGTGGTTTAAGACACAAGTCAATTTCAACAGCATAACGGCTGTAATTGGGACATTTCCAAATAAAACAATCCTAACGTTTGCCCAACAAATGGCAACCCAGACTAAAATGGAGATATATATACCAACATTTAAACTAAAACAATATTAATTTCCGCAAACAATGAAACCAAAGACAGATATGGCAACCCAAACTAGATATAACACTAACATTTTAACTTAAACAATCCTAACGTTTGCCCAAGAAATGGCAATCCAGACTAAAATGGATATATATATATATATATATATATATATATATATATATATATATATACCAACACTTATACTAAAACAATCTTAATGTTTGTCCAACAAATGGCAACCAAAACTAGACAAATATATATAGATAGATAGATATAATAACATTTTAACTTAAACAATCCCAACGTTTACTAGAAAAAGATTTGGAATTAAAGGTAAACAATTATATAAACTTACCGCAATACGGCTATCCCTCGAAGTCACGTAACCCCCTAGTGATGACCCGCCATCCGAAGAAGATGACTCTGTGCTCGACCTCTTCCTATGTTGAATTTTCTCTATTAGTAAAATTCAATTATAAATAAAGCAACAAGATTTATTTATAAAACAGTAATTTAAATCCAAAGATTCAAACTTTATTATCAAAGATATTAATTTTATTATTAAAGATTAATAATTAAATAAAACCACGATGTTTTAATTATAATAAGATGAACCTAACAACGATACTATCCTTCTCGATAGATTCGTTAGAAGAAAAGTGTAGAAACAGAGTGTCCACTCTACTGGACGGAAACGAAATACAGAACAGAAATATAAAACTAACCTGTTTAGATGATATTGACGAACCCACACTCGAACTTGAACTGCACGGTATGTAAACCTGTCCTTAAAGGTTTTGGCGGATCCCTTTAGTTGCTGTGAGATTAACACTAAGCCAAACCCCCAGGATTTGATGCAGATATGCTTAACACTAACAGCAATAGTGTTAAGTGTAATGCAAGTTTGAGACAGAAACTAAGGTAGAGAATGAGATAGCAAGCACACAGATCGAGAGAGAAGAGAACAGATCGTTTTTCGGTGTGTTTCATCAAAATCCCAAGGCTTCTATTTATACTGAAAAGATCAAGGAATAATCTCAAAATATTCCTTGATTAATCCTCAAGAAACGGAATAGAAGTTAGGGTTGGAGACTAAGTCTCCAACTAATTACCCACGTTTTTCCTTAAAATTTTATCTGATTAAATTAAAACCGAAAACATTAACTGGAAATTAAGAAAACTGAATAATTATCTGTTCACTATTAAAATAATTATTTCAATATCTCGACCTCTAAAAAGAAAGCTCGTAGCTCGGGGCGAGGCTCCTCAGCTCCGATGCGAGCGTGCGAAGTGCAAAGTGCGCGAGAACCGCGCCCGCGCCCGCGCCTGCGCCCTCGGCCTCGGCCTCGGCCACGGCCACGGCCACGCGCGCGCGCGTGTGCGTTGCACTTCTTTGAGACCCCCACCATAAACCCACCATTTTACTCAATACCCACTTGAGAGGATAGGCTTATAAACATTTAATTCTTTTGTGTCTCTACCAATGTGGGATGGGAAAAATTTCCAACCTCACACTAAAATTCCAACAATCCCCCACCAGGTTGGAAAGTTTTCTGACATTCAATAAAAAATGATGTCACAGTGGTGTCACTAAGATTAAACCCCGTTTAATGTGGATATGCAAGAAGAAATCAATTCAGAAGTATCCTTAGGATTTAAACTTTGAATCTTGTGATTACTTCGGCTTATTCACACACATCACCTTTGTCTTTGCATTCTCACTGAGCGCTAACATGGCCATGCGCTAAAACCCTGTTTCATGACCTTTTAGAAGAAGAACCACAACTCTTCATTTGAGGCGGCACCACCTCTCAGTCGTATAGGCAAAGTTCTATAACATCTTCGTTGCTAAGATGTCTCTAAACTTTGTTAAGAGAACTAACTCATCCTTGTTCTCGGCAACGACGTACTATCTCATACCTTACATGGGTCTATCATTCGATAGTACCTTCTATCAGTTAAGTAACTTGTTATTACCCTTTAAACTTGAGAGATAGGAGCTCTAAATTCAAGTTGGGTTTCCATTACTAACCAATTCTGAGTGGTTTCAGACCCATGTCTCTGGTAGTTGATCCCACTAAGTCTCTCGTCAGAGGCTTAGTCAATGGATCTGCCAAGTTTCCACGCGACTTGACATACACAATACTAATGGTACCATTTTCTATAAGTTGTCTCACATAATTATGTCGGAGACCTATATGTCGCGACTTCCCATTATACACAGCATTATATACTTTTGACAGTGTGGCCTCACTGTCACAGTACATAGGAATCGAAGGTGTTGGACGTGGCCATAAATGGATATCTGTCAACAGATCTCTAATCCATTCGGCTTCTTTGCCCGCAGCAGCTAGGGCTATGAATTCGGCTTCCATAGTCGAATGAGCAATACATGTTTGTTTCTTGCTCGCCCAAGAAATCGCTCCACCACCAAGTGTGTAAATCCACCCACTTGTGGATTTAGAATCACTTGAATGATCTATCCAACTAGCATCAGAATATCCTTCTAAGATTCCAGGATGCGTCGTGTATGTCAACTCTAGATCACTAGTTCTTTTCAAGTATCCCAGCACTCTACTTATTGCCTTCCAGTGATCTGGTCCCGGATTGCTTGTATATTGACTTAGTCTACTCACAGCAAACGCAATATCCGGTCTAGTGCAATGCATTGCATACATCATGCACCCTATTGCACTAGCATACTCTAGTTGAGCCACTGCTCTTCCAGGGTTCTTGTCAAGTTTCACACATGAATCAAAAGGAGTATTGAACTCCTTTATATTCAAATGTTGAAACTTAGTCAGGATCTTCTCTATATAGTGAGATTGACTAAGAGATATTTGAGATCCTGACCTTTTAATTTTAATTCCAAGAATTGTGTCTACTTCTCCAAGATCTTTCATCTTAAAGTTCGAGGATAAGTAGTTTTTCGTCTCACGGATGCCTTCTAGATTGGTTCCGATGATCAACATATCATCGACGTAAAGACAGATAATTACAGTGGACTCTTTAGTACATTTCGAGTAAATGCACCGATCAGCTCCATTATGTCGGAACCCGAAAGATGTGACAGTAGTATCAAATCTTTCATGCCACTATTTTGGGGCTTGCTTTAAACCGTACAGAGACTTAATAAGTCTACATACTTTGTTCTCTTGTCCCTGTACTACAAACCCTTCAGGTTGATCCATATAAACCTCCTCATTTAAGTATCCATTCAAAAAGGCTGTTTTTACATCCATTTGATGAATATACAGTCCTTTTATGGCTGAGATTGCTATGAGAGTTCGGATTGAACTAATTCTAGCAACTGGAGCATAGGTGTCGAAATAATCGATACCTTCCTTCTGTCTATATCCTTTAGCTACCAATCTAGCTTTAAAAGCTGAGATTGAACCATCTGGGTGTAGCTTTCTTTTGAATACCCACTTGGAACCTATGGGTTTTGCTCCCTTGGGTAAGTCGGTTAATTCCCAAGTTCCATTTCCCATAATAGAGTCCATTTCATCGTTTATTGCTTCTTTCCATAGTGGGGCATCTCTTGAAGACATGGCCTCTTTATAAGTCTTAGGATCATCTTCGATGTTAATCGAAAGAATGACTTCTCTAGTCACTTTCTTATGAGTTCCTTCCACTAGGTAGGAGAAGAAATCATCTCCTAGACTTTTCTCTTTTCTTACTCTAGTACTTCTACGTGGTTCTTCAACCTTGTTTGAGGTTTTCGAACTGTCACGAGATGTGCTAGGAAGATTTGGAGCCAATATTCTTTCCGAGTTTTCAGTATCTTTTGAAAACTTGTCTTCAAAAAATTCCACATCTCTGGATTCCACTATCACTCCTGTTTCTTTATCCAATAATCTATAAGCCTTGCTATTTCTAGCATATCCTACGAATATGCTTTTAATGGCACGGGCTCCCAATTTATATCGTTTTGGATCAGGCGTACGATAGTAAGCGATACAACCCCAAACTCTAAAATAGTCCAAGTTTGGCTTTCTACCTTTCCATAGCTCATATGGGCTGGTTGGAATCACACGACTAGTGATTCGATTGTGAATGTGGCAAGCAGTTAGTAATGCTTCTCCCCAAAGATTGTTTGGTAAACCCGCTTGGTTCAACATACAGTTAACCATTTCAACAAGGGTTCGGTTCTTACGTTCCGCCAAACCATTCTGTTGGGGAGTAAACGGTGAGGTGCGTTCATGTTTGATGCCATTCTCTTCGCAGAATGTATCAAACTCTCGATTGAAGTATTCACCTCCTCTGTCTGAGCGTAGTGTTTTTATTTGTTTTTCGAGTTGATTTTCTACTTCAGCTTTATAAAGTTTAAAAGCATCAAAAGCTTCGTCTTTTGAATGTAATAAATAAACGTATAAAAACCGACTGAAGTCATCACAGAATGTAATGAAATACCGTTTACCACCACGGGTAAGTATTCCATTCAATTCACAGATATCAGAGTGAATCAACTCTAGAATAGTTGTATCCCTTTTGACTGATGGAAAAGGTTTCTTAGTAAACTTTGATTTTACACAAGTTTCACATTTTTCGAAATCTTTGTTATCAATTTTTATTAATCCTTTATTTTGCATTTTTTCAATATTTTTAACATTTGTGTGTGCTAAACGATTATGCCATAATGATATTGAACAAGCAAAATACTCAAAAGAATTAATTTCATTAAAATCGGAAGCAATTACATCAATCATGGAAAAAGAATGACCTATACTATTCTCAGACAAATTCGAAACATTACTACCAACTGATTCACTAGTACTAGCATCAGAACTGTCATCACCCTCCCCAAACAAACTAAGGCGATACATACCAAGTTGACGGTATGCCTTGCCAAAGAAACGTTGTCGCTTGTGAAACACTATCTTCCCAGCCTCCATAGCAATTCCAATCCCATTTTCATCAAGCTTGCTTAGGGATACCAGACACTTGCATACAGTAGGCACGTGTAACACGTTTTTCAAAGTTAAGGGTTTTCCCGAAGAAAACCTTAGATGAACAGTCCCAATACCCGCGATAACTGCTCTACCGCGGTTTGCAGTCACAATATGCCTTCCGTCATCAATCGGATTGTACTCAGAAAATTTGGATCTGGAGTCACATACATGAATCGTGGCTCCAGAATCCAAGTACCAACCACCTCTTCCAGCCATCACCCTGGTTGAATCTTCAGCTATCATGTCGATCTCATCCATGCTCAGATTGGCCACTAGATGTTCTAAGTCTACGACCGCATTAGCTGCGGCCGGTGGGCCAGACTTTCGCTGCCTACATTCCCTTGCATAATGTCCTGTCTCTCCGCAGACGTGACACTTCCCAGTTCTCTTTGGTCCCTGACTTGTTGACTGACCAGGCCTTTTGAAGTTCTTCTTTTGTGGACCCAAATTCCACTTCTTAGCGGGTCCAGAAGACTTCCCCTTTCCTTTGCCACCAGCCTGCACGCTGTTGGCACTCATGATGGCCTTGCCCTTTTTGTCCCGATTTCTCACCTCTTCCTCAATCCTGATGTGTTTTATCAAATCGTCCAAAGAATAGTCTTCGGACTTGTGCATCATACGTTTTTGAAAATCCTTCCATGATGGGGGCAATTTGTCAACAACAGCCCCCACAAGGAAGATCTCAGGAAGAGGAATATTGAGAACTCTCATTTTATTTTCCAATACTTGAAGTTCATGTATTTGCTCAAGTATTGGCTTATCATCTACCATTTGAAATCTTAAGTATCGAGACACAAGATATTTATTGGTTCCTTCTTCTTGTGCCTTGTACTTAAATTCCAAAGTTGTCCAGAGTTCTCTAGGACATGTTATCGGGACATAAAGGTCATACAGTCTATCAGATAAGGCACTTTTTATGTACCCACATGCCAGTGTTTCAGACTCCTTACGGAGTAGCCGCTGCTTATCCAGATCGGCTATTCTGGCGAAATCAGGTTCTCTCCCGGTTTCGGGAACAGGGTTATCGGGAATGGGTGGTAGAGTCGGGTCCAAGACAAAAAACAACTTTAAAACCATAAGCATGAATTTGACTTTTTCAGCCCAACGGGTATAGTTTGACCCGTCAAAGCTATCCAGTTTCACCAATTCTTGTTGCATCAAACGAACATTGTCGGTATCCATTTTTTCCGAAACCAAAACCTTTAAGATTGTTGAATTTTCTCTATTAGTAAAATTCAATTATAAATAAAGCAACAAGATTTATTTATAAAACAGTAATTTAAATCCAAAGATTCAAACTTTATTATCAAAGATATTAATTTTATTATTAAAGATTAATAATTAAATAAAACCACGATGTTTTAATTATAATAAGATGAACCTAACAACGATACTATCCTTCTCGATAGATTCGTTAGAAGAAAAGTGTAGAAACAGAGTGTCCACTCTACTGGACGGAAACGAAATACAGAACAGAAATATAAAACTAACCTGTTTAGATGATATTGACGAACCCACACTCGAACTTGAACTGCACGGTATGTAAACCTGTCCTTAAAGGTTTTGGCGGATCCCTTTAGTTGCTGTGAGATTAACACTAAGCCAAACCCCCAGGATTTGATGCAGATATGCTTAACACTAACAGCAATAGTGTTAAGTGTAATGCAAGTTTGAGACAGAAACTAAGGTAGAGAATGAGATAGCAAGCACACAGATCGAGAGAGAAGAGAACAGATCGTTTTTCGGTGTGTTTCATCAAAATCCCAAGGCTTCTATTTGTGCAAAGTGCGCGACTCATCGCGAGAACCGCGCCCGCGCCCACGGCCACGTGCGCGCGCGTGTGCGTTGCACTTCTTTGAGACCCCCACCATAAACCCACCATTTTACTCAATACCCACTTGAGAGGATAGGCTTATAAATATTTAATTCTTTTGTGTCTCTACCAATGTGGGATGGGAAAAATTTCCAACCTCACACTAAAATTCCAACATCCTATGTGTATAATCGAAGAGGAACCCACAGGTCGGTGGCACGCCATTTCTAGCTTCTGTCTACAAAGGTAAATACAAACATGTATTAATTGTCAAATACTAAAAATCAAGCTACTAAAGTAATCGTTGTTAAGGACCTACCAAACGAACACGATGCATAGAGATCGAGATCGACCCGGTGGTGTGTTTGGAAATTTCACCATCAATCTCTGTTTCACCCCACTTTGAGTTGCATCCCACCACCACATTCTAGTGGCTTGGGCAATCTTTCCCATGGCTTAGGTTGTCCGAGAAGTCGTCAAGACCCCCTAATCCCTTATTTCACCATGTTTTGATCCCTAAACCACTCACAATTTAGTTATTATAAAAATAAATCGCAACGAGTCTTGATTTTCCCAAAAATAACTATGGAAACCAAATGTTAACTCCCGAATTTCCAAACAAATAAATTATAGAGTAAATTACATGATTGGTCCTATGGTTTATGTGTTTCAATACATCAGTTACCTATTTTGAAATATCTATGGATTACATTCTTGTGGTTTGCAATTTATAACGTATTAGGTCTCTGTCACTAACTCCAATTAGATTTTTTTTGTTAAGTAGGTTAGTTAAGAGGACATTTTGATCATTTTAATCATAGTAACTAAACATATGATAAAATAAATCACAGGGACTAAAAATGTAATTTACTCTCTATATATTCTATATTAATATGTATTCTTAATAATTAATAATATAGGGGTGGTATCAATTGGAAACCAAGTTTCATTGGAAACTTTGGAAACCAAATTTCAGCCATTGATCTTTATAATCAATGGTTAAGATTCATTGAATTATATATGGTAGTAAATTAATTAATTTATTAATAATAAATAAAAATAATAGATGAAAAGGGTAAATATATCTTTCGATTTTGTGTCTCAAATATGACAAGAAAGATTTATTTTATTTAGATTACTTGAAACCAAAATAAAAATTTCCCACGCAATCTAAATTTTGTTATTTTTTTTACTATGAAAACGTGGAGCATTTGTCTTTTCATCAAAAAAATTATTTTTCTTTTAAAATGTAAGAATTTTTTTTTAATTTCATTTTATTATAAAATTTCTAATGCAATCTAATATTGTGATGAAACATAATGAATTTGTGGATTACAGATTTCATCAGGTTCACCGTGTTAGCATTATTGTTTCATAATGAAAATAGATTCATCAAGTTCATCGTGTTAACATTATTGTTTCATAATGAAACATGATGAATTTGTGCCATTTTTGTTAACTTCCCATTTTTGTTTCATTACCTGTTCAGTTGCATATTCGTATATGAAAATAGATTCATCAGGTTCATCGTGTTAGCATTATTGTTTCATAATGAAAATAGATTCATCAGGTTAATCGTGTTAGCATTATTGTTTCATTATTACCATATATAAGATAAATTAAAATTAAATAATTTACCTAAATTAAATATCTCATTTTTAAATTAATCAATGATTATTATTACCATATATAAGCTAAATTAAAATTAAATAATTATTAATATAATAATAATAATAACAGTTACCATATATATTATGAAATAATGTAAAAGACAAAAATAACCTTTTCAATTAAAAATAAAAATAAAAATAAAAGAAATTCACTGATTGGTTGATTTCGGTTTCCAAAGTTTCCAATGTAATACTGGTTTCCAATTGATCGCTCCCCTAATAATATATATACATATATATTTTATTTAGGTTAAATACACGAAATAGCAACCTACTTTCACAAATTTTTTTATTATAACATTGTATTTTCTTTTTTCCCTATTACAACAATATATTTTCAAATTATTTTTTATTAAACGGTTCATATCAACTTCTCACGCTTCTCATGTTAACTCAACTTCTCATACGATGTTTTGCCTATATATATAGAATATAGAGAGAGTAATTTACATGTTTGGTTCTGTGGTTTTTATTACATGTTTGCTTTCTATTATTAAAATGACCAAAATGCCCTCTTAATTAACTACTTAACAGGAAAAATATAACAAAGTTAGTGACAGGGATCAAATGCGTTAAAAATTGCAAACCACGAAAATATAATTCATAGATATTTTAAAATAGGGACCTAATGTTTTAAAACACATAAACCGCAGGACCAATCATGTAATTTACTTTAAATTATATAAAAATACAGATGTTACGCTATTAACTTTAGGATTTTGTGTAATTAATCAAGATATATCATGATTTTAATGTTTCATTTTATTTTTTGTTTTTTTGTCGATTTACAGTACGATTTTGGATGGTTTTGAGAAAATGATAATGTTTTTTTTAATAAATTTGTTTAATTTAGGCTTAATAATATAATGTTTTTTATATAAAAAAATAAGTATTTTGTTAGAATTCAATTATTATCTTATATATTTTAATGACATTTAGAAAAAATAACCAATTACATATTTAATAATATAATTAAAACAAATTTATTGTAATATAATATATTAATTAATAGTGATACATGGAAATGCCTGCATAAAAGGAATGCTCTGCATATACCAAATTGGTGGGTGTTATAAGTCTGCAGTAGTAATATGTATCTTGTGCTTTGATACTTGTAAATTAAGAGATTTTTAAAATCTTGCATAAAATGATGATACCTTATACCTAATAATTTGTATTTAAAAGTTTTTTATCCGTGCTTTATAATATAGTATAGATATATATAATCTTAAATAAAATTTTAATTAAATTCATGATCTTAGTATAAAACCAATATATTATATTTATTTAATTCTATCAAATTAGGTGACAT
The DNA here is from genome assembly GCA_023525745.1 of Arctium lappa. Classification (NCBI taxonomy): domain Eukaryota; kingdom Viridiplantae; phylum Streptophyta; class Magnoliopsida; order Asterales; family Asteraceae; genus Arctium; species Arctium lappa. Next base: position 39,367,700 of record CM042050.1, on the reverse strand, counting down.
GCATGAATTGTTAAATTGGATAGAGTGTGGTGGAAACATTCAATTATCCAAAGCAAAAGAAATGTTAATAATCTCATAGCACTTCCGGCACATCTTTTTAAATAGAGAAAACAAAAGTTTTATTTTGTATTTTCCTCCAATAATTTTTTTATAGTTTTTTAAAATAGAGAAAATAATAGAAATCTGTAAGTTTAGAATTCTCTAAAATTTTATTTGAGGAAAAAAGAATTATCTCTTATTAATTCCCAACATAACATTAAATTATTATTATTTTATTTAAGTTTTTTTTAAATGTATTTGAAAAGATAAAAGTATATAATATTTTAATAAAATAATTAATATTAAAGTATCCAAAATGAAGAATATATTGAAATTAAAGATAATTTAATTATTGTAGAGATTTTAAGTTTCAGTTATCTATTTTAATGAATTTGTAAAGAATATGTTGTTATTAATAATTTAATGATTTGATTACTCTTTGAATACATTTTTATATCTATTTTAACAATAGTAACTATTTTTTTTTACTTCAGAGAATGATTTAGACCAAATGGTAAAGAGTGTGCCGGGAACAGAACATATTCTCCGGCGTCGGGATCTTGCCAGCTTTTGCCGCTCCGACAACATATCAACGCCGGTTATCGAACTCATCATGAAAGAAGCTCGAGCCATTCCTCGAGCTCAAGGTCTTATACTCAACACATTCCAAGACTTAGACGCTCTCATACTCACACACATGCAAACCTTTTGTCCAAATATTTACCCCATTGGCCCACTGCACTCTCTCTACAAAGCTCGACTCACCGCCTCATCCTTGCCGGAAACCACCTTTTCCAATAGCGTTTGGAAGGAAGACGGAACTTGCCTTTCATGGCTCGACAAACACCCTCCAAAAACCGTTGTTTACGTCAGCATAGGGAGTCTAGCCACCATGACCATTGAGCAACTGCTTGAAGTATGGCATGGTGTGGTGAATAGTGGGAAGCCCTTTTTATGGGTGAGACGACCGGGTTCGATCATTGGTGGGTTTGATGACTCTCGAGTTCCAAGTGAGCTACTTGAGCGTACGAAAGAAATGGGATGCATCGTGGATTGGGCTCCACAAGAAGAGGTACTGGCTCATCAAGCCATTGGTGCGTTTTTGACACATAGTGGGTGGAACTCGACTATTGAAAGTATAATGGAGGGTGTTCCTATGATTTGTTGGCCGTGTTTTGCAGATCAACAAGTGAATAGCCGATTTGTGGGAGAGGTATGGAAGATGGGAGTTGACATGAAAGACAGTTGCGATCGGTTGATAATAGAAAAGGCGGTGAGGGATGTGATGGAGATGAGTCGAGAGATGTTTACAGAATCTGCTAATAGTTGGGCGAATCTAGCGAAGAAGTCGATAACTGAGACAGGGTCTTCATCTATGAATTTGGATCATTTGATTGATGATATAAAAGCAATGAGCTCAACCAAGAAGTAAAGATGTGTAGGATAGTAAGATATTCACATAAACAAGTAGTTTGCACATACATGTTAAGATGATAAACATATGTTTACATGTACTTCTGTTTGGGTAAAAAATTCATAAGTTCGACCATCGAGGATATTATCTTTGACAAAGATATTATGGTCTATTAATCGTCAATATTATTAGTGACATCGATATCCTTGACAAGAGATCGTCGAACATAGTTATTTATCCCCAATCAATACTAACACGTAATTATATTTGACAACCATTATTCTTTTGTCATTGACTGCAGGTACCAACATAACTGAAGAACTAGGATCAATATAAAAGCTCATTAATACCTCAAACATAACTGACAACCAACATTCAAGATATGGTCGTTTGTCAGCATAATGACATATTGTTGTTATAATCATATCTCAAGCTACCTATAAAAGAGACTTAAGGGCTAAGGCATTTGAAGAGAGACAAGAAAAACACCTCAACTCTCTACTTAGAAGTGCTCTCTGCTCACTATCGTATTTTATAAGTTTATTTATGACAATTTATATTATCCACGTCCTATAATAACAATCAGGATGACGTTCCTGGTTGACGTTCATTGTGCATCGACGATATCCATGATCGTCTGTGATTTTTACCCTCGACGGGGTTGGGGTTTTTCGCGTCACCAAAATACTCGTGTCTTAGTTATTTTGCCTTGTTTATTTCGAAGGGTCGATCTTTAGTTGCTTAAAGCTCCACAAACCAACCTTAAATTATCAAAGTGTAATTTTTGGCATAAATAGTTTGACGCCTAGGCCATTGTGGTGCTCAGCTAAGTATTCTCCTTCAAAACAAACGAATTTGTCTGAACTAACAATTTTTTTTTGCAGATGCATGTTCTGACCATCGCAAGAATGCAAGCAGAATTGGATGTTGCCGATAGCAAATTGCACAACTGGTCGAGCAAATTTCAAGTCTCCTTCAAAATTCTCAAAGGACCATAGCTACCTCTGTTAATGTCGTCGGATCCTCGATGTATCGACCCGTACCCCCGAATTCTTTAAATATGCCCGAAAATTTCCACCGGTAATCAGTGATGGATCAACAACGGATTAGTCAAATGTCAACATTTAACCAATATTTATTGATTTCCATAGTATATACAATGTTTGTTTTAGTAATGTTTGAACTAATCTTGTTTTTCTTAATTTTATTTAAAATAAATATGTATCCTTTCGTTTGAAAAAAAGTCTAACATTCTTATTTAAGGTTGAAAACAGGTTAATAATATGATTTACTTACTATATGATATTAGGTTATTTAACTTTTTCGATAAAACCTACACTACAAAAAACAGGGGTATTTTTGATGGATTTTTTCGTCGGTTACTATTTGGTTGAAAAGGATCGTTTGGGTTTAAGTGGGTACAATGGATCATAATATTCTTAACGAGCCTAAGAGAGTCATGATGGGTCTGATTGAGTCGTTTTTCGTCTATGTGGTTCATAACGAGTCTGATTAGACTTTAAGGGGTCCAATTGAGGTATAACGGGTCATTGTGGTCCTTAATGCTTCGTTAAAGGATCGTTTTGGTTTAAGTGGGTATAATGGATCGTATTCTTTTTAACGAGTTTAAGTGGGTCATGATGGGTCTAAATGGGTCGTTTTTTGTTTAAGTGAGTATAACACTTTATTATTTACACACTTATACACATACATGTGTTAGATTTTTTATGGACCAACTATATGTATGATAAATATGTATATACATAGTGTGTAACAATCAATTATTAAGTTTTGAGCAAAATTTCGACAGAATGGAATTTTGACATATTTTCGATGGAATTCTTCGACGGATTATCAACGGACAATGCAAATAATTAATTTTTAATTATTTAAATCATTTTTGAGAGATTTTCGACGGAATTCGTCGATGGATTGTTGGAAATAATCTTGCTATGATGAACAAATCACAGGTAATAGTATGAATACACTTGCTAATTTTATTGATACTTGCAATTTTGTTCATACAATTTACAATACATTGACCCTATTTATAAACACTGAAAAGGTGCCATCGAACCATCGCAATGGTTCGGTAAAGGTTGTGTTGTTTCATGAAGCATCATACCTCTTCATGAATGGTCACACCCTTTCACTAAGCATCATACCTCTTCATGAATTGTCCCACCCTTTCACTAAACAACATACCTCTTTATATATATATACTCACTTGATTATATTTAACACACAAGTTTAGGTTAACTATCAACACTCCCCCTTAAACTAAACTTTGGTTTAAAGTAGGTCTTTAACTTGCTTTTATCTTGCTCTTCACAGCAGCGTTGGTCCTTCGTCATCATTAATGAGATAAGACTCTTCTTGCTTGTCTTTATTGTGTTTCCACTTCGAACATTCCCTCGCAAAGTGGCCGAAGTCACCACATTCATAACATCTGAAAGTGCTCTTGTTTTTAGTTCCTTGATTCGTACTTCTTCCACGTGCATTTGGACTGTTCTTCCATTTCATGTTTTCCTTGGCTTCGTTGTTGAAATTTTTACCTCGCCCTTTACCATGGCTTTGGTTGTTTGAACTTGCCATTAGAAGTTTGTCTTCATTATTTTCCTCTGGTGTGTCTTGACTTTTGATTCGTTCTTCAAAGGCTGTTAATCTTCCAACGGCTTCTTCAAACGACATTTTGTCCAAATCTTGATATTGTTCAATAGTTGCCACGATCGGTAAAAACTTCTTTGGAACCGAATTGAGTAGTTTCCTCACAATTATCTTGCTTTCGAGTGTAGTTCCAAGATTTCTAAATATTGCCCTCATGTTGCTCAATTTGCTTGCAAAACTACTTACAGTTTCATTTTCTTTCATCTTTAAAGACTCTAGTTCACTCCTCAAAGTTTGCGAGCGTGCCTTTTGGACTAAGTCTATTCCAATGAAATGAACTTTGATTGAGTCCCAAACTTCCTTTGTAGTCGAGCACTGTGCTACCTGCATTAGGACATCTTCGGGCAAAGTTTGAAAGATCATTGCCTTTGATGTATGTGCTTTCTTCTCATCCACCGCATTTTTAACATCAGTTGTTTCCCACAGACCATGGGCCTTCAATATTGTTTCCATCAACAATGCCCACGTAGTGTAGTTTGTTTCAGTCAATTTTGGACATTGTAGTGAAATGTTTCCTTGCTCTCGAACTGATGTACTGCTTGATGTGTTATCATGTTTATCACCTTTTCCTGTCATGCTTGCTTGCTTGCTTTTAACTTGCTTACTTCTTACAAATCAGAACCGAGATGGTTTTTGGTTTTCTTGCTCTTGTGTTTGATCGAAAGATAAAAAAAAAACTTACTTACTACTAGCCAACTTGCTAACCAGTTTTTCTTGCTAAACTTTCTCAATATTGATCAACTTGCTAATCAATATTGTGTTTCCAGACCCACTTGCTAATCTGGCTCTTGCTGCACGTATCTGACCTACTTGCTAATCAGTCCGTGCCTCCTGACCCACTTGCTAATCAGGTTCTTACTTGCTTTGATCAAAATAATTGATCCTTTCTTGCTGATATTAAAACCCAATGATTCTAATTTCTTGCTGGTTTGAATCAAGGGTTCTACTTGCTATTTGAACCTAAGAAAAGGCTCGAAACTTGCTATTTGAATCTTAAGGTTCGAAACTTGCTATGAACCTAAGGATTCGTTTTTTTTATTTTTCTTAAATATGGCGGTGGTGGTTTGGTATCTGCTTTCCAATCGATCGCCCCTTGCACTAGTTCTTCCCTGGATCGATTAACGTGCTCTGATACCAAATGTTGGAAATAATCTTGCTATGGTGAACAAATCACAGGTAATAGTATGAATACACTTGCTAATTTTATTGATACTTGCAATTTTCTTCATACAATTTACAATACATTGACCCTATTTATAAACACTGAAAAGGTGCCATCGAACCATCGCAATGGTTCGGTAAAGGTTGTGTTGTTTCATGAAGCATCATACCTCTTCATGAATGGTCACACCCTTTCACTAAGCATCATACCTCTTCATGAATTGTCCCACCCTTTCACTAAACATCATACCTCTTTATATATATATACTCACTTGATTATATTTAACCCACAAGTTTAGGTTAACTATCAACATGGATTTTTGACGGACTAGGAAAAAAATTTAAATTTAAATCATTTAAATTTTGACGGATTTTCGACGGACTTCTTCAACGGATTTTCGACAGAAAAAAACATTTAATCTTTAAATATAAATTTATTTTAACAGATTATCGACGGACTTCTTTTATGGATTTTCGACGGACAAAAAAAATTCAATTTTAAATTACTTAAATAGTGTTCGATGGAAAATTTGTTGAAAACTGGTCTAAATTTTTGGATGGAATTTCGACGATACATAATCCGTCTAAAATTGTCAAAAATCCATCGATTCATTTAGAAAAATTAATTTTTCGTTTTCTGTCGAAAATATTGGACGACTTTTTCCGTCGAAGAAATTGAAAGATACTCAGTTTTTTAATAGTACTATTAAGTTATCTAACTTCGTCTCAAGTTATTGTAACAGTACATTTCTTAATCCTTCGAAATTCAAAGTCCTATTGACGCTCATTGATGACTCAAGCCCAAAAAACACCTCATTTTTCTTGTAGTTATTTAACACTTAGAAGTTTGGTTGATTAGTAATTAGTTACCTCACGAAACAAACCCTCGAACACGACGTCCATTGTATACAACAAACTTGATTGAATTTCCTAATTGCAGTGTTTTTACTATTTAAATTTCATGGATATTAATGATTTACCATATTCTTTCCAAAACTGAAGGAGAAAAAAACTCCAATAAAATGGGTTAGACATCATTCATAAATTAAATTACTAAAAACACATTAATTTGAAAATAACTATCGGACTGAAATATCCTTTAAAAAAATTAAAACCGAATGAAATTATCTTATTGGCTAATCGATGGTTGTATTGGTTGTATAATTTGGGGAGGTTGTATTTGATATCTCTTCTATATAAAACATAAACCTTGAGCCATGGTATGACACAACTGTTGCTGCGACGAGTCTTTTAAAATCATGATAATAATATAAATCAGTTAGATAAGATAAAAATGAAATTATCATATGATACTGGATATATATTTACCTAAATTGACAAAATAGAAAGACGAAGAACCCCCCCCCCCTATATTGCCTGTTTTTCCGTCCAAAAAAAAAGGAACCCCCCCCCCCCCCCCCTCAAACAAAAACAATTAGATTAATTCAAAAACAAAAATAGGAGATAAAAGACCATGGTATATCATATATTGATATCTCATCTAGTACCAATCAAGTTTGCATATTTGGAATGAGATTATCAACTGACTTAAATTAATACTAGTTTAATCGATACTAATTTAAATGATACCATTAATATGTATGTTGGTTGGTTATGAATTTGACACCCCTACTTCATTGTTTTCTAAAGTATAATTTAGATGAACCGGTAAAAAATGTGTCGAGAGCACACAATATTCTCTGGCGACGTGATCTTGCTGCTTATTGCCGTTTCGATGACTTATCTGACACCGAAATTCAACGTACCTTGTGAGAAGCTCGAACCATCCCCCAAGCTCAAGGTCTCATACTCAACACATTCAATTCAAACACTTAGATGGTATCCTACTCCCACACATGCGAAACTTTTGCCCAAACATTTACACCATAGGCCCATTGCACTCTCACCACAAAGCACAACTCACCGCCAATACCACATAATCATCGCCAGAAACCACCTTTTCGAACAACATTTGGAAGGAAGATATAACTTGTTTATCATGGCTTAACAAACACCCTCCAAAAACTGTTGTTTATGTCAGCTTTGGGAGTCTTTCGTCCAACATAGTTGATCAGACACTCGAAATATGGCATGGTTTGCTTAACAGTGGGAAACCGTTTTTATGGGTGAGACGGTCGGGGTCAATCACTGGTAGGTACGACTAGAATCAGCTTCTAAGTGAGATAATTGAGCGTACTATAGAAATAGGGTGAATCGTAGATTGGGCTCCATAAGAAGAGATTCTCGCCCATCGAGCCGTTGGTATGTTTTTGACACATAGTGGGTGGAACTCGACCAGGGAAAGTATAGTGAAGGGTAATCCCATGATTTGTTGGCCGTTTTACGTCGATCAATTAGTGAATAGTCGATTTGTGGGAGAGGTATGGAAGGTGGGAGTAGACATGAAAGATACGTGCGATAGGTCGATCGTTGAAAAGGCGATAGGGGACGTGATGGACGTGAGACGAAGCATGTTTACACGATCCGCACGTTCTTGGGCAAATCTTTCGAAAGTGTCGAAAAGTCCGAATACAGGTTCCCCGACTAGAAATTTGGATCGTTTGGTCGACAATATAAGAGTAATTAGCAGCACCACGAGGTAAGAATTAAATGTCGATGTTTGTATTTCTACCGCAACGTAGGTATGCGGAAGGACCGACAAGCGTCTAATTCCTTTAATCGATCCGAGAATTATGAACGTAAACTCGAAATTAAGAAAGAACTCTAAAAAATATGAACTTCTTTTTATTGTAACTTGATTAACAATAAAATCTAATAATCCCATTTATAACTTAAGCTAGGAAAAAAAGATAATTATGAAAATTAAATCAATTCATAAAACTAATCAAAAAGAAAATAGAAAATAAATTAAAGCAAAGCAATAGGAATAAAATAAATATTCATTATGGATGTGGTTATCTGGGTCGATAGGATCATTTAACCATGGAACTCCTCATGATGGAATGAAAACACCACAGTGGCTATGGCGATTTGGAGGCGACTTTTGTCGCATGCAGGCCGCACAAAAAAAAGAAGCAACAGTGTTCTATGCGGGTGTCATGCGACTCAAGTCACATGGCACTCGTGTTGGCTTCTGTTTGCGGTTTATGATTTGGTTTTCGATCTCCATCACAACCCTCTCTATACCACTCTCCTTCACTTCTGAAAAACTCGACCCCGAGTTCTCTTCTAAAGGAATCGACTCATCCTTGTGATACTCATATATATCGGCGACGTTGAAGGTGTTCGATATATGTAGCGACTCGGGAAGGGCGACGACATAAGCATTGTCGTTAATATTCTTCGTGATCTTGAACGATCCGTATTTTTTAGGTTGGAGTTTTCCGTAAGTACCGATGGGAAATCGTTTTTTCCGGAGAAAAACCATTACCTCGTTTCCCTCATTGAAAACCTTCTTCCGGCGGTGTTTATCGACCACCGTCTTATTCTTTAAATCGGTAGCTTCAAGACGTAATTTGACAACCTCTTTCATTGCTTGTAACTCCTTATCCATGTTACCCGCTGTGATACTAACTCTAGGATCTCGCGGGAGGTTGACTAAATCGACCACGTGCCTCGGGAATGAAGTATAGACCAAGGAAAAAGGAGAGCAACCGGTGGCGGTGTGAACGACACTATTGTAAGTGAACTCGATCTGTGCTAAGGCCACGTCCCATTGTTTCGGTTTGTCACCACACACGCTTCGAAGCATATTTCCCAAAGTCCGGTTAGTAACTTCCATTTAGTCGTCGGATTGGGGGTAAGCGGTGCTACTTTTCTTGAGAGTTGTTCCAAACACTCGCCAAAGCGTGATCCAAAAGTGGCTAAGAAACTTTGTGTCTCAATCGCAAGTGATCGTTTTCGGGACACCATTTAGACGTACCACTTTTTTGAAGAAAAGTCTTGCGATATTGCTTGCATCCGCGATTTTCTTGCAAGCGATAAAGTGACTCATTTTTTAAAAATGGTCGATCACCAAGAAGATAGAATCCACCCCTCTTTGAGTACGGGGAAGGCCTAATATGAAGTCCATCGAAAGGTCTTTCCAAATGTCTTCGGGAATTGGGAGGGGGTGTATTGACCGATGTTTTGTGATCGTCCTTTTGCGGTTTGTCAAATGTAGCACCTTCTCACAATCGATCCTGCGTCCTTCTTTAGTTGTGTCCAATAATATCGTTCTTCCAAGCTAGCAACGGTTTTGTCCCGTCCGAGATGACCGCTTAATCCTCCTCCATGCATGTCTCGAATCAGTTTTTCCTGTAAAGAAGATTCAGGAATGCACAGTTGGTTGCCCTTAAAAAGGTAATCGTCTCGGACATAGAAATCGCCACTAGGGGTGTTGTTATTGCACTTCATCCACTTGTCTTTGAAGTCACCATCTTCACCATAGAGTTCTTTCAAAGCCTCGAAACCAACAATTTCGTGTGACAAAATGATGAGTAAATTGGCCCTTCGGCTAAGGGCATCGACCATTTTGTTGAGATTGTCGGATTTATGCTTAATCACAAAAGGAAATTTTTGTTGGAAACTTACCTAGCGGACGGGCATCTTGTTGATCGTTTTCTGACTGTTGATAAACTTTAGGTCTTGATGATCGGTGAATAGAACGAACTCCTTTTGGACCAAGTAATGATCCCACGGTCGTAAGCTCGAACCATCGCATAAAACTCTCGGTAGTACGTGCTCCACTTTTGTCGGGTGTAACACTCTCAATTTGATTTTTAGTATAAATATATGCAAATTGTGGTTTTATGGCTTTTTATATAACATGTTTAATTATAAAGGTTTAATTTTAAGAATTATTAAGTTAATTCAAGTTGTTGGGTTATAATAAGTGTTATATTATGCATGCACAAGGTACAAGTCTTTTGAAGCATATTATAGTTAGGATATAAAGGGTAAATAAGATGTGACTTATGGCCATATTGGTAATTGTCTAAATATGTATTTAGACTCAAAATGTAAGTCAAAATCTTATATGGGGGTCAATTATGTACAAATGAAACTTGGCTTAGGACTTGAAATGTTATGAAATGTCCATATAAGGACCAATAGTGAATTAGGCTATAGATGAGGGATCATTGTTGGACAAGATGAAAACTCTTAACCCACTTTGCCAAGTTTTTAAACCCCAATTTCCAGCTCAAATTCTCATTTGACATCATAATTCTCTCTCTCTAGAAATCAAAAATCCTTTCTACATCCAAAGTTAGGGTTTGATCAATTTCTCATCATGCAACTATGAAAATGATGATATTATGAAAGATTGAAGTTTATCCATTGAAGAAAAAGTAAAGAATCAAGGTATGAATCTATAAATTTCTAGGTTTATGCTCTAAGATGATGATTGATGTGAAATTGGGTATAAATCATGTTATTACTTAGTGGGTTTTTGCTTTGTAAGTAAATCTTTGTTAAATGGTGTTATTTATATGTTATTGTTGGTTAAAGAAGTGGGGAATTAAGTTTCAATCATTTGTTTGTGATATGTGAATGGTTTATAGTTGATTCTTAATAGTTTTAGTAGTAATCTTATAAAAAAAAAGATGTGTTTTGAGCTGTCAAGTAGAGTCACAGAATTTGCAGGTTCTTTAAAAAATCATATAAAATCGTTCGTTGGTCCGATTGAAGTGTGTAATATACCGTTGGAAAGGTATTTGTGTCTATTACAACTTTGTAGTTTAGTTCAAGAGCTGATTTTAACTCTATAAGACTCAAAACAGTGAGTTTCTTGAGCTGGTCCTGTGAAAAACGGGATTTGTACACTGTTATTAGAAAAATCATATAAAATCGGTATTTGCTTCAAATGATATGAATCCAAAACGATTAGAACCCTACGAAATAGAGGTACAACTTTTGTTTTGACATTAACACCTGAATGTACCTCTAAGTATGATAAAAAGACTCAAAATAGAGTTGTTACAAAGCTGTCAGGTGCAGGGGATTATGTTGCATTATATGTTTGTACCTTGTGCTTTAAGGACTTGTAACGTATGTAATAAATTCCCAATCATGTTTAATCTTATTCAGGCCCAAACTTATGATAAGAAATGAGTCTTACCAATGGGATAGGAGCTTCGTTTATATGAAAAGCCTTAAGGTAACTTGGAATGACGTGGCTTAAAGTCGGAACATCCGAAACGTATAATATCGTGTCCCGTTTACCATTGAGACATCTATTGATTGATTGAAGTTTGGTAAACATTGTAATTAGTGGTTGTGGAAATTGAGTTGAGATCTTCCACCAACTCCTAAGGTGAGTGCATTGAATTTTAAAAACTTGGATATTCAACAAAATGCTATTTTATATGAAAATAATAGTCATCAAATGTTTGTTGATTATGTATGGATACTTTGAATTCAGTTGTGATTATTGGGTTATTATTTGCATTAGTTGATATTATAAGATATGTAAATGGTTGTTTTACATATTGAGAACCATGTACTTGCTATATGTGCATATAGTATTAGTCCGGACTATAGTTGACAGTTGGTTGCTTTAAGTAACCTTCAGGGCTCTTTGGCCCATGAGTTTTGCACCATACTCTATAAGTGACCTTAGGGTAATAGGAAATTCGGATGCCATGTGGGAGGTGCAATTCCCATAAGATGGAGGCGTTCCAAGTTGGAATTTCCTAACTTAAAGTGTGTGGTGGTGTTAAGATAATTCATTAGAATTCTATATGGACCGACTAGCTATCGGGAAATATGAGAATTGGGTGAATTAACTTTACATCTTATTAATCATGGTTCTATGTGTTGTTTGTATAAGTTGATTTTGTATGAATTGATGACTATGCTTTTAAGTATGCTTTGATTAGAACACCTTGCATTCACTTAACCATTTTGGTTAACAAATGTTTTCTATCCGTTGTTTATCCACAGGTGATCAATAGTTGTTGATAATGTTGATGAAAGCTTGTGGGAGACTTAGCAAGATCATGGGTTTTGAAGGACACTATCTTTTGTATATGTTGACTTGTTGTATCATGGTCTTGATATATAATTGTAACACCAAACTTATTAAACACTTTTATATGATCAAGTTATGCAACTTGATCTTATATTAACTAATGTGTTTTGTAAAATTTCTACAAACTCTAGCTTAAAACAAAGACTTCCATTTTGGTGGTTTATTACAAATCATAAATTTTGAAAAATTTAAAATTGTCCACAATTCTACTAGACAGGGTGTTACATCGGGCCTCGCTAAGTTTTTCGCTAAAGTAAGCGACGAGTCTTTTCTCTTGGGTTATGACAGCACTGATTCCAATGCCACTTGCATCACATTCTACTTCAAACATATTTTCTCGAAATTGGGTAATGCTAGAACGGGAGCGATACTAAGCTTTTCCTTGATTAAGGCAAAGCTTGCGTCTTGTTCGGGACTCCATTGAAACTTTCCTTTCTTTAGACATTCCGTGATCGGGGCGGTGACGATAATAAAATTCCGGACAAATCTCTGATAGAAGGTTGCTAGACCATGAAAGCTATGGACATCGTGACTATAACACCCCAAAATCTCTACCGAAGAGAAGGCAAAAAACGCCAACAGTGCCCCGTGCGACCCTCCGCGCGAGTTGAGCCGCGCCAGGAACCGCGCGAGGGTCTGTTTCCTCGCGATTCTAGACACGCCAACGCTCGCGCGAAGCCACTGTGCGTATTTATAAGGCTAAAACCTCCCTCCCTCCCCATTTTCATCAAAACCCTCAAATCCATTCCCATTTTCTCTCCCAAAACGACCCCTCACCTTGTCATATGAACCCTAGCTTGTTTTTTGGGGTTTCTCTCCTAAAAGCCAAGTGTTTCTCCATCATCTAGCAAGGTTTGGGAAGCTAGAGCTAAGGTATCTTCATCTTCTCCATCATCACCAAGTTTCCTTAGGTTTTCACCCAACCATTCTCACCATTTTGAAGATTGGGAGTTTGAGGATCATTTTGGTGACCTAGAAGAGTTTTGTTGATGGATTCAAACTACGGTAAAGGTAATCTTCTCTTCTCTTCAACTATGGAAAATTAGGGTTTTGAGTATTAGTTGAGGTCTTCATGTTTAATATTTGGGGAATGTTTCTAGGTTTTGGAAGTTTTGGGCTCTGAAGATTCAAGTTTCTTCAAGGAAGCTCTAAGTGGGGTAAAAATCTAGATTTAGCCTAAATCTAGCAAGGTGATTTCAAGTTGATTTGTGAAAACGTTGTACATGCCAAAATGTCCATTTTAAAGTGTTTATGTGTTTTACATGAAATTATCTGTAACACCCCGAAAATTCTCCGAGTATTTTCTTCTTTAATTCCTTGTCGAATTCCCTAGTATCTCGATCTTTAATTTAAGGAACTTTTATTTGTCTATGAGCTCTTGTTTACATGGCATGCCAAAGTAGCAACAATAATATGCATATCGTGAGTATACTTGTGTTACGTGTTTATTTTGTAAGAGTATGTAATATTCCTAGATTTGATCAAGTTCTCATTACTAAAATCAATTACAAACAAGATTTATCAAACTACCTGTTTTGATTAATCACAAGATCCGATTACAGACAATTTGAATCACTTTCTCTCTCTACAAATCTCTTTCTCTCTCTGCGAATGCTCTCTCTTATTACAAGTATCTTACAAGCTTCTTAGACACAACTACAAACCACCTATCTATTAAACAAAACAAAATACACGCGCTTACAAACTAAAACAAAACAACAAGACTTTGACTTTGAGATTATTACAATTGACTTTGACTTTGCTTTAGAGTTGACTTTTGAGCTTTGACTTTCAGCATCAAATATTATGATCTTGCATCCAACAAATTTGTACACTAACAGTATGTGTTTAAACTTTTAGTTAATCGCTAGAATGTTTACATTAGTCGTTTGTAAGGCAATTGCACCTTGGGCTAATATTTTTAGATCTTGACAAAATGCACCAAGGGACATTAACAACTTAAGAGAACCAAGGATAGTCGAGGGTGGGCTTATGGACTGTTAGCATTGAGCAGACAACAAAACTGTGGGAGCGTGCGACTTTGCCCGACGACAATGCCCAGAGCATAGTCGTCGGGGCAAAGTCGCCGAGAGGGGTAAGGTTCTGTGGTTTCTTCGAAAATTTCTAGAAGGGTGAGGCACGGGTGCGACTATGCCCGACGACATTACCCAGGGCATAGTCGCGGGGTCAATGTCGCCCGCGTGAGGGTGGAACCTGTTTATTAAGCCGATCAAACCCAACAAACCAAACACTTTGCCCATTGTTCCAATTTCATATTTGCTCTCTTGAGGTAAGCGATTTTCTCACTCTTTCCTCTCCTTTTTCTCCTCATTAAATGACTTAGACCTAAACCCTAACTTGTTGGTTGTTAGCCATTGAATGCAAAGTGTAAAGACTCCTCTAAGATTCAAGCTTTAAAGAATCAAGCCTCCCTCAACTACTCCATTTTCTAGGGTTTTGTTTCACAAACCCTAGTTCGTGAGTTATTTATCCTCAAATGCTCTAGTACTTATTTGTTGCTTGTGAATAACCTACATTATTTCTATATGTTGTTCATTTGATTTTTATGACCTAACTTGTAGGATTTTCAACTTTATAAACCCAAAGTGGGTGAGCATGTCTAGAAAACCTTACTAATCTCTTATATGACAATTAAATGGTTATGGATCCTTGATTTCATGTTTGCATGAAGAGTTCATGAGGAAGTCCTTGTTTGTGTGGTTTTTGTCTAACTACTGATAACTTTAGAATGATATTGCATGAGTAAAACAAACCTTCGTGACCACATGTATGAAACTATGAGGAATGCGGTATCTTGGAGAGTAAAGATGAACTGTTATTTGCATGTAGAAAAGAGGGGTATAACTGGGTATAAATGTTTATCAAATACTGATCACCTGATAAGAATGTGAACACTACTCCTTATGCACGAGGAGGTAGTTGTATATTATATGGACCTTGTAATTATTATTGTGAAGTACTAATGAGTAGGCAATAAGGGGTCGTGGATCCTTGAGGTGTAACTCGTCTAGATATGGATAGGCATTAATGTTTCGTAAGACCTTGAGGTGTAACTCGACGGAATAGGCAATAAGGGCAGTAAATATGGCCTGAGGTTGTGATGTCGTTATGGCATGGGAAGTAGGATCAGGGCATGAGGTGTAATCCATTAACATCACGGGTGACTCCATTTCCGTGTAAACGTCACCCCGATGGAAACGGGTCTCCCCCGTATTTCGAGGGTTATCTCTTGTATATTATGTTTAGGTACGAGTTAATGGTTGCGGTGGAAACAGTAATAGTGAGACAACGAAGTTCGGTAAACCAAACCTTGTTGCATTTAAAATTTGATATTATTGTTTATGGATTATTCAACTTATGTGATCTCACCGGGCTTAGTCCTAACACTTGTTGTGGTTGTTGTTTCCTCACAGATCCTACTCGTGGTGGAATCTAGGATGTCGGGCGTGTCAATCGGGCACGTAGGGGTTCTCGACGTGCCGGTCTTTTGGGGAATTTTTGTGAAGAGAGTATATAGTGGATGCACGACACCCATTTTAATCTAGATTTGAATCAATCCTATATTAAGTAGGTTGTTGTAATTTATTGATGTCCCATTCTTTGTTCCAACTTTATAGTGTAAATTAACCCTCATGCTATGGGTTTTAGTTGTCTTGATTATTGGAATTCGTTCTTTTGGAAATGCATATTTACAGGGTATTTGGGCCTTTGTATTTTAGAGGTCTTATTGCTGAATTTTCGAATTTTTATTCGTCTAATTTTTAGAGTGTTACATTATGAACTGTTGAGTTATTTGGTAACTTTTGATTATTTGAAGTGTTTAGCTTTATAAACTTTGTAAAACACCCACATTTGGGATTTTTGGGCATATTGTAGCTATCTCTCAACTTCCTCTGATTTGATGACAGACGATAATGGTATATACTCGGAGTCATCTTTAGTCATCACCGGAGGGTCAAGCGGTTAATGAATCCACGACTGATAGGCAGAACGCAATTGTTACGAACGGACCCCCAATCCCATTTGTACTTGTCGGAAGGGTGGAACAAATTCCGAGGACCAACATAGCCACTGCTGATCCGATCAAGACAGAAGTAACCCATCAGACTCAAATGATGGACATGATGAGAGCCATGAATGAAACCATGGCAAAACAACAAGAGTTGTTCATGAAGATGATTGAGGATCGGGATGTGAACTACCGTCGTCATGAGACAATCGAGGAAAACGTTATTATAGCAGATTCAGGGGGCACCAGGGGTGACGTCCATACCGATGGAGTAGCAACTTTGGAAACAAGGCAACCGGAGAAGGGATGTTCCTATAAGTCCTTTCTTTGCTGCAAACCGCCGGAGTTCGCCGGATCCGATGAACCCGCAAATTGTATAAGTTGGCTCAAAGAGATCGAACAAGCATTTAGATCCATCTCAATTACTCCGAGGCACGACCTTGACTTAGTGGAATGTCTTCACCTCGACCATTGAGGAATCAGTATTGGCCAGAATGTCGTGGGCCGAATTCAAGAAGAAGATTATAGAAGAGTACTTTACTGAAGAGGAGTTGGACGCCATAGAGGAAGAGTTTCGGTCAATGAAGAAGGGTGACTTGTCGGTGAAGGAGTATACCCGACTTTTTATGGATAAGCTTAATTTGGTGAGGCATGTGGCTCCGGATATGATCACTGTGGTCCGCAACTCTAGGACCTCTAACCTCCGAGAAACGATCAAAGAAGCTAAAGTGACGGAGAGACTCTTCGCACAAGATAAAGCCGAGAAGACGAAGACCGTGGAGAAGAGGAGGTAGGAAAGCCCCCCAAATTCGTACAAGAAGCCGAAGTTCCAACCACCGAGTAAGGGTTTCGACAATCGACGGGAGGCAAAGTGGTGCCCTAAGTGCAAAAGCAAGCACTTTGGGTTTTGTAAGACCAATCCAACCTTAAACCAAACCCAGTCTCATGCTTCAAGTGCGGCCAACCGGGTCATCTCAGCTTCGCATGTCCTATTCGGGGGATAATCTGCTTTGAATGCAAGGAAATGGGCCATGTCCGAAAGGAGTGTCCCAAGCTATGGGGTGCGGCGAGAGGAGGGAGTTCGGGAAGCCAACCAAAAAGAGAGGCCGTTCCCAAGGCTCAGGGAAGGGCATTCCAGATGACGAAGGAGGAGGCAAAGCAAGCCGCTGACGTGGTGTCGGGTACGTTCTTACTCAACTCCACACCTGCTAAAGTATTGTTTGATTCCGGTGCAAACTTTTCCTTTGTGTCTGATGTATTTTGCAAGTGCTTGAGTTTATCGGTTAGTGCCCTAAATGATGCCTTAGTCATAGAAGTAGCTAATGGGGAACGGGTGATTCTGAGGGATGTCCTAAGGGATTGTCAACACGAAATTAGTGGCGAGACTTTTATGGTGGATTTACTTCCTATTGTAATAACCGAGTATAAAGTTTTAATATCTTTAAGTTGAAGGTTTATTTGGTTACTATTCAAAGATGAAAGGGTAAGGGAGTATCATTGAATAAAAAGGGTTTTAACCCTATGATCTCTCATTTTAGACTCTTGGCGGCTGATTATTTTAGGAAGGGAGAGGGAACGCGGTGGTGTGATCGGAAAGAAGCAGGCGAGGCAAGGATTCGGTGTTCTTCACGCTTCTAAGGTAAGAATATAATATGCTCTCTCATTTATTAAGAGATTAGTTGGTTATTTCTTAATAGTTTATTTGGGTCTGGATTGAAATCTGTTTCGGGATGAAGGATTATAGTTAATTAAGGAACGCAATTGAAAATCGAGATTACCAAGGTTTACCAAGTCTTGGACTGAATTGAATCAAGATTTAATTATTAAACTGGAAGTTGTGGGTGTGGGGATCGAGTTCTTCTTCTGTCTATTCATTTTGGCTTCCGTCACTGGGGAGACCCCGGTCGCATTTAGGCATCGGTCGAGTTAAGAGGTTTTGGTCGAGCTAGGAGGCACCAGTCGCTATGTTTACCAGTCAAAGAGTGTCGACCTTGGTCGTTGTTCCTAAACACCGATCGAGGAAAATAGAGGTCCGATCAAGGACATGCCGGTCGTGAGTTACAGCAGACTTCGGTCGCTGGAAAGGGGCACGCCCCGGTCAAGTTTTCACCACGGTCGGCCATGTGGGGCCCCGGGTCCTTGGTTTTGCCAGATGGGCCAAAGCTTTGCTTTGTGGGCCAAAACCCATTTAAGTGGGAATGTTAATTTTGGGTTAGATTATTTAGAAAGCCTCCTAGTCATTTAGAGGTATCTTCTAGGTTAATTAGTTTTTTATTTAGGTGGCATGTTAAGCAGTTATGAATAAGAATATGAGAGGTTCATTGATCATGTTTCCTTTATAGGTTTCGGTTCAAACTTTAAGAGTAGGCGCGAGAATTCAGTCAAGGATGCCAGATGAGTTTTCTAAACTAAATCCTTTTGTTAGCAAAAGCTTGTGAACGCTTTATTTTAAACTTTGATTTATATATGATGGCATGAGTATTATGAAATTATATGTAAGCCTTATCCATCATATCCGATTGGGACAGTCGTTTCACTTCCCATTTCTAGGGTGCGTTTCAAAGAGAATTGGGGACAAAAGTGAAGTTGAGCACGACTTATCACCCTCAAACGGATGGACAAAGCGAGCGGACAATTCAAACGTTAGAAGACATGTTGCGTTTGTGTGTCATTGATTTTGGAGGGAGTTGGGACTCCCACCTCCCATTGGTAGAATTCTCCTACAATAATAGTTACCATTCAAGTCTGGGCATGGCACCGTTCGAGGCCTTGTATAGGCGGAAGTGTAGAACACCAACGTGCTGGCTTGAAGCGGGCGAGAAGCAATTCGACAGACCAGAAATAGTACAAGAGACGGCGGACAAAGTCAAGGGGATTTGCGAGCGTTTGAAGGCGGCTCAAGATCGCCAAAAGAGTTACACGGACAAAAAGCGGCGACCGATGGAATTCCAAGTGGGTGACTGGGTTATGTTGAAAGTGTCACCTTGGAAAGGGATTATAAGATTCGAAAAGAGAGGAAAGCTTAGTCCTCGTTTCCTCGGGCCTTTTCCTATCATTGAACGGGTGGGACTCCAAGCTTACAAACTTGATTTGCCACCAGAGATGAGTGGAATTCACCCTACATTCCATATTTGCTACTTACGGAAGTGCTTAGCGGAAGAAGAAAATGTTATACCTTTATTAGAGATTCGCGTAGATAATGATTGATGCGTCGAAGAACCGGAAGCCATCCTAGAGAAGGAAACGAAAAGGCTCCGCTATAAAGAGGAAGTAATGGTGAAAGTACAATGGAAACATCACCGGGGTGCGAACGTGACGTGGGAGGCGGAAGAGGATATGAAGAGGTGGTATCCTCATCTTTTTGTGTAGTATGTGATTTCGAGGACGAAATCTATTCCTAGTGGGGGAGGATTGTAACACCTCGAAAATTCACCGAGTATTTTCTTCTTTAATTCCTTGTCGAATTCCCTAGTATCTCGATCTTTAACTTAAGGAACTTTTATTTGTCTATGAGCTCTTGTGTACATGGCATGCCAAAGTAGCAACAATAATATACATATCGTGAGTATACTTGTGTTACGTGTTTATTTTGTAGGAGTATGTGTTTAAACTTTTAGTTAATCGCTAGAATGTTTACATTAGTCGTTTGTAAGGCAATTGCACCTTGGGCTAATATTTTTAGATCTTCAGAAAAATGCACCAAGGGACTTTAACAACTTAAGAGAACTAAGGATAGTCGAGGGTGGGTTTATGGACTGTTAGCATTGAGTAGACAACAGCACTGTGGGAGCATGCAACTTTGCTCGGCGACAATGCCAGGGCATAGTCGCTGGGGCAAAGTCGCCGAGAGGGGGTAAGGTTATGTGGTTTCTTCGAAAATTTCTAGAAGGGTGAGGCGCGGGTGCGACTATGCCCGACGACATTGCCCAGGGCATAGTCGCGGGGTCAATGTCGCCCGCGTGAGGGTGGAACCTGTTTATTAAGCCGATCAAACCCAACAAACCAAACACTTTGCCCATTGTTCCAATTTCATATTTGCTCTCTTGAGGTAAGCGATTTTCTCACTCTTTCCTCTCCTTTCTCTCCTCATTAAATGACTTAGACCTAAACCCTAACTTGTTGGTTGTTAGCCATTGAATGCAAAGTGTAAAGACTCCTCTAGGATTCAAGCTTTAAAGAATCAAGCCTCCCTCAACTACTCCATTTTCTAGGGCTTTGTTTCACAAACCCTGGTTGGTGAGTTATTTCTCCTCAAATGCTCTAGTACTTATTTGTTGCTTGTGAATAACCTACATTATTTATATGTGTTGTTCATTTGATTTTTATGACCTAACTTGTAGGATTTTCAACTTTATAAACCCAAAGTGGGTGAGCATGTCTAGAAAACCATACTAATATCTTTTATGACAATTAAATGGTTATGGATCCTTGATTTCATGTTTGCATGAAGAGTTCATGAGGAAGTCCTTGTTTGTGTGGTTTTGGTCTAACTGCTGATAACTTTAGAATGATATTGCATGAGTAAAACAAACCTTCGTGACCACATGTATGAAACTATGAGGAATGTGGTATCTTGGAAAGTAAAGATGAACTGTTATTTGCATGTAGAAAAGA
Source organism: Arctium lappa (assembly GCA_023525745.1). Lineage (NCBI taxonomy): Eukaryota > Viridiplantae > Streptophyta > Magnoliopsida > Asterales > Asteraceae > Arctium > Arctium lappa. Next base: position 39,346,802 of record CM042050.1, on the reverse strand, counting down.
GGGGTATAACTGGGTATAAATGTTTATCAAATATTGATCACCTGATAAGAATGTGAACACTACTCCTTGTGCACGAGGAGGTAGTTGTATATTATATGGACCTTGTAATTATTATTGTGAAGTACTAACGAGTAGGCAATAAGGGGTCGTGGACCCTTGAGGTGTAACTCGTCTAGATATGGATAGACATTAATGTTCCGTAAGACCTTGAGGTGTAACTCGACGGAGTAGGCAATAAGGGCAGTAAATATGGTCCGGGGTTGTGATGTCGTTATGGCATGGGAACTAAGATCAGGGCATGTGTTGCACGCGTCGTTAAACGCACAACAAGGTTTAAATTTATAAACCTAACTCAAACCTAGTGATAGGGTAAGTAGAGTATCGTTCTTCTCAGGGAGTCAGTGGTTAAATTAACGATTCGTGTTAAAACCGAATGCACGTGTATCACAAAGATTGACTATCAAATTTATCAATTAAGCTCAAAAAAAAATAATCTAACTAAAAACCGAAATCTAATTATTACAAATAACACTACTTCAAAAGGTTTGGATTGAGAGTTGAATTAAATTATTAAACGAATAAAAATAAAAACTTTATGACTAACGAAATAACGCGAATACGAAATCATTCAAAACAAACAATACCTGTCACATATCGTTCGTAATGAAAAATTCGTAGAAACTTTATAAAAAATAGAACATCAAGATCATCACAATCACTAACCATTTAACTTTCTCAATTATAATAAAAAGCCACAAACTTGATCCAAGAAATCTAATCAAATACTTCAAATTACCAACAATATCAAAAACGAATTTTAAAACCGAACTAAAATTAATAAAAACGATTTTCTAAAAAATACTACTTAAAAGAAACCTCAAACCTCTATTGCATCTCCAATGAAATCATAAACTTCAATCGTCATCAATCCGCCAACTAACGAATCGGTAATCTTCAATCATCCTCTCAATCAAATAACTCTCAAATTTGATTAAAAAAATGACAGCAGCTAGGGGCTGCTGCTGCCCCCCACGAGGACCTCTCAATATGACCTCCTCTTTTTATTTATAACCAAATAAATATCTCCCAAAAACCCATGAGATCCTCTTTTTCCTTTCCATCCAAGAAAACCAAAACCATCCAAGGAAACCTTTTACATCCTTTCCTTTTTATAATTCCCATATTTTCCTTTTTTCAACCTTGGCTTCATATCTCTCTATTTCTATTTTCCTTTTTCTAATCCACCTAAATTAATAATAGATTCTCCAATTTTGTTGTTTTGTACCTCATGCTTCATTTCTTGTACATTACTTGTTTTGCTGTCCAGCATGCTAATTTCGACTTCAAGATCAGTTTCGGCCCATATTTACTCCAAATTTGCAGAAACTCGAAACTTCAAAGTTGTAGGTCTGTGTGTTGGGTTTCCAGATCATCTTGAATCGCCTTAAACGGAGCTTGGACGAGTGAGATATGCTCAAAACGGAAAAGTCGTGCAAATCTATCAAAAATCGTCCTTTTGTTCTATTTCGCTCAAAAGTGTTCCGAACCTATCAAAATATAAAAACACATTAATATCATTCGGTTTTCTCATTTTAGCACATTAAAGATGGGTGATTGACGAGAAAATAATCTCGAATTAAACGACCGATCAGCATGAGGTGTAATCCATTAACATCATGCGTGACTCCACTTCCGTGTAAACGTCTCCCCAATGGAAACGGGTCTCCCCCGTATTTCAAGGGTTATCTCTTGTATATTATGTTCAGGTACGAGTTAATGATTGTGGTGGAAACAATAATAGTGAGACAACGGAGTTCGGTAAACCAAACCTTGTTGCATTTAAAATTTAATATTATTGTTTATGGATTATTCAACTTATGTGATCTCACTAGGCTTAGTCCTAACATTTGTTGTGGTTGTTGTTTCCTCACAGATCCTACTCGTGTTGGAATCTAGGATGCCGGGCTTGTCAACCGGGCACGTAGGGGTTCTCGACGTACCGGTCTTTTGGAGAATTTTTGTGAAGAGAGTATATATTGGATGCACGACACCCATTTTAATCAAGATTTGAATCAATCCTAGATTAAGTAGGATGTTGTAATTTATTGATGTCCCATTCTTTGTTGCAACTTTATAGTGCAAATTAACCCACGTGCTATGGGTTTTAGTTGTCTTGATTATTGGAATTCGTTCTTTTGGAAATGCATATTTACAGGGTATTTGGGCCTTTGTATTTTATACGTCTTATTGCCGAATTTTCGATTTTTTATTCGTCTGATTTTTAGAGTGTTACATTATGAACTGTTGATTTATTTAGTAACTTTTGATTATTTGAAGTGTTTAGCTTTATAAACTTTGTAAAACACTCATATTTAATGATTTATTCATAAATGAAGATTATTTGGGTCAAAATACACTTTTAGTGTTTGTTAGAAATATGCATCATTTATGTAATGGAACGTTTTGAAGATACGAATGTGTGAGTCCTTTGATTTTGGTTATTCCCGACCTTGGAAACATTTTAGAAATGGTAAACCTTTTTAGTTTTGGGCCGAATGTCAATTGTGATTTGAGAGACAAAGATTTTTGGGAAAAGATATATTTTGGTTTATGTAACCTTATTGGCTCATGTATTTTATCCAAACGTTCATTATGCCTTTTGGGGTTTTATTTACACTCAGATGAGTCTTTGGAACATTTGTTCAGTTTTGGTAGCTCGTTAAGTAGCCTTGAACGTATGGTGTACTTAGTTGCATCTTATTTGAGAGTTATATGTTTTGAATGCGTTAGTTCATTCGTTTGAGTCATGTAACGTTTTAGACTGTAATGCATTGGATCCATAGGCATATGAGTCATACAGTTGGTTTAGTTGGGGACTTTATCCCTGTTTGGGGACTGAAAATTATTTATGGCTAGCGGGAGCTCGAGGTATAGATCGTGGGTGGTTGAACTCGATAACCATGAAACCTTTAGCGAAGGGCTCGAGGTATGTTGGATCCCAGATCTAATTTCGTAACAATGATATAAACAATAAGAGTAATGACAGCGGAAGCAATACAGTTTAATATCAAAGGAGATTCAAATATCACAGTTCATAAAGCAGATAAATATAAACAAGATATTCTTGGAATAAAGTATTCAACTTATATTATCAGATATATATAACTTCTCAAGCACACTTTGAACAATAAGGTGATGGTCCTATTTATAGGACCATAAAGTAAGCAGTGTACTTGTATGACGAAAGGAAGCATGCTGAACAGTGACCTATTCTAGAAAGTAAATCTTATCACAAGGTGACGTGTCATCTGTTCTTCTGTTCACTCGTAGATAATTTGAGTGAACATCTTTAGAGAGAATGTCTTCAGAGCTCTGACGTTGTCTTCAGAGCCTCTGATGAAGCTATCTCTGATGTCTTCTCTGAAAGTTGCAATCTCTGATAAGTACTTCAGAGGCAGGTTTGTCCTCTGAAGTCTTCGTCCTCTGAAGTCTTCGTCCTCTGAAGTCTGTCTCTGGAAGTCCTCTGAAGTAGGACTTAGATATTTTAAACACTTTAACAAATGAAGATTTGGAGCTAACAATCTCCCCCTAAGTGTTGAAAATAAAAGATGCAAGAATAGCAGAGAACATAACTTAAACTAGAAAGCATAGAGGAGAAAATCATCCTCTTAAATATTACTAAAACAGTTGGAAATACATTATAGAAAAAGTAATATTCAAGAACAAAGAAGCATGCTAAAATTTGTCACTAGAACAGATTCCATTGAACTTCATGATCAGAGCTCTGAAGTTCATCATCGAGTCAATCTCTAAGTCAAGTTTTGCCAGTAAATCTGCTATGTGCCTTTCTTCTTTTACATGGATCATTTTCTTTATACCTCTCAAGGTCTCATCAGAGTACTTCGACACTTCCGAAGCTAGAAAGATCTTCTTTACTTGATTTACTCTGTAGACGAAACCCAGAGGTTCTGCAACGATTGATCCAGTCTTTTGTTCTTCAAGGTTGTCGAATGACTCCACAGGTTCAGTTACCTCCAGCTTTTCTTCCCCTAGGTTCAGAGCAATTTGAAAGTCACGTTTTGCTCTGTGTTTGACATAGGCCTCCATTGCTCGTCTGACTTCAACCATACCCATCCTTATTTCCCTTCTTCCATGATCATATCTAGCAGAGCAATAGGCATATAAATGTGGTAAATCATATGGATTTAGATTTACGAGATCATTATCATTGAACTAGTAAATCTTCTGATCAGCTCGAGTTACCACATAGTGCCTATAGATGATCTTGTTGTAAGCAAAGGTCTTTTCTGAGATTTTGTTGATCTTGGTGATTGGATCATCAAAGACCTCTGCTTTTGGTCTGGTTTTATCTCTGACAAATCTTCGCTCATAGTCCGGCATGTTCTCTCTGATCCTTGGATTCAGAGGAATGACTAGAGTGTCTGCCATATTGAACTCACAGTAGATGTATCTGAAGTGGTCTTCTATGGAGGCTTCGGGATTTGATTCAAGGAATGTAAGAGGTTTATTGAACACTTTGGCTGGAAGACCGATGCTTGCTTTCTGAACAGGATTCTCTGAAGGAGCCTGTTCATCAACAACCATGGTTTCTGGTTCCTTTGTTTGTGGAGGATTATCTGTTGTGGGTTCAGAGATGTAGCCTTCTATCTCTGGTGATTCCCTCAGCTCTGTTGCTGTTGAAGTATGATGTGGTTGAGCATTCTTGAATACATACTCTTCGACATCAGTTACTTCAGTTTCTTCTTCAGCAACTTCTTTTCCAGAATCTGATTTTTCTTCTTTTTCATATTCTGATTCTGCTCTTTCAGCCTCTGATTTGTAAGCATCTCTCATCACATAAGTTGGTCTTTCTGGTGATGAGAATGCATCTTCTGACGTAGAGAAGTCTACTAGCTGCTCGTCTTCATCTTCATCCAGAGCTCCAATAGCTTCTGGAGTTGCAGATATTATTGGAACTATTGGAGCACTTGATGTGGGTGGTGCTAGAAAGATGACAGGTACTGGCGACTTTAAAGTGGCGTGAAGATCTTCAGCAGAGGTGGAGGTTGAACGTCTCTCTTTTCCTTTCTCCTTGCTTTGGTTTGATTCAGAGGGAGTGGACTCCTTTTGTGTTTCATCAGGTTTTGGTGTAGGAGTTTTCTCCCCCTTTTGAAGATCGGATGACCCCTGAGGTTGGTCATCTGCGTCATCAGAATCTTCATACCTTGCCTTCTTCTGTGCTTCCTCAGAGCATGCGACCTCTGGTTCCTTTCTCTTCAATACTCCCTCTGAAGATTTGACATTCTTCAGAAGATCTTCAATCTTTATGTTCTGCTGAGTGGTCTTGGAGACGAACTTGTTGAAAATATTCATTACATTGCTGGTGATCTTCTTGGAGAAGTTGGTGAGGTCAGCCTTTGTAACGAATTCTGTTGTAGCAGGAGCAGCAGTAGAGGAGGTAGGGATCTTTGCAATTACCTTTGCCAAAGAACGCAAGACTTCCTCTTTGAATTGAGAAAAGTCTGCAAGTGTTGGAGAGGGGGCAGAGGTAGGTGGAATTTCCTTGAGGAGCTCTGCAGTGGAGTTCGAAATTTCTCTGGATAAAACCGAGTCATTTTTTATGATCAGGCTTTCCAGAGCATCCAGTTTGGCGTTCTGAGAGAGAACGGTTGTGCGCAGCTCAGAGACCTCTGAAGTGAGCTTTGCAACTTCAGAGTTAGAGGCAGAGGCCTCTGAGGTCTTCTCCATTTGAAGTTTTATCTCTTTCAGAGATTCTCTGATTTCATTTCCAAAGATTTTGAACTCTTCTTTGGTAACGTAATCAGAGGGGGTAACCTTAGGATCAACACATGATTCTAAGTTTCCCTCGAGTTCAGAGGGGCCTTCTTTCGGATTTGGCTTGATATTTACTCCGGAAGGACTTCCCATTAATCCTTGGGGACCCTTTTTCAAGGATTTCCCTATAATGGTTCCGATTGGTCTCTGATCATCAGAGTCAGAATCTGATGATGAGAAACGAATGTGAGTGGAAACCTTGCTGTCCAGGCTAAGGAGTCCATGTGCAAGAAGGTCATGCCATTCTTTTTTTGACAGGCAATCCTTACGATCTAAGGGACGGTCCAACATTGTATGAGCCACAAAGGCATCATGTGTGGGTGGAGGTGACATACTCTGGGGTGATTGAGTATTTTTATCTTGGCCCAAGTCCTTTTGGGAGGACTTAGCCATATCAGAGGTTTTCCCTATGGTGCGTGCTTCAGAGGCAGAAACAGATGCCTCTGAGCGGTTAGAATGGGAAGGGTTCGAGGTGTGCACCTCTGTTTCAATGTCCATTGATGTTGGACCACCGTGGACAGTAAATTTGTTTGCACTGGGATTTGGGCTTTGGAATCTCTCATCTGTGTCAACAAGGACATCTTTTTCTACCTCACCGCCCTCAGATTCTAGGTTTAGAAACTCACCCTCTGGAATTCTCTCTTCCTCACCTTCCTATGCTCTGACAGAGTTATTCTCTTCGTAAGAGGGAGGGTTCTCATGTTCTCCCTTCCTCACTCTCTCAGAGCCACCCTCTGGTTGCGCTCTGTTAATGTTTTGAGTAGTATCAGAGATATCACTCTCTAATTCAGGCTTAGGCTCAGAACCTAAGTGTGTTGGGGATCCCATCATCGGTTCTGATGATTGGGCAACACGACTAAGTAGTAGATGGGTAGGAGAGTCAGCAGGAATTACCTCAATCATGGTGTGTGGGAATCGTCTGTCATGTGGATAAGGAGGAACCTCTGTAGCTTTGAATGAGTTCATCATAAATAGAGGTGTCATTGGGCCCTCCTCAGTGATGGAGAATTTCTCCATTGCTCGTTGAATGACCACAGATATGAATCGGGGAAATAGTACCGATATTGGTTGTTTTCCTTTGGCCAGGTCCTTGTTCTTCTTGTCCACCGCCGTCAGCATCTCACAGAAGAGAATGTGAGCCATATTTATGCTTCTGTTGAAGAAGAGAGCATACATTATGGCTATGATCGCTGGATGAGTCTGATCCTGACTTCCAATCTTGCAGGTAATTGTTCTGTTGAGAACACTAAACATAAAGTTCCATTTGGGAGGCAGGTACTGACGTCTGAATTGACTTAGGCGTGTTATTTCTTTGTTGTAGCCTAAGTGGTGAAGGAACTGAAGAATGACTTCTTGACTTGATAGTTTCTCAAAATTTTCTATTTGAAGATCAGTTTTCGTGAGGAGGTTGAATCGGCGAGTTAGGGTTTGTGGGGTGATTCTTATGTTCAAGCCTTGTTCTCCTAAGTCAATGTGCCCAACCAGTCCTTCCTTTTCATCGTCGTATTCACTTGAATACCACCATTGTTGGACAAAGCGAAGGGGAATATCTGAGGCATGTTTGGTTAGAACATCATTGAGTTCGCAGTTGGTGAAAAAGTCGAGGATTGGGCGAAACTGTTCATCGTATTTGGATTGGGTGACGTCCAGAAAGTAGTTGTTACCTTTTACTGGAACATCGAACTGTGCCATATTCAAGCTTGGAACAAGTTTGCCCGAGTTATCTGAAGTTTGGGAATGAGCCGCCATTGTTGCAGGTTGAGAAAGATGAAAGCTTAGAAAGAGAGATTTGGGATTTTGGATTTGAGAGCGTAAAGGATAATGAAAAGTGAAGCAGAGTTTTTTTATAGACACAAGGGTAGAGGGAGAGGTTTTTGAAGCGGCGAATGGTAGTCCTAATGTCAGAAAGGACGTTCCATCATCCCCTAATTAATAGGTGACACGTTTAGATGTGTAGGGGATAGCCGCTTTGTGTCAGAAAACCGCCAGTTGGGGTTTTTGAAAAGAAACGAATGGTTATCCAAAAAGATTTATTATTAAAAGAATTTCCTGGAATAATCGTTTAATGAGAAAAGATCAGAAGCTCTGATATAAATATCAGAGACAAGATCAGAGGCTCTGATGTAAATATCAGAGACAAGATCAGAGGCTCCGATGTAAATATCAGAGACAAGATCAGAGGCTCCGATGTAAATATCAGAGACAAGATCAGAGGCTCTGATGTAAATATCAGAGACAAGATCAGAGGCCCTGATGTAAATATCAGAGACGAATCTCTCCCTTGAAAAATGAAAGGGTCTTTGTCTCCCCTTTGACCAAAGAATGAAGTCTTTTATGTTCTCCCCCTTGACACATGCTTGGAGATACAAAAGAGTGATTTTTACCATTTGTGAAAAAGTCCAGAGGCTCTGATGAATGGATCAGAGACTCTGATGTTTTCTTGTGAAGCATATGCTACTTGGGTCAGAGGCTCTGATAATCGATCAGAGACTCTGAGTTTCTTCTTGGTTAGGTAGACATATTCAACATTCCCAACTTGCTAATCAAAAAATTGAACCTTCGTTCATCTAAAGCTTTTGTGAAAATATCAGCAAGTTGTAGTTCAGTTGGTACAAAATACATCTCTATTGTTCCTTTTTCAACATGATCTTTCAGAAAGTGGTACCTTACATCGATGTGCTTGGTTTTGGAGTGTTGTACTGGATTGGCAGAGATGGCTATGACACTTTTTGAATCACAGAGAATTGGAATTCTTTCAATTTGTTGGTCATAATCTCTGAGCTGAGTTTTCATCCATATTACTTGTGAGCAGCAACTAGCAGCAGCAACATATTCTGCCTCTGCAGTTGAAGTTGAAACACAGTTTTGCTTCTTGGATGACCAACTTACCAGTTTATTGCCCAATAACTGACAGCATCCTGAGGTACTTTTTCTGTCAAGCTTACATCCAGCATGATCTGCATCAGTGTAAGCTGTTAGATCAAAACTAGAAAGTTTTGGATACCAGAGGCCTAATGAGTGTGACCCTCTGAGGTATCTGAAAATTCTCTTGACAGCAGATAAATGAGATTCTTTTGGATTTGCTTGATATCTATCACAAAGACATGTTGCAAACATTATGTCAGGCCTACTTGCAGTTAAGTATAATAGTGAACCTATCATGCCTCTGTAGGTTTTTATATCCACAGATTCTCCTGAAGGATCAGAGTCAAGTTTGACTCCGATGGATAGAGGTGTTCTCATTGAAGTTGAATCATTGAGTTTGTACTTTTGCAAAATTTCAGAGACATACTTAGATTGACTTATGAATGTACCTTCTGAAGTTTGTTTTACTTGTAAGCCCAGAAAGAAATTTAATTCTCCCATTAGGCTCATCTCAAATTCACTCTTCATCAACTCTGAGAACTTGTCACAATACTTTTGATTTGTAGAGCCAAATATAATGTCATCAACATAAATTTGTACTAAAAGCATCTCATTTTTGTACCTTTTGATGAATAAGGTAGTATCAATTGTGCCTTTTTCAAATCCATTTTGAATTAGAAAGGTGGACAGAGTTTCATACCAAGCTCTTGGGGCTTGTTTAAGTCCATACAGAGCTTTATCCAAATAATAAACATGATTAGGATACTCTGTACTTTCAAATCCAGGTGGTTGCTGGACATAAACTTCTTCATTTAATTTACCATGAAGAAAGGTAGATTTAACATCCATTTGATAAACTTTGAATCTTTTGTGTGCAGCATAGGCTAAGAATATTCTGATTGCTTCTAGCCTAGCTACAGGTGCAAAGGTTTCATCATAATCAATGCCTTCTTCCTGGCAATATCCTTTTGCAACCAACCTTGCTTTGTTTCTGATTATTATTCCATCCTCATCCTTTTTGTTTCTGAAAACCCATTTCGTTCCAATTGCAAATTTTCCTTTGGGAAGAGGAACTAGGGTCCAGACTTTGTTTCTTACAAACTCTTGAAGTTCATCCTGCATTGCAAAGATCCAATGAGGATCTTCAAGAGCTTCTTTTACCTTTTTTGGTTCAATAATGCTCAAAAAGTTTACGTAGAAGCATTCATTGATGGTGGCAGATCTTGTTTTAACTCCTGCGGATGAGGATCCAATGATTTGATCAATTGGATGATCTTTTGTCCATATGGTAATTGGAGCATAAATTTGGGGTGGAGTTTGAGCTTCAGAGTCTCTGACAGTTGGTGACACCTCTGTTGTATTGTTCAGAGGCTCTGTAGGTGACACCTCTGTTGTACTGTTCAGAGGCTCTGAGTTTTGTTCCAGAGATGCAGATTCTTGTTCTTCACCATTTGCTTCTGGAGTTACTTCGGATACTTCTTGATCATCTTCTGATTCTCTTGGCTGATCTGCATTTGGTGAAATAAAAGGTGTTAATCCAGAGGGCCCTAAAAGGGTTGTACCTGTTTCTTGAGGTTCTTCTGAATTCACTCTCTGTCTATCTCTGAATATAACTTCAGAGTTTTCATCATCAAAGAAATCTTCAAATATTCTGTTTAATTCAGATTCCCTTGATGATTCAGATATAGGTGACGAGGAACTCTCTTGTTGTTCAGAGCTTTTATTGTCGTCAAAAGAGATATTGATGCTCTCTTGGATAGTTCTTGTTCTAAGATTGAACACTCTGAAAGCTTTTGAGGCTAATGAATATCCAATGAATTTTCCCTCATCAGCTTTCTTGTCAAACTTTCCAAGATATTCTCTATCTTTCAGAATGTAACACCTACATCCAAAAACATGAAAATATTTAACATTAGGTTTCCTATTGTTAATGAGTTCATAGGATGTTTTCTGAAATCTCTTGACAATTGTAGCTCTATTCTGAGTAAAGCAGGCTGTTGCTACTGCTTCTGCCCAAAAATTTGTTGAAAGATCAGATCCAGCAAGCATTGTTCTTGCAGCTTCAACAAGTGTTCTGTTTTTTCTTTCAACTACTCCATTTTGTTGAGGAGTTTTTGCTGCAGAAAAGTTAGGAGTAATGCCTTCTTCTGATAGATAAGAATTGATTTTGGCATTTCTGAACTCTGTTCCATTATCACTTCTTAGTTTCTGAACTTTGCTGCTGAATAGAACCTGTAATCTTTTCAACAACCTTATTAATATGTCAGGTACATCAGATTTAGCTCTGATGAATTCTATCCATGTGTATCTGGAAAATTCATCAATCAGAACCAGAATGTATTTCTTACCTGCTAGACTCTGTACAGAGATGGGACCACAGAGGTCCACATGAAGCATGTGCAGAGGTCTAGGACAGTTGTTTTCACTTTTGGTTTTATGGGAAGATCTTTTCATTTTTCCCATCTCACAAGCAGAACAAAGATGATCTTTGTTAAACTTTAGAGTTGGTAATCCCTTAACCAAATTAAGTTTAACTAACTTATCAAGTGAGGAAAAGTTTAGATGTGAAAACTTTTTATGCCAGAGCCAGATTTCTTCACTATTCAGAGATACAAGACAAAGTTTCTCTGAATCAGTGTCTGTGATTTTGGTAAAGTTCATTCTGTAGAGATTACCTTTTCTGTCTGCTCTTAGCATTTCTTGACCTGATTCTGAGTGAAGAAGTGAACAATATTTTCTTTGAAATTTCACATCAAAACCATGATCACAAAGTTGACTTATACTTATTAGATTGTGTTTTAATCCATCCACATAAGCAACCTTTGATACTGAAACATTTCCTCTTGATAACTCACCATATCCTTTAATCTGTCCTTGCTTGTTGTCTCCAAAAGTAACTGCTCCTCCAGATTTTGCTTTAAATGGGGATAGCAGTTCTTTATCTCCAATCATATGCCTTGAACATCCAGAATCTAGGTACCAGATTGGCATTGACTGTTTCTGCAAGACAGATTATTGTTTCTTAGGTACCCACATCATTATGGGTCCTTTTGTGTTAGACTTTGGTGGATTTGTATGACTTTTTGGTATCTCATCTTTTGATGTCTTGCCTTTACGTGTCTTCTTTTGAGATTTTGTCTCTGAAATATTTTTCAGAGATTGATTCAAAAGGCAGTGTGATCCTTTAAAATGATTCTTCAGTTTCATCAAGAGATAAATGCAGTTACAATTAATAGAACAAGAAGAAGTAGGAGCAAAGTTTTTCTTTTTATTAAAAGCATTTGTTACATGTTGACTTTTTCTGAAACTAGCACTAGGAATATTACATTTATCCCTAACTACTTCTTTTCTTTTTGCTTGAAAGACATTCTTCTTTTCAAGTTGCTTTTTCTTGTTCAAAAACATCTTCTTTTCTTTGCTGCTTACTGCACAGACAGGATCAATATGGTTAGTTTTTGTCCATTTGCCCTTTTGTTCAGGAGAGAATTTTATTGTTTTATAGGTGTAAGAATCAGAAGTGTTTGTTTTATTCTTTACCTTTTCTTGCAACTCTTTTTCAAGTTTCAGAGATGTTTTTGCTTGTAAACACATATTTGCAAAATCAGGACTTATTGATATTCTGGTTTTGGTTTTCAATACTGAAATTGGAACATTCAAAATACCAGAGCCAACAGTTTCTATCTTTTTGTGAATTACATTCCCTGGTTTACAAAAAATCTGTTCATCAATCTCTAAATCAGATTTTGAATCAGAGTCAAGAAAGTCTCTCTTAGATTTAATAGAGATATCTACCTCTATTGGTTTTTTAATTTCTTTTGATCTAGAGACTTTGATGATCCGTTTCATGCTTTCTTTTCTTTTTAAGTCCTCCATGACATTTTCTTTCCAAATCTTTTGAACATCATCTTCAAACGTAGTTCTGATGTTTTCATCTGACTTTGGTGAATACAGAGGAGCATTCGGATTAAGTGAACTCTGAGATCCATTTTCAGAAGTACTTGTATCAAAGGTACTTGGTTCAAGTGTCTCTGATTCACTTGAGATGAAAGCATCAAACCTGAAAATTTCTTTGGGATCATAGCTCTGAGGTTTTGTAAAGAGTACCTCTGAAGTTTCTTCTTTTATCTATAGCACAGACTCTTGAATGTCTTTTACTTCAGAGTACGTAGTATTTTTGAAATTCAAGGCTCTTGCTTTTGATCCCTCTGATGTTTTCATTCTTTTGAAATTATTCAGAGATGGACCTTCAAAGCTTTGGACCTTTCCCATACAAAAAGTGGAAGAAAGTGAAGTTTTCTCCAATCCATTGAATGAATTCAACTCATTGAATCCTAGCCCTTGAGAGTCCATTTGAGATTTTATTTTGTCGAAGACACTTTGTGCATTAACATAGCTTTTGATTCGAAGATTTTTTCTATCTAGATATTGATGTAAGATTTCTCTTTCCTTTTGAAAAAATTTGGTTAAGGCAATAGAATTTAGCCTTTCATACTCAGATTTCTTTACTTCTTCTTCTTTTCCTTTTAAAACTTTCTTAATTTCTCTCATTTCTTCTGAAAAAGATTTTTCTTTTTGCTTGAAGGTTTCTTCAAGATTGGTCTTTTCAAGAAAAATTTTTTCTTTTCTGATTCCAGAAGATTCTTTTCTCTTTTGTAAAAACTGAGCTCTTTGGTTACTTGCTCTCTTTTCTGTTTTTCTTCAACAAACTTTTGCTCTAAATCCTGAAGTTCATTAATTAGTTTAAATGCATCTATTTCAGGATCACTGTCAGAGGTGTAAAGAGAGTTTACCTTCTCAGAGTTGTCTTCAGATGCTTCATCAGTTTGATCTCCATCTGAAAAAGCCATACCACACAGATTTGTTGGCTCTTCCTCGCCGTCGCTTGTCGAGTCTGATAGCCAATCTTCCATTTCTGCTACAAGAACTCTTTCTTTTACATTGTATTTGTATTTGTTCTTGTAGTAATCTTGATCTTTGACAAGTTTTCCTCTGCAGTTTGCAGAGAAGTGGCCTGGTTTTCCACATCTGAAGCATCTTCCATCATTTTGATTTGTTGGAAGAGTAGCAGTACTTGTCTCTGGCTTCTGTTCTTGAGGTTTGAAGTATCTCTGTGGTTGTGGATACCTTGGTTGGAATGATTGTTGTGGTCTTGTTTGTTGTGTTGCATCATCATGGTTGAAGTTTGCACCCTTTTGATCACTATATGGAGTGAATCTGGGTTCTTGTTGAAATCTTCTTTCCGGATTTCTTCTTTCTTCATTCTCTCTCCTTCCTTCAAATACCTTCTTACCAAATTTCTTGTTAAATTGATGAGTGATTAATGCAAGAGATTTGGCGAAGGCATTGATATCTTCATCTGAGTCTGAATTAGTTTCTTCTGCCATCAAGACCTTTTTGGATCTTCTTTTTGTTTCCAAACATTTTTGTGACTCTTCACAGTTGTTTTCTTTCGATATTTGTTTAGAAACAAGTGCAAGGGGTCCACCCAAAGAGGTTTTTGATTTTTGTTTCATAACTTCTTTTTCATGTGCAACAAGAGTACCATAAATGTCAGTTAATGACCATGACTCAAGATCTTGATTAGCCTGTATAGACATGAACAGTTGTGACCATTCTTCATTCAAGCTTTTCAAAAAAAGAACGTTGTTTTCCTCTTTTGTTCTTATCACTCCAAACTTTATGCATTTGTTTATTAGAATGTTGCATCTTGAGTAAGTTTGGTGTAATGTTTCTTCTGGTAGAGCATGAAAATCATGATATTCATTGATGCATAGATTTCTTCTATTTTTCTGGGTTTGTAGGCCACCTTCAAGTTGATTTAACAACTGATCCCATATCTCTTTTGCAGTTTTACAAGAATCAAGTTCTTGAAAGATATCATTGGGAATGGCCATTATGAGTAATCTAACAGCTTTTGAGTCATTATCCATCATATTATTTTCTTCATCAGTGAAGTTTGTAGTTTTCTTTTCATAATATGCAGGTATTTCGGCAGTATCTGCTGTTGCAGGAACTCTTGGCACCAACACCATTAGAATGTGAGGTCCAATGTTCACAGATCTAAAAAGATCCCTGTCCATACCTTCTAGGAAATTTACCATCCTTATCTTCCATTGGGGATATTCATCCCTTAAGAGTGTACGAGTTTTGTTAATGACCCAGCTGTATAAATGGCACTTATGCTTGAGTTTGCAATTAAAAAAATGAAGATTTGAAGAACTGATGCTTTTTGTAATGAACTGAGATTTACTATCAAATCTAGAGCATATGATGTTCTTTAATAAACTGGGTTATATGAATATGCACAGATAAAGAAAGTATAGAATCAATGAGATGTAAATCTATCCGAGTATGCAGATATGATCTTTCTTTGTTTAGAAACAAAGGAGGCTTTGATACCAATTGTTGGATCCCAGATCTAATCTCGTAACAATGATATAAACAATAAGAGTAATGACAGCGGAAGCAATACAGTTTAATATCAAAGGAGATTCAAATATCACAGTTCATAAAGCAGATAAATATAAACAAGATATTCTTGGAATAAAGTATTCAACTTATATTATCAGATATATATAACTTTTCAAGCACACTTTGAACAATAAGGTGATGGTCCTATTTATAGGACCATAAAGTAAGCAGTGTACTTGTATGACGAAAGGAAGCATGCTGAACAGTGACCTATTCTAGAAACTAAATCTTATCACAAGGTGACGTGTCATCTGTTCTTCTGTTCACTCGTAGATAATTTGAGTAAACATCTTCAGAGAGAATGTCTTCAGAGTTCTGACGTTGTCTTCAGAGCCTCTGATGAAGCTATCTCTGATGTCTTCTCTGAAAGTTGCAATCTCTGATAAGTACTTCAGAGGCAGGTTTGTCCTCTGAAGTTTTCGTCCTCTGAAGTCTGTCTCTGGAAGTCCTCTGAAGTAGGACTTAGATATTTTAAACACTTTAACAAATGAAGATTTGGAGCTAACAAGGTATATAACGTGGGTGGTTGAACTCGATGACCGTTTGTAATCCAGTCTGGTTACTCATAGTGGAATTTAGAGTTCGCGTTTGAAATCTATTGAGTGGTCCCCAAGTCATGTTTTTATGTAAGCTTGCGGTGGTGCTCTACAGAGCCGTATACGGAGCTAAGCCTTGCGATGGTGCCCATTGTGAGCCAGATACGATGACTTGTGGCTTTTGTGGTGACACTCATCTAGAGGTCGAGTAGACACTAGGTCATTTGTATATCTTGCGATGGTGCCCATGGTGAGCCAGATACGGGGATCCATGACTCTATGTGAATCTCGAGAACATCGAGAAGTGGCTTAACTTTGTGAGCCCGCCACTTTCGATGGAATTCGGGTCTCCCCCGTCACCGAAAGGTGTTGTTTTGGGTATTGAGTTTTATTATCCATGTTTTCGGTGACATTTTTTTATATGGGGTTTTACCCATGGTTTATGGGTTGAGTATTATGCCTCACCCGTGTTTTTGGTGTTTTAGGATATAAAGTTTTATCCACATTTCATAAATTGGGAGTCCGCTTTCTATTCTTATTCTGAGTGAGTTTTTGGTTGAATTTAATTTACGAAAGAACGTTTTATATTGGGATCTTAGTCCTTAAAACAGTTTGGTTTGGAAAACGTTTATATTGGTGTTTCCTTCGTCTAAAATGCATATTATTGGAAAACGAGTCGTTTTCATATTTGAAGCATATCATTTTGAAAGACTGTGATTTCAATTGCATTTTTCCTTTTTAACGATATATTTATTAATGTTGAAAACTCTTGAACTCACTAGGCATTAGCCTAACCTTTTTATTTGTCGGCATGTGCAACAGGCTTCGTTGGGAATAGTTCTAGTGACACTGTGAAGAGAGGAGTGCTAGTTGTGTGCTCGAAGAGTGATTAGCTTGTTGAAGTCTTCCGCCTTGGTTTTGGGAAGAGCAACTTAATGTTTGGGGTTAAGTAACACCCGACTTCGGTTTAATACTTGTATATTATTGGAGATTATATTTGTTGAGGTAAGTTAGAGAATTTTAACTTGAGGAATATACTGAGTTTTGATTTGTATGAGGGAGTTTTGTTCCTTATGTTGATATTATACCAAAATTTTAATTAGTTGTTCTTACCAAATTTGAGGGTGTTATAGTGACCGTCTTGGGTGTCGGCCACTCTCGAATGGCTTTCAGCTTTTCTTTATCCACTTCGATATCGTTTTCTCCTACTATAAAACCAAGGAATAAAAGCTTGTCGATGCAGAAGGTGCACTTCTTCAAATTGACATAGAGCTTGTTTTCTTGTAGTGCCATTAAGACTTCATGATGATGATTGAGGTGATCGACTCTTCCTCGGCTATAGATGAGGATGTCGTCAAAGTAAATGACTACAAAAGTTCCAATGAAAGAGTATAGTACCTGATTCAGAGTCCTCATGAAGGTGCTTGGTGCGTTAGACGTGCCGAAAGACATAACCAACCATTCGTAGAGTCTGAATGGTGTCTTGAATGTGGTCTTCCATTCATCGCCTAGTCGAATATGAATCTGATGATAGCCGCTTCTAAGATCGATTTTGGAGAATACGGTAAAACCTGGTAATTCATCAAGCATGTCTTCCAATCGTGGAATGGGGAATCAGTACTTGATGGTGATCTTATTGATGGCTCTACTATCGATGCACATCCTCCATTGATAGTTCTTCTTTGGCACTAAGAGTACAGGTACGACACACAGACTCATGCTTTCTCATATAAAGCCTTATTTAGCAAGTCTTCAACTTGTTCCCTTAGGATTTCGTTCTCTTTGGGACTCATCCGATAGTGGGGCAAATTCAGTAGACCAGCTTCTAGAATCAAATCAATTTGACGTTGAATGTCTCTCATGGGTGGTAGTTTGGGAGGCAAATCTGTAACGCCCTCAAATTTGGAAAGAGCGACTAATTTTAAATTTCCAATTATACACCACATAAAGGGTAAATCCCTTTCTCCAACCAATACTTAATTAAGTTAACTCGATTAACAATACAAAGTATAACATCAACAATTGGAAAACTAAGCCTTATATCAAGATTAGATCAAGGTCGGGTGTTACTTAAATTCATTAACAGTCGCCATCTCCAAAGTGCGGAAGTCGTCACTCAAAAGCTATATAATTCTCGTGCTTCTAATTGGTACTCAATTCTTCACGTTGTCGCTAGTACCATACTCCTATCAAGGACCTAATGCACATGCCGACAATGAAAAAGGTTAGGCTTAATGCCTAGTGAGTTCAAGAGTTTTCATTATTTAAACAAAACGGTAACCGAAGGAATGCTATTTAAATCGCAATTTCTAAGATAAAATGTATTAAATATGAAAGCAATCCCTTTCCTCAAAACCCACCGTTTTTGTGATGAAATCCCGATACAAAACATTCTTTCAAACACAAATTCAAACCCAACACACACTTAAACGTGAATAAAGGTTAACAATTAAATATTGGAAACGTGGATAAATTATATCATCCAAAACGTCCAAAATATGGATAAGGTTCAATACTTAAAACCCAAAGTCATGGATAGGAATCCATGTACAAAACGTCACCGAAAACATGGGTAATATTCAAAACAACACCTTTTGGTGACGGGGGAGACCCGATTCCATTGAATGTGACGGAACACAAAAGTAAGTCACATATACATGTTCAAGACCCCACTACGAATCAATGGTCATCCAATTAATTCTAGATTTCACTCATTCACAAGAAATTACAATTAATGATCGTTGGTCGTTGCCCAACTTTGAAGTCCACAACTATTACCCATCTTGACCCCATGCATATTTCTTGTTACATTACGCGAATTACAATTATTGGTCATTTTTCTTATTTATGAGTTGCTACAGCATTGCATAGCAATTTTTAATTTCTTTATTTTACTTTATGCTTTTTGTCTTTACTTTATGTCATTTAAATTTCGTCACTTAATTTATGTCTTTGATTTTTGTTATTTACATTCTTTGTATTTTACTTCCCGTTATGAGTAGCTAATCTTTATTGTTTGGGTGTAAGACAAAGTGAGCGGTTGTAAACCAAATAATAGTGGATACTGTTTTTCAATAATAATGTTCCACTATTACATTCTAAGTTTTATAAAATCTAAGGTACTTCTTGACAAGTTGATCACTACTGAAAGTGTTAAAGTGTCATGGTCTTGGGAGTAAGTCATTCGAATGCACGTCAATTTGAAGGATATGGGAAATATACTAGGAAAAGTTGCTAACAAAGCAATTTGTTATCTATGTTTTTCAAACTGATTTATTCTTGACGGGTTAATCACTATTAAAAAGTGTTAAAGTGTAATGAACTCAGGAATAAGCCACTTGGAACAACATCAACTTGAATGATATGGGAACTCGGGAAAATGATTTTTTAACAAAGACATTTGTTTATCCATATACTTTGAAGACACCATTTGTAACTCACACTGGTCCTGATACCACTTAGGAATATGTTGGTTAAAAGTTAAATACTAGTGCAATGATGGATATCCGGAATGACATTCTTCAAGGTAGATGGTGAAACTTGTTGGTGCTAAACTAATGCAATGGTATTCTTACAACATTGTCCACTGGAATTTGTGTTTACTCATCACCACAAGTCTTGCACCCATGTTTTTCTTATATATCCTGTCATTTACATACTGTAAAAATCAATCAAACAAAGTCTTCAAACTCGTCGTCTGAGATCATTTCTTTCATTACATTTTTATTACGTTTTTACCCCAATCTACGTGGACGATATTCAATACCTTCACTACTTTATGACTTAAAAGACGATATTAATTCATTTTGTATACTTGCTTTTTGGCTCTCATCATCACATGTCTTAAAAGTGTCCAAACATCCTATCATCAATATATATATATAAATTAATCCCTTCCAAAAATACATTATTGTTTTACATTACATTTCCTTTAAAAAAACAAACAATTAACAGAATTCACACACAATGGACGATGGACACACTAGTGTTAATAAATAAATTTTAAAAAAAATCCCAAAAAGGTGATTTATCTACAAAATGTTATATAGATATGGATGAAGATACCAAATCCACAAAGAAACCCCAATTTCCTGCTCACCCTCTACTCTGTTCACTAAAACCACCGTCCGTCGGTGCTCTATTCATGGATCCAAAACCACCGTCGCCTACGCCGCACGTTCTTATCTTTCCATGCCCAGCGCAAGGCCACGTAAACTCCATGTTAAAACTGACGGAGCTCCTCCTCACCGGCGGTCTCCACATCACCTTCTTCATATCCGCCAAGGACCACCACCGCCTCACTCGCTACACCACCGCCCACAGCCACTTCAACACCAACCCAGGTTTCCGGTTCCACGTCATCCACGGCCTCTACGAAGGGCCCATGGACACGGGTGAAAAGCTCACAATCATCTTAGATTCTTTGTCAAAAGTAACTACACCTTTGCTCAGAAACATGCTTCTTGATTCTCCGGTGGCTTGTCTGATCGCCGATGGTATTTTGGGATTTACACTCGACGCTGCAGAGGGTACCGGAGTTCCGGTCTTTTTCTTCCGGACGATTAGTGCTTGTGCTTTCTGGGCTTACTTTTGCATACCGGATCTCATAACCTCCGGCGACCTTCCCTTCCATGGTATTTACTTTTACTACAATATCTTTTATATAATTTTATAACAAGTATGCATGATGATAGCATTAGATTTTGCTTTATAATTTAACTCTGTTTAACAAAAAGCCTAGCTACAAATTTGGGTTAGATGACATTATACTTGTTTTTAGTCAAATAATTAATAAGCTACATTAATTTAAATGAGACAGTAGTATGCTCTAAGAATAGCCCATTCATGATGCGATGGTTCAATGAATTTCATAACCAGTTGTCTTTCCACTGTCCGTGAAACTTAAGAATGCAAGATTTTATTAAAAATGAAATTATGTATATATGGTTAAAAAATTCAAACAAAATGCTTAGCGTTAATGAGATAATTGATCTTTGTAAGGTACGGACTTGGATAAACAAATAGTTGGTGTGAAAGGCATGGAAGGATTCCTTCGCCTCCGTGATCTTCCGAGCTTTTGCCGTTCCGACGTAAATGACGAGATGTTGCAACGTATTGCCAGTATAACACGCCGAACGCAAGATAGTCACGCGCTCATTTTAAACACCTTTGATGAGCTTGAAGGGCCTATTCTCTCGGAGATACGAAAATATTGCCCCAATATCTACACGATCGGACCACTTCATGCTCATTTGAAATCCCGGTCCACATCAAAATCGACATCTTCAAACAATTTATTTGAAGAAGATAAGACATGTATTGGTTGGCTTGATCAACAAGCACCCAAATCCGTGTTGTACGTCAGTTTCGGAAGCATAACGACGATAACAAGGGAGCAACTTATCGAGTTTTGGCATGGCTTAGTCAATAGCGGAAAACGGTTTTTGTGGGTCATTCGAGAGGATCTCCTTTTGGACCATGGTGACGATAATAAGGTACCAAGTGAACTAAAGGACGTGACACGAGAAAGAGGGTATATAGTGGGGTGGGCTCCACAAGAAGATGTGCTAGCCCACCCCGCTGTAGGTGGATTCTTGACACATAACGGGTGGAACTCCACCTTGGAGAGTATAGTTGAAGGAGTACCGATGGTGAGTTGGCCATTTTTTGCAGATCAACAAACAAATAGTAGATATGTTGATGTCGTGTGGAAATTAGGGTTGGACATGAAGGATACATGTGATAGAACAATAATTGTGAGGATGATAAAAGAAGTAATGGATGTTAAGAACGAGGAATTCACAAAATCCACCCATCGTATGGCGAAATTAGCAAAGGAATGTGTGAGCAAAGATGGATCTTCCTATAGTAATTTGGATCGTTTGATCGAAGACATTAAAACGATGAACGTTAGATCACCTTTGTAATATTCCTATAATATTAATCTCTTATTTGCAAACTAAGGATACGTGTTTCGTTAAATATGAACAAAATCTTTTTGGTGCCAATGTCTCACAAAATTATATCATAAAAGTTGCGATTTTCTTTTCTTCAAAAACTTATTATCCAAAATCTTTCATTTAAGAAAAAGAAAAAGAAAAAGAATATAGCACTTGTTTTAATTACTTTTTGACCTTGGATTAGTGAATTTATTTTTGTAAGTGCAAAAGTGTGGGATAAGAATAAAGGGTTGTTTGTTTTTTTTTTTAAAATCTCTTAATAGCTCTTAAGTCTGAATCGTTCAGACATTTTTACACATCACCTCTTATTAATCATAACTAAATTAAGACTTCAGACTTTAGACCTCTTAAAAATCAAACAGTACCTAAGAAATATAGATATTGAGGGCTGAATTATTAGAAAAAAAAAAAAAAAAGAGTCCAATTTTTTTTTTAAGAATATATAATATTTATATATGGTAAATTCATATAAATGAAGCTTGAATCATTTACATACAAGATTGTGCTCTAATGGTAATTGATCCTTTGGCAAGAGAGCCCAATGATATTAGGCCTCTTTGGGCCCATTCTAGCAAATGAGATTTATTTATTTGGGAGAATACGTTTTGGAGGTAGAAGAGAGAAACAAGTCTTATTTGGTGTTTTTAAAGTATATTTTAAGTTTATATATGGTAAAACCTTCAGTATTTTGGTGTCCTGTATGAAGATGCTAAAAAAATGCCCCCAAATTAATTTAATAAAAGTTACAAAGGGGGGAAATAAAACCAAAACCCCAAATTACAAAAATACATCACCTAAAATGATGTCGTCGTGTTCTTGAAGCAACAATATCAATCAATTTTTCATATTCGACATTTGCTAGAAATTTGCTTTCAATACTCAAAATTGCTACCTCGTTTAGCCTTTCTTGACTCATGGTAGACCGTAAATACGACTTCAATAACCTTAACTTTGAAAAACTTCTTTCAACAGATGCTACCGTGAAAAACAAAAAACTTTTACCAGACTTCTAGACCAAGCAGTTCTGAATATCGTACAACAAAAAACAAAAAACTTTATCCAAAGCTTTTGAATAAACCAACCATTTTCTATCATAAGAATCACCTTTCCGTAGCTTACGGACATAATGTTCACAAGAAAAGTGTCTACCGACGTTATCTTCTGGAAAATTGATGTTGGTTTCCCTTATAAGTCATTTTTCAGCAAGCATATATTTCATTTTTTAATCTAAGTCATCCCAAACCCGTGGATCAAAAATATTCAAATTAACTTCATCATTAATTACAAGCATTTTCATCGTCTTTAACTTCAGTGGCATTTTCAATAATTTCAACAAAATTATCAACTTTAGGTCGAACATTCAGGCACAATTTCAAACACATTTTCAGAAACATTTTCATTCCTAACAAAATATCTATTTAATGATCCATGTAAAGATTGAGCAATTTCTTGTTGTCTTTTATTTCTTTTTCTATTTTGTGCACCTGATGGTTGTGATCTATGACACATGTTTAATGAGCATAGAATAAAACATAGATAAACATCGTGTTTCCTTCCTTTCTAGTTCTCTTTTCCAAATTGAAATTAGTACCAGTATACTAGAAACTTTACTTCAATCTGCAACTTAAAAACAAGTAAAAACAATAATTAGTATAACCAAAATAGTAAACAAAATTAAAAAGACCATGTCCACATGTCTAATGGCTTGTGTCTGTTTAAGACTAATTAGTAAAAAAAAAATCAAACAGGAGCACTTTGGTACACTAATTTAAACAGTAGCATTTTTTGGTACACTAATTCAAACAGAAGCATTTGTTGGTACACTACAGTGAGTCTAGATTTTCAGTCATAAGATTAAAAAACAACCAAATTTCATCTTTTTAAAACTAGGGGTTTTCCCCAAATTTCCACCAATATCAAGATTAAACAAATGACCAATGGCAATTGAATACAGGGAACTTAAAGAAAAAAACTCATACCTGGAAGGCTAGCACACAATCACCAATCGGTTCCACAAATTATCTTGATAAGGATACAATCGAGAGTCGAGACTTGAAAATCGCACAAAAATCGCACAATCGGTTGATACTAGAAACTCAGAAAGTCGAAACAATGAGGATTGAGGTTTGAGAGTTGAGAATTGGAAGTTCGAACTTACCGTATATATAGTCTAGGACGGGCAGAGAACTTACCGTTAATCATCTGCGATCTGCCTCTTCCTCTGGAACTGGAACGCCATCTGTCCATCTTTGAAAATTGAAGTGCTCGTTCGTCTTTCGAACACCGAACACGAGAAATCAGATCAAGGGCAACTTATTCTCACCGTTTCAGGTCTTAAAGGCCTTGAAAGGTTGGGCTTGAGCTTGTGTTTAACATTTCATGATTGAAATCCTAAGTCTTCAATTATAAAATTCGAAGGCCTAAACTAATAACATATATATATATATATATATATATATATATATATATATATAACATATGACGAAAATTTGATGCCCCTATGAGCTTTGATGCCCTGTGCGACCGCATGGGCTGCACATGCCCAGGGTCGGGCCTGAAACTAACACACACCCTTCGGCCTTGACCCAAGGTGGGCCCATATGCGATTTAGATATATCATATGCATGTTTAAATTAGTTTTCTATGTCCAACTTAAATAATCTTGTTGTATAAATCATTGGATTGCATGTGGTTAGTTCAAGAATATATTACATGATATGTATTGTGTTACTATAATGCATAATATACGACTGTGTGTTTGGATGATATTTAGATCAAAAATGACAGAATTTGCAAGTGAGACGATAAACGATACCAAATGGCACAATATAAACAAAATGGGAGTCATTTCTCGATGTTTTGTGAGCCGATGATGGGCCACACCACTTAATAAAAAACCCAAAGCTAAAATGGAAAGAAATGATCAAAAAAACAAACAAATCAAAATATATGCCGTTTTTTTAATATATAATTTGAGAAAGGAATTGACTAACAATCAAATTTAACACACTATGATATCCGAACGATCATAACAATAAAAAACTATGTCCATTTTAAATTTTACTTGTAAAATGGAATCATAATTAATTTTCTTTTTCATGTTTTTGAAGTTTTATTGTTATAGAAGTTTTTCGCATGACATTCTACGTAACCTGAAATGCAAGCTCAAGCTTGCATG
Source organism: Arctium lappa (assembly GCA_023525745.1). Taxonomy (NCBI): domain Eukaryota; kingdom Viridiplantae; phylum Streptophyta; class Magnoliopsida; order Asterales; family Asteraceae; genus Arctium; species Arctium lappa. Next base: position 39,321,957 of record CM042050.1, on the reverse strand, counting down.
GAGGGAGGGAACAAGGTAGCAAGGCAACTCGTGTGGGAGGTTGTCACGATTAACCATATTTGAATAGTTTGACTAAGTTGTTAACATCGTTCGACTAGCTCATAAACTAGAGCCTTATACACAATAATGACTTTGGGTTTGATTTATACTCAGATGAGTCTATGGGGTATTCGTTCAGTTTTTAGTAGGTCGTTAAGGAGCCTTTGACATATGGTGTACTTAGTTACATCTTATTTTAGATTTACATGTTTTGAATGTGTTAGTTCATTCGTTGGAGTCATGTAACGTTTTAGACTGTAATCATTGGATCCATAGGCATATGAGTCAGTCCAGTTGGTTTAGTTGGGAACTTTATCCCTGTTTGGAACTGGAAATATTTATGGTTAGCGGGGACTCGAGGTATAGATCGTGGGTGGTGGAACTCGATGACTGTGTAACCTTTAGCGAAGGGCTCGAGGTATATATCGTGGGTGGTTGAACTCGATACCCGTGTAATCCAGTCTGTTTATTCATCGTGGAATTTTAGTATCCGCGTTTGAAGTCTAGTGAGTGGTCCCCAAGTCATGTTTTTATGTATGCTTGCGGTGGTGCTCTGCAGAGCCGTATACAGAGCTAAATCTTTGGGTGGTGCCCATTGTGAGCCGGATACAGGGACTTGTGGTTTTTGTGGTGACACTCATCTAGAGGTCGAGTAGACACTAGGGTCATTTGGGTATCTTGCGGTGGTTGCTCGGTAGGGAGTCGTATATGGGGATCCATGACTCTATGTGAAGCTCGAGAACATTGATAAGTGACTTAACTTTGTGTGCCTACCACATTCGATGGAACTCGGGTCTCCTCCATCGCCGAAAGGTGTTGTTATGGGTATTGAGTTTTAGTATCCATGTTTTCGGTGACGTTTTGTATATATGGATTTTTATCCCTTGTTTATGGGTTGAGTATTATGCCTCACCCGTGTTTTGGGTGTTTCAGGATATAAGTTTTATCCGCGTTTTTCATAAATTAGGTGTTCAATTTCTATGCATGATTTGAGTGAGTTACGGGTTGCATCACTTTACGAATAAATGCTTTACTTTGGGGAGTTCATCTATAAAATGTATGTTGTTGGAAAACGAGTCATTTTCATATTTGAAACAAATCATTTTGAAAGATTATGATTTAAATTGCATTCTTTCCTTTTAATGATATATTTATTCATGTTGAAAACTCTTGAACTCACTAGGCGTTAGCCTAACCTTGTTATTTGTTGGCATGTTGAACAGGTTCCGGTTGAGAATAGTTCTAGTGACACCGTGAAGAGATGAGTGCTAGTTGTGTGTTCGATAAGTGAGTAGTTTGGTAAAATCTTCCACATTTATTTATGGGATTAGCAACTTGTTTTTGGTTAAGTAACGTTCGTCTTTGGTTTAGTCCTTGTATAAGATTGGAGTTTAAAATTGTTGAGGTTAAATATAGAATTTTATTTTGGAAGTGTATCGAGTTTTGATTTATGGGAAGGAGATTTATCTTTTACTTGATGTAATATCGAAAATTCTAATTAGTTGTTCTTTCCCAATTTGAGAGTGTTACAATATTTCTACGAGTTAAATAAAAATTTGGTCCTGTGATTTACATAAATTAACGAGTAAGATTCCTGAAAATAATTAATAATGAGGGACGTCCCTATAGTTCCATTTTTACAATGGATATGGTCCCTCCTACTAACTGTTTTAGTTAAGTTTCCATCGGTCAAGAGTAATTTTGTCTATTCACCCTCTTCTTCCTTAACTTACATTTCAACCTATGCTTCGTTGCTATAAATAGTGGGGTTTATGTTAAATAATCATTTTAGATGGTCCTTATAAGTATCGGGAGTCTTGGTGTCAAAAAATTCGAGTTTCAGGGCTTGGTACGGGCCCAACTACAATGTGTGGCGATTATGACATGTCATAGTCGCACCTGGAAAAGTAGCACAAAAGGGACATATGTAACACCCTCAAATTTGGTAAGAGCAACTAAATAAAATTTCGGTATAATATCAACATAAAGAACAAAACTTCCTCATACAATTTGAAACTCAATATACCTCAAGTTAAAATTCTATAACTAACCTCAACAAATATAAATTCCAATAATATACAAGTACTAAACCGAAGTCGGGTGTTACTTAACCTCAAAAACAAGTTGCTCTTCCCAAAACAAATGCGGAAGATTCAACAAGCTAATCACTCTCCGAGCACGTAACTAGCACTCCTCTCTTCACAGTGTCACTAAAACTATTACCAACGAAGCCTGTTGCACATATCGACAAATTAAAAAGTAGGCTAACGCCTAGTGAGTTCAAGAGTTTTCAACATTAATAAATATATCGTTAAAAATGAAGAATGCAATTTAAATCATAACCTTTCAAAATGGTATGCTTCAAATATGAAAATGACTCGTTTTCCAATAATATCCACTTTAGATGAAGGAGACACCAATATAAACGTTCTCCAAACCAAACTATCTTAAGGACTAAGATTCCGATATAAAACGTTCTTTCGTAAATTAAATTCAACCCAAAACTCCCTCAAAATGAGAATAGAAAGTGAACTCCTAATTTATGAAACGCGGATAAAACTTTATATCCCGAAACACCCAAAACACGGGTGGGGCATAATACTCAACCCATAAACCATGGATAAAAACCCATATAAACAAAACGTCACCGAAAACATGGATAATAAAACTAAATACCCAAAACAACACCTTTCGGTGATGGGGGAGACCCCAATTCCATCGAAAGTGGCGGGGGCACAAAGTTAAGCCACTTCTCGATGTTCTTGAGCTTCACATAGAGTCATGGATCCCTGTATTTGGATCACCATGGGCACCACCACAAGATACACAAATGACCCTAGTGTCTACTCGACCTCTAGATGAGTGTCACCACAAAAGCCACAAGTCCCCGTATCTGGCTCACAATGGGCACCACCGTAAGACTTAACTCCGTATACGGCTCTGCAAAGCACCAACGCAAGCTTACATAAAAACATGACGTGGGGACCACTCACTAGACTTCAAACGCGGAAACTAAATTTCAGAATGAATAACCAGACTAGATTACAAATGGGCATCAAGTTCAACCACCCACGATCTATACCTCGAGCTCCCGCTAGCCATAAATAACTTCCAGTCCCAAAGCAGAGATGAAGTCCCCAACTAAACCAACTGACTGACTCTTATGCTTATGGATCCAATGCATTACAGTCTAAAACGTTACATTACTCAAACGAATGAACTAACACATTCAAAACATGTAACTCTCAAATAAGATGCAATTAAGTACACCATACGTTCAAGGCTCCTTTACGAGCTACCAAAACTGAACAAATGTTCCAAAGACTCATCTGAGTATATACCAAGCCCCAAAGGGCATAATGAACGTTTAGCTACAATACGTGAGCCAATAAGGTTACATAAACCAAAATACATCTTTTCCCAAAAATCTTTGTCTCTCAAATCCCAATTGGCCTTCGGCCCAAAACTAAAAAGTTTACAATTTCTAAAATATTTGGAAAGTCGGGAACTACCAAACTCAAAGGACTCACACATTCGTACTTTCAAAACGTCCTATTACATGTATGATGCATATTTCCAATAAACACTAAAAGTGTATTTTGACCCAAATAATCTTCATTTATGAATAAATCATTAAAACACCTCCATTCATTACTTATTTATCAAAATGCCCAAAAATCCCAAATGTGGGTGTCTTACATAGTTTATAAAGCTAAACACTTCAAATAATCAAAGGTTACCAAATAACTCAACAGTTAATAATTTCATGTATCAGACATAAACACTTTAAAATGGACATTTTGGCATGTACAACGTTTTCACAAATCAACTTAAACTCACCTTGCTAAATTTAGGCTAAATCTAGATTTTACCCCGCTTAGAGCTTCCTTGAAGAAACTTGAATCTTCAAAGCCAAAACTTCCAAAACCTAGATCCATAAGTTTCAACCATAAATATTTACATCCAACCATTTAGAAACATTCCCCAAACATTAAACATGAAAACCTCAACTGATACCAAAACCCTAATTTCCATAGATGAAAAAAAGAGAAGATTACCTTTGCCATAGTTGAATCCATCAACAATACTCTTCTAGATCCCCAAAATAACCACAAACTTTCAAATCTTCAAAATGGGGAAAAAGTTTTGGGGTGAAACCCTAAGAAGCTTGGTGAGAAAGATGAAGATGGAGGGATTATGGTTCTATCTTCCAAAACTTGTTAGATGATGAAGAATCATTTGATTTTAGGAGGAAAACCCCCAAAATGGGTTAGGGTTCATTTGGGGGAATGGGGTTCGATTTGGGAGAGAAAGGGGAGAAGTTGTGAGAGAAAATGGGGTGGAGGCCAGATTATTTCTTTTATAAAGGCACAGTGGTCACGCGTGGGCCCTGACACAGATGGACTTGCACGGACCTCTGGAGTCCATACCCTCGTACGGATCACGGCGCAGCTCAAGTCACGCGGAACACTGCTGCCGTTTTCGCCTTCTCTTCGGTCTAAGTTTTCGGGGTGTTACAACAGAATGTTGGGGCAATGTTGAGACTATTCCAGGCGACATTTCCATGGCATAGTCGCCTAGCATAGTCGTTACCAGGGGGTTGATTGCTGTCAAATACGAATTTCAAGCCCATTTCTTCATTTCTCACTCCCATTCTCCTCCCAACTCTCCCTAAACTGTCCCAAGAGCCTCTACCCTCATTTATGGTGGTTTTGGAGCATTAAATTCTCAAATTCTCAAGCATTGAAGTGTCTTTACTCCATCAAGTTCAAGGATAGAAGCTTGTTATCAAGAGTCTCCATCTTCATCTTCAACCTCAAACTCTACTTAGGGTTTTCTAGGTTTTTCTAAAAAAAACCTGCTTTGTGAGTTCATCTTTACTTCTAAAGCTTTATACATGTCAAAATATGTTTTATTAACCTTCTATACATCTTCCTACTAACAATCTTGATTTACCAAAGTTTGACCTAAAACTTGATTTTGGGTGATTATTGGGATTTTGGTGATTTATGTCAAAATGCCAAAAGTTTGTACAAAATGGGTTTTAATATGTATTTGGGATTCTTATGATGATTTTGATTTCCATTTATATGTAGATGGAATTTTGGGGAAAACCTAGTTTTAAACTAGGGTTTGGAACATAATGAGTATTTGGTGCCAATATTTTAAAGAAGGATTTCTTATGTCTCAAATAATATTCTAAAGATGTTTGGATGGAATTACAAGGAAAATAGTTATTTGGACTACTTGGAGGCACGGTGGTAAAATAAGAAATTTGTTGAATACATTATATTTGTAAGTCTTTGAAACAACCCAAACTCGCAGAATAAAGCATATTAAACTTTAACATAAATTCACTCCAAAACGACCCCAAGTCAACAATATAAAATTCAAGGTTTTGTGGGAAAGCAACATATTACACAACTGAGATTAGAACGAAAAGGAACTAAGTCCAGGATCTAACGAACCATCTTCTCCTACGCCACGCTCCTCGCCTATGCCTTATCCTTGCCTTTAGTATAACCCTCTGTCGGGTACCTTCCTGAAAAAGTTTTTAGTTTTGAAAGAGCGAGGGTTAGACCGAAAGGTCTAGTGAGTTCCCTCTAATAACAGTTTACGCCAAAGCCACAAAGAGATTTATAAAAAATAAAACAACTCAGTTTTAAAAGAACAACATGTTTACACAATACACTTCCGGCTCACACTACTGTCACGCGAAGGCGACGGCATGTCTGGCTCTTACTATCTTATTTGGGACACCCCCCCCCATTGGCATAAACGGGACACCCCCCTGGTATGAGAACAGGCGGGATACATCCCTCGACTTACGCTATAACACACCAACACAATGTATGTATACGTTTCCACATGTCAAGAACGATAAAGACATAACTGGCATTAAACGATAAATCATAACTCGCATTTAACAATATGTCATATTTATAAAACATGTTTAATCATCAATAAGGGTTGGGTTAGAAAACTCACCTGATTGCAAAGGTTTCCTCATACACACTTCGAATTCTTACGCCGTTCACCTAAGGTAGAGAAAATTACCATAAGTTCAGACTTTATAGAAAAGCCAACTCAGACTCACCGATCCCCTCCTGGATTGTCGCCGCTCGGCCACGACCGGTCACCCGACCCTCGGGTCTTCCTGGTCCTACCCCCGCCTCCTGGGATTAGCACCCACCCGGGCGCTTCGACTCCGACTCCCGGGGTTATGACATACCCGGGCGCCCCGCCTCCCAGTGTCCCTGCCCGGGTCCCCCTATCCCGACTCCCGCGCCGATACTTACCCGGGCTCCCCCAACTCTCGAGGTCCCGTCCGAGTTCACCCGCTCCCAGTCACTCCCGGTTGAGCTCTTCCGGTCTCCCCGGGTACGATTCTTGAAAAACGATATGCCGAGAGTTTCCCCCAAATGGAAAGGCGAGTCCATGGGGTTGATACACAACACAAAAATACTCAACCATAATTCTAAACTAACCCACGGTTCCCACCATAAGGCTCGATTAATCACTCTAACCAAAATTAAATAGCAAACCCAATGTTCTTAGAACCCAGAGAAAGAACTATTCCTCCAATAAACCACCCATAACCCAACAATCTCAACCAAAACAACAATGGGATAGGGATAGAGTTTACCTTGGTGAATCACTTCCTTCAATCCAAAACCTCTTCTTTAAAAGCACTCGCAAATGCTTTCTCCTTCTAAAAACTTCTCTAATTTCAAGTCGCCTCCAAACAACAATGAAATTAGGGAATGGGAGAATTAGGGTAAAAACCCCTTTTCTCCTTTATTTACAACTACCTCCCTTCACTTTAGACTTTGGCAACCTCTCATCCAACTTCCACTTTATTACTTTAAACCCAGTTATTACAGTCTTCATGTTAACTTCAAATGGGATTGATGCAGTATACCACAACTATGTGGTTGTGACTTAATTATAGTGTAACGGATCTATAGGCACTAGTCACTTATACGAAATGGAATGTTGTCTTACATTAAGGCTAGACACGCGGTTTGATTATTGGGAACTCAAGCTATAGACCGTGGGTGGTTGAATGTGATAACCTTGTGACCCATGACTCTTAAATTCTAGCGAGTGAGTCCTTCTTAGGCCATTGGGAGCTCGAACTAAAGACCGTGGTTGGTTGAACTCAATAATCTTTGGTTTTATAATAAAAGTTCCATAACATTGTAATTTGACTTACTTTTGTGTTTCGTCACTCTCAATGGTAAACCGGGTCTCCCTTGTACTTTGTGAAACCTTGATTCCTCCCAAGGGTAAATGTAGTTACGACTAATAATAAGCTTGTTAATGAAATGTTTTGGCAATAAAATATTCTAAAGTTGTTTTATAATTATTTGAGCTCAATAGACGGAAGCCTAACGCTTGTTTTCTTAAATGGTATGTATAACAGGTTTCCTCAGTGGCGGGTCGCATATGGTTTGAAGGAAGAGCGTTGGCCATTATGGCATTTTTGGGATAGTCACTTTTGGAGACATGGCGTACATGAAGTTAGACATTTTGGGAAATTGGGTTGACAACCGACATAATCTAGATGTGTATTGTTTATATTAGTTTGTTGTCAATTTTAATATTCATTTACAGGAATTGTAAACGCTACTTCACATTTCCCTTTTCGGGTGGTTTCCCTCTTTTGTAGACGTTATATTGTGAAAATTTTAAGTTTTAAATTTACCTTTATTTTTAGGGTGTTACATTTGGTCCCTTAAACTATTTTCATAATTACAAAAAAATTGCTCATCAAATTATTTTTCATTTTTATAACAGATTTGATCTCTCCCTCAACTTTCATTTTTAGGATTTGATCCATCCATTTAACCAATAAAATTTGTGGTACAGACATATATCTTCTAAATATAATAATCAAAATATTTAAATAAAAATTGAAGTTTACAATTTGCAATAAAATATCTTACATTTTCAGAAACATTATTTCCATTAGATCTTTTAACTCAAATAAAATATAATTTTGATAAACTTTTGTTTTAATTGGTTGAAAAATAATAATAAATGTTTAAAACTAAATACCCAACAAGATATTACAATATTAAATTTAACTAGTTTACTTAAACTAGCTAATATACACTAAACACTACAAAACAAATTACTATCACCGAGGAAAAATCCGTCGGTGAAGGTCGGATCCGTCGGTAACCTCTATCAGATTAAACATTGTCGGCAGTGGTATCACCGACGGATCCGTTAGCAATCCATCGGTAATATCTGGATCTGTCGGTAATCCGTCCGTAGTTACGTTACCGATGGATTTCGATCGTCGTTAATATTTCGTGGGATTTGCTCATTTTTATAGTAGTGAAAAATGGTTATAGTTAAATTATAATTACTAAATATATAAAAATATTAGTATAATTTAGCACTAACCGGTTGAAAGTTATTATAACACTAATAATCTTCAACCGTTAATGCTAAATTATTATATTTATATTTATTAATTTTAACGGTTTTTAGTATATGTAAATAAGTTACTTAAATTTATATTTTTATATCTTATGTAACTATAATATTTTTTGTATATTAGTTTTTTTAGTAAATTACCTAAATCTATACTTTTATATCTTATTATTTAGTATATTGTCGGATATTTAGTTTCAAAGCTTTTAATTTTCAACTAACCAAAACAAAACATTTATCAAAATTGTATTTTATTTGAGCTAAGAGATTTCATTAAAATAATGCATCTGAAAAGATAAAATATTACATGGCAAAATCTAAGTTTTAAATTTTATTTAATTATTTTGCTCATTATATTTAGAATATATATATATATATATATATATATATATATTTGTGCCACTAAATTTTATTGATTAAAATGAGGGACCAAATCCTAAAAATGAAGGTTGAGAAGAGACCAAATATGTTATAAAAATGAAAAATAGCTTGAGAGATCAAATCGGTTATAATAATGAAAAGTAGTTTGAGAGACCAATCTGTTAAAAAATGACAAATAGTTTGAAGGACCAAAATCCGTTATTGAAAATGAAAATTGAAAGAGAGGATGGTGAATAGACAAAATTGTCCCTCATTAACGAAAATTAACTGAAAGAGTTAGTAGAAGGGACCATATCCGTAATAACAATGAAGCTATATTGATGTCCCTTGTAAATAATTTTTTTTTCAGATACCTTACTTGATAATTTATGTAAACCACATAGATCAAACTTGCGTTTAACTCTATTTATAAATATAAAACAAATACATTTTTGTTGTAGGATTATGTGTCATCATCAAAAGGAAATGATTAATGTAATATTTTCCTAGTATTAGAAGTTACCATAATGAATGTTTTCTTTTCTTTATAAACTTCTCCCTATTTAAAGGGCTTAAGATTAATGAGAATTACAGATTTCATTGTCTCTCTATTATGTTGTTATTCTGTTTCGTTTTTCCTTTAACACGTTATCAGCACGTTGCTTTGCTAAAGTTCAAAAGAGAAGTAAAGCTAAGGTGTTCACAGTATCAATATCGATTTGAGGTACGTTTTCATGTTAATCTTTCAATTGATGGTTCATTACTAATTATTTAATACAATAAAACTGTTTAATGATAATCTTATAACATAATCATCGCTAAGCGACCATTAATTATTGTTCTTGCAACGTTTATGTTACTTTAGTATTGACATCCTTTTTGCTAATTCATTCATTAATATATGTATGTTAAACCTTTGAATAATATATTGTTAGTTAACCTAATATGTAATGTATATTGTTTGAAATATATATATATATATATATATATATATATATATATATATATATATATATATATATATATATATGTAATGTATATTAAGTTATGCGTCACTATACATATGTATGTCATGTGTCACCATAACCATTGTTTTGCATTCTATACATTTTCAATAAATTTCTTTCACATACTGCATAGGAGCTTTCTATATAGTATTGTTTTTTTATTATGAGTTGTTTATGTTCTTTGAAATTATTATGTTATCTATGCATGCAACTTGCTTAAGAAAGATTGATACTTTTCATTTATTATGTATGTTATATCAGTTACAATAATAATTTCCAATTACATTATAGGTTTTGATTTTTAAATCAAATCGTAATCCTTTATATTAGATATCTTCAACTATATATGTATATATAAGATTCCCAATAAAAAGAATATTATCTTTACTTTGAAATAGAAAATTATAAGTTATCAATATAATCTAAATATAAGGAAAAGATATACACATGATATGACAAGATCGTTTCCTATTAATAAACTGTTAAATATGTGTTTAATATATATATATATATATATATATATATATATTTGGCTTTGTTTTTGTTATACTAAAAAAAATTATATTTGTTATTGTAACCTTTTTTTTTTTAGCAAATATCGGTAGATTTTTCTAATATGTGATCTTTTTTGATTAATCAATTGTGTATTCTAACATAATATGATTTCATGACTAACCAATGTGTAGTTTTCACCAAATCACAAGGACTAAACATAATGATATGTGACATTATGTATGATTATCATTAATCGAAAGTTATTATTATTATTTTTTAATCATATTATTATATGGGAATTTAATTAAAATACCCTTTTTTTGAAAAATCAGTACCCAAAATGCCCCAAATCTTGTAATTTTTGCCAAAATACCCCCTAGGTCCGCGTTTTTTCAAAAAAACACGGACTGGTACTGTTTGGGTCCGCATGTGGGTCAAAACGCGGGGTGGGTCCGCAACAGTGTAAACGCGGACCCACCCCGCGTTTTGACCCACATGCGGACCCAAACAGTACCAGTCCGCGTTTTTTTGAAAAAACGCGGCCAAAAACGCGGACCTAGGGGGTATTTTGGCAAAAATTACAAGATTTGGGGCATTTTGGGTACTGATTTTTCAAAAAAGGGTATTTTAATTAAATTCCCTTATTATATTAGGTTGCTAAATATCTTATTTTTGGTTGGTGTCAATTCTTTTTTATTTTGGTTCAATGTCATTTAATTATAATCGGACTAATATATCCTAGGTGGTTTTGGACTTGTTATTGTTATTTATTCATTTATTCATGTCTACTTAATTAGTTTATCCTATTGTGTCTATTTAGTTAATTAATGTTTTTTTAGTCTTTGAATTTATTATCCCGCATAATATTCAAATGTTTATGTTAATTATAATTGTTTTTATAATACTTCATCTTGTAAATAATTTTTGGAAGTTACACTTTCAACCCCCCCCCCCCCCCCATAACTTTTGTTATTTTGCCAAAAGATTCAAAAATAGCATGAAAATGTTAAAATCAAACATTTATCTTGATTGTGAGTTCCTACTCATAATTTTAAATTATAGAATAAATTTTCGAAAGTTACACCTCCCACCTCATATATTTTGGTTTTTACAAAAAACTCCAAATATATTATTAAAATGTTAAGGTTTGAAGTTGACTTTATATCAAAACAATAGTTATTTGTTTAAGAGTAATCTCTTTTAATAAACATTGAACTTGGCTTCACACGCCAACATATTTTGGCCTCTTGCCAAAAACTCTATAAATTAATAATGTTAGCTTCAAATTACATAAATCGCAAAATATCGATTGGATTTTGTCAAACGAGTGTAAATAGCCCTAAGGTTTCTAGGGATTTAAGAAATCCATGTGATTCCCCTACTACCTGGAAATCCAATAGATTGAGTGATTTCTTTTTCACAAATTGAAATCTTGATGAAGTATTATCAATAAAATATAAGCATACAAAAATCCAATATTGTTATGATAATGAAATTTCATAACCATGATCCATTTTCTTATCAAAAAGAAAAATCATATATTATCTTTTATATATGTAATTGGTTGAAACAACTCATCCCAAAGTCAACGTCGTAAGCTCAAAACAATGTGAATATCATAAATGAGTATATAAAACCTTCTTTTGAAAAGGTACAAGAAAAATACCTAAAGTCCATCAACTCCCTATTGACCATAAAACCAACCTCTTGAAAAGGTACAAGCAAATACCCTCATGTTTTGAGATGACATATAAATCCTAAGTTTCATAGGAATACCTTTACTAGAAACCCCCAAAGAAATGTGGGATGTCCCGAAAGGGATAATCGGGAGTACTCATGAATATGTACTTCCCGAACTAATCGTATAGTGGAATGAAACCCACTTACTCGATTACAAAAAGGTAACTGATTTCAACAAAGAAATGTTATATCCAAGACGCGTCTCAATCTCTATGGCAATGAACTCACAGAATATGACATGATTCCTAACATTATTTTCACCTATCAAAAATATTAATGAACTAATATAAGTTGGAATGTAACCTGTAGACAAACTCATCAACCTACTGCAAGTGGTTGAGAGACATAACAAGGTTTTTTCAAATAACAACACCACATATGTCGAGACAAAGAAAATTCTCGAGATCAATAATGAAAGCATTAAAGGTGGAAACAACTCCAAAGAACATAGAGTTAAAAACAATTTCACACATGTGACATTTATGCACTATGTGGATGAAACCCTAGAACGGGTTAGGGTCTTGGTAAGAGTCGGGAATTATTTTTCAACATCTGGAGTATAAATACAACTACTGCCCCAAGTGATAATGGACAGTCAAATAAGAAATGCACTAAAGAGTGCTCTTGTCGAAAAAAAAACAAATTAAAAATGATCTATATCATAAGAATGATAAAACATAGATTTTTTTTTGAAATTTACTTTATAGTATTTTAATTAGTTTCTTTTGCTTAAGTAAAATCGAATATGTAACCATTATAGATGTAAATGATTACAGCAAAAACAAAATAAAACTCTCAATGTCCTTCGTTCCGTGTAGGAATGTATCGAGGAGAACTTGATTGTTTTTATGACATCTCATACAAGAAATATATCATTATTCATTGAATTAATAATTTTCCTCCAACCAAATACTTAGACGATGAACTGTCATTTTTTTATTGGTACAAGATTAATATGAACCTTGTAAAGATATTCGTATAAAATGGAAATCAACATATATACATAAATTCCAATGAATATGAAAGGAAACATATATCATGGAACTAATGTGTCAAACTAGTAGATTATTGGGTCATCGAAACATTTTTGTCAATAAAAAACTTTAGTGAAATAACACATATATGTTTCAACATGACCATGTGGGACACCATGGTTATGACATAGTGATCCGTGTATTGCAAAATACACATCGACACATTCTCTTTCGAGTGATAGGCAAAACGAGGCAAATTGCAACTGTTGACTTCTATAGCATAAGAAACAACATTGCCATCATAATATGCCCTCTCAAATACCTAAAACTTTTGTATATACCTTAATCCTTAGCTAAGACAGGAATGAGATCATCCTAAAGCTAAGGACATAATACAAAAATATTCCATTGTTACAACGAATACAAGATGATATTTATGGACATAAACATCCAGAATGCGGGCCATTAAAACTTTATGGTTCTGGTTTCGACACGATGAAAACATGTCGTATTATTGTCCACATGAAATAATGCACTCCTAGCACTAGCTATACATTTAAGGGCTCACCACCCTGATTATTTCATCAAGTCTACATGACTTTGAATGCTGGAGAATTTACATCATAAGGACTTGATGTTAATTGCATATGTATGAGGATCAATGTAGAGTTTCTTATACCCCATGTGTATACATAAAATGGTCTCATAGAAGTTGTTATCAAAAGAATATGATGACATATAGGGTATTAGTAATGCGCACCAATTTACCCACATCTACCTAGGGTTATGTAATTATTATATGCAGTTTTTTTTCGTTTTTAGACCCACTATTAGATAACCAACCTCATGCGTACCAGTTGGTAACTGGATATAAGCTTGATATTTTACATTTACGCATGTTTGGTTGTGTAGTATTGTGCCAATTGCGCCCCCACAACACATCAAAATGGGTCCTTAAAGACGATTCGATATATGTTGGATATGAACTCCCAACTTTTATCCGCTAATTAGAATCCTTGACTAGTGATCTTTTTACCGCCAGATTTGCGGGTTGTCACTTTAATGAGACAGTCTTCCCGTCGTTAGGGGGAGATAAGAGAAAGGATTTTCCATAGGAACGACAGGAAGTGTCATTGAGTATTCCCACTCTGTCTCATGTTGATCCCTAAACTTCATAATGTAAAGTTGAAGTCAAACGAATCAGACTCGATACCTGATACGTTTAATGTTACTCTAGAAGTGACAAGATCACATATACGAGCTGCAAATATACTGGCAAGGTTAAAGTTCCCAAACAAGGGCACAACGCCATTGGAAAGTGCGTTGCAATCACACATAGTGGAGGTGTGGTTGAGGTCGTAGCTACCAAATGGAAATGGTGGAAGCTACTTGGTTCGATGGATACTATTCTAAAGGAAGAGAATAGTTAGGCACATCCATTTATCATCAATACACAAAACTCTCATGAAATTGTCTCTAATTACAATTATGTCCATGAATCGTCATTGGAGGACGCTCCGAAGTTAATATTGATTCTAGAGATGAATATTAATCTCAAATGAACTATGAGAGTACATAAGTGTCGATGGACAGATCATATATAATCATTGATCATTTATTCGCATATACGATGGCTCATAAGATGATCGAGCACGACGACATCGAACCAGGCTCAGTTGAATAATATCAACAAAAATCATAATAGCCTAAATGTAAAGAAACAATCCAGAAAGAATTATATTCTTTGACAAAGGATCGGGTATTTGGTAAGGTAGTGCTAACCTACCAAGTGTAAAGCCCGTAGGACATAACTGAGTCTTTGTCAGAAAGCGTAACAAGAATAATGAAGTCCTAATATGTAAGGCTCTTCTTTGGCGCAAAGTTTCTCACAACGCCCTGGATTGACCATGAGGAGACTTACTCTCTCATGATGGATGTTATGACATCCGAATAGTTTGTTAGCCTAGTAGTTTCCGAAGGACTGGAAATGCATCTCATAAATGTGGCTACCACATATCTCTACGGGGATCTAGATTTAGAGATATATAAAAGTGTTTGATGATATTACATTACCAAAATCAAGTAACTCTAAACCACGAAATGCGTTTGCAATAAAATTGAAACACCCACTTTATAGATTAAAGCAATCTAATCTATAAAGGATATATAAGAATTAATGGAATCCATGATTGGGAAAGGATATATAAGAACGATGAACTGTTCCCTTACGTATTTATTACGGAAAACAAATTCCAAATTTTCAAAGTAGCTCTATATGTCAATGTTATGAACATAATAGGCACTCTTGATGAAATAAGATGAACCACAAGCTACTTGAAATCTGATTTTGAGAGGAAAGATCTTGGGAAAACTTGGTTTTGTCTAGATATTTGAGCTAGGACACCGAGTTTGTGAAATATTAATTCATCTATCGCATATGTCCAAAAAATAATCAGACAATTTAATATGGACAAAGCACATCCGGTTAGCACTCCCATGATCGGTCGAAGTGTCGGATATAAGGAAAGATCCATTTCGTCAAAAGGATGATGACGAAATATGTTGGGAGTTGGAATTCCCTATCTAAGTACAATATGCACATTATTGTACTTAGCACAATACACTTGACCGTATATTGTATTTTTCAGTGAATTTGTTAGCTAGATTTAACTCAGCGCCAACGCAACGTCATTGGAATGATATCAAATTAATCTTTTGAAACCATTGACATAGACTTATACTTTCCCTATAGAAAGAAAAATGGGATTGATAATGAAACTTCAATACCTACTTATAATGTAAGTAGCAAAAGTACTAGCTCTTATAGAAAAACACCAAACAATGTCTTGGTATGTCTTTGCTGATATTAGGTATCTGTCTGGCCCATACAAAGATTGTTCCCAAACTGGATAAAGAATTACCACAAGGAACACGTCGATTGTTTGGAAGTGAATTAAGCAATCATTTGTAACTACCCCTTGAACTAATCCAATAATATTACTTCTCATGATAATTAAATAATGTATATGATTAAGGACTATCATTGCATATATTAGAGGATCTAGTAATTATAGGTTCAACCAGTATCCTACTTGCATATATGGAAATAATGCATCATGTATCGAAGAAATGAACATAAGATTCATCAAATATTCTGCTTAAGTCTTATATAATTAGCAATAAGAAAACTCTCATCGAGATTCAATTGAATCAAGTAAGATGTCAAGAGAACATGACACATTTTACCAAATCATTACCTAAAACCATATATTAGGAAACATGTAGAAAGCAAGTACAAATGTTTTCCAAACTCCCTTGATTAATGCACGAATCAGGGGGAGTAATAGACAAAAGGGGGAGTCTACTATATTTGTGAAATTGGTATGTTGTGCTCTTTCCTTCAACCAAGGTTTTATTTTTCCCATTGGGTTTTGTTCCTTGGTGTAAGGTTTTAGTGAGGCAACTGTTTATATACCATCATGCTTTCCTAACTCTCATGATTAATGTATGAATCTAAGATAAAACTAGACTGAAGGAAAAGTCTATATATTGCAAATAAACTGGTGCGTTGTACTCTTTCCTTCGTCCTATTTTTTATCCCACTAGGTTTTTATTTTGGCGTAAGGTTTTAACGAGACAACAATTGTGCACCATCACTCCTTTGACTCGGCACAATGGGGAGTGTTGTAGGATTATGTGCCATCATCAAAAGGAAATGATTGATGTAATATTTTCCTAGTATTAGAAGTTACCATAATGAATGTTTCCATTTTTTTGTAAACTTCTCCCTATTTAAAGGGCTTATGATTAATGAGAATTACAGATTTCATTGTCTCTCTATTATGTTGTTATTCTGTTTCGTTTTTCCTTTAACAGTTTTTTAAATTTACGCTGTGTTCTCGAAACTCATTTAACGAAGGAAAGGAAAGGAAAGTGAGGGAAAGGGGAGGAAGGTAAAAAAAACTCGTGTTCTCGAAACTTTTTTAGGAGAGAAAGGAAAGGAAACGGAAGGAAAGAATTGCTAACTTTCCTCCCAAACCTTTCCTCCCAAATGTGGGAGGAAAGAGAAGGAAAGGAAAGGAAATAAATTAAAACCATTTAAAAAAATTACTGAAATTATTAAAATTACAAAACTACCCAAACTTTCATTATAAAGAATATACTTTTATAAGGGTATACTTGTAAAATTGACATCTTTCCTTTCCTTTCTCTCATGTTCAAGAACATGAAAAACTATTTTCTTTCCTTTCCTTTCCTTCGTTTTCCTTCCGTTTCAAAAACACAAATGAAAAAATTATTTTTCTTTCCTTTCTTTTCCATCCATTTCTTTTCTTTTACTTTTCCCTCCAAATTAGAGAACACAGCATTAAAGATAAAGAAATAATTTACTTTAGGACATAAAAATTGTAATGACAAAAAATCTTTAAAAATGACTAGTAACCGTTATGTAAACTTTTAATGACAAACATATGATGTTTAAGAATTTTGAGACAACATGTATTTTAAACAAATTATTTAGAAATTTTCATTTCATCTTGTATCTCATTAGATATTGTTTTTTTTTTCTTTGTGTATCACCTTTACCTTAATTTATATCAAGCTAGATCTAGATCTGTTTTCCAACGTAACAAAGTTTGACACACGTACATATTGTGTGTGTATATATGTTTGGTAAATGTATAAAAAATGAATTTTAAAAAATACATTAATCTATACTATATAATAAAATATTTATAAAAAAACTCTTAAAAATAATTGTTAAAACTTAATGTACCGTTATTTAATCTTAATTACTTAGAATATCTTAAAAACAACAATTAAAGCTTTATGTACTACATTTAATGTTATTTATTAACTTTCAATGTTTATCTTTAACCACTTTAAGGGCCTGTTTGTTAGCAGCTTAATGAGCTTAATGAGACTCACAACTTATTCAGTCAGCTATATATGACTGTTTGGTAGTGGCTTAATGATATAGAAAATGGCTTATTCAGTAAGATTTCAAGGGGGAGCTTAATGCAGAAAGTCAATTTTTTTCCAAACCAGTCCCTCTCATTAAAAAACACGTTCCTTCCATCTATAAAAAAATCATCTCAAATAAAAACCTTCTAAATCTATACAAACAGATTAGTCCACACAGACAATTTTATTCATACATAACTTAATAGAAAACCAACCAAACAGCCCCTAACTCCCCTAAAATCACTCCCTACTTCATCTTCCCTAAAATCACTCCCCACATAACTAAATACAAGACAAAAATTAAATTTTGAATATAAAAAATCTAAAATTTAATTAAGAAAATTTAATAGAATATATTTAATGTTTATTTTATTAAAAAAACATTATATTGTTAAAACTAAAATAAATTACATTATTATTAAAATATCGAAAAAAATTCTTAAAAACAAGCTTTTATGCATTAAGTATTGTTTATTGATACATATTACTTAAAATCACTCTCGCATAACTAAATACAGGATAAAAATCAAATCTTAAATATAAAAAATCTAAAATATAATTAAAAAAATCTAACAGAATATTTAATGTTTATTTTATAAAAAAACATTATATTGTTAAACTATCGAAAAAACTCTTAAAAACAAGCTTTTATGAATTAAGTACTGTTTATTGATACATATTATTTAAAATTTAAGATTACAAGTCATGATGCATGAGTACAAATTTCTAAAGTTATATGTTTGAATCCATAACTAACTCATAAACATAATCAAATCAGGATAAACATCTTAATTTAAATATAAATAGTTTAAAATATATAAGATAATCATTAAAATTTAACAAAATACTTAATTTTTTTATATAAAAAGCATTATATTATTAAACCTAAATTAAACAAATTTATAAATAAAAAAACATTGTTGCTCTTTTAAAACATCTATAATCGTACTGTAAATCGATTAAGAAAAAATAAAATGAACTATTAAAATCGTGATGTATCTCGCTACATTACACGAGTACGCTTCTAGTAAAATAAAATTTTGAAAAGAAAAGTATGAGAAGATAATATGAATATAAAATGACATGCATCCAACTTATGTTTTAGGGGACATGCATCTTCGAATGTCACATGAAAGTTCGATATAAATCAATTATAGAACCACGTTCCATTCAACGTTATGGGATGCAAAGTGGCAATTTTTATTGTTTTTTTTAAATAATATAAAATTGCTAAAAAACATTAGATTACTTCACAACGTCCATCAAGATAACGTATTTTACTTTTTTAGGTTATGTATGAAAAACTAACTTATAAATTAGTTGTTGGTTGATAAATTAGCAGTTAATTTGGTGTTTCATGACGAAGCCTTCTTGTAAGCTTTAGCTATAAGATAATTGTCATGTATGATGTCATGACAAGTGTTTTTCGTCATGACTGTTTGGAGCACAATTAGGGATGGCAGAAAACCCCGAACCCGACGAGAAAACCCGAAACCTGGTTAAGTTCGGGTCGGGTCTGGTTAGACAATTTCGGGTCGGGTAACAGGGAAATTTTCGGAGATTTTATCGGGTTCGGTATCGGGGCAAGGTATCACCGCCCCACCCCGATATATATATATATATATATATATATATATATATATATATATATATTGATAAAAACAAAATTATATATATTATTAATATTTAATATAAATATGTTTAATATATATTATTAATATAAATATATTTAATATATATTATTAATATTTAATATATATTATTAATATTTAATATAAATTATATATATATATTATAAATATGTTCGGGTCGGGGATTCCCCATCGGGTCGGGGACGGGGACGGGGCATAAAAAATCCCCGACGGGGCGCTCCGAATAAAAACTCGACGGGGAACGGGGCGGAGACGGTGATGCATTTCAGTTTCGGGGACGGGGACGGGGGACGGCAAAACCCGCCCCGAACCCGCCCCGTAAATATGCTTAAGTGGATGATTGGTTTAATGGAATGATTTTGAGGGATTTATATTTCGTGAAGGATTTGGAATTGAGGGGATTTCGATTTGGAATATTTTGTGTGCTTTGTTTGTTTGTAAGATTTTGAATGGAATTGAACTTATTTTTCTATTAATAATTGAGTAAATTACATATTTGGTCCCTATGGTTTATTGGTTTTAACACTTTGGATCTCTACTTTGAAATATCTATGGATTGCATCCTCGTGGTTTGTATTTTATAACACATTGGGTCCCTAAAACTAACTTCATCCAAAAAGTGTTGTTAATTCATTAATATAGAGGGGTATTTTTGTCATTTAATTTATTTTTATTTTCATTTAATTTACTCTAGTTTTTTATTAACCCACAGGGACCGAGAATGTAATTTACTTTATCTTCTTCATCTTCTCTGGCAAGACACCCACCCTTTTCCTTTCTCCGGTCATCTTCTCCGGCTACTACCACAACTCCATCCTCACACTTCATCTTCATATCCAGGGGCGGACGTAGTATGACAAAGGTGGGGGAAAGGCCCACACTCATATATAAAAAAAATTCAAAAGTTGTAGGTAATTTTTTGTTTTTTTCACTGTTATGTGCTTAGTTCCCCATAGTCATTTTCGACGGTTCCCCCCAGTGGCCTAGTCCGTTTTAACGAAAACCCTTAATCTCTTGCTTGTCAGTCGTTCTGTCCGTATATTATTACCATTAGTTCTTGCAATCATGCTACAACGATAGCATTGGTTGATGATTTTGTTAAATATATCTCAATTTCTTGTTATTTTAGTTTTATATATGTTCAAACCAATCCATCTAAAAGAAAATTATATAAATTAAATAATAGTATGATTTGCTATTCAGTTAATCGATATGGTAAAAAAAATCAAAATCGAAATTTACCTTATTTGGTTAACCGAATCGTTTAACCCACAAACTGAATAACCCGAACTGTTTTGGTTTGGGTGAGTTATTCGGTTTGGTAAATTTTTTATATCTTAAGAATCCGAGTCACCTAGGTTTCTGGATCTGCCATTGTTCATATCAATACACAAAAACCCAAATTCATTTCAAAACTCAAATTTCATTTCAGAACTTTGAAACAATGAACAAAAAGAACCTAAATTGAGAAATTTAAAACCTACAAAAATCAACATTTGAGAACTCTAAATGTAACGACCGTTATATTGATTCATTCTCAAGAGTAAAGTGGTGGCCGAAGTTGGAAAAATAAAAGTTTAGGGGCCTTTTGGGCCTATGTTTGGAAGATTTCTAAAAGAGGGATTAAAACCCTACACCCTCCCTTAGAATAGAGTGTTGGCGGCTATTGAAAGATTAGAACGGAAAGAGAGCAGAAGAGTGAAGGGTTGCAATTTGATTAGAAAAAAGAGAAATCAGAGGAAGGTGAGGACATTTCTCGCTTAGTGGTAATCATCTTCTAGTAATCTTTATCATGTTAAATGATTAAGACTCCATTGAGGAATTATTTGATTATATGTGTAAGATCTAGGCAAAGCTTTATATCGAATACTAGTTTGGGGAAAAGAATCAAGGAACCGATAGGTCAATGCCATCAATCTTGTCTTCGTGATAGGTTTGGGTTAAGTTTTTTTGGATTTGGGGTGAAGGCCTAATGGTTTCTTGGTGTAATCGAGGGTTCTGGCGTAAAAACCCCAAAGTTGGACCACACCAGGACAAGCCGGGAGAGGGTCCAAATCCGTACAAGCCAGGAGAGGGTCCAAATTCGGGCAAGCCGGGAGGTGGACTTAACCCGGGCGAGTCGGGAATGTTATGGCAACCCGGACGAACCCAGGAGCCCGCGACTAAATCCGGGAGCGAGACCGAGAGTCATCCCGGTAGTGACCAGAACCGGGGTCCAACCAGAAAGCGTCGAGAACCGGGGCCCAACCAGAAAGAGCCGAGAACCGGGGCCCAACCCAGGAGCACCGAGAACCAGGAACCCACCCGGGGAATCCGGATGCAAGTCGAGAGTGATGGGGGAGTTCTCATCTGGGTACTTTATAGTTTTATGTCGGGACCTAACTTCGTACATTTGACCAATTTGTAGGTGTCCCATTCTCTTTTGTAGGTGTCCAACATTTGACAATGGCGGCAATGGAGGAGGTAACTCACGGTTGACTCCCATAGCTTGACTTGGAGCCGCCATACCCATATCGTAATATTGCACATACCAAGTATTGTAATAATGGTGTAATCAAGCATGCTCACGTAACATGATATTCATAATAGCAGTAGCTAAGTGAAATTATGAACATAACTTACCTAAAAATCCTCATCACCATACTCACAACCCTTAATTAATGCACTTCGGTCGACTACTACCACCTACTCTTACCTTAAAAGTTCTACTTATAACGAACCAGTCATAACTTAAAGTCTCAGCATAAGTCTAGGCATCTATGATTCATACCTAGTTCACTTAAACTAGAGCTCTGATACCAACTTGTAACACCCCTAAAATCTGAAAATAGCAGACCATTTAAAACTTCCAAAAATCTCTTAAATACATAATATCGAAATAACAAATATCTAAAGTTTACAAGGGAATAAATACTACGACAAGTATCAGAATTCTAACAGAACTATCTAATCCTACAAACGTGGACAAGTCAGTCGGGTGTTGTTAGGACTGAAAGTCCTAGTGCGTGGAAAGTTATATAAAGTATTTATATAGTTTATTGTTTTATTTAATCGAGTTGTAAAAGACTTATTTGCTATTATGCTTAGTTTGGTTGTAATGGGCTTTGGGCTTTAGAACCCAAGCCCTTTGGTATTTAATGTTTTGTATAAGTGGGTTTTAGGGTAAGAGGTTGAATGGTCAGTTTAGGATTACGGCTCATAACTCATATTCTATCTGTAATCCTACTAAACCTTTATCGATCATCCAATCATATGACTAGGTTTTGTGATTCAATCTCTGTTATTTATTGATTATTATCATTAACAAAACCCCATAAAATAAAATTCTCAATAAAACTTAAACATCAAAATAATAGAAGGTAATTCTTCGTCCAAAACCTTAACATACGTGGAGGAGATCCAATGTTAAAGTCATAAACCACAGTTACTTGTCCAAGACCCTAGACAATATCAAAATGCACACATCGCAAAATTCGAAATAGCGTTGGACAAAAATGAGAGTAGGAAAATCTCAACAAAGTTCTCAACCTCATGCCATGAAATAATCTTATGCATGCTCGAAATAATGGTTTAAAACCTTGTGTGTGCTAAAACATTGCTCCAAGATTTGTAATGTAATCCACGTGACGATTTAGAAACATGAGAAATAATTAACGTAATTTATTTCAGAAATACATTTCGTGCATGAATTTGATCGGCACTCAAACACCTCAAAACCACGTTCCTCGATTTCTTAGTTACACTATCGTCATCTAGATGCTTAAACATCTCAAAGCAATAATCGAATAGTTCATCGGTTCACCTTATCATTTCTCCTCAAATAAAGTCAATTCCATAAGACTAAGGTTCCATCACGACCATCAATTCCGACACGGAACGGTCCACTTAATGCAATCTCCATGCTTATTGTCACTCCAAGTGACGAATGCTAAGATTATCAGTCTCTCCTAACGACTACTCACCTAGAAACTTCTTTACTACCCCAACGGTCATCACATCAAGGTAGTCCAAGCATTCACATGTAACTCGTAGGTTCACTATAACACTGGCCAGGTGTAATTATGAACGTATTGTACATGATCATCCTTGCTACTCTGGGTGTACTTCCCGTCCCTCCCTAGAGACTCCGTCAACCTCAAACATCCAATCTTACTATGCCTATTGGCGCAACTTCACTTTCAATCACTTAAATTAACGCTAGTTTGAGTCTAGGCATCCTAAATCAATACCTAATTCTCTCAAACTTAAGCTCTGATACCAACTTGTAACACCCTCAAATTTGGTAAGAGCAACTAATTAAAAATTTGATATTACATCAAGTAAAATATAAATCTTCAAAATAAAATTCTCTATTTGACCTCAACAAATATAAACTCCAGTCTTATACAAGAACCAGATCAAGTCGGGTGTTACCTAATCCCAACCACAAGTTGGTCTTCCCGAAACTAATGCGAAAGACTTCACAAAGCTAACCACTTCTCGAGCACAGAACTAGCACTCCTCTCTGCACAGGTCACTAGAACTATTCCTAACCGGAACCTGTTGCACATGCCGACAAATAAAAAGGTTAGGTTAACGTCTAGTGAGTTCAAGAGTTTTCAACATGAATAAAGATATCGTTGAAAAGAAGTGATGCAATTTAAATCATGGTCTTTCAATTTGATATGCCTCAAATATGAAAACGACTCATTTTCCAATAATATGCATTTTGGGCAAGAAACACCAATATAAACGTTTTTAAATCCAAACTACTTCAAGGACAAGGTCCCGACATGAAATGTTCTTTCGTAAATTAATTTCAACCCGAACTCACTCAAAACGTGAAAAGAAATCGAACTCTCCATTTATGAAAATGCGGTTAAAACTTTATATCCCGAAACACCCAAAACACGGGTGGGGCAATCCTTTCCGGTCGCCTCAGCTTCTGAATCCAATCTTGAACGTTCAGTTAGGCATTCACAAATTCACAAACTACTCAACCCATACAACATGGATGAAGACCCATTTATACAAAAGTCACCGAAAACTTGGATAATAAACTCAATACCAAAAAACAACACCTTTCGGTGATGGGGATACCCGAATTCCATCGAAAGTGGCGGGCACACAAAGTTAAGCCACTTATCAATGTTCTCGAGCTTCACATAGAGCCATGGATCCCCGTATACGGCTCCCAAACCGAGCTACCACCGCAAGATACCCAAATGCCTCTAGTGTCTACTCGACCTCTAAATGAGTGTCACTACCAAAGCCACAAGTCTCCGTATCCGGCTCACAATGGCCACCACCGCAAGACTTAGCTCCGTATACGGCTCTGCAGAGCACCACCGCAAGCTTTCATAAAAACATGACTTGGGGACCACTCACTAGACTTCAAACGCGGACACTAAATTCCATGATGAGTAACCAGACTGGATTAAAAACGGGCATCGAGTTCAACCACCCACTATATATACCTCGAGCTCTTCAATAAAGGTTACGTGGTTATCGAGTTCAACCATCCACGATCTGTACCTCGAGCTCCAGCTAGCCATAAACAATATCTAATCCCAAAACGGGGATAAAGTCCCCACTAAACCAATTGACTGACTCATATGCCTATGGATCCAATGCATTACAATCTAAAACGTTACATGACTCAAAAGAATGAACTAACGCATTCAAAACATGTAACTCTCAATTAAGATGCAACTAAGTACACCGTACGTCCAAGACTCCTTTACGAGCTACCAAAACTGAACAAATGTTCCAAAGACTCAACCGAGTACAAATCAAGCCCCAAAAGGCTTAATAGACGTTTGGCTAAAACACAAGAGCCAATGTGGTTACATAAACCAAAATACATCTTTCCCCAAAACTTTGTTTCTCAAATCGCAATTGGCCTTCGGACCAAAACCCAAAAATGATTATCATTTTCTAAAATGTTCTCAAAGTCGGGATCGACCCAAAACCAAAGGACTCACACATTCGTACTTTCCAAAACATCTCATTTCATGAATGATGCATAAAACCCGACAAACACTTAAAAGTGCGTTTTTGACCAAATATCTATTTATGCAATAAATCGTTAAAACCCATTCATTTATGGCACATTTATCGAAATGCCCAAAAATCCCAAATGTGGTGTTTTACAAAGTTTAATAAGCTAAACACTTCAAATAATCAAAAGTTACCAAATACCTCAACAGTTGATAATTTCATGTAAAACACATAAATGCTTTAAAATAGACATTTTGGCATGTACAACGTTTTCACAAATCAACTTGAACTCACCTCGCTAGGTTAAGTTAAACCTAGGTTCCAAATCCAACCATTATCCTCCAATAGTGTAGATCCTTTCATTTTCCAAGTCATCACCAACAATAAGCTAGGGTTTCCAAATAACCCATTTCCTCAACTTTAGAAATAAATCAACAACAAGTAAAACCTTTAGATCTACAAAGATCCTTATACAAAAGCTTGGATTACTCAAGGAAACTTACCACTTTAAATATTGAGACTTTCCACCCCATCCAAGAAAACCCATCCAACTCTTCAACCCGAGTTTCGAAATAACGAATCTTATGTGACTTTAGGATAGATCCACCATGGATGCTCCAAAATGCTATCTTCAAGCTCTCAAAATCGCCCAAGGAGAGAAGTGAGGAGAGGGAGTGAAATGAGAGAAGTGGGAAGGGGAGGTGTGAATGAGAAAACCCTAGAAAATGGGTATTAAATCGTCATACTACTCTTGTTAGGTCTGGTTTTATAGTAATCATTGTATTTATAGGGTTTGGTCAAATATTGTGTTTAGAGTCTATCTGTATTGTATCTGACCAAGGGTATTTAAGTCCCTTTGGTCTTGTTCCTTGTAAGAACCATGCTCACACTCTTCAATATTTTTTACACTTTGCGCATTGAACTTTCTCTCTCTCTCTACTTTCTCTCTCTAGGATTCATTGATCTTGGACTCACAATTGGTATCAGAGCCAATCTGAATCTTGAGAGGATTGAGAGATTGTTTTTTCGATACTGAATTTGTGGATTAAATCGAAAATTTGATCGATTTTCTTGAATTTTTCAAGAAAATCTCGTTTTCGAATTTTTCATCAAATTCGGCTTTGTTTTTGAACAAATTTATTTGAAAATTGGTTTGTTGGATCCGTTTTTACATTCTAAACATTTTTTATTCACATCAAATTTCAAGAAAAACAAGTTTTGATTGTCGATTTTGAGATTTTTGAAATTTCTGAAAATTCGGTTTAGACGTACTATTTCATCATTGAAAGTTTGATTTTGTGGTTTTTAATCGATTTTGTTGATTAAAAAGTGTTAGAAACTTGTTTTAGATCATTTCTATGTGATTTTGTTGTATTAATTTCTTGGATATAATCGATTGTTGGTGATTTTTGTGTTTTTCAACAGGTTTGCGTTGGATCTCAACTTTGCCCAAGTTCTTCACGGTTTGCGCAAGTTCATCAGGGACTTTGCGCGAGTTCATCCTTTGTATCTGCGCCCTCAGGGTGTTTTCTTGAGAAGTTGTGTTTTTCACTTTGTGTTCATCACGCAAAGTTAAGTTTGCGTATCCTTCTTTTAGCGAGAAGTAAACTTTGCGTTTCACTCAGCTCACGCAAAGCTAACTTTGCATATCCCGTGTGTCACGCAAAGCAAGGTTTGTGTCTACATCAGCTCACGAGAAGTTCAGTTTGTGTATCACTAGGCTTACGCAAAGCTCATATTTGCGTATCACTTGGCTTACGCAAATCTCGTTTACGTCTCTCATTGGTTACGAGAAGTTTGGTTTGCGTTTCCTTCGCATAACGCAAAGCTACTTTGCGCCTCGGCCTGTTCACGCAAAGCCTCGTTTGCTTTTCATACTGCTTGCGAAAAGCTCAAGTTTGCGCAAGTCTCAGACTTAGAATATTTCTGATTTTCTGAAATATGGATTCTACGAAGTTTGCCTTTCAAGCTAAGTTCTACACAAGCGATATGATGATGTCCTTGGGATCTGAAACTCGTCCTCCATTTCTTGTTGATGAAAACGAATTCACTCAATGGCAAGATCGATTTCTGAACTTTATCGAGCGTCAAGCTAATGGAGAGAACATGATGAAGTCTCTAACTAAAGGACCCTTCGTAAAGCCTAATAAAGAGACTCCTCCAACATCTGAAGAGGCTTCACGAATGAAAGTTGATCGAGAGTTGAAAGCTAATCTGATGCTAGCTTTACCAAACTCTGTCTACAACTGGGTTGATCATTGCAAGGATTATCCAAATCTGTTGTGGGCCCAATTGGAAAAGATCATGCTTGGTTCTTCGGTCGCAACTCAGCTCCGACATACTCGGTTCATGAACAACTTTGAGGAGTTCTGTAACACCTCAAAAATCAGAGTAAAATAAAACATTTAAAACCTGACAATTGACAAAGATAAATCCATTAACTTCCCATAAATGAGATCAGTCCTTAAGACTTTACAATTCTATACAGGGATTGCATCAAAAGAATGGGACTTAGCAATGCCCAACATCAATACTAAATTATCTCCAAAAACCTCGAGACTCAAAACTCGTCTCTCCAAAAACCCCGGCACCCACCGCTAATGGAAACCTGTTATACATATCATTTGAGAAAAAGTGTCAGACTATAAAGCCTGGTGAGAACATACAGTTTATAAAGCTCAAAATATATAAACGTCAGTATCATAAGAAATCTTTTCATAAAAGTTTAATTTGTAAAGATAACATTTCGCCACAACCGGGCCTCTTCGGTCCAAAACTCTTAAACAGTGATAAAAGGACAATTTTACCAAGGAGAGTGACGAAACACAAAGTTAGGCCAACAAACCGAGTTACGAGCTAAACCAATTGGAATCCGCGGATACGAATCACAAAGTCCGTGCTTCAACGTGAGATCAAACCCCAAGCGCAAAACCAAGGTATACTCCTTCGCTAGGATCACCATGAACCATGGCTAGTATCCGACCTCACATAACCGTACCAAGTTGCCCCCGAGGAACATGTGATCCATAGCTACAAATTTGGGGAATGTAACATCCCAACAAAACAGTCTACTCCAAAACCTAGGGATCCACTAGAAATGGTACGGACTCGTCACAACAACATATGTGACCAACCATAAATAAACATATGGTTACAATTACATTTTATAAACAAAATGCTACTTCCAGTTCAACTTCTGGTAAGAATGAAAATCATTAAAAAGAGTTCATAAACATTCTTTTACATAATCACGTAATGTGCAAGTAAAACATCATTTTACTTCAATAGGGCGGAACCCGTCATTTTGGTCAAAACTGACCGGGAACCCCGAGAATCACCAAAAACTTCATTTATAACAAAATGTAGAGATCATAAAATCATACCGTAGTATTACTTCAGATTTCGCAAATAAGAGTTTTGACATGTATAAAGTTTGTAAAATGATAGTAGGAACTCACCGATAGGTTTTCGGAATAAAACCTGGAAAACCAGATAATGACCACGACGTAGAGGTGAAGCTTAAAACACCGACCCCTTGCTAGAAACACCGGAAACTAGCAACTTAACTAGCCTTGAAGATCAAAAGAAAAAAAGAGAAAAGAAGAGAGAGAGAGAGAACCGAGTTTGAGATATTATGAAATATCTCAAAACTCAAGATATTAAAAGCAATCTCAAAAAGCAGTCTGTCAGGGCGCACGACCCATGCGCCCTCAAAGAAGGAAATGCGCACGACCCGTGCGCTAGCACTAGCCCTCATCCCTGGATCCTACACACGACCCATGCGTTTTCTCTGAAGGAGGACGCACGACCCGTGCGTCCTGTAGACAGCTTCATAAACCTCCTTTTCTTTACATCGCCGCAACACAACGAAATTCGGGGTGTTACAATCCTCCCCAACTTGGGAATGATTTCGTCCCCGAAATCCCAACTACTCAAAAAGGTGAGGATATCTTCGCTTCATATCCTCCTCGGCTTCCCACGTCACATTCGCCCCCCCGATGATGCTTCCACTGCACCTTGACCAAGGTGACTTCTTTATAACGCAACTTCTTAGACTTTCTCTCTAAGATGGCGTCGGGTTCTTCCACACAACGGTTACCTTCGTCAACCCTTAACTTTGAAAGGGGAATGACGCTGTCTTCCACCGCTAAACACTTCCGGAGGTAGCAAACATGAAACGTGTTGTGTATTCTACTCAACTCCGGTGGCAGTTCCAACTGGTAGGCCTGCAAACCCACCCGTTTAAGCACTTTGAAAGGTCCGAGGAAACGGGGACTCAGCTTCCCACGCTTTCCAAACCGTATAATACCTTTCCACGGCGACACCTTGAGCATAACGCGGTCGCCCACTTGGAATTCCATCGGCCGTCTCTTCTTATCGGCATAACTCTTCTGACGATCTTGAGCCGCTTTCATTCTTTCACGAATGCACTTGACCTTATCGGCAGTCTCTTGCACGATCTCAGGTCCAGCGAACTGATTTTCTCCCGCTTCAAGCCAACACACGGGTGTCCGACACTTTCGCCCATACAAAGCCTCAAAGGGTGCCATGCCGATACTCGAGTGGTAGCTGTTGTTGTAGGCAAATTCTACCAAAGGCAGGTGAGAGTCCCAACCGCCCCCGAAATCGATGACACAAGACCTCAACATGTCTTCCAAAGTTTGGATCGTCCGCTCGCTCTGCCCGTCGGTTTGCGGATGGTAAGCCGTACTCAATTTCACTCGAGTACCAAGCTCTTTCTGAAATCCATCCCAAAAGTTCGAAGTGAACCGACTGTCGCGATCCGACACGATCGACAACGGTATGCCGTGCCTCGAGACCACCTCATCGATATAAAGCTTCGCTAGCTTATCCATCGGTAGAGTCTCGCGCATAGCCAAGAAATGGGCGCTCTTCGTCAATCTGTCAACTATCACCCAAATGGTATCGTGACCTCGAAGAGTTTTAGGCAACTTCGTCACGAAGTCCATGGTGATGTGCTCCCATTTCCATTCGGGAATCTCTAAAGACTGAAGACTCCCGTACGGTCTCTGATGTTCGGCCTTAACTTGCGAACACGTCACACAACGCTCAACGTAACGTGCCACATCAAGCTTCATTACCGGCCACCAATAATGCAACTTCAAGTCCCTGTACATCTTTGTGCTTCCCGGATGTATGGAATACCTGGACTTGTGTGCATCTTCTAGTAACAGCTCACGGTTACCCCCAATCTTGGGCACCCACACACGACCGCTGAACAGTTTCACTCCACGGCTATCTTCCGTCAAGAGTAAACGCTGTTTGGTCATGACTTCTTCTTTGAGATTCTCTTCTAACAGTTCTTCCACCTGTGATGCCTTGATCTTCTCAACAAGGCTAGATACTAGCTCGATTCTCGAATGGGTAGATCGAATACTCCCGCTATAGTCCTTCCGACTTAGCGCATCGGCCACCACGTTCGCCTTACCTGGATGGTAAAGCAATTCACAGTCGTAATCTTTCAGCAACTCAAGCCACCTCCTTTGCCTCATATTCAGCTCTTTCTGATCAAAGACATACTTCAGGCTCTTGTGATCCGTATACAGAGTACATTTCGTGCCGTAGAGGTAATGTCGCCAAAGCTTCAAGGCGAACACCACCGCTGCTAACTCCAGATCATGAGTTGGATAATTCTGCTCGTGTATCTTAAGCTGTCTCGAGGCATAAGCGATCACCTTGCCTCGTTGCATCAACACACAACCCAATCCCATCTTTGAAGCGTCGCTGTAAACCACGAAATCTTCCGACCCTTCAGGTAATGTCAAGATCGGAGCTTCACACAACTTCTTTTGAAGGATTCAGAACGCCTTCTCTTGGGTTTCGGTCCATTCAAACTTCACATTCTTCCAAGTCAGAACTGTCAGGGAAGAAGCGATCTTGGAAAAGTCTTGAATGAATCTCCTGTAGTATCCTGCCAGACCCAAGAAACTTCGGATCTCGGACGGACTCTTAGGAGGCTCCCAATTCATCATAGCTTCAATCTTGGAGGGATCTACTTTCACTCCTTCTCGAGTGACTACGTGCCCCAGAAATTGTACTTCTTTAAGCCAAAAGTCGCACTTGGAAAATTTGGCGTACAATCTTTCTCTTCTCAATACTTCCAGAACCTCACGTAGATGTTGTTCGTGTTCCGACTCACTCTTGGAGTACACTAGTATGTCATCGATGAATACAATGACCGACTTGTCGAGGAAAGGTCGGCACACTCTATTCATCAAGTCCATAAACACTGCTGGTGCGTTCGTCAGGCCAAAAGGCATTACAAGGAACTCGTAATGGCCGTAACGCGTTCTGAAAGCCGTCTTCGGAACATCTTCTTCTCTTACCTTCACTTGGTGATAACCGGATCGTAAGTCGATTTTGGAGAAACAACCCGCTCCTTGAAGTTGATCGAATAAGTCGTCTATTCTCGGAAGCGGATACATGTTCTTCACTGTAGCTTTGTTCAACTCACGATAGTCAATGCACATTCTCATTGTGCCATCCTTCTTCTTGACAAATAAGACCGGAGCTCCCCAAGGTGACGAACTCGGTCTTATGAATCCCTTCTCAAATAGCTCATGGAGTTGTGCTACCATCTCTTGCATCTCCGATGGCGCTAAACGATAAGGTGCTTTAGCGATCGGTGCAGCGCCAGGCACAAGATCAATCCGAAACTCTACCTGACGATCGGGTGGCAACCCGGACAAGTCGTCCGGAAAGATATCTGGAAATTCACGCACGATCTTCACATCCTCCAGCTTTGATCTCTCCGACTTAGCATCGATCACATAGGCTAGGAAAGACGAACATTATTTTAAAAGACACTTGCGTGCTCTTGCCATTGTGATTATTGCTACTTCACCCTTCCTCTTTTCACCATAGATGACCACGACTTCACCAGAGGGGTCGGGAAGTCGAATCAACTTCTTGGAACACACGAACTCGGCCTGATTGTTTGACAACCAATCCATACCGATTACCACATCAAAACCCCCGATTAACATCGGTAATAGATCGATCAAGAATTCTTTCCCTTCGATACTAAGAGTACACTGCCTCAGAACTTCGCGGATCAGAACTTGACTACCATCGGCTATTTCTACCACTAATGCATCCTCAAGACTAGTAGTGGGCATAGCAATTTTCTGACGGAACAATTCAGATACGAAAGAGAAACTAGCACCCGTATAGAACAAAATACGAGCAGGTACAGAGTTTATAAGAAAAGTACCCGATACCACATCAGCTGATGCTCTAGCCTCTTCAGCCGTCATCTGAAAAGCTCGACTCTGAACCTTAGGAGGGTTCTCCTTCCTTGCTGGCGCGCTACCCGACACAAGCTTCGGGCAATCTCTCTTTACATGCCCCGGTGCCTTACACTCGTAACAGACGATTCCACTGACCGGGCAATCTCTGACAGTATGACCGGGCTTCCCACACTTATAGCAAACTTGAGAATTGTTGTAACAGTTACCGTGATGCTTGGTTCGACACCTCGGGCACCACTTAGCTTCCTGATAACTGCTGAAGTTGCGGTTTCCGACAAAAGGTCGGGTCCGCTTGGGAGGTACTGAACTGTTCTCCCACTTTCTCTTTTCAGGCACCACCACTGCCTTCTCAGATTTGCTCTTTGCGAACATCTCTTCCATGAATTGAGCTTCCTCCACCATCTCTCGGAGGTTAGAAGCTTTGGAATTATGGATCATCGATTGCATGTCCGCAGGTAGGCCATTCAGATAGGCCTTCATCTTATCCTTCTCTGTTGGGGCAGCGTGCCCCACCAGACCAAGCTTCTCCATGAACTGACGGGTATACTCCCTCACCGTCAGGCTTCCCTTTACCAAGGATCGGAACTCTTTCTCAATTCGGTCCATTGTTCTCTCATTGCAAAACTCTTCCAGCAGCTTCTTCTTGAACTCGGCCCAAGACAACTGGGCCAACACTTCAGGAGATAGAGTGGATTGGATGATATTCCACCAGATAAGTGCAGTGTCCCTCAGCAATTGGGTACCGAACCGCACCCTCTGATCATCACCACATTCGGAAGAGCCAAAAGCTTGCTCAACCGCTCGGATCCACTTCACACACAAGATTGGGTTGTCAGAACCAGATAACTCTGGCGGTCCGCAACCCAAAAAGGATTTGTAGGAACAGCTTTTCCTACCTCCCGGAGCACCAACAATCCTGTTCTCCTCAGCCCTGACCCCTGTACCAACGCCTCCAGAACCTGCTACGATGTTTTCCACAACCGTCTCACTTCTACGATTGTTCACATCACGGTCCTCAATCACTTTTAGCAGAAACTCTTGTTGCTTTGTCATCTCTTCCCTCATTGCCAACATCATGCTGGCCATCATCTCAGAAGGGGAACTAGCATCCCTGATTACTGGGTGGGACGAAGCCAGGTCCACACGCGGAATGACCTCTGGCCCCCACCTAGTATTTGCTGCACTGGCGGACGCACGACAACCTTAACTCCTTCCGGCTGATCAGCTGTGGAGGTTGTCGCTTCCAGTCCATCAACACGAGTACGCGGTCTACCACGCGTATACACCATACTGAACTGTTTCACAGAACAGAGACAGAGATAAGAGAGAGATTGAATAAACACAAAGGAAACATACTACCACATTACCAATTGTCATATTAACAGTAATTCAAGCACTCTTACGTACAGTATCCTCATAATAACATTAGCTAGGTGAAATTATGAACATACAACACATAACGGTTCTTGTCACCACTACTACAACGCCTGATAAACGTACTTTCCGTCAACTCTAAGACTAACCCATCTTAAGAGCTCTACCCAAATCTCGCGGATCAATTCTTAGCATACGCAGTCTAAGTCTAGACATCTTACATTCATGCCTAGTTCGCTTAAACTAGAGCTCTGATACCAACTTGTAACACCTCAAAAATCAGAGTAAAATAAAACATTTAAAACCTGACAATTGACAAAGATAAATCCATTAACTTCCCATAAATGAGATCAGTCCTTAAGACTTTACAATTCTATACAGGGATTGCATCAAAAGAATGGGACTTAACAATGCCCAACATCAATACTAAATTATCTCCAAAAACCTCGAGACTCAAAACTCGTCTCTCCAAAACCCCCGGCACCCACCGCTAATGGAAACCTGTTATACATATCATTTGAGAAAAAGTGTCAGACTATAAAGCCTGGTGAGAACATACAGTTTATAAAGCTCAAAATATATAAACGTCAGTATCATAAGAAATCTTTTCATAAAGGTTTAATTTGTAAAGATAACATTTCGCCACAACCGGGCCTCTTCGGTCCAAAACTCTTAAACAGTGATAAAAGGACCATTTTACCAAGGAGAGTGACGAAACACAAAGTTAGGCCAACAAACCGAGTTACGAGCTAAACCAATTGGAATCCGCGGATACGAATCACAAAGTCCGTGCTTCAACGTGAGATCAAGCCCCAAGCGCAAAACCAAGGTATACTCCTTCGCTAGGATCACCATGAACCATGGCTAGTATCCGGCCTCACATAACCGTACCAAGTTGCCCCCGAGGAACATGTGATCCATAGCTACAAATTTGGGGAATGTAACATCCCAACAAAACAGTCTACTCCAAAACCTAGGGATCTACTAGAAATGGTACGGACTCGTCACAACAACATATGTGACCAACCATAAATAAACATATGGTTACAAGTACATTTTATAAACAAAATGCTACTTCCAGTTCAACTTCTGGTAAGAATGAAAATCATTAAAAAGAGTTCATAAACATTCTTTTACATAATCACGTAATGTGCAAGTAAAACATCATTTTACTTCAATAGGGCGGAACCCGTCATTTTGGTCAAAACTGACCGGGAACCCCGAGAATCACCAAAAACTTCATTTATAACAAAATGTAGAGATCATAAAATCATACCGTAGAAATACTTCAGATTTCGCAAATAAGAGTTTTGACATGTATAAAGTTTGTAAAATGATAGTAGGAACTCACCGATAGGTTTTTGTAAAAACGTAGAGGTGAAGCTTAAAACACCGACCCCTTGCTAGAAACACCGGAAACTAGCAACTTAACTAGCCTTGAAGATCAAAAGAAAAAAAGAGAAAAGAAGAGAGAGAGAGAGAACTGAGTTTGAGATATTATGAAATATCTCAAAACTCAAGATATTAAAAGCAATCTCAAAAAGCAGTCTGTCAGTCCTCAAAGAAGGAAATGCGCACGACCCGTGCGCTAGCACTAGCCCTCATCCCTGGATCCTACGCACGACCCGTGCGTCCTGTAGACAGCTTCATAAACCTCCTTTTCTTTACATCGCCGCAACACAATGAAATTCGGGGTGTTACAAGTTCAAGGCCAAAGAAAGTGAGTCTATAAAGAGTGTTTTCGACAGATTCTGTGCAGTGCTGAATGATCTGCGAAAGATAATTGTGAACAAGACAGAGCTTGAGACGAATCTGAAATTTCTTAATGCTTTTCAGCATGAATGAAACAAATCATGTCACAGACTGAGGAACGATGTTCGGATTTCCACAATACAGATTCAGGAACTATACGAGATTCTGATGACTGATGAGAGCTTAGTGCTAGAGAAGAAGGCCAAACTGTAGAAAAAGAACAAGATGTCAGTGGACCCGGTTGCACTCCTCACGAGCCAACTGGCTGAACAAGCGTTGTCTGATAAAGCTTACAACGGGTCAACTGATGATGATGGTGAGGCTTTGCAGAAAGCGATGATCCTTCTCTCTCAGCATTACCAGAAAAAGTTCCAACCAAGAACTAGTTCCAACTCTTCTCGTTTCACTTCTGTGTCTAGAGCCAAAGTACCCGAGCCAATGACTACTAATTGCTACAACTGTGGAAAGCCGAGGCACATTTCAAAGGAGTGTCGAGCAAAGAAGGTTAGGGACTCAGCTTACTACCGGAAGAAACTGGAACTGGCTGAAGAGAGAGAGAACGGAACTGCTCTCCTTGCCGAAGAAGAATTATGGCTGGATCATTCCGACGATGAAGCTGCAAACGTAGCGATCGCTCAGATGTGCTTGGTTGGAGATGATCAGTCAGATGATTCTGATACTGATGAAGATGAGATATATACTGATTTTGATCACCATTTTATAACCTCTCAGATGAATATTATAATTACGGCTTTATCTGATTTGCGTTCTAAGTTAATATCTGAAAAGAATTTAAATTCTGAAAAGTCAGATTTAATTGACAAACTGAAAATTTCTTTGAAAGATGAAAAATCTATTTTAAAAAATACAAAAGACATCTTTCAAAAGAAATTGGATGATTTGGAAAATTCAAATAAGACTTATCTTGAATCTTTGACGGCTAATTTAAAAGATGAATTTTCAGATAAAATAAATAAGTTAGAAGAAAAGTTTTATCGAAGAAACCAATCTGAACAAACAATTTTTATGAATAAACCAAGGAGTGAAGAAGCTTTAAAACAAAGATGGGGACTTGGTTTTGAAAATCCACATTGTTTAAACAATGCAATTGAAAAAATCCCAACTTTATATAAATACGATTATCTGACTCTTGCTCATTATGCTCCTCAGTTTAAAATTGATTGGATGAATGAGAAGCAAGTGTTAGAAATCGAAAATGAGAAAAGGAAAAATAACAAGAAAAAGGAAATTCCTTTTGTTTACACAAGCGAAAATGCAAAATGTTTTCCTGAAAAATCAAGGAGAGGAAGAAGAGTTTTAAATGATATATCTCCCGTCAAATCTTCAATATCTGATGATTTTGTTGATCCTTATGCTTCTAATTCTGATAAGGAAAATATTTCTCGAATCATTTATGATTCTAAGAAATATACTCCTCCGTTAGTATTAGAAAGCAAAATCATCAATCTTGAAGATAAGATAGAAGATCAAAATATTTTAAAGGAAATTGAATCAAATATTATTCTTTATTTCATGACATCTAGTCTTGAAGAAAATTTATTTTCTCAAAAACCAGATTCTATTTCTAGCATTTCTTCTGATTCTAAGGAAAACAAAAAAGGAAGTTTCTAATTTTAAAATCTTTTCTCAAAATAATTCAGACTCCGAGGCAAATTCAGATTTATCAGTTGATCAGATTGGTTGCTTAGGTAAATTTATTTCTTCTGATTTAAATATTAAGTCTAAAATTCTTGATGATTCTTTTACGCTAAATGATCAATATTATAAACATAAGCGTAAAAGAAGAAGGTCAAAGAAGTCGAAGAAACAAGATAAAGTTATTTCTGACATTTCTAATTCTTTCGATTCAATTCTTACAGATAGGACTTTGAGCGGTCGATCAAGGCAGATCTGGAAAGCGAAGCGGACATCTGATGAACATACTTTCGATGGGGATAAATGTGTAGACAAACTTTATAAAAGTGACTCATTTTCTAAATGTAATAAAATCTCAAAATATTCTATAAAGCAAATGATTCAAATTTCAAAACATGTCTCATGTTCTTCCTCATATTCTA
This sequence comes from Arctium lappa, assembly GCA_023525745.1. Classification (NCBI taxonomy): domain Eukaryota; kingdom Viridiplantae; phylum Streptophyta; class Magnoliopsida; order Asterales; family Asteraceae; genus Arctium; species Arctium lappa. The sequence continues at coordinate 39,283,829 of CM042050.1, read as the reverse complement.
GTTCTAATGATTATGCTTTCTCTTCTTCTGATTCTTCTGATGTTTGTGTTTATCATTCTGATTATATCTCTCGTGCTTTAACTGTCAAATCTAAAAATTATTTCCCCATACGAACTGCAACTAACAAACACGGGCCCAAATTCAAGTGGGTTCCCAAATCTTTATCTGATTCAAAGTTGCAGGCATCTCACGTCAAGTGGGAGTAAGAGAATTGTGGCTTCTGAGTACTTCAGCTCAGAACCCGTGCTTCAAACGACTATGACTTCTAGACATATTAGTCTAGGACTCGTTCTTCAAAGCTTATAGCTTCTGACTAACGAGATACTGTGAGTACATCTACTTTTTATTCCGCTGCATTTTATCTCTGTGATGTATTTCCAGTTTTTCTCAATGTTTCAAGATTCTGAGCATTTTCAATCTTTCCTGAATTTTGTTCAACCTAATATTTCTGTTGAGACACTTGTTAAAAAAAATGTTTAAATCTTTACAAATTTTGTTCTATACAGTAAACGATTTCAGTTTTCTTTCTTTTGAATAAAAATTTGTGTTTAGGATAAATTTTCAAGTTGTTTGTTTATATTGAAGTTGTTATATGTTCAAATTTTAATTCTAACAAATTTCGAAAAGTCGGCAACATGTTTGTAGCTTTTGTTACTGCTTTAAAGTTGTGTGATTCGGAATATTTATAGTTTACAATGTTTAGAAAACCTAAAAAGTCAGAATTTTAGATTGTAATGAAAATATGGGCTAAGCACTTAGACGTAAAATCTTGTGATTGAGATGAATATTAATTTCTTAAAATACAAAAATCTCTAAGTTTAAAAGTTTGTACCTGTGCCGTTTCTGGTTTGGTAAAGTAAGTTCTGTGGGATGTTTGTCATCTGGTCCCCTAAGGTCAATTGAATTGGGAGTGATCGAACCCAAATCCTTCAATAGAATTAGATCGAAAGTCATGTTCTACTGGTATGAATGGGTTTAGGATGTGTCGATGTAGCCTTTCTGATCTGGGAAAGTAAGTTCCAAGGGGTGCTTGACACCTAGTCCCCTAAAGTCAACTGGTCTGGGAGCGGCTGACCCAAATGCTGCAATAGGGTCAGATAGAAAGTTACGTTTACGGCATGTTCTTTACTTACCGAACTTTTTGATTCAAAAGATGCCAAAGTGCACATGCTTAAAAGATGCCAAAGAGCACACTCATGTCAAGATGTCAATGAGCACACTGCTAAAAGATGCCAATGAGCACACATCTCATGATACTTGGTGATATTTCTGAGTTGCGATAAATCTATAAATTTGTGAAAATCTTAATTCTTGATGGCTTAGTGTGATTACATGCAAAGTTCTCTATTATATTTTTAGAATTGCATTTTCTTGAAGCTAATCAAAGTTTGCATGATTGCACACTGAGTAGATTGATGAAAGTTTTTGAAATTGAACATGTTTTAACTTGATAGGCAATGAAACTTGTTTCTGTATCCAACAACATATATTTGATTTCAACTGATTGATAAATATGTGATATTTTACTGATTAGAATTTTATTTGTTTAGTGTTTAAATTTTTTTTCTTCTTGTTTCGTTGTTTCAAATTTCATATTCAGTATATTTTTTTCTTTTTACTTTGTTGATTTTCATCATTGTGTTCTCATATATATCTTTTTAAATGGGTTTGAGCATTATTCAAGGGGGAGTGAAAAAGGAGATTTTTCTAAATGATCATATTTGTTTTCAAGGGGGAGTATCTGATTTTTTTTATATGAATGCTAACTTGAATTGTCATATCTAGTGCATTTGTGTAGGGGGAGTCAAGGAGCTTAAAAAGGTTCAATTTTTTTGAGTTTAAGTCAGCTTTGCGCCATCAGTTGGTTGCGCAAACCTTGCTTTGTGCAACCTGCGTGTAACGCAAACCTCTCTTTGCGCAACCTGCGTGTAACGCAAACCTCAGTTTGCGCAACCAACGTGAAGCGCAAACCTCCCCTGTTTTCTCTGTTTCTTTGATTTTGCAGATCTTAAGCTGTCTTGTCTCCAACATTTGCATGACCAAGTTGATCAAGATCATCAAGGTCATGAGGAGGAGAAGTCAAGGAGAAGATAAAGAGACAAAGAGCACAAATGTTTATGTGTTGATCAAAGATTCGCTTAAAGATTCTATTCTCTCAACTACAACTTTTTCTTTTGCTATTCCTGCTCCGACCACCACAGTTCATTCAAGGTCATTCAAAAGAGGTGTGTTGTCTAGAGCACAAGCTGATGAACCAACCGTTCTTTCAAGTTTATTTCAAACTGGTCTTGTCTTGTCAAAGAAAGCAAAGATAACTCAATTTGAAAGATGTTGAGAAGAATTTTTTTCTTTAAAAGTCAGAATGCTTCACAAAGTCGCTTTTTTGGTCCGTGCTGATTTAGAAGATGTTTTTTTGAAGACCAAAGCGCCAATGATTACTAAGGGGGAGATTGTTAGGTCTGGTTTTTTAGTAATCATTGTATTTATAGGGCTTGGTCAAATACTGTGTTTAGAGTCTATCTGTATTGTATCTGACCAAGGGTATTTAAGTCCCTTTGGTCTTGTTCCTTGTAAGAACCATACGCACACTCTTCAATATTTTTTACACTTTGTGCATTGAACTTTCTCTCTCTCTACTTTCTCTCTCTAGGATTCATTGATCTTGGACTCACAACTCTCGCGGCCTTAGCCGCGGCCTCCAAGTCGAGGGCCAAGCCGGGCGTGCTACATAACCGCACACAACAGTGGGTTATGTGGGTTTAGCCGCGGCTTTGAGGCCGCAGGCTAAGCCACACGTGTCTCTGGTGCCCTTCTCACCTTTCGTTCTAAACCGTTCCTCGATTGTTTCTCTCGGTCGATCGTTGACTGATTTCCTTAGCTGATCCTAAACTGTTCTTTAGGAAATTACGGGTGTTACACTCTCCACACCCGGGTCTCGCGACATGAACAAGGAAAGATCGGGTCTCACTATACCCGGGTGTCACCAAACCGGTTCACCCTTTAACTTCTCGAAACAGGTTTCTCTGATCACCCGTAAGTTATCCACCCGTGCCTAAAGCCATATCCGGGCAAATTTTTATTGGGCTTATGTTGAAAGGTTCAAGTTTCGAAACTTTCGATCTTTTGTCGAAAAAGTTTTTCATTTGATTTGGTAGTGATCGTGGACGAACCTTTTTGTTTTTAAACTATTAAGGATTGCTTGCGAAGCTTAAACGATCGATTTTGGTCGAAAAGTTTTAACCCATAACGAGTTTTTAAGTTGTCGATCTTTTTTCGGAAAATTTTCGGTTGGGTCATTTATGATCGTGGGTTAACCGTTTGGAACTTAATCAGTTAAGGAGTGATCAGGAAGCTTTAACGATCTTTTTGTAGTGAATAATTCTAACCAGTTCGATGTTTTGCAGATTGGCTAATCGAAGAAGATGATGAATAGTAAAGTCGTTAAGTTTCCGTTAAATTGTCGTTAAAAGTCTTACATTTTGGTCCTGTTTTCGTTAGTCTAGTTAGTGTTCGTTAGTCTGTTAGTTTAGTTAGTTTTTCTTACATTTTAAGTCTCTGTAGTTGATAGTCTCAATTTCTATCATTTCTAGTCCCTATAGTTTTGAGTTTTAAATTTTGTCATTTTTAGTCCTTATAGTTTTAAGTTTCAGTTTGTGTCACTTTTAGTCCCTGTACTCTCAAGTTTCACTCGTTGTCACTTTTGGTCCTTGAACTTTAAGGGTTCATCTCTTGTCAAGTTTAGTCCCTAGACTTTCATGTTTGGAAGTTGTACACTCTAAGTCCTTGTACTTTCAAGTGTATGATTTTGAGTTGATATTTTGTTCACAATTCAACTTCTAATCGAAGTATCTGTTTAATGATCTTTCGACCAGGTAACAATGTCTTATTCTGATTCTCAACAAGAAATTTCTCATCTCCAATCCAAGATTGCAGTTCTTGAAGCCAGATTGGAAAACAATTACAAAGTGCTTTTGCAAGTTAATGGTGAATGTACTGACAATCTGAGTTGGGCACAAGGGTTAAAAAGAGAAAAGAAAAAACTTGTTGAAGAAAATGATGTTTTAAAGAAGCAAATTTTTAAACTCTCGAAAAAGTTTGAAAAATCTGAGAGTAAGCACGATGCTTATATTCAAAATTGTGTTCATAACTATAATTCAATTATTGCAGAACAGAACGAGTTGATTAAGAGACTGAAAGAAGCGAAGATGAACAAAAGTGATTCAACATGTGCTGAAGCTTCAAAGCAAATATCTGAACTCGAACGAAAAGTTGCAGTTTTTGAAGCCCAAGAAGAGAAGACCCTAGAGCTTGAAGAGAAACGAAAAGCTGTAGAGAGTGAAAACCTTGATCTGAAGAAAAGACTTGTTGTTTTTGAAAAAGAAAAAGTTGATTTTTCAAATGAAAGAAAGATTCTTGATCTTTCAAAGAAAGATTTTGACGAAAGAAAGGTTTTTAAGCTTCAAAATGCAAAACTTTCAAAACATATTTCTGATTTTGAAAAGGTTTTGATAATGGAGAGAGATAATTTTGCAAAAGAGCGAAAAGGTTTTGAAACGCCAAAGAAAGTGCTTGAAAAGAAAAATGTTGCGGTTTTCAAAAAAATATCTGATAAACGCAACAGTATTGAAAAAGACTTTGAAAGTGAAAGGAAGATATTCGAAACAGAAATTCATAAGCTTTCACAAAAATTATCTGTATTAGCAACAGATGTTTTGAAAGAGCAAAAGATAAAATCTGATTTACAAAAACAACTTGATTTAATTCTCGAAGAAAGAAATGTTTTATCCGCAAAAGTCAAGAAACTTGAAAAATAAACTTTAAAGTTGATTTATCTGAACAAACCAGTCCCGATACTGTTGCTCAGTCTTCTTATTCTTCAAGTTCAACTTCTACAACTATTTCTTCGAAGAGTTATATCAAAGCAAATGAATTTTCAAAAGATCATATTCGGCCTACCAATCTTTTCTATAATTCTCTTGTTGATAATACAGATAATCAAGTGTTTCGAAGAGTTAATCTGTTTTGCAGGAATGTCATGTGTGATTTAATTCAGATTACTCACGTCACATGACTACAATCAAGGTTATGCCATCTTTTAAGGGGGGGGGGTACCATGTTGTTAAATTTTCATATCGACTTCTGAACCCTTCAGTTCAGGACTCGTTCCTAAATGTTTGAATTCTCAATGTTTACATCAATGTTTCACTTTGGCGAGTTAAAGGGGTGTTAGGGCTAATAAGTTTATATGGTCAATCCAGAACCGGAATGACCTACCCAAGAAACACATCCAATTCATAGATATCAGTGAGGGGTCAAGATTGATAGATGAGTTCGGAGTGAAAAGAATATGGTGAGGATGTGACAGGACTTAAAAGAATTATTGGTCCTTAACAAACCGAGTCAGTTATCCGGGTTACCACATAATCTATTCATTCTCATTCTTTGGAGATGGATATTGAAACAGACATGGACCCAATGTCGATAACTCGTGTCACCCCACCCAGCCACTCAAGTATCTCACAAAAGATACTTGTTTCATATATGCACGGAGATTTAGCATATTAATCTATCTATTCCTCACTCGGAGGTCTTTGATATTGAAAAAGGAATACATCAGCTCCGGTCTCCGAACTTCATATTCATCTCACTATGTCTATTTATTTATGAACCTGCATCCCAGGTTGAATCAATCTTTGATCCTAACAGATACATATTTATATTTCTTTTACACACACATGAATCTTGGTGATTCCAATCGCATATCTTTGTGATATTGTTGGAAGAGTTTGAGAAGTAGATTCTTAAAATCTTACTTCAGTGATAACTGAAAGTCCTATCAGAGATAACCCCTTTGCCAACTCTGAAAATAGGCTACACAATTATTTTAATTGTTGTGATAATAGATACTACTATGTTTCTGTGTTAGTTGATTACCCCATTTTGGATACTTAAACGGTTTTATCTGATATTTTGTTGCTCGTCCATCTAGTCTTTGAAGTTACATGATTCTCAGGAGTCTCCTAATCATCATGAGGGGGAGACATGACAGAGACACAAGACTCAGAGACACAGATCATCATGTTGAGGGGGAGCTAGCAAAAGTTGAGGGGGAGTAAAGAATTTATTTAACTCTGAGGTTGAAAAGCCATTGGATTGAAATATTACAGTTCTTCCTGATTGATTCTTGTACTCCTCATCAAGTGGTGTTCGCTACAAGTTGCTACAAGTTGCTTCCACCTACGAGCTGATTGAAACAAGTTCTTAAGATGAATGTTTATTCAATTCGCGATTCAAATACAGATTCTTTGTTTTAAAACTGAAGATGCACTGTGGAATGTCACGTAACTCGCACATTATTTTTCTTGTGTGCTGATCCGATGTGTTGAGTTTCTACAGTTAAAAGTTGTTCAGTTTGTGCATTCAGTCGAGCCTATGGTACATTGAATCTGGTTACAAAGTTGAATCTATAAACACCAAGAGCTTTGTTAAAGGGGGGCTTGGAAAGACATGAAGACTAGCAACACCAAAGTTTTTCGGAGATTCAAGAAGGAGAGAAGATCAATACCTGAAGATTTCAAAGAGATAAATCCTTTATACAACTTTAGGGGGAGATTGTTAGGACGGAAAGTCCTAGTACGTGGAAAGTTATATAAAGTATTTATATAGTTTATTGTTTTATTTAATCGAGTTGTAAAAGCCTTATTTGTTATTAGGCTTAGTTTGGTTGTAATGGGCTTTGGGCTTTAGAACCCAAGCCCTTTGGTATTTAATGTTTTGTTTTAGTGGGTTTTAGGGTAAGAGGTTGAATGGTCAGTTTAGGATTACGGCTCATAACTCATATTCTCTCTATAATCCTTCTAAACCTTTATCGATCATCCAATCATATGGCCAGGTTTTATGATTCAATCTCTGTTATTTACTGATTATTATCATTATTGAACTGTACTGGGATCCACAGGTGTTACTAAAACCATCAAATCTGCTATCTTCTCAAACCGGTTGACGTCTCTAATTCCATCCCACCGGAACTTCTACCAAGCCCCACTCGCCACTCAGAACCATCTAAGACCTGATACACATGTCGATAAGAAGTGTTAGGCTTAACGCTTAGCGAGTTAAAGCAGTTTTCATCATATAAATCATAAAACATTTAAAACGAACATTTTACTCTAAATAAAGCCATTCCTGGAACACTGGTTATAAAAAGGCTTTATTTGCAAATCATGTTACTTCTAATTTCCAAACACCCACTTTAAATAATTACTCAACTTTCGAATTTCCCCAAAATGCACCCACACAGTATTTCACTAAAATATTATTTGTGTAAATAAATGGTACGTTTCAACACCGAAAGCATGGGTAAGGGAATACCCAAAAATAACACCTTTCGATGACGGGGGAGACCTGATTCCATCAAATGTGGCAGGACCACAAAGTTAAGTCATTTATCAACGTTCTCGAGATTCACATAAGGCCATGGATCCCCGTATACGGCTCCTCTGAGCAACCACCGCAATATACCCAAATGACCCTAGTGTCTACTCGACCTCTAGATGAATGTCACCACAAAAGTCACAAGTCTCCGTATCCGGATCACCATGGGCACCACCACAAGACTTAGCTTCGTATACGGCTCTGCAGATCACCACCACAAGCTTACATAAAAACATGACTTGGGGACCACTCACTAGACTCAAACATGGACGTTAAAAAGCTCCATTATGAACAACTCGACTCCTGTGCCTATGGATCCATCGTGTAACACCTAGAAATTTTTTAAGTGTATGAATGATCAATGTTGATTCAATAATTATAATTTAGCACTTGGTTACTTTGGTGAATCACCTCTTACGATTAAACCAGTGCTTCCGTTAAGTTTTTGGCCTTGGAAAGGCTCGGTACAGGGCTAGCAAGAGTGTCAGTGATTGTGACAAGGTGTCACTCTAGCTGGGCACAAACGCAGGGGGGAGTTTGATACCCCGCGGTACATTTGGGGCGAAAGTGCCCGGCGATTGTGACAGATGTCACTTTCGCCAAGGCACAATCGTGGGAAGAGGAAGCCGAGTCTCGGTACATTCTTGGTGGATATGCCCCGCGATAGTGACACTGTCACTATTGCTATGTCACTATCGCTGACGGCTGGTCGAATATAAATAGAACAAGTCGCGAATTTTAGTCATTTTATCTGATTTCTAGGGTTGAAGGGCGATTTTCTCAGTTGTGTTTGGTAAGTATTCATCACCAAAACCTCTTCCTTCATTTATGATACCTCATAGCCATTAATGGTGATCCTTGACACTTTTAGGAAGTGTTAATAGAGAGCCCTCAAGTGGTCTAGCATCTCACCTCTCATCTTCTCCATTCTAGGGTTTGGCTTTTTTCATTAAAAGCCACTAAGGTGAGTTTACTCTCTTTTAATAAACATCATACATGTTATAAATATAGATTTTGAAATCTTCTAAAATCTCTATTTCTATTTCACTTGAGTTGGGTGAGACTCTCACCAAAACCTACCTTTGAAGTTTTAGGGTTTATGTGAGTGGTTATGTTTTCAAATTGATAAACTTATACTTAAAACATTGTTGGTTTTGTACATGAGAAACTTGCTTACCTCTATTTTCATGGCTACATGATTTGAACCAAAAACTAGGGTTTTGGAAATTACTGATGTATGTTTTTTAAAAGATATTTGGGAACTTGTACTTGACTTATGAAAATATTAATGCAAACATCTTTATGGAATTCCTTTGGATATTATGTGAGTAGTCATATGGAATGTTGATCCTTGCATAAATATTGGTATATTAGCTATTGGGAATTATAGAATGATTCTGATGGTGTTGGTTGAGTATACTTGTTTGCATTTTGGCGTCATGACCCCATATTTGTTGTAACATTTTGTTCAATGATGGAATGCTAGTTTCCACATTGAGGCATGCCTAGGCATCGGATTAGGTTATAAGTCCTACGTGCTAAGTATTACGATATTGGATGAGGAATTTAACGTAAAGACCCTATGTGGTTGAAGTTGACTTTCCGTGGGTGTACGTTTAAAGCCACCGAGCCTAACTTCCCTTGCGTGTACTTTCTATGTGTATTGGTTTTACTAACTTGTCAAGTGACTTACTTTTGTGTTATGTCACTTGTGTTAGTAAGCGGGTCTCCCTCGTGAACCCAAGAGGTATATGGTTATGGTAAAGAGTATTATCATTATTATCATAAATTCATTTCTTTTTACTTACGCTATTATTGATCATTTCTATATACAAATACTTGTTCTCACTAGGCTTTAGCCTAACACTTTTTCTTAAAATGTCATGTATAGCATGTCAATCTAGCGGCAGGATTCGTCAGGAATGAGTGGATAGCCTTGGGGTCGAGAGCGGTCTTTTTGGAAGATATATTGACCGATACAATGATGATAGTGGACACATATTTTGGAGGAATAGCGACAGCCGACCTTAATCTTTCTTGTCTAAGTTAGATTATTAGGTTGTCGAACTTTATTCTTCATTTGGTGTAGTTTGTAAATGTCATAACCTTATTCCCCGTTTTGGGATGATACTTTGGGATTGTTTGGACAGGTCATTACATATTCAGGATTACTCGTTTTATAGTCGTCATATTGCCGAATTTTCGAATTTTAAATTCCTCTAAATTTTAGGGTGTTACACATCGCATTACAATCTAAACATTACATGACTCCATATGAATGAACTAATGCATCCAAATCATATAATAACCAACATTTGTGCAATAATTGCATTTCCATAAAACGCTCCATAATTAGCCATTTAAACTGGACAACGTCCCAAAACTCGTTAAAGTATAAATCAAGCCATAAGGCATCATAAAACGTTTGACAATAAAAATAAAGCCAATCTGGCTACATATGCCGAAGTATAACCTTCCCAAAATTGGTATTTCTCCAACTTATAATTGGCTGAAAGCCTAAACCGTAAGATTCACAATTTCCCAAAATACTCATATTGTCAAGAATGATAGTTTCCATTTACTCACATTGTTAAAGTCGAAATAGTTTATAGCACCAATATCCCAAAACTCATGAGTAGAGTAAGATCCCAAAATAACTATTTGTACCCAACTTTTCGCAAAATAAAGCCCAACACATTATGTTGCCTAAATTCTCCAATAAATCCAATAAATCTCCATTAGCTGGTTTAAATATCATTTTTGAGGGTAGAACACCCAAACACACTTAGCAAACCATCATAAAGATTTGACATCCCAAGTATGTAAAAATACCCATTTAACCATAAAACTAATCAAATGTAAAGTGTGCATGTAACATATGTTCAAAATCCCCTTTCTGGTAACTCAAACACCTCATAAAATATTGTAAACCATTTTCAAGGGTTTTATAACACAAATATGTGTAAGTGTACAAAGATTCACAAAACTTATCAAAATGAAGTAAACTCATGGATATACTTGTAAAACCCCAAAATATGTGCATTTTGACATGTATATAGTTTTTCCAAGCAACTAGAACTCACCTTTCTAGATTTAAACTAAATCTAGGTTTTTTTACCCCAAACTTGAGCTTCCTTAGTGAAGGCTTCAGATCCAAAAACATCCACCATTAGAGACCTTAACTAGGTCACAAACAAACCAAAACACACCGAGAGTAACCCCCAAAATCAGATCCACACAAATCTTTGTCAAAATCTCAAATCTCCAAAATACCAAAAAATAGATAAAACTCATAATACGATAGATACATCAAGGGAGGTGTTCTAGGAGGCTAAAATGAAAGGTTTTAACAGTAACAAAGGGTTAGAATGACTTACAAATGGGTTTCTTGGAAAAACCCCAAGATATGGTCAACAATGGTGAGGAGATGATGAAGGAGATGAAGATGTTGATCTTAGGTTAAAGATTAAGATCTTGAAGAAATGGTGGTTGAACCACTTAATGCCAGCCAAAATTCGCCTTCTACCCTTGATTGTTGTTAGGAGCATTTAAGAAGAAGTGAATGAGAGAAAATGGGGTTTTGGGGTTGATTTGTTCTTTTATCAGTGCACAGTGCTCGCGCAGAGAGCCGCGTCGAGCACTGAATTCATGATGGAGCTGAGTCTCGCGCGGATGATCGTGCGTTTCCACTCGTGTGGAACACTGTTGGAAATTTTTCCGTCTTCTTTTCGGCTAACTCGCTCAACAATAATTTAGGACAGAAACTCCCAAAGTTCAGGGTGTTACATCGAGTGTGGTTATCATATGAATTGACGGGATCTGAGTTGGTGCATCGATTCCGAGCTCGGAATTGAGTACGGTTTCATCATTGTGCAACGATTGGAATTTATTAACTCAAACGTTTGCGAATTTAATTTCTTAAATTGTTCTAAACAACTCAAGGGTGGGAGTTCACTAGACCTTCTGGTCTAACTCTCGCTTTCAAATTTTCTTAAAACCCATTTTCAGGTAAGGGAGTCGTTGGTGCTTCTGTAAAGGGGAAGGCGAAATGTTGAGAGCTAGGGAGTCGAAGACGCTTGGTTTAGTGGCGGTGTTAGATGTGGACCCTATAGATGTCTCGACTGTGATAGAACTTTTCGCTTTTTGATTTTATGTCAATCTTATTTCGTTGCACTGTATTGGGACCCGATTTGGGATTTATCTTTATTGTATGTTATCTTTGTCTTGTTGGATCATTACACTAAAACACATTCATATCAAGAATTCAATATCCAGTTTAATGAAGTCAAAATAACCCAAAAAATACAGTAAAGATGAACAGGCACAATTTATTCAAAAAAAATGAGATACAAGCCCCAAAATCAAAAATCTTAAATCTAAACACGAAACAATAAAAAACCCTAACCTACATCATAACCTAAAAGCTAAATAAAAAAATCGATATCATGTCAAATACCCAGTTCTCTACCTTTTAGATCTTGACCGAGATAGAGGAAACCCATCAGAGATCTACCCTGTCAAAGCTTGTTGTGAACGAGAAGAGGAAATCGAGAGAAGGGTGGAAATCGTCCCTGTAGTGTATGAGAAAAGGCAGATTGAGAGAACGAGATTTGGAGGTGCAACGATAGAGGTGTTGAAGGGCAGATCTGGAGAAGACGATGGTCGGTGAGGGTCGATGTTCTTCGAAGACAATGGAGTTGCAGCCATGGATTTGCAGCGATGGAGGTGTTGAAGGGAAGATCTGGAGAAGACGATGGTCGGTGAGGGTAGAGGCCGGAGACGAGGGTTGGGTTTGTCGGAGGTTGGGTTTTCAGATCTGAAGAAGACGATGGTCGATGGTCGATGGCAGTTTCTCTCCACCGCCGTCGTATCGGTGTTTTTCCGGTGAATTATGTAGCCCAGGAGGAGGTTTCACGATGTATATGCATATACATATATATCGTATATATAAAGAGTAAGTTACATGGTCCTGTGGTTTAAATAAAAAAATAGAGTAAATTACGTTCTTGGTCCTGTGATTTTAATAGAAAATAAAAATGAATTAAATGACTAAAATACCCTCTAAACTAATTGAGTTAATAGAAAAATTTTACGGAGTTAGGAGTTAGGGACTCAACACGTTATAAAATGTAAACCACGAGGATGCAATCCAGATATATTTCAAAGTAGGGACCCAGAGTATTAAAACCAATAAACCACAAGAACCAAATATGTAATTTACTCTAAATAGTTTATGAAAACGAATTAAATTATATTTTTATTAATTGGTTATTATAAAACAAATATTTTCAACATATTTTAAAATATTGTTACACATAAATTCTACAAAGTCCTGCGAAATAACCCCCATGGGATTTCTAAATCTCATGTTTGTAGGATTTCATTGAAATCGTGTGATCAAGCTCGTTCCTGACATTTTGTAGACCCTGGACGAGATATAAAAATGGACCCTCGATAACTATGAATTTTTTTTTCCAATATATTGTTTATATCATCAAAGATAGCATTGAATTCAAGAAATACTAATTTATATAAAACTATTTTCCCGATATTCCTAGCACATGATCAATCAATAATTATTTATAAATCAATATTATCTACCATATCATTTTTACATATCATCATCAATTCATTCCGCCATCAAAGACATCTTATGATATACCTTTAATATATAGATTGAAATAATTTTAGATCACTATGTTGATCATTCAGAGTACACTTTAAGTAAATCAACATAAATCGGTTGAGTTTACACATGTTACCTGATATTAATGATTTTCATCACTATTTTAAATATTTAAAGTTGAAACAAACTTTTTAATAACTATCTATCTTATAATCAAAAATCCATGTTTGTTATAGTTTGAGATCTTATTCTTTTTTTAGAGTTAAGAGAGTACTTAAGATCCATTCACTTAATATTAGGTAATAAAAAGTCAATAATGTATGAAAAAAGAAGAATATGGTTTTGAAATCCTAAATATTGATATAAGTTGGGTCGTCTCGTATAGTTGGTAATTGTTTTTAAAATGTATGAGTTTTCTTAGTTAATAACAAGAAATCTACTATATTCTAACATAAAAATATAAAATTCATGCATATGCTATAATCAAAAGAGTATGTAGAATATGAGTAATGAAGTATATATATCAAAGTTTCTAAGCAAAAATAGTTTTTGGATATTAGTACTAGATAAAATAATAAGTAATATATAAAATGAAAGACCAATTAACTTTTTTACAAATTTTATTGTCCAATGTAATTAATTAATACATCTTTGGACCCTTAATATAATGTTAAATTTTTTTTGGGTCCTATTATATACTACTTTTTTTGTCTTTTTGTTTACAATTTTTTTAAACTAATATTATATAGTATATAATTAAAAATTTTGGACTCCTGTTCCCTATTGGGGCCTGGGCGTGTGCCTGGTCTGCCCTTCCTCAGGGACGCCAAATCCATGTAATCTTTCAAACCAAACATGGATTGGATTGGAATTGAATTCAAAATTCTTTCTAATCCTATCCAGACCTATAAACCAAACCGGACCTGAGTATATTGGTCTTATAAAGCAATGAAAAGTGAACAACATATCACTGAAAACTCTTGTGAAAAAATTGTCCCAAATACATCATTGTTTGGATTTAATTAGAGTCTCTCTCTATCAAGTGCAATCTGAAAATTCCAAACAAGCATGAGTTTATCAAACTTATTTTACGAACTCTTGTTACTAAAGGAAACTAATTTACTTTGTAGAGTTTTAGCGAAGAACTTCAAAGTAAATTAGCGTCCCATTTCAAAAGAAAACGATGTATGGGGAGATAACTAAAAATGTAGTGCTATTATAAATAGGGTTTTGTACGGTTTAACCGAAAACAAAATAATCTGTTGATTTAAGAATTGTTAAGGCTATGTTTGGCAAAAAAAAACTAGCTTTTTTCTGGTACGTGTTTGGATGACCATAAGCTAGCTTATTGAAACGCTACTCAAAGTAACGTTTTGAAAAGCTAGCTTATAAGCTAGTTTGCCAAACAAAGCCTAAATCGATTGATCAATATGAAAATTTTGAAAAAATATTATACATTTCAGTTGTTAGATTAAAACAATCAGTCATTTAAACTCATGAACAACAAATATTAATAATATATTAAATTTACTTGTAAATAATTAGATATTAATATGTGTTCAATAATTACTTCCTATTATTTTTTTCTGAATAATGGTTGGCATGATATAATTATAATAGTAAATTACGTTTTTAGTCCCTGTGGTTTGTTGAGAATTTCTATTTTCGTTCTCATGGTTTTGAAATTATAATTTTCATTCCTATGGTTTAAAAATCATTACCGTTTCCATTCTTATGGTTTAAATTTTATTGCTTTTTTTATCCCTATGGTTTATAATTAATTTCTATTTTAGTTCTTCGTGCTTAAAGTAGTGTTTTGGTCTCAGGGACGAAAATAGAAATGAATTGCAAATTATAGGAACGAAAACTGAAATTTCAAAACCATAAGGACGAAAATAGAAATTCTCAAGAGACCACAGGGACTAAAAACGTAATTTACTCTAATTATAAATTACGGGAACAAAATCGGTTAACTAAGGGAGGGACGGAGTGACCTGGGCTCGGGTTTGACCAAGTCAAACAAAACCATTTAAAGCAACGCATTTATGTAGAACAAGATCATATCTCCCTCCACCCTCCCATTTTTAAGGCAAATCTTTTTTACCAAATTACAAATATGCCCTTGGAATTATGAGTATTCTAGACTTCGTTTGGTTTGATAAAATGTTTTTGAATAATTTGGATTTTATATAACGATTTAGAATTGGAATTTTTTTTTTAATATTTGATGTGTTTGGTTTGAAGGATTTGAAACATAATTGATTTTTATTATTTATAAATAATTTATAAAAACAAAATTATAATTTATTATCAAAACAAATTTGTTGTTGTCTTTCAAAAAAAATGTTTTTTAACATATTTTAAAACATGATTACAAACAAATCTCATGATATGGCAAGGACCAATAATGCTTACTTGGGTAAGTGTTTACCAACTCACATTACCTTACAAGATGAATATGACAAAGATCAAGAATCTTACTCGGTAAAAGCGAAGCAAGGACTGAGAGACTTACCCGTTAATTAAGTTCGACGACTCTTACCACTGTTAGCGCTTACCAGGGACGGACCCATAAATTTTTTCATACGGTGGCATCATATAATAGAGACAAAAAATAATTACAAAAAACACGGTTTTTATCGATGTATTATCATCTTTTTACTGACGTTTAATATTGTCCAATGTGTTTTTAGCATAATTCCATAATTCCGAGGGATTGTTAAAGTTGTTTGCTTGATTTCGAGGGATTTTTAAGTTTTTTTTTATCGATTTCGAAGATTTTTCCCGTTTTTTTCGTTGATTTCGATAGTTTCTTTTGGTTTTTTGGTTGATTATGAGGTACGGTTGCACCTTCTTGAAGTTTCCAAAATAATACGGTAGCACCTTCCAAAACGATACGGTTGGACCTTTCACGAACCAAATTTTTTTTACCCTTCGTCGGAGAAATAATACGGTGGCACGTGCCACCGTATTCCACATACTAAGTCCGTCCCTGGCGCTTACCAGGTAAATTGTTACATACAATGCCATTTTGGTGGACTAAAATCTTACCTGGCAAGTGATAGTATTGAATTTTATAAGCACTTACCGGGTAAATGATTAGGTAAACAGCCCCTAAGTTTATGATTTGTAATCGCAATTTGTGAAATGATTTGATTTTATGAAAACATGTTATCTTTTTTTGATAATCTAAACGCAGATAACAAATTATTGGCAATTTTTGAGACCTTGTTATTTTCTTGAAGCAAAAGACAAAACTTCATGAAAGGTCTGTATTGAGATAGTATGATGAAATCGAATATTTATATAAAACAAGAAACTGCGTGGGAAAGAAACCATTTAATGGATCCCATCGAACACGTTTTCTTCATCACAAGATGCAAAGTTGACCCAAAAAAAATCTACTTAAAACTCTCATATGCAAAAGTTGACCCCAAAAAAAAAAAAAAAAATTGAACGGCGAAGATACCTTTTTTTGCGCAAAAAATGTGCAAATGTGTTTTCTATAAAGGTAAAGGGGGTGCGCAAAAAAGAGGGTGTGCACGCAAGTAGTGACATTTCTTTAAAAAAGGGAGAGGGATGGCTAGGAGGCCAATCCAACCCCCCCCCCCCCCCCTTTTTCTCTATTATGGTCATTTGAGTCAATCTCTCTAACTTTTATTACCCATCGAGACAGAAAACAAAAAGCTGACAAATGTCTCTAGGTACACTCTTTAAGATGACCCTTATGGAGTTTATTATACTTGTAAAATTTGAACATACGAAATTTTCAACTAATATCTCAAATCATTCTCATTAGGTCAATTGATAATAGTCTGAATATTTAATGGTTCAACCTCGTTTGCTCAAGCTTTTGAGATTTCTTTGGTAAAGTCTCTTAATAATTTAGCTTCAATCCCCGCTTGATGTTAGAGAAAATTTATGTATATACGTTTTTAATATGGTATATCGCTTTCTTAAAGAACAAAGGTTCAAATATTAACATAAATTTAGGTAGAATAGATCATTTTAATTACGTATTCTAATATACACACAAGATATATTGTATAATCATATGAGTAAAATTATTTAATTTTAATATACTATTTAATATATTATTAAGATCGCTTTCTTTTCTCCATCACACATTTTTTATTGTCCTATTTTTTTGGAATTTTTCGATCAAATAAAATGAACAAGAATGATCTAAAGGTTAATGTGATTATGTGAGAATGATTACATATACATTAGAGATATTATGTAGTAATTAATAGAATGGAAAAAAAAATTTAGTTTTGTATAATATAATGAGCTTATTTCCCCGTCAGGGCCGTCCCTGAGGGTGGGCGGGCCGGATCAACGTCCAGGGCCCAAAAAAAATAGGGTCCTAAATTTTGAAATATATACTGTATAGTAGTTAAAAAATTTATAAATAAAAAAGACAAAAAAATAGTATATATATAATATGACCCAAAAAGAATTAGTATTATATTAAGGGCCCAAACATGTATTAATTAATTATATTGGACAATAAAAATTTGTAAAAAGTTAATTGGTCTTTCATTTTATAGTATTGTTTATTGTTTCTCTAAGTTTTTTTTTTATCTAATACTAATATCTAAAAACTATTTTTGCTTAGAAACATTGATATATACTCTATTACTCAACTTCTACATACTATTTTGATTATTTCATCTGCATAAATTTTATTTTTATGTTAGAATATAGCAAGGTTCTAAATAGTATGAGGTGTGGCGTGGCGGCGAGGTCAAGCCTCAAGCCTTACGAACCACGGCGAGGCCGTGTCGTTTTCAAGGCGTGACTTATGACGTCATTTTTCTAATTCATATATATCATTATATAGAAAAACATATGTTTTGTAGTGTTACTCAATTAGTCAATAGTAATAAGCATGTTAAATTATGGTATATATTAAAAAACTTGCAAATAAGACATTAAAAACGTAAAGAAAAATCAAATATTGCATTACGAAATTGTACATTAGGCCATGGCATGCCATAGGCTTAACGTGACGTGAGACACAAGCCTTGGTGTCATGGCGCGCCATGGCGGCTGTGCGGCGAGTTTTTTAGAACATTGGAATATAGTAGATTTCTTGTTATTAACCAATGTTCTAAATGACGTGAGGCGTGGCGTGGCGGCGAGGCCAAGCCTCAAACCTTAGGAGCCACAGCGAAGCCATGACGTTTTTAAGGCGTGACTTATGGCGCCATTTTTCTAATTCACATATATCATTATATATAAAAACATATGTTTTGTAGTATTACTCAATGAGTCAATAGTAATAAGCAATTTAATTATGGTATATATTAAAAAACTTGTAAATAAGACATTAAAAACGTAAAGAAAAAATCAAATATTGCATTACGAAATTGTACATTAGGCCATGGTGTGTCATGGGCTTAACGTGGCGTGAGACACAAGCCTTGGTGCCATGGCATGCCATGGCGGCTGTGTGGCGAGTTTTTTAGAACATTGTTATTAACTAAGAAAAACTTTTACCTTTTGAAAACAATAACAACTACATGAGACGACACAACTTATATTTATATTTAGGATTTCAAAACTATCTTTCTTCTTTTTTTCAAAAAATATTGACTCTTTATTACCTAATATTAAGTGTATGAATCTTAAGTACTCTCTTATCTCTAAAACAAAAACAAGATCTCAAACTATAGCCAACATAGAATTTTGATTCTAAGATTGATGGTTCTTAAAAAGTTTGTTTCAACTCTAAAAGTTTAAAATGGTGATAGAAACCATCAGGTAACATGTGGAAGTTCATTTGATTTATATTGATTTACTTAAAGTGTTACTCAGAATGGTCAACATAGTGACCTTAAATTATTTTAATCTATATATTAAAAGTATATCATAAAATGTCTTTGATTGTGGAAAGAATTGACGATGTTATGTAAAAATGATATGGTAGATAATATTAATTTAGAAATAATTATTGATTGATCTTGCGTTTGGAATACCAAGATAAACAGTTTTACATAAATTATTAGTATTTTTTGAATTCAATGTTATTTTGATGATATAAACAATATATCGAAAATAATTTCGTAATTATCGAGGACCCATTTTTACATCTCGCCCAGAACCTATAAAATGTCAGAAATGGATCTGTTCCCCGTAAATCCAAAATTTCATTTCAGATTAAACCGAAGACGAAAGGAATAAAAATTTATATCCATTTTTATTCCCTCTTACTTTCATTTTCATTCCAACCAAAGAGTAATAATTTTTTGGATTAATTGCAAATTTAATTTAGTCCAATATAATGGTTTATTTGACAACTGGTTAAATACTTAATAATCTTTAAAAACATATATTAGGGGGACGAAATATGTTTAAATGTAGTCTAAAATAATAATTAAAGATGCAAAATACATGCAACGATAAGATTGTTGTGATTGGACAACGTCGTACGGCGTACCCACTCCCAGTCCCACACGTCCCATTACCCTCACCTTCACGCCGAAGCTACACCACTCCCTCCGCCGCACCCAATCCTACCCTCTTTTTTTTTACTTTACCAATTTTTAATTAAGTAAATAATTTTTATAGAACAATATTTGTTCTTAATTTTAATATCCTATTGCTCGGAATTATAAAGGGAAATTAATTAAAGTAACCATTTCAGAAAATCGGGTTTACCTCCTAGCCATTCTCTCCCTTATTTTATCAAAATAGCCATTAGGTTCGTGAAAGGAGTTCGTATATACGAACACCTCATTTGAAGTCAAAAACTTGATCCATGTTCGTATATCACGAACATAACTTAAAAACTTACAAGTTCGTAAAATGGTTCGTGGAAAATGCAAGGAGTTAAAAAAAGTTACATTTAAATTTTTCACGAACACAATCACGAAGTAGGGCTAAAACTGTAAAATTTTAATTTATTTTGCTATGATGAGGAGCCAAAATTGTAATTATTTCATTTTTCAAATGATTTGTTCGTATATCACCAATAATTTCCACGAACTTGGGCCAAAAACATAAATATTGGTGATATATGTTCCAAAGATGAGGGACCATAATTGTAACTTGCTTATTTTTTTTATTATAAAAAATAAGCAAGTTACAATTATGACCCCTCATCTTTGGAACATATATCACAAATATTTATGTTTTTGGCACATGTTCGTGGAAATTGTTAGTGATATACGAACATATGTTTTGAAAAATGAAATAATTACAATTTTGGTCCCTCATCATAGCAAAATAAATTAAAATTTTACAGTTTTGGCTCTACTTCGTGATTGTGTTCGTGAAAAAAATTTAAAATGTAACTTTTTTTAACTCTTTGCATTTTCCACGAACCACTTTACGAACATATGTTTTTTTATGAGTTTTTAAGTTATGTTCGTGATATACGAACACATATTACGAACATGGATCAAGTTTTTGACTTCAAATGAGGTGTTCGTATATACGAACTCCTTTCACGAACCTAATGGCTATTTTGATAAAATAAGGGAGAGAATGGCTAGGAGGTAAAGTCGATTTTCTGAAATGGTTACTTAAATTAATTTCCCAATTATAAATCCTTGACGTAATCAATTTTATTCAAGTTATTTTTGTGGCAATTATTTGTGTTTTTCTTATGTGGCGATTGGTTTGCATAATGCTTTTTGAATGGAATAGAATCTGTCAAAAAGTTTGATTTTGAAGGAATTTGATTGGAATGTTGTCAGGTTTGAGCACATGTTTGGTTGACAGAATTGGAATGAAATATGTTAAATGAATTTGAATCTGTCAGTTTGGTTCACAGAAAGTAACTTTGGAATTAGAATGAAATGTTGATAAATGACCAAAATACCCTTTTTGGTAATTTTAATTTTTCTAAACAAAAAATGCTTTAATAAAATAGTAATTAAAAAAAACTTTATTTGTAACGGTGGTTCAGATTGGTGGTTTAGAACGGTGGTTCAGATTGGATATGGTCGGCGGTGGTTCAAATCGGTGGTGGTTGGTGGTGGTTTAGATCGGCGGTAGTTCAAAGCGGTGGTGGGTACATAAACGGACCTAGTATGGTGGCTATGGTGGCATGTGCCACCGTATTATTCTCCGACGAAAGGTAAAAAATTAACTTCTTGAAAGGTGCAACCATATCGTTTTGGAATATGATACCGTATTATTTTGTAAACTTTAAAAAGGTGCAACCATATCTCGTAAGCAACCAAAAAACCAAAAAAAAACACTTGAAATCAAGAAAAAAAACCCCGAAGAAACTCTTGAAATCAACCAAAAAAACCGAAAAAAATCTCTCGAAATCGATAAATAAAACTTAAAAATCCGTCTAAATCAAGCAAAAAACTTTTAAAATCCCTCGAAACGGTGGAATTAGGCTAAAACACATCAGACAATATTGAACGTCGGTAAAAAGATGAAGGCACGTCGATAAAAACCGTGTTTTTTTGTAATGATTTTTTGTGATATATTATATGGTGTCACTATATGGAAAAAAAAATTTGGGTCCGTCCCTGGGTGGATGATGGTTTAGATAGGCAGTGGTCAGCGGTTATTCAGATCGACGGTGGTCGGCAGTGGTTCAGAACGGCGATGGTCGACGGTCGTTCAAAACGGCGGTGGTCGGGGTATATACCCTTGATCATTTTTAATCTCAAACTTACTCATGAATCGTGTTTGATACGGGATATCCGATTCATCTTTTTGCATCTCATCTCGGTGTATATCATCTTAATGTGCATCCAAAAGTGAAGATTCTTTTTACCCTTCTTATCATAACTTTCATTCTTACTGGAACCCAACCCTTGTTTAATAATACATAATTATTTAAATTTTAAGTTAACAAGTAAGTATTACATACGTACAAGTTTTATGGGTTTTTAAACTTCATAAGGATAACTTATAAACACGTTTATATGCATGAAAGTTACTTTTGCTATGGTATTAATCCAAATTTTTTAATACCAAGTACTACTGTACCAAGTTTTTTTACAAACATCATGAACATGTTTTACGAACATTAAAAACTTGTTATGATGACGTTAACCAAATATCATGATTACGAACATGTAACAGACATGTTTTACGAACGAACTAACTTGCTACGAGCTTGTTGATGTTGCGAATAGTACACACATGTAAATATTACGAATATACGTCAATCAAATATGTGATTTTGGATTAGCTGCTCGGATTCGTGTTGTTTTACGCTTTTACTCTCTTTTGTGCAACTTTACAAACATGTTTTATGATAATTTTATAAAACTCTTATGATAATATTATTAAACAACTACCATGTTTAGGAACATATTATGTATATGTTTTACGTGTATCTTTTGTGGTTTTTTTTAAGGGTGTTATCGGCTATGTCTAAACTAGTTCCTTAACAAATTATGACTATAAGACATCAGCCCTGATTAAACCTCAGTGGCCACAATTGTTGTGTACGCCTGAATTTGAACCCTGGATACATGTTTTATACAAAAAAAGTTACAAATATTACAACATGCTTTTACAAGCTTGTTACAACGATGTTACAAAACAAATGTATCATATTTAGAACTTTTTTCAATGATTCTTATCATATAGGACCATAAATATTATAGGATTCTTTTTGTGCAAAACAAACAATAAAGTTTAGAAGTAGGCATATAACTTGTTCTTATTTCCTTTCACCATAAGGTACAACTACTTAGCATACCACTAACTTCTTTTGTACAATTCCTTTAAGCATGATTTTAATACCACAATCAATTACCAAAAAGAGCTTAAATAGAAACAGAACCAAACCAAACCAAGATCCTTACATTCATTTACCCCTATTTCTTCTTCTATTCCTACCCTTTATCCAACCCGCAATGTACAACCTTCCAATGCACGAAATACAAGTCATTAAAGCCCAATCCAACTCTTTCCCTTCTTCCTTCCAACAAAAGGAATTCCCAATTTCTCTCCAAAAAGTACTAAAATCCTTCCATTTATTTTCATCTCTGTACTTAAAGATCATGATGAACATCAAACAAAATCACTATCTACCTTCTTCTACTACTACTCATATATATTCATAATACTAATATTCTTCTATCTACCACCCTTTTTCCTTCTCAGTAAGTCCATTCTTGTGGGAGTAGCATTTCTGGATTGTTCACCGCCGATTCCATTACGCCGCCGCCTTGGATGTTGCTCCGCCGCTGTTCGCCACCATTCCTCCCACCCATTACCATTCCTGCAAATTAAATAATCATGGATCTTACCAAACAGATTTTAATATATGGTTGAGTTCACATGAGAAGTTGAGTTAGATGAAATGATCAAGGAATACTCGGAGACACATCTACAAAACCTTCGATACATTAGGATGAGATGCACCGAAATGCACCAAATCAATTTCCTTTTAAGCCGCAATTCATTAGAGGGTTTGAGATTAAAAGAGATCAACGGTTTGGATCCACCTCTCACCGTTAACTCAACTTTTCGCCTTTTAACATAATGCCGAAATAATAATATGTGGGCGTGACATTACCATAGTGTGGGATGAAACCGCCATTGATGCGTGCTTCGATTTCAGCAGGTGGAGAAATGGGGACGAAAGTTTTATTAGACTGAATCATTCTAGCAGGCGAACTTGCTGTAATAAGAAATTAAAATTGGGATTTATTAGAAGAAAAATTGTGTAATTGATTTTCAAACAGAAAAAAACAAAGATCTAGAAAGAGAAATTAATGGAGAGATTTTGAAAAAATTACGAGCAGTTTGACTCTGACGAAATTTGGGAGATGAATAAAGACAAATATATATACCTTGTCTTTTTCGAGATTCAGGTGGGTTATTACAGTATCTGCGAGGCAAAAACACACCAGTCCCCGCACATTCCCTTTTTCCAGCCGTCGCACCACCACCACCACCGTCACAACCGCCACCAGATCCGCCGACAACCACTGCTTTCATGGCCGGTACATTGCAGGGTTTCGGTTGATTTTGACGGTGTTGTTGGAGGTTTTGTGGTGGTGGCCATGCAGACTGAGGGAAACACGGTGACCTAGTTCCGCCGCCGTTGTTTCCGCAGCTTTCGTTACAACCTCTGTTCCGACAAAATTGCGGCTGCCGGAAAAACTCGTCTCCGTCACTCGTCCCCCATGGAGAACAGTGAGGATGAGAAAAACCTCTGTTGTTCTTGTTACCAACGACGCCGGCGGTGGCGGTGGCGGTGGTCATCCTCATCTTCATTCTAGCGACTTGTCCCGCCGCAGCGTAGATCAGATTCCAAGCATCTTCATCGGATTTCAAAAACGGCGGTGGCGAAGGTGTTTGAGAAGGGGTAGAAAGCGGCCATCCAAGTGTGGATTCCGGTGAACCGGAGAAAACCCTTTTTTCCTAAAAATCCATGAAAACACACCAAAATCAGAAAAAAAAAAAAAGCACCCAAAAGTTATTATTCAACTTTATGATGATGATTAGAAGCAAACCTTGAGAATGTAGAGGGGTTGTTGAATGGTGGCGGATCGGGATAAGCGGCGGGTTAAGGCGGCGATGGCGGCGGCGGCGTCATGTTGATGATGGTGGGTTTGAGATGGGAAATAGGGAGCATTGAAGAAGTTTTCTTTGTCCATGGATGAAATGAAGGTGGTAAAAGTGGGGAGAAAGGGACGGAGTGAAATGGATGCTGGGGAAGAAGATGGTAATAAAGAGGGAGAGATGCAGACAAAGTGGGACCCACTCCAAGGTTAAAGATATATAAACACTTTGTGTATGGAAAAGAATGTTGAATACACTCCACTTTTTGTTATCCTTTTATTTCTTTTTATTATTTTGTTTCAAATATTCTAAACTTAAATTTCATATAATTCATTGTTATAAACATTAGAAAACGATTTTTTAATTTAAAAACATTTATTTTTTATTGATTGTTTACAAAATTTTAACTGGGTGTTGCATATTTTAGCTGATGAGTATGACAAAAATTAAGAATCGTATATGATGAGATGACATAGCAAGGATCGATGACTGTAACTGATATTGGTTAGTGCTTGCGGGTAAAAGACATGTACCAATAATCCATTTTTATGGTTGTGATTGTTATCTGATAAGTCAAGTGAGAGTATTGACTCTTTCCGGTAAGCACTTACCTAATAAGCCTTCGATAAGTGACCCCTTATTAGTCTTTTCGTCTATCTCTCTTAGGTGACGTTTGTTTTTTAAGAGGTGTTGAAGTCTGAAGTCTGATTTTACTTCTGATTTTTAAGAGGTGGTGCTGAAGTCTGATATCTGGATTAATAAGACTTTTTGTTTTTATAAACAGACAAACATCTGAATCTGAATTATCTTTGTCCATCTTTATCCCTTCACACACACACACACACATATATATATATATATATTCCAGAAAACCACATAAACAAATACATATATATCACTGTTCTAGAAAATCACAAAAACAAATATATATTTACACACATACATACATATGATTGACATAAATGAACTTTTTTAACAACAAATCACCTTTATTACTCAAAATCAAGGACAAACTATAGGTGCAGACCCATTTACATTGAATCCTCAAAATCAGGGACAAACTACAGGGACGAACTATCCTGGACGTACTCGAAGCTTCCCGTCTTGCAGTCCCTACGAGAAGGAAATCGATTTGGAAATCGATCTGGAAAATGAGAAGGAAATCGATCTGGATAACGAGAAGGAAATCGATCTGGAAATCGATTTGGAGAAGGATTTGGGCCGCGGTCTGGAAATCGAGACGGGACGAACCAACACCGATCTTGATTTGGGTCAAGGAGGATTTGGAGATCGATTTTGAAGAGAAGAAGCTATGAAGTTTGGGATTCTTGGAGGCGAGACACAAGGGAAATAAGAGGAATTAAGTGGCTTGGTTACCACTTTTTTAATCAGAGGGTTTTTAGATTTAAGTGGCTCTGGAAGAAGAGAAAAAACAAACACACTTAATTTGATTTTGTCTGACCGATTCAGTGAAAAGAGCTCATTTAGAGTTGAAACCCAAAAAACAAACAACCCCTTAGTGATTTTATCTTATTGTCTTGTTTCTCTCTCGATTCTCTTCATTTATATAGAAAACTTAGTACCATTGTTAAAATTCAATTTTTTAAATAGAGCTTGAAGTTTATTGTTATCGTCCTCTTCACTTATCAAAACATAACAGTTTCTGCAAATATCCTTTTGTTTAAAAAGTGTAACTAATTTAAAAGTCATAATTTTAACACGTAAGTAAGAGTTTTTCAGTGTGTACATGTTCTTTTTGTTTACAGTGTCAAACATTTTCCAAACAAAAAAATGTAACGTTCTTTATTTTTGGTCCGATTTTTGACATTGAAGCAGTCATCATACTACCTCAATTACAAGTGGCTTATTTAGTGACTAAGGTCTATATCTTCACTCATTTGATAAAGTAAACGTCTAGTTTCTCAAAAGATATTAATGTAAGAATTGTTCCAATCAAGGTAGACCAAGTATTTCATACCAACAACATAATAAGGCATACGTTTTTGCTCTTAATGCATGACTAGAAACCGTCGTTTTTCTTATTCTATTCCAACTACAATAATTTTCATTTCCTTTTTTTTTTATCATGACACGTCGATTAAAAATACGGTATAAGTTAACAATATCACTAATCATAATAATATCATAATTATACTTCATCCGTCCTAAAGTAAATGTTGGCGGCGGAAAAGACACACGGTTATATAACTATATAATAATTACATCTTTTTTATTAATTAAATTATAATTTTATTTTTAATAATAGACGAAGTAATTAATTGTTTCATTTAATAATTAGGGATGCATAGGGACGCTCCAATCTTTTGGTTAGACCTGGCAAACGTGTCGGGTTCAAAGTTAAACGGGTTGAAAATGTCTAACCCTAACCCGACCCGTTTAATAAACGGGTTGGAAAATCTCAACCCTAACCCGACCCGACTAACCCGACACGACCCGCATAACCCGTTTAACATTTATAAAATTAAAATTAAAAATCGAAAATTCACAAAAAAATACAAATACAAATTTCAAATAAAAGCATTAGAAATCCAAAATTTATAGTTCAAAATTATAATCAAATATAAACACTAAAAATCCAAATCAAACTTATATATATATATATAAACGGGTTATTCGGGTCATTTTCGAGTTGAAATTTTTGACCCTGACCTTACCCGTTTAATTTTCGTGTCGTGTCGTGTCGTGTCAACCCATTTACTTAAACGGGTTGAAATGTATTACCCAAACCCGTTTATTTCGTGTCGAGTTCGTGTCGGGTTAGCGTGTCGGGTCAGTTTTTGTCAGGTCTACTTTTGGTAGAGAGTATTACACCACAACTTTTACTTGTACTCCAAAGTAAAATGTTGGTCCCAAATAGCAGATAGTAAAGAAGAAAAGTATTGTAGAAGGGGGGGTTGAATACAATACACACAGATTTTTACTTACTTTAATTCTTATTGATTTTAAATGAAGAATTACACATAGAAAACTTTTGATTGTTGCGGAAGAGAATAGATGAAATCTATTCAAACAATCTTACACTAAGAGAAATGAAGAACAATTGTAAAACACTTAGAAAATAATAAGAACTTCTTAGAGAGAATGCCAGTGCACTTAGAGAGCTTGAATGCTTGAGAGCTGGTGATCTTGCATGTTGAACCATCCTCCATATTTATAGTGCCTCATGCATTAAATGCATGGGACACCTGTTGAGCAAAGGATGAACACAGGTCTTCAGTAAGGATGGACACAGGTCTTCAGCAAGGTACAAGGTACAGGATGTACCTTTTGTCTTGAGGTGTTTTGGCTTCAAGTGTTGACCTGCAGAAGGATGGTAGAGACCTTTCCTTAAAATTGTGTAGTAGACAAAACTTACTTGATCTGATCTCCAGATGAGGTCCACGTCAATGCAAGATATCACAATATACTTTGTCAGAAAAGTATAATGTGTTTGAAAGAAATCCTTAAGCATAGACTGCCGAAGACTTGAAAGATCTTCGGCTCCTGAAGATGTGAGAACACCTTCATACTCTAAGGAGAGATCATTGGCTACCGAAGACTTGAGAGATCTTCGGCTGCTCCTTGAAGATGTGAGAACACCTTCATACTCTAAGGAGAGATGATTGGCTACCGAAGACTTGAGAAATCTTCGGCTGCTCCTTGAAGATGTGAGAACATCTTCATACTCTAAGGAGAGATGAGATCATCGGCTGCCGAAGACCTGAGAGGTCTTCCACTCCTGAAGATGTGAGGACACCTTCATACTCCTGAGAGACATGTGATTGACACCATCCTGGCTGATGGTGTTGATCATTTGGGCATGCTTGGCTTTAGGCTGAGGAGACTATCTTCAATCCGCTTTGAGAGATGTACTCCTTCTTTGTCTTCTTCGGCTGATCTTCGACTTCACCGAACATTTGTATAGAAACCAAGCTGCTAAAAGAACCTTAAACATATTCTAAGTAGGATGATATAAGATGGAAGATCAGGAGGTCATCTTCAAATCTTCAGATGACCCAACAATCTCCCCCTATTTGAGGATGACATCCATACTAAAGAATAGAACAAAGAGTGTACTGAATAAATTCATTTTGACCCGTATTTACTCTTTTTGGGTTCTTTTCACATAGATTTTTTTTTATAAGGATTTATAAGAATATCCGACATTTACAAAAGAATAAAAGAATGAAGTATATTTGTACAAACTAAAAAAAAGGAAATGCACTTGTATTAAATAACACTTAGCAAAACAACGGTTACAAGTACATTAGAAAGATAAAAAGATTTAGAGAAGAACCTCATTCTTTCTTCTGTCTTTTGTGGAGCTCAGCAAGAATATCCCGACGGAAGAGAGAACCTTCAGAACTTAAGGGGATAAGGGATAGGATAGCAACCAGAAATTTGGTGTCAGCGATGGGGATCTCCTTATGTCTGAAGAACATGGGAGTTTCCTTTTCATTAAGGAAAAAGACTCCTTTGGTTGGCCTAAACACTACAGTACCAGTAGTGCCTGAAATACCGGTCGGACACGGACCACCTGGAGTCTTCAGATTTAGATTCTTTATATCAGGAATCATTCCCTTGACAACCATGTCCTTGAAGAGGTTTTGTGTGACAGAAGAGGAGAGTTGTGGAGAGGAGGAGAGACACAATTTTTTGAGACATTGAACTTGAGCTTCTTCTTCAGGAGAATGCTTCTAATCTTTTGCAATGTCTTTCATTTTTTCAAGAAGACAATTGATGGTCTTCTTGGCCAAAACTTTGTGCCTACTAAGAGATTTAGATAAGAGTTCAGAGAGTTCGTACCATTCAGAGAGTCCATAGTCTTCAAGATCGCTGAATTTGGTGGAGTGATGACTTTTGTCTTCTCTAATGATTAACATCCGAACCTCATCTGAGCATTTGGTGGTGCCAAGCTTTATTTCAACAATTTTAGACTTCAACTTTCTTTCCATTAAAGTCTTTCGGTACCAAGGGATGTCATGAGAATCAAGCTTAGCTTTAGAAAGGCCAAAGTCAGAGGTGACTTTGTTTGGTGGTTGAAGTTTGAGCCTATCAGCTTCAGAAACAAAAGCCTTTAGAGAAGCAGACTTTTGTTGCTGAGATAAAAGGGCCTCTTCATCTGGAGATAGCTTGCTCTTTCCTTTGTCTTTGCTTTGTCTAGAATGCTCCCCCTCAGTTGGAGCATTGGTGATGGGAGTGGGACCCTGACAGCCGCTGTCTGAAGGAATGGGAACCGTCTCTTTCTCCCCCTCAGCGGCTGACGGGGGAGCAACTAGCACAGAATCAACCTTTTGATGAAGAGACTGCAAGGACGCAAGAATTTGAGTAGTGATGGCTTGATGAGACTCCGAAGCCGCTTGAAGCCGACGAACCTCCGCATCACGAGCACTAGAGGCTGCTTGAAGAGCAGTGACCAAGGCAGTGAGGTGCTGATTGGAGGTCTCAAGAGATAACAGTTTGTCACAAGTGACTTTGACAAGAGAGCCCAGAATGGTCTGATGTTCACGAAACTGAGCACCAATGAGGCGGTGCTGCCGGTTGGCTTCCTGAATATCGGCCAGAACCTCTGGGGGAATGATGGGAGCAGAGGTAGGAGGGTCCCGCACAGTAGAGGTAGAAGGAATAGGGGAAGGTGACACCTGTTCGTTTCCCTGTTGCAAATAAGCCAAAAATTGTGAAATACCCTCCACACTGGCCTTTGGTAAGACCCGTGTTTCACCGGGCGGTGCATAAGCATCGACCAAAAATTGGTCGGGTGATAGGCCATGCAGTGAGAAGGCAGATCCTTGGTCCGGGGAGAAGACCAAGTCATCCTCATCCACCAAGGAGAGAGTGGAAGAGGGAAGTTGAGGGTCCCCAAATATTACAGTTGCATCCTTTTGTGAGGATACAAAGGTGGTGGCAGTGGGTATGTCGGAATCCCCGGGCCCGGATGGGAAAATATCAACATCCATCGATTGTGAAGAATCGGAGGATGGAGTATGTGGGATGGCCCTAGAAACCTTCCTCGTTCTTTTGGGAGAAGAGGGAGGGGAAGAGGTAGAGTGCCGCCGCTTTGAGGTGGTGGGTGAGGCCTGGGTAACCACCGAAGGTCCTTTCAGTGGTATGGCCCTTGGGGCAGGTGCGGCGGTGTCGGTAGCTGATGATGAGATAGTGCTAGCCGACATCACAAGAGGTGAGGGGGAAGGGTCCACTACAGAGGAGGGACCTTTGGACACTGGAGTGTCCTTGGCATCTCCCCACTGTAGATTGGGAGAAGTAAGGAAAGAGACCATACCTGGGAGCAGAGGGTTGTCAGTTGCCAAAGGCCCCTTATGAAGAAGGGGTTTGGTCATAATCGGCGCCTTGTAGTCAAAAGTGATGCTATGAGAGGCATCAATGGTAGTAGCAAATTTATGATAAATGATGACCCATATAAACCGAGGAAAAGCGACATGAGGCCGCTTGTGAGGGGTGATAACACTGACTAATTCATGGAAGAAATACCGTGCAAAATCAATCTTTCTTTGAAAGATAAGAGCATGTGCCAGTTGTGTGATGGAAGAAGGAGATTGATCATGTCCAGTAGTTTTCTTGCTAAGACATAAAATAACACGAGAGAAGAAGAAATGCCAGATACCTCCCATGTTTTTGCGAAGCAGTGTGCCTGGACTTCTGTCATGTTCACCACGGATGTAGTTCAGAGCCGCAACAACTTCCTCATGTTCATTTCCAAGAGGGAATTTCTCATACGGGGAGTAGGTAGGAAGATGAAGTGCCGAACGAACATCCTCAACCCCGAAAGAGAGATCCGGCGAGGCGGGATCGGAGAGGATGGAAGTCGACACTTTCTCGGATGTAGCGTCATAAATACAAGTAAGCCAAAAATTGCCAATGAGCAATTTGCTTATTTTTGGTGGATTGTATGTCAAGGCATAGTGAAGAGGAGACTTCATGAGGAAGGAAGCAATCGGGTCAAACTCACTATGCTTGGGATCACTTTCCAACCGTGCAACATGATTGCATGGGTTGAAAATTAGATCCGAATGAGAGGTGGGGGAAGTGAACACATTTTTCTTGACAAGGTTGGGGGAGGAGGAGGAAGCCATGAAAAATATAGAAGGAGAAAGAAAGATGATGAGTGAGAGAAAGAGGAGATGGGTGTTTGTTGTGGTGGTGGTGAAAAAATGAAGGAGGAAGGGTGGTATTTATAGTGAAAATAGGAGGGAAATAGAAATGGAAGGGATTTGAAATGGTTAGGCTAAGTAGGGAGAAGATAATAGGGAGAGATGTGTAAGGATGGTAAGGATGGAAAAGGTGATAGAGAGTAGGAGGAGATGTATTGGGAAAGGAGAGAAGTGTAAGAAAAAAAGGAGATATGGAAGGAAGAAGGGGAAAGATAGGAGATAGTAGGTGGTGTAAGGAGGGATGGGATGGGAGGGGAGTCTTGGAAAAGGGAAAGAAAAAGGAAAGGATAAAAAGGGAGTAGGTGAGGGGGTAGGAAAAAGTCAAAGCAAAAGGGAGGTGGGTTGGGGATGGGGTTCGGCCGAAAAATGGGGTGGGGGTAGTTGGGTTTCGGCTAGGGGGGAAGGGGTGTTAGCCGAAAAAAAAAATTGGAGTGGGGGTGGGGGTTTGAATTTCGGTAGGGGGAATAAGGGGGATTCGGTTTGTTTAGTGGGGGCCGAAAAAAGAGAGGGTGAGAGAGAGATAGCCGAAGAGAGAAGAGAGGAGGGTGTTTGGTTCGGCTAGGTAAAGGAGAGAGGAGGAGGGGGTGCTAGCCGAAAAGAGGGGAGTGGGGGGGGGGGGGAAGTAGGTTTCGGCTAAGGGGGGGGTGTTCGGTTGAGGGGGTGAGTTCGGGTAGAGGGTTAGGCGTTTGGGGGGTTTTTGGCTAGGGAGTTATAAGGGTGAAAGAGGGAGTGAGAGAAAGAGAGAGAGAGAGAGAGAGAGAGAGAGAGAGTCGAAGAGAGGAGAGGAGCCGAGAGAGAGGGAGCCGAAGGGAGAGGGAGCCGAAGGAGAGAGAGAGAATTCGGTGGGTGAGGAGATGGGTGAGATAGGGAAACCGAAAGAGGGATAGGGAGAGGGGGGTTTCGGTTGTGGGCTAGCCGAAGAGAGGGAGGGAGGGAGGGAGGGAGGGAGGGGAGAGAGCCGAAGGGAGAGGGGAGGGAGGGAGGGGGTAGTTCGGCTAGGGAGAGAGGAGGGAGAGGGGATCGGCTAGGGGAGAGAGAGAGCCGAAGGGAGAGGGGCCGAAGAGGGAGAGGGAGGGAGGGAGGGGGGTAGTTCGGCTAGGGAGAGAGGAGGGAGAGGGGATCGGCTAGGGGAGAGAGAGAGCGTAGAGGGAGAGAGAAAGAGAGATTTTTTTTTTTATTTCTTTTCTATTTCTCATTTTTTTTTTGAATTAAAAATCGACATTTAACATACCGAGTTCTCCGATGAGGAACTTGAACCGAGCTTCGTCAAGAGGCTTGGTGAAGAGATCTGCCAGTTAGAGGTCGGTGGGGATGAAATGTAGTTCGACATCACCTTTGGAGATGTGATCCCGGATGAAATGATATCGGATGTCGATGTGCTTGGAACGAGAGTGTAGCACCGGATTGTTTGCGATGGCTATCGCACTTGAGTTGTCACACAGAATCGGGATGTGAGAGTACAGCTGGTTGTAGTCTCTAAGTTGGTTCTTCATCCAGAGGATTTGAGCACAGCAACTTCCAGCAGCTACATACTCAGCCTCAGCAGTAGAGGTGGAGACTGAGTTCTGCTTCTTGCTAGACCAACTAACAAGCTTGCCACCAAGGAGTTGACAACTGCCAGTGGTGCTCTTCCTATCAATCTTAGAGCCTGCAAAATCAGAATCTGAATACCCCATTAGATCAAAACCTGAGTCTTTGGGATACCAAAGACCCAGATTCATGGTACCTTTCAGATACCGAAAAATGCGTTTAACCGCAGCCAAGTGAGATTCCTTCGGATTGGCTTGGTAACGCGCACACAGGCAAGTAGCAAACAAAATGTCTGGTCTACTCGCAGTAAGATAAAGAAGAGAGCCGATCATGCCTCGGTAGCTGGTGATATCCACAGATACACCATCAGGATCAGCATGGAGTTTCAAAGGTGGTGCCATGGGAGTTTTCATGGGGGAGGAGTTTTCAAAATTGAACTTCTTCAGAAGGTCACGAATATATTTACTTTGATTTATAAAGATTCCATCTGAAGATTGTTTAACTTGAAGTCCTAAGAAAAAGGTAAGCTCCCCCATCATACTCATCTCATATTGGCTTTTCATGAGAGAGGCAAACTCATCACACAGTGACTCATCAGTGGCACCAAAAATGATATCATCCACATAGATTTGAACAAGAATAAGATTACCTGAGGTTTGCTTGATGAACAAAGTGTTGTCAATTTTACCTCTTGTATACTTGTTTTTCAGGAGAAAGTCAGCAAGAGTGTCATACCAGGCACGGGGAGCCTGCTTTAGACTATAGAGAGCTTTGTCTAACCTGTACACATAGTCAGGATGGACTGGATCTTCAAAGCTAGGGGGCTGTTTCACATAGACTTCTTCAGCTAGCTCCCCATTCAGAAAGGCACTCTTGACATCCATCTGGAAGACTCTGAAGTTCTTGTAGGCAACATGAGCAAGGAAGATTCTGATGGCTTCAAGTCTGGCAACTGGAGCAAATGTTTCATCATAGTCAATTCCTTCCTCTTGCCTATATCCTTGTGCAACCAGTCGGGCCTTGTTTCTGATCACCGTGCCTTCTTCATCCATTTTGTTCCGAAAGACCCACTTGGTTCCTATGATGGTTTTTCTGGAAGGACGAGGAACCAATCTCCAGACTTTGTTCCTTTCGAACTGAGAAAGTTCTTCTTGCATGGCAGTGATCCAACATGGATCAGCTAGAGCTTCGTCAACTTTCTTTGGTTCAATGAGAGAAAGGAAGTTAACATAGAGACAAATGTTACCAACACCTCTTCGAGTCTGTACACCAGCCTGTTGATCACCAATGATTTGATCAATGGGGTGATCTTTTGTCCACTTGAGGGCAGGAGGTAAAGGACGAGGGTAAGAGATTTGTAGTGGAGAGTTGGAAGGGTAAGGAGTGGATGGAAGATCTGCTTGTATAGGTGAGGAGTGGATGTCAGATGGAGAGACTGGGATGATTTGGAGTGAATGTTGAGGTTGGGTAGGCTGAGGATCATCCTCTTGATGAGAAGAGGGGTTGTGAGATGTAGAGGGTTCATTGTTTTGGTAGAGAGAAGTGGGAACTGTGTAGGGAATGTCTGATGATGTTGGAAGAGGACCATCATCAACACAGGAGGACATCCATCTGTTCAATTCTTCATCATCACAAGAGAGTGATGATATCTTGAGGTCATCAAACTTGACATGGATGGATTCATCAATGCACTTCCGTCGGAGGTTGTAGACTCTGAAAGCTTTGGAAGTGAGAGAATATCCCACGAAGATTCCTTCGTCAGCTTTGGGATCAAATTTTCCCAAATTTTCTCTATCATTGAGAATGTAGCAGACACACCCAAAGACATGAAGAAAACCAATGTTGGGTTTTCTACCATAAAAGACTTCATAAGGAGTCTTATTATGTCTTTTTACAATGATAGACCTATTTTGGGTGAAGCATGCAGTGTTGATTGCTTCGGCCCAAAAGTAGGTAGGAAGGTGAGATTCACTCAACATGGATCGGGCAGCTTCACATAGCGTTCTGTTCTTTCTCTCCACTACACCGTTCTGTTGTGGAGTTCTGACGGCAGAGAAGTTCTGAGAGATGCCTTTTTCATTGAAAAAGTCATCCAACATACTGTTCTTGAATTCTGTTCCGTTGTCACTTCTTACAGATCTTACCAGCTGCCCATTCAACACTTCAGATTTTTTGATGAACTTTATGATTTCTTCAGTAGTGTCACTTTTATACCTGAGAAAAAATACCCAAGTGTAACGAGTGAATTCATCAATAATAACCAGAATGTACCTTCTACCACCAAGGCTTGGAGTACTGACTGGTCCACACAGATCCATGTGGAGCATCTGAAGAGGCTGAGTGATGGAGAAGCATTGCTTGGACTTGAAGGAAGATTTTGTGAGTTTCCCTTTCTCACATGCAGCACACAACTTTTCTTTCACAAAGGATAACTTTGGCATGCCCGTAACGAGCTCCTGGTTTGAAAGGACATTCAAAGTCTTGAAGTTGAGGTGAGAGAGACGCTTGTGCCAAAGCCAACATCTTTTGGCAGAGTTTTCAGAGACAAAACAGATGTTTGTTCCGAAGGATGAGCTATGTCCCATGTCTATGACATAGACATTTTCTTTGCGGTAGCCAGAGAGTACAGTTTCCATCTTTTCGTTGAAAATGATGCATGAAGATAATTCAAACATCACCTTGTACCCCAGATCACACAGTTGGCTTATGCTTAGGAGATTGTGCATCAAGCCTTCAACATAAGCTACTTTATTAAAGGTGATGGAACCATTTGAGAGTGTTCCATAACCTTTAGTCCTTCCTTTAGAGTTATCACCAAAGGTGACAGAAGGACCTTTGGTAGGCACGAAGTCAACAAAGAGAGATTTGTTGCCGGTCATATGTCTTGAGCACCCGCTGTCGAGATACCAGATTTGTTGGTGCCCTAGACCCTGCAATCATAAGAAAATCAGTTCTTTGGTACCCATTTGGAAATGGGTCCTTTTGAGTTAGAAGGAGAAGAAGTATCATTGGAAACATTTTTATCAATTCTCTCCAGAGGACAATTCTTAGCAAGGTGAGAGGTATTACCACAGTTATAACATTTTCTATATGTAAAAACCTTTTTGGAGCTTTGACCAGATTCCTTGTGATGACTGGTCACATTGACTTTCATGGGCTTGGAGGTTAGAGGAAAGTCAAGAGGCTTAGGACCCAAGATACCTTTGCCAGAGTCAGTTGAAGGAATAGAAGAGGGTGTCTTGGAATTTAGCTTATTTAACATCACAGCTCTGGGGATTGGAAGAGAAGATGGTTTCTTTGAGTTTTTCTTGGGAAGTTTCTTTTGGGGAGGAAGATTGGCAACAGATTTTCCCTTTTTGGAGAAAGGGATTTTGTTTGAAGAAGGCTTAGGAAAGGAAGGTTTGGGTTCAGAAGAGGAAGACTCGTTTATTTTTAAGGAACACATAGACTCAATAATTGGTTTAGAAGGGTCATTTGAGTCTTGGGTTTCCTCACTCTCATTGGGTGAATCAATGCTCTTAGCTTTGATGAACATTCCAAATTTGAGATCTTTAGAGGGATCAGAAGAGTTCAAAGGTTCAGAGTTGTCATAGTTCTCTTCAGAGGATTCATAGAATGAGGGAAGAGAGAAAGGAGCATGAGTGTCAGAAGGAGGTTCAAGGTCATATTTCCCGAAGCCTAGTCCAGACTTGTCATCACAGGATATTTGATCCTGAAAAATCCTTTCTAAATTTTTGGACGAGCTTGTCCACTTTTTCACAGTTTCTTGCTCCTTTTTAAACTTTTTAAGAAGTTTATTTTTCTCTTTAGCAAGAGTAAAATTTATAGTTTTCAAATCTTCAAGCTCAGCCTTGATTTTATCAAAGTGTTTTAGTTGAGAAAGACAGATTTGCAGTTGAGAAGAAAGAGATTTTATCTGAGCATTTGCCTTTTTCTTTGCATCCTTGGCTTCATAGAAGTCAATGGTCAAAGAGTCAAAGGCTTCAATTTTCTCAGCATCAGAGAGAGAAAGAAAAATGGATGTACCTGAGTGGATGAGGTAGAGCACTCAGCAGACACAAGAGCCATGGAGGTGGAAGAAGTTTCACCATCATCAGCATCATCTATTTTAGCCATAAAGCAGAGATTGGCCATTTCCTTATCACTTTCGGAAGTTGGTTCATCTGCCCAATCATGAGATTCGGCAAGAAGACCTTTTCCTTTGTTGGCTAGAAGAGCATTCCTTTCCTTCTCTCTCTTGTATTTGGCCTTGTACTTTTCAGCACGGTCAGAGTTTGAAGGAGCAGAAGTTTTTGATTTTTGAAAAAAGGGTTGAAGAGAATCAGACTTGGTTCTGACAAACCTAGAGGATGTACGGTTGGAGGAGGGCAGTCTAGACTTATCAGAGGACCTGCTTCTGCATTCAGAAGC
The DNA here is from genome assembly GCA_023525745.1 of Arctium lappa. Classification (NCBI taxonomy): domain Eukaryota; kingdom Viridiplantae; phylum Streptophyta; class Magnoliopsida; order Asterales; family Asteraceae; genus Arctium; species Arctium lappa. The sequence goes on along the minus strand of CM042050.1, from coordinate 39,246,167 downwards.
AAAGTGTCCCTTCCTCCCACACCTGTAACATTCCTCATTTGATTTGTCAGAGGAAACATTTTTTGAAAAGGTAGAGGAGGGTTTTCTAGAAAACCTGGGTTTTCTAGAAGGGAAGTGAGGTTTGTCTTTAGAAAAGCCAGCCAGCATGGCAACACCATCTGACAGCTGAGTCACAGAGGTCTCCTCTCCTTCATCATCAGCCTCACTGAGGTAGGCTTCTGAAGGGTCATTGGGGTCCTCTTGACTATCGTTGTTAGAGTCAGAGGGATAGGTGATCCTAGGGACACACACAGTACTTTTGGAAGATTCACCGACAAGGGCTAGAGAAGAGCCTTTGATGTCTTTTGTGAATGACTTCCTAAGCAGTTTAGACTGCTCATAGTTGAAGAGGGTGCCATACAAGGCAGTGAGAGGCATAGAGTCAAGATCCTTGGTAGACTTGATACAAGTACAGATGTTTTCCCAAAACTCAGGAAGACAGTCCATGAACTTGCACAAGACTTCCTCATTGTCATATATGCGACCCACAAGTTTAAGATCATTGAGAAGACTGTTAAAGCGATTGTAGTAGTCTGAGAGAGACTCACCCTTCTCATGAGAGAAGAGTTCATACTTTCTTACAAGGGCAATCTTTTTTCTCTTTTTCACCTCAGACGTACCTTCATAAAGAACACACAGAGTGGACCACATTTCTTTTGCAGTAGAAAGATTAACGAGAGAATGATAGACCTCATCAGGCAGAGAGAGGGCAATGATGGCTCTGACTTTAGTATCAAGAGCTATAAGACGTCTGTCTTCATCATTGTATTTACTGGGGTCCTTTAGAATGTATCTCCCAGTAGCTGGAGTCCTTTCTTCTTCAGAAGAGTCCTCATCAGCTTTTCCCTTGTCTGCATTATATCGGTCCCAAACTCTAGGCATAAAGGGACCTTCACGTAAAATAGTTGGATATCTGCTGTCAACTCCTTCTAGGAAGAGTATCATACGACTTTTCCACAAGAAAAAGTTATTGGGGTTAAACCTTGGTGGTTTGGCTATAGAGCCATTGTCGTATGAACCAGCATTGAAGTTTTGAGAAGAATCATTTTTTATAGAAGAAGAAGAGGCTGCCATCACGGATCTAGTTTATTGAGTTAAACTAAACCGCTCTGATACCACTTGTTGGTCCCAAATAGCAGATAGTAAAGAAGAAAAGTATTATAGAAGGGGGGGTTGAATACAATACACACAGATTTTTACTTACTTTAATTCTTATTGATTTTAAATGAAGAATTACACATAGAAAACTTTTGATTGTTGCAGAAGAGAATAGATGAAATCTATTCAAACAATCTTACACTAAGAGAAATGAAGAACAATTGTAAAACACTTAGAAAATAATAAGAACTTCTTAGAGAGAATGTCAGTGCACTTAGAGAGCTTGAATGCTTGAGAGCTGGTGATCTTGCATGTTGAACCATCCTCCATATTTATAGTGCCTCATGCATTAAATGCATGGGACACCTGTTGAGCAAAGGATGAACACAGGTCTTCAGTAAGGATGGACACAGGTCTTCAGCAAGGTACAAGGTACAGGATGTACCTTTTGTCTTGAGGTGTTTTGGCTTCAAGTGTTGACCTGCAGAAGGATGGTAGAGACCTTTCCTTAAAATTGTGTAGTAGACAAAACTTACTTGATCTGATCTCCAGATGAGGTCCACGTCAATGCAAGATATCACAATATACTTTGTCAGAAAAGTATAATGTGTTTGAAAGAAATCCTTAAGCATAGACTGCCGAAGACTTGAAAGATCTTCGGCTCCTGAAGATGTGAGAACACCTTCATACTCTAAGGAGAGATCATTGGCTACCGAAGACTTGAGAGATCTTCGGCTGCTCCTTGAAGATGTGAGAACACCTTTATACTCTAAGGAGAGATGATTGGCTACCGAAGACTTGAGAAATCTTCGGCTGCTCCTTGAAGATGTGAGAACATCTTCATACTCTAAGGAGAGATGAGATCATCGGCTGCCGAAGACCTGAGAGGTCTTCCACTCCTGAAGATGTGAGGACACCTTCATACTCCTGAGAGACATGTGATTGACACCATCCTGGCTGATGGTGTTGATCATTTGGGCATGCTTGGCTTTAGGCTGAGGAGACTATCTTCAATCCGCTTTGAGAGATGTACTCCTTCTTTGTCTTCTTCGGCTGATCTTCGACTTCACCGAACATTTGTATAGAAACCAAGCTGCTAAAAGAACCTTAAACATATTCTAAGTAGGATGATATAAGATGGAAGATCAGGAGGTCATCTTTAAATCTTCAGATGACCCAACATAAAATAACAAAGATACATATAATGTTGAGTGCAAAAAAGGTTTAAATCCAAACAATTAACAATATGGAAAATTAACAATTTGAGCCTAAACCTATAGCGGATCCAATACCAAGACGACTTCTTGGGAAAAAAGTGCAACAAGTACTTTACAAATTTGGGGATTAAGTTGGAGCCTGGAGCTAAAGCCCCTTAACTTACTTAGAGCAGGGCTGGGTTTAGCAGACCCCCCCCCCCCAACTAGCATCTATTAGTTAAGGGGCTTGGTTGAACTTAGGAAATAATTGAAGTATCAGGGCTCAAGTGATTCATCAAAGCGACGAGACCTTGAAAGCAACTCTTTCAAGTTCTCTGCAACTCGGGAACATGAAGTTGGAATCGCTAGTAATCGCGGATCAGCATGCAACGATTGATCTGAACATAAAAAGTGCATCCAGCAGGAATCGAACCTACGAATTTGCCCGGTTGTGCGCTTTAACCATTCAGCCATGGATGCAAAAAGACTCAACGAGTGAACTAGGTTTTGGTATTCCTTCTTGAGCTTCAATTTCTTCCGTTAAAGCAGATTCGAGAAAAGATGGAATAAGAAGACGTGTTTCCACAACGAACAAGATACGGATTGAGAAGGGGGAGTTAGCAAAGTTAGACAAGATTGGAATGGGCATAGGAACATGTATTGATGTACTTGTAAACTGCTATTGAATACCCTTTTGAAGGTTAGTTTCCCATTAACTTCTCTAGAACCAATAGGCACCCCTACAAAACAAAGGGAGAGGCTATGCATACTGAAAGCATTCGTTTTAGCCTCCCGCTTTAGTCTCCCTAACGGTCGACCTTAGTCTCCCTAACGGTCGACCTTAGTCTCTCTCCTCAGCTGGTTAAAAAACAAGAATTTTTCTCTTTTTTGCTCTCCCTTAGCAGCGGGAAAGGAATCAATCTGATACTTAGTTAATTCTTTTATCTTTATGTTCCCACTTATACCTAATCGATAACGAACCAAAATGGATTTTTTAGGCCCAATTCCATCTTTTTTTTAGGGCAATTCTAACTTGTTCATCGACAACTGATCTAGCTCCTGAAATATATAACATTCTTGATCCTTCTTTTTACTAGTCTTCTCGGCTGGAATAAAAAAAGATTCTCCGCTCTGCTCCTACTCCTTCTTCTCCTTTAGGATAGGGTCGTCGTTTGATATGCGTTCATTTTATTACAAGCGAATATTTAATTAATCAAGACCCTTTGAGCAAAACTCATATCTTTATTACTTAGGCATTGAATCATTGATTTTATATTGTTTTTGTCGCTTGAAGATTGGCTTCTAGACGTTTTTATTGGGAGATATCATGTGCCGAAAAACAGAGGGACAACAGTTTGCTGCAGCTTGATGCCATCTCGGGATTTTTGGAATATTTCTAGAATATTCCTCCAACTTTGCATTAGCTGGTGGAAATCTTGAAGATATTTGTTAGAAAATCTTTTCTTTTATCCTTTGGACAATGTCTTGATCCACCCTTTTGTTGGCTATAAAAAGCGTAGCTCATATGTTGTAAAGACACACCAATTTCTCCCATCACTCCTCAAAATACTCTCTAAATGTTCTCTTATTCTCCAATCATTGGGAGAAAATTTGGAAGACTAGTCTATTTTTAATTAAAGCATTTAACTTTCAGTATTTCTTATCTGCTTTATTACGTCTCTTTTAATTATTGCACTTTAATATTACGTTTCTTTTAATTATTGCACTTTAATTTTACGTCTTTATTTTATTGCATTTTAATTTTACGTCTTTATTTTATCGCATTTTAATTGTTCGCCTTATTACGTCATCGTTATTTATAATTTTTGTTACCTTTAATCTACCATCGTTCTTTTCATTTAATCTTCGTAATCTACAGTAGTTTTTATTTTTAGTCGTATTCTCTTCTTTTTAAAAATGCAAGGACCCCAAGCGATGATAGGCTAACAACCTTAGCTTGGGTGTGGGGTAAAGTTAAGATTAAAACCAATTTTTGATGGTGGAAATTAGTAGTTAATAATTATTTCCAATCATTCATTCAAGGTTATTTTTATAAAATTCATTTCCTAACAAATTGATCGTTGTTGAAAATGATTAAAGTGTGACGGACTTAGAGATAAGCCGTCGTGACATCGCAACTTGAATGATATGGAGATATACTCGAGAGAGTTATTTAGATACGAGGAGACTCGTTTTCATTCCATATAGCTTATACAAGGAATAGATTGTGCCATTGCCTAGACTTTTTTCTATTTTGGAAACATTAGAATCAATTCTATGGATGCGAGCCTTTCTCAATCTCGAAAGAGTGCCTTAGAAAAGCTAATGGTTGGATATTTATTAATTACGACGTTTCCCTTGATTTAATTGTCAAAAATCTTAACAGATCCCTACACCCTTGCTCATTTTTAAAGTTGTTGGTCCCAAATAGCAGTAAATAAACAAGCAAAGTATCGTAGAAGGGGGGGGGGATTGAATACAATACACACAGTTTTTCACTTAATTTAATTCTTATTGATTTGAAATCAAGAATTACACATAGAAAAATTTGATTGTTGCGGAAGAGAACATATGAGATATGTTCAAACAATCTTACACATAGAGAATAAAGAACAATTGTAAAACACTTAGAAAACAATTGAACTTCGTAGAGAGAAAGTTGCCAGGCACTTAGAGAACTTGAAGGTAGTAGAGCTGGGTCTGCTGGGTATCTTGCATGTTGAACCATCCTCCATATTTATAGTGCCTCATGCATTAAATGCATGGGACACCTGTTGAGCAAAGGATGGACACAGGTCTTCAGCAAGGTACAAGATGTACCTTTTGTCTTGGAGTGACTTTGTCTTGAAGTGTTGACCTGCAGGGATGGTGTGGACCTTTCCTTAAAAGAGTGTAGGAGACAAAACTTACTTTATCTGATCTTCAGATGAGGTCCACGTCAATGCAAAATATCACAAATATACTTTGTCAGAAAAGTACAATGTGTTGGAAGGAAATCTTCAGGCATCTTCGGCTCCTGAAGATGTGAGAACATCTTCAGCTTCTAGGTAGAGGTCATCGGCTGCCGAAGGCTTGAGAGATCTTCGGATTTTCCCGAAGATGTGAGATCTTCGGATTTTCCCGAAGATGTGAGAACATCTTCACAATCCTGAAGATATGTGATTGACACCATCCTGGCCGATGGTGTTGATCACTTGGGCATGCTTGGCTTTAGGCAGAGGAGACTATCTTCAATCCGCTTTGAGAGATGTACTCCTTCTTTGTCTTCTTCGGCTAATCTTCGACTTCACCGAACATTTGTATAGAAACCAAGATGCTAAAAGAACCTCAAACATATTCTAAGTAGGATGATATAAGATGGAAGATCAGGAGGTCATCTTCAAATCTTCAGATGACCCAACAAAAGTAATTAATTTCTGTCAAATTAGTTGTTAAAAATCACCCAACAATATTTCTTCAAATTCGTCATCTGAAATCATTTCTTTTATTAAACTTTTATTAAGCTTTTACACCTTTCCCTGTGGATCGATACTCGGTATTTTACCGTTTTATTACTTGTAAAAGACGACAACGGATTGATAAGTGTATACTTGCACTATTCACCGTTAGATAACAGTCCAAGAGATTAAGTTCATATAAATCTCGTAACATCGTTGGTCCTTTTTTACACTAAAAAACTAGTCAGAGCAACTAACTGTCTACGTACGAAATTTACGGAACAGGGATAAGGAACCATGCGAGATAAAAGAAGACGAACCACTCCGGTACAACAAGCTAAAGTGACCTCAACGCTTCGTCCCCGGTGCGTAGGGTCAGTCCCTGTGTGCTAGAGGGAGAACCAAAAAGTTTGTGTTAAGCATATAGTTGGTTCTTGTCTTGTTTGGGCATTCGTTGCCCTCTCTATCGGCCTGCTTAGTGGCAGAGCCACCTTCTTTGGGGTCAGTGAGGAGGACAGGACAACCCCCCACTGAATTGAATAAGCGAGGTTTTCCCGATAGAAAGATTTGCATGTGACAGAGATCCCAATTCCTTGTATCCGGTTAAGCAAGCCCCGTCGTGAGCTTCCACCTAGACAAAAAAAGTGAGCACCTAGCGCGAAAGGTTGCTTTACTAAATAATATAACGTTAGCGCTTTAGTGTGTTCGATTGCTCGTTAGTTCCATTTTCAATAAGGGGCGTAGCTTGAAGAAGCGGGCCTATAGTAGCAGCGCAACCTATTACGTTTTTCAGGCCCCTTTGAGATTCTATTAGTAAAGCGCTAGTGCCCCTATAGAGACAGGATATTCTGCTATCAATGAAACCGAAAGAAAGAAAAAACAGTGCCTTTCGTATAGATCGAGACTTGTAGCTTAAAATTAACAATTTGATCCTAAACCTATATACTTAACAATCTGAACCTAATTTGCACGAAAAACAACCTTTAAATAAATCACGAACATTTCAATGACAATTAACCAGAAAATTTTGAATAGAGTAACATAAAATAACTCAGATTTTTATTTCTAAAAAAAAAATAGATAAACACTAAGGTGGGCTATAATTAAGTTTTACATAGTTGTTAAAAGCCTCAAACACATATAAAATTAAGCTCCTAAATTCAAAACCTCACATTTAACATGTTAAGGGCATCTCCAACCCAACCACAAAAAAATCAACACTACAACATTAAAAATGATGGAACCATTAAACACTAAAAAAAACCAACTCAACCACATGCTAAAAAAACAACAAAAAAAACATATTTAATATAATAATAATAATAAAATAATATACTTAATGTATTAAACTATTAGGGGCAGATTCAAACAAGAATCTAAACATTTTGCGAGAAGGCGAGAAGTGTTTAATCACATATGATACACAAACTTAATCATATATGATTAAACACATGTTATATTGGCAATACATAGACGTTTAATCATATATGATTAAACACATCTACAGGCCGTGTAATCATATATGATTAAACACTTCTCGTCTTCTCACAAAATGTTTAACTTCTCGCATGATCTTTCCTCTAAACTATTAATCTCTCTCTCTCTCTCTCTCTCTCTCTCTCTATATATATATATATATATATATATAATTGTAAATGTTGAATAAAAAAAGAGTATATTTGATTTTAGTGTTCTACTTTATTGACCTCAAAATATAGAAGTCTACTTTATTGACCTCCAATTTTTTTTTTGTGTTTTAATGTTGAGTTGGAGATGAAAATATCATATTTTTTGTGTTGGGTTGGAAATAGTTTAAGTAACAACCAATTAAAAAAACTACTTTATTTTAAAAATACATTAAATAAAACATTTATTTTTATAAAAACTAAATAAAGGAGTAATATTTTTGGAGTTTGAGACAAGGTTGCTATGGGTAGGGGGAACACTTGTACGGGTGTGTAACCCCTTTTGCCATGTGGCATGGCATACATATCATATATTGTAGGGAAATTGACCCAAATGGGCCAATGGAGGGGTTGGATTGGCCTGTTAGGCATATCTCTACCGAATTTATTGAAATATCTAAAAAGTCTCCATTTGTTCCCAAGGGCTCCATTTGCGCCCAAGGGCTCCATTTGCTAAAAACGTGAATAAATAACAAACCAACCAATATACATGGAAAACCCTATTTCGAGCCAATAACAGCTGCACACCTGTCTAGGGACGCAAATGGAGACCAAGGGCGCAAATGGAGACCTTGGGTGCAAATGGAGACTTTTTCGACATTTCAATAAATTCGATAGAGATATGGCTAGGAGGCCAATCCAACCCCCCATTGGCCCATTTGGGTCAATTTTATCCAAAATTAATATCCACGATTTTTGGCTTTAAACATATATGATTGGAAATTGTGGATTTTTTGTGTGTAATTAATTCGTTTTATTGTGATTGTTTAATCCAAGTGTAACTTAAATTGTACACTTTGATCCACTAATTTTAATGACATTACATGACCCTATTTTACAGGGTCTAATATTTAATCTAATTTTTATAAAGAAAAAACAAAAAACGTGTTATTAATATTTATGAAAAAATATATACATAAAAATTATGTAGTTAATATAAATAAAGAGGAAGGTTCAAGGGAAAACCTCAAAAAAAGGGAAAACTGAGGAACACACTGGTAGTCTTTAATTTGGACGGTATGTACTTGTGTATACAAGTAATTTAGAACATTCACACGTGCATATGCACAAATGCATAATATGCACTTGTGCATAAAAACCAAAAAACAAATTAATTATTTGTATGAACAAGTACATACCGTCCAGATTAAAGGCTATCAGAGCGTTCCTCAGTTTTCCCTTTTATTGATGTTTTTCTCTGAACCTGACCCTATAAATAAAATGCATGTTTTTAAAATAAGTATAGTATATTAAAAAGTCAAACACTAGATATTTAACGATATTCTTATTGCCATATTTGGTAATCGCATCTACATACCCATTTATAATTTTAATTGAAATAATTCAAATTACATATTTAAAGCAGTGATTTCCTTCTCCTTAGACTAAATTTTATATCGTGGTCGTTGATAATTTACCATGATTCCAAATAATTTGTTATGGTTTTGTTATGACACTAAGGCTTAATTCCGCCACCACATTAAACATACACGATGAGAGAGGGGGGGGGGAGTGTGTGAAGGAGAGAGTGCGTGAGGATTCGGGGTTCCGACAACAACGCAGGTATAGCGATTTCGCTCAGGACCGTGGTATCAGAAGCTCCAGAAACCAGAATCAATCTTCGTTTCTATTCTCTAACTTTCCAAAGAACCGGGAGACCATACATTTGTGGAGAACTTTCAAGAGGTACGGCGATATGACAGACGTCTATTTGGCAAAAAAGAGAGGATGAAGAACGATGAAAAATTTGGCTTCGTTAGATTTAAGTTGACCGGGGATGAGAGGAAATTGGAGAAAAGATTGAATGGAATATGGATTAGATCTTTTAAACTATGTGTGTTCATAGCAAATAAGAAGGGGAGGAGGGTGATCAGAGATAAGATGAGGGAAACGTAGGTATGGCTCGAGGAGTATACCCCATACCGGAGAACGTGCAGAATCAGGAAAGGCTCAGGTCATATGCAAAAGTGGTAAAAGAAGGTAAAAAAGAAAGAGATTAGAAACAAGGGAGCAAGGACTGAGGAAGCTTCCGGCAGATACTGTGACCAAAGACAGGAAATCATAGGGACCTGGGAAGCAGATGAAAAGTCAATAAAATTCTTGCAGAAGTGTGTTATAGGGAGAGTTTTGTCGAAAGACAACATGGAAACCATTCGAGCAATCTGTAGATCGGAGAACCTAAAGGGGTGCACATTGAAATATTTGGGAGGGAGAAACATCCTGTTGAAGTTTGAAAAAGAAGAGACAATGTTAAACATCATCAATAACAAAGTACACGGTTTGCATTGTTGGATAAAAGGATTGAGAAAATGGACAAAGGGTTTTTGCTCATCAGATAGATTGATTTGGCTAAAGATAATTGGGGTACCATTACACGCATGGAAGGAAGAAGTGTTCGTGGAGATCGTTGGTAAGTGGAGTAAAGTGTTGAAGACAAGAAACATCAATTTGGAAGAAAATAACAATATAGTTTGGGGAAAAATACTCATTAGTTCGTCTCTCAGAACTACGATAAGCGAAGTTAGGAGTGGGCACCTACATTTTAGGATTAGGATCGTGGAAGAGGATAGCAGCTTAATGAAGGTAATGGAGGATGAAGTAAGGAACGATTCTGTCAGCGACGAGGATGAAGAGGAATCGTCTATTCCCTCATAATGGTCGGAGGAAGAAAGCTTCAGTGATAGTGAATTGGTTGTTGAAGAAAGTTGCTTCAACAATGGTAACATCGATAACAGTGGCGAATAGGAGGTTGGAATAGAAGAAACACAAAAGGAAGGAAAAAACATAGGAGAAAAGGGAGTTGGGGAGACGGAACCGGATTCAGCTGAAAAATCTTCAGCGGAGCCGAAGAAGATAGACGCCGTGCAACCAGAGAAGGTGGAAGCAACCGAAGAGGCACATCCAATGATTGGGGTGGTTGAGTCTCCAATTTTCAAGGAAAGAGGGGCTAATTCCGAGGACACATTGATGACAGCAGAAAACGAAGGTGTAGTCCGTGAGACGTCATGTAAGGCTGCTGAAGTAACAAGGGAGGAAGAGATGTGGGTCGGTGAAAAGGCTAAGAAGGTTGGGTCGTGTCCATCTAGTGGGCCGATATCTTCTGATCAATTTAAATAAAATGTAAGGCTCCCAAGCCCATCTAAGTCGAGTCGGGGCCCAACTAACGAAAGAAAGGTTGGTCAGTTAGAAAGTGATACGGAAAGAAAATAAGAAGCAGGAACGGGGGAGAAGCGAGGAACGACAACAATAAAGGATCCCAGAATGCGTGTGGAGAAAAATCGAATGTGAACAAGGTAGATAATTTGGGATTAGGAAGAGGCAAAGTAAGTTTCCACCTCTTAAAGCAAATGGCAAGAAGCAATCATCAAAAGGGAGAGCCTAATAGATTAGGTAAAACAAGATAAGAAAATAACTCGACTAAGGCAAAATCGAAATGCAGCAACAAGAGCTCGTCTTTGAACCAAGCTGTGATATCGAACAAATTACGCAACAAAGAAAGCCCGGAAGGGTTCGAAGAATTTGGAGAGCAGATTGGCATCTCATGGAAAGGAAGGAAGCATAAAAAACGGGGGGAAGGAAGAGTCATGAAGTAACTATTGAGTTTGTGTAAGGATCGTATTATTTTATAGCTGATGAAGATTATATCCATAAATATCAGAGGTTTAGGAAACGTAGATAAAAGGAATTGGATTAAAGACGGAGAAATCGAGCAGTTAGGGATTTAAGAATCAAAATAGAAGAAGTGGAATGAATTCCAATTTAGTAATCTGTTGGGGGGGGGGGATGATGGCGATTTTGTACAGATGAAGCATCCGGTAAATAATATGGTCTTTTAATAATTTGGGACAAAAAATATTTCATTTGTGAATACGTGGCGGAGGATGAAATTTGTATTGCGATAGTGGGCAAGTGGAGCGGAATAGAAGGAATAGTAGGATTCATCACTGTGTACGGTCCTAGAGATCTCAAAGAAAGCTTAGTGGTATGGTAGAAGTTGGAGATTTTAGTGTCAAGAGATGAAGTGAAATGGTGTATATTTGGAGATTTCAACGAGGTGAGAGGCGGTCACGAAAGACTGAATACAAACACAAATGCACGGGGAGTAGAAGAGTTCAATGAGTTTATTAGAAGAAGTAACTTGCTGGAAATTCCTATGAGGGGCAAAAAATTCACAAGAATCTATGATGACAGACATTAGTTTAGTAAATTAGACCATTTTTTTTGCTACAAGTGATTTTTGTTCTGTATGGGGAACTTTTGGGGTTGACGACGATGGAGAGGAAATTGTCAGATCATGTCTCGATCATGCTTAGGGACGATTTTAGCCCAACACCTTTTAAAATTTTCAACCTATGGTTAGAAGAGAAGGGAATCGGAAATGTGGTAACAACTAAATGGAATAAAGAAGTGAGTTCTAAGCGCCCAAATTGCATCTTTAGAGATAAATTAAAAAATGTCAAAGTGGCCTTGAAAAGTTGGAGCAAAGAGAGGTTTGGGGAATTAGAAAAAGAATTGACAATATGCAAGGAAGAAGCAAGAAGATGGGAAGTGGAGGCCGAGGAAAATAATTTGGAGGAAAGAGAGAGGGTTCGGTGGATAGTGGCGAGAAAGAAGTGATTGGAGTTGGAGAAAAAGAAAGCGGAAATGGCAAAACAAAAAACGAAGGATAGGTGGATTGTAGAAGAAGACGAAAACTCAAAATTGTTTCTTGCGGCAATAAGATGTAGAAAAAGAAAGAACTCTATTTGGGGCTTGAATATCGATCGATAGGGACGGAGGATCCAGATAAAATCAAGGAATACGCTTACGAGTTTTTTAAAGGCAAATTATTCCCCCAAAGGAGAGAGGGACCTAGAATAGACAAGGAAAAGTTTAAGAAGTTAACAAGAGAGGATGCAATGAATTTTGGAAAGACCGTTTTCGGAAGAAGAGACGTGGACAACTATAAAGGAGTGTGGGAGTAATAAATCTCCAGGACCAGACGAATTCTCATTTGGCTTCGTTAAAAGGTTTTAAGGCATAGTAAAGAACGATCTAATGAAGGCAGTGGTTTGGTTTTGAGAGAAAGAGGAGATCAATTAAGGTTGTAATCCATCATTCTTGACGTTGATTCCTAAAAATAAAAATCCGGCCGGTCTAAGGGAGTTTAGACCAATTAGCTTAATCGGATTCTTCTACAAAATAATTGCTAAGATCTTGGCAAAAATAATGAAGTGTGTTATGGGTAAGTTGATCAGTAAAGTTCAAAGCGCGCTTGTCAAGGATCGTTTCATACTAGACGGAGTCCTAATAGCAAACGAAGTGGTTGAGGGTGATTCACGACCGAAATCCAACTAAGGATCAAAGAGACTGAAATCAGTGGCATTTAGATACAAAAGGTGAATTTTTGGTTAAAAGGCTTCGAAGCTTAATTGGAGAACATGTAGATTTAGTGAACTGTACCATAGTGGAGACCAAATGGAACACGGTAATCCCTAAGAAAATTTGCATCTTTATATGGAGAGCTAGATTAGGAAAACTTCCTTGCCGGGCGGTGTTGGATTCGATGGGTATTGATCTTCATTCCATACTTTGTCCTATATGTGCAACGTCAATTGAATCGGTGGATCACACATTGGTTTTATGTGGTGAGTTAACAAAATTTGACAATTATTGGGACGGTTGTGGAAGATCAATACAGAGGAGGCCAACTCGATTCAAGACCTTCTTACGGGTGGGACACATTCGGATGGGGAGTCAAAGAAATCGAGAGTTTGGACAGGGGTGGTTTGGTCGCTCCTTTATTTAATATGGTCGAACAGAAACAAAATAATCTTCAAAGGGGAGAAAGGAAGGATATCGGATCTATTTCTCGAGTTTCAACGGAAGGTGTTCGAATGGATCACGAAAATAGATTGATAAGTGCGGCCAGATTGAGTAAGTTGGTTAGTGGACCCTTATGACTTTTGTGCTGGATGATAGTGTAGTTCGGGGCAGTGGAGGTCGTCCATATGGTTTTGTTTAGAGGTAGTTGGTGTTGTTCGATTTAGTTTCACTTAGCGTTGTAATTTTTTGTTCTCTGTTTGCACGGGTAGCTGTACGTTTCGAAGTAGTGTAGGCGGTAGTGGTGTTTGCAGCTTGAATCTCGCAAGCTTCCTTCACCCTCTTTTGTTTTGTGTTCGAGACCTTTGTTTGGATTGTTTTGTTTTTTCACTGGTTTTAATAAATGTGTGGTGCTTTGTTGTACAAAAAATAATAATATAATAACCCATGTGGCTCCGGTCTGAGACTTGGTTTCCATTGTAACATGTTATGGCGTGTTACGATGTATTATTTTGTAAGACATTTCTGTTTTTAATATTTTTAACATATAACTTAGAGGATAAATGATTAAGACACCAAAATAAACATTTAAAAAAAACATAAAAACTAAAACCCTATATAGATAAATAGATAAATCCTTACTTTCATTCCCATATACGCAAAGGTTGAAGAGAGTAGTAAATAGACACTTAAAAAGATTTAATTTCGATTTTACACTTTTGATATCATTTTCTTATAAGCTCCATATTTGATATAAATGTTTTTCTTTCCTTTTTAGCTTTATAACTACCACAAGTATATATATATATATAGGGGTTGTTTCATTTGCAACCCTTAAAAATGTTGCAACCCTTGCAACCCACATCTTAACCGTCGGATTCATGATCGGCGGTTACAATAGATATGAGACCCAATATTTTTAATTAAAAAAAACAGAAAAATAAAAATAAAATAACCGTTGATCATGAATCCAACGGTTAAGATGTGGGTTGCAAGGGTTGCAACATTTTTCAGGGTTGCAAAATATCCTTCCACTATATATATATATAGACTTAAGTTCGCGTGAGACCAAACAGTTTCCGTGAGACCGGTGAGACCAAGCTTTAAAGTATGAAACTTCACACCAAAAAACTGTGAAGGTAAGAAAAATCGAACTTTTCATAGGGAAAACACCGTAAATGTTACGTTCACGGTGTTTTTCGCTGTGAATGTTCGTTTTTTTTACCTTCACAGCGTCTTCACTGTGAAGGTTCGGATATACCTTCACAATCTTTTATCTGTGAAGGTTTGATTTTTTTAACTTGGTTTATGTTTTTTTATCTTCATAGTGTGATTACATTATGAAGGTTCGAATGTTTTTTACCTTCACAGTGTTTCGGTGTGAAGTTTCATGTTTTAAGGCTTGGTCTCACGCGACCTCACGGAAACAGCTTGGTCTCACATGAACCTGACCCTATATATATATACACATTTATATATAAGGGCTTAATCATTTGAGCAACTCCAAAATATATGAGATTCATACTAAACCATCCATTTTAATTAAATTGTTTTATGATTTAATTCATTATATAAGGGTAAAATAGTAATTATATATTTAAAATTACAACTAAGCAAATCAATAATTATTCTAATCATAATCGGTTATACATGCAAACCAAACATTCCATATTTATCTTGTAGTTTGAAATTCAAAACATATGTCCTTATTTAAATGTTGAGATTTCCAAAGGTTCTAAATGGCGTGAGGTGTGCCATGGCGGCGAGACCAACCCTCAAGTCATAGGACTTATGACGTCAAATTTCTACTTTATATATATTATATATATAAAAAACGCATGTTTTATAGTGTTACTCAATGAGTCAATAGTAATAAGTAAGTTAAATTAGGTTATATATTTAAAACTTGCAAATACGACATTAAAAACGTAAAGAAAAATCAAATATCTCATTACGATAACTACGCATTAGGCCATGGTGTGCCATGGGCTTAACGTGGCGTGACACACAAGCCTTGGTGCCATGACGCGCCATGACGGCTGTTCGGCGAGTTTTTTAGAACAGTGGATTTTCATGGGATACTATTCCATATGTTGGGCATAGTGGTTGAACGGTGTGATGAGGATTGCAAGAAGAAAACAATAGTTTGCATAAAATTAAGTTAATTTCTTTTCTAGCAAAGATGAAGCTCAATGCAAACATGGTGTCCAACATGAAACAAAGAACTATCATTTCTTCTCCACACCATCAAATCTGCCACCAACAGTTTCGCCAATAAATCGTTTTCGGAAAATCGAGGTAGACGGGTTTGAAGTGCAAGACATGATCGTGGTTTTCGGTGGAGGCAACAAAGGCACCAACTCCATGGATTTCTACTTCTATACTTACACATTCGACGAATCGAAGTTGAGGTTCGGGTGTTGTTCCTTAGGTTTTTGTTTAGCTTTTAGATTTTACGGTTCGATTTGGTTTTGAAGAACAGTGGATGGCCGGAAAAGATGATTGAGTTTGGTTTTTGGAGAAAAGTGGTTGGTTTTGAAGAACAGGTGTTCACAAAGTCTGGTTTCACATTGTGAACCTCTGTTGTTCACCATCTACATCCTCCCCTACCATTGGTATCCACTCACCATTTTTGATCGATCATCTCAAGCGACCTCTCTCTTTCTAGCCTCCCGAAGGCAACCATGAATAAATAGAAACAACAAACAATCCAAATCGATGTCCAAGGTTTAGATACAGACGGTCGATAGTTTTTGTATTTTGATTTAACAAAAAATCATTCTTTCATTTAATTTAAGGTTTTGGATGTAGACATAGTGTTTTTGTTCAAGTTTTGATTTTGATTTTGGGGATGGAAAAGTTATATAATTAGAGTTCTTATTCATATGGGTTTAGTATCAAAATTATTTCAATGAATTTGCACAAAGTGTTTGTTTATGTTCTCGAATGAATATATTTTTTGTTTATGTTTTTGGTGTTTTGTCCTTATAATGGTGTTCACTATGTGTTCATATCACTACTGGAAAATTGCTTATTTCCGACCAAATTTACCGATGGATTTAATCCGTCGGTAATTACCGACGATGACCGACGGTAAAGAAAATTTTGCGACGGATAGACTATCCGTCGGTAAATGTACAAATTACCGACGGATTACCGACAGATATTAAATTTTTTTATTTTTTATTTTTTATTTTTAAATCCGTCGGTAATCCGTCGGTAATTTATATAATTTAATAAATATTTTTTTTTTTTGACGTCCGTTGGTAATCCGTCGGTAATTACAGACGGATTACCGACGACCTTTAAGAATCCGTCGGTAATCCGTCGGTAAGTTTAATAATTTAATAAATATTTATTTTTTCTATGATCATGTATGTATATGTATATATATATATATATATATATATATATATATATATATATGTATGTTTGTATGTATGTGATCATGTATGTATATACACAAGTACGTATGTGATCATGAATATATGTACACTATGTATATATAAAGTATGTATGTACATCATGAATATGTATAGTACGTATGTGATCATGTATGTATAACAAGTACGTATGTGATCATGTATATACATGTACGTATGTGATCATGTATATACAAGTACGTATGTGATCATGTATAGTATGTATGTTAAAGCCCAACTGTGTATGTTAAAGCCCAATTGGATACGTTAAAGCCCAGCTGAGAACGTTAAAGCCCCACTGAATCCATTAAAGCCCAACTGGATCTGTTAAAGCCCAACTGGTAACGTTAAAGCCCAACTGGGTACGTTAAAGCCTAACTGGATCCATTAAAAGCAACTGGATATATTAAAGCCCAACCGGGTCCATTAAAGCCCAACTGGATTCATTAAAGCCCAACTGTGTACGTTAAAGCCCAATTGGATACGTTAAAGCCCAGCTGGGAACGTTAAAGCCCTACTGAATCCATTAAAGCCTAACTGGATCTGTTAAAGCCCAACTAAATCCATTAAAGCCCAAATGGATCTGTTAAAACCCAACTGGTAACGTTAAAGCCCAACTAAATCCATTAAAGCCCAACTAGGTACGTTAAAGCCTAACTGGATCCATTAAAAGCAACTGGATATATTAAAGCCCAACCGGGTCCATTAAAGCCCAACTGGATTCATTAAAGGCCAACTGTGTACGTTAAAGCCCAATTGGATACGTTAAAGCCCAGTTGGGAACGTTAAAGCCCCAATGAATCCATTAAATCCCAACTGGATCTGTTAAAGCCCAACCGGGTCCATTAAAGCCCAACTGGATTCATTAAAGCCCAACTGTGTACGTTAAAGCCCAATTGGATACGTTAAAGCCCAATTGGACACGTTAAAGCCCAGTTGGGAACGTTAAAGCCCCACTGAATCCATTAAAGCTCAACTAAATCCATTAAAGCCCAACTGGTACGTTAAAGCCCAACCATAATCGTTTAAAGCTCAACTGGGTATGTTAAAGCCTAATTGATCACATACTGTCCCTGATCTAACCGGATTCGTTTAAAGACCAGTTACTTCAGGGGTATTTTAGTCAATTTAAATACAATTTGATAAATTAATTAATAATTTTAAATATAATTTGATAAATAAATAAATTAATAATTTATTTATTAATTTTAATATTAAAAAATATATTAATTAATAATTTATTTAATAATTATAATTTTAAATATAATTTTAATTTAAAAGATTTTATTTAATAAAAAACAATTATCCGTCGGTAATCACCGACGGATATTATCCGTCGGTAATTACCGACGGACTTTCCGTCGGAAATCCGTCGGTGAATTTCCGAAATAATACGCGAGCTTTAAGCCCTAACTCAGTCTCTCCCTCTCAATCTCTCGATTCACCTCTCTCCCTCTCGTCTCTCTCGGCCTCCATCTCTCTCTCGACTCTCTCCCTCACAATCTCTCGATTCACCGGCGATGACCTCACCACCACCGGGGACGACCTTACCTCCATAGCCGCCGACGATTTCCCTCTCGTCTCTCTCGACCTCCATCTCTCTCTCGGCGACCTCTCACTCTCCACAGTGCCCTCTCTCTCTCTCGGCGACCTCTCACTCTCCACAGTGCCCTCTCTCTCTCGGCGACCTCTCTCTCTCCCTCTCTCGACCTCCATCTCACTCTCGCTCTCGATCTCGCCACAACGGCGATTTATAGGTATCCCTGGTTTTGTATGTGTGCAATGAAATAAATGTATATGTGTATGTGTGTGTATGGGTGAATAAATAAATGAATTAATATTTTTCACTTGAAGCTTCAAACCAAAAGTCTCTTTGCATAAAACACTTTCTGTAGATTGCTGGAAATAACCATGGTTCTTGGGGGTGAAGTTAAAATTTATTGTAAAAAATAAATGTGGAACTCAACACCTGAATCTTGGGTAATGTTGATGGTTTTGGCAGTCTAGATTGGTTTCATTTGTAGGAACATGATAAATAATGGACTTCAATGGCTGATATTAATTATGTGGTGTCATCGTATGATAATTTTTCTGGATTCGTCCCTGTGTATTCGATGTGATTGTCGTAAGAGGATTAAAACAATTTATTGATTTATTTAACAGAATCTGTATATGCACCTTTTGGTTTTGTATGTGTGAATAAATAAATGAATCTTTCCATATTTGATCCATATTTGATGTATGTGTGCAAATGGTTTATTGATAAGTTTATGGATAAGTTTATAAATATGTATGTGTGCAAATGGTTTATTGCTATGACTACACGTCAAAATGAACAAAGTGTATGTATGTATGTATGTATGTATGTATGTATGTATGTATGTATGTATGTATGTATGTATGTATGTATGTATGTATGTATGTATTGTAGATTGAAATTGATATGAGCATATTGTATATTCAAATTGATATGAGTTGTTTTAGCTTATGAAAACGTCATTTTTGGTTTGATAAACTTGTGATATTAATTAGTTGGGTTGTCGTTTTTTGGACAAACATTAGGTTGATAAATGGAGACATTTGGTATGATTTAGGATGTGATTATACTTGATTTTATTTATTTATTTTAGTTGGGTTGCCAATTGTTGGGCAAACATTAGGTTGATATATGGAAATATTCATTTTATAGCCGTTATGCCGCCGAAATTTTAAAAAACATATGTTTGACTTTCTAATAGTCAAACCATTACACGTAGGGTTTTAGAGTCATCCAAAACTCCTCTAAACCTATGGTTTGACTTTCAAGAAGGCAAACCATTACATGTAGTGTTCATTAGACTTCTAACTTCATTGACACCTACGGTTTGACTTTTAAATAGTCAAACCATTACACGTAAGGTTTTTAAACTTTCCAAAACACCTTTCTGTTATTGTAACCTACGGTTTGACTTTCCAATAGTCAAACCATTACACGTAGGGTTTTAAAGTCATCCACAACTCATCTAAACCTACGGTGTGACTTTTCAATAATCAAACCATTACACCACCTCTATCTTGATTATGTCGATTAACTACTTATTTATTCGTTGTAGTGGTTGAATATGTCGACAGATAGAGGATGGATGTATAGAAAGAACGACAGTCGGGGGTTTCTTAGCGTCGACTATATTGTTGCAATGGACAGTTTTTTGGACTATGCCTATGCCGATGAAAGGACTGTTGAAAGGAAACCTACACGTGATGGGATAGTGCTTCGTATTAGATTCCCTTGTAAGAAGTGTCAAAACTTACGCTATAAAGAAAGGACTACGTGAGGCTGCATTTGATGAAGCACGGTTTCATGCCTGATTATACCACATGGTGGGCACATGGTGAAACTTATTACCATAATGAAGGGCATCAAGACGTGGGTCAATCTTCTACTCCGGTAGTAGATCATAATGAAAGTTATGTTGAAATGGTGAACGATCACATGATACATGATGGGATGACATGGGAAGAAGAAACCCCTAATCCTTCTGCCTAAGGATTTTTATGACATGTTACAAGCTGTTGACGAGCCACTATGGGACGGGTGTCCAAATTACTCGAAATTAGGAGCTGCAACGAGATTGTTGAATTGGAAGGCAGAATGTAATGTTCCCGAGACGACTTATAACCGCAATGTTGCTATAATTAAAGAGATGTTACCCGAGGGTGATAAACTACCCGGTAACTTCTATGAGACGAAAAAGAGTTTGAAAAAGCTTGCTCTGCCAAAACAAAAGATCGACGCTTGCAAAAACCATTGCATGTTATTTTATAAGGATGATTCTGAGTTGACCCACTACCGAGTGTGCAATGAATATCGTTTCAAGACAAGTGGTCGAAGCAAGGTCCCTAACTTGGTGATGACGTATTTGCCGATTGTTCCTAGACTTCAAAGATTGTATATGTCAAAGAAAACGTCTAAAGAGATGACTTGGCACAAGGATCATCAGACAGAACCGGGTGTGATGGTACATCCAAGTGATGGTGCGACTTTGAAGCATTTCGACATGGTACATCCTGACTTCGCTTCTGAGGTCCGGAATGTGCGTCTTGGCTTATGCACCGACGGTTTCAACCCGAATAATTCAAATTCGAATCCGTATTCACTTTGGCCAGTTTTTCTTACCATCTATAATTTACCTCCTTGGTTGAGTTTGAAAGATTCATACGTGAAACTTGCATTGGTCATTCCAGGTAGAAAGAGCCTCGGTCAGAATTTGGATGTCTTTCTTAGGCCGCTAATAGATGATCTCAAGATGTTGTATACAGTGGGTGCTCTTACGTATGATGCTTATCGTAAGAATAATTTTGAGATGAGGGCTTATACTTCTATGGACCGTCAGCGACTTCCCTGTGAACGCAATGTTGTCGGGTTGGAGCACGCACGACAAGCTAGCCTGCCCGTACTGCATGGGTACAGTCGATTCGTTTCAGTTAAGAAATGGAGGTAAATCTTGTTGGTTTGACTGTCATCGGAGATGGTTACCTAGTGCACACCCCTTCCGACGTGATCGAACAGTGTTTCTGGATGGATCTAGGGTGTTAGCCGGTCCACCACCCGAGTTAACCGGTGAATAAATATGGGAACAGGTCCGTCATCTTCCAACTGTTTACGATGGCTCCCCGTTTCGACGGACCAATAGAAAAATTACCGGTTTCGAAATCACTCATAATTGGGTGAAGAGAAGCATCTTTTGGGAGCTGCCATATTGGAAGACGTTGTTAATCCGACACAACCTGGATGTCATGCACATTGAGAAGAACGTCTTTGAGAATCTCTTTAACACTGTCATGGACACATCAAAAACGAAAGATAATATAAAAGCAAGGAAGGATGTAGAGATGTATTGCAACCAACCGCAGTTGCACATTGCCACGTCAGGCAATAAAGTGAAGCCGAAGTCGTCGTACACTTTGACAAAACAACAAGTAAAACAAGTATGTGAATGGTTGAAGAGACTGAAGTTTCCGGATGGGTATGCTTCGAATATTGGGGTTTTTGTAAACATGGCAGATTACATCTTTTATAGCTTCAAGAGTCATGATTGTCATGTGTTTATGCAACGATTGCTTCCTATTGCGTTACGAGGGATGATACCGACTCCCATATGGGATGCGATAACGAAGTTATGCACATTCTTTCGGGTAATCTGCTCAAGGGTGTTACACTTAGAAGACTTGATTCCATTGCAAACAAGTATCGTTCAAACAATTTGTAAGTTGGAAAAAGTCTTCCCGCCCGGATTCTTTGATTCTATGGAACACTTAGTGATACATTTGACACGAGAAGCCATAAATGGTGGGCCGGCCCAATATAGGTGGATGTATCTTTATGAGAGGTAAATGAACTTTGCCATTCAAATACTTTTCATTCAAATACTTACCCATTTATTTTCTAACACGTATTTCAATCGTTGTTTAGGAAACTTGGGTCGTTGAAGAGGACTGTTAGAAACAAAGCAAGGGTGGAGGGGTCTATCGTTGAGTCATATCTAGTAAATGAACTCTTCACCTATTGCTCCCTGTATTTTGATCCACATATAGAAACTCGACATAATCGCGAGTCAAGAAACTTTGCCCCAGATATTCCTAGTTATTCAGGAATAGACGACCGCTTGAGCATATTCAAGGTTCCATCTCGTAGATTATTCGAGAAGGGGGGGGGAAGACCATCTTGACTCAAGCTGAGATTCACAAGATCCACACATATGTGTTGTTGAATTGTGAAGAAGTTCGACCTTTTCAATGGACCTTCGATGAGTGGATACGACAAAGAGAACCTCATCTTCATGCAGTTGCACGAGATAAAGCTCGGGATGAAAGGTTTTCTACTTGGTTCGAACAACACATGAGTACAAACATATGAAATTTACGTATGTAATGTTCACATATGTAATTTATTTCTTATTTGCGGTTTTATAGGTCATGCTCAGATCAGGCGATTTCTCCGACCATTTGAAATCCCTAGCACGTGGACTAGGACGATATGCTTGGTCGCATAAGGGATATTTTGTCAATGGTTACAAGTTTCATACGGTAACACATGCTACTGGCGTGTCACACATAATAGTGGCATATGTGTGAGAGGATCTTGTTAGGACGACTCCGAGTTTGACTATTACGGATTGTTGGACGACGTGTTAGAGGTGGAGTACTACGGTGTGGGCTATTGTGTTGTAGTTTTGTTCAAGTGTACATGGTTTGATAGTCCAGATGGAGTTAGAGTCGACCCTAAACATGGGTTGGTTGATATCAAATACAAGTATAGACTCAGAGGTGAGGACTATTACATCCTAGCATCACAAGCGGAACAAGTGTATTACACACCATATCCTTCAGGAAGTAAGGATTTAAAGGACTGGTAGGTAGTTGTGAAGACCAAAGCCCGTGGAATATATGAAGTTGCAGAAAGGGCTATCGATGTGTTGGATGATGATAACGTGGATGGAGAACCGTTCATTCAAACCAACGAACGGGTAACTCATCATACAAACAACTGGGTAAATGAGGACCTCGATTCCGTCCCTCTTGTCACTGGGGAGCTCAACGTAGTCGCCACAAATGACGAAGCTAGCCAGGAAGCTGCATCAGATCACGAAGCTAGCGATGAGAAAGAAGAATTTGAAGATATAGATGATGATGAAGATAACGAAGACGAAGTTATGTTATCTGATCACTCGTCTGATAACTAGTGTGTCTTTCATATGTAAACATTTTCGTGTTAAACATTCCCTATTTTCGTGTTAAACATTCTCTATTTTTGGGTCTTATGATTTATGTACACTTGTATCATTTGTGTTAACCATTCTCTATTTTTAGATGTCTGGACACCCTTTTAGGGGTAGTAGGGGTAGTAGGAGTGGTAGGGGTAGGTGCAGTAGCAGCTCCGCTGGGTGTGGTGACCCCCAGGCCGATGAGTTCACCGGCGACGACCTAGATCAGATCCATTCTGATGACAGAGCAGCGGCCTCGAGGGTTAGAAGCCCGAATGTGGCATCACAGATGCCCCAGCCTAGTCAGCGACCGCCACTTTTGTTGTCTGATGCGGGCGGATAAGTAGATGTGATCTATTATTTATTCTAGTACATAATAAACCGATCCTAATGTTTTTTATGTTGTATATTTTACAATTGTGAAGGTTTAAGGACAAGTCGGCAGTCCGGAGGGCCATTGCCGTCTTTAAGTCCATGTTTGATGTTCCTTGGGCTCATTTTAGGGATGTCCCTAATGAGCACTATCCACGGTTGCTGGATCGATTTCGGGTAGGTATTTTACTCTATTTAACTTATTGAGTGGATTTATTTTTACTTAATCCAAACAATGTGTTTGCAGTTGTATTATAGTTGGCCTCCTGAGATGGACGCCGATGTATTAGCTGCATATCGGCGTCACCTACATAATAGGTACTCCGACATGATGAGAGATGCACGTGTCTGCTCCGAGGAAAGGTCTTTAGCCATTGATGGTGTCCAGTTTGACGGACATGACTACAGGATTCTTGCGCCACACCTTCTAGAGTGGACCCGGAGTGAGTTTTGGGTCCAGATGATTGAGCAGGTTTGTTTTGTTTTGAATACTTGTATCTGGTTGTACTAGGATTTATATTGATTTATGTCTTCTTTTTAACAGGTATGGAACACCGACGCATTCTGGCGTGTAGTTTCGGCCAATACAGCCAATCGGGCCACCGAGTATGAGGGGATGACATCTAGACACTGTACTGGATCTATTAGTATCTCTATGCATCGGGACCGCTTGGTAATTTATCATACACTAGACTAAATGTATATAATTGATGAATATATGTACTATATACATGATTTTATTACCTACTAACAATTTAAGTTGTGTATTGTAGAGAGATGCATGGGGTCGTGAGCCTACCAACGACGAGGTTTGAGAGGCTACACACTGCACTAACAGGAAGCTTGTTCCGGGTGCGACTGGTCCGACTATGGATCCTCCGATCTACGTTTATCCAAAGGCGGCTCATATGATGGTAAGTTCAATTATGCATGACTAGGTATTTGTTTGTTTTATAAGATAGATAGAAATTATTGCAAACTTAGTTTGGGCTGCCAATTGTTGGGCAGACGATAGGATTGTTTTGATAAAAGCAAGTCATGGATATATGTTCAAATCACAGTTGAAATGCTGCCGAATTTTCTATAGGTTAGTTGACTTGACAATGTCTAATTTGGTAAACTGTAGGATGCCTACCATCGGAATAGGGAGGAGGAGTACCCGGACTTAATTCCCGACACTGTACCTCCCAATGACGACGAGTTGTGGGAGCCTAGTGTCGGAGGACGGCGTAAGGGCCGTCTTTTTGGATGGGGGACAAGTCAGGATCCCTATTATGCTATGACCGGTGATTCAGGTGCCAGTTCGAGCGGGAGCACGCGCGGCCGTCGCGATGAGGAGGTATGCCTGTCAAATGCTGTTTAACATTGTTAATCATATGTTTGTTAAATGTTGTCTGACATTGTTCTATATATGTTTGTCAAATGTTGAATTTCAGTTGGAGTAGCTGAGGCAGAGGTTAGAGAGAGAGAGGAAACAGAGAGGATCCAGTTGCAGGAGCGACTACAGAGAGAAGAAGCAGAGAGGATCCAGTTGCAGGAGCGACTGCAGAGAGAAGAAGCAGAGAGGATCGGGATTCAGGAGCGAATGGATAGAGATGAAGTAGAGAAGAGACAGATGCGGGAACGAATGGCTCAGTTTGACGCGTTCATGATCAAGTTTAACAGTCAACACCCCTTTCTCCCCTTTCCCCCTCCGTAGGATTATGTTTATGTATTTATAGATATTTTGTACACTTTAAGAATTAGTAATATTTATAAATTGACAGGTTTTGTATGGGATAAAAAACTGAAAATTTTTAATTTTTAATTATTTAAAAAAAATTAAATTAAATTACCGACGGATTATCCGTCGGTAATCTGTCGGAAAGTATTTTTTAATTTAATTTTTATTTAATAAATATCCGTCGCTAAATTCGTCGGAAAGAATCCGTCGGTAATCCGTCGCTAAAGGAAGACCGTCGGTGATCCGTCGGAAATAACCTCGCCGTCGGTAACCGTCGGAGATCCGTCGGAAAACATAACCGTCGGTGATCCGTCGGTAATATCCGTCGGTAATTTGAACGCCGACCACCTCTTTACCAACGGCTATTTACCGACGGATCACCGACGGATTTCCATTTTACCGACGGATCACCGACGGATTCATCCGTCGATGATAAGCCTCTGTTTTGTAGTGTATTTAATTGTTTTGTTCACTATATGTTCACCATTGTTCATAGTGGTTTTCACAAGGTGTTTACAATGGCGTTCACCTTGTGTGCACAAGTAAAACTAAGTTTTTAGGTTACATACTTTTTTGTCTATCGTTTTAATGCGAGAAGAGAGGAGAGAGAAGATGGAGGGCAGAGAGAACTCCTCTCAGAGGAGAAAGGAGATTTGCAAAATACCTATAATACCCCTTTTTTAATTGTTAATTAAAAATTATCAAAATTACTAATTTCTTTATTTAACCCTTGAATTAATATGATATGTAGTTATATTGGATCTCATACATTGCACAAATTAGCACGATCTCAAAAGAAGGTTCCCCTACATATATATATATGTATACATATGTTGATTTAGGGCACGCCTTGATAAATGTCGAAGCCTCGTCGTGATTCGTATGACTTGAGTTTGACCCCGTCATGTCATGCATCACGTTATTTGGAACCTTGTAATTTACCAAAATTTTTATAATATATTGATTATAGTTTTTATTCCAAAAAATAAATTATTTTACTTAAATCTCATTTCAGTTTTTTTAATTGGTCATGTGAAAACAACCCATAAAAGTGTAACCATAACTTCTTATTTTTGAGGAAATAAAGAAATGAAGTTGTTGTGGCATCAAATGAAAGCTTTCCAACTTGGGGGTTTTGATGGACAATTACAACAACAATTATTTAGGCAAAGATTAAATACAAAATACCTACTCAAACTTTAATAAATTTAATGGTGTAGCAATAAATTATTTATTTCACTTATATATAACCAATGTACTAGAATTAAATGTCATTTTACACCAAAGTACAAAGGAAATGGGACATCGCATAGCAATAATAAGTAAACCATATTTTTATAGAGTAAATTACATTTCCGATCCCTGTGGTATGTCAATATTTTAGATATGGTCCCTAAAACGCGTTTATTACACTGGATGTCCCTATGGTATGCAAAAGCGCATGCTCTAAGTCCCTCCGTCTAACAGTCTTCGTTAACCCAGTTAACTCAAGGAATATTTTTGTCTTTATACACTTGTTTTTGTCTTTTTCCTATTTTGTTTAACTATATTACTATATTATTATATATATATAGAGGAGCGATCAATTAGAAACCAGTATTACATTGAAAATTTTGGAAACCGAAATCAACCAATCAGTGAATTTCTTTTTTTTATTTTTATTTTTAATTAAAAAGTTTATTTTTGTCTTTTACATTATTTCATAATATATATGGTAACTGTTATTATTATTATATTAATAATTATTTAATTTTAATTTAGCTTATATATGGTAATAATAATCATTGATTAATTTAAAAATGAGATATTTAATTTAGGTAAATTATTTAATTTTAATTTAGCTTATATATGGTAATAATGAAACAATAATGCTAACACGATAAACCTGATGAATCTATTTTCATTATGAAACAATAATGCTAACACGATGCTAACACGATGAATCTATTTTCATATACGGATATGCAACTTAACAGGTAATGAAACAAAAATGGAAAGTTAACAAAAATGACACAAATTCATCATGTTTCATTATGAAACAATAATGCTAACACGATTAACCTGATGAATCTATTTTCATTATGAAACAATAATGCTAACACGATAAACCTAATGAAATCTATCATCCAATGAAATCTGTAATCCAATGAAATCTGTAATCCACAAATTCATTCTGTTTCATCACAATATTAGATTGCGGGGGAAATTTTATAATAAAATGAAATTAAAAAAAAATATTTTCTTACATTTTAAAAGAAAAATAATTTTTTTGATGAAAAGACAAATGTTCCTCGTTTTCATAGTAAAAAAATAACAAAATTTAGATTGCGTGGGAAATTTTATTTTTGGTTTCAAGTAATCTAAATAAAATAAACTTTTCTTGCCATATTTGAGACACAAAATCAAAAGACATATTTACCCTTTTCATCTATTGTTTTTATTTATTATTAATAAATTAATTAATTTACTACCATATATAATTCAAAATTAATCTTAACCATTGATTATAAAGATTAATGGCTGAAATTTGGTTTCCAAAGTTTCCAATGAAACTTGGTTTCCAATTGATACCACCCCTATATATATATATATATATATATATATATATATACTAGAAACGTACTCGTGCAATGCAGCAAGATACATCACGATTTTAATGTTTCATTTTATTTTTTGTTTGATAATGTTTTTTTATAAATTTGTTTAATTCAGACTTAATAATATAATATTTTTTATATAAAAAAAAATTAAGTATTTTGTTAGAATTCAATGATGATTATATATATTTTAATGACATCAAGAAAAAATAACTAATTACATATTTAATAATATAATTAAAACAAATTTATAGTAATATAATATATTAATTAATAGTGATACATGGAAAGATCTGAATAAAAGGAAGGTCCTGCACATACCAAATTGATGAGTGTTAGAAGCTTGCAATAGTAATATGTATCTTGTGTTTTAAAACTTGTAAATTAAGAGATTTTTAAAATCTTGCATAAAATGATGGTACTTTGTGCTTAATAATTTGTATTTAAGAGTTTTTTTTATCCGTGCTTTACTAGGGGCAGGTTCAAACGAGAAACTAAGCATTTTGCGAGAAACCGAGAAGTGTTTAATCATATATGATACACAAGCTTAATCATATATGATTAAGCACACCCACATGCCGTGTAATCATATATGATATCAAAATTTTCGACTTCTCGCAAAATGTTTAACTTCTCGCATTATCCTTCCTCATATTTACTATTATGTATATGTATGTGTGTGTGTGTGTGTATATATATATATATATATATATATATATATATATATATATATATATTACACATTCTCATCGCTCCACTTTTAACATCACCGTCGACTAACCTCCGACCACCAGCTCCAACCACCTCTCACCCATACATGCACCTTCCTTCATTTTATGAAGCTCACCAAACACTAATGTTTCTCTTGGGGAATCAACTTCTGGAGATGGCAAGTAAGGTTAGGTAGTTAATGGGTAAGGTTTCCCAAGATGTGTCTCTTTGGACAACTTTGGAGACCTTTTGGCAGGTTGATGGAAAGGATGCGAATCCAGAAGAAATTAGCTTGTTTAATTGGCATCTTGCGAATTTGGAGTATGCTAACGCTTTATTGTTATCCAAACTTTCACTGGGATTTTGGGATCAAGACGATCCATATGATATGGGAGGAGACCATTGCTTTCTTCCCGATGGAAATAGAATATTGGTTTAGGCATTAACAGAGAATGTTCCAATTCTTTACGAGAAAATTGTTCATGTTATCCATTATGGTAGTGATGGGATGCATGTTGTTATTGGTGGAGGCTGAACTCCGGCCACCACCTTTAACGTTTGAACTTTTAACACCACCTCGGGCCACCTCTCTCTACATTCTATCTCTCCATCTCCGTTCTAATACATACACAAACCCATCTCCTCCATATCACATACTCACATCAAGACCAGTCCGAAGGTTTAAGGCGGTATTCACTAGAGAAGCGAGAAAATGATGAAATAGGAAGAGGGGCTACTAAAGGCAACAATGAAAATGAAGGATTCTAGGGAGGTGAGGGAGGCTAACGTGTGGTTGTTTGTAGACATGTATGTGTGTGTGTGAGAGAGAGAGAGAGAGATAGAGAGAGAAAAGTTGCAGGTATCAAGGGAGCGAGGGAGGCCGACGGTGAGATAAGTCTCGGTGGTGGTAGGGGTATGGGTTGAGGTTACTATGTTAAATTTTTAGCAATTAGAAATTAAAATTTCACAGCTTTATATATAAAAAACACAACTTTATATATATAAAAATCACAACTTTATATATATAAAAATTACAGCTTTATATATATATAAATTAGAACAGTTTTAGAATGTCAAAATTAATCAAATAATAATTCCTATAAAACGTTTCTATCCTACGCGATAGAATCGTTAGAAGAAGGGGTAGAAAAGAGATTGTCCACTCTACTGGACGAAAATAAAGAACAAACAGAAAACTTAAACACCAACCTGATTTCGCAGACGAACAATAAGATAACTGCACAGTATAAATTCTGGAAGCAGACGATGAAATCAAATGAACAGACTGCACGGATATTTTATCCTGTCCTTAAAGGTTTTGGCGACATTCTATGAAGCTGTGAGTCTACAATCGCTTAGCCCAGGATTTGATGCAGTATCAATTAAACACTAACAACTATAGTGTTTAATTATTAATGCAAATTTTTGATAGAAAATTGGTAGAAAACTGTGAACATAGAAGTCTCTTGATGTAGCAGATTTCTGGAGTGAGCAGGTTGTGAGAAAGATAGAGAGCAGATCGAGGGAGAGAGAGAGATAGCAGATCGTGAGAGAGAGAACAAATTGTTTTCTAGGGTAAAAACCAAAGTGGAGGAGAAGGTTTTATTTATAGCTAAGAAAATCAGATATTAACCTGATCTCTCCCCACATTTCTCTCCTCGAAATCAGCGAAGATGGGTTACAGATTTTAATCACGTTTTTTATGAGTCGGAAAACGTAATTATCTGTTCAAATTAACAAAACTGAAAGTTTATCTGAAAATTAATTATCTGCTCAATTTATTAACTTCACTTAATTATCTCTACATCTCGATCCTCAAAAAGAAAGCTCGTAGCTCGGGGCAAGGCTCCTCAACTCCGATGCGAGCGTGCGAAGTGCAAAGTGCGTGACTTATACGCGAGAACCGCGCCCGCGTCCTCGTCCTCGACCACGGCCACGCGCGTGCGTGCGCGTGCGTTGCACTTCTTTGAGACCACCACCATAAGTCTACCATTTTACTCAAGACCCACTTGAGAGTCTAGACTTATAAAGTTAAGCTTCTTTTTTATTTCTACCAATGTGGGATAGAAACATTCCAACCTCATACTCAAATTTCCAGCAATCCCCCACCAGGTTGGAAAGTTTTCTGCCTTTCAAGAAAAATGATGTTACAGTAGTGTCACTAAGATTAAACCCCGTTTTATGTGAATAAGCAAGAAGGAATCAATTCAGAAGTATCCTTAGGTTTTAAACTTTGAATCTTGTAACTACTTCGGCTAATTCACACACATAATATTTTGTCTTTGCATTCTCACTGAGCGCGAACATGGCCATGCGCTAAAATCCTATTTCATGACCTTTTAGAAGAGAAACCATAACTATCCATTTGAGGCGGCACCACCTCTCAGTCATATAGGCAAAATTCTATAACATCTTCGTTGCTAAGATCTAAATTTTGTTAAGAGATTTTCCTCATCCTAGTTCTCGGCAACGACGTACTATCATATACCTTACATGGGTCTATCAGTTGATAGTACCTTCTATCGGTCAAGTGACTTGTTGTTACCCATTAAACTTGATAGATAGGAGCATTAAATTCAAGTTGGGTTCCCATCACTAACCGATTTTGAGTGGTTTCAGACCCATGTCTCTGGTAGTTGATCCTACTAAGTCTCTCGTCAGAGGCTTAGTCAATGGATCTGCCAAGTCTCCACACGACTTGACATACATTATACTAATGGTACCATTTTCGATCAATTCTCGAACATAGTTATGCCGTAGACCTATTTGTCGAGATTTCCCATTATATACGGCATTGTACACTTTTGACAGTGTGGCCTCACTGTCACAATACATGGGAATCAAGGGAATTGGTCGAGGCCACAAATGGATATCTGTCAACAGATCTCTAATCCATTCAGCCTCTTTTCCTGCAGCTGCCAAGGCAATTAATTCGGCTTCCATTGTTGAATGGGCGATACAAGTTTGTTTCTTGTTTGCCCAAGAAACCGCTCCCCCAGCTAGAGTATAAATCCACCCACTTGTGGATTTAGAGTCACCTGAGTGATCTATCCAACTGGCATCAGAATATCCCTCTAATATTCCTGGATGTATAGAGTATGTCAATTCTAGGTTACTAGTCCTTTTCAAGTAACCTAATACTCTACCAATTGCCTTCCAGTGCTCTGGACCTGGATTGCTAGTATATTGACTTAGTTTACTCACAACAAAAGCAATATCCGGTCTAGCGCAATGCATTGCATACATCATGCAACCTATAACACTGACATTTTCTAGTTGATCCACTGCTCTTCCAGAGTTTTTTTTCAAGTTTTACACATGAATCAAAAAGGTGTGTTAAACTCCTTTATATTCAAGTGTTGAAACTTTGTCAATATCTTCTCTATGTAATGTGATTGACTTAAAGAGATTTGTGATCCAGACCTCTTCACTTTTATTCCAAGAATAGTGTCTACTTCTCCTAGATCTTTCATCTTAAAGATAGAAGAAAGGTAATCCTATGTTTCAAGGATGCCCTCAAGGTTAGTCCCGATGATCAACATATCATCTACATAAAGACAGATTACAACAGTGGATCCTTTTGTGCATTTTGAGTAAATGCATCGATCATCCCCGTTATGTTTGAACCCGAAAGAGGTGATAGTTGTATCAAATCTTTCATGCCACTGTTTAGGCGCTTGTTTCAACCCATATAGAGATTTAACAAGTCTACATAACTTGTTCTCTTGTCCGGGTATAACAAACCCTTCAGGTTGCTCCATATAAACTTCTTCGTTTAGATAGCCATTCAAAAAAGGTTGTCTTCACATCCATTTGATGAATGTACAATCCTTTTATGGCGGAGATTGCTATAAGGGTTCGTATAGAACTTACTCTACCAACTGGATATAGGTGTCAATATTAATTGATTCATCTTTTCACCTGTATCCTTTATTTAGCGACCAGTCTAAAAAAAAACACGAGGAATAATCCATTAGTCTGTTGCTTACTTTTAAAAACTCACTTGGAACCTTTAGGTCTCTCTTCTTTTGATATTTAATAAAACTCCAAACCTTTTGTTATTAGTCAAAAAGAATAAAGTTTAAACCTTTGTATTGATAAAGTTTAAGACTTTATTTATAGGACAAATAAAACTAATAAAATTCAAAGCTTTATTACTCAAAATGGAATTTTAATAAGTCTAGAATGTAAAATTCCAAACACCACACTCATTGAATTTATCTTTCACTATAGATTCAATGGAAAGAAAAAAAAAACAGACAAATTCACTTAGTGAACAAAAATATAAACACAATGCACAAGCAATTTATACCAATCATTTTGACACATATTGTTTCCGAGTTTTCAACGCCTTATGAAAACTTATCTTCAAATAATTCCACATCTTTGAAGTTGTTTCACATAGTTGATCATTTCAACAATGATTCAATTCTAGCCCCATATGTTATACCATTCTCTTCGTAGAATGTATCGGAAAGTTGATATACGTTATCCACCACCGACAGAGTTATTGATTTATTTTCTTTTACGATAGAGTTAAAAAATAATCAACTCTTTGATTGATGTATTTCTGAAAGAAATTTCTTTGTAAAGTTAAACCTTTTGCATGTTTCACACTTTCAGACTCTTTGTTATCAATAAGTTAATTCTTAACTTTTGCAATATATTTCAACATTTATATGTACCAAAGTCTTATATCATAAAATCAAAATTGCAAAAAAGGTTCATAAGAATTAATGTCATTGACAACTAAAAATAAAAATAAATAAATAAATAAAAATACATGAATTACTTGAAGCAAAAACAGAGCTATCTCCAATCGATCCATAGTCACTGTCATCGGTGGTGGAATTATCGATGGGATAAGGGCACCCATGTTCGTAATCTGAGTTAAGATCCAAGCGATACATCCCGCCTTGGAAATAGCCTTCCCCAACAATTCTCTTTCTTTTCTTAAGAATTGCCTTTCGTCTCCAGAATCTTACTTCATACCCATGTAGGTCAAGTTTACTTACATATATCAAGCACTTGTGGATAGATGGCACGTGAAGCACATTTCTCAGGGTGAGGTCATCTCCGGTGGAGAGGCACAAGCTTACCATACCCACACCAATGACCTCAGCTTTTTCTCCATTTGCCACTACCACTTTCTTTCCGTCTCGAACTGGGAGGTATGACAAAAATTTGTCCTCAGAATCACACACATGTACAGTGGATCCAGAATCTACATA
Organism: Arctium lappa; assembly: GCA_023525745.1. NCBI lineage: Eukaryota > Viridiplantae > Streptophyta > Magnoliopsida > Asterales > Asteraceae > Arctium > Arctium lappa. Next base: position 39,212,111 of record CM042050.1, on the reverse strand, counting down.
CCATCCCCTAGCGGCAGCTTGTCTATTCATCTCGGTAACCGTAGCAATACTGTGTATCGTCTCTCCACAGACTTGACTCTTGCTTGGTCTTTTGAAACGTTACCCTAGGTTGGGTCTTCGACCAGATCTATTGAGACATTTCTTTTGTAAACCCATAAAACGCTCGAGTTTCGTGATCGACATGTTTCCGGATCTCAATAATTAAGAAAAAAGGATAGTTAAGAATTACAGTTCAACAAGTAAAACTTTTGATAAATTTGTGTACTTTATCGTAAAAGTTTTGACTTATAGTCAAATCAAGATTATATAAAGTTTCAACTTTTATTCACATATCAAGACCCTAAAAATAACCTTGATATTTTAATTGTCAGAAAAACAATAAAGTTGAAGACTTTATTAATAAGGATAAAAGATTCATTAATAAATAACTAATCTTTTAAAAAATCCGGAATATTTAAAATTGTTCAATCATAATTATTCATAACGGTTGGATCTATCCTTCGCGATAAATTCAACAAGTACTTTGAGTTTTTGTGGTTAAATCTATCTTACACGATGGATCCGAACATACATCGATCAGATTTATCTTAACACAATTTCTAATTAATATGTTCATGTTAAAATTAAAATTGTGATAAGATAACTTAACCAAAAAATAACCTCAAAACCTTTAAAAATGTTGAATTTTTAGCAATTAGAAATTAAAATTTCACAGCTTTATATATAAAAAACACAGCTTTATATATATATAAATCACAACTTTATATATATAAAAATTAGAACAGTTTTAGAATGTCAAAATTAATCAAATAGTAATTCCTATAAAACGTTTCTATCCTACGCGATAGAATCGTTAGAAGAAGGGGTAGAAAAGAGATTGTCCACTCTACTGGACAAAAATAAAGAACAAACAGAAAACTTAAACACCAACCTGATTTCGCAGACGGACAATAAGATAACTGCACAGTATAAATTCTGGAAGCAGACGATGAAATCAAATGAACAGACTGCACAGATATTTTATCCTGTCCTTAAAGGTTTTGGCGACACTCTATGAAGCTGTGAGTCTACAATCGCTTAACCCAGGATTTGATGCAGTATCAATTAAACACTAACAGCTATAGTGTTTAATTATTAATGCAAATTTTTGATAGAAAATTGGTAGAAAACTGTGAACACAGAAGTCTCTTGATGTAGCAGATTTCTGGAGTGAGCAGATTGTGAGAGAGATAGAGAGCAGATCGAGGGAGAGAGAGATAGCAGATCATGAGAGAGAGATCATATTGTTTTCTAGGGTAAAAACCAAAGTGGAGGAGAAGGTTTTATTTATAGCTAAGAAAATCAGATATTAACCTGATCTCTCCCCACATTTCTCTCCTCGAAATCAGCGAAGATGGGTAGAGTTGGAGACTAAGTCTCCAACTGAAATTACAGATTTTAATCACGTTTTTTATGAGCTGGAAAACGTAATTATCTGTTCAAATTAACAAAACTGAAAGTTTATCTGAAAATTAATTATCTTCACTTAATTATCTCTACATCTCGATCCTCAAAAAGAAAGCTCGTAGCTCGGGGCGAGGCTTCTCAGCTCCGATGCGAAGTGCAAAGTGCGCGACTTATACGCGAGAATCGCGCCCGCGTCCTCGGCCTCGGCCTCGGCCACGGCCACGCGCGCATTGCACTTCTTTGAGACCCCCACCATAAGTCTACCATTTTACTCAAGACCCACTTGAGAGTCTAGACTTACAAAGTTAAGCTTCTTTTGTATTTCTACCAATGTGGGATGGAAACATTCCAACCTCACACTCAAATTTCCAACATACTATGTGTGAGTGTGTGTGATGTATGTGAGAACTAAGAACGAAGAGGTTGGTGGGTTTGGGGCTGCCGACGGTTTGAGGCAGTAACGGAAAGGATTCCAACGATAAGTGTTTGGGGGAGGGGGATCGCGGTTTGTACGTGAGGAAGAAGAAAGTGTTTGGGGGTGGGGGGTGAGGGTTGTAAGGGGGGGTCTAGTGTCTTTATTATTTATTTATTAATTAATTTGTTTTTTTAATTTATTATCAAGAAAAAGACAAAAACAGGTGTATAAAGACAAAAATACCCCTTGAGTTAACTGGGTTAACGAAGACTGTTAGACGGAGGGACTTAGAGCGTGCACTTTTGCATACCACATGGGTGTCCAGTGTAATAAACGCGTTTTAGGGACCATATCCAAAATATCAGCAAACCACACACGGATAGGAATGTAATTTACTCTTTTTTATATTATGGTAGAATCACTCATTGGTTCATCGGGTTGATGTATATGGTGTTTGTTGTAAATAAATGACCATTTTATCATTCGCATCGACCTATATACTTGTTTAAATGGCAATACCATTTAATAATAAGAACAAAAATTTATTGAAAGTTTTCACAAAACCATTATAGATTTATTGGTTTGTTACTTGCATTAATTCAGAAAAAAAAAATCAAAAAACAAAAGTTTTCGAAAAAAACGAAAATTAATAACTGAAAACAAGAATTTGCTATATGGGGGATTCATACTCATATCCGACAACTTAATCCAAATCAACTCCCACAAACTTCTATCATAAGTTTAGTTTTAAAAATATAAGGACAAGAAACGAAACATCATGGCGACACCATTCAAAGAACTTAAATCTTTTTTCCATTAAGACAAAATCATGAAGCGATGACATGGGTCAGCGTATGCTTCACACTAGGGGTGTGCAGAAAGTCAACCGATCCAATTAGAACCGACCGACCATGATTGGATTGGATCTGATTGAAAATCTCAACATCTAATTTGGATTGGTCGTTCTTGGATGTCAGTTCAGAACCGACCAAAACCGACCGAACCAAACAACATCCAATTACCATCCAGTTTTCCATTCAACTATCATCCAATTATTTTTTTGCAAATTGCTTAAACCTAAATTTGTTTTTTGTTGGTTTTTGAATTTTTAGTCTCACTTGTGTTGGTTTTAACACAAATTAAAAGCGATTAATCAATTTCTTTCATTGTTAGAAAATTGCATTAAATTAACACATTGGATGTCGATTGGATCCAATAGAGATCCGATAAGAATATCCAATGGATATCCAATAAGAACATATAATGGATGAAACTTAGCCAATCCAATCATCTATTGGATTGGAAAAATCCAACATCCAACGTTTTACGACTAACATTACACATTGGAATAATCAGATATTTTGGGTAAAAAAATGCTAGGTAAGAGGCTTTTTTTCTTTGATTTACATTTTCAAATAAAACTTGTTTTCACACTTGTCTTTTCACAATTTGTCAATAATTATTTATTCCTATAAATTATAGCATTTTTCTAGATTTTTATAATATTATGTTATGTAAATTACAAATTTGGTTTATGTAGTTTGTTGAAAGTAACAGTTTTTATTCTTGAAGTTTTGAAATTACAAGATAACTATCGTGTTATACGAAAACGTCAGGATTTGGACCCTTCCTTTAACGGCCGTTAAAGTTTTTCGTTGAAATAAGGATCATTTTTATCATTTTATCGATTTTTTTGTCTTTTACCTAATAAAATTGATTTTATAGTTTTGGTTTATGTGGTTTTTGATCATGTAAAAGACCAAAGTTCGATAAAACAACAAAAATGATTTTCATTTAACGGAATTTTTTTAGCGATCGTTTGAGGGAAGGACCAAATCTAGAGGTTTTTACAAACCATGATTTCCATCTTGTAATTTCCAATCTATAAAAACAAAAAGTATTATTTTCGACAAACCATAGGGACCAAATTTGTAGTTTACTCTATTATGTTTTATAAAATTTAAGTCCAAAGTGTTCACCTTCAAAAAGTCAATCATACAATTCAATAGTGAAGACGAAGAAGTACACAAATTCGAAGTCGTACATTTTTTTTTGTGTTAGTGATTGAATTTTTTTAATATGAAATATATATGATATTATTTTGTTGCAAACTATCACTCATGTGAAAACACCAAAATTAAACACTATACTATACAACATAATGCATTGAAATAAGATGGTTAGATGTAGCTGACTTAACAATTTTGTTACTTCTCTAATGTTTTTGAATTTGATTGTATTATGACTTTACAATTTGAGCAAAAAATAAAAACTAGATTCAACCATTTTTGTCAACTATGCTCAGTGTTTAAAAAGTTGCGCGTGACGTGCGTCATGACACGTCATATCGTAGGACACTTCTCTGCCGTTATGATAAGGCCTATAATTTTTCTATAAGGCGTGACTCACGCCATAGCGCGTCATGACACATGTTTTTTTCAAAGAGGTGACTTTTTTTTCAATTTTTTTTTTGAACTTTTGTATTTTTACACTTTTAACTACATTTTATATTTTTACAAACTTCGTTAATCACATTACTCACAGTATCATGGATTCACACATGTCAAGGACTCGTGGTTAAAATGAAGATGCAAAACCTTTCAAGTTCTATTTTGAATTTCTTATCACAAACTTTTTATATAATGCTAGTTAATTTATTTGAATATTAAAATTTTAATATCATTATATATATGTCATACAAAAATTTGCCGCTTTATATCACGCCTTAAAAAACGTCACATCCTTGCCGTGACTTGTAAGGCCTAAGGTTTGAGCTTACCGCCACACCATGCCTCACGCCATTTTGGACCTTCATTATTGTCCAATTTTTTCAAAATATTTTTTCGACAATTTACAAAAAGGAGAATGAAACAAGAAATACGAGAACCAGATTGAGAAGGGGGGAGGGGGTAGTTGAACATTGTGTCGAAAATGATAATTAACATGTGCAAACGATTTTTAACACTGACAAAACTTTTGGAAGATCATGTTGTTAACATGATTTTGGTATATTGATTTATGTATTAGACAATCAATTTATGTAACTCCTCATATGTTATAACATGCACCCCAAGATTTTGATCTAAACAATTTATGTAACTTGTCAAAGGTTGCACAAGTCAACTTTTGTGTAGTCCAAACGTCTTGGAATGCGACATAATGAAGTGTATGACTTAGTCACAAAGATGATGTTGAAAGTGACTAGAAACAGATGTTATAAAACGCTTGTAGACACAACACTGAATGAGACTAGGAGGTTACACATGAAGTCACATAAGATAGAGGTTGGACGAGTTGGTCTAAGCAACTTGCCCAAAGTCGTCTTCAATTAGGCGAGATTAAAAGTGGCTTGCTCAAGTCACAACTTTGAAGTTGCAAAGAGGACAACAAAATGGATTTTGGAATTTATAACCCTATGTTGGGTGTGAAGATGATCAAATTCCAAATAAGAGAAAAGGCTAAGCTGATGTTGGTGTTCATTAGTTAGTAAGGTGGCGTTTGTTTTTTAAGAGGTCTAAAGTCTGAAGTCTTATTTCACTTTTAATTAATAAGAAGTGGTGCTGAAGTCTGAAATCTGAATCAATAAGATTGTTTTTGTAACGTCTGGAGGCGTCTTGAAATAAAGGAGAACATAGGAAATGGAGCGGCAATAAGATATTTTAAGAAGTTAGGTCACCACTTCTTATTTCAGATGTATTTAAGAGCCATTAAAAGGTTCTGAAAACTGGAAAAAAAAAACAGTCTAAATGTCAAAAGGTCCGAACAATTCAGACTTAAGAGCTATTAAGAGATATTTAAAAAAAAACCCCTAAGAGTACTCATATTCATGTTATGACTTTTGTAGGTAGGGTTGCACGTATGTCAAATAAAATCTATTCATCAAGGTGAGTTTCATATGACTTATAAAGCAAGATACATGCTTGTATATTGTTCAGAATATTTTGAAAGATCGTACATTGTAACACCTGTAATTTTCGGTAAGTAAATGTCACCCGGACATTTCTGTGACCTGTAAACAGTGGGGTTTTGTTGGAAAATGTATTGTTTAAAGTCCCTTGGAGTATCGGGAGTTTAGGCGTTGAAAAGTCGGATTTTTGGAGTTCGGGGACACCCGGGAGACCATGCCAGCGATTGTGCCAGAGGGCACAATAGCCTGGCACTATCGCCGAAACTGAGGAGCTCACGGTACATGCTTGACGATTGTGCCAGCGATTGTGCCACTGGCATAATCGCCTGACACTATAGCCTGCGTGTACCAGTGGGTTAAATGTGCGATTTTTCACCCATTTCCCTCATTTCTCATTTCTATCTTCTCCCCTTTTCTCTCCCAAACCCCAAAACCGAACCCTAACCTATTTTGGGGGGTTTTCCTCCCCAAACCACATGTCTACTCACCATCTATCTAGTTGGAATCTTGAACCACAAAACCTCCATTTTCATCTCCCTCAATAAGTTCATCGGTTGGGAGCTCGGGTTGAAGAGTTGGATTGGGTGTCCTCGGAAAGTCTCATCATCTTAAATGGTAAGCCTCCTTGAATAATGTTATAAATGATCCATTGGTGGTTTCTTAGTGTTTGGTATCTCAAATCTCGGTTTGATGATTTTGGAAAACTAGGGTTTTGATATTTTAGTATATAAAGGTTGGGGAAATGTTTCTATATGATTATGTATGGGTATTTATGGTTTGGATTTGTATGGATCTAGGTTTTGGAAGTTTTCGGCTTGAGGATTCAAGCGACCTTCAAAAGAGCTCGTTAGGTGAAATCTAGATTTAGCCTAAATCTAGCAAGGTGAGTTCATGTTGATTTGTGAAAACGGTGTACATGCCAAAATGTCCATTTTAAGTGTTTATGTGTTTACATGAAATTATCAAATGTTGGGTTATTTTTTAATCTTTGATTTGTTGAAGTATTTAACTTTATAAACTTTGTATAACACTACATTTGGGATTTTTGGGCATTTGATATATGTGTCACAAATGAATGTGTTTTGAGGTCTTATTGCATGAATGGATCTTTGGTCAAGGAAATACGATTTTAAATGTTTGTCGGGTTTTTATGCATCATCATGAAATGGAGTGTTTTATAAAGTATCACTTGCACTTTTATGTGAAGTACTTGAAAGAGTATTTATAGTCTCATTTTATTATTTTCATTCTTATCAGCGGTCAAGATTGGGAAAATGCATATAATTTGTGTTATGAGGAATTTTGGAAAATATAAGAGTATAAGTTAATTTGGGAAAATGGGTGCCTCGACTAATGTCGAGTTTTGAACTAATCTTACTTTTAGTCATTGTGTTTGCATATCCGTTGGTCGAGTGTGTTTATCGTATTTTTATTACATTTATCAATGGGTCAATGGGTTGCTAAGCATGCGGCTTGGTATTTTGTAACACCTTAAAAATAAGGATAACAAAAATCCGAAAAACGGACATGCGGTATGTAAGATTGCCATATCAAGAGCCTCCCAAAAATGGGGAAATATACAAACCTGTTTAATCACAATTGTAATTTCAACGGACAATAAATTAACAACCAACTAATCTAATTTCTACAATTAGAAAAGAGATTACAAAAGGGTTGTCAACTATAAACCCAAAAGTCCTTCTATCCAATAAATGTCCATTTGCAAATATTTTCCCCAAGCTCCCACCCAAGATTTCGGCGTCTCTTGAAAGGGCTGAGCTTCCCACGTTTCCCAAACCGGATGATTCCCTTCCATGGAGATACTTTCAGCATGACCCGATTGCCCACCTGAAACTCGACCGATCTTCTTTTCTTGTCCGCATAGCTTTTCTGTCGGTCCCGTGCCACCTTTAGCCTTTCCTGGATTTCTTTCACCTTATCCGACGTCTCTTGAACTATTTCCGGCCCGACAAATTGCTTTTCGCCCGCTTCTAACCAACAAACTAGGGTTCTACACTTCCGTCCATACAAAGCCTCGAACGGTGCCATTCCGATACTAGAATGGTAACTGTTGTTGTACGCGAACTCTACCAAAGGTAGATGTGAGTCCCAACTTCCCCCGAAGTCTATTACACACGATCTCAAAATATCTTCTAACGTCGGGTTCGTCCTCTCGCTTTGACCATCCGTTTGAGGATGATATGCCGTACTCAAATTCAGTCTAGTGCCCAACTCCTTTTGCAAGCTAGTCCAAAAGTTCGAAGTGAAGCGACTATCCCTATCCGATACCACAGATTGTGGAACTCTGTGCCTTGACACCACCTCGTCGATATAAAGTTTGGCCAATTTCTCCATTGGCAAGGTCTCCCGCATTGCATGAAAATGCGCACTCTTGGTTAGCCGATCCACAATTACCCAAATAGTGTCGTGACCGCGCAAGGTTTTCGGTAGCTTTGTCACAAAATCCATGGTGATGTTGTCCCACTTGTACTCGGGAATGGACAACGATTGCAAACTTCCATACGGTCTTTGATCTCCGCTTTCACTTGAAGGCACGTGACACACTTCTCCACATAGCTAGCCACGTCTAGCTTCATCACCGACCACCAATAATTTAGCTTTAAATCCCTATACATCTTTGTGCTACCGGGATGTATAGAATATTTCGACTTATGCGCCTCCTCGAGAAGTAAGTCACGGTTTCCCCGAATCTTTGGCACCCAAATTCGCCCTTGGAAAAGCTTGAGTCCGCGACCATCTACCGTTAAAATTTCTTATTGCTTGGACATAACCTCGGCCTTGAGATTCTCTTCTTTAAGTGCCTCCACTTGACTCGATCTTATGTTCTCCAACAAACTCGACACTACCTCGATCCTTGTAAGGGACATTTTGACACCTCCATCATGACTCATTCGACTCAACGCATCCGCCACCACGTTGGCCTTACCAGGATGATAGAGTAAATCACAATCATAATCTTTCAAGAGCTCAAGCCACCTCCTTTGTCGCATGTTGAGTTCCTTTTGATCAAAGATGTATTTGAGACTCTTGTGATCAGTAAAAAGAGTACACTTCGTCCCATACAAGTAACGTCGCCACAACTTTAAAGCAAACACTACCGCCGCCAATTCCAAGTCATGAGTCGGATAATTCTTCTCATGATCCTTTAATTGTCGCGACGCATAGGCTATTACCTTCCCCCTTTGCATTAGGACACACCCAAGCCCCATCTTGGAAGCATCACTAAACACGACAAAGTCTTCTGATCCCTCGGGTAAGGACAAGATCGGAGCTTCGCACAACTTCCTCTTGAGCATTTGAAACGCTTGCTCTTGTGCATCGGTCCAAAGAAACTTGACGTTCTTCCTTGTAAGAGAAGTGAGCGGTGTAGCTATCTTGGAAAAGTCTTGGATGAAACGCCGGTAGTAACCCGCCAAACCTAAGAAGATTCGGATCTTTGTCGGATTTGTTGGGGGCTCCCAACTCATCATTGTCTCAATCTTTGCCGGATCCACCTTTACACCGTCCTTATATACCACATGCCCCATGAATTTCACCTCTTGGACCCAGAATTCGCACTTGGAGAATTTTGCAAACAACTTCTCCCTTCTTAGGACTTCGAGTGCTTCCCGTAAGTGTTTCCCATGCTCAGACTCATCCTTTGAATATACTAGAATATCGTCGATGAAGACGATCACAGATTTATCCAAGAATGGGTGACACACACGGTTCATCAAATCCATGAACACGGCTGGAGCGTTGGTTAAACCGAAAGGCATCACCAAAAACTCATAATGACCGTATCTCGTTCGGAAAGCCGTCTTCAGAATATCTTCGTTCTTCACTCTCACTTGATGATATCCGGACCGAAGATCAATCTTCGAGAAACATCCCGCTTCTTGGAGTTGATCAAAAAGATCGTCGATGCGAGGAAGAGGATACTTATTCTTCACCGTAACCTTGTTTAGCTCTCGGTAGTCGATACACATCCGCATGGATCCATCATTCTTCTTCACGAACAAAACCGGTGCTCCCCAAGGTGACGAGCTTGGTCGAATGAAGCCCTTCCCCAACAACTCTTGAAGTTGCGCCATCATCTCTTTCATTTCAGTCGGTGCCAAACGATATGGAGCACGAGCTATCAGAGCCGCTCCCGGTATGAGGTCAATCTGAAACTCCACTTGTCGCTCCGACAGTAATCCAGGTAAGTCTTCCGGAAAGACGTCCGGATAATCTTGTACCACCTCCACGTTTTCTACCGACTTCTTTTCTTTCTTTGCGTCCACCACATAGGCCAAATACGAAGGGTAACCCTTCACTAGAAACTTGCGAGCCTTGAGAGATGATAAAATGGGCTTACTATGTGGACCGTCACATTTTATGGAATCGGGAATCCCCCGTCACCGAAAGGTGTTGTTTTTGGGTATTGAGTTTATTATCCAAGTTTCGGTGACGTTTTGTATAATTGGGTTTTACCTTTGAGTTATGGGTTGAGTATTATGCCCACCCGTGTTTTGGGTGTGTCGAGATATAAGGTTTAACCGTATCTTCATGAATGGAGAGTTCAATTTATGTTTACGCTTTGAGTGAGTTTTGAGTTAAAGCTAATTTATAAATGAGCGACTTTTGTTGGCATCATCATCTTTGAAGTAGCTTGGTTTGGAAAATGTTCAAGTTGGTGTCCTTTGCCTAAAATGCATATTATTGGAAAACGAGTCGTTTGCATATTCAAAGTATACCTTTTGAAAGATTAATGAATTAAACTGCATTATCTATCTTTACAGACATCTGTATTCATATGGAAAACTCTTGATCTCAGTAGGCATTTAGCCTAACCTTTTTATTTGTCGGCATGTGCATCAGGTTTCAAGGTTGGGAGTTGGTTCTAGCAACCCTATGAAGAGTAGAGCCTTAGCTAGAGTCGAAAGTAAGTATTCGGTGAAGTCTTCCGCATTATGGAGATAGTGACTATGCATGGGTATGTGTAGCACCCGTGCTTTATAGTCCATATGTATAAGATGGTATACGTGTATTGTAGTCGAATCTAAATTTGTGGTTGTAGATGATTCGTTTATTGATGTATTTAGAAAATTTTAAATAAGTCGTTATTTCCAGAATTCAGGGTGTTACATACATGAATGTCATATGTTTGCATGTTTTAAAGCTTTCAACCATATCTTATATGCATAATAAGTTCTAAATAAATATTATGCGTTAAAATGCTTTTAGTACATGTATGGTGCCCTGCAACATGATGCAAATAGTGATAAGCGTGACATTGTGAATATAACACACAAAGATGCATGGGTTACTATAATTGGTGGAAAACAAAGTTGCTAGAAGTGACCCCCAACTACTAAATCAAAATTTTGATAACACCATGTCACATGTTTTGCCTATGTGGCCAAGTATTAGAGTTTATATGCATAGTTGTTTTAAAGTAAAATTTAATATAATTGTGCCTGTACGCAGTTCGAAAAGGAAGTTGGTGTCATGACTGTCAAGGTTTACATGTTATGTTTTATTACAAGTGTTGATGAAAATGAAAATGAAAACGATGAACTTGTAGAGGATAAAGTTGACTAGTAACATATATCTTAAGGCCTGCCAAGGCTGAGAACAACAAGGGAAAGGAGAAGGTCTAGTGTAACTGTGTGCTTATGAAAAGACCCCCGTTGAGAACAACTCGTAGAGCATGAAGTTGAAGTCGATTGAGATTACGACATTAATAGGATTATTACTTCATCCATGTAACAGGGTGCTTATGAAAGACCCAAAACACAAGGGGGTAATTTGAGTATGTGTTACAAGTTTGAGGGCATCTAGGTACTTCTTAAAAGTTATGATATAAGAATATAAAATTACAAGACAGGGTCAACACCTTGCATTTAGTCAAAATACATGCAAAACTTTTTAATTTCATGTGGAAGTCACAATTTTCTTTAGATCATTAAAAACAATAATACTCTTTAACTACTACATTATTTATTTTCTCATTTTTCCAACCACTCCTGCACAATTTCATTATCATAAAGGTCCAAATTTTTAAATAAGAGTATAAGTATAGTTTTCATGTTTCATACGATAGAATTAGTCATTATACATGAAACATAGAAATAGTGGGATCATAAAAAAACGTTTGGAAGTACATGTCAACATCAAATGATATGGTTTGATGACGGTGAAGTTATGAAACATGAGTCAATCTCAATCCCGTGAAAAGGTTACGAAGAGCCCAACTTGTCCTCGACCTCAAAATCCATCATCCAATGCCCTGAATTATTATTTTTCACAACTTCCAAGTTTTCTTCAAATTTCTGAAATCAAATATTTTTTGCCAATCACATTCTAATTTAGGTTTTATTTCAAAATTTGGCTGAATATGCCAAAAACATAATTGTCCTATATGAAGGGACATTTTGTAAATTTATTGCTTATCGTAGAATAATGTAAAATTTTGTTGTGTTATATTACCGTGTGTGTCACAACTTTAGTTAATTTTAAACGTTTATATACTTTTTGAATGGTGGATCTCTTGAACACTAAAAAAATCAACTTGTACCACACTTAAGAAAACAATAAAAATAATTTTTAATTATTATAATAATAAATATATTAATATATTAAACTTTTAATCAATTTATACATATATAATTACAAAAACTTAATATTATATTAATATATATTTTTAGAGGCCTAATTTATTGACCTCCCAGTATAAAGGCCTATTTTATTGACCTCCATTTTTTTAGTTTTTTAGTGTTGGGTTGAAGATGAAACAGTTCCATTTTTATGTTTTTAGTATTGGATTGGAGATGGTCTAAAGAAACTCTAACTAGTAACCATTGAATAACAAATAACGGTTTGAGTTACAAATTAAATTACCCCTAAGGATTAAATATGCACGTATATATGGGTCATAAGAATCTTTGGTGCTTTTTCTAGTTAGCTACACAAATTTTAAATGTGAAAATTAATCTTATGTAATCTATACTATATTATAAAGATGTCATAAAAAACTCTTAAAAACAAGTCTTAAAGCTTAATGTACCGCTATTTAATGTTAATTACTTAAAAAACAACTATTAAAGTTGTATGTACTACATTTAATACTATTTATTAATTTTCAATCATTATCTCTAACCATTTTAACTCTCCTAAAATCATTTCCCACTTTAACTCCCCTAAAATAACTTTCAACATAATTAAATATAGAATAAAAAACAAATTTTAGATATAAAAAATCTAAAATATAATTAAAAAATCTTACAGAATATTTTATAAAAAAAATTATATTATTAAACCAAAATAAATTATATTATATTATTAAATCTAAATTAAATAAATTTATATAAAAAAATCATTATCACTCTCTCACAACCATCCAAAATCGTAATGTAAATCGACAAAAAAACAGAAAATAAAATGAAACATTAAAATCGTGATGTATCTAGCTGCATTGCACGAGTATACTTATAGTTATTAATTATGTATGAAATTGAAAGTGGGTACGCCATGTGCATATAATTGTAGTTGATGGTCCCATAAGAGTAATTTTGATCATGAAAGAGTAAGTTTGGCAATTCCCCACCATTTAAGCTAATTACCATGATTAGTGTTTCACAATAATTATAATTCAGTGCACAAAATTTAATTATGTTTCAAAATATAATCACTGCAAATAATTTTAGTCACATCAATTACTTTTGTAATACCATAGTTCTTTTATTTTATAATGGTGCATTATATCCACCCATAAATACATATTAGGTATGAGTTTTGCCCAATTGGTTATGGGACGAAAGATCGTGTGAAAAAAAAAGAGTTAACGTGAGAAATGTAAGAAAAAAATCTAGACCCTTGATCATTTTTAATCTTATCCCCACTCATGAATTGCTCTTATAATGAAAATTAATTTGGTGCATCTCTACCGTGTTGATCTTCAATTAGGATTGATCCACGTGTGAGAGACATGGAAACAACTAAGGGCCTGTTTGGTTCGCATAATTCAAAGGAATTTGATGGAATTGGAAATACAAATTCCATTGACCAAATTCCTTAGTGGTGTTTGGTTCACGAAATGAATTGATAGGATTCCACCGGATTCCATGGTTGAGGGATTTGATCATTCCTTCGCATATGTGAAGGATTTGAATTCCATTTCGTGGCAAATGTAACATATTTTATAATTTCGTTTTAGAAAGACAAATAACTTTTGCATCCAATTTAACCACCCTCACCCCACCCCTGCCAACCCCTTCTGCCGCCACCCCCCACCCTGCTTTGCCCTTGGACCCCGTCCCTACCCCTGCCTTCCCCACCTTGACCACCCACCCACCTCCTCCCCTGCCCACATTGTAACACCCCAAAATCATTGGTCGAAGAGATAGCAAAAGAAAACATCCACAGCGCCCCGCGTGGTTCTCTGCGCGAGTTGAGTCGCGCCATGAACCGCGCGAGGCTCTGTTTCCTCCCGGCTCCAGTGGTCTGCGCGGCTCTCTACGCGGGTTAGGCCGCGCCACCATCCGCGCACGCGCACTATGCGCATTTAAAAGAGGAAACCAGCCACCAAACCTCATTTCTCACCAAAACCCTAAATCTCTTCCCATTTTCTCTCCCAAATCAACCCCCAAAACCCAAATTCGAACCTTAACTCATGTTTGGAGGATTTCATCCTTAAAACACATGATTCTTCATCACCTAGCAAGTTTGGAGGTTAGAGCCATAACCTTTCATCTTCATCTTCTTCACCGAAGTTTCTAGGGTTTCATCCAAACCTTCTCTCCATCTTGAAGATTAGAAGTTTGTGGTTTATTTTGGAGATTTAGAAGAGTATTGTTGATGGGTTAAAGCTTTGGTGAAGGTAATCTTTTCTTCTCTTTAACTATGGAAATTAGGGTTTTGGTATAAGTTGAGATCTTCCTGTTTAATGTTTGGGGAATGATCCTATATGGTTGAAATTGGGTATTTTATGGTTGGAAATGTATGGATCTAGGTTTTTGGAAGTTTTTGGCTTGAAGATCCAAGTGTTCTTCAAAGAAGCTCAAGTTGGGGTAAAATCTGGATGTAACCTAAATCTAGCAAGGTGAGTTCAAGTTGATTTGTGAAAATGTTGTACATGCCAAAATGTCTATTTTTAAAGTGTTTATGTGTTTTACATGAAATGATGAACTGTTTAGTTAATTGGTGAGTCTTGATTATTTGAAGTGTTAAATTTTATAAACTTTGTGAAGCACCCACATTTGGGACTTTTGGGCATTTTGATAAATAAGTCATAAACGAAAGGGTTTTAATAATTTGTTGCATGAAAGAAGATTATCTTGGTAAAAATGCATTTTTGGTGTTTGTTGGAAATGTACATGATTTGTGTTATGAGAGGTTTGAAAACATCAACGGATGAGTCCTTGGGTTTTGGTCATTTCCGACCTTGTGAACATTTCGAAAATTCAAATCTTTGTTTTGGGGAAAAGATGTATTTTAAGTATTTCAATGAGTAAATTCTGAGCATTTGAGCACATGTCTATGGTATAACCTTGTTTGGAAAATGATTTATCTTATTCTAAGTTGTGTGGAGTTTGGTTGTGTACTTTGGAGCACGTATTTGCACAAACATTGGTCGAGTGCGTTAATTGCATTCTATTGCTTTTGACAATGAGTCCTTTGGTTGTTTGAGCATGTAGCTCGATAATTGGTTATGATGGGGTTTTGGGGACACTTGTCCAGTTTTGATAGCTCAACGTAGAGTTTTGGTCATTGTGTATGATTGTTGATGATTTCATATTTTGAGTGTGTGTGTCATTCAACTGGAGTCATGTTGTGTTTCAGCCCTGTCTGCTATGGATCCATGAGCAATTTTATCACTTTGTCCGATGATGGAACGACTTGGTCACATCGCGGCACGTTATACATCAAATTGGGGTTGTAAGTCCTTCGTGCAAGTATCTATGGGTGTATACTGAAAGATGCTGAGCTCGATACTTTAATTATTTTGTCTGATGGTGGAACGCTAGTTTTCCCCATTGTGGTGCGGTTAGGCATCTTCGGTATGGTGTAAGTTCTCCATGCAAGTGTCTATGGGTGTATGCTGAAAGATTCTAAGCTCGATACTTAATACCAATATAACGTAATGTGTGGCTTACTTTGTGTCC
Source organism: Arctium lappa (assembly GCA_023525745.1). Taxonomy (NCBI): domain Eukaryota; kingdom Viridiplantae; phylum Streptophyta; class Magnoliopsida; order Asterales; family Asteraceae; genus Arctium; species Arctium lappa. Next base: position 39,196,195 of record CM042050.1, on the reverse strand, counting down.
GTCACATTATATGGAATCGGGTCTCCCTCATCACCGAAAGGTGTTGTCTTTGGGCTGGGTCTTTTATATTTATGTTTTCGGTGATGTCTTTTATGGGTGGATTATTGTCCATAACTTTGTGTGTGGAGTAGTGGGTCCCATTCGTGTTTTGGGTGTTTTTGTAATACGAAATATTATTCATGTTTTCATAAATTGGAAGTCGATTCTACTCTCGTTTGAGTGAGTTTGGGGATGCGTTATTTTATAAAGAATGTTTTGGGTTGAGGTATTCATCTTTGAAAATGCATAATGTTGGAGAACGAGTCCTTTTACACCTAAAGTGATTATTTTGAAAGACTATGATTTAAGTTGTATTATTTTCTTTTATTAACATAATTATCCATATTGTAAAACTCTTGAACTCACTAGGCATTAGCCTAACCTTTTTATTTGTCGGCATGTGCAATAGGTTCCGGTTGGAAATAGTGCTAGTAACTCTGTGAAGAGAGGAGTGTTGATTGTGTGCTCGAGGAGTGAATAGCTTGGTGAAGTCTTCCACATTAGGTTGAGGAGAGCAACCGTATTTGGGTTGTGTAACACCTAACTTTGGTCTAGTCCTTGTAAATTATTGGAGTTTGTATATGTTGAGGTTATTTATCGAATTTTATGTTTTGAGGCATATGTAGGATGATGTGTTACCTTTATTTGATGTTGTATCGAAGAATTTTATTAGTTGCTCTTACCAAATTTGAGGGTGTTACACACATCTCCTTCCCCACAAACAAAGATGAAGATTCCATATTTGCCCTTACCCACTTCACCCACCCATCCTTGACACACTCCACCTCTTCTGTCCTGCCACCGCCCTTCTCCTAAACAAAGACGGAGATTCCAATTGTTTTTAGAGATTCCATTCCAATTCCATCCAACCAAACGCAATCAAAGTACGTGGTCAAATTACATTCCAATTCCTTCAAAGTCAAATTCCTTTGATGGATTCTAATTCCACCAAATTCCATTCTGCGAACCAAACGCCTCCTAAGGTTCTTACTCGGTGAATGAAAGAGACAACTCTTACCCGGTTAGTGCTTACCGGGTAAGAGACACTTACAAACACTACATTATGATGACAAAGAATGTTACCTGAGAATGGTTACTCTTGCCGGTAAACATTTACCCGTTAAATATTTGGTAAACGACCTCTTAATAGACTAAAAATCGGACATTATGGTTATAGAAAAATGATATCATTTAACTCTAATCGTTTCAACCCCTCAAAATAGATACAAGGTTTGTGTAGATTTAACGGTCGTAAGTAAGATGTATTTATCATGTTTGGTTTTGTTTCAGCTGATGGGATTTCTTCATTAAGACAATAAATATATATTTTTAGTAGTGAAGGGCGTGGTTATTTATAACTAGTTGTGTACCTGTGCAAAGCGACGAGATGGTAAAATTGTATTATAAATAGAAAATGAAAAATTAATTCAACTTATAATTAAAAAATAAAATGTGAATTTTATAAAGTGTTCGGTCGTATTAGTAGGCTCAACACTTCTTATATATTAGATGTCTTTATACATTAATTTATGAAGTTCAAACATAAAGAAATTGTATGTATGTATTTTTAGAGATTATATGCTAATGAGGTTTTAATGCTTAATAAGTTATTTAAAGTAATGAGTAAAGGGTCGTTTACCAAAATCTTACCCTGTAAGCACTTAGGCAAGAGATTCATCTTTATTTACCTTATCGTGTAACATCTTTGGCCATAAAAATGGAATGTTGGTAAGCATCTTAAACCCGGTAAGTGCTTACCGGGTAAGAGTCGTTTCTCACTTTATCGGGTGAGACCATTGCCTTATCTCTTGTAACGACCCGAAACCAATAACAACTAAAATATAACATTTACAACCAAAATGGTCCCAAATAAAATTTAATACATAAAGCTCAACTCAAATCCACAACGTTAATACATAAAGCTCAACTTAAATCTACCGGAACTTTGAGTTTCCACCAGGTCTCTTCCACGACACCACCTCCCATATTTCCCTTGGACGAACTTCTAACTAAAGCCTTGCCTGAAAATGATTTTAGTATTTGAAAAACGAGGGTTAGACCATAAGGTCCAGTGAGTTCCCTCTAGAAACAACATTCGCACCACAAATAGTATTTAAAGCAGTTTATAAGCATTTATAAACAAATCACAACTTTAAAACATGAAACGCATGTATGACACATGTTGATGGCATACGATAATGTCACATACACTTGTGACAACGTGTTTGGCTCACACTGCCTTTAATTGGGACCCCCCCCCCCCCATTGGCATAAACGGGACACCCCCCGGTGTGAGCATTTGCATAACACATCCCTGACTTAAGCCATCACATGCCCACTCTCAAATGTATGCATACATAACAATTCTCATTTCACATCAAGATAAAACATGCAGTTTTATAATCATCTCATGCGTTAATATTCGTACGTCAACAACATTCTCAGTTAGAAAGATTCACATGTTATCCTTGCTTAGCTCATTCTCACTTAAGCTCCCGACCCTTAGACTGAATACCTACGATTAAAAGAATTCTAAGAGTGATAAGTCACCCAATCGTTCCTCGACATCGAATCTCATCCGAATTTTGCTTCGAGCGGGTTTCCAATTTCACCAGCGATTTCCGCCGGGTTCCTCGCCGCCTCCTGGGGTTCCCACCCGGGTCCCGTCTCTCGGGATCCCCATCCGGATTCCCCGTCTCCCGGGGTTCCCGCCCGTGTCACGTCTCCCGGGATCCCCATCCGGGTTCCCCGTCTCCCGGGGTTTCCGTTCGGTCCCGTCTCCCGGGATCACTCCCGGTCCCCTTGCCTTTCGGGGTTCCTACCGGGTCTCCCCATCCTGACTCCCGGGATCACTCCCGGTCTCCCCCCCCGCCTCCTGGCATTCCTACCGGGTCTCCCCCTCCCGACTCCCGGGATCGCTCCCGGTCCGGGTTTAAGCTATTTATTAGGCACACAGGGTTTTTTCACACGGACTGATAATCCCGTTTTATGTGATTTAACCTAGTTCTTGGCTATCAAATCAGTAATTTAAAATTCTAAATCCTTTTTATTAACTTCCCAATATTAGCAAACAAATTTGCACTGAAATCACACAGATACATAATCCTTTTTTTGTCTCTGAAACCCAACAAGCATGAATCCACCAAAATCATCAATAATAGTTAGAAGTAAGAATTACCTAGCTGAAGATTGGAGTAGAATCTTCCTTCAATTGCACTCCTTGATTTCTTTCCAATCGCACGTCTCACCCGCACAGGTAACTTCTCGTTTTCTCTGGCCTCCAAGTTGAAATGATAATGAGATAATGGTATTAGGTTTTAATCCTCCTTTCCATTAATTTACAGCTTAGCCCTTACACTTTAGTCTTTCAACAACATTCCACTAAACACCCAATTTCTTAAAAAACAAAATTAAAACTTCCGGTTATTACATCTCTTACCTGATAAGTTTCTCGGTCCTTTCCATGCTCAATCAATAAGGTAATGATATTGGTAAGCGCTTACCCGCTAAGCATTTAATAAACGACCCCTAAATTACAAAAATGATTCATGGGAATATGGGAAATTTGGTTTTGTCTCTTAACTCTTGGAAGTCACAAGAAACATCATCAAGGTTTATATTCCATTACGAATTTTGTCTATGTTCGTTACCATTGTTAGAATGTGTCGTTAAGTGCCCTCATGTGCTAATCGGGATAATTGTGTCGTTTTACCAATATTTTAGTACAACTTTCTTGCATAATTAATGCCCCAACGTGACTCCCCCTCTCATCTTCATCCCTCCTTCCCCATATTCGTCTGTGCAACTCCCCTCTCCCTTATCCTATCTTCTCCATCACTCCTTCACCTGTCGTATCCCCTCAACCTACATTGTCATCAAAGCCCATCTCCATCCTAACTCAAAACCCATTTCTCTAAGCAAACGACTAAAGGGTCAATGGTGACGGAGATTGGATCAGAAAGATCCCAAAATCAAATGTATGTGTGTGTATGTGTTGTATGCATGATTCTATATGATTTGCGTGTGAATCAAACAAGTGTGTGTGATTTGGAAAGAAGGTTTTGAGGCATACAATAAGATCCTAGTCACCGGAGAAAAATGAGGTCGTCGAAGAAGATCGGAGGTAATGTAATCGAGGGGGTGTTAGATTAGTTTTTTTTTTAAATGCTTTAATGGGTTGTAGTAAAGTTTTAAACACTTATATGATAATAATTACTTTATGAAAACTATGCAAAATTACCAAAATGCCCTTTACATGACTAAGACAAAAGGATACTTAATGGTCGTTACTAATCACCGTAAGAGTCAGAAATGATTGCATAATGAAATACAAATTACAATGATGTTCTTTTTTAATTTTCAACAAACCTTATTGTAATTTACTTTGATTGATTTGAATCGGCGGTTGTTTGGTGGGACCTGCTTTCAATTTTGCCGCCAAATTATATTGGAGTTTCCCGCCAGTGAAGGTGCCCGTTGTCAGAAAGCATCTTTGGATTTATTATACTTTTAGCATTTAATGTATTTTATTAATCATAAAAATACAAATTCTAATCTCAACTACTTATTTCCATATTCGGTTCAAATTAACCTTAAATTTGTTATTTACATTTCATAAAAGAAAATAATGCTTTCTCTATTTTAAAATAACTATCTATATTTTTATTTTTATTTAGTTTAAAATAAATATTTACTCTTGAATTATAAATCATTACCCTTAATTATAAGATAGAGAAATTAATTAATTTTATTAAGGATAAAATTATTATTAGTTCATTAAAACTACAATTACACTTTTTATAACATTGTATGTATTTTGGGACGGAAGGAATAATACCATATGTAATATAGGCAATGAATCGTGTAAGAAGTTGAGTTAAGAGTGAGAAGTGTGAGAAGTGGATCTGTACTGTTGATCTCTTTTAATCTTAAGTCCTCCCATGAATTGCGGCTTAAAAAGGAATTGATGGTGCATTTTATCTCGATGCATCTCATCCTAATGTGGGTTCATTTCTCATCCAACGGTTGATAACGACTTCTCACTAGGGCTATAAGGGTGCGTTTGGTACGCTGAACAGGACAGACTTGTCCCACGTTTGGCGTGTCCTAATGTGGAACACGCTAGAACAAGCATGGGACAAGTGAGTTCACCCTTCCCCCTAGAATTAGATGGAACAAGGCTTTTTTTACCACTTTACCCCTGAAAATTAAACATACGCCTCCATCTTTTCTCATCCCTCATCATGCGACTTCATCCCTCTCATCTTCTCGATCGAAATCAGAGGTTCGACATCAACAAGGTTTGAAATCCCTCAGATCGAAATCCCTCACAGGTTTGTAATCTGTCACAGGTTCGAAATCTCTCATATCGAAATCACACGTTCGAAATCCCTCGATCGAAATCACGGGTTCGAAATCTCTCGATCGAAATCACTGGTTCGAAATCTCTCAGATCGAAATCACAAGTTCAAAACCCTCAGATCGAGACCTAACATTTTTCTCGTCTGTTCGACCGAACCTTAGATTTCTCATCGTTTTCCATCATTTTCTCATTTGTATCTGATTGACTTATTCATCGTATAAATTTTCTCAGATTCAAAATTTATTCTCCTCGCTTTGCTACTTCGATTTCTCATGTCTGATAGAATTTTCTCAGATTCAAAATTGTATGCTTGATAGAATTCATGTTGATCTTGAAATACTATATGCATCTCGGTAAACTGATTTTCTGGTTTGACATCATCAATTAGATTGATTATTTCATTAAAAAAAATATAAACAACTCATCAGGGGTAAACTGGTCATTTTAACCAGTCATATCATGTCGTACCAAACGCTAGACACCTGTTCTGTCCTGTCCTGTTTTGTCCTGTCTGCGTACCAAACGCACCCTAAACGAACCGAACGTTCAGCTAACCGTTCGTGAACCATTCGACGGAAAGTGCGTTTATGTTCGTTTATTTAATAAATGAACGAACATGAACACATTTTTTTGTTCGTTTAGTTAAATGGACGAACACGAACAATGGTTTTGTTCGTTCATTTACGTTCGTGAACGTTCGTTCATTTATGTTCGTTTATGTTTGTTTATATATATAAATATATTTATATGTATTATGACATTAATGTGTAAAAGCATTAATTAAATTAACTTTTTAAAAATAATTTTTTATACCTCGTAAATTTACTCGGTTTTTCATTTTGTTATGTTATTTTTTACGAACAAAATGATGAGTAATGATGGTTGTTTTTTTTTCATTTGTGTTCGTTCATTTATGTTCGTTCGTTTAACTCTTAATGAGCGAATATAAACGAACATGAACAAACATATTTTCTTAACGAACGAACATGAACACAAAAAGTTTCGTTCGTGTTCGTTCGTTTGTTCGGTTAAGTTAAACGAGCGAACACGAACAAACATCCGTTCGTGTTCGTTCGGTTCATTTACAACTCTATTTCTCACGTTTCTCATCGGAACCCAACCCATGTAATATATTTATAATTTTTGTTTGATAAGAGTGAATGACCTAATAGTATAAGTAATAAGCTCATAATTTACTTTCACAATTTTTTGTAATAATAATTAATTACCATAAATATATATTCTTTTCAAATAAAATATATTTTTTGGTTTTAAAATAAATCTCTATAATAAAAAGGACATACAATTTTAAAAATGTATAATTATTACATTTAAAGCTGAACATTTATTTATCTATATTTGAAAATTTATTTATTAATATTTGAAAAAAAACATTTATTTTATAACAAATATAAATAAATATATGAACACTTATTTTAAGACTAAGAAAATAATACCTATCAAACTAAATTAATATAAAAAATTAACAAAAACCGATATAAGAATATTGATTATACGATATATGGTTGTTGAATTGTATTTATTCTTTCTTGTTTTTTACAATCAACATACATCAACTTTTGTACGTTTACAGTTACATAAATGTATAGTAATTGAACATGCTTTTTATATCAATAATTTTTACATGTGATTTTTTGGAGCAAATTACAAATTTCATCCCCGTGGTTATTAAAATTTTTGGATTAGGTCCTACAAACGAAATAATTAAATGTATGATCACTATGGTTTCACTTTTGCTATGGATTGAGTCCCTTACTCTAACTCCACTAACCGGTATTTTGTTAAGTCAGGGGTAAGATTGTCTTTTAACAATTGTAATTTTTAAATTTTAATTATTATATTTAATTATATATGTATATTAATAAAAATTATCCATCATCCCTCTGACCCACACTCTCGACGCCGATAACCCTTCCAAAGCACCTCTGTTTTCCTTCTTGCACCAACAAAAACCACCACTCCACCATTGGGTATTAGCATACCAAGACCAAACTAATCCTTGATTTTTTTTTTTGCATAAACCCATCGAATTTGTTGCATAAATCCCTGGTTTCATTCGTCAGTGTTCGGTTTACGGCCTTCGTCAATGAAATTGTGGTGAAGGTGAGGGAAAAAAACACAAAGGGCGTTGGTAGGAGAGTAGGTCACGTGGTCACAGGGTCAATTGCATCTCTGCTCTTGCGCACGGTCGCCAGCGACAGTGGAAGGAATGGATAAACAATTTGGGCGCCGGTGGTGGAATTAGGTCACGCGTTGTGTTGTACATATATAACTTTTAAGTTTTTAATTAAATTAAAAAAACTATGTCTAATTACCAAAAAGCCCCTGATTTAATGGACTTAATGTTAAGGGAGTTAGAGGGAGGGACCTAATCCATAACAAAAGTGAAATCACAGTGACCGTCCTAGTAATTATTTTGTTTGAGGGACCTAATCCATAATTTTCATATAACCACAGGGACGAAATATGTAATTTACTCGATTTTTTGCTATGTCAGTAATTTCTTATGCATGTAACGTGTTGCTAATTTTTACAATTGTTTTAATGCGACATCTTTTTACGTTAACATGTTTGGTTATTTTTATATAAATATACATCGTATTGAGAGGCATGATAAGAAATGAGCTATGCTGCCAATTTGACCAATTGTTTTAACCTAACAAGTAACAACAATTCGAGATGAGATTTCCCTTAAATAGTTATATGACGAAAACCGTGAGAAAACTGATATCGCAATATGAGATTTCCCTTCAATAACGTGTTTTGTCATTAACCTACCAATAATTCGATATGAGAATTTCCTTGAATAACGTGTTTTGTTATTAACCTATCAACAATTCGATATGAGATTTCCCTTGAATAACGTGTCTTGTTTGAAAGTTTATGCCTTTTAAGATTTGATCATGATAAATGTATGATATCATGGTTTATTTATCGTGGTATCATTTCACTCATATCAAAATGGCTAATTCTTGGGCCTGAACTTGAGATTTAACTTGTATTTTATTCCTAAACCACTTTCATCTATGTAAGTTGTTATCGATATCGACAAGTAAATGGCACAAACGAGGTTAGAGCTTCCCTACGATCTAGCACAATTAAACGATACAATCTCCAACTCATACACAAGGTCGTTTTGACCGGTCAACACCAGCTCATACAAACGAGCTTACCTTAGCTTGCATAAACACAAATGAGGTTGCACAAACCCAGGGTTGACCAAACATGATTCGATCAATATAAAATATTAAGTCCAAGCAATACACTATAAATAATACAAGCACTTTAGATGCACATATCATTTGTGTAGGTCGTGTGTAAGCCATCACAACTAGCCTACACTCAAGTCAATTTGAATTTTCATGAGATATTCCAAATTGGGGTACATGCATATGTAATGTTTATAAGTATGTTATGATTAATTACTATATGAGCATGCTATGTGTTTACATTTTCAAACTCGTTAGCATGCTAAAATGTATTACACATTTTATGAAAAATGTTATGCATGGAAAGAATGTTTTGGTTCTATGTGTGGAGTTAAGTATCGGAACGCTAGTCATGACACATGCAAATAACGCAATTGATGCAAAAAGACACGACATGTATCATAAATAATACCTCTAACTACAATAAAATCGAGTTTATAGGATGCCAACAACTTCTAGGTGTCCCAATATACCGCTTTATAGGTGTCAGGATCGAAATTCAAAACAAGAATTTAAACTAAACACTCAGAAACTTTGTTAAAGAAGTTGCGGAAAAACACTTTAAAAGTAAATCAATGAAACAGTATATGAGATCAAATCACAAGTTATATTGAATTAACTTAATGATTACAACCACAACCTCAATATGTTGAACATGCTCAACAGACGTTCAATCCTTCTCTAAAGAAATGATTTCTAAGAATCTTGAGGCTAATTCTCTCTAGAACAAAACAATGTGTATTCTCTATGTCTATGTATATAATAATCTAAGACTTCTAGACTATATATATACAAAACAGATTACAAGATAATTATTAAATTAAAGTTGATCTTCAGCATCCAGTCCATAATTATCTTCAATCTCCTTGTATTTCGCTTTAAGCAACCAATCCATCTTTATCATCATGAGCAGCATTAATCTTCAGCAGCATCTTCTAATCAATAGCAGTACTAACCATGCTTGCAGTAGTAACTTCCAACTTACAGTATTAACTCTTCAAGCGGTACTAAAGTTTTCAGCAGTAGTAATCTTCAATACTTAGCAGCACTATCTGAACTTAGCACATTTCAGACCCAACAATATCCCCCTAACTTATCTTTTGTAAACAAGAAGTTAAGTTCTTCATAAAAAAGTCTTCATGATGCTTTCAAAATAACTGCTCAGATTCCTAGATCAGGATTCAAACCTAGACTTTGATTGATTGTTCTTCTAATCACAATTCTGGCCATTTCTGAACCTTTAGCACAGACCAACTTAGCTTTCAGCATCCCTTGCAACTTTGCTTTGCTGTGGTCATACACCTTATCAACCAAGTAGTACTCATGAAAGCTTTTATCAATGGTTATAACATAGACTCCACATCTTTCAAAAAGCATCCAATGATCAATTCTTTTAAATCCATTTTCGTGATGCAAGTCTTTGATAAGATACTTCACTCTATCAGGGTTAAACATCATACATAAATACTCCATGGCCATATTTGTTATGCTCATCCCTGCTCCTTTCAGTAAGTCACCATATAAGTTCAGACCAACCTTATACATCTCCTCCAAATCAACCCTGGTACAGCTTCTAATGATCTTTCCCCAAGTTGAGTAAACCTCATATTTGTCACCCATTCTCTTGATTCTGAAGTACTATGTTCTTTTATCCAACAAAGTATCCCAATGGATGATTTCTGGAGCTTCCACTGAGATAGGATCAACTTTAACTGGTTCTTCATCTGTCACTGTCATATACAACTCAAGCTTCTCATCAGATTGTCTTGGCTGTTCTGAAGATTGTTGACTTGTTTGCTCTTGACCCTTCTCTTGAGTTTCAACTTGCTCTGCAAGAGTTTTAACATGCTCTGCTCTTGATTCAGCTTCCATTCTTTCACTTTCCTGCTCTTTCTCACCTTCCTTAGTTCTTGGCCTTTTTGCCTTTTTCTTGGGAGCAATTGACTTCATTCTTTTAATAGCTCCAATCTTTTGAGCTAAAGTCTCTTTCTTCTTTACTTCAATCTTTTCTTCTGTAGGAGTGCCTTCTTCACTGTCAGGGAAAGGCTGTTGAATGTTCAGATCATGTCTTTCTTTCATTTTCCTTTCAAATTCAACCCTTTGACTAAAGTCACCTTGAAGCTTGGCCATCTCCTTCTTGTATAAGTCTTCTATTCTGCTGAAGAAAATTTTTGTAAACATTCCTTCACCAAAGTTTCTGCAATCTCTATTTCTTCTATAGTCATTTCAGTTTCTCCTGCTGCCTTTTCTGTTTCTATTGCTTTGGCAGTTTCTACTTCTTTTGCAGTTTCTACTTCTGGCTTAGTAGTTACTGCTGCTTCTACAGTTTCTGCTGCTGACTGAGTTACTGCAGCTTTAACTGTTTTTGCTTCCTCCCCTCAAACTGAAATTCCATGCCAACATGGCTTTCCTTCTAACATTCAACTTCTTGATTCTCCCCCTTTTTAGAAGCATCATGACCACTTCTCCTTTTCTTCAAGATAAACTGGGTTCTCTTCTTTTTGTGCACTAATTTCAACACCAGCTTCTTGAGTTTGTCTATCTGGATTTGTTGAGAAATGATCACCTTTTTCAGCTCCTTTATTTCTTAACCCTGTTTGAGTACATCCAGGTTGACATTGCCGATTGTTTCTATCAATTCATCATAGTTATATCTGTCCTCACCTCCTTTAGGTGTGTTGACCACCCTTGAAGGATCCTTGGATCTTTTAGTAGAGGCCTTCTGCCTAGCAGAAGCACCTACTACCCCCTTGGTTTCTTAGCACCTGGGTCCCTTAGATGATTGCTCATCCAAAGTTTCCGTGGGGAAGGTCTTAGTGATGTTCACACTGTCCTGATCCACACCTTGTGCAGAATCAGTAGTGTGAGCCTTACTGCCCACATGCTCATCCTTCTCCTTAGAGAGCACCTTCTTGGGGTTAGGAGACACCCCTGTGGATTCCCTTTGGATATTCTCTGATAGAGAATGCTCCATCAGAGAGCTTGCAGGCTTTTGGGGTGAAGATACAAGAAGGGAAGGAACCTTCTGTACCTTTTTCCTTACATATGTTTGAGTGATGGAGGAAATTGGCTTCACAACAGGGATCTGAGGAGGATCATTTGAAATGAATGGTGTGGGTAGGTCATCAGTGGGTTGGTCAGATGTGGGTTGTGACCCTTATGCCTCACCATGGGAATGAGACAGACTCATCATTGTAGAGAACAATGGTGTGTCTTTTCCAGAAAAGTCCTTACTAGGCCTTTTCATGTTGGAGAACACCTTCCCTTTGGGAGGTTTAGGTACATACACCTCTTCAAAAGAGGGTAAATCCGTCAATTCCTGGTTTAGTACTTCTTGTACAAACCTTGGATACATATAAAATCTTTTGGTTTTGGTTTTGGTATCCAGGTTTGACATCAAATCATTCAGAATCATTTGAGAGAAATTAAACTTTCTGGAGGTAGCTAGGCATACAAGAGCATAAGCTATTGTACTGCTAAACTCACTCCATCCAGTTGTTTTGCGAGATAGACAATGTTGAAGAGTATGAACAAAGAATCTCCACTGAGGTGAAAATTTGCTTTTGAAAAACTTATAAACCTCGGTAGGACCTTCATACCCAATTCTACCTATTTCTTGGAATAGGTCTTCCTTTGGGAGAGTAGATATACCTGAGGCATCATCTAGACGTAGATGAGTGCGAATGCAACCTTTTGTGATTGTGATAAGTTTATCACAGACCCTGGATTGGATGACCTGATTGCCATTAACAATCTAAATGGAGGCATTGGTCCAGAATTGTCACAGATGATCCACATAGATGGTGGGATTGACAGTTAACGCATAGGCAATGTGTAAGGATTTTAGAAAATCCACAATCTCATGGAAATCCTCAGCTTGTTTAGGTTTTTGCAGCATTGCAAGCTCATTGTGATCATCAACAAAATTCTGTCCTGCCATCGTTCTTGGGTTCGAATCAACACTAGGGTTTACGCACTGGGAAGCAAGAATTCGAGAGAGAGAGAGAGAGAGAGAGAGAGAGAGAGAGGATGAACACTAGCTGGAAATTCAATGAGCCGTTTGGATTTTGGTGGTCAGAGAGGGTATTTATAGGTGGAGGGTTTCAGTTAAAAGAGTACTAAGTACCCTAGCAGCATTAACAAGCCCGCAGTACTAACCCATATAAGCAGTAGTAACACATACCAGCAGCATTAACACAGACTAACAATATTAACACAGACTAGCAGTATTAACACATACCAGCAACATTAACACTATCTGGGAGTAGAAATAAGGAAAGCAGTAGTAACTTTGCAATGGAAGTATAAACTACCTAGCAGTAGTAACCATACTTAACCATATTTGAACTGACAACAGGATTAATAGTGAGAGCAGTATTAACTTAACCAGAAGTACCAAGTTTCTAATCAGCAAGGTAATCTGAAACACTTAGACACAAATAGTTAGCAACACCATGCATAATACAATATGAGAAAGTAAGCATGAAAGAAGATATACAAATATGGTACATAAAGAAAATCAAAAGAGGCTTATTCAGTGTTTATCATGCCTACACTTGTGACCAAGAATGTGAATCTACCCACATCAAAAGCTTTGGTGAATAGATCAACAAATTGGTTACTAGTGTATACCTTCAAAACCTGAATTAACTTCTTTTCATTGCAATCTCTAATAAAATGGTACTTGATTTCTATATGCTTGGTTTTTGAATGCTTCACTGGATTATTAACAATGCTTATAGCACTGTTGTTATCAACGAAGATGGGAGTGTGAAGAAAAGTAATACCATAGTCCAACATCTGATTCTGAATCCATAGTACCTGTGAGCAGCAGCTTGCAGCTGCTATATACTCTACTTCTATTGTAGAGGTGGACACTGTGGTTTGCATTTTACACTGCCATAACACTAGTCTTGCACCCAAAAACTGACATCCTCCTGATGTAGACTTTCTATCCAAGTTTGCACCACCCAAATCACTATCTGAATATGCACGTAAATCAAATGGTGAGTCATGAGGATACCAAAGACCCAACCTAGGTTGTCCTTTGAGATATCTGAAGATCCTTTTGACTGCTTGAAAATGAGATTGCTTAGGTCTCACTTGAAATCTGGCACACACACATACATCAAACATAATGCCTGGCCTTGAAGCTGTTAGATACATGAGGGAGCCTATCATAGATCTATAATGATGAACATCCACATCCTCCCCCTCAAGATCTGCAGTGATCTGTTTGTGTGTTTCTATAGGTGTGCTTGCAGACTATGAATCTGAAAATCCAAACTTTGTAAGTATATCCTGCACATACTTGGATTGGCTTATGAAAATGCCATCTTTCTTCTGTTTAACCTGTAGCCCAAGGAAGAATGTGAGTTCACACATAGAGCTCATCTTGAATCTTTTGTGCATCAGCTCCTTAAACTCCTTGCACATATAATCTTTTGTGGATCCAAAAATGATATCATCCACATAGATTTGAACAAGCAGGATGTCCTTCTTCTTCCTTTTAATGAAAAGGGTCTTGTCAATGATTCCCCTTTCAAATTCATTTTCCAAGAGATAGGTAGACAGAGTGTCATACCATGCTCTTGGTGCTTGATGTAGCCCATAGAGTGCCTTCTTTAATTTGTATACTTTGTCAGGAAAGTTAGGATTCTCAAACCCTGGAGGCTGACAAAAATACACTTCTTCATCAATTTTCCCATATAGGAATGCACTCTTAACATCCATCTGAAATACTCTGAACTGCATGAAAGAAGCATAGGCTAGAAACAACCTAATTGCCTCAATTCTGGCTACTGGTGCAAACACTTCTTCATAATTTATCCCCTCTTCTTGTGTATACCCTTGTGCCACAAGCCTGTCCTTATTCTTTATCACTATACCTCTCTCATCTTTCTTATTCCTGAAAACCCATTTAGTTCCAATTGCCCTTTGTCCTTGTGGAAGGTCAACTAGATCCCACACATTTTGCAGCTCAAACTGTAGCAGTTCCTCTTGCATTGCTTCTATCCAACTTGGTTCTTTCATTGCATCATAGGCCTTCTTGGGTTCAATCTGAGATAGAAAACAAGATAACAAACCTGACTACAAGTCTTTCAATCCTCCTAACTTACTTTGATGCCTTGTGATCCTGGGAGAATTGATATCACCAATCACCAACTGAGGAGAATGATTCTTCTGAGTTCTTGTTTGATTGGCAGCCTCCTCATTAAGATTTGCATCAAGATTAGAGTCATTCTTTTCAGGAGTGTTCCCACCAAATACTGAAGAGTTTTCTTCATCAGTATCATATTTTGACAATTTGGGCATTTCAGGACCTGCAGTTCCTGAACCTGAAGGATGAGCATCCTCTTTATCACCTTTATCCTCTTCATCACCTTTATCATATTCATCATGTTCTGGTTCAGAATCCTCTGTTTCTGAATCATCTTTCTTTTCTTGTTGAAAGAATTCAGCAGGATCAACTATAGGTGTAGGGAACATCACAAACTCTTGTCTATGTTCTGGTAACTTTTCTGAGCTTGTTCCTGCAATTTGCTCATCACTAAAACCCAAAGAGTTAGTTAGTGAATCAATGTCAAACAGCCAATCAGGACCTGCACCAATTGGATTTGGTGTGTTCTCATTGCATTTGACATTGTCACTTTCCTCTATAATCCTGGAAGAACTATTGAATACTCTATATGCCTTACTCTGAGAGGAGTATCCAACAAGGAATCCATCCTCAGCTTTGCTTTCAAACTTGCCTAAATGAGATTTGGTATTGAGGATTGTGCAAGGACACCCAAAAGGTTTGAAAAATCCAATAAAAGGTTTCTTCTTTTTGAAAAGTTCATAGGGTGTCTTACCTTGGGATTTGACAACTAAAACTCTGTTTTGGACATAACAAGCAGTATTAACTGCTTCTGCCCAAAAAGTAATGGGTAATTTTGAATCTGCCAATAGAGATCTAGCAGCCTCAATCAATGTCCTATTTCTCCTCTCAGCAACACCATTTTGTTGAGGAGTCCTAGGAGCACTGAATTGTCTCTCAATACCTTTAGTCTCACAGAAGCTATTTAAGTCACTGTTTTTAAACTCAGTTCCATTATCAGATCTGATGACTTTAACTCTTAGATTTGTTTGGTTTTCAATATACCCAAGTAAATCTAGAGAAGTCATCAACAATGACTAAGCAATAGGATTTCTTACCAATACTCATCACATTTGTAGGACCAAAGAGATCCATATGCAATAACTGAAGGGGTGAAGAGATTGTGTTTATTTCTTTGGACTTATGAGAAGTTTTGTGTTGCTTGCCTCTAAGACATGCAACACAATGATCATCACATGAAAACACTTTTTGAGGCAAACCTCTCACAAGGTTGTTTTTCACAAGATTGTTCATAGTTTTAAAATTCATGTGACACATCATTCTGTGCCAAAGTGAAGATTCATCTAAAGAAGCTTTTGAAAACAGACAATTTAATGACGAATCAGATGAAACATTCTCTAATTCCAAACAATAAACATTATCCTTTCTAGGAGTTCTAAGTAGTATCATATTTTCATCAACTACCTTGAATCCTGGAGCAAGGATAATACATTCAGTATCACTAAATAATATACTATGTTTCTTGTCACAGACCTGTGATACACTTAACAGGTTGTATCTCAATTGCTCAACATAGTAAACATCTTCAAAAGTCATCTTACCTTTTGAAACCATACCTTTACCACTTATCTTACCTCTTGCTAGATTGTCACCAAAAGCAACACGTCCTCCATCAAACCTTTTGAAACTTTGAAGGCAGGACATGTTACCTGTCATGTGCCTAGAGCAACCACTATCTACATGCCAAATGCTCTTCCCCTTGAGCTGTTGGTTACCCTGCACATAAGATAAAATAGTTAGTTTCTTGAGGGAACCCAAGCCAAAGTGGTATTGGGTTGCCCTTTCTCATCAACATACTCATATTCATTAAGCTTAGTCTTAATGAGATGATCAGAGTCAGGAATCTCATGGCTGTAATACTTTGTCTTAATTATAGGCTTGTCAGTATTAACACTGATAGCAGTACTATCCTTGTTAGCAGTATTAACTTGGTCAGTAGCACTAACTTTGTTAGCAGTACTAACTTGGTCAGCGGTACTAACTTTATTAACAGTACTAACTTGGTCAGCAATAGTATTGCTATCAGCAGAACTATTTCTGTTAGCAGTACTATTTAAGGTAGCAATACTAATAGGTTTAGTTTCTTTTGGGACCCAAATTAAGACACATTTGTTTGCTTTTCTATTCTTTGTGTTACTCCTTGATTTGCTTGGAATATATTTTTTGTTTTAGCAAACTTATTCTGAATATAAGATTTTGCAGTACCAGTCTTCATTGGTGTTGTTCTCACATTCTCAGTCATGTGATTCCTTGATCTTCTTGATTGCTTACCATAACCAACATAATTTTGTATTTTTTTTTGAAAAGTAATTCTTTGGTTAACAGAATTGAAATAACAGTGTTTAGCTAAATGATTTAACTTGCCACAAATAAAACAAGACTTTGGTCTATTGATTTTGTTTAGATCAATTCCTTGTTTTTGAGCCCACTGGTTATTTCTGTTTCTCTGATTTCCCCTTATTTTATCATGTTGATGGGGCTTGTTCTGTTGACAAGTACACGGATTTACAACAGTAGTTTGCATATAGTGATCTCCTTGTACCTTTTCCTTCCCTTTCCTGGAGGTCTCAGCTTTCTCACACTTAATAGTCTCTTCCCCAATCTTAGACTTCTCCACTTTCTCACTCTTGATAAATGGTTTACCTCCTCTTTCATTTGTAAGAATATGGTTTTCTAAGGGAATTTTCTTTCTGGTCTTCCTTATTCTTATCCTCATTGTTCTCCTTTTCAGATTCTGCCTCAACCACTACAGTGTCTAGTGGATCTACCTCTGTGGCTCCTGCAGGTAAGTCATTCTTATCTTGCCTTTCTAAGAGATCTGAAGTGGGTGGGATATAGTTGTTGTTGTAAGGTGGAGAAGTGTTATTATATCCTATACCTCTCTTCAGTTTGTCATGAACTTGAGATTTGAGTAAAGTGTCCATTGCTTTAGAGGCATTGGAAAATTTCTCAATGTCTAATTTGGCCTTCTCAAATTCACTTCTGAGTTTCTCACATTCTTCTCTAGCCTTCTCTAGCTTAATCTCTAACTCCTTCTTCTCCCACTTTCAATAGTTTTGATCATATGAATGTTGAAGTTCATTGTCCTGATATGCCTTAATTTGTTCTTCAAAATTCACAATGATCAAATTAAACTCTCTCCTATGTTTCTCCAACCTTTTAAGATCATCACACATGCTCTGATTGTGATCCCTGTACTTCTTAACAGTTTCAAGACAGGCTTTAGAGCAAAGTTTAGATTTTACCTCTGTGGGAATTGCAGTGCTTGAAGACTCTGAAACCTCAGCCATCAATGCTTGATTCTGAATTACCTCATCTGCTTGATCACTCCAATCAAATCCCATTCCATCTTGTGAGACAAGTGCTTGAGATGGGTTCCAGTTGTTGTTGTAGTTGGTGGACTTTGATTGTTGATTGTTTCTCCCATGTTGTTGAGAGATTCCTCCTCTGCATTCTCTTACAAAGTGCCCTAGTTTATGACACTCGTAGCATTCCACTTTGGATTTGTCAAATCCAGCACCATCTTCTCTTCTCATGGCAAAGTTTTTTCTTCCTGTTCTTTTAATGAATCTTTTGATTCTCATGGTGAGCATTGCCATTTGCCACTTGATATCCATCTCTTCAAGGTCATAAACATTGATCTGCTCCAGATCATCATTAATAAGAGACGATTTAGCATGACTAGCAAGGAAGGCTTCCAAAACAGAATCATTGACTCCATCCTGTTTTGAGCCATAAGCAGCACTAACTGATTTTGTGTTTGCAGAAGAATCAGTAGTAGATGATAAGAGAGCAACATTGTGAGAGTATCCATATGGCTTCTTCTTAGATTCAACTTATGCTTCAAACACCCTGAGATCATTGTAGAGATCATCTAGTTCGTTATCCTCCAGATTATAATTCTGTCTGAATGATACAATATAAATTACCCATTCTTCACCAAGAGATCTTAGAAACTTTCTGTTGATATCATCCTGGTCCATCTTGACACCGACAGTGGCCAATTCTCCAATCAAATTGTTGAACCTATCAAAGGCTTGAGTCATAGACTCATTCTTTGTAGACATAAAATTTTCATATTGTTGCTTGAGAATCGCTTTCTCATTTCTCTTAGTGCTTTTGGTGTCTGAAAAGCTCTTCTCCAAAGCATTCCACAGGATTTTGGCATGAGCACAGTTGCAAAACTGATGTTGATATTCATTAGGAATTGCCAAAAGTAGAGTACTCAAGGCTTTCATCTCAATCTGCCTCATCTTTCTTTCTCCATCAGTCTTTGGTGGAGGTCTCTTGCCATCTGCTCCAATCTCTCCTACATTGGAGGGACCATTCTCAATGATATCCCATATTAAGTAATCTGTAAGAAGGATATATTGCCTGATCCTGATTTTCCACATGTCAAACTCATTAGGTTTGAGCATGGGAACTTTTGAAACAAGAACACTGTCATGTGATCCGTCCATGATGATTATTGATTTCTGAGTTCCTTTGGCTCTGATACCACTTGTCAGGATCGAAATTCGAAACAAGAATTTAAACTAAACACCCAGAAACTATGTTAAAGAAGTTGCGGAAAAACACTTTAACAGTAAATCAATGAAACAGTATATGAGATCAAATCACAAGTTATATTGAATTAACTTAATGATTACAACCACAACCTCAATCTGTTGAACAGGCTCAACAGACGTTCAATACTTCTCTAAAGAAAGGATTTCTAAGAATCTTGAGGCTAATTCTCTCTAGAACAAAACAATGTGTATTCTCTATGTCTATGTATATAATAATCTAAGACTTCTAGACTATATATATACAAAACAAATTACAAGATAATTATTAAATTAAAGTTGATCTTCAGCATCAAGTCCATAATTATCTTCAATCTCCTTGTCTTTCGCTTTAAGCAACCAATCCATCTTTATCATCATGAGCAACATTAATCTTCAACAGCATCTTCTAATCAATAGCAGTACTAACCATGCTTGCAGTAGTAACTTCCAACTTGTAGTATTAACTCTTCAAGCAGTTTTAACTACTAGCAGTACTAAAGTTTTCAGCAGTAGTAATCTTCAATACATAGCAGCACTATCTGAACTTAACACATTTCAGACCCAACAATAGGACTTCATTTTATAGGACCAAACCATAAAACGTTACGTACCATCTAAATGTGTTGTAATAAGATTATAAGACGTTTTTATGTGTCTTAGCAAGTATTTTAGGACATCTTTAATACAAAGCATCGTATTAACTATTTTATAGGACACTTTCGAGAGTCATATGAATATTTTTTTATAGGACACTTGTATTTATAAAGCACTTTTTCAAATATTATCTTGTGAAATAGCTAATACGACGTTCTTTATAAAAATATTCTAAAAAACTTGTTGTAACTCCCAATAATGTCCTATAAACTTACCACAACACCTATAGATAGGACACTTTATTGTTTGGTCCTATAAATTAAGTCTTATAAAGCAGTCTATTAGGATGTTTAAACATTTTTGGCGTCCTACAAGTTAAGACCCCATCATGCTAATTAACGCATGGAATTTTGATTGTTCACGTTCAAGATGCATGTGTACATGTTTAACCTACGATATGCATAACTGTAATGGGATATATTCATGTTTGAGAGGTTATACATATGTTCACAAGATATACATAATACTTTTTGTTATGCTTGTTTTGCATGTTAACAAGCTTGTAAATAATCTTTGAACGTATTAGTGTATTACTTTTTGATGGGACATATCATTGCTACTTGTTTGAAACTATGAACTCATTAAGCATTAAATTGATTGATAGTGTGTGTCTCACAGCGGACCAAACTAAATTCAACAAAGGTTAGTGTGTGTGATATAAGACTCATGTTAACTACCATTACGTTCTAGATTATGTCATGTTGTGTTGAACGTTGTTATGAAATTCAACTTATTACATTTGAACTTGTTATTTAGATGCTTAAGTTTTAATATTGTTTAATTGTATAGTTCTCTGGATCAAGTCTTTTCTTTGAGTAAAGCCTAATCCTTTAGCGACTAGCATCTTCCGCTATGATATGATACAATGTCTATGATGTTTTTAGTAATGATATATTGCCATGAACCTAGGAAAAAGTAGGGTATGACCAAGTTGTGCCCAAGGCTATTCCAATGTAAGATATAGACATGAGGGGCCCGGAATTTTTGGGGTCCGCTTTTACATGTTTTAGCTTTTATCCAATTAGTACTTTTTTAACCTTTAGCTCAATTATAAATGTTTTAGCCTAATTATGAAGTTTTACCCCAATTATGGTGTCTTGGTTTTTACTCTTTTAGCCAATCTAACAATTTCAATTCTGACTTTCAAAGAATTGTTAGAAAATGATTCCAAATAATATATTTTTTTGTTTTAATTTTTAATACTTTCAATATAATATATAGCAATGAACTTTTATATTTATTGTAACACCCCGAATTTTTGGGTGAGCAAAATATTCCTTTATTCTGTACAACGCTCGTAGTGTAGTTGTAGCCTTTGGGTTTGTATCAAGAGTTTCAAGTTGAGGAGTTGTAGCCTTTGGGTTTTGCACCGCGCCAGCATCCGCGCGAGGCTTTGCCTTGCACGACTCCTGTGCTCCGCGCGACCCTCCGCGCTGGTCGAGCCGCGCGACCTCTCGCGCACGACCTCTTGCGCACGACCTCTATACGTACATAAAAGGGGCGAGCCGACCCTAACCTCATTTATTTCACTCCCTCTTGATTTTGGACGATTTTCTCTACCAAGGGTTTGGTAAGTTCTTCTTCCTTCATTAAATTCTCCTAGATGAAGGCATTAAATGAGGTTATATTGTTGATTTAGGTTGATTTTTGGTTTAGGAACTCAAGTGATTAAGGGTACAAGTTCATCTCTTCCCCTTCTCAAGTTCTCTCATCACCTAGGGTTTTTATACAACTCTACAAGGTGAGTTCATTTACATATTTGAACTTCCTACATGTTGATTTTCTTGCATTTGAGGTATTACATACTTCCAACATATGAGATTTTGAGATCTTGGCAAATTCTTGACCTAAAGTTAATATTAGGAAATTTTGGGGTTTTGGATGTGAATGAGAGTATTTAGACATGGATTTAACCAATGATTTAAAGAAGATAAATGTGCTTACATGTTCTATCATCATCATCCTTGTTTTATGGAACTTTGAATAAATATAAGTAAAACTAGGGTTTTTGGGAAGGTTTGGATTTTGATCTAAAGATATAAGGTGTGGCTTGGTTATGTGAGACAAGCCTTACATCTACTTACGATTGTGTGGGTTCCTTGCATTATATTGATAAATTGTTCAAGGATATCTACTTATATGAGATTGATATACATGAACCAAGGTTGTTGTCTTAGTTTGTGTTGGTCTTGGTTTAGTGAAATGGATCCATAGGCACAGTGTTTCTAATGTCCCGTTTTGGACATTTAGTTCACCACTTTGGCACAAAATAGGCATCGAGTCACCATGGTAAGTAAGGTGTGGACCTATATGTTCGGACAATGTCCCATGGGTAGTAAGGTGTAATTTCATTGTGCATGAGTTCCCGTTTTGTAACTCTCAAGAATAGACCTAGAGGGGTTGACTTGATGTTTTCAAGCAACAGACTTAGAGGAGTTGAGCTCACTAAGTGATTGGTGTTAATTTGTACCATGTTATGATCGCTAATGGTTTATTGTTTGCTTGATTTAGCTCACGAATATATTCATCGTACCACGACAAATGGGTTTATGCTTTTCGAACTCTAATTTATTTATTCTTACTAGGCTTTAGCCTAACGCTTGTTCTTTGGTTGTCATGTATGACATGTCATCTTAGTGGTGGGGCACGTCGGGACTGAGCGTACGACCTTGGGGTCGTGAGTAGTCTTTTTGAAGATATAGTGACCAATACATTTGATTTTGAAGATACATATTTTGGGAAGATAGCGACACCCGACTAATCTATCTGACGAATTTTAGATTATTAGGTTGTCGATTTTATTCTTCATTCTTATTGGGTTTGTAAACGTCATACTTTGTTTCTCGTATTGGAATAGTATACTTTAGCTTTGAAATGCCACCACCATATTATTCAAGTTTAATCGACCCCTATTTT
The DNA here is from genome assembly GCA_023525745.1 of Arctium lappa. Classification (NCBI taxonomy): domain Eukaryota; kingdom Viridiplantae; phylum Streptophyta; class Magnoliopsida; order Asterales; family Asteraceae; genus Arctium; species Arctium lappa. The sequence goes on along the minus strand of CM042050.1, from coordinate 39,173,287 downwards.
AGGGTAACCAACTTTCCTCCAATTTTAGATGTCATGTCGCCAGATTTTCGAATTTTATATTCTATTTTAGGATGTTACATTTATTTTATTTATTACTCATCCAATCAACTTATAGAATTGGTACATGTGAGTGTGCACGAATCTAGGGACGGGCGACCTAGGGGCCAAGCGACTTATGTCGCCCCAAAATCCGCCTAGGCGCCTGTTTGCTAGACCAGCTACAAGAAGCGTGGGTTTGGTTTGTTTTCCTCACTTCTCCACACCACTTTCTTCATTTACTCTCATTTCTTTCCATCTTTCTCCATTTACTACCCTACCCTCCATCTCACCTCATTTGTTTTGATTGTGAGCTATCAAAGGCTGATTCCTCTAGGATTCTTCAACCATTTAAGGATACTCAAGTGGAGATTCCATCCTTATGTATTTCATATTTTGACGATTTTGAACCATTTTGGTCAACTTTTGGGAGTTTTGGGGACTTTGTGCATTTTGATAAAATAAGTGTGGGGAATGATTTTATATGTTATGAAGATGGTAATTTCAAAGTTAAAATGTGTTTTGTAACCAAAATAAGAATTGGTCTTACCATTGGGTTTGTTGATAAATTGGGGTTTTACCCACATGAAACTTAAATGTACACAAATGTTTAGGTGTTGGATATGATTTGGCATATCTGGAAGTTATTTGTATTAGATTGTAATGCAATGAATCCATATGCATAAAAGTTAGTTTACTCGATATGAATGGGATGGTATTCCCTAGTTGTAACTTGAAATAGAAATTAAATCTTCATAGGAAATATGGTGTGGGCTCTTGGGGTCGAGCATTGGCCATTAACCAATATAATGTAATTTCTAGTGAACGAGCTTAACTATGATTGTTGGAGATCCTAAGACCTAGTGTGGTTGAACTTGGTGACTCCATAGCAATAGACCTAGAGTGATTGAGCTTGATAACATTAAGATATACGCTTGGAGTGGTGGGACTTAATGAAGGTTAATCCGTAAGTGATGCTCATTAACATAGATTGTAACAACCCGATTCTTACAACAACATAAATGTATAATTACAACAAAAAAGAGTCTCAAATAAACTAAATACAATATACTCAACTCAAAATTTGTCGTAGAGATACACTTCGACAACTGAGATTTTGCTAACATCTACCGAAACCATCGAGCGTCCACCAAGACTCTCCCATGACATCACCTCCCTTCTTTCCCTTGGACGAACTTCTAATTAAACCCTTACCTAAAAATGGTTTTAGTTTTTAAAAAGCGAGGGTTAGACCATGAGTTCTAGTGAGTTCCCTCTAGTATCAAACTTTCGTGCCACACATAACATTGAAACAGTTTAGAAGCATTTATAAACAACTCACAACTTTAAAACATTAAACGCATGAACGACACATGTAGATGGCACACGCTAAGGTCACGCACACCTGTGACGTGTCTGGCTCACACTGCCTTTAACTGGAACACCCCCCCATTGGCATAAACGGGACACCCCCCAGTATGAGCATTTGCGGGACACCCCCCGGACTTAATCCATAACATGCCCACTTTCAAAATGTATGCATACATATTTTATCACATTTTAAATCAATATAAAACATGCAATTTCATAAACATCCCATGCGTTAAAATTCATACGTCAACAACATTTTCAGTTAGAAAGACTTAACCGTTGTCCTTGCTTACTTTCTTACACTAGTGCTCCCAATTCTTAAACCGAATACCTATGATATGAAATTCAAAGGATATAAATTCTCGGTCGATAGACAACACCTTAAAAGACGCTCAACTTAAACGGACAACTTGACCCATGACTCGGCAGAGTCTAAACTGAGTCCCGGAGATTAAACACCCGGATTCTCTTGGGAAATTTCCCCACTGGGTCTACCCCGCCTCCCGGGGTCATTCCCGGGTTTCAGCTTCGCCTTGCCTCCCCGGGTTGGGCTCCTATCTCTTAGGCCACGCCTCACCCGGCCTCCCCGGGTTTGGCTCCCGACTCCCGGGCTAAGCCTCACCCGACCTCCTCGGGTTTGGCTCCCGGGTCCCAGCCTCCCCGTCTCCTGGGTCCTTGGCCTCCCGGGCTTTCCCCCTTCACCCGGGTTTCGGCCTCACAGAGGCGATTCTCGGGATTTCGCAAACTGTGTAACACCCTAAAATTTAGAGGAACTTAAAAAAATTCAAAAATTCGGCAATATGACAGCTATAAATGGAATAAACCTGAATAATTAAAACTTGAGAAGTCAATCCCAAAGTACTATCCCGATGTGGGAAATAAAGTTATGACAATTACAATCCGAATCGAATGAAGGATAAAGATCGACAACCTAATAATCTAAATTAGTCAAGAAGATTAAGGTCGGGTGTCGCTATCCTTCCAAAATGTATAACCGCTATAATCTTGTATAGGTCGATGTATGATCCAAAAAGACCGCTCTTAACCCTAAGGCCTTCTACTCATTCCCGACGAGTCTTACCGCTAGATTGACCTGTCATACATGACAGTTTAAGAAAAAGTGTTATGCTAACGCCTAGTGAGATTCAACATGTAAGCTTTGAAATAATTAATTATAAACTGAAATAAGGAAAATGATTTCATAACGGTAGTAGGGTAAATCTTCACCATAGACGAATACCTCATTGGATTAACGGGGGAGACCCGCTTACTAACACAAGTGATGGAACAAAAGAGTAAGCCACTTGACAAGTTAGCAAAACCAATACACATTATAAAGTACATGCAAGGGATGTTAGGCTCGGTAGCTTTAAACGTACACCCACGGAAAGTCAACTTCAACCACGTAGGGTCCTTACGTTGAATTCCTCATCCAATATCGTATACTAGCACGTAGGACTTATAACCCAATCTGATGCCTAAACGTGCCTTAATGTGGAAAACTAATGTTCCATCATCGGACAAAATGATACAAATAGATTATGGGGCCATGACTCCCAAATGCAGCCAAATATGCATATAAATGTTCACATGCCAACCAATGTTCCAGTAAATATTAAGGGGACTAAATATTAGACTAAGGATTCCTCGTAACATACCACATAATTCCCATGAGGTTTTCAAGTTAATATGATGTACAATGACTTCATACCATAGATGCAATTTCCAAGTTCCCATACAAAACACATGTATTAGTATTTCAAAACCCTAATTTTTATTCCCAAGCAATAGGTCAAGAATTTAAAGGGAAGGACACTTCTTGTACACAAGTCTCCAAATATTCAAAGATATGAGTTCATTAGCTGTAAAATCACATTCATCCACAAAACTCCCAAAACCTTAAAATTTAGGTTTTTGGTGAAACTCTTCCAAATCAAGAAATAATATAGTAAGGGTAGTTTTATAAGAGTAAATCATGTATGACATGTGTAGAGTTTATGAAAGTAAAAGAAAACTCACCTTGTAGGGTTGTAACTTAAACCCTATAAACCAAGGCTAAATAAGAAGGAGGTGGGGTTTGGATCTTGGAGTAGCTTCAACTAGTACAATAAAGGTTCATGTTAAGTGTATTTTATGCATGCATCATTTTAGTTTAAAATTACATTTTGTGTCGTGTTTAGTCATTTGCATATAGTTTTTATTTTATAATCATCGTTGGGGATATTACATTGGTATTTTTGTGGTTTTGTCGGGCTTTGACAGGTAATTTACGTTGAAAGCATGAACATGGATGACGAGGGATTTGAAGTATTAGATTAATCCTTACACGGTGGACCAATTCAAGAAGCATGGGACCAAGTTAGAGTATATTTGAAAGAAATAATTCAAGAGGGATAAGTTTGTTAATTATGAAAGAAAAAGGTGGATCTTGAAAGAGTTGCAAAGTTGAGGGGGCAGATTTGAAAAATGTGTTTTATAAATAGAAAACTTTTTAGGTTTTGTGAGGATCTTTCTTCTTCCACCTCTTCACCCCCACGCCGTTTCTCCTTTTTTTTTTGTTTTTGAATTATTTTTTTTCTAGTTCTTTAGTTTAGATTTAGATTTAGATTTAGATTTAGTTTTGTTCTTTCTTTCTTTTCTTTTTTTGTTCTTTATCTTTTAGTTTAGATTTTAGATTGTGGGTTTAGTTTAGTTTTTTAATTTATTTGCAATCATTTGTTTATTGAGTCGATGAAGATGCGATGTTTCGGCGGATCGAAGATGAAGATGGAATGTGACAGATTCTCATCAACATTCAACACCGTTGTAACATTTCGTTTCTCCATTTTTTTTATATGTTTGGATTTATCTCCCTATATTTACTTCTCTCTTTTTAATTTCTTGCACCGCTCTTAAATTTATTTACCGCTTTCATAGGTTAAAAACGATTCTTGGAGAGTGAAACTCCTTGAATCGATCTTTATAGTTTTTGTAGATTAATTTTATTGTTTTGTTTAGATTTATGTTTACATTTTATTTCGTAGTTTAGTTATCGTTCATTTGGGTAATTGTCTCTTTGGATAGACGTTGTGGTATTGATCAATTATTTTTATAATAAACTTTTGAGTTTTAATTGGTTGATTTTTCATATAGCGAATGTTAATGTTTGATCAACCAATTTTTATAAAACGTCTTTAGTTAAATTCGATTAGTTTTAGATATGAACGAAGGTTCGGTCTTTTACTTAGATTAAATTGATCTGTGACAACGGTCCTAACATGATAAATAGTTAGGGACGTTGATTGGGAAAAATATTCGTTTTAAATCATAATGTTTCTTCCCAACGTACACATATTGCGAAAGTAAATATGAGTCTTGGGTTAGAAAAGTTTTTCCACTTCGAAAGAGGGTTGAAGTAATTTTGCATAACGAATTCCCACCATTACCAAAAATCTGAAGTTGATATTACCCAATGTTCGTTAGTTTGTTTTGCTTCCTTCTTATGTTTGTTTATTTTATTAGTTTAAAAAAATCAAAATATTGATAAATCCCATAGCTAGGCCATAGTCTGGAACGAGTCCGTGTTTAGTCCATCGCCTCCCTGTGGTCGACCCGTATGCTACACATCCGTACGCTTGAGGTATAAATTTAAAACACATATGTTCACAACAACCTATAACACATTAATGGTCAAGAGATTGGAGTAGATGAGAGGCATTAACGGCAAGGAAGGAAGAGAATGGAATTTACCAACTCTTCTAGAGAGAAAATCGTAGCTACCTCTTCAAAATTAGATAAAATGCCCTAAAATCGCGACCTTCTGATTTATAACCCTGACCCCTCTCGGCGACAGTGACATTATCACTGTCGCGAGACACAATCACCCGACCCATGCATCATTCGGTACAAATGACGCGGTTGTGACACTGCGAAAGTCAACAAGGCACTATCGTGCGAGACGTACCGAGAGTCTCAAACCCCCGGCGATTGTGCCTTCGTGATAGTGACACCATGTCACTATCGCGGGAACTATCGCGAGTATAGTACCGAACCCGAAACTTGACATACGAACTATCGAAACTCGCGATTACAATACTAAAGGTCTTAAACTTGAGAGTAATTCTACTAATACAACAAACCCTTTACAAAGTTTAAGTCTTTACACAAGTTCCCAAATTTCGGGGTGTTACAAACTGCAACGAACCAAACCCCCAAATCGAGAAATCGAGAGATTTGCTCATTTTTGGTCGATTCCAAGACCTTAACTTGGTTAGGTAATGACCTAAACATTCCTTAATCAAATAACCAAAAAATTCCCAGAAGAGGGCACCCAAACTCATTGAAATCAAACAATTTATATTTCTTTCTCTCCAACAACATTCAACAATAAAACTCATCAAAATCCATAGTAAGAGGTAGGAAAGATGATTACCTTGATGGGGAATTGATGAGAAATTCCTTCTATGCTATTACCCTTCTTGAACTCTTCCTCCAATTGCACTTCCAAAATACGTGTAGTGTTCTTAGCCTCCACAGTAAACCAAAAATGGATAAGGGAGAATGGTTTTAGGGTTTTAATCCCTTTCTTAATAATTGCAAATGAGCCCTTGGGTTTTGGGCTTCCCAACAACATTTCATTAAACACCTAAGCCCTATAGAATTTGAGGTCTTGGTTATTACATAGTTATGTGACCTACTTTTGTGTTCCGTCACTATCAATGGTAAATAGGGTTTTCCCTGTCTTCGTAAGATGTATTGTGCCCTTATAATGTTGACAATGGTGTTTTTGAATAACTGACTTGATAATCCGTGGGGCAAAAGGTCGTAGAAGATGTTATTAGCGACGAAATTCAGCGACAAATTAATGACAGGCCCTTTTTGCGAGGGATACCATTAGCGATGGAATAACGATGGATAATATTGGCGATGGATTAGCAACGGACATTATTGGCGACAGACTTTAGCGACGGATTCACATAGGACCCATCCACTTTTCCGTTGCTGATTTTTTTAATTTAAAAATAAATAAATGAAAAATCAGTATTTCATCCTGTCCATAGATTAAAAATAACAAACCAAAACAACCCAACAAGTTCAAATTTACCAATTTATACAATTCAAAATTTCAAATTTATAGAATTTAAATTAAAATACAATAAGGGAGATGCACTATCTAACTAGGGGGAGGGAAGGGTCGACCATGAGGGGGAAAATGCATCCCTGATGCCGCATAAAAAAAGGAAACTATCGTGCCAAAGTGACTTTCTCATCTAACTGGGTAGCATGTTTTGCCTGTTGGGCCTCTAGATCTACGTTATGCTTCCTTTCGGTCTCATTAGGCTCGATATCGTTCCTCCCGCAACTTTGACTCCTTCGCCTCCTCCTCTATCCTTACCATTTTCTCTCTCAACTCAGCTACCTGTAAATATTTAGTAGTTGACAAAAATCAGTATTTGTTGGCAATGAAAAATAACGACATGATATTTAGCAATATAACCAACATATAACTCCGTTGTCGATCCAATCACGGATGATATCCTGGTACTGTTATTACAATCACCGACCATAGCATAATGGGGATCCTGGGAGGTTCCGAACACAAAAAGATGACCCTTCCTTCTTCCTCCGACACTCTCCTCCCAAAGAGATGACTCATCAAGAGGAGGGGTGTCGGGATCTTGGCTAGCTTGTGCCTCATCCCTAAGCTCTCGAAATCGCTCCTATGGTTTACCCAAACAAATATGGGTGAGCCTATATCTGTAGACATTTCGGCAGCATAACGACTGTAAATCAAACATATCCAACATATCTACTTAGCCATAACTTAACGTCGAAGAAAGTAGATGAATATTACAAAAGAAAGTAGATGAAGATTGCATCATATATGACATTTTAACAAACTCTCGGTTCTATCAAGAATACACTAACTAATTTCATCAAGAATCATAACAATATATTATAATGTGTTAAATATATAGGATTCCAAATTTATGGTTCTATAAACTTAAAATCTCATTAAGTAGTCTAATAAGACATCCAAGAACGATTAAGCACCATAAAATCATAAAATCCTAACAATTCTTTGAACTTTGTTTTAGCCCGAGTTAATAATTTTACTAATGATTATTGCATCATAAAATCAATAAATTTATCCATAAAATCAAAAAATGAAATACTCGAAATACATCAACCAAACATTTATTATTGCATCATAATATCAAAAAATAAAATAAAAAAGCAGAATTTTAAATAGAGAACTCACATTGGCCGGTGGTGGTGGCTATCGATGGTGGCGGTCGACAGGGGAGGTGGTGCTGTTGTGGTGCCGCTGGTGGTGGTTGAGAGTGACGATGGTTCTGGGAGGGGAGGTGATCGTCGTTGATCGCTTTCAGTCTTCGTCTCTCTCGCTCTCGATCTGAAATCGCTAATTTTTTATTATTATTAAAGAGACTAAAAGCAGCAATGACTTTCCGAAGGAAATTCCATAGCTAATATATTTTTCTTATTTTTATATAATTATTAATAAATATTTAAAAATATTTATTAGCAATTAATTTATTAAATTATTTTCTAACTAATAATTAATAACTTATTCAATAATATTTAATTGTTAAATCATTAAAGAATAATTAATTATAAATTCTTAAAAATTATTATTTATTAAATTGTTAAATTATTTTTTAATTAATACATTATTAAATAATCATTAAAGAATAATTAATTATAAACTTTTAAGAAATTACTATTTATTAAATTATTGTTTATTAAACTGTTAATTTTTTAATTAAAATAAGTAACTATAATTTTTAAAAAAATTACAATTTTTATCAAATTATAAACTATTTTTAATTAATAAATAATATATTTTTATATTGTTAAATGATCTTTTATCATTAATTTTTAAAGAATAAATTAATTATAATTTTTTTTAAAAATTTATTACTTATTAAAATTTAAATTAGTAATTAATAAATTATTAAATAATATTTAACAATAAATCATTAAAAATAATTAATTGTAAATTATTTAAAAATTAGTATTTATTAATACATGAATTATTTTTAATTAATAATTATTAACAATTTAAAAGTCAATCAAACCAAATAAAGTCAAAGGGATCCATTAAAACCAATATAAATCATTAAAACCTATTAAAGTTCAATATGATCCACTAAAGCCCAATAAGACCCATTAAGCTCCAATAAAACTAAATAAAGTCCAATAAAACCGATTAAAACCCAATAAAACTCATTAAAGCCCAATAAAATGGAATAAAATCCAACAAATTCCTTAAAACTCAATGAAACCCTTTATTGTCCAATAGAAAATGATTAAAGCCATATGCGGTTACCAAATAACGCACACATTATCTGTAATTCACATATACACAAGCATATAAACATATATACAACACATATACACATGTATACAACAATATATACATAGATCTAATCACGGTTAAAAAACAACACATATACATATAATGTGATTGTGTATATATATATATATATATATATATATATATATATATATATATAACACGGACCGGTGAATACATATAACACATACACATATACATACAAATGATAAAATAAGAAAAATAAATAAATCTGTCGCTAATCCATGGATTAGCGACGGATTGGGCCTACCCGTTGCTAATTAACGAGGGAATTAGGCTGTCACTAATATCCGTCACCAATGCCCTTTTTTCTAGTACTGGAACTACCATCAATTTTACGTATATGAAAATTATGTAAAAATGTTTATAAATTAAATTATTTTAATATTACTTTATTTGTATCATTTATAAATATTATAAGATGTATTAAATAATAATAAAAAAAGGAAAACTTGTCTAGTATTGTCCTATCAAGTCCTAGTTATATCAACATAATACAGACAATTTATGTACCAAATGCTTCCTTAATATTTTGGCAAACAAAATCATTTCACGACATGAAAGCTAATTAGGGCAAATGAATATACATATACAAATATATTCATTTGTTTTCAAAATAAATAAATATAAGATGCAATCATTGTAATTTAAAAATATAATGGATTGAATAATAAAAATATTACAAAATTGATGATAAGTTATAGCATAAAAACAAAAAAATTATGTCTATGTGTATCTTTGGATCTCTTTTAAGTTAGAAAATTGGTTCATACATACCCATCAACTTTTTTTTAAATATATTTTATCTATAATAATCTTAAATTTACATATTTTTAATATTAAACCTGTTTGTAGTTTTTTTTTGTTGGTTTTCTTAATAAATTGTTGTTGTCTTTAAAAAAAACTTATTTATTTAAAAAATGTATATTATAATAACAGTTCTCATTAATACCATAAATGTGTATTATCACAATCTTATCGATTACATGATCTAATTATGACATGTTTGTATGAAGAAAAAAAAAAAACAAATCACATTAAAATTCCATAAATATGATAGATTTTTTAAGTGTTGGATTCTTTTCTCGGATTATGATGGAACATATATATATATATATAATTAATGTAAAATAAATAAATAAATAAATAAATATTTCGTGTTATTGGCTTTCAAAACAAAAGTAGGGAATGGGTGCACATGCGCTACTCTCGTCAACCCATGTTCTCTTCGTTCAAAAGGTTTGATTGGTTATTTTTTTAATTGTATATCGCCTTTTAACTTGCAACAAAAATCAATTATTTAACACACACACACATATGGGACGTGTTCAAATGCAAACCGAGTTTTGGTTGTGAAGGACAAAGGAGAGCGTGTCACGTGTCCACACTTTTACGGGTTGTTCATTTATCATGAATAATGTATCATTTAGAATGAATAATACAACATTAAAAATGAATAATACATATATATAAGGGGCGAGTTCAAATGAAAACTGAGTTTTAGTTGTGAACATGAGGACAGAAGAGACCGGTGCCACATGTCCACACCTTCTTGGGTTGTTCATGTATTATTTACAATGAATAATGTATCATTTATGATTAATAAGGGAGTGTTTGGGATTGCTTATTTAAAACAACTTATGCTTTTTATGAAAAGTGTTTATCAACTTATGAGGTGACAATAAAGAGTTTTATAAAAAGTGTTTGAATTAACTTATTGTGGTACCAAAACGTAATAAGCTAATAAATTGTTATCTAGAAGTGTTTGACATTGTTTATATATATATAAAATAAGCATAAAAGTCATAAGCACTTTTCAAATAAGTTGATAAGTTAGAACCAAATGACTTATGAAAAAGTGTTTATCTCCGGTTTGACACCGCTATAAGCACTTTTATTTTTTCTCTATCCAAACACTAAAAAGATGCTTATCTCCGGTACCACACCGCAATAAGCTAAAAATTCCTTTAAATAAGCAATCCCAAACGCCCCCTAATACAACATTCAAAATAAATAATACATGATTCAAGATGAATAATACATAGATCATGAATTCGTGTATTATTCATCATGAATAATGCATGAACGTTCACCTTCGTTATTCTTACTGAATGTGGACACTCGGGGACACGTGTCACACTCTCATTTGTCCCCCATTCCTTTGTTAACCAACTCATTAGTGGTTAACCATGTTAATCAAAATGGACCAATAAGATATCTCCTTTCCTTTTTGTTTAATTAAACAGATCCATATATATGGGAGGGTAAAACTGGGAAAAGGAACCACTTGGGTTGTGGCGCACTGGTAAAGCCTTTGGGGGATGTAGTGGAAGATCTCCTCTACCCAGGGTTCAAATCCAGGCGCTGCCAAAGCTCTTGTGGCCATGGAGGTTCACCTGCGATGACTCCAGGCCATTTGTGGTCGCCCGGGGATTAGTCGGTGCGCGTAAGTTGGCCCGGTAACCCACGGTTACCCAAAAAAAAAACTGGAAAAAGGTAAGTGTTTATAGTATAGTTTTTATATCAATTTTTAGTGTTTTTTATGATAAAGATTCAATGAAAAGATTTTTGTTTTATGGTTTTGTATTGATTTTTTATGAAAGTGATGATTGTTTTATGTTCATATATGAACGTGTGTTTTATGCACAATCTTCACTCTACACAAGGTACACAATATGTTTATGTATGCACAACCTTCTCGTAAGCACAGTGAAAACAAAATGTTCATGTATGCACAATCTTCACAAAATGTTTATATATGCACACTCTTCACTAATGCACAATGTTCACAACATGTTCATTTATGCATAATGTTCATGTATGCACAATGTTATCACAATGTTCATGTATGCACAATGTTGGTAGTAGAAGATGCCTACCTTTTCAGCAACTTCAAACTTGATAGATGCTCAGACTTGCACCATGTTACACTAAAATACTCTTTTCATGGAGGTTATGTGGCCATTATTTCTCTTGCAAAAATTCAGGTTCATGTTACCATAAAATGTGGCCATGATTATGTTTTCTATTTTAATGCTTGACATGTTTTTTCTATTTTACCTTGGTTCATATATGAACCATCTAATTGGCTTGTGGATGAAATAAATAATTTATTTAAAACCATTAAATAATTATAGGCCGTTGATCTAATTAATGAACAGTTGAGATGGGTTAACAAAGTTAACACTAATGTACTAGTTAACAAAAGAAGGGACCTTATATATATTAGGTTGGGCTCCGGTGAGAAGTTGAGGTTAACGTGAGAAATGTGAGAAGTGGTTATCAATTGTTGGATGATAAATGAATGCACATTAGAATGAGATGCACCGAGATAAGATGCAAAAGATCAATTCCCTTCTAAGGCGCAATTCATTGAAGGGCAAGAGATTAAAAGTGATCAACGGTTCATATCCACTTCTCACGTTTCTCACGTTAACCTCAACTTCTCTCACAATCCTTCGTCATATATATATATATATATATATATATATATATATATAGAGAGAGAGAGAGAGAGAGAGAGAGAGGAAGGATCAAAAGAGAACATAGTCAAAATAAGAGAATAAGTTAACGACCATATCACATGATATTCACATGTACATTTTACATGTGATTATGAAACACAGTCAGCACAAGAGTGGGTGAAAGACTTGGCTCGCGACGTCAAGTCATTGCCACAGTCGTATGAATCACATGTGATTTTAGTGTAAAATATCACATGTGATTTGGTCGTTTTCGTGTTATCTCACTTGGTTGATATTCTCGTATGAACCCGACTCTCTCTCTATGTATAAAGAGAGGGTGAATAATTTGAAAATATAGGACCGATACAACGAACTAGACGACATACACATATCATCCTTTAAGAATTAATTAGTAGTTTAAACTATATAGTTAAACCAAGTTATTTACATAATTAAACCAAGGTTAATTACAGTTTGTGCAACAATTATAAAAATCCCTATAAATATGTTGAAATACTTGATTTTTTAAGAGAATATGATCAATCAAAGTGTGAAACCATGTTATTGATTTGATAGCACAATCTATTTTGGTTTGTGCTGAACATGTTACCTTACCATAATTTTTTTCCTTATACCATATATATCAACAAACTATAATTAGAACATAGGATCATATATCATATATCAACTAACTTTATATTATACCAACTTAATTAGTATCAAGTGTTTTCGGTTGCTACATTTTGGTATTTGTTTTTTGTATTGGTTTTATACCATTGTTATAAACATGTAAAAAATTGCATACATACTATATTAACTAATTATCCAATTAACATATTAGCAACAAACACATAGCAACATGGACAATAATGCAAATTAATATGCACTTGAACAAGAAGAAAAATAACCTCAAAACACATTGTGATAAATAATTTTTACCACAATAAATAATCTTTTATGAGTATATAGACAGATAACAACTACGTGAAATAAAGCAACCGAAAAATGGGAGAAATTTAATGGAAATATTCTACACGATTTAAGGTGTTTTGTTATAATAAATATGCGATTTTACAAAGAACATAGAAAAGGGAAAACTTAATATAACTGGATATATGCAAGCTATGAACATATGGTTGTTGTTGTCTATATACATCAACCAACAAAAAACAATGAAGCAACAAAAATTGACAAACCTTTGATTTCAATTTTTTTAACAAACCTTGATAACTAATAATTAATTAAAAGTCGTGCAATGAAATACTATTATGATATAGGATTTCTAATATTACATATCAACCAAGTTTTCATATAGGTATACTAGTACCTACCGAATCATATTGGTACGATTATTGTCCAAATTGGCTCGTTTGGATTGATATGAATTTGAAGCCCCTACATTTTGACGCCTAAATTATTTACTGAAACTATATTATCGGCAAATAGTTATAACACGATCGTCCAAAGTTTCCTTAGGAAACATGTTCAAGTAGTAAAGTACATCTAGACATATATACCTGCTTTGTTTTCACTTTCCCACTTATGTGGTAGAATGATTTAATTGACAGTTACAAGTAGTGATGGCCATCTTGGCCCGACCTGATCCGACCCGGCCCGATGCCAAACCGGTTTGAAGCCTGAAATCATGGACCGGTTTGGGTTTTTGGCGGCCCGGCCCGGTTCGGCCCGAGCCCGGTTCACGGCCCGACCCGATTCGTACTTAAAAAAAAAAGATGTTATGTTACCGTTTATATACGTTTTTTTGAATTTTTTTGTATTTTTTACCCCCCAAACCTCTATAAATACTTGTATTGTAAGTTTGTAACTTAAAATTATATATAAAATGTATTTTTAAAGTGTATTTTAGTGATTTATTATAAATAAAACGTATTTTTAAAGTGTATTTTAGTGTGTTCCATTATATAAATAAATTATTTTTAAAAAAAATATGAAAAAATCATCGGCCCGATCATGGCCCGGTTTGGGCCCTACCCGGCCCGGTTTTGGTTAAACCGGTTTACCCCTAGCCTAACCGGGCCACGCCTTTTCGGATGAAACCTGGCCCGGCCCGGTTTTGGTTAAACCGGTTTACCCCTAGCCTAACCGGGCCACGCCTTTCGGGTGAAACCCGGCCCGACCCGAAGCCCGTTTTGGCCCGGCCCGGCTCGGCCCGAGCCCGATTTTTGGCCATCACTAGTTACAAGAACCTTTTAACTTTCCTTGGTTTAACACCTTGATGAAATAGTTCCTTCCAATTATCTACTTGATATATTTTCCCCCTTGATCTAATATAATTTTTTTGTCAACGGTTATTACCTCCAAGTTCTAATTTCATATTTCGGCTACCTCACCCAAACTGTACTAAATATCATACAAATCCTATCACAGTTGCTTATTAAAATGAGGTTACTCCATTGAAAAAAGATAAGCAAATTCTAATTTGTGTCCTCATACTTTCATACATCCACATCCACAATTATTTTGCACTCAAATGATACACTTTATATATCTTACAACTTTACAAAACTAACTACATTTCACTGATAACTATTTCATACTAAATAAAAGTTTTCAAAAGTTCTTTCTCCTCATTCATTACAATTACGAGTTTAATTTAAGTACCAACACCAACACCATCACATTACTTATTTACAATATATATATATATATATATATATATAAATATATAAATACAAGGTTCAAGTGCAGCTGGCAAAAAGGCGGAACGACTTTGCTCAAATACACAACAGGTTCAAGTTTGAGTCTTTTGGGAAACAAACGCCCTTCAACTCCTCCGCTAAACCTACTCTCGTATGTCTCATCACATGTGATTTCTAAAGGACAATTTTCGTATGGATGTTACTAGTAATGAACCTTTTTTCTCAAATATATGTAAAAACAAAATGAAAACTATTTTAGTAAAAGGGGATAGAAAGAAACATGCTAGAGAGAGGAAGAGGGACCATTGATTGTCGGCAATCTTGAAAGTAATATTGTTTTGTTTTATTGTGTCGTCCCCCACTTATGTTTGCTTCCCCTTTACTCCTCACTAATTAATTCTAAAATATAATTATATATCCAAATCATACGCCAAAAATATTTGTGTTATATATATCGTTTTTGTTTTATATTGTATATAAGGCCAACAAAATATAAATATAATCATTTAATTTAAACTTTCTAGTTGATCGAATAAGTTGTTTGTTTTTCAAAAATTACATTTGAATGTCTCTGAAATCTGATGCGGTCAGACATTTACCATTTTAGACTGTTTGATTTTTTTTTTTTAAATAAGAGCTGAAAAGCTCTAGAAGTCCTCTGAAATAACAAGTGATAATCTAAGCTCTTGTAACCTCTTATCCGTGTAAACAGTACTCTCGCCTCTCGACTGATCGATCTCTCAAGCTCCAAATCAGAAAAGCAAATGAAACCTAATTCAAAGGAACGATATTAAACTTGTGCTGTATCAAATGAAACCCAAAATCAACAAGCAAATCAAAGTCGTACGAGGGATGAAGGTTTTCAAGAATCAAACCATGCCTATACAAGAGGGGGGGGGGGAGAGGGAGAGAGTGGGTGTGTGTGATTGGGGTCTCCCTTACTTGGTCAAAAGCAGAGACGGATCTAGAAATTTTTTCATACGGTGCCACCATAAAATATAAACAAAAAATAATTACAAAAAGTACGGATTTTATCGACATGTCTTCATCTTTTTAATGTTCAATATTTCTTGATGTGTTTTTATTCTCATTCCACCATTTTGAGGGATTTCTTAAAGTTTTTTGCTTGATTTCGAGGGGTTTTTAGGTTTTTTTTTATCGATTCCGAGGGATTTTTTCGATTTTTTTGATTGATTTCAAGAGTTTTTTTTTCGGTTTTTTGGTTGATTTAGAAAGGTTTTTTTGTTTTTTGGTTGATTACGGGGTATGGTTGCACCTTCTTGAAGTTTCCGAAATAATACGGTAGCACATTCCAAAACGATACGGTTGCACCTTTCATGAACCTAAATTTTTTTACCCTTCGCCGGAGAAATGATACGGTGGCACGTGCTACCGTGGCCACAAGAGTAGCTCCGTCCCTGGCTCAAAAGGAGGGAAAGGCCAGGGTTGTAATAACCGTGTGAAAAAAATGGAATAAGGATGAAAGTGGGTGTATGTTTGCACAAATGACCAAAGTTTGGGGACTAAGGTGTAAAGTTGGGGAAAAATCAAGGGGTTAAACCCTAAGGATTTTATTTTCCTTCCATTCTGGCGGCTGAGGTTTTGTTCCAGAGAGAAAGAGACCAAGGCAATTTTGGAGAAGAGAGTAGGGAAGGAGCAATTTCAAGTGAAATCAAGCTTACTCTAATCCTATTCAAGGTAAGTTGAATTCCTATTGTTGCCTTCTTGGTTAATCTTTGATTATTTGGGTTAGAAGAGTGAAATGTTTCTCTTATTTATGTTCTTCTCTGGATTGGGATTTTAAACCCTAGATGTTAGCTTGAAATCATTTAGAAATTGATTTAAGCGAGGAGTTTGTTTGGGTGTGAACCGTTGATGTCGATTCCATCAATCGGACATCGACGACCCCACCCCCATATTTTGTTGATGTCGCCGCTAGGCTTCGGCTTAGTCGGTCTGGCGAGTGAGACCCGGGTACCCCACTACCGGGTGACCCCGGGCTTTCCCTAGCCGGGCGACCCCAGGCGCTGTTGAGCACTGGGTGACCCAAGCACTTCCAAGTCAGGCGAACCCGGGTGGCGTCTGGGAACCGGGAGACCCCGGGATGTCTTCTGTCGGGCTATCCCGGGTGGTGCCTTTCTATTACCGGGTAACTCCCGAGTGCAGGGAACCGGGTGATCCTGGGAGTTTCCAACCGGACCCATCGGGGAATTCTCTTGGACCAAGTGGGCTAGTTTATAGTTCATAAGTCGGGGTTCGGGAGTCTTGGATTCTAGAGAGAGAGAGTTATCTTTCTGAGAGAGGTGTTCCTTAAACCGTAAAGGTAAGCGGAGAATTTATCACTCCTATATATTTTACGCAGTAAGATAAAATTTACCGGGTGATAGCGTGGAGTGTAAAGCGAGAGGGGACAGATGAGTTTTAGAACCAATGTTTCGAATATGATGCTATTGTGGACATGTAAATTATTTAACGCATTATTGTTATTTATGTGTTGTTACATATGCGAGTTTTATTTTACGTGAAGTGAGTTGTATTATGTTGTTGATGTAAAATGTATGCATACATAGTAGTTGGCGAGTATGGCCTAAGTCTGGGGGTGTGTCCTTCCTGTGCTCATACCGGGTGGTGTGTCCCGTTTATGCCAATAAGGGGTGTGTCCCAGAATAAGGCAGTATGAGCCAGACACGTTGTCGCAAATGCGTGACTTCAGTGTGTGCCGAAAGCGTAATTTGTGGGTGTGATGTTTTATAAAAAAACTGAATTGGTTTATAATTGTTTATAAATCTTTCATATGATGCTTTGGCTTGAGAACTTCTTTTAGAGGGAACTCACTAGACCTTCCGGTCTAACCTTCGCTCTTTCAAAACTAAAAACCTTTTTCAGGTAATCTGTGAAGTAGGAGGTGCAGTTAAGGGTAAAGAGAAGGTGTGAGCTGGAGCTGGCTTTAGAAGATCTCCATGTTAGTTATGTTTGTTTCTTGTATTCTCAGTTGTGTATTAGGTTGCTCTCCTGCAAACCTTGTGATTTTATTGTTGATTTGGGGTTGTTTTGGCGTTAACTTTTATTAAAAAATGTTGAAACTTTGTTCTGCAAAGTTTGGGTTGTCACAATTGGTATCAGAGCCATAGTTTAAGGGGTTTAGGTGACTGGATGGGCCTAAACTTAAACTGTGGAGTAGAGGGACACAACTGAGAATTTAGGAGACCCTTAAGGAAGATCTTGATTGTCGAGAATTGTGACAACGGTAGTGAGGACTCTCATGTAAGGTAAATTCAGAATTGCATCTGGCCAATGCCATTATGAATTTACAGGTGCATGGGTACACTCAATTGTTATCGTTGAGACGACCGATGGAGGTTGTATGGGTTGTGAGACCTATCATTGAAATGATAGCGGTGATTGTAGGGTGTTGTTTGAGCTCGTTTATGGTATTAAGGTTAGCACCTTTAGGGAAAGTATTGTGTGGGAGATAGATAATTTGAATTGAGGAAGAACTTATTGGGTTCAAAAGAGAAGAATGTCTGTTTGGGGGGGTGGGGGCTCCTAGTTTCCAGTTAGTCTCCATTATGGTAGTTGCTATGTCGATCAATCGGGGATCCGGAGAGTATCAACCCAAGAATTGAATGATGGAAATGAGTCTTTTGAATCTGTAGTCATTGGAAGAGTAGTAGGGATGGCTGAGAGATGATAACAATGTTGTTTGATAATAGGGAGTAAGGATAGGATGGAGACGAGCTATTGTTGGTAAGATTAATTGGGTCATGATGAAGATACATGATCTGCAAATTTTAGTCGCGGTGGTAACAAAGTAGTTGGACATGCAAGCATGTTGGGAAACACTGGTGTTGAAAGTGGTTGCAATCGTAAGGGACTTGACTAGTTGGTCAAAAGTAAGAAGTCAGTGATGAACTATTGTGAGTGTAAGTGGTCGACCTTGCGAGAGTGAATAGCCTTCAATGTAAAAGGAGTATCATGCATCATCGAAAGTTGCTTGAGTCTTTCATGTCATATATATTGGTGTATGTGTGCGCCTTTCGAGTCATTCATTTTGAGATTAGATGGCGCGTGTAAAAGTGTGTTGGATTGGAAAAGACAAGTTTATTGCATAGTGTGTTAAATTTTGAACTCGGTAATTTGAGAACTTTTTCACTTCTTTTACAAATGAGTTAACTTTTATGGAAAATATAATATCATTTAACAATGAAGTTTTATAAGGGAGACTAACATAGACATGTTCGTCATGCCAGAAAGGGTGGAAGTCGACTGACTCACTCAATATATGTAATTTGCCGTAATTTCACGAATTTCTTGAGTAAGTTTCATTAAAAATATTCTCAATTTTGCCAACATCAATTTTGGTGGGATAAGGTTTATTTCATCGCGGGGTCGAGTGAGAACGATCATTGAGATTGTCGTGCATGGCCATTCAGTTATGCCGGAGTAGTGTCGTGTATACTCAAACATGTCAAATGATTTCAAATTATTATGTTGTCATGTATGAAGGCTATGAACTCGCTAGGTCGTAAGGAATCATTGTGAGTAAGGACGAAGGAAGGTGTGGAAAGTGAGAGGGTGGCGTTCGAGTCGTTGTTGGTCTATTCATGACCTTGGTATTCCCGCTAGGGAAAGGCAAGGAATAACGGAAGCCTTAGCCTTTGAATTTAAGAATAATTTGTTTTGTGGTAGCATGCACTTCTGTCGGTAACTTGAGATATGGTATTCGACGGGTGGTGTTGTCGGGGTCGAATTTGAAGTCGTTAAGATGCCCCTTTTAGCAGCATGTTGATAAGTAGCGTTGTGGTTTTTGGATGAAAATTCATCGACGTCGAGTCGGATTTTCAAGTGGTCTAATAATCAGATTATATCAAGTAAGTCTTGTGCCTTCAACGTGCGAAGTCGGTGAGACATTGAGATAGTTATGGTGCGTTGGAAGGAGTAGGTTCCTTTGGGAAACTTTGTTGGTCGGAAGCATTGTTGAAGTCAACGGTCATTTGTTGAGGCCATTGTCGGGACGCTGGAAATGAGGAAGTGGTTATGGTTACATCCTTCGGGTTTCCGTGAGGAAGCAAGGGTTGTATGAGAATGGTGTATCTGTCACCATATAGGACCACCTTGTGTGGGCATTACGAAAATGGAAGACCGCTAGTTTGGTCAGGTAAATTCCTATGAGGTTCTGATGGTTCGGGTGGGAGTAAAGTATTTAGAGAAATTGAGGTGGTTGCACTTCGAGTGTTTTGGTGCGCGAGGTAGTACGTTTAATCTTACTACCTACCTGAATTTGTTCGGGCAGATTGCAATGAGCTGGCAAGGATCGAGATCATGCTGAGTGATTTAGATGATCATGATTTTGGTGGTTTATCTAGATTGGTGGAAGGCAAAGTCGTGAAATGACCTTACTTCAGATATTGGTGTCATGAGCGGTATGAAGAGAACGGTATATTGTATGTGCATCGGGTGATAGTGAGGATTTCGGGTGTAGTAAGAGGTTGTGGTGTGGTTATGGATGTTTGGATGAGTTAGGGTTATGTTATGCCTAAGTGGTCGTGCAAGTCATTGGGGTGGTAAGAAGTTTCTTGGAGATAAAGTAGTGGACTTGTGATGTTGTTATGGGCTAGGTGTAGGCGAGAATCCTCGCTCGAAGATTTCTGATGAACTTTCAAGAGTCTCATGTACGTATGGAAGTATATGGGTGTTGGTTGGTATAGTGGTATTGCTAATTTGAGAATAATAGGCTCGAGTGTTGGATGGTGGCAACTTCATAGAGGAACCTTGGGTTCCTGGGTCGCGAAGGGTCGTTAGGTGAGTTCATCTCACTCCAGTAAAATATTGTTGGAAATGTTGAGCCGTTTAGTTCATGATGTGTTGTAGGAGATAGGAAAAATCCGTGGGAGTGTCAAAGTATTCCTGGAGTGTAAAGGAACTTTAGCAGATAGGGCAATACTGTTGGGGAGTGAGAATTGTGCCTTCGAGCAGTGGATGATGTTGGGAGAGTTTGGTTGAATATCTTGCGTGAGGATTTTGGGTAACCGTTTGGCTAAGTGTAATAATGTGAATGTGTTTTCTACACATTGGGGTGGTCGAAAAAGTGGGTAATCTGAAAGGAAGAAGTTTGGCAAGTGACACAGAAATGGGAAATTTATGTTTCTTTGCCATTAGTGAGTTTATGAACCCTAGTGAGGGTGTGAGAAGGAGATTATGGGTATATTATGGTACGAGTGTTGAGAAATCGTAATCGTGCGGTTGGTCTAAGGATTGCACTTGTTAGTGAGCCCATTGTTAGAGGCATGTTTGTTGTTCTCGAGGAAGAAGTATAAAAGGTGGTTGGATGTAGTTCACGGAGTGGGTCAGACTTGGTAAGCGTGGAAGGGTTTCAGGTGAGCCTGTCTTCCAGTGTTAGGCTATTTGGGATAGCTTGGTGTGCGCATGGTCACTCCATGTTTGAGCGGAGGAAGCTTGGATTTTTTTTATAAATACACTTTGACAATGCTTTTGTTAAAGATAACATTACAAATGCTTTTTTTCCTATGTAAATTAATTTTTTAATAATATAATTGTTTTATCATTTCTCATAAATAGACAAAGAGGTAAAAAGAAATGGATTTTATATTTAAATGTTTTAATAGAAATGGACTTCAGACGTTACAAAAACAAATAGTCTTATTGATTCAGATTTCAGACTTCAGCACCACCTCTTATTAATCAGAAGTGAAATAAGATTTCAGACTTCAGACGTCTTAAAAAACAAATGCCACCTTAATGAACAGTAAGGACTTAATAGCCATTTGAACCTACTTAATGAACAAATATATAGTTATAGGTGTTTACATGGACAAAAAACTACTAGGTTTTAGGAGATGTGACTTACTGACTTTAAATAGGTGTTTGTGAAAGCGCACGACTAAGATAGTAGTTTAAGGGGTTGTTTGATTTTTTTTTATCTATTAAGCTCCATATCTATTAAGTTATCTATAAGCATTAATTTATCCGGATAAATTAAGATAAGTTGTTGTTTGATTTTTGTCCTGAATAAATAGTCTGAACATCAAAAATTATCATTTTAACCTTATGTCTACATAAGTGTTGGAATGAAAAAAATTGTTTGACAAATACTTAAAATGACAAAAATTTAAAATAATATGAATGATTTAAAATAACATATATAATATGTATTCAATTAGTTCAAAACAATACTTAATAACTTAAAATATATTTAAAACAATAAAGTATTAATGTTTGATTACAAGTTTATTAATTTATGCATGTTGGTGAACTATATTTTTTAATGAGATGTGTGATGAAAAATTATAGGACAAGGGTAATTTTGGAAAAATTCTAACTTAATGCATTAAGACAGGATGGACTAATTTAACATGTTAATTAAATCTCTTACTATTAAGTTAAAATCAAACACCTCAATATAACTTAATCAATTAAGCTAACCACCTATTAAGCTCATTAAGTTAAAAACAAACACCCCCTAAGTGTTAGGGCATTATAGTTTTTAGGGGGTGGGGTGGGTGTGGGTAGGGGTGCTCAAAAACCCGACCAACCCGATCAACCCAACCTAACTCAACGCGAAATAACTCGAAGCAACCCGATGTCTAATCGAGTTGTAAAATCTTCAAACCGTAGGTATTGGGTTGATATCGGGTTATTTTTATGTGAACCCAACCCAACCCGATGAACCCGATCCTTTTATTTTGTGGATTTAATATGATTGTTAAGTCTATATTAATATGTAAATTAGACAATTACACTATTGCGTACCCTCTTCATTTATATATATTTTCAATCTATTATTCATCTCTATATAACTCCTTTGTATATATGTTTAATAAATGTAAACATACACACACACACACACATATATATATATATACACACACACACACACACACACACACACACACACATATATATATATATGTATATGTGTGTGTGTGTGTGTGTGTGCAAACTAAAAAATTAACTAAATGTGATATATTTAAGATTTAAGAAGTATGGATAAGTTGTACCAAATGGTTGATGATAGCACGACCAACCTCAAGGCCAAGAAAGAAAGCGTCGGGATTGGAGACATCTAAAACGATTGTTGTTGATTGACCTATTATCATTTGGTTTAGACATTTTTATATGTAATATCGTAATATTTTTGATGAACTTACATACTTTCATGAATTATCGGTCATTCGGTTGCATTTCAAAGAAATGTTTCCTTTATGTTTATATTTCTATATTTTATTTCATCTTATTTAAACATAACCCGACCAACCCGAACGGTTTGGGTTGGGTTGGGTTGTACTTTTGATTGGGTTGGGTTTTGTTGTAAAATTTTCAAACCGCCTATATTGGGTTGCGTTGTTAAAAAGTCTTCAACCCGATCAACCAAACCCGTGAGCACCCCTAGGTGTGGGTGTGGGTGGAGAGGTGGTGAATGGTGATGGGTAGAGGGTAGGTGGTAGGTAGTTAAACTCTAAGATGACCAACTTTTTTGGTTATTTTAACAGTTAATCGCCTTTTAGTATGCATTTATTAATTTTTTCATTTTTATTTATTTCTTTTCACTAAAACTTTTTCCTAGCGGGGTGATGGAAACAACATATTTACTTCTTGGGATGGATGTAAAGTCTGTATACATATTATACCCTCAAATCTGGAAAGAGCGAGTAAAATTTACAATAATACATCAATTAAAGGATAATTTCTTTCTCTAAACGGATACTTGATTACCTCAAATAACAATGCTAGATTTTAATATCAAAATAATTACTTTCAACCTTTCACGAGGTCTCGATTAACGACAGGTGGTACTAAAACCCAAAAATTGTCGTTATCTCCAAAGTACAGAAGACGTCTCCAATTATCTAACTCCTTCTCGTGCCTTTAACTATCACTCAACTCATAATGAAGCTAGTCATTCCCCAACGAGGACCTGATACATATGCCGGCAAATAAAAAGGGTTAGGCTTAACACCTAGTAAGGTCAAACAGTTTTCATCATTTATATGAAACAGTAAAACTGAAAGATCGCTTATTTAAATAATAAAGCAACATCTTTCCAAAACCTCTATTTTCGTGATGAAAACCCAGTAACTAAACACCCATCATACATGAAATCAAAACCTAATACTCATACGAAATGCGAATAAGGATTAATATCCAAATATTGAAAACGTGGATAAAACTCTATTGTCCAAAACATTAATACATGGAGGAGTCCAATATACCAAAACCACAAATTATAGTTACTCTCCAAACCCAAATAACACTAAAGCATGGATAATACACTATCCAAAAATAATACCTAATGGTGGCGGGGGAGACTCATATCCGTTCAAGTGTGGCTAGCACAAAGTAAGCCATCCATCGACATTATCAAGTAGCAACTCAAAATTCGATTGACCTTAGTGTCTATTCTCATGAATAACACCTCAACACTCATGTCCTTAGTGCCTACCCCCATGGCTAGCACCTCAAAGGCTCATGGTTCTTAGTGCTTACGACTTCCGATAGCACCTGAAAACTTAATAATCTTAGTGCCTACTCGCACCTCAAGACTCAAGTCCTTAGTGCCTACTCAACTAGGCCAAAAGCCTCAAAACAAGGGTCTCGAAGTCTAACTCCGTAATACCCACGGTCCCGGAGTCCAACCCCGCAATACCGACACAACCACTATCACAAGACTAACTCACATGCCTATGGATCTAATGCATTACAGTCTAAATGAAAGAGCTTCAAATGAATGACAATGCACTCAAAATATATAACTTACGAATAAATATGTCATAACTGAATATAACTCCAAAAGCTCAATAATGAGCAAATAAAACCAGACAAAATGTCCCCCAAAACTCATCTGATTCAAAACCAAGCCAAAAGCTTAACAACTCAATTTGGTTATTACATGAAAGTCATCATAAGTAATAAACATGTATTTAATCAACGTTTATACAAACTTATGCTCTAAAGACATGATTAACTAAAAACCCAATCATTGGTTGAGACAAACCATTGTCCAATTGAAATTATACTATTTATATTTCCAAAATGTCCCATAACATAACAATATGCATTTTCCAAACCAAATACACTAAAAATGCATTATCACCAAATAATCTCTATTTATAAGATAAGCCATCAAGATTACCCACACTTATGATTTATTTATCAAGATGTCCAAAACCCATATAAAGGTATTTTACATGATTTATAAAACCAAATATATCCAAGATGCAAATTTCATCAAATAATCGACACATTCGATAAATATCAAGAAAACATCTTAAGACTTCAAAATAAACATTTTGACATGTATATAGTTTTCACTAAACAACTTCAACTCACCTTGCTAGGTTAAGTTAAACCTAGGTTCTAAACCCAAATCTTTAGCTTCCAAATGTTGGGACTTGAGATCCAACATCTACTAGCAAAAAGGGTAAAAACCCCCAAATATCCCAAAATGCCCTAAAATTGCCAAAATACATAGATGTGTAAAACACACCAACAGGGATTTTCTAGGAGACTAAAATGAAGGATTTTAACAAAAATAAAGGTTTAGAAAGGTTAAGATGAACTTACAAATGGGTTTAAAAAAAAACAAAACCTAGTCAATAATGGTGGAAAGGTTGTTGAGGAAGATGAAGATCCTCATATCCATCCCAAAAGACTTGATCTCTAGCTCCAAAACTTTTTAATACTCATGAAGCAATCAATTGGAGAGGTAGAAGCTCAAGAACCAAATGAGAGGGAGGAGAAGTGAGTAGGTGTAGCAAAAGTGAAGAGAAAAGGGATAAAATATCGTGTTTAAAAAGAACCAACACCACTAAATTTTTTGCCCATCCTTCCGGGGCGTGAATGATTTTTCACTAGGAAGAAGGATCTTTCACTGGCATCTCCTCGGGCATGAAAAATTTGCCCCGGGTGTGAAACTTCTATAGAAAGTTAAATACCTTGATTTTCATCCAAAACATTATACCAACTTAAAATTCATACCAAGAGTTATTTAAAGGTCAAATATAAATATAGAAATCCGAGTGTTACCCATATACTACACCTTCTTTAGATATATTTTTCTATAGGATTATTGAGTTTGTTTGAAATGATTTGCTTTAGTTATACAAAAATACCGTAGTAGTTTTTACTAATTCATAACTTTGTTTCATCAGTTTTCTGTTTCTGTCACGTTTTTTTTTTCCTTTCCTTCATATTTCATAAACCTTTTACCCTAAATTAAATCATGGGCTACAATATTAAAAATTATAATAGTTAAAATTATATATTAATTAAAAAGAATAATAATAATATTAATTACTTATAGGCCCTCCAAGTATTTGAATTTAGCAATTGTGTTCTTTTCTATAAGATAATTTGTAAAAAATTGGGGCATTACGAGAATTGAACTCAGGACCTCTCGCACCCTAAGCGAGAATCATACCACTAGACCAAATGCCCGTTTTGCACTTTTGTTTCTTTTAATATAATTAATAATGTCTTGGGTTGTTAAACCTATGGACCAAATCATTTAATGGGCCTTGGAAAACCCAGTTTCGAACAAATCCAAAAAATTGGGTTCATACAACAAATTGAATTGCTTTGTAACGACTAATCAATCACCTGTATAAAGTATGTATTATATATTTATGTAAATAATTGTATAAATCTAAACTATGATTATATATATAAGCAACAAAACTATTAATAGAAATCCAAGATAGACTGAAATATGCACGCAATTCCTAAATACATTTGTCGATATAAGATATTTGCCCGCAAGTTATGCAAAAGCCCATCATGATCACTCAAACACTAATCCCATATCCTTAAATTTGAATTGAATTAGGAAGAATTTGGAATTAAATTTTATCCAATCCTGTGTTTGGTTTGAAGGATTTTCTGGATATGAAATCCCACAAACATAGAATTTTAAAATCCCATGGGATTTCTTTGATTTACATGTAATAATGTTTTAAAATAAATATTTTTTTTGTAATATTCAATTAATAAAAAAATAATTTAATTATTTTTATAATTGTTTATAGTTTGTTTTAGTTATAAAGAATGGAATTCAATTTTATTCTAAATTCTACAACAAAGATTCCAAATCTTGCAAAATCAAATTCTAAATCCTTTCTCGAAATCCAAATTCTTTAAAATAATTTTATCAAACCAAACGTAGCTAAGAATTGATCTTTATTAAGTACGTTTTATTCCTTATTAAGTAAGTTTTATTCCCATATGTCATCCATGTGTGACAATGTTCCAAGGCTATTTTTTACATCTAGACATTCCAACATGTTTTTTTTATATAATTTTCTTTTATGTTTTTTTTCTTGGAAATGTATCAATTATGAGGTGAAGTTTTAAAAAATATCAAATGTTTATTTATTTGCTTGATTCACGTTTATATTGGATGAGTAATAGATGTTTCTAGAAAATCTGTTATTAACTTTAAAAAAGACAAAATAAAAATATTTTAAAAACTGAAAGTTTTTGCATGCATTAATAATTTACTAGCAGTGTACCCGTGCAATGCATCGGGGTGAGCAAATGTAAATGAAAATAAAAAATTAATGTAATAGCTTATCAGAAAAAAAAAGAAAAAAATATATATGGAGTAAATCATATATTTATAATTTATGTAGCATTAGTAGTGATAAACGCATAACTTGAGTTTTTTCAATCATGAAGCATTAAAAAATTATATTAAAGTAATCGTTAAATATATATTTGACTTTTAAAAACATGTATTAATCAGCGATATCTAACGAATGCTAATATTTTTTCAAAATACTGAAATATAGAATAGGTAAAAATAACAAATATAATGTTAGATAATATTATTTTGTATCTAAACGTATATATAGGTTCATTATTAGTTAGTTTTATAGAATTCAAAAGGCTTTAAAAACTTGTATACATGAAGAAAATACATGTACTATCATAATTAAAGAAATATGTTAATTTGAGCAAGTAAATAACTTTTCTTCTTTTGGAGAAACCCCAAATGGAAGGGAAAAAACTTGAATATGGAAGGTAGTGAAAAAGTAAAGTTTGAATTTTTTTTCAAATGAGTTGTAACTTATGCATACTAAGTTTTGAATTAAGAGATTTTTGAAATGTATGCATAAAATGGTAGTACCTTATGTTTTATAAGTAGTAATTAAGAGTTTTTTATTCCGTCTTTATAATATAGTATAGATACTCAATATTTTCATACATCTAAAGAGTTTTTCAATATACTCCCTCCGTCCCAAAATAAGTGTCTACATTTCTATTTATGTTTGTCCCAAAATAAGTGTCCATTTTCAAAAAGTAGATAGCTAAATTCTCACATTTACCCTTAATTAATACACAAATACATAAGAGTTGTGAAGAAAGAGAAATATTAAATAAGGGTAAAAATGTCATTTGATACCAAAAAGGGATAATAATTATGCATGTCTAAAACTGTGTGCCAAGTCAATTGTGGACACTTATTTTGGGACGGAGGGAGTATTTTTTTGGGGGAAAGAAGTATCCCAGACCACTTTGGGCCCGGACTAATCTCCTGGAAAACAGGCCTATGGCCCGCGGGCATTCATCCCGTGGCCACAATGCTGCGAGTGGGGCTCGAACCCGGGCAACCGCTATGAAATCCCCAGGCTTTTACCACCACGCCACAACCTTGTGGTTTCTAACTATTCCATTAGACCTTTTATGTATAATTTGATATCACGAGTTAACAACCAATCCAAGAGCTTATCTGAATCGTAAAAACATACGGTCCTAAACTTTTTCGGTAATGGAATAATAATATTTTGTATAATAATTTTGTTTTCTTTTGGGTCTTTCCTACTTATCAATTGTTGGCAAAGAAAAACGTTTTCTACATTATAATATAGCAATGATTGCAAAAAGAAAGGAAGAAATTGGACATCATGATTTAAACCCGTTTATCAAATACTTATCTGGGTATGCACTTATCCGTAAAATTCAACACTATCACTTACTTACCGGGTAAGATTTTAGTTCACCAAAACAATATCGTATGCAACAATTTCCCCAGTAAGCGCTAACCATGGTAAGAGTCTTCACCATCAATTACCGATTAAGACTCTCGGTCCTTACCTTACCTCTTACCGAGTAAGATTTTTGGTTCTTATCATATTCATCCCGTAAGGTAATATGACTTGGTAAACACTTATACGAGTAAGCTAATGAATTTGCATAAATGTTAATAAGGTATTCTTGGCCTTTTTTCTAAATACTTAATTATCACTATCAAATCGAATTATTTATATTTGTCTTCATACAACTATAATTTTTTTTCATCCCATGCAATATTCATAAAATGAAAATAATTATAATATATTTATTCTAAATATTTTTATTTTAAGTTAACATTATGTATATATTATTATTATTATTATTATTATTATTATTATTATTATTATTATTATTATTATTGTGGATTTGGTCCCTATGTTTTGATATTATTTGTGACTAAGATCCCTATAATATGTATATCATTTTGGTCCTTGTGGTATGCAATTTGTTTTGGTCATGGTCCCTCTGACTAACGCCTCCGTTAACTACGTTAAATCAAGGGCTATTTTATCATTTTTACATATTCTTGTCTTTTTCTAATAAAAGATAAAAATAATATTTTTATCCACACAAATATATGTGCGTGTATATATATATATATATATATATATATTTATATATATAACATCAAAATAAATATTATTTTATGATTTGTTTAAATTAAAAAATAAATCATATTAAATATGATTTAATTTTATTGTTTTAGTACTTTTGCATTTTTAGGTATGAAAACATGATTGAAGTTTATAAAAATAATTTGTTCAACTTTAAGTTACGAAGATGATATTATGTATCTTTTGTTTTGTTAGAAGCTAAATAGTTGATTTTGAGTTTTTGTAAACAATATGAAAATTGGAACCTCTAATTTTAGGATGATAAAATTAGAGTTCATTTCTCAATGATTTTCAAATATT
This sequence comes from Arctium lappa, assembly GCA_023525745.1. Classification (NCBI taxonomy): domain Eukaryota; kingdom Viridiplantae; phylum Streptophyta; class Magnoliopsida; order Asterales; family Asteraceae; genus Arctium; species Arctium lappa. Next base: position 39,143,376 of record CM042050.1, on the reverse strand, counting down.
TTTGATGTTAAAATATCAATAATAAGTTTGTTTGTTGCAATGATAGTAAAAGAACAATAAAATTAAATCGTCTTTAACATAAATAAAAATTTTATTTAATAAATCAAGTTATAAAACCATATCTTATTTTATTCGCTCTAAATAAAATAAAATAAAGTTTTATGATCTTATTTGTTTAAATTAAAATTTTAATTACATTAAAACAATAAAAGCATATCTTTTTCTAAAATTACAATAAAATAATAAAATTAAATCGTATTTAATATAATTAATTTAAAAAAAATTAAACAATCACATACAATAATATCCTATTTTATTTATTTTAATATCGTTATATATATATATATATATATATATATATGTGTGTGTGTGTGTGTGTGTGAATATTGTTTTTATTGTTCTTATCATAAAAAGACAAAAATTAAGCAAAATGACGAAAATGGTCCCTGATTTAACGAAGTTAACGGAGACATTAGTCAGAGGAACCATGACCAAGACAAATTGAATACCACAAGAACCAAATCCATAATAAACATACCATAGGGACCATAGTCAAAGAAAGTATCAAAACACAAGGGCCAAATCCATAATTCTTCTACTACTGTTGCTGCTGCTACTACTACTACTATTGCAAATAAACTGATAGTACATGTTGCCTGTAAGAATATATGGAATTCCGTCAAATTATACTTTAGAATAACATTTGAGGAGAGAATGAGGGTTCCAATATATATAAAGGAATGGTTCAAGTCTAGTCGATGTGGGCCTCCAACACGTCCCCTCCAACGGACGCCAGAGGGGCATATATTGTCCCCAAGAGTGTTGAGAGGGGCTCAGGCAACGAGGGACCTAGACGAGTACAAATTATCAGTGTCGAGTCCCTAGAGTGGTAGGTTGGCTCTGATACCATATGAGAGTATGTGGAACCCCAATAGATTACTCCCCAAAAGAGTCTTTCAGGAGAGAATGAAGATTCCAATATATAGAGAGAAGAAATGATTCAAGTATAGCTGATGTAGGACTCTATCCTTACCATTGATTTGGATTAACATATGATTTTTTTTTATATTGGTTAATTAATAATTTGGATTTTTAATATATGATTATATAATTGTCATTATAAGTTAAACTAATTTTAATTTATATACATGTTTCTTTCATTTTGGTTTTGTTAAATGGTTTTATGATATTGAATTAGTTATTTAACATTATTATTTAACTATACACCATATCAATGTTATATTTATCGTTCTATAAAAAAATATGTAATACATTTTGTAATAACCGTGTTCGCATTTCAATAAATTAAGAAGTTCTTTGGGTTTAGTATGAAAAGTAGAAGCTTGGGGGCCTATTTGTGAATAGAGAAAGAAGGATTAAATCCCCAAAACCTTGATTTGGTTCCCTGGAGAAATCAGAGGCGGCTATAGAGAGAAAAAAGGGTGGAAGCTTTGGCATTCTTCAAGAAAATCGATTTTGGGAAGACAATCAGAGTGTGGTGATCGACCTCCATCAAGGTGAGTGTATCTCTTTGTATCTATCTAAGTTTAAAAAACCTGTGTTGGATTTTGATAGCTTTTATAAGCATGAACTAGCCTTGTGGGTTTGATGTTAGATCGATGGGTCTGACTTAGCTGTGAGTGATGGAGATAGAAAGGGATTGTCTCTATTTCCTATGGATTTGAAACCAATCGAGAAGGGCGGTTGTTTATGTCTAAGTTTTTGCTTTTGGGGTTTTTCATCTAAAATCCTAGTGTAGAAAACTCCGTAATCGGGTGTACCGATACCGGTTTAGATGAAAACCTGAATGGGATTGGGAGTCGGGAGTTCATTAAACCCGATATGGAACCGGATAGCAATTGTATCCGGGAGTGAAAACTCGGGTGAGGCGCCAAGAACAGGCAGTACCGGGAGAGGGGGAAACCCGACACGAAAGTCGGGTATTGTGTAAAACTCGGGTCGTGGCCACTGGGAACCCGTTTCATCCCGGGCAGTGGCTACCGGGAATCAAATGAAACCCGGCAAGGCCGAAACCGAGTATGTAGACCCGGTAATGGCCGAGTTACCGAGGGTGGGGGGAGGATTTAACCAGGGCTCGATCTAGAAGGCCCAAACGGGCATTTGGCAGGTTCGGTTGACTGTCCATTAGTGTGATACATCGGTACTATCGAACGAGGCTCGTAGTGGCATTTTAGAAAGTCTTGAGCTTTGAGGGAGCTAACCTTTGTAAGATGACCTAGTGGTTCATCCCTCATGCATGGATTGTAGTGTAGGTGTGCGGTTGTAGGTTATTTAGATCCAATCTTAGCGTGGACGGCAGGTGAATTTCCCTAAAACTCTAATAATGTGATGTTACACATAATGTGGATTATATTACGTGTTTTATGTTAATTATAACGTGTGAATTACCGGCTGTTACTCTTAAAGGCAAGCATCGTGGGGCGTAAGTCTTTCTAAACTGGTTTTATTGACGTATAAAGTTTAAATATACGTAATGAAGTTTGAATATCAATTTTTTACGATACTTTGAATGAGCATAAATGGTGTAGTATTTATAAATATGGGTTTATGTGTGTGGAAGCATGTGATGGCTTATTATATGTATATGGGGAGTGTGACCCATGCAGAATATATGTATTCGTTTCATATGATTTAATCAAAGGCGGGTGTGGGTCCTAACACGTTGTCACAGGTGGGTGTGGGTGTGTGACCATAACGTGGGCCATCAACATGTGTCGTATGTGTACTTATCTTACTTAAAGTGTGACTGTTTATAAATGCTTATCAACTTGTTTTGAATAATCGTTGTGGTGTGATGCTAACGGCTAGTGGGATCTCTCTAGCCCTCATGGTCTTACCCTCGCTTTTCAGAACTAAAACCTTTTCAGGTAAGCAGGTAGTTGGGGGCTCGAGTAAGGGCAAGGGCAATGGCAAGATGTGAGATTGATGCTCTGCGTCTAGAGGATTATGAATTTTGGTAGATCCTGTTAGACTCTCCTATTAGTTAGATGTATTAACTTCTCAGTTGTATTTCGGTTGTTTTCCGCAAACCTTAGCTTGTATCTAGTATGCTTGACTTGATACTTTGGGGCCCATTTAGGTGTTATCTATGGAATCTTGTTGTGTTGGTGTGATTGTTTGTGAGGGTTGTTACAATTGGTATCAGAGCCATAATTTAAGGGATTTAGGTGACCTGATGTGCCTAAACTTAAACTATGCAGTAGGGGAGAGACACGACTGAGATATAGGAAGCCTACAGGGAAGACCTTGGTCATCGATAATTCATGACGATGGTAGTGAGGATTCCCATGTAAGGTAAATTCAAAATCGCATCTAGCCAATGTGATTATGAATTTACAGGTACATAGGTATGCTCGATTACTATTGTTCAGAGGATTGATGGAAGTGGTAGTGTGTAGTAGGTTCTAACCTTGCAATGATAGCAATGGTTTGGTGTGTTGTGCGAGATCGTTCATGGTGCGAATGTTAACACCTTCTAGAAGGGGTATTGTTTGAGTTGTTAGTGGTCTGACGTGAGGTATATAGAACCTCTTGGATTCTAAAGGAAGAATAAGTGATTGGATGTGAGCTCCTAGTTTCTGGTGAGTCTCCATTCTAGGAGTTTGTTATGTTAATCAATTGGGATCTTGAGAGCTTCAACTCAAGAATCGAGTATTAGAAATGAGCCTTTTTAACTTTTTAGTCAATGGAAGGGTGGTAAGGGTGGTTGGGAATTGATAGTAGTGTTGCTTAGTAATCTGGAATAAGGATAGGATGAAAAAGGGGATAATGTTGATTAGCCTATTTGGGTCAAGGTGAAGACGCATGATTTGCAAATCATTAGTCACGGTGGTAACTTTGTAGTTTGGACAACCAGTGTCGAAGGTTGTTGCAAATATGAGGTACCTGACTGGTTGGTCGGAAGTAGGGAGTCTGTGATACGTTGTTGTGAATGCAAAAGGTTGACCTTGTTAGAGTGAATAACCTTCAATGTAAAATAAGTATCATGCATTGTGTTTTCAAACAAGTTGCATGAGTCCATGTCATAATGTGTGTGTGTGCCTTGTGAGTTTCTTGTTTTGAAAATGAGTTGATGCGTGCAAGTGTGTGCTTGGATTGAAAAGGCAATTTTATTTACGTTGTGTGATAAATTTTGAACTTGGTGATTGGAGACTTATTTCACCACTCTTATGAATGAGTTAACCTTGATGTGGAAAACATGACAACATTTGATCGCATGGTTTTATAAGTTTAATTGGTATGGACATGTTGTTGTCATACCAATGAGTGTGAGAGTTGACTGACTCGCTCAGTGTAAATAATTTTGCCGTATTTTTATAATCGCATGAAATAAGTTTATGTGAATGCCTTTTGGTTGTGTCGACATCAATTGGGTCGGACAAAGGGTGAGGATTGTAGGGCATAAAGTAGTTTGATGTGTTGGAAAAGTAGACTCTGTTGAGAATCCTTGTTTTTCGAAAACACCATTGAAGCATCACCATGTCGGCCGATGATGTGAAGTCAACGACCATTTGTTGAGATCATTGTCGGGAAACGTAAGAGGTCGTTCGGGGAAAGGTGTGTATCTGGTAGGATGCTGGACCGCCTTGTACAGGTACTATGAAAGGGGAATATTGCTAGTTGGATAGGTGATTTCCTATGTGGTTGATGATTCGTTTATGAATGGAGTGGTTAGCACAGCTGAAGCAGGGCACATTGATTTTGTTGATCTACAAGAGAGTGCCTTACTTTTTGGTTTATTTGAGCTTGTTTCGTGTAGGTCCCGATGAGCCGGCTAGGGACAAAGACTCGTTCGAGAGAAGTAGACGATCACAATTTTGGGGTTTGTCTAAATTTGCGAAAGTCAAAGTCGTGAGACAACCTATTTTATATATATGTTTTGGTTGGTATGGAGAAGGAAAAATTTTCGCCTCTAGTGTGATGTGGTGGTGTAGTGGTTGTGTGGATAAGTTAATGGAAGCTTATACAAAGTAGATATGCAAGTCATTGGTGTGGTAATGAGTTGCTGTGAGGGTAAGTTATGGGCTGGTGTTGTTGATGCATGATAAGCGTAAGTGGAAATCCTTGCTCGGATGTTGATAAGTTACTCAAAGGTGGCAATTATGTGTGTTGAGATGCATGGGTGTTTGGTTGGTGTTATGGTATTTCTAATTTGAGGATAAAAGAATGTAGTGGTAGTTGGTGACTACCTAAAAGAGAAAAACCATGTGCTCTTTGGTTGCGATGAGTTGATGGACGGGTTTGTCTTGTGCCATTGAAATATGTGTGAAGAGGATGGATTGGTTAGTTTATGATGTTTCGCTGTAGATACGAATTCTTTGGGAATGTTGAATTATTCCTTGTGTGTAAAGGACTTCCCATGAGTGAGTTAGCCCCGTTTAGGAAATGAGAAGTGTGGGGAGGTTTCGAGAATTATGTGTTATTTCTGAATGAATTGGTTGAATATCTCGAGTGACATTTGTGGTGAAACCGTTTGTTTGGAAAAGAATTTTAAATTTGCTATCAACGCATTTGGAATGGTCAGAAAATGGAGTGGACAAGGTTAGGCAAGCAATGTTCCATACTAGCCTGAGGTGGTGGAGATGGTATGTTGAAATAAGTGGGCGAATTGGAAATAGCAAGTTTGGCAAGTGACATAGAAATTATGAACCAAGGTTTGTAGATCGTCATTTTCGGGTACATGAAATCCTAATGAGAATATGAAAAAAGGGATTTGTGTGTAAGTTATGGTGCAAGGGTCGAGGAAAGCTATCTTGAGCGGTTGGTCGAAAGTGGGCACCTATTAGTGAGTCATTCTTTGGAGTCATGTATTATGTTCTCGAGAAGGAAGTGAAAAAAAGTAGTTGAGTGTAGTGATCGGAATGAAGGACCATTGGATTAGACTCGGTATTATTGGGGGAAATGTTCCAAGTGAGCTTACCGTTCAGTGTTAAGATAACGGGAATGGTTTTGTGTGAGCATGGTCACTCCTTTTTGAGCGAGTGAAACTTGAATTTATTTCATGTGTGATTGGACGATTGTTGGATGTAGTGAAAAGTTGAATGTCTGTCTTCAGGATTGTTTCAGCTTCAATTAGTGGATGCTTTAGATGATGGATTGTGGAGGTTTACTTCTAGTTATGTAGAAGTGTGGGGTGGTGTCGTGGTGGGAGAGCGTATGAATTGGTTAACACCGGCAAGTTGCAGTCAATGCGATTCGGGAAAGAAAGTACTACCTACTTAGACGTATGTCGTATTGGAGGGAAGCGAGTTTAGAATTTGTGTGTTATCTGATGGAGAGGCTCACAACTGTGAGTTTATGGTAATATTCGAGGTTGACCTTATGTTAAGTTGGCTAATTGAGCGTTCGTTCTTTTAGTAAGAGATTCATGTTGTTATGGCGTTAACTTCGGTAAATTTCGTTCTTTTAAGGAAGTGAAGTTGTGTGTAAACCCTTAATTTGTCATGTTTTAAAACCGGGAGACCAGATGTGTGGGCAAAGCAGTCAATAGCTGGCATAGTTGGTCGGAGAGGAGTTAACTTGATTGGATTGAATAGCATGGGTCTTTTGATTCACGAGTTCGAGATGGGGGCAATTTGATGTGGAAGACGTCCCCATAGAGAGTGGTGGTGCGTTCGAGAGAGAAATGGAGTTGGGCCACGTTGTTGGGTCCATCGAAATTATGGAAAGAGTTGGAGAGATAGTGTATGATCTGGAGGTGTTCGATGAGGATATGGAAAATTCATATTGTGTTTCACGCCTCTATTTTGAGAGCATTTGTTGGAAGTTGGAGTGACGATACCTTGACAAAGAATAAAGTTAACCCTGTCATAGGGACAATCATAGACCGTTGAGTCAAGAAACTGGGGACCAAAGAGATTGCTCTTTTAAAGGTTCAGTGGCGTTACCACAAGGGTCAGGAGGCAACTTGGGAAGTAGAAACAGACATGAAGTCCAATACCCTAATTGTTTGATGATGGAATTCCGGGGACGAAATTCTTTTGAGGGGAGGATGTTGTAATAACCATGTTCGCATTTCAATAAATTAAAAAGTTCTATGGGTTTAGTATGAAAAGTAGAAGCTTGGGGGCCTATTTGTAAATAGAGAAAGAAGGATTAAATCCCAAAAACCCTTATTTGGTTCCCTGGAGAAATCAGATGCGTCTATAGAGGGAAAAAGGGGTGGAAGCTTTGGTATTCTTCAAGAAAATCGATTTTGGGAAAGACAATCAGAGTGTGGTGATCAACCTCCATCAAGGTGAGTGTATCTCTTTATATCTATCTAAGTTTAAAAACCTGTGTTGGATTTTGATAGCTTTTATAAGCATGAACTAGCCTTGTGGGTTTGATGTTAGATCGATGGGTCTGACTTAGCTGTGAGAGATGGAGATAGAAAGGGATTGCCTCTGTTTCTTGTGAATTTAAAACCAATCGGGGAAGGGCGGTTGTTTATGTCTAAGTTTTTGCTTTTGGGGTTTTTCATCTTAAATCCTAGTGCAGAAAACTCCGTAATCGGGAGTATCGATGCCGATTTGGGTGAAAATCCGGATGGGATTGGAAGACGGGACTTCATTAAACCCGGTATGGAACCGGATAGCAATTGTATCCGGGAGTGGAAACCCGGGTGAGGCACCAAGAACTGGCAGTACTTGGAGAGGGGGGAACCCGGTACGGAAGCCGGGTATTATGTAAAACCCTGGTCGTGGTCATCGGGAATCGTAAGAAACCCTGGTCGTGGCCACCGGGAACACGTTTCATCCCAGGTCGTGGCTACTGGGAATCATGTGAAACCCGGCAAAGCCGAAATCGGGTATGTAGACCCGATAGAGGTCGATTTACCGAGGGTTGGGGCGGTTTTAACCAGGGCTCGGTCTATAAGGCCCAATCGGGCATTTGGCGGGTTCGGTTGACTGCCCATTAGTGTGATACATCGGTACTGTCGAGCGAGGCCCGTAGTGGCATTTTAGAAAGTCTCGAGCTTTGAGGGAGCTAACCTTTGTGAGATGACCAAGTAGATCATCCCTCATGCATGGATCGTATTGTAGGTGTGCGGTTGAAGGTTATTTAGATCCAATCTTAGCGTGGATGGCAGGTGAATTTCCTTAAACTCTAATAACGTGATGTTACACATAATGTGGATTATATTACGTGCTTTATGTTAATTATAACGTGTGAATTACCGGCTGTTATTCTTAAAGGCAAGCATCGTGGGGCGTAAGTCTTTCTAAACTGGTTTTTATTAACGTATGAAGTTTAAATATACGTAATGATGTTTGAATGGCATGTGTTTACATTACTTTAAATGAGCATAAATTTTGTAGTATTTATAAATGTGGGTTTATGTGTGTGGAAGCATGTGATGGCTTAATATATGTATATGGGGAGTGTGACCCATGCAAAATATATGAATTCGTTTTACATGATTAAATCAAGGGCAGGTGTGAGTCCTAACACGTTGTCACAGATGTGTATGTGTGTGTGTGTGTGTGACCATAACGTATGCCATCAACATGTGTCGTACGTGTATTTATCTTACTTAAAGTGTGACTGTTTATAAATGTTTATCAACTTGTTTTGAATGATCTTTGTGGTGCGATTTGGTGGCTAGAGGGATCTCACTAGACCTCATGATCTTATCCTCGCTTTTCAAAACTAAAACCTTTTCAAGTAAGCAGGTAGTTGGAGGCTCGAGTAAGGGAAAGGGCAAGGGCAAGATGTGAGATTGATGCTATTCGTCTAGAGGCTTATTAATTTTGGTAGATCATCTTAGACTCTCCTATTAGTCAGATGCAGGGGCGGAACGCATTGAGGGCCAAAGGGGGCCATGGCCCCTGCAAATTTAGGAACAAATGTCATATATTAGTAAAAAAAAATATGTATTTTGTCAGGATCGATTTCTTAACAAGAATAAAGTCTCAGAAACAATATCAAAGAAGTTGCGGAATAACACTTTGATATTCAATATAACAGTAAACAAAACAGTATATGATCAACAACTTGAAAACTTGTATTGAATGCCGAAAGTTACAAGATTAAACTCACAACCTCAATATTGATGAACATGCTCAACAATACGAATTCTACTTCTCTAGAATTAGGATCTATGCCTTGAGGTTGATTTTCTCTTAAACTTAGAATAAATCAAAAAAATCTCTATAAACTATTCTATACAATTCTATATATATATTGAATAAAAGATAATTACAATAAATAAACTATCTTTAGTATATCTTCCATCATTATCTCCATAAGCTTCCATGAATATCTTGATTCTTTCCAGCTGTCATCCTTTCCATCCGAATCTTCAATTCATAAGCAGTACTAATCATAAGCAGTACTAACTATGTTCAGCAGCATTAATCTCTTCAAGCAGCATTAACTCTGAACTAGCAGTATTAATCTTGTTGAGCAGTACTAACTTTGTTCCAGCAGCATTAACCATACTTAAGCTTTTCTTCAGTTCCCAACATATTTGGTGTTATGTTGAGATGATTATCAATTTCTTGGCCACCTGTGACTGATCTTGGGTTCGAGTCCATGACTCCATGGTGCTAGTTCTTTTATTTTTACTACCAAATATTATTATTTTTCTTTCATTACTTCTTTTTTTCCCATGTGCGACACATATTTATTGCATATAATTTTTATGAATCGTATAAAAATTTATAAATTTATTTGACTTCTATATAAATAACGTGAAATATCTAGATTTTAGTATTACATTTGTTAATCTTTGTTTCTATATATGGATTTTATCAAATTTATTACAATATTATAGTACAAAAATATATAAACTATTGATATATTTTTTGTTTATGTTCTTACGTTTAACGAAGTTTTTTATTTCTAATAAAATTTATTAGTAGATCATAGTAAAAAAAAACATATTAAAATCTCAATGAATTCATATTGCTATATTTTCAATCTCCAAAATTTTGTAATATCATTTTTCGGCCCTCGAGGCTCTGATGTCTGTGTTCCGTCACTGGTCAGATGTATTAACTTCTCAGTTATATTTTGGTTGTTTTCCACAAACCTTAGTTTGTATCTATGCTTGACTTGATACTTTGGGGCCCATTTGAACGTTATCTATGGAATCTTGTTGTCTTGGTGTGATTGTTTGTGAGGGTTGTTACACATTTCACCTATTCTTAAGAGAATTTTTGGAAGAAAAATAATTTACGTTTTGGTAGACAAATAATAATTTAGAAAATATTAAGATAATAATATATAAATAAATAATTGAACTTTTATGAATATGGAATTTATTTTGACTTTGCGATGTGGAATCTAGAGATTAAGACAAAAAATCACTGGAATCCATAATTTTAAAGCCTTTGTTTTCTTCGTTCCCTACGTGTTTGTTCTTGTCAAAAGAGAAAATATTAAAGACTTAACTCGTTTATATTCTTTTATAATTCTTATTTTTGATGCACTACTAGTTGTGTGTTCCTCAGGATTTGAACGTCGTAACCGATTAAAATCATGTGATAATAATTGGTATCTTATGTATTTATAATCTTATGTCATACTGAAATTTAACAATTTCAACATACAAATAACAATTGTTTTCTTCATAAATCATAATGCTAAAACACAAAAAGTCAAAAACAAAGAAAAAGAGATACGCAAATAAATAATCTCATAATTTTCACGTATAAATCGTTTATATAATTTTATTTTATTTTTTCACTATTTATCCCCAATTCTATATTTATTCAGAAACAAAAAAAAAAAATACCCAAAATTAAAAATACAAACAACCTAAACAAATAATCAGGATTCAAGATTCATATATGTGATGTAACTTTTGGGTGATGATGTTTCCATGGGAGACATTGTAGCTTGGAACAAGATCCTTCCCATATGCTTTTGCAATTTTCATCACTTGATGCTCCATCACAACATTTGCACTCCACTCCAAGTGTACCAAACACCTTTGCATACCCTACACATTACACACACATACATCATTATATATATACATTTTATCATCAACATAATGAGATAATAAAGTTTAAATCTTTATTTGTATGAGACGAAATTTCAAGATTTAGGTGTTTTTTTGAGCTTGAAGCTCATGATCCTAGATCATATCAATTTCTTTTCTTGAAAAACCTGATGTTTTTGAATTTTGATGTACTCAAATGCATATCATGTGGGGTGTTTTACAAACACGATTGTACATAAACACTAATCATGTTACCCGATGGATTTAAGAGTTGAAGTGTATACAAAACAAAATCCATGTGATCAACACTCGCTAAAACGTGGATGTTTTCTTGATTTTGATTGTATATAAACATGAATCATATGTTAAAAGAATCAAAATAAAAACAACTTACTTTGAGGATAATGAATATCCGATCGAAAGCCAAAATCTCTTGTGCAATGAGATGAACCAAAGATGATGAAAAACAAGAACAAGATCCCAAGATTCTTTAAATTATGCATACCCTTTTATTTGAACAAGAATTTGTGATGAATTTCCCTTCAATAGGATGCAAGCTTATGTCAATAATAATTGCATTAAAATTGAGGTTGTGGCTTCATCTATTTAAATTCCAATGGGTTTATGTTAGAAACAAAGGGTCAATGATGTGCCACGTGTCCATATGTCTATCTTGGGGTGAGACCCGATCAAAGTTTCAGAAGTGGGTCTCACATTAATGAAAGCTGATAAGAAAAATGTCTCCCCATTTTTACGTCTAATTTGATATATGATTTAATAAGTGAGATATTTAATAATGATTATATACTATGTAAAACTAAGAAAGAGATAAGCAAAATCATTGATCTATACTATATTATAAATTATTTATAAAAAACTTTTAAAAATAATTGTTAAAGCTTAATGTATCGCTATTTAATATTAATTACTTAAAATCTCTTAAAAACAACCTTTAAAGTTTTTTATACTACATTTAATGTTATTTATTAGGGAAATTGACCCAAATGGGCCAATGGAGGGGTTGGATTGGCCTCCTAGCCATATCTCTACCGAATTTATTGAAATGTCCAAAAGGTCTCCATTTGCTCCCAAGGTCTCCATTTGCGCCCAAGGGCTCCATTTGCGCCCTTGGTCTCCATTTGCGTCCCTAGACACGTGTGTATGGAAAACGTGAATAAATAACAAACCAACCAATATACATGGAAAACCCTATTTCGGGCCAATAACAGCTTGACACGTGTCTAGGGACGCAAATGGAGACCAAGGGCGCAAATGGAGACCTTGGGCGCAAATGGAGACCTTTTGGACATTTCAATAAATTCGGTAGAGATATGGCTAGGAGGCCAATCCAACCCCTCCATTGGCCCATTTGGGTCAATTTCCCTATTTATTAACTTTCAATTATTATCTCTAACCATTTTAACTCCCTAAAATCATTCCCCACTTCGACTCCCCTAACATCATTTCTCACATAATTAAATACCGGATAAAAATCAAATCTTAAATATAAAAATCTAAAATATAATTAAAAAAATCTAACAAAATATTTAATGTTTATTTTATAAAAAACATTATATTATTAAATATCGAAAAAACTCTTAAAAACAAATTTTTATGCATTAAGTACTGTTTATTGATACACAGTACTTAAAATTCAAGATTACATGATGCATGAGTACAAATTTATAAAACTATATGTTTGAATTTATAACTAACTGATAAACTTAATCAAAACAAGATAAAAATCTCAACTTGAATATAAAAAATATAAAATATTTAAGATAATAACTGAATTCTAACAAAATACTTAATTTTTTTTATATAAAAAACATTATATTATTAAATCTAAATTAAACAAATTTATATAAAAAAAATCATTATCACTATCTCAAAATCATCCAAAATCGTACTGTAAATTGATAAAAAAAAACAAAAAATAAAAGCAAACATTAAAATCGTGATGTATCACACTGCATTGCACGATTACGCTTCTAGTTTTAAATAATAATAATAAACATATGATAATTAAGAATTAAAAATTTAAGTTATGCATGATAAATTTGTTGAAAATCTAGTTATTAACTAAAAGGTTATTAACTCGTAGCTGAAAAGTTGATTAATAATTTAAATATGTTGAACAAAAACTAACTCATGACCAAAAATGACATATAAAAAAGTTAGTCAATTTTAACACTAAGGGGTTGTTTGTTTAAAAGAAAAAATTTCTTAATGACTCTTAAGTCTGAATCGTTCAGACATTTTTACACATCACCTCTTATTAATCATAACTAAATTAAGACTTTAGACCTCTTAAAAAACAAACGGCACCTAAATGATATATTAAAACATATCACTGATAATATAATATATTAATTAATACAAACAAGTTAGTAATAAATACTAAATATATATAATGTATTAATTAATAGAGCTTCACTTGATATACATAAACATATAAGCCATAATGGACCTTCTTTTAAGAACTCAGAAATTTGTAAGAACTGTAAAATCTAATATAAACCATAAAAAATTAGCTGGAAAAATGAATACAACATAAATTAAAACCCTTTTTACTTTCTTCTCTCTTCTTTTTCCTATTTTTATATCATATCTCATATCTTCTATCTTCTCTCTCCTACTTCTCTCCATAACATACACATAATGAATATAAAGTTAAGATGAACACATTATGAATACTTTCTTAGAAATACTATTATGGTTTTTGTGAACACACTACGTACTAGAAAAAGAGTATCAGTGACGGATTAGTGACAGAACGAAAATATCATTTAGTGTTAAAATTAATTAGCGACGGATTTTGCCGTCACTGATTAGTGACGGATTGGCGAAGAAATTCATAAAATTCTATTTAAAGAATGAAAATCCATGTTTCTGACACTAATTAGTGATGCATTAGCGACAAACGCGTGAATTTTTATTTTAAAAATAAATAAAAATGAAAATGTACGTATCCGTCACTAATATCTCACTAATTAGTAACGGATTAATGATGAACACATAATATACGTTGAAGATACTCACAAATAGTCAAATATGGTCTTAAAGAAAATAAAAATAAATTGAATTGTTTTATATCATCGTGAAGCATAAGCTAAAAAAACCTAATATTTTAACGAGAAAACGTACATTTAACTAATATAAAACCTATTAAGACTTTTTGTTCTATTGCAAGATTTTTCCATGGGAATCTTTTCACACGATGATGTTGAGTGATGTATATAGTCAAGGTTCTAAATGGCATGAGGCGTGGCATGGCGGCGAGACCAAGCCTCAAGCCATAGGAGCCACGGCGAAGCCATGGCGTTTTCAAGGCGTGACTTATGGCGTCAAATTTCTAATTCATATATAATATTATATATAAAAAAACGTATGTTTTGTAATGTTACTCAATGAGTCAATAGTAATAAGCAAGTTAAATTAGGTTATATATTTAAAACTTGCACATAAGACATTAAAAACGTAAAGAAAAATCAAATATCTCATTACGATAACTGCGCATTAGGCCATGGCGTGCCATGGGCTTAACGTGGCGTGACACACAAGCCTTAGTGCCATGGCGCGCCATGGCGGCTGTGCGGCGAGTTTTTTAGAACAATGTATATAGTAATTTCTAGAATATTGTTTCTAAATGAAAATTAAATAAAATTTGAAAAGATTTACATAAGTTTTAACGATATATCCAAGAATGACATTTATGGGTATTCATCCAAACCGTACAAATCGTCCATACCGCATCGCATGCAAAGCGCGGTTTGGAACTTTTGCGGCGTAGTTTGCGGTTTGTATTATTACCAAACCGTACTATGCAGTGCAGTTTTGTAACAACCCACCTTAAAACATAACATGTATCATATAATACATGCAAACATTTACATTACAAACACCCACATATTACATATAGGGTCCCAAAGTCTAGAATTACACTTACATACATACATAATACTACATCCAACAAAAAACATTGACATATAACATTGTTCAACTAGAAGTATTAACTCATAATAGTTTCCCACGTACAACACATTTCTTCACATAACATCATAGCTTATTTTTTCCTTTTGCCTTACCAGTCATCTGTCCTGGAATACAGATTTGGAAAACAGTGAGGGTTAGACCAATTGGTCTAAGTGAGATAATCCCAAACATTTTAATAACAATATTATGAAAACATTGATATGAAACCGTTATCAACAAATCACAATTCAAATCTCATGCAATGTACACAACACACTCCGTTGACCTATAACGCCAACAACCCATGGCCATATCAGAATTAGTTGGCCGCTAAGCACAACTAATTAATTTACTTCGAAGTACCTCAAGTACAACCAACCCCGTTGCCCCTTTCGGTACAACCAACTCCATCCAGTCTCTACATCCGGCCAAAATACAATAGTGTAATGCAAAGCTCAAACATATGAGATTTCATTTCAATAATCACATTCCATATAACTCACAATCATTACTACACATATCGTATATAAACCATTTCATAATATAAGTATTCCAGTTCGAAAATGGTTAAAAGAAAACTCACCTTATAAGAGTTCGAAGCCACACACACGCAAACGACACAACTGGACACCACTTATATCAAACTTCACTGACGAGTAATTGAGCCTTGATTATTCCTAGATTTTCCTTGATCTCTTACTTTAAGTTTAGTAGTGTATTAAGAGAGAGAGAGAGAGAGAGAGAGAGAGAGAGAAATTTGGTATGATATCAATATTATTTCCTTCTACCTCTATTTATAGCTAAACATAATACATTAACAACTTGTTCCTATTGCTTTCAAGATTGCATTCTTATAAGAACTCGACACCTCGTGCTTATAGGATAAGAGAATCTCGACACCTGGTGCTTATAGGATAAGAGAATCTCGACATCTTGTGCTTATAAGATAAAAGAATCTCAACACCTTGTGCTTATAGGATAAGAGAATCTCGTCATCTTGTGCTTATAGGATGAGATTGACACCTTGTGCTTATAGGATGAGATCGACACCTCGACACTTTGGGTTTATAGGATAAGATCGACACCTCATGCTTATAGGGATAAGATCGATACCTCGTGCTTATAGGGATAAGATCGACACCTCGTGCTTATAGGGATAAGATCGACATCTGGTGCTTATAGGGATAAGATCTACACCTCGTGCTTATAGGGATAAGATCGACACATCATAAATAAGGTGACTGATCATAACTATGAATACATTAACACTAAGGATCTCTAATTACTAATTAGTGACAATAAGACCCTTAAACATATAATTCCTAACCAAAAAGTCCCTTTTATCATTATAACATGACATAAAAGAATAAACATAACTTAGTGGGTTATAACAATATCTCCCCCTAAAAGGAATTATGTCCCGGAATTCGGTCAAACAAACAAATTGGGGTATTTGGTTCTCATATCGGATTCCAGTTCTCACGTTGCATCTTGACCTTTGTGATACCGCCATTGTACCTTTACCAGACTGATTTCTTTATTTCTAAGTACTTTAACTTTCTGATCAATAATCGTTTCCGGTTCTTCGATAAATGATAACTTTTCATCAACATGAATTTCTGGTAACAATATTGCTTGATCAGGAGTAACTATACACTTTCGAAGATTTGAATCATGGAAAGTATTATGAATACCACTTAGCTCAGATGGAAGCTCTAACCGATACGCCACTTCACCGATTCTTTCAATAATCACAAATGGTCCAATATACCTCGGACTTAGTTTACCCCATTTCCCAAACCGAACTACTCCTTTCCACGGTGAGACTGTTAACATAACATTATCCCCAATCTGAAATTCTAACTATTTTCGGCGTCTGTCGGCATAGCTTTTCTGTCTGTTTTGAGCCACTTTCAGTCGTTCCCGGATCTGTCCAATCTTATCAGCTGTTAACTGTATTATTTCTGGCCCAGCCAACTGTTTCTCTCCTACTTCGTTCCAACACAAAGGAGTTCGACATTTTCGACCCATACAATACTTCAAAAGGTGCCACTTGAATACTGGAATGATAACTGTTATTATAAGAAAATATAATCAAATATAGATACCTTTCCCACGATCCACCAAAATCAATAATACAATCCCGCAACATATCTTCCAATGTTTGAATAGTCCGTTCGCTTTCACCGTCTGTCTGGGGGTGATAGGCAGTGCTTAGCTTTATCTATGACCCCATCTCTCGCTGAAAATTCTTCCAAAACATTAAAGTAAATCGACTGTCACAATCAGAAACGATTGACAACGACATACCATGTCGAGTTACTATTTCATCTATATATAACTTAGCTAATCTTTCCAAAGAATATGATTCTTTCATCGGTAAGAAATGAGTGTATTTTGACAATTTATCAACGATTACCCAAATAACATAGAAACCTTTTGGAGTTCTCGGCAACTTCATGATGAAATCCACTGTGATGTGATCCCATTTCAAAACTGGTATTTCTAATGATTGCAACTTACCAGACGATTTCTGATGTTCAATTTTAACCTGCAAACATGTTAAACAACGATCCACATACTGAGCAATGTCTTTCTTCATACCTAGCCACCAATAGAATTGTCGTAAGTCCCTGTACATCTTGTTAGTGCCAGGATGAATAGAAAAACGAGACTGGTGAGCTTCCTTTAATACTCTATCACGTAGATCACCCAAACGAGGTACCCATATTCGGTTTTCAAAACATAGTAACCCACGATCATCTGTTAGCAGTAAAGATGACATACCTACAAGACGTTCCCGTTTCAAGTATTCTTCTTTGAAAGCTTCGATCTGACATATCTTTAATTCTTCAAAGATGTTTGGTAGTAACTCGGCTCGTAATGCGATGGCTTTTATCGTTCCAATTCTTTCTTTACGGCTTAATGCATCGGCCACCATATTTGCTTTCCCCGGATGATACATAATTTCACAATCATAATCACTCACTAATTCTAGCCACCTTCATTATCTCATATTCAGTTCCCGCTGATTGAATAAATGTTGAAGACTTTTATGATCGGTGTAAATCTAACACTTGGTACTGTACAAATAATGTCTCCAAATCTTCAAAGCAAAAACAACTGAGACAAGCTTCATATCATGTGTGGGATACTGTCTTTCATGATCTTTCAACTGTCGGGAGGCATATGCAATAACTTTCCCGCGCTGCATCAAAACACATCCCAAACCCAACTTTAAAACGTCACTGTAAACGATAAAATATTGTGCACCTTCGGGTAAGGTTAGAATCGGTGCACTACAAAGTCTTTCTTTGAGAATTCTGAAGGCTTCAGCTTGTTTCTCTTTCCTTTCATATTTTACATTCTTTCTCGTCAATTTGGTCAAAGGTGTTTGTTAAAGCAGAAATATATTGGATACAAGATCATGAAGACTGAAGATCAAAAGTTCAAGAAGTCAAAGCTGAGAAAGTCAACTCTCATTAAAAGTCAAAGTCTAAGTGTTAATAAAAGTCAAAGTCAATGTATTGTTTTGTATTTTTGTTTTGTTTCCTTGTTGTTTAGTAGTAGGTATAAATAGGTCCTTTGTTGTTTAATAGATAGATGACTAAATAGATGACTATTTGAGAAATACGCATCCTGAGAGAATTTGTAGAGAGAGAGAAAGAGAAGTTTAGAGAGAGAAAGTTGTAATCTTGTGAAATTGGAATTGAAATCAAACAGGTAGTTAATTCAATCTTGTTTGTTTGTTTCGTTTGCAATTAGAAATTTGAATTACATGGACACACAATTGGTATCAGAGCAAATCCAGATAGAAATCAAGAAAAAAAAGTCGACACTGTTCCATTGGTTCAGATTTAATTTTTGAATTTGAGTGTGTTTTTCGTTTTGTAATCGATTTGTTAGTGATTGATAAGTGTACTAGAATGAGTTTGTATAGGTGATTTCACGAATTGCACTGTAATTTTCACGAATTTCTGAAGTTTGTTGAGTTTTGAGTCACGAGTTCATGAGCAATGTAAATCGAATCAAAATGTTACAATTTGTGTTTGATTTTGTAATTCTTGTATTGTAACCTGTTCGAGTATTGAAATCCAACATCCCTACAAAATTTTAAGTCAATTGATGGAGTATTGAATTAAATTCAGAGTGAAAATCAAGTTTTTGTTCGAAAAACTCAAGAACACGCAAGATCCATCAAACGCGCATGTTCATCTGGAAGAACGTGCAAGCCTAAGGATATTGATTTTGGCCAGAAATGCGCAGAGGGTTATCTGCGAGTTCGGTAAAACGCGTAAAGTGTGGTTTGTGAGTTCTAGAAACGCGCAGATCGAAGTCTGCGAGTTTAGCTCTTCAGTCTGCGAGTTTGAAGATTGGGAAAAAGTTTCTAAGTGTCAAAAACGCACTAGTAGACCTTAGCGAGTTCTCAAAACGCGTAAGACTAAGTTGCGAGTTTATGAGGAATAGTGATCTGCGAGTTAGTTCGATCTGCGAGTTTGTTCAAACTCGCAAGTAGTGCTTTGCGAGTTCAGGGAACGCGCACACCTCTATCTGCGAGTTTCTTTATGAACAGTTACTTGCGAGTTTAGGCATCTGCGAGTTTCAGCGATTATTTCTTTTGGTCTGCGAGTTTGGAAAAACACGCAAACCTTTGCTTGCGAGTTTCACAAACACGCAAACTTAAGCCTGCGAGTTCTTTTTGCACAGTGGTTTGCGAGTTTCAGCGTCTGCGAGTTTCAAGTTTCTATAGTGTTTTGCGAGTTTTATTACTTAGTCAAATTTTTGTTTATCTTTGTGATTTCATTTGGACTAACGGTCAATTTCAAGTTTCTTATTGCATATATTTTTCAAACAGAATGACTTCAAGAGACGCTCTTTCGATTGGAACTGATGTCAAGCCCCCGGTGTTGTTCAAAGGAGAATATGAACAATGGAAAGACAGATTTCTAGATTTTATTGATCGACAAAAGAATGGAAAGAACATTCTGACATCTATTACAGAAGGTCCAATGCCAAAAGTTTTTGAGGAGATTCCTACTGAAGGATATGATTCAGATGGAAATCCGACATCAAAGAGAATTGAGAAGGGATATGCAAAATTTTCTGATGAGCAAAAGAGTCTGTTTGATGCTGACAAAACTGCCAGATCTTTGCTTTTACAAAGCATCACTAATGAGATCTATGTAAAAATAGATAGTTACAATGTAACTGCCAAATCTATGTGGGATCAACTTTAGAAGATGATGATGGGTTCAAAAGTTGGAAATCAAATGAAGGTAGCCAATTGCATAAACAACTACGAAGAATTTAAAGCAAAAGAGAATGAGAGCTTAGAAGACTGTCTGTCCACAATGTTTATCAAGTTTTATCTATAACAACACATAAACGATTACCAACCTGTATTGATTAATAACAATGGTTACAAGGTTGATCGATTCAAGCTTTGTTCTCTCTGTTTTCACCGTGAGTGTGTGTGTTTGTATATCTGAATGTGTTCTAATTGTGTTAGCTTCTCTAACACATTACACCAACCCACTTGCAAACCAAGTTGCAATATTAAAACAATAAAGCTAAATATCTAAAACTAATAATAAACTAACTAATATCTAAATATATATTAATTAGATATTTATTTAGATATTTAGAATAAACATAAAATACTAACAACAACTTTGACTATTTATTACAAACTGGCCCTAGACTATTGTTGAGAGTGACTTGTCAGCTTTTAGCTTCGGATTGCGACCTTCGGATTGGATGATCTTGAATCCAATAAGACTGTGCTCTAACAATCTCCCCCTTTGGATCAAGATCATTACTAAAAAGATTTAGCAATTCAGTCTTCTTTTTCAGCTTAGAAGATGCAATCTCATTCTCTCTTCAATTTGTAATATTCTCCAGGTTTAGCTCAGAATGCTTTAGCAAAGTATCTTCAAAGAAAATTTTTCTCAGATCAGTATGTCTTTAGAATTCTTTGAAGAATCTTTTATTGGTTAGCTCTTCTCTTCTCTATTTTCAGAATAGTTGGAAGAGTTCTCTAAACCTTTGATCTTCATGTCTTCAGAATACTTGCTTTGGACGTGATTCTTGAAACATGTGATCTTTGTCATTTCTTGTGTAATCATTCTCCCCCTTTTTGATGGAAAGTGCAACGACTTCATCAAAACTTGTTGTGTCAAGAAATGTGTTGCTTGTAGAGCATCTGATCTGTCAATTCAAAAGATATTCATCCAGATCTTTGCAAATCTAGACAAAATAATCATGTAACACCTGAATCAGTTAAAATGCCTGTCAGTAACACTAAGCCACTGATGAAGGAGCTTTTGTGATGTTCACTCCTCCAGGTCTTCCATTTAATCATCAAAACACCACAAAGGTAAATTTCTATAAACGTTATGACAAAGAAACTAATTCCTTGTGTGTTCGTGCTTGTGTTGAAAGAATTAAGCACGGATGATTGCTTATTGGCTCAAAATTGTGTAAACCACTGAGACAACAGTAAGTTAAACACAGACTCAATTGTGCATGATTGAAGTGCGAAGGTGGGGCAGACTTCCTTCTTTTCAATATCCAGATTTTCCAAATGAAAATCAGATAGCATATGTGCTGCTTCCCCTTAGAAAATGTGAAACACTTTCTATTTGAGTAGAAAATGAGTAGATGGTGAGGTTTGATCAAGAGTTGGCATAGGCTTGTTGCCTGTTTCAATAATGTTCAACAAAGAGTTGTGAAACACTAGTAATGTGGCTGCCCGACTCAGAAAAAGTTGGTGCAGAGTTGTGATATTCTTTTAACTCTGTTCTCACACGCTCTTTCTTTTAAACATTTTGCTCACTCTAATCACACTAATTTTTTTTCGACTTCTCACACTCAATCACTATGGATTAACTTCTTGGGTAGAAATCACTGGTTAAAGTGATTTCATAGAAGTTGTGTTAATTCCTAGCACAATGAAATCCTTGTTTTCCTATGATGCATATGATGCTCAGATTGGTTTAACTATTTCAGTTAAAGCACAAAGTTGATCTTTGAAAACATTTAAAGTCTCACTTCCAATTCATGAATTCGTTTTGAGAATCGGGAAGTGGTTTGAACATTGAAAACAATGTTTTCTATGATTGAAAGTTGTCCTTCTTTCAACCATATATGAGATGAAGATATAGAATTATACCTTTACGTACGATCTTCCATCTCATGAAGCTAAGCTTAAAGTCATAAAGATATGATCTTGTAAGCATCTCTCAAAAATTCTGCAAAAGTCTTATGTCAAGTGAAAGTAAAATTTATTCACTTAAATTGAAAAGACAAAAAGCAGTAAAACTGTTAAAGTACGAGTTCTGATCAGAAATAATCAGAAGTCATCACCTTTTTACTCCCCCTGAAATTATGCATCAGTACATTATCAGTGTTAAAGATATGCATAAAATTTCAGACAAATATGTACTCCCCCTTGAAGGTTGATTTCCTCATTCGAGTATCGGAGTACAATCTCTAATCAGCACTGGAGTAAGGTCTTTTGATCATTGAAGTACGAGTCCTAAACTGTTGTGTTTAGAAGTCAAACTTCGTTGAAGTACGGGTTCTAAGCTGATTTACTTAGAAGCCTTATTTTACCTACTACCCCTAGACAGTAGGTACCTGCAACACAGAATCATCCCTTTTCTTTGGTATCCATTTCCAATTGGATCCAACTGTGTTAGCAAACGATTTTGGCACCCAATGAAATTTGGGTCCGCTTTGCTTTTTAGAATCAGAAGAAGAATTATAATGAGATGAATGCACATGATAATTGCCAAACCAAATCTCAGAATCTTGACAAGAAGCATTATCATGTCTATCATAATTTGAAAACTTTCTAGCAGACTGACGTAACTGGAATAATTGCTTCATAGAATATTTCTTGCATGAAACAACAAGATTTGGTTTTATAAAAGCAACATTCGCAATTAAATCGTCTTTACTAGTCGTAGTCTTATTACAGTCAGCACTAGAACATGATATAGCAGTCTCGTCAAACTCCTGTTTTGGTTGCCACTGAGATTTAACTTCTGGCCTTTGCTTGCTCAGATCTGAAACATGTGAAACTCTTGAGTTAGACTTCTGAGTAACAAACGAATGCTTCTTCTTCGAATGACCAGTAGTGTTCGGTTTCTGTTAATGCTTAGATGTAATCTTACCTTTAGCATTTTTAGCTTTCACAGAGACTGAGTTATCAACTTTCGTTGATTCTGCACTGTTAACAGGCGTATTGGTTTTTCCCAAAGATTTGACAACAAAAGATGAATGGTTAGGAAGTTTTGCATTAAAGTCAAATTGATTAGAACAATCATCTAAACCACCGTCAGAGTTCAGAAAATCAAACCCTTTATTTGATGAACCAAACATATCCTCAGAGTTTGAAGCCTTAGAAAGAACAGAATTTTTGAACACAATTGAAAAAACTTTTTGTTCAATATTAATCAAAAGTCTTTCATCTGGTAAAGAATTCTCGAGTTCAGAAATTTTACTTTCTAAAACGAGAGGAGGGACATATAGTTTACCTTGAATAGGCTTCGCCTCCATTTCTTTTTCAGAATAACTTTGAAAGAAGTCATTTGAAAGAGATTTCTTCTTTTGATATATTGGATTATCATTATAACTATTATTCACTTTCGCATAATAAAATGGAAGGTGAACTTTAGATGATTTCAAACGTTTTTCACTTTCGTTGGCTTCATCCTTTTCAGATAGTTTAGTCCAGAAAACTTTAAGCTCAGGGATTATTCGAGCTAATTTCAAAGAAAGAAGATCATAAAGTGCAGGCACTTCAGATATTACTTTTTGAAGATAGCGAGGATTCTTATAACCGATTCCCTATTTCTCTATTTCCTCTTTGGGTTTGTTCAGATGAATAGTTTGTTCAGTTTGACCCATTTTGTATACCTTCTCTTCCAAACTTTTTAATTTAGAAATTAAAGTTTTGTTTTCTTCTGTACACGAAGAATGCATTTTAGTAAGCTCATATAAATCAAGCTCACTTTTTCTCAGTTTAGACTTGAGTTCAGAATTCTCTTTAAGAATTATTGTCTTTTCCTTTGCGTTGGTGTCATTATTTCTATGTAAAACCTCAACCAATACTTTCTTCTCAACAATTTCGTCGCTAAGTTTCTATATCGATTGGTTTTTTTCAGTAGTAACACCATTTTCTCGCTTAAGTTTCGACTTTAACTCTTGTTGTTTTAAATTCATGGCATGCATTTTATTTATGAAATCTGAATAAGATAAATCACATACCTCATCTTTCTCATCCTTTTCTGAATCTGCTTCAACGTCTGATTCCTGCTTTCCCATCAAGCACATGTTGACTGCTTCATCTCTCTCTTCATCCTCTTCTTCCTCGTCTGAATGATCAAGCCAATATTCATCCTTTGCCATCAGTGCCTTACCCGCCTCCTGTTGCTTTGCAAGAAGCATCTTGTTCTTGTAGTAATCGGAGTTTCTGACTTTGGGTCTGCGGCAGTCTCTGGCAAAGTGACCTGTTTTGCCCCAGTTGCAACACGTTGGTGGTTCTGACTGACTGGAACCTTCAGCTTTAAACTTTCTCTCTTCCGGTTTCCTCTCCTCTATTCTTTTCCCTTCAACATGATACGTTCTCTCTTACGGCTTCTTTTCCTCTAATCTCTTCCCTTCAACCCTTTCCTTATGGACATAGTTGTTAGGACTAGAAGAATACCTCTGACTGTTTGATGTTGGCTTTTTGTAGAACTTTTTCTGAAAAACATTTGTCAGCAGAAGCATTGCTTGCTTCAGTTTATTCATTTTCATCCGAGTCAGAGTTTGCATAAGCTTCATTTTCTTCTGATTCATACACAATCGTCTTGTTCTTCTTCTTCCTGACAACAAGAGCAACTGTGTCTTCAACTGTCTTTCCTTTCTGTCTCTTCTCATCTAGAATTTCATCCACCTCTTCTTCATTTTGTCTGAGGGTTTCATACACCTCATGAAGTGGAATCTCATTCAGATCCTTGATCTGCTTCATCTTCCTGACAAATCTTTTCCATTCCGGCTGTAGAATACTTAGAAATTTGACGTTCAACTCGATTTGAGACAGGTTTGTGACTTTGCTGATGAGAGGTTTGCGCAAAGTTGAAGTTTGCTTAAGCTTTGTTGGTTTGCGAGAACTGAATCTGAGGTTTGCGTGATAAGAGTGTAGCGTGAGTTGAGCTTTGCATTACAAGAGAGTCGCGAAAACTGTGGTTCGCGTATGCCGTTGGTCGTGAGAGTACGCTTTTCGTGAGCTTTGAGTTGCGCAAAGTGGGCTTTGCGTGAGTCGTTAGTCGCGCAAAGTGGGCTTTGTGTATTACGTTGGTTGCGCAAAGTAGAATTTGCATGTTCAGTTGGTTGCGCAAAGTGTGTCACGCAAAGTGGGCTTTGCGTGAGTTCTTCTTCTTGTTCGCACGAGTTCGTCTGTACTTCGATAAATCGACTAAAAAACCTGTTTTTCCAAGATTAACAGACCCAAACTCTACCAATATGTCTAAAAACACTTCTAGAACTGATTGTGACTACTTGATCTCGATAAAAATCACTTTTTGAAAATTAAATTGATGGCACAGTAACTTTTAAAACTCGACTTTCAGACAACTAAATCACGAAAAAAGAACTCGATTAAAGCTTTATACTGAAATCAAACCACTACAACTCGATCTAGCATGTATATCGATCACAACCTGATCGATTTTAACACCTAAAACGCTCAAAATCTCGAAATCGAATTTCAAATAAGAACACAGAGTGGTGAGTTTTTAAAAAACTTGATTTTGATCTATTATCAGGCTCTGATACCAATTGTCGGTCCATAATGTTTATCAAGTTTTATCTATAACAACACATAAACGATTACCAACCTGTATTGATTAATAACAATGGTTACAAGGTTGATCGATTCAAGCTTTGTTATCTCTGTTTTCACCGTGAGTGTGTGTGTTTGTATATCTGAATGTGTTCTAATTGTGTTAGCTTCTCTAACACATTACACCAACCCACTTGCAAACCAAGTTGCAATATTAAAACAATAAAGCTAAATATCTAAAACTAATAAAAAAACTAACTAATATCTAAATATCTATTAATTAGATATTTATTTAGATATTTAGAATAAACATAAAATACTAACAACAACTTTGACTATTTATTACAAACTGACCCTAGACTATTGTTGAGAGTGACTTGTCAGCTTTTAGCTTCGGATTGCGACCTTCGGATTGGATGATCTTGAATCCAATAAGACTGTGCTCTAACAAAGACACTTATGAACGGTTTGTCCTGCTTCTGAATGAACTGTCAAAGAACAAAGTGAAAAAGAAGCAGATTGAGAACAATGTCAAGTTTCTGAGCATCTTGCAACCTGAATGGAAGAAGCATACGCGCCGGATGAAACATATGAAGGATCTAAATGACATTCCATTGCATGAGGTGTATGAGACGTTACGACAGAATAAAGAGGAGGTGGAAGAGAAAGTACCAGATCCTATTGCATTAGTGGCTGGAGAGAAAGAGAAAGAGAAGAAAGAGAAGAAGAAAAAAAGAAGACAGTCGTTTTTAGTTCTGAATCAGAGTCTGAATCTGATGGAGATGATGGAGAAAGTCTTAAACAAGCAATGTTGTTACTGACCCGAGCGTTCCAGAAGAAGTTCTACAAGAAACCAGGGTCTAATTCTCAGAGATATTCTTCATCAAGTTCAAAGAACCACGAGCATAGAGAAAGAGTGGAAGGAAACAGAATTGTTGAGAAGAAACCGGAAGAAAAGAAGAAGTATGTGAATGATTACACCAGTACTGAGAAGACGGCTAATGATCTGATCAAATGCTACAACTGTGGCAAGTTCGGACATTATGCAAAAGAATGTCGGAAGCCAAAGGTTCGCAACTCAGAGTATTATCAGAACAAAATGCTTTTGGCCAAGCAACAAGAAGCTGGCAAGGCATTAATGGTTGAAGACGAATACTGGTTGGGTCATTATGATGAAGAATAACAAGAAGAGGCTGCTCATCTATGCTTGATGGGAAAAGAAGTGGAAGATGATGATTCGGATGATGAGACTGCTGACGAGGTAATGAACTTAACTGAAAAAGATTTCATGACTAAAATAGAAGCCATGATGGTCGAACTTCAAGACCTTCAATCCAAACTGAAAAAGGAAAAAGACAGAGTTGCTAGGAGAAATCAACAGATCTTTGAACTTAATAAATCAGTTATTGAGAACAAAGATTTAATTGATTCTCTACGCAAATCTGATTCTGTTTTTAAAAATGAAAAAGATTGTTTTGAAAGTAAGATTTCTGAATTGCAAAAACAATTGTCTAAGTCTGATTCTGAAAAACAAGAATGTGTTCTAAAATCGTTTAAACTGCAGGTTGAGAACAAGACTTTAGAGAAAAAGGTAAATGGTCTGGAAGCAAAACTATATATTAGAGGCCAAACAGATCAAACGATTTTCTTAAATACACCTAATGAAAAAACTGATTTTAAAGAAAAATGGGGACTAGGTTATGATAATCCTCATTACCTAGAAAAAGCTATCAGAAAACAGCCAGGTCTATATAATGCAAATTATATGTATGCTGCTGATGAACATCCTCATTTGAAACCCAAATTTATCACCAAAGCGTCAAAAGAAGTTGAGGACAAAGAAGATGATAAAAGAATGAATTTAAAGAAAATGCAACTACCATTCTGTTATGAAAGACTGAATGATAGTTTTAATTCTAAAACATCAAAATTTCTTTTAAATGATTATTTCGCTAGTTATACTTCGACTGAGATGGAGGCAAAACCAGTTCAAGCTAAAATTTATGTACCTCCACTTATCTTAGAATGCAAAATAGTTGAATTAGAAAATATTTTATCTGATGAAAGAATTTTGAATGATCTAACACAAGATATATTTTCTACAGTATTAAAGAACACAAATTTTCATTATAAATCTAAAGTGTGTTCTCCATCTTCTAAAGTTCTTCAAACTTCTGAGACTGTTTTTGATGATTTATTTGAGTCTGCAAATGATTTTCTAAATTCTGATGAAGGGTGTATAGAGGAAATTGATATGTTTGACTTTAATGCTCCACTTCCAAATCATTATACTTTTGTGATAAATGGACAAGCTTTACCAAGTGTTCATGAAAAAGGTGAATCATCAACCAAGGTTGGTGAATCAGTTTCTGTGAATGCTGATTACTATGCAAAGGGTAAGAAACATAAGAAACAGCGCTCACAGAAACAAAATAACACTAGTAAACACAAGAAAAATCAATTTCAGAAATCTGATTTTCCTAATAAATCTAAATCTTCTGTTTCAGATATAAAAAAGAAAAGGTCAGAAGAGAGATCTGAATGGCGACCTAAAAGGAAGAGTGATGAGAAGTCAGAATCAATTACTAATAATTCTTGTAATAGATCAACTAGTAGTATGTGTGATGTAGTTGGTTCTATTGCTTCGACAAATAAAAACCTTGTAACTGATTACAAGCGATATTCTAATAAGCAATCGTTCCGATTATCTCCTACTACTACTAAATCTTATTCTTATTAGTGGAATGATTTTGCTTATCATCATAATTATAGTGATTGGTTTGGATCTTATCATGTTTATTCTTCTAAATCAAAAGTTTTCAAAAGAAAAGAGGATTCATATTCAAATGGATGCCAAAATCTTGTACTAATCTGTTAGGACCCGTTTTTAAATGGGTACCTAAAATTGTTGTTTCCTGATTTCTCTTGCAGACCCGACATATGTGCTACTTGGATAGCGGCTGTTCCAAGCATATGACCGGGCATAAAGCTTTATTGTCTAATTATACAAAGAAATTCAGCGACAATGTACGATTTGGGAACGACCAGTTTTCACCAATCTTAGGATATGCTGACATAATTCAAGACAACATAACGATTAAGAATGTGAGCTATGTCGAAGGCTTAGGGAACAACCTGTTTAGTATCAGTCAATTCTGTGACAAAGGGTTAGAGGTCAACTTCAAATTTAAGAGTTGCTCAGTTCGTACTGAAGACGACAAAGAACTCTTAGTCGGAAATCGAAAGACAAATCTCTACACCATTAATCTTTCAAAGGTTCAGAATGACAATTAGGTTTGCTTACTGACACAAACCTCGATGCAGCAAAGTTGGCTTTGGCACCGAAGGCTGTCACACCTGAATTTTCGTTACATTAGCAAGCTGGTCAGTGGAAAGTTAGTGAATGGACTTCCTGAACTAAAGTATGAAAAAAACACTTGTGTGCAGCATGTGAAAAAGGGAAGATGAAGAGAGCTCCACATAAACCGAAGCCTAAACCTAGTACCAGTTCTCCACTAGAGTTGTTGCATATGGATCTTTGTAGTCCGATGTGAACGCAAAGATTAGGCGGAAAGAAATACATGTTGGTTATCGTGGACGACTATTCGCGATACACGTGGGTCAAATTTCTCCGATCAAAAGATGAGACGACCGAAGTACTCATTACATTTCTAAAGACGGTCTAGGTAAATCTGCAGAAACCAGTCAAGCTTCTCAGAACTGATAATGACACATAGTTCAAAAACAAACCTGTTGAAGAGTATCTCGAATCGGTCGAGATATCACATCAATACTCTGTTGCTCGTATGCCTGAACAAAATGGAGTAGTCGAAAGGTGAAATCGAACACTAGTCGAGGTCGCTCGTACTATGCTTAGCCAATCTGACTTACCTCTGTTTCTGTGGCATAAGCTATTTCGACTGCGTGCTACACTCAGAACCGTTCCATGATACACCGTCGATTTCAAAAGACTCCGTATGCTTTGATCAACAACCGAATACCAACCATTAAATATTTTCATGTTTTTGGTTGTAAGTGTTTCGTGCTCAACGACAGAGAGAGTCTGAACAAGTTCAGTGCTAAGGCAGACGAGGGCATCTTCATTGGATATTCTTCTACATCTGCTGCATATCGAGTATATTTGAAGAAGTCGAAGACTGTTATCGAAAGCGTAAATTTTACATTCTATGAGGAAATGGCTTCTGAACAAGTCAGTTCAGAACCCGTGATAACTGGAGTATTAGCTTATGGACAAATCCGTTCAGAACCTGTACTTGCAAAGAACAAATCAGATGAAGCATCAACGTCTACTAATCATTTATCTGATTTAGATACTTTATTTGAACTGTTTTTATGATGAATATCTTGGATCTAATGTGAATAAACCTGTTGTGGTTGACAGGATTGAAGATTCTACGATTAATCATCCAACCACTTCATATGTTTCTACTGAATCAAATTCCCTGGTTCAGCAAGATAGTAAAGTTCAAATGCCTACTCCAATAGTTGAAGTTGTATCTACTAATGATGAGTCAGAAGTTGCTGAGTCAATAGGATGTGATGTAAGGACAGATCAACAGACTGAACAAGCTGTACCTACTGAGGATTCTGCACCAATTACTTCAACTGAATCCCTCCCTCATGATGTTCAAACTGAAGAACCTGAAAGTGGATTTTTAGATGACAACCATGATTAATCTTCATCTACTCCACTCCCTCATGAATATCGTTGGATCAAAGAGCACCCTTTACACCAAGTTATTGGAAATCTTAACAAGCCGGTGCAAACTAGGTCAGCAACTTTGAATCAATGTAGTTCATATCGCTCAACCCGGGTTCGAGCCCCACTAGCAGCACTTGTGGCCACTGAGGATAAACTCAGGGCTGCACGCTTTAGCAGCTGGGCCAAAGGCCCTAATTGCCAGGGATTAGTCTAGGCCATAGGCCCAGGATACCCTTTCCAAAAAAAACTTTGAATCAATGTATGCATGATTCATTCCTCAGCAAGATAGAGCCCACTCGTGTATCAGAGGCTCTAGCTAATTCGGATTGGGTGTCTGCTATGCAAGAAGAGTTAAACCAGTTCAAAGCCCTGAAAGTCTGGAGACTAGTACCAAAACTAGAAGGAAAAATCGTTATCGACACTAATGGGTGTTCAAGAATAAAAAGGACGAAGATGGTATTGTTATAAGGAACAAAGCCAGACTTGCTGCCAAGGGATATAGGCAAGAGGAAGGCATAGACTACGACGAGACGTATGCTCCAGTAGCGCGTATAGAGGTAATCCGCATGTTTCTAGCCTACGCAGCTCACAAGAACTTCACTGTCTACCAGATGGACGTGAAGACTGCCTTTCTAAATGGCATACTTAAGGAGGAAGTCTACGTCTCTCATCCAGAAGGGTTTATAAATCCAGATAAGCCAAATCATGTCTACATCTTGGATAAAGCTCTTTATGGTCTGAAACAAGCCCCTCGCACCTAGTATGATGTTCTATCTCAATTCTTGGTCAAGTCAGGTGTTTCAAAAGGTAAAGTCGATACCACTTTGTTTATTAAAAAGGAGAAAGCTGATATCATTCTTATTCAGATATATGTAGATGATATTATATTTGGTTCTACAAATTCTAAATATTGTAAGAACTTTTCAAATCTCATGGTGTCACGTTTTCAAATGAGTATGATGGGAGAGATGAATTTCTTTCTCGGATTACAAGTAAAACAGTTTTCAACGGGGATTTTCATTAATCAATCTAAGTACATTTTTTATATTCTTCGGAAATTCAAAATGAAAAATTGCAAACCTATTGGAACCCCAATGGCACCAGGTACTAAGATTAACACTGATTCTTCAGGAAAAAGTGTTGATGTTAGGACTTATAGAGGTATGATAGGGTCTTTAATGTATCTTACTTCAAGTAGACCAGATATAATGTTTTCAACATGCTTGTGTGCACGACATCAGGCTGACCCTAAAGAATCCCATTTGGCTACTGTCAAAAGGATTTTTAGATATCTGAAGGGGACTGCAGATCTTGGTCTGTGGTATCCTAAAGATACAGGGTTTGAATTAACTGCTTACTCAAACGCTATTCATGCAGGGTGTATGTTGGACAGGAAGAGCACTTCAGGTCATATTCAATTTCTTGGAGACAAGCTCGTTAGCTGGGCGTCAAAGAAACAATTATGTGTTTCCACATCGACTGCTGAAGCAGAGTATGTAGTTGCTACCAGTTGCTGCTCTCAAGTATTGTGGATGCGAACACAACTTCGAGACTATGGAATCAAGTTTGATAAAATACCGATCTATTGTGACTTGAAGAGCTCTATCGCCATATCAGCTAATCCTGTGCAACACACTAAAACAAAGCACATTGATCTCAGGTATCATTTTATAAAAGATAATGTAGAAAAAGGTACAATAGAACTTTACTTTGTAAAAACTGATTACCAACTTGCAGATTTGTTTACCAAACCATTAGATGAAAAGAGATTTAATTTTCTTGTATCTAAGCTTGGTATGCTAAATCTTAAGGTCTAATCAGTAATTACCTATAAAAGTTTCTTTTATTGTAATTTTTCGTCATTTCTTTATCATTATTTCTTAAAGGATGTCTGCACTTTAATATGTTGTTCATGTTCTCTGGGGGAGTGAGACAAACTTATAAGATGATCAACATTATTTTGAGGGAGAGTTTATAGAACTTTATTGCTAAATTTTTGTGATGCATGAATTTAGGGGGAGTTTACGCGTACAATAAAAGGAGTAAGGATATGATTTTTGATTAATTTAGATCAGAACTCGTACTTTAATCGTTTTACTGCTTTATGTCTTTTATTTATCAATAAGTTTTGTGAATAAAGTTGCTTTGACTAGACTTTGAGACTTGTGCAGAATGAGAGAAGTTATCAAGATAATATTTTTATGACTTCAGCTGACTTAATGAGATCTAAGACTGCAAAGAAAGGTTAAATTTCTTATCTTAATCTCATATATGGTTGAAAGAAGGACAACTTTCAGTCATAGAAAACATGTTCTTAAATGTTCAAACCACTTTCCGATTCTTAAATAGATTTCATGAATTGGAAGTGTGATTTTAAATGTTTCTCATTTTACTTGTGCTTCAATGATTACAAACCGTGTGTTTCCAAAGATAAATACTTGTGTATTGTCTTTTCTATATACTTTCAAGTATTCACACACACCGGTTTGACTTTTTGTTTAAAATGTTCTTACCATGTCTCAAATTTTGAAACATATTTTTGATGGTAAGACACCCCGCTTGTATTTCAGTGAATTTTTGAGATTCATTTCATTTTGAAGCATTTAATTCAAGAATGTCTGTATTTTGTTTCATATAGACACTATCCATTATTCTTGACCATAAGCTTTGATTGTTATATCATTCATTTCTGATCATTTTCATACAATGTCAGATTTTCAAACAAGTCTTTTGCATTCTTATCTATTCATTCAATATATTTGTTTGAAAATACTTCAATGTTTAAAAATGCTCAAATCTTCATGACTATATTCCGAGCATATCAATATCTGACTTGTATTTGAGCTTTAACCGATAAAGTTAAACCATTTGAGCAACGTTATGCTTATATAGGAAATTATGGGTTCTTTGTGCTAGGACTTAAATGAACTTCTATGTATTCACGTTAACCAGTGTTTCCTACCCAAGAAGTTACTCCATAGTGATTGAGTGTGAGGAGTCTAAAAGAAATGAGTGTGGGATGTGTGACGAGGTAAAATGGAAAAGAGAGTTTGGTTAGATGTGAGCTTAATGATTAAAAGAAAGAGGGTGTGAGATCAGAGTAAAAGAATATCAAACTCTGCATCAACTACTTTCTGAGTCGGGCAGCCACATTACTAATGTTTCACATTTCTTGGTGAAAATTATTGAAACAGGCAAATAGCCCATGCCAACTCTTGTTAAAACCCCACCAACCACTCATTTCTTCTCAAAAAGAAAATGTTTCATATTTTCTGGGGACGCATCACATAATCTATCTGATTTTCATTTGAAAAATCTGGATATTGAAAAAGAAGGAAGTCTGCCCCACCTTCGCACTTCAATCATGCACATTGAGTCTGTGTTTATATACTGTTGTCTCAATGGTTTACACAATGTTGAGCCTTATAAGCAATCATCATATGCTTAATTCTTTCTATCATTTGCACGAACACACAAGGAATTTGTTTTCTTGTCATAACATTCATAGAAAATTCCTTTGTGGTGTTTCGATGATTTGATGGAAGCCCTGGGGGAGTGACCATTAAAAAAAACTCCTTTACAATGTGTATTCGTTACACACAGTGACTTTGTGTTACTGACAGCCGTATTAACTGATTCATTTGTTGATTCAGGTGTTACAAGAATATTTTGTCTAGATTTGCAAAGATCTGGATAAATATGGTTATGGATCAACGAATCAGAGGCTCTTGGACAGATCAGAATGGTCAAAGACATTTCTTGGAGAAAGTTTTGATGAACCAGATGCTCTATTCATCAAAAAGGGGGAGATGATTTACAGAAATGTCCGAATCATAAAATTCAAAGATTTGAAAGTTTGGATAAAGAGTTGAAGAAGACAAAGTTCAAAGTTTGAAAGTTTGAAAGATTGTTCAAGAAAAGTCAAAGAAATGTTTGAAAATGTGCTGATTTCACTGAAATTTTCTTTGAAGAATATTTGCTGAAGCAAGTTGTGCTAAATCTGAAGATAATTTCTTTCCGAAGTCTGAAAGAGTCTTGTGATAATTTTGAGGGATTTTTGAAGATTTTTTTATCATATTTTTGGGGAGATTGTTAATTTGTTCAGAGACAGACTTGGGAAGAATAAACTTAAAGATCAATCAAAAGAGGAAGATTGTATTCAGATTGAGCTTAAAGAGGAGATTTAAACTTCTTCAATGCAACTAAAGGTGATATTGTTTTGCTAAATCTTTTTGTGGTGATCTGGAATCTAAAGGGGGAGATTGTTAGAGCAGAAATATATTGGATACAAGATCATGAAGACTGAAGGTCAAAAGTTCAATAAGTCAAAGTTGAGAAAGTCAACTCTCATTAAAAGTTAAAGTCTAAGTGTTAATAAAAGTCAAAGTCAATGTATTGTTTTGTATTTTTGTTTTGTTTCCTTGTTGTTTAGTAGTAGGTATAAATAGGTTCTTTTGTTGTTTAATAGATAGATGACTAAATAGATGACTATTTGAGAAATACGCATCCTGAGAGAATTTGTAGAGAGAGAGAAAGAGTAGTCTAGAGAGAGAAAGTTGTAATCTTGTGAAATTGGAATTGAAATCAAACAGGTAGTTAATTCAATATTGTTTGTTTGTTTAATTTGCAATTAGAAATTTGAATTACAGGGACACACAATGTTGCAATGCGAGAAAAATCTTGTACGAACTTCCGATAATAACCTGCCAAATCCAGAAAACTCCTTACCTCTGTCGGTGTTCTTGGTGGTTCCCAATTTTCAATTTCTCCAATCTTAGTTGGATCAACCTGTATGCCTTTCTGAGAAACAACATGCCCAAGAAACTGTACTTCTCGTAACCAGAACTCACATTTAGAAAACTTAGCATATAACTGTTCACTTTTCAATGGCTCCAAAATCAAGCGAAGATAAGTAGCATGTTCTTCTTTAGATCGGGAATAAATAAGGATATCATCGATAAAAACAATTACAAATTTATCGAGATAGGGTTTACATACCCGATTCATCATATCCATAAAAGTTGTCGGTGCATTCGTCAAACCAAAAAGGCATTACCAAAAATTCATAGTGACCACAACAGGTACGAAAAGCAGTTTTCAACACATCTTCTTCTTTGACCTTCAACTGATGATAACCTGACCGTAAATCAATCTTTGAAAAATAATTGGCCCCAACTAACTGATCAAAAAGGTCGTCAATTATGGGAAATGGATATTTATTCTTTATTGTCAGCTTGTTCAGTTCCCGGTAATCTATACACATTCTCATTGACCCATCCTTTTTCTTAACAAACAAAACCGGTGCACCCCATGGAGAAGTACTCGATCTAACCCTTATCAGAAAGTTCTTGTAACTGAGACTTCATTTCTTTCATTTCAGAAGGAGCCAGACGGTAAGGTGTACGTGTAACAGGAGCGGCCCCGGGTGACAAATCAATACTAAAATCTATATGTCTATCTGGAGGAAGACTAGTCAAGTCATCAGGAAAGACTTCTGGGAATTCACTGACTACCGGTATGTTTTCAATTTTACCCTTTTCTTTCTTGGTGTCAATCACATAAGCTAAGAAACTCTGACACCCTAACACATTTACGGGCTTTTAAAATAAATATTAGACAAGACTGATGTTTTCTACAATCACCATATATTATAACCGGTCTCTTCCCAGGCAAATCAATATTAATCAACTTTTTATTACATACGATACTGGCCAAGTTTTTAGCTAACCAGTCTATTCCCACTACCACATCAAATTCAGTTAAGGACATAGGGAATAACTGAATTGGTACTTGACACCCTTCCACATCAATATAACAATCATCAAATTCCTCTCAAACCGATACTTGATTATCATTAGCAGTTTCTACTACTAATGCATAATCTAACACTTTTGGTTTCACATGCAAACAGTTAACAAAAGAAGAAGATACGAATGAATGGTTTGGACCATGAGTCAAATAACACCTTAATCACATACCCAATGTAATAAGATATTCCAGTTCAAACATGCACCTGTAAGCTCATAATTACATTGGCCAAATGTAATTTGAATTTACCTTACATGTCGTTCTTTCTACCCATTATATTTAACATTCCAAGTTTCTAGACATAATAGGGACATCCTACTTCACAGAACATTATGTAGTTTAAGTATGGATTCGAATACCTAAATCCCTTAAACTTAGGCTCTGATACCAACTGTAAAACCCACCTTAAAACATAACATGTATCATATAATACATGCAAATATTTACATTACAAACACCCACATATTACATATAGGGTCCCGAAGTCTAGAATTACACTTACATACATACATACATAATACTACATCCAACAAAAACCATTGACATATAACATTGTTCAACTAGAAGTATTAACTCATAATAGCTTCCTACATACAACACATTTCTTCACATAACATCATAGCTTATCTTTTCTTTTTGTCTTACCAGTCATCTGTCCTGGAATACAGATTTGGAAAACAAAGAGGGTTAGACCAATTGGTCTAAGTGAGATGATCCCAAACATTTTAATAACAATATTATGAAAACATTGATATGAAACCATTATCAACAAATCACAATTCAAATCTCATGCAATGTACACAACACACTTCGTTGGCCTATAACGCCAACAACCCATAGCCATATCAGAATTAGTTGGCCGCTAAGCACAACTAATTAATTTACTCCGAAGTACCTCAAGTACAACCAACCCCGTTGCCCCTTTCGGCACAACCAACTTCATCCAGTCTCTACGTCCGGCCAAAATACAATAGTGTAATGCAATGCTCAAACATATGAGATTTCATTTTAATAATCACATTCCATATAACTCACAATCATTACTACACATATCACATATAAACCATTTCATGATATAAGTATTCCAGTTCGAAAATGGTTAAAAGAAAACTCACCTTATTAAGAGTTCGAAGCCACACACGTGCAAACGACACAACTGAACACCACTTATATCAAACTTCACTGACGAGTAACTGAGCCTTGATTTTTCCTAGCTTTTCCTTGATCTCTTACATTAAGCTTAGTAGTGTATTAAGAGAGAGAGAGAGAGATAGAAATTTGGTATGATATCAATATTCTTTCCTTCTACCTCTATTTATAGCTAAACATAAGGCATTAACAACTTGTTCCTATTGCTTTCAAGATTGCACTCTTATAAGAACTCTACACCTCGTGCTTATAGGATAAGAGAATCTCGACACCTTGTGCTTATAAGATAAGAGAATCTCAACACCTCGTGCTTATAGGATAAGAGAATCTCGACACCTCGTGCTTATAGGATGAGATCGACACCTCGTGCTTATAGGATGAGATCGGCACCTCATGTTTATAAAATAAGATCGACACCTCGACACTTTAGGCTTATAGGATAAGATCGAAAACTCGTGCTTATAGGGATAAGATCGACACCTCGTGCTTATAGGGATAAGATCGACACATCATAAATAAGGTCACTCATCATAACTATGAATACACTAACACTAAGGACCTCTAATTACTAATTAGTGACAATAAGACCCTTAAACATATAATACCTAACCAAAAAGTCTCTTTTAACATTATAACATGACATAAAAGAATAGACATAAACTTATCGGGTTATAACAAGTTTGCAGTTTTGAGTTATCAAATCGCGGTTCAAACCGCATCGCATCCTGTCTTGAATTAAACAATTGGTCCATTGGGGCTTGGGAGTCGGGGCTTAAGGATCGAGATGAAAGAAAAAAATGAACATATCACAACTCACACATCTAATTTACTTTGAAATTTATTTATTTTGTCCTTCTTAAACTATTTTTAATTATACAATATGTATTTGGATTTATTGGACCTCTTTATATTTTTGGATTACAGTCATTTTACCGTTGATTTTATAATATATTTTTAAACTTATAATTTTTGAATTGTAGGCATAAAGTGCGATAGGGACAAACCGCATAAAATGCGATGTTGTTTGAGGTTTATGCGGTATGATTTGCGGTATGGGAAAATTATGTACCGTATATACGATGCGATCACGAACACCCCTAATTACATTTCAAAAATTAGACCTTAAAATTAATAAATAAATAAATAATAATAAAAAGGTGTTGGTGCTAAAGTGTCTTGACCTATTAACAATCATCAAGTTTTTACCTTAAAAAGATGAATTAATTATTTTTGTCAAAAATAATAAATTCCTGTTTATCTTGGATGTATTACTTGGTGAAACAAATCACTCACAACTTCACATAAATATAAAGTTTGGTTTGTTAAATTCCTTTTGCTTTGCCTAAATAATTATCAAAATTTATTTTTGTTATAAAAAAATGGTTAATAAAACATATTTGAATGAAAAAAAATTAAGAGGACTTAGTTTGTCATAATTAATCTCATTAATGTGATATATTTTGTTGTTCAAATACGTGTTAGTAAGACAAAAATAGAAAAATCCGGATAATAAAATATTGAATTAATAAAAAATCAGATTCGTAAGTTATTATCTCTTAAATCTTTTTTTTTATTGTTAAGAAAAAAAAGAATAAACTAAAAAAATCATCTCTTTGACATAATTAACACTATTTTTCTATTACGAAATTTTGTTTATGTACTAAATTATGAATATTTGAACTTTAGGGTTCCATTTTCGAAAATTATGAATATTTTCTTGCAACCATAATAAGCTTGTTTTAATTTTGAGCTTATTGGAAAATAATTTATACTATATTATAAAAGAGATATAAAAATCTCTTAAAAACTAGTTTTTAAGTGTAATGTACTATTATTTAAAGCTATCTACTTAAAAACAACTTTTTAAACATAATGTACTATCATTTAATGCTTAGTTACTTATTCACCTTGGATGTTATCTTTATCCTTAATTCTCATCTCTAACCACCATCAGGCACTCAAATCTTTTCCATCCATATCCTTATATCACGGTTCAACAGAATTAGACGGAGATTAGGATGATTCTACTCATATATATTTGAATCAGGTTGTTCAATCTCTTTGTTTTGTTTTTCAAGATACAAACAACTTCAATATCCAAACAGAGTCAAAGCTTCCAAGGTTCAATTCCTTCAATCTATTGTTGTTGCTTATGATTGTAGTTATTTACAATCAATCTTTTTTTTTTCGTTTTTCAAACAGAGGCAAAGCTTTCCCAGGTTCATTTCCTTCAATCTCTTGTTTTTGTTGTTCAAGATTCAATTTCTAGGGTTTTATTAACATTATTTTTTTGTTCTTTCTTTGATTAGATACGATATTGTTGTTGCATTGATTATAATTTAAGGATTTGATGAGTATTTTCTTGTTTCTGCACCCCAAATCTCATCTTTAATGGTAACAGGGAGACACCGAAAAATGCATTGAGACTTGACTGTAAGTAAAAAAGCATCCCAAAATAGGTTCGAAGGGGAGTATTGTGAAATAAGTAAAAAGGCTACAGGTAATCTATTGTTGTTGTTTATGATTGTAGTTATTTACAATCAATCTTATTTTTTTTCGTTTTTCAAACAGAGGCAAAGTTTTTCCAGGTTCGTTTCCTTCAATCCTTTGTTTTTGTTGTTCTATACAAAATAACTCCTCAATGAAAGTTAAAGTGAATGATTTACCAGCAATCGCCTCGCGAGCAAAAACGGAGATCTTAGGGGATTGAGATAGAGAATAATCGTGTGGGACAGTGAAGTGATGGTCGCAAAGACGGAGTTCCGGGACAGAGTACCACGCTCCGGCGACGTGTTCCAACAGCGATGAATTACCGGCGGTTTCACCCATGGTGGCGGTGGCGGCCGAAATCGATCGGCGGAGGGAGTGGAAGTGTTTGCGGGGAGCAGTTGGTAGGAATGGAGAAGAGTAACGAAGGAAGAGATGTACAGTGAATTGCATCGTAGAAGATTGCTTTCAAAATAATTATATAATAAAACTTAGAGATAATTACGTTATTTCATATTTATCTTTTTAGAGTAAATTAAACTTGGTTCTTGTATTTTTGAGTTTATCACATAGTTATCCCTCAACTTCTTTTATTTATGAAAAACTCTTAAAGTTTGCATTTTAATTTTTAAAAGGTCCCTCATCTTAACAGTCATTTATTTCTAAAATTAACTCTTAAGAGTAAATTACATTTTAGACCCTGTGGTTTGTAAGAAATTATGATTTTCACCCCTATAGTTTATAATTTATTACGATTTTAGCCTCTAATACTTAAGGACATGTTATAGTTGTTATAACTTATATGTCCAAGATTGAATCTATGTCTATGGAGTTGCTCATAATTGACATTTTCATCTCTATTTAAAGTCATCTTTTGTTTGAAAATATCTTGTTTCTTCTCTAATTTTTATTTTGCAAAAACGTTAATATTGATGAGGAGGTGTCACATTTCTTGGTTATAAAGGAGTTGCATCACTTACCTAGAGAATTTGAACATTAACTTCATACTTCTTTTGTTCTTGCAATATAAACACATTTGCAAATGTAACATTTTGTTCTATTTAGCAAACAATCAATAAACATATTTGCACACTTAACTCTTCTTTGGTTTTTTAGGAAAAATCAATAACTCGTTTGAAAACGTAACATTTTTTGTTTTTCTAGGAAATCTTTGTTAAATATTATATATTATTCATTATTGTTTCCCAATAAAATGTCAGATCCCGCTGCTTTGTGCGGGCCACAACTAGTATTTATAAAATAATTCGAACCAAGTATTAAATGACATTTTCAAGGAGGAAGTCTACGTTTCTCAGCCTGAAGGTTTTGTCAATCCAGAGAAACCGAACCATGTGTATATTATGGACAAAGCGCTTTACGGTCTGAAACAATCCCCTCGAGCCTGGTACGAAGTATTATCTAAATTCCTTGTCAAGTCTGGCTTCTCGAAAGGTAAGATCGATACTACTTTGTTTATTAAAAAGGAAAAAGTCGATATCATATTAATTCAGATATATGTGGATGACATCATATTTGGCTCAACAAATCCAAAATATTGTAAGAATTTTTCAAACCTCATGGTGTCACGTTTTCAGATGAGTATGATGGGAGGGATGAATTTCTTTCTCGGATTACAAGTCAAACAATTTTCAACGGGGATTTTTATTAATCAATCAAAGTACATTTTTGATATTCTCAGAAAATTCAAAATGGAAAATTGTACACCTATTGGAACCCCGATGGCACCATGTAACACCCTAAAAATAGGTATAACAAAAACTTTCCAAAAAAGGAGAAGTGGTATATAAATTGCCATAGCAAGAGCCTCACAAAAAGGGGAATAGTACATTAAGCCTGTTTAATCACAAATGTAATTTAACGGATAGATAAACAACAACCAACTAATCTAATTTCTACATCTAGAAAAGAGATTACAAAAATGGGTGTCATCTATAAACCCAAATCTTCCAACAAAAGTTCCAGTGCCAAAAACCCCAAGCTCTCGCCCAAAACATCTAAACTTGCCTAGGAGCAGCGCCGCTAACACCTGAGATACACATCGACACCAAACAAGTGTTAGGCCAAAAAAGCCTAGTAAGTTGAACAAGTAAAAGCATGCCAGAAACAATTACAGTTCTTATCAGCAATTAACCAATTAATCACGTAGGTGTGGAGTCAACGGGAGCGACCCATATCTCCAATCAGGTTCACCCAAAGAGGTGATGTACCTTGAAGCCATATAACAAAGGCAACCCAAAGGCCCGACACGCATCGAGGACTACCGCTTAGGAAATTCCCCGACGGCGGAGGTCTAGGTGCATAGGGGACTACCACTCAGGAAATTCTTCAAATGCCACCCACCTACATCCCTATAGTGAATCACTGACTTGGTTCTTCCACATTATGCAAATAGGAGGTCTCAAGATGTGTTTTAACCCAACATATTCGGATATCAACAATGAACACAACATTACCATCCCTAGCATGTAAATCCATCATATGACATAGTAATCATCCAAATACTTCGTGAGAATATAAGGTCGCCAAAAGGCATTCTAAGTAGAAATCATCATAATACCAAAATATGCATAAGTGACTCATAATAGGTTACTCACATACATATTTCCATAGAAATCCCCAAATACTTGTACATTAAATAAGAACACTTAAGTAATAACAATAATGATAACAAGTAAAGTAAATGATGTGTATCTAGTTTTTACAAAAGGGTTAGTAAACTCACAATCTAGGTTTTTGGACCAAAACCTAGAAAAGTGTCAAACCCTAAAAGTTGGAGAAGATGAGACTTGAAGGTGAGAAATGAGAATCTTGAAGAACACTTCAATGGGGACACTTGTATGAAGCTTGATGATCACTTAATGCTTCCAACAACCCAAAACCCTAGCAATAAATGTGTGTGTGTGTGTGTGGAACACCCAAAAATCGCCCAAATGAGTGTGCTCTCGTTTTTTTTTTAATGAAGGAGTGAGAAGTGAGGTATTTAATTTCATTAAAACCACAGACTAGACTACGCGGGCGATAGTGCCCGGCGATAGTGCCAAGGGCACTATCACGAGTCACAATCGCGAGGTCTTCCCCGCTCACGGTACCAATTCGGCGATAGTGCCTTTGGCGATAGTGCCAAGGCACAATCGCTGGCCTCCCCCAACCTACGGTACATCCCTGGTGATAGTGCCTCCGGCGATAGTGCCAATGGCACAATCGCGCCAACCCCAAAACAGTCCAAAAACTCAATCGAAAACGATTACGAGCACAAGGTTTGTACGTTTAAAGATGGTAGATCAATATATGACATTATAACATAATTAATGATCATAAAATGCACACAAAAACACATGTTCTCACATAAGCACAATTAATGCATTAAGGGAGACAAAATACTTTCCTCTTCGGCTAGACACTTCCGAAGGTAACATACGTGAAATGTAGGATGTATTTCATCCATCTCCAGTGGTAAATCCAACCGGTAGGCTTGTAATCCAATTTTCTCCAATATGACGAATGGACCAAGGAAACGAGGACTGAGCTTCCCACGTTTTTCAAATCGAATGATTCCCTTCCATGGTGACACTTTCAACATGACACGGTCTCCCACTTGAAACTCGACCGGTCTCCTTTTCTTGTCCGCATAACTTTTCTGACGGTCCTGCGCCACCTTTAGTCGTTCTCGTATTTCCTTCACTTTGTCCGTCGTCTCTTGCACTATTTCTGGTCCGACGAATTGCTTTTCGCCCGCTTCTAACCAACAAACTGGAGTTCGACACTTTCGCCTGTACAACGCCTCGAAAGGTGCCATGCCAATGCTAGAGTGGTAGCTATTATTATATGCGAACTCCACTAACGGCAGGTGTGAGTCCTAACTACCTCCAAAGTCGATAACACAAGTCCTTAACATGTCTTCGAGCGTTTGAATCGTCCTTTCATTTTGACCATCCGTTTGAGGATGATACTCCATGCTCAAATTCAATCGGGTACCCAACTCCTTTTGCAAGCTTGCCCAAAAGTTCGACGTGAAACGGCTATCTCGATCCGACACGATAGATTGTGGAATCCCATGACTCGACACAACCTCATCAATATAAAGCTTGGACAATTTCTCCATTGGCAAAGTCTCCCTCATTGCAAGAAAGTGCGCGCTCTTGGTCAACCGGTCCACGATCACCCAAATTCTATCGTGACCACGTAAGGTCTTTGGTATCTTCATCACAAAATCCATGGTGATGTTGTCCCATTTCCACTCGGGAATGGACAACGGTTGCAAACTTCCATATGGCCTTTGATGCTCCGCCTTTACTTGAAGGCACGTGACACACCTCTCCACGTAGTTAGCCACATCCAACTTCATCACCGGCCACCAATAATTTAATTTTAAGTCTCTATACATCTTGGTACTACCGGGATGTATAGAATACTTCGAATTGTGAGCGTCTTCTAGAAGTAACTCCCGATTTCCGCCCAATTTCGGCACCCAAATTCGACCTTGGAAGAGTTTGAGCTCGCAGCTATCTTCCGTCAAAAGTCCACTTTGCTTTTCCATGATCTCGGATTTGAGATTTTGCTCTTTGAGCGCTTCCACTTTCCACGTCTTGATGCTTTCCACCAAACTTGATACCACGTCGATTCTTGTGAGGGACAATTTAATGCCACCATCATGGCTTCTCTGAATCAATGCATCCGCCACCACATTGGCCTTACCGGGATGGTAGAGTAGATCACAATCATAATCCTTTAGAAGTTCAAGCCAT
Source organism: Arctium lappa (assembly GCA_023525745.1). Classification (NCBI taxonomy): domain Eukaryota; kingdom Viridiplantae; phylum Streptophyta; class Magnoliopsida; order Asterales; family Asteraceae; genus Arctium; species Arctium lappa. The sequence goes on along the minus strand of CM042050.1, from coordinate 39,098,686 downwards.
CTTCTTTGTCGCATGTTGAGTTCCTTTTGGTCAAAGATGTACTTGAGACTCTTGTGATCCATGAAAAGAGTACACTTGGTCCCGTACAAGTAATGCCGCCACAACTTCAAAGCTAAAGCGACCGCCGCCAACTCTAAGTCATGCGTCGGGTAGTTCTTCTCATGCTCCTTTAATTGCCTCGACGCGTAGGCAATGAGTTTCCCTCGTTGCATAAGTACACATCCAAGCCCCATCTTAGAAGCGTCACTATACACTACGAAGTCTTCCGATCCCTCAGGCAAGGATAAGATCGGAGCTTCGCACGATTTCCTCTTGAGCGTTTGAAAGGCTTGGTCTTGAACATCGGTCCAATGAAACTTGACGTTCTTTCTTGTGAGCGGTGTAGCTACCTTGGAAAAGTCTTGGATGAAGCGTCTATAGTAGCCCGCTAAGCCCAATAAACTCTGTGTCTCCGACGGATTCGTCGGCGGTTCCCAACTCATCATCGCTTCAATCTTCGCCGGGTCCACCTGAACACCGTCCTTTGACACCACGTGCCCCAAGAATTGAACTTCTTGGAGCCAAAATTCGCACTTAGAGAATTTTGTGAACAACTTCTCCCTCCTTAGGACTTCCAAGACTTCCCGCAAGTGTTTTCCATGTTCGGATTCATCCTTAGAATAAATTAAAATATCGTCGATAAAGACGATCACGGGTTTATCCAAGAATGGGCGACACACACGGTTCATCAGGTCCATAAATACGGTCGGCGCATTGGTCAACCCAAAAGGCATCACCAAGAACTCATAGTGACCGTAACGCGTTCGGAAGGCCGTCTTTGGAATATCATCATTCTTCACTCTCACTTAATGATAACCGGATCGGAGGTCAATCTTCGACAAACATTCCACACCTTGGAGTTGATCGAAGAGATCATCGATGTGAGGTAAAGGATACTTGTTCTTTACCGTGACTTTATTCAACTCACGGTAGTCAACACACATCCTCATCGATCCGTCCTTCTTCTTCACAAACAACACCGACGCTCCCCAAGGTGAAGAACTCGGTCGGATAAAACCCTTCTCTAACAACTCTTGAAGTTGCGTCATCATCTCCTTCATTTCCGTCGGGGCCAAACGATAGGTAGGTCGGGCTATCGGAGCCGCTCCTGGAGTGAGGTCTATTTGGAACACCACTTGTCGTTCCGGTGGTAATCCGGGAAGGTCTTCCGAAAAGACATCCGGATAATCCCGCACGATCCTCACGTCTTCCACCATCTTCTTTTCCTTCTTCGCGTCCACTATATACGCTAGATACGAAGGGTAACCCTTCGCTAGAAACTTACGCTCCTTGAGAGAGGAGATAATGGGGTTGCGTCCCTTTCCTTTCTCCCCATAAATGACGACCACGCCGCCTTCCGTCAAAGGCACTTGGATCATCTTCTTAGCGCAAAAGATGTCGGCCTTATGCCTTGACAACCAATCCATGCCTATGACCACGTCGAATCCACCTTTGGCCATAGGTAGCAAATCTACCCCAAAAGAATTCCCGTCGATCTCTAAGGTGCAATCACAAAAACGGTCACGGATGATTACTTTATCACCGTTGGTTACCTCTACTACTAGTGCATCGGGAAGGACACTAATAGTAGTGACGAATTGCTTACAGAAAACATCCGAAACAAAAGAACACGTAGCACCCGAATCAAACAATACACAAGCAGGCAAGGAGTTTACTAGGAACAACATCAGCGGTCTCCTTCGCCTCCTCGGTAGTCATCCGGAAAGCTCGACTCGGCACCCTCGACGATTGGTCGACCCTAGCCGTCGACCCAACAGATCTGACTTGATTGTTCCCCGCTAACCTTGGATAATTCCTCCTTATGTGCCTCGGTTCCTGGCACTCATAACACACCGTCGGACGAACAGTGCAGTCCTGGGCTACATGGCCCTTCTTGCCACACCTAGCACAAGTCACCGGACCCGCATGGGTTTTGGAAGCACATGCGCCCGAATGCTTGGTTTTGCACCTCGGGCACCACTGATCACTTTTCCGAGAGTCGCCAGTTCTCCCACTAACAAAAGGCTTCGACTGACGAACGGGCCCAGATGGCCCTTCCCATTTCCGTTTCTCACCAACATGCTTCTTCTCATCCCTTTCAGCATTGATGTCGTCCTCAACGAGTAAGGACTCCTCGATAACCTCTTGCAGAGTCGAACACTTGGCATTCCTTACCGCCGTTCGCATCTCGACCGGTAACCCTTGATGATAGGCCTTATTCTTCGACCTTTCATCGGGGACTAGATGTCCCACCAAGTTTAGATTCTCCAGAAAGAGTTTGGAGTAGCCAACCACAGACAGGTTCCCTTTCTTCAGATCTCGGAACTCCCGCTCCAACTTGTCCATCGAACGCTCACTACAATACTTGTCCATAATCTTCTCTTTGAACACCGGCCAAGTTAACTTAGCCAGAACTTCAGGAGTGAGGACTGATCAAGTGAGATTCCACCAAATCAAAGCCTCTCCCCGAAGTAGTTGAGAAGCAAACTTGACCCGTTGAGAGGGATCACACTCACTTGACTCAAAGGCCATCTCTACCTCTTTGAGCCAGTACATGCAAGCAACCTGGTTATCTGAACCCGCAAACTCCTTAGGGTGGCACCCCATAAACGCTTTGTAAGTGCACCCCTTAGTCTTTGTCCGGATCCCTTCAGCGGATGGTTCCTTAACCGTTACCACATTTGGTCTACCCGACCCCACAATAATGTTTTCAGCCATCGTCTCAGGTTGTCGGTGGCTAGCGTCTCGATCCTCTAGGAGTTTCATGAAAAACTCTTGCTGTTGGGTCATGGCCGAAGTCATGGACAACTGTTATTGAGCCAAGGCCGCATTCATGGCCAACATCATGCTATCCCTAAGTTGGGTCTCCATGGTTACTTCTTCCATGATGGCATTACCCGTATTGAGGTTCCGGCACGGAATATGCTCAGGTCCGCCTCCCAAGATTCTGGGTACAGGAATGTCATCGGTGGTTACGCCTACGGGAGGTCGTACAACTGTAGATTCCACTTCTGGTTGACCCTCTGGCATGTCCGGCAACCTACTTCGAGTGTTTACCATTAAATCTGCCATGCACGTGCGAGAAATAGATTGAGAAAAATACTAAGCGAGTTGGACTCATTGTACGTACTACTACCTTCATCAATTATCATAATGATAGTAAACCAAGCATGCTCACGTAACAATGCATTCATAATAACAGTAGCTAAATGAAATTATGAACGAACCATACACAAAAATTATTGTCACCATCATCACAACTTTCAATTACAGTAATTCCGTAAATCCTAACGCTCTCCCCACCTAGGATTTCTACCCCAAGTGGACAGTGAAGTCATAAAGTCTAAAGCTTAAGTCCAGATATACTACAACAATACCTAGTTCACTTAAACTAAATCTATGATACCAACTTGTAACACCCTAAAAATAGGGATAACAAAAACTTTCCAAAAGAGGAGAAGTGGTATATAAATTGCCATAGCAAGAGCCTCACAAAAAGGAGAATAGTACATTAAGCCTGTTTAATCACAAATGTAATTTAACGGATAGATAAACAACAACCAACTAATCTAATTTCTACATCTAGAAAAGAGATTACAAAAAGGGGTGTCATCTATAAACCCAAATCTTCCAACAAAAGTTCCAGTGCCAAAAACCCCAAGCTCTCGCCCAAAGCATCTAAACTTGCCTAGGAGCAGCGCCGCTAACACCTGAGATACACATCGACACCAAACAAGTGTTAGGCCAAAAAGCCTAGTGAGTTGAACAAGTAAAAGCATGCCAGAAACAATTACAGTTCTTATCAGCATTTAACCAATTAATCAAGTAGGTGTGGAGTCAACGGGAGCGACCCATATCTCCAATCAGGTTCACCCAAAGAGGTGATGTACCTTGAAGCCAAATAACAAAGGCAACCCAAAGGCCCGACACGCATCCAGGACTACCGCTTAGGAAATTCCCCGACGGCGGAGGTCTAGGCGCATAGGGGACTACCACTCAAAAAATTCCCCAAATGTCACCCATATACATCCCTATAGTGAATCACTGACTTGGTTCGTCCACATTATGCAAATAGGAGGTCTCAAGATGTGTTAACCCAACATATTCGGATATCAACCATGAACACGACATTACCATCCCTAGCATGTAAATCCATCATATGACATAGTAATCATCCAAATACATCGTGAGAATATAAGGTCGCTAAAAGGCATTCCAAGTAGGAATCATCATAATACCAAGATATGCATAAGTGACTCATAGTAGGTTACTCACATACATATTTCCATAGAAATCCCCAAATACTTTTACATTAAATAAGAACACTTGAGTAATAACAATAATGATAACAAGTAAAGTAAATGATGTGTATCTAGTTTTTACAAAAGGGTTAGTAAACTCACAATCTAGGTTTTTGGACTAAAACCTAGAAAAGTGTCAAACCCTAAAAGTTGGATAAGATGAGACTTGAAGGTGAGAAATGAGAATCTTGAAGAACACTTCAATGGGGACACTTGAATGAAGCTTGATGATCACTTAATGCTTCCAACAACCCAAAACCCTAGCAATAAATGTGTGTGTGTGTGGAACACCCAAAAATCACCCAAATGAGTGTGCTCCCGTTTTTTTTTGAATGAAGGAGTGAGAAGTGAGGTATTTAATTTCATTAAAACCACAGACTGGACCACGTGGGCGATAGTGCCCGGCGATAGTGCCAAGGGCACTATCGCGAGTCACAATCGCGAGGTCTTCCCCGCTCACGGTACCAATTCGACGATAGTGCCTTCGGCGATAGTGCCAAGGCACAATCGCTGGCCTCCCCCAACCTACGATACATCCCTGGCGATAGTGCCAATGGCACAATCGCCAGGCACAATCGCGCCAACCACAAAACAGTCCGAAAACTCAACCGAAAATGATTACGAGCACAAGGTTTGTTTGTTTGAAGATGGTAGATCAATATATGACATTATAACATAATTAATGATCATAAAATGCACACAAAAACACATGTTCTCACATAAGCTCAATTAATGCATTAAGGGAGACAAAATACTTACCTTATGAATTTACGGGTGTTACACACCAGGAACTAAAATTGGCACTGATTCTTCGGGAAAAGCTGTCGATGATAGAACCTACAGAGGGATGATTTGTTCTTTGATGTATTTAAATTCTATTTGGCCATATATAATGTTCTCTACATGTCTATGTGCTAGATATCAGGCTAATCCAAAAGAATCCCATTTGTCTACAGTCAAAAGGATCTTTAGATATCTGAAGGGCACTGCAGATCTTGGTTTGTGGTATCCTAAAGATACAGGTTTTGAACTGAAAGCATATTAAGATGCAGACCATGTAGGTCGTATGCTTGACAGGAAAAGTACATCGGGTCACATACAATTTCTGGGCGATAAACTCGTGAGTTGGGCATCAAAGAAACAACTCTGTGTTTCCACATCAACAGCCGAGGCAGAGTATGTCGCTGTGGCGAGCTACTGTTCTCAAGTGTTGTGGATAAGAACACAACTCCGAGATTATGGCTTTCAGTACAACAAGATCCCGATATACTATGATTCGAAGAACACCATTACTATATCTGCGAATCCTGTTCAACATACAAAGACCAAACACATCGATTTACCAAGCCTCTCGATGAAAAGATATTTAATTTTATCGTTTCAAAACTTGGTATGTTAAATCTTAAGACTTAATCGGTGATTACCTACTAAAGTTTTTGTTATTGTTATTTTTCTTCATTTCTTTATTTTTAATCTGAAAGATATCTACACTTAACATTTGTTCATGTTCTCAGGGGGAGTGAGAGAAGAAATTAAGATGATCTACATTCATTTGAGGGGGAGTTTATATTTTTGCATATATTCTTAACTGATAAATTTTCTGATGCATAATTGTAGAGGGAGTTAGAACAACGGAGTATGGTATATGACTTCTGATTATATCCAATCAGAACTCGTACATTCAAAGTTTTATTGCTTTATGTCATTTTCTTTTCAATAAATGTTGTGAATAAAGCTTTGCAGTTTGACGACTTTTGATGTTTGCAGAATTGAGATGGAGCTTACATGATCATATCCTATATGATTTTGAGCTGACTTGATGAGATTTAAGACTAAGCGAAAAGGTTAATTTGTAAACTTAATCTCATACGTGTCTGAAAGACGGACAACTTTCAGATATGAAAACATGTTCTTAAATGTTCAAACCACTTCTGATTCTTAAAAGATTTCATGAATATAAAAGTGTGATTTTAAATGTTTTCATGTTATATGAGCTTCAATGGTAATAAACCGTCTGTTTCCAAAGATTAATACTTGCGTATTGTCTTTTCCATATACTGTCAAGTATTCACACACACCGGTTTAAATTTTTGTTGAATATGTTATCACCATGTCTTAAATTGAACAAATTTTTCGATGGTGATACACCCCGCTTGAAATTCAAAGTTTGAGCATGATTTCATTTCGAAACGTTTCTTTCAAGAGTGTCTATATTTCGATTCGTATAAACAATATCCGATTTTTGCTGACCTAAGCCTTAATCGATAAATCATTCAGATATTGATCTTTTTCATACAATGTCAGATTTTCAAACAAGTTTCTTGTATTCATTTCATTCATTCAATGTACTTGTTTTGAAGTATTTTCAATGTTTAAAATTCTCAAATCTTTATGATTACATCTGTGAGCATACAGATATTTGACTTTTATTTCACATCATGTGCTATAACTGTACTAGTTAACCCATTTTGAGCAACATGTTCTTTTAGGAAAACAACATGGGTTCATTATGTGAGATTAACTGAAACTTCTATGGATTCACGATAACAGTGTTTCCTACCCAAGAAGTTAATCCTTGAGTGATCGAAGAGTGAGGAGTCAAAATAACTGAGTGTGGGTTGTGTGATGAGGTAAAATGTAAAAGAGAGTTTGGTTAGAAGTGAGCTCAATGTTTAAAAAGAAAGAGGGTGTGAGAACAGAGTAAAAGAATATTAAACTCTGCACCAACTTTTTCTGAGCCGGGCAGCCACATTTCTAGTGTTTCACAATTCTTAGTGAACATTATTGAAACATGCAACTAGCCCATGCCAACTCTTGATAAAAACCCCACCAGCTACTCATCTTTTTCTCAAAAAGAAGATGTTTCAATTTTTAAAGGGGACGCAACCTATAATCTATCTGGTTTTCATTTGGAAAATCTGGATATTGAAAAAGAAAGAAGGCTGCCCCACCTTCACACTTCGATCATGCACAATCGAGTCTGTGTTTAACTGTTGTTGTCTGGTTTACACAATTTTGAGCTTTATAAAAGAAATCATTTGTGCTTAATTCTTTCAAACACAAGTACGTACACACAGAGAATTTGTTTTTCTGTCAAAACATTCATAGAATAAACTTGTGTTATTCGATGATTAAATGGAAGACATGGGGGAGTGAACATCACAAAATCTCATTTCCATTGTGTATTCGTTACACATAATGACTTCATGTTACTGACAGACACTTTAACTGATTCATTTTTTGATTCAAGTGTTACACTCATAATTTGTCTGAATTTGAAAAGATTCGGATGAATATATTTGTGGATCAATAGATGGTCAGAGACTCGTTTGAAAAGATCAGTGGTCAGAATAGATGAACGACATTTCTTGTCAAAGTTTTGATGATCTCATGCTTCATTCATCAAAAAGGGGGAGAGATAATATAGAAATGTTAAAAATGAGAGAGAAAATCATACAATGTTTGAAAAAGTGATCAAGAATTGTAGATTTTTGATAAAGTAAAGTTGGATCTGAAACGAGAAAAGTTCAAAGATTTCAGAATTGTTGCGGATTTTACTGAAATTTTCTTTGAAGACATTTTGATAAAGCAAATTATGCGAAATCTGAAGATAACTTCTTTCCAGTGTCTGAAAGAGGTTTTTACATCCTTGGAGGAGGTTGTTACTATTTTTTGAAGACAGACTTTGGAGAGACTACAAAAGTTTTTCTGAAGACAGAATGTTTGAAGATTGCTAAGCAAAGAGGGAGATTACACGTATTGAGCTTAAAGGGGAGATAAATTTCTTAAAGTTCTTCAATGCAACGAAAGGGGAGATTGTATTGCAAAATCTTTTAGAGATGATCTTGAATCCAAAGGGGGAGATTTTTAGAGCATATATTTGTTGGATACAAGATCATAAAGACTGAAGCTCAAAGTCAACCAAGTCAAAAGCTCAAAGTCAACTCTCAAGTGAAAGTCAAAGTCCCTTATAATAAAAGTCAAAGTCAAAGTCTTTGTAAAGTGTGTTTAGCGTGTTTTGTTTTGTCTTTGTTTAATAGACTTGTGGTTAGAAGGTGTGAGAAGAAGCTTGTAACTAGATTCATTGTACGCTGAGATTCTAGAGAGAGAAAGTGCATGAGAGAGAAACTTCAGTACACAAAATCTTGTGATTAATTGAAAACAGGTAGTTAATCAATTTGTTGTGATCTTGTTTTGTAATTGAAATTGATTAGAACTTGATAAATTGGGAAATAATATAATTGATAAAAATAGCACATTTCACAAACGAAGACATTATAGTGGGTGTTTACATCACACAACGTTATCTAACGAACTCACATAACATGTCCGTTGATTTGATCGAAGTTTGGCAACTAGGAAAACTCACACCTCATGTTTCCCTACAGTTGCGTCTTGAGCACAGACTTACACAACATGTCTGTTACTATAGTACACCCACATTGCCACCCAAATAATAAAATATGTACATGATCATGTATGTTCAAAATATAATGCATTTACCCATATGCAACATATGATAAAATCACAAATAAAATTAGCAAGCTTACATAAAACTTTAAACAATGCATGCAACCCATTTTAAAAAGTCGCGTTTAACTCACAGTATAAGTCGTAACCCCACACTTATCATCAAGGTGGCTACCATCCTCCCAAAATGTCTTGAACTTGCTACGATTTCTCAAAACAGTAGCTTTACTCTTTCATGAACCTCATTTGTCTTGCTTTTTCTTTCGTATCCTTCCTCACAAACTCCTCATTCATTTATATACTAGACTTTGCAACCGTTACGGTGAAGCGAAAAGATAGGTCGATGAATAAATGTTGCCAGTTATGAAACTTTTGGTCGCCAAACCAACTTTTGGTTGTCAAACCTTATTTTGTTAAATTGACAAATAAACCCAATACTATCTCCCTTTGAACCCATAACCTTTCAAATATAGATGCAATTTTATTTACCCCAATGGATTTTTTTACAACGGTTATTACAAACTCTCCCCCTTAACAGAAATTCGTCTTAAATAAATGAGGATATTTTAATCTCGTTTTCTTCTCAGGATTCTATACATTAGATCACTTCCAAGATGTCGTGTATGTAATCGGGATCCATACTTGTTTCAAATCTTATCATTCCAACTAAACTTGTTGCGAAGAACTTGGTCTGATCGACCATTTATTTTCTTAATTTTCCCCATCTCTTCTTCCAAGAGAATTTTCTATTGCAATTCTTGAATCCAAAATAATAGATCTACCTAGATCTACATCCATTCTTCTCATGAAACTTGATTTGATTTTGCTTTCCATTTATGCTCAAAACATAGGGGTTGTATCACTCTTTCCTTAACGGTAGTATATACCACCGTTGTCAACAACTTTTTTGCCTCATATCCATGTACATCCTTTTGATTGAAGAAATATTTCTCAAAGGTTAACATGTTTACTCATTAATCAAACACATTAGTAGGAGTTTATAACCAAAACTTTATCCCTCGACACCTCTTTACCTATAGCTTTTTATTTCCATCTCATATTACCATATGTTTTTCCTCCAACATGGTCACATGTTTATCAATACCCTAATATCCAATACATAACCGTAAATCATCTCATGACTTCTCTACATGGATTTGGTTTAAGATTGGGTTCACATAACCAAACTAACTTCAACCACTACATACATTGCAAAAACCAATCTTAAATAAAACATTTGTATACATTTTCATAGTTTAAGTCTAGGCTCACCGTAACCTAGTTTACTTATACTTATGCTCTGATACCATTTGTAACATCCCAAAAATTTCGAATACTTCAATATCTCTAAAATATTATCGCAAGATCAAACACTTACATTGTAGCGGAAATAAAATCTCTTAGGTTATGATTTTGACGAATCATAGTTTTGTTCTATATATCAGTGCCTTGATGTGCACTTGTTCTTCTTTAGATGCCAGTCCTCATATATTTCTTTATCCCACTTTTCTTCCTAATCCAATAGCCTTCTGGGTTGCTAAAGTTTTAAAAGAGTTTAGGTGAGCCTAGGCCTAATGAATCCACGATTTTCATGCACGAGCAACAACTTTACATTTTTCACAAAGTTTCGACAATTATGCATGCATTTGATAAAAATAGCACATTTCACAAAATGACGATATTATAGTAGGTGTTTACATCACACAATGTTACCTAACGAACTCACAACATGTCCGTTGTTTTGATCGAAATTTGAAAACTAGGCAAACTCACCCAACATGTTGCCTTACAGTTGCGTCTTCAGCACAGTCTCACACAGCATGTCTGTTACTATAGTACACCCATATTGCCACCCAAATATAAAAATATGTACACGATCATGTATGTTCAAAATATCATGCATTTACCCATATGCAAAATGTGATAAATTTAGAAAGTTTGCATGAAACTTTAAACAATGCATGCAACCCATTTTAAAAAGTCGCATGTAACTCACAATATAAGTCGTAACCCGGAACTTATCATCATGGTGGCTACCGTCCTCCCAAAATGTCTTGAACTTGCTACGATTTCTTGAAACGTAGCCTCCCTTTTTCATGAACCTCCTTTGTCTTGCTTTTTCTTTCGAAGTCTTCCTCACAACCGCCTCATTCATTTATATACTAAACTTTGCAACGACTACGGGGAAGCGAAATGATAGGTCCATGAATAAATGTTGGCAGTTATGTAAGTTTTGGTCGCCAAACCAACTTTTGGTTGTCAAACCAACTTTTGACACATTGACAAATAAACCCAATACTATCTCCCTTTGACCCCAAAACCCTTTAAATATAAATGCAATTTTATTTAACCCAATGGGATTTCTTTTACAACGGTTATTACAGGGGGTGTTGAATGCAAACATCGTAAATTTTAACTTTTTAAAATTATACATTATATTCAAACATAAAATTATAGATATGTTGCGGAAGCTAGGAAGGTAAGACATGTGATCATAAACTATCTGACTGGTGAAAAATTTATTAACATTGAAAGAGAGAAGAGAGAAGGTTCTATTTCAGATCTGAAAGACTGAGTTTGTTTTCAGATTGTGACGTCGAATTTACTTTAAAGCTTTCACAAAGAAGTTCTTTCAAAACGGACGATTTGCAAACAATGACAATGAACACATTTTATAGCCCCCATTGCATTAAATGCTTTCCTTTAACTTTAACATGTGTCTTCATCTGATTTGCTGATACAACCATGCTTGTACTTTATTTCAGCCTTTGTATTTGATGTGGACACTTGTTAACCCATCACGTCCTTTCGTATGTAGAGGGAACGGTAAAGAAAGTATGATAGTAATAAAATAGTGTTTTATAACTTACTTTCGCTGATATGCTTTTACATGTTCCCATACTTGGATGACCTTGAAGAAGGAGATGGAGAAGAGGCTATCTTGGATATTTTCTCTTTTAGAGATGCAATTTTGGCTAAGAAAAAACGTTTAGTTGCATCCCTATCAACAGAAGAGTTCCAAGTTGGTCTTGAAGCTCTGGCAAAATAAATCATACCTGGTGGCATCTCTGGTTTGGATGAGTTTGGACTTCTTTCTGAAGATGTTAGCAGTAATCCGACTGATATCATGTCCAAGTTTGTCAGCAATAAGGAGTGCCAAAAATCAAACACATGGAACTTGGTTTTTCTTTGGAGATTTCATTGTCACTTTTCTGACTAATTCATCAAAAAAGTATTTTCCAAAATTGATATTTCTTTGAACAATTAGGGCATGAGCAAGTCTTGTGACATTACTGGGAGATTGATCAAATTTCCATGTTTTTGTAGTCAAACATTGGACAAGATGAGTAAATAAGTAGTGTCATACCTTGGACATATGTTTCATAAGGATTGTCCATGTGGCGTTAACATCCTTGGTCTCTTCTTTTGATCGATAATCCAGAATGTGAAAAACATCCTCAAGTTCTTCATCATAACACAAAGATTCATATTTAGTTGACAAAAAAGAGGGTAGATGAAGAACTTTGGAAACATCATCATTAGTGATGATGACGTCTTTCTCACCTAGTACCGAAGCAATAATGGTATCATTAGTCGTTGAGTGAACACAAGAGCACCAGAAGTTTCCAAGAAGAAACGTGCTCATATGAGATGATAATGGAGAAACAATAAGAGCATGGATCACATGAATATTTGTCAGGAAATCAATCATATTGTGATAATCTTGATTATCATCTTGTTTTTCCAGGAGTCCAACATAGTTGGAAGGAGTAAACTTGATATTGTCTTTTGGTAGAGTGTTACTAACAAGTTGAGAGGCCATTGAAGAAGAAAGATTTTGAAATAGAGATTCTTGGCCCTTGATTTGTTGAGAGAGAATTTTGAGTGATGAGAGAACAAGGGCTTAGGGTTTTAGGTATTTACTAGAAAGAAGAAGAAAATGAAGGATACTGATGGATGGTTCACACGATTAGATAGATCGTGGCAGTTGAAAAGACAACTTATTCAAAAATTGTCTCCCCGCGTTTGATGTGACAATTGTCAAGATTTAATTAGATTTATTCTGACTTTTCTTTTTTTCTTTTTGGGAAACGCTTCATCAAAAAGAGTCTGAAAGATAAGGAAATAATATCCATGATGAATCAGATTTCAGAATTTTAGGATAGCAATCGGATGAATGATTCATTAGATCATGAGAAACAAGAAGTCGTCAAATTTGGTAACAAAGAGTTTGAGAATAGGAGTTTGATGATAGATTCATCAGATCTCAACATATGAGATATATCATCGGATTTAGTAGCAGAGAGTGTCGGATGAAAAGTTCATCCGATTTTAATTTTTTTTATCTTGGCACAAAGACCATATTAACAGAGAATCAGTTAAAAGAAGGATTACGAGATTAAAGTATCAACTGGTCTCTGCTGAAACAAGAAATTAGTTCTTAGGTACTTTTCATCCAATTTTAATTTTTTTAAATCTTTACACAAAGTCCAAATTAACAGAGAATCAGTTGAAAGAAGGTTTACGAGATTAAAGTATCAACTGGTCTTTATTGAAACACGAAATTAGTTCTTAGGTACCCATCTCTTAGTGGGTTCCTTTGAAGAAGGAATTTCTTCAGGATATCTATTAATTTTGTCAATAGAATAATTTTTTGCACAATGAAAAGATTTTCAATAATTGTAGCATTTTCTAGAAGAAGATTATCTTTAAAATCTTTGAAAGTTCTTTTGAGGAAACTTAGAGAATCTATTGGGAGGAAGCATATGACACAAGGTAGGTTTTGACCCAAGGATTCCCTTTTCATTTGTCCTTTTGGGATTGCAAGATTCCTAGGACTTTTATTTCTTTTAACTGAAACTTTTTGAAGAGGATAAGATGTAGAACTAACATATTCACATTTATCTTTTTCTGTCACAGTCACCCTATTTTTGAGATATTTTCAACATTTTCTTTCCTTTGTCAAGATTTAAAGATTTACAAGAAGGATGGTTAGAAAAAGAAGTTCCTCCAAAGAAGGAGAAATCAGTTAAGTCTTTGTCAGAATTTCTTGATGAGGAAAACCCTAATCCATGACCATGACTGGGTATCTGGTATTTCTGTATTTTTATATGATTCATAGATGCCTGATTCCAGTTCATTATGATGGATTTTTCTTTCTCAATATTCTTTGTTAAGAGATGTTTCTCTTTGTTAAGATATTTGCAAACAACTTTGAGATCTTCCAATTCATTTTTGACTGTGTTGAAATCTTTAAGTTGTTCAAGACATTCAGAAAGTTTTGTTGTTAATTTCTCAACCTTATTTTTGGCTTTTTCTTTGGATTCGAGAGCATTGCACATATTAACATAAAGACGTTCATATGAGTAGAGAGAGGGAGACTAATTTTCATGTTCTGATGAGGAAACTTTCATTTTGAACTTGTCAATATCTTTTAGCTCAGATAGATGAACCGTAAAACAAAAGTTTGCATTTTAATCCTGTTCATTGTTGGATGCGATTAATGCTCTTCCCACACATTTTCTTCATCCATCATTCCCTTTTCTTTTCTTTGAGGTTCTTTGAACTTTAGTTTGTCATTATTTCTTTCATCTGTTGTTCCTTTATATGAAGATTGAGATCCTTGAGAAGATTTGGAGAAGGATGTCATTGGTCTTTTTAATTTGCAATCGACAACAAAGTGTCATTTATTTCCACAATTAAAGCACTCATCATTTGTGTTTCCATGAGAGGACATGTGTTGATTGTCAAATGATGCTTTCCTGAATAATCTTTTTGACCTTTACTGAATGTTATTTTGTCTGGTAACTTTATTGAAGTTTGAGGAAACAAGAGGGGGGGGGGAGAGAGTCACTTACATCTGTATGGACAAAGTTTCCATTCCATCATCAGAATCATCGTTAGAATCAAAAGTGGAATTTTCAAAACTATTTTCAGGAAAGTCGGATTCAGTATTATAAGAAGCTTTTGAAATTTGTCCCAATCTTTTGAAATCCGAAGATACAAAGTGTGTTTTTAGTTTCTTGGAACAAAATTTTCTTTAAGAGCTTGGTTTGTTCAAAGTTATAAAGAGTTCCATATAAAGCAGTGAGTGGCATGCCATGAAGACCTTTGGAAGTTTTTAAACTAATAGTTATGTTTTCCCAAGAATCTGGAAGACAATCCATGAACTTGCAAAGAACTTCAGCATTATCAAAGACTTTATCATGAACCTTAAGATCATTTAAAAGAGAATTAAACATGTTGTATACCTCAGTGAGTTCATTTTTGTTGAATACAAACAATTCATATTGTCTGATGTGATCCTTTTGCTTTATTTTACCTCAGATGCTCCTTCATAAAAATATTGAGTTATTCCACATATTCTTTGCAATGGAAAGATTCATAATCGAGTAGTATACATCGTCAGGAAGAGACATCACAATGACTGTTCTGGTTTTGGTGTCAATGGCTACTTGTTTCTTGTCTTCATCTGTCCATTCATCTGGATTCTTGATAATTTGTCTTACTGGTTTGATCACTTTGTCATTTGCATCTCTAACACCAGGTAGAATGGTAGTGGGAACATAAGGACTATTTTTTCAGAACATTCGGAATTTGATTGTCAACTTCTTCTAGAAAGAGTAATATCCAATTTTTCCAAAGAGAAAAGTTGTCTTTTTGAAAACGTGGAGGTTTGGTTAGATAGCCACTATCGTTGGTTGTGGAAGCCATGTCGGATCTTGTTTATGAGATTAGACAAACCGATCTGATACTACTTGTTGGTCCTAGACCACTATGACTTACACAAAGAGGTATTTGTAGAAGAGGGGGAGGGTTGAATACGAACACCGTAAATCTTCAGATGTGACGCCGAATTTACTTTGAAGCTTTCACAAATAAGTTCTTCCAAAATGGGTGATTTGCAAACAATGACAATGAACACATTTTATAGCCTCCATTGCATTAAATACTTTCCTTCAACTTTAACACATGTCATCACCTGATTTGTTGATCCATGCATGCTTGTACTTTTCATTTCAGCCTTTGTAGTTGATGTTGACACTTGTTAACCCATCTCATTCTTTGTATGCATAGGTAACTGTGAAGTAAGAATGACACTAATCAAATAATGCTCTAGAACATACTTTGGCTTACTTGCTTTTGCATGTTCCCATACTAGGATGAGAGTTTGTGAGAGTTGGTGAAGAACCAAACTTGTTGGACAAGTTTGTACTTCAAAATCTGGCTTGCTAGTAGTAGTATTTGTCAGACTACTAGTTGACTATTATCTTGTATTGATCTTCTTTCGTCTAGATTACAAACCAATCCGCTTCGTTGACTATCTTGACCTCTCTTTAACTAATCTTTGACTTCATTGAAAGCTTTTGCACTTTTAATCAATACAGATAGTAACAAGAATTTTACAAGTAAAAATCCTATTTTCTCTATTCTGAAGTATAATCATACAACAGTTTCTAGTTATAGACATTTATGAAGTAAAGTCTATCAGATATCAAACACTTCGAATAATTTTAAGGTGTGTTGAGAATCCAACAGAAGACAGAAGTTTCTTTCGGATTTCAACCAATGTGATTTATACAAGGTTATCAATCTGATGGCCTAAATCCGAAGACACTTAATTGATTCTTTTGAGATCTTCGGATTTAGACATTGTTTGATCTTGAAATACAATAAAGAGAGTGTATCGGATATGATCCTTTTGGGTCAAAGAACAATAATATATTTCTAAGTGTTTTATGGCCAGATGTCTATTTGTATTATTCATAAATCTGATGGTTGAGACTAACAATATATATCCAAAACTTTCTACATTCGACAACAAAAAACTCTCAAGATTCAAGTGAATCAACTGGTCTGAGGAAAATGTGGCAAATTTGTTTACCACTCATTGCCTAAAGCTACAATAGGGAAACAAGTGAAAAACATTGAAATGCGAATACTCTCTAAGCTCCCTCGATTGATGTATGAATTAGGGGGAGTAATAAACAAAACAAGGTGTCTACTGAACATGTATTATTGATGGGTTGTACTCTTTTCTTCGCCCAATGTATTATTTTTCCCACTGGGGTTTTTTCCTTGGTGCAAAGTTTTAGTGAGACAATAGTTTATACATTATGTTGTTTTTAAACATCTTAATTAATATATGAATCAAGAAGGATAGTAAAATAAAGGAATTGTGTATTGGTGTCTTGTACTGTTTCCTTCGTCTAAAGTTTTTATTTTACCACTGTGTTTTATTTCTTTGGCTTAAGGTTTTATTGAGGCATAAATTATGCACCATCACCCCCTTTGACTCGACACAAGGGGGAGTGTTGAAAGATTATGCCCTATTTGTTTTTTCAATTTTACCTCTGAATTACCATTTATCACTTATTAGGTTAGACCTTTTGGAATTTAGACCGTTTTTTTCCAGACCCTCTTATCACTTACCGTCATCCGAAAGAACAAGTAGTAACCTAAACTCTGAAATCCTCTTATTCACTCAATACACACGTCTCTTTCTCAAGCTGATCTCGACCCAAATCAAGTCCAGACTCGAGATTGACAAGTTGGTTAAAGGAAAGAAGCACAACCCATCATCTTCAACTGTTACTGACCAATCTGATCAAGTGGGTTTTCTTGAAACCATAAAGGGAGGATCAGATGAAGAAGATAAAGTGTAAAAGAAAAGGAGGTCATGTAACGCCTGGATTTTCGTTAAGCCCTTTTATTGTCAAAGTTAAATTTCACAAAGAAATAATTTTAGTTTTTGTGCAAAATAAGTTATCCTAGCCATCTCGTCTAACCCATAGTAGCAAAATAGTGGAAATAAGGATTTTAAGCCTTTGGTACCGTCGGGGCGAGATTGACCGACGACTATGCCATGGGCATAATCGCTTGTCATAATCGCGGCCCCATCCAGCTCTCGGTACACTTTGCGTGACAGTGCTCGGCGATAGTGTCAGGGTCACTGTCGCGGTGGTATATTCACGGGTTTTGTACCGCGGCCTCCTTGAAGTGGGAGACTATGCCCGACGACTATGCCATGGTCATAGTCGCGTGTCACTCTCGCCGGTGGGGCCTGAGTGGTTTAAAAATCGAATTTTGGTCCCTTCTAATTTATTTCTCTCATCTACTCCAACCAAAATCCTCTCTTCTCTCAAACCCTCATAAATACCTATCTTAGAGCATTCAAGACTCCGCCACCCTCATTTATTACAAGATTCTTGGTATCTTTAGCAAGTTGGGAAGCTAGATTCAAAGGACCATCATCTCCATTGTTGTCTTCTTCAGCGAACTTCTAGGGTTTTGGGTTTTTAATAAAACCCAATATTGTGAGTTCACTCTTACTTTTCTAAAACTATATACACATCTAGAAACCCTTTCTTTATGGTCCTTGAAACTTCTACACCATTTTACCTTGATTTGGGCATTTTGACTTGTTAGGTCAAAACTAGGGTTTTGACATACTTGAGGTATTTTGGGAAATTATGATATGAGGTGGTTAAATACTTGTAATCAATGATTTATTTTAGTTGTATGAAGTTTTGGAATCAAAATGTGGGTGATGTTAAAAATGGGTTATTAATGATGAAATGAGCTTGAGTGTTTATGGTTCTATTGGTATTCAAAAAATTTCTTGTATGATAGTATAGTACTAAAACATGTTTTACAATGTGACCAAGTTATATTAATGTATAATGAAATGATATGCTAAATGGTTGGGATTATCTTATAATTATATTATGGTTCATGTGACATGCATGCTTGGGTTTGTTGCTAAATACGAGTTAAAAATTGAGAAGAATGAAATATCAAGAATGGTGAGATTTCAAGGTAAAGACCTGGATAGGTTTGAACTTGAAATTCTTTGGGCTAAAGACTTGGATAGAGTTGAACCCATGTTTATGTTGAACTAAAGACTTGGATAGGGTTGATGTTCAAACGACTAAAGACTTGGACATAGTTGATGCCGATAAATAACCATCCTTGACATGTGTACCATATGTTTTATGGCCTACTTTTGTGTTCCGTCACAACTTATGGTGGAACGGGTCTCTCCCGTCTTGTATAAGGGAAATGAAGTGTTGGGAATTCAAATAAATGTTCTTGTTGGTGTTGATAATTTAAAGTATTGATTTTGCCTTGTCATTTATAATCTTATATTTATCGGTTGTTCTCACTAGGTGTAGGAACCAGTATTCACAATTAATCAATGATAATAACAACAACATGAGATAGATTGGGAGGAAGATTGATTGTATTATTTACAACCTAGAGAAAGAAAGAGTTTATCTCTCTAGAAACACACAGTACACCATACGTCTACATTTTGAATGATTTCTTACAAACACATTATAAACAACCTGCTATTTATACCCCGAACATCCCATGTACAACATTTAAGCCCAAACCCAAATGTTATGACAAGGCCTTTTATAAAACTAAAAGCCCTTTACAAAACTTTCTAAATATAGACATTGAATGTCCTAACACTAGGCTCCAAGCCTAACTGTTAAGTCTGATTTTATAGTAATCATTGTATTTATAGGTTTGGTCTTATACTGTGTTTAAAGAGCATATCTGTAGTGTATCTGACCAAGGGTATTTAAGTCCCTTTGGTCTTGTGTCTTGTAACAAGAATCACACGCACAACTAATAGAATACTACTTTGCGTCTTAATATTTTCTCTCTCTCTACTTTCTCTCTCTAGAAGTTCGAGTGATCTTGGATTAACAATTGGTATCAGAGCTGTCTAGTTCTTGAGAGAATTGAGAGTTTGTTTACTGAATCTGAATTAGTGATCGAAATCGAAAACTTGATCGATTTTCTTGAATTTTCAAGAAAATCTCGTTTTCTTGATTTCTCACAAAATTTGGATTTGTTTCTGGTTGAATTTGTGCAAATTTAATTGTTTTAGAATCGTTTTGAATAGTCGATCATGTTTGATTCATAGTGTTTTGCATAAAATTCGAGTTTAGATCTTTGATTTTACAAAATTGTGATTTTCTGGAAAAACGGGTTTTAGTTACTGTTCTATTCAAGAATTTGAGTATTAGTGTGTTTTAATCGAATTTGATTATTAATTGTTGTTAGAATTGTGTTTTCAAAGTTCAGTTCATGTTTTTCTAGGTTAAATTTCTTGTTTTGATCTGTTTCTGCGGAAATTTAAGAGTTGTTGAGTAATGCGTTTCATTCTTGAGTAATGCGTTTCATTCTTGAGTAATTCGGGTCTATCATATTTGAATGTGTGTCAATCATATTTGAAATGCGGGTTACTCATCCTGAGATGCGGGTCTAACTTTTAAGTGTTAGTTTTTTCACAGGTTGATCGAGTCTCTCTGAACACGCATTTCCTTCTAATGCGTTTCCTTCAGGACACGCATTTCTCATAATGCGTTTCCTTCATAACACGCATTTCTTCCAATGCGTTTCAGCCATGACCCGCATTCCTTCAAATGCGTTTCAGCCATGATCCGCATTCCTTCCAATGAGTTTCAATCATGACCCGAATTCCTTTGTGAAACGAATTCCTTTGTGACCCGAATTCCTCTGTGACCCGAATTCCTGGAATTTTTTTTAGTGTGTCATCTAAATTTTTTTTTTTTAAATTTTGTGTCATAGCAAGTGTTTTTCAAATTTACAATTTTTAATATTTTTTTTTCTTTCTCAATTCATACTGATTTTTGTTTTTCAGATTTATTAGCTATGGACTCTACCAAATTTGCTCTCCAAGCTAGATTCTACTCAAATGATCTGATGATGCAATTGGGAACAGATACTCGTCCACCAGTCTTAATAAACGAAGATGAGTTTACACAGTGGCAAGATAGGTTCATAAATTTCATTGTGCGTCAGAGTAACGGAGAAAATATGATGAAATCTTTTACTGAAGGACCATTTGTCAAGCCAAAAGATGACATTCCTTTGACTGCTGATGAAATCAAACGTGAAAAAGCCGATAGAGAAGCAAAGTCCAATTTGATGCTAGCTCTGCCTAACACGATCTAGAATCGAATTGACTGTTTCAAACAATATCCGAATATGATGTGGACTCAATTAGAAAAAATCATGCTTGGGTCAACAGTTGCTACTCAAATACACCAGACACGCTTCATGAACAACTTTGAGGAATTTAAGGCAAAGGAAAATGAATCTCTGAAGGCTATCTTTGACAGGTTTTGTGCTGTGATTAATGATCTTAGAAAGATTAAAGTGGAAAAGACTGATCTGGAGACGAATATGAAGTTCCTTAATTCTCTTCAGCCTGAGTGGAATAAAGCATGTCACAGATTGAGGAACGATGTCAGAATCTCAACAATGCAGATTCAAGAGTTGTACGAGATTCTGCTAACTGATGAGAGCTTGGTGCTAGAGAAGAAGACCAAGCTAGATAAGAAGAACAAAAAGACAGTAGATCCAGTAGCTCTTCTCACGAAGCAATTATCTGAAAAAACGTTGTCTGATAACGCTTATACCGGATCAACTGATGATGATGGAGAGGCCTTACAGCAAGCTATGATCCTTCTCTCTCAACATTATCAGAAGAAGTTCCAACCGAGATCGGGTTCCAACTCTTCTCGCTTCACTCTTGTGCCTAAAGCAAAAGTACCCGAGCCAAAGATTGCTGCTTGCTACAACTGTGGAAAGTCGGGTCATATATCAAAGGAGTGTAGATCAAAGAGAGTTAAGGACTCAGCATATTACCGAAGGAAATTGGTGCTGGCTGAGAAAAGGGAAAGTGGAAAAGCTTTGCTGGCCGAAGAAGAATTTTGGCTGGATCATTCTGACGACGAAACTGGTAATGTAGAGA
This sequence comes from Arctium lappa, assembly GCA_023525745.1. NCBI lineage: Eukaryota > Viridiplantae > Streptophyta > Magnoliopsida > Asterales > Asteraceae > Arctium > Arctium lappa. The sequence continues at coordinate 39,077,080 of CM042050.1, read as the reverse complement.
TCGCTCACTTGTGCTTAGTCGGAGATGATCAGTCAGATGATTCCGAAACTGATGAGGATGAGGTATATTCTGAATTTGATTTTAATTTCATTACCTCTCAGTTGAATATCATAATTAATGCTTTGTCTGATTTTCGTTCTAAGTTTTTATCTGAAAAGAATTTAAATGTTGAAAAGTCAGATTTGATTGACAAACTGAAAATTTTTTTGAAAGATGAAAAATCTATTTTAGAAAATACTAAAAACATCTTTCAAAAGAAATTGGATGTTTTGAAAAATTCAAACAAATCTTATCTTGAATCTTTGACTGACATGACTAAATTAAAAGATGAGTTTTCAGATAAAATAATTAAGTTAGAAGAAAAACTTTATCGAAGAGACCAATCTGAACAAACAATTTATATGACTAAACCAAGGAGTGAAGAAACTGTTAAACATAGATGGGGACTTGGTTTTGACAATCCTCATTGTTTAAACAAAGTGATAGATGAAGTTCCCACCTTATATAAATACGAATATCTAAAACTTGCACACTATGGTCCACAGTACAAATTTCATTGGACTAGTGAAAAGGAAGTGTTAGATCTCGAAAATGAGAAAATGATGAATAATAAGAAAAACGAAATTCCTTTTGTTTACACGTCTGAAAATGCCAAATATTTTCCGAAAAAATCAAAAAGAGGTAGAAGAGTTTTAAATGAAATATCTTCTATCAAATCTTCAATGTTTGATGATTTTATTCCTTCATATGCACCTGATACTGATAAGGAAAATATTTCTCCAATCTTTTATGATTCGAAGAAATATACTCCTTCGTTGGTATTAGAAGGAAAAATCATAGATCTTGAAGATCAGATAGAAGATCAAAATATTTTAAAGAAAATTGAATATGATATTTTTCTTTCTGTCATGACTTCTAGTCTTGAAGAAAATTTATTTTCTCAAAAATCAGATTCTATTTCTAGTTCCTCTTCTGATTCTAAGGAAAGTAAAAATAAAAAGGAAGTTTCAAATTTTAAAATCTTTTCTAAAAACTCTTCTGACTCCGGAGTTAATTCAGATTTATTAGTTGATCAGATTTGTTGCTTGGATAAATTTATTTCTTCTGAATTAAATATTTTGTCTAAAATTCTTGATGATTCTTTTACGCTCAATGATCAATATTATAAACCCAAGCGTAAAAGAAGACGGTCAAAGAAATCGAAGAAACGAGATAAAGTTATTTCTGACAGTTCTAATTCTTCCGATTTTATTCTTTCAAATAGGACTGTGAGCCAATCTAAAAGGCAAATCTGGAGAGCAAGGCAAAAATCAAATGTTTCTATGACTGAGGGAGATCGATGTGTAGACAAAATTTACAATAATGATTCATTTGCTAAATGTAATAAAATTTCAAAATACTCTATAAAGCAAATGTTTCAAATTTCCAAATATGTCTCACATTCGTCTTCTGATTCTAGTTCAGATGATCATGCTTTCTCTTCTGATGATTGTGACTATTTTTCTGATCATATTCCTCATGATTCTCATATCAAATCTGCTTATTGTTTCCCCATACGAACTGCAACTAACAAACACGGGCCCAAATATAAGTGGGTTCCCAAATCTTTATCTGATTCAAAGTTGCAGGCATCACATGTTAAGGGGGAGTAATAGGAATATTGGCTCTTGAATACTTCAGTTCAAGACCCGTTCTTCATCGATTATTGGCGTCTGAGTAATTCAGCTCAGGACCCGCACTTCATAGACATCGACTTCTAAACACAACAGTTTAGAACTCGTTCTTCAATGATTAAGCTTCTGACTAAATGAGATACTGTGAGTACATCAATTTTATTTCCGCTGCATATATCTCTGATTATGATGTTATTCCAGTTTTTCTTAATGTTTCAAGAATCTGAGCTTGTTTATCTATCTCATGAATTTGTATTACCCAAAATTTTCTTTTAATATGAGACACAAATTTATTTTCTTTTATGTAAAAGATGAAATAATTGAATTTTATTTTGTTCCAACTAAATATCAATTAAAAGTTTAAATCTTTACAAATTTTATTCTATAAAGTAAAGTTTTACATTTTTTCTTTCCTTTGAATAAAATATGTGTCTAGGATAAATTTTCAAGTTCTTTTGCTTATATTAAAGTTTTTATATGGTCAAATTTCAAGAATTACGAAAGTCGAAAAGTCAGCAACGTGTTTGAAACTTTTATTACTGCTTTAAAGTTGTGTGATTCGGAATTTTTATCTTTTACTTTGCTTAGACTACCTAAATAATCAAAATTATAGATCGGAATGAAAATATGGGCTAAGCATTTAGACGTTGGTCTGAGTGATTGAGATGAATATTAAATTCTTAAAATACAGAAATCTCTAAGTTTAAAAAGTTTGTACCTGTGACCTTTCTGGTTTGGGAAAGTAAGTTCCTCGGGATGCTTGTCATCTGGTCCCCTAAGGTCATTTGGTCTGGGAGTGATCGAACAGAAATCCTGCAATAGAACCAGATCGAAAGTCATGTTCTACTGGTATGAATGGGTTTAGGATATGTCGATGTAGCCTTTCTGATCTGGGAGAGTAAGTTCCAAGGGGTGCTTGACACCTAGTCCCCTAAGGCCAACTGGTCTGGGAGCGGCTGACCCAAATCCTGCAATAGGGTCAGATAGAAAGTTACGTTTACGACATGTTCTTTACTTAATAAACTTCTTGATTAAAAAGATGCCAAAGTGCACAAGCTTAAAAGATGCCAAAGAGCACACTCATGTTAAGATGCCAATGAGCACAATGCTAAAAGATGCCAATGAGCACACATCTCATGATACTTGGTAAAATGTTTGAGTTGTGAAAAACCTGTAAATTTGTGAAAGTCTTAATTTTTGATGACTTCGTGTTAGTACATGCAAAGTTCTCTATAATATTTTTAGAATTGCATTTTCTTGAAGCTAATCGAAGATTCGCATGTGAGCACACTGAATAGATTGCTGGAAGTTTTGAAACTGAACATGTTTTAACTTGATATGCAATTAAACTCGTTCTTTTATCTTACAACATATGTTTGATTTCAAATGATTGATAAATTTGTGATATTTTACTCTGTAGAATTTAATTTGTTTAGTATTTAAAATTTTATATGTTTAGTCGTTTCAAAATTTATATTCAGTATATTTTTCTTTCTACATTAATATTTGATCATTGTGTTCTCATAAATATATTTTAATGGGTTTATGCATTATTCAAGGGGGAGTGAACAAAGAGAATATTTTCAAAGTTTATATTTGGTTTTGAGGGGGAGTATCTGATTTTCTTTACATAAATGTTATCTCGAATTGTCTTATCTAATGCATTTGTGTAGGGGGAGTCAAAGAGCTTTTAAAGGTAAAAAATTTTCTAAGTCTACTTTGCGTGTCCTGTGTGAACCGCATTCCTCAGTATGCGTGTCCCGTGTGAACCGCATTCCTCAGTATGCGTGTCACGTATGAACCGCATTCCTCAGTGTGTGATTCCTTCATGGAACGCATTCCTCCCTGTTTTTCTCTGTTTCATTGATTTTGCAGATCTTTTGCTGTCTCGTCTCCAACATTCGCATGACCAAGTTGATCAAGATCATCAAGGTCATGAGGGGGAGAAGTCAAGGAGAAGTTTAAGAGACAAAGAGCTCAAAAGATTATCTGCTGATCATGATTCGTTCAAAGATTCTATTCTCTCAGTTACATCAAATCTTTTGTTGTTCCTGCTCCGAACACCACAGTTCATTCAAGTTCATTCAAAAGAGGTGTATCGTCTTGAGCTTAAGCAACAAAGAAAATTTTCTTTCTGCAAGATGCTGAGAAGAAATTTTTTCTTAAAAGTCAGAAAGCTTCTGAAAGTCGCTTTATTGGTCCGTGCTGTTATTGAAGATATTTTTTGAAGACCAAAGCGCCAATGATTACTAAGGGGGAGATTGTTAAGTCTGATTTTATAGTAATCATTGTATTTATAGGTTTGGTCTTATACTGTGTTTAAAGAGCATATCTGTAGTGTATCTGACCAAGGGTATTTAAGTCCCTTTGGTCTTGTGTCTTGTAACAAGAATCACACGCACAACTAATAGAATACTACTTTGCGTGTTAATATTTTCTCTCTCTCTACTTTCTCTCTCTAGAAGTTCTAGTGATCTTGGATTAACACTAACACTTTTTCTTAAAATGTTGTGTATATCATGTTCTCTTAGCGACGGGGCGGCGCGGTCTTGAGAGGAGAGTTGAGTCCTCTAGAAGGCAATCCTTTTGGGACTAGTTCTTTTTGGAAGATTGGGCGTACACACAATTATAGAAGTTTTTGGGAGTTGATGATGACACCCGTGTGTAATCTAAGTTTATGATAGTTTAGATTACTAGGTTGTTGATTTTCATTCCATCTTTGTTTGATGTAAACGCTTTCACAATACCCCCTTTTTGGGTGACCACATGTTATAAATGTGACTCTTGTGTCATTTTCAAGTTTAAATTTTCTCTAAATTTTAGGGTGTTACAGGTCAGCAACAAAGTGTGTCGAGGGATCGAAAAGGAAGAAAACGATACGAAAATATAAATCTAGATTTCCTATGAACCAGTCAAGGGTAGAGGCAAGAGTAAGATAAAGGACACAAGAAAACTTTGCGTAATAGATTAATGCTCGATGACGATTCGAAGAAGAAAGCTGTTGGTGACTTCTAATGTCTTACAACCAAGCTTTTGGAGTGAAATTTAAATGATAGAAGTGTTGGTTTTGATGTTAGGTTGAGACATATATGATGAGAATGAAATCAAGAGTTGATGATATGATGTAATTGAGCTAGCTAGTTGCCTAACTACAGAGATGATGATGAACTTGCTTGAGAGTTGTCACATTCCTCTTTTGTTTTATACTAGTTACAAAGCAAATTGCTTAAAGAACATAAATTTAACATATAATATGCTGAAGGGTAAGATACATAATTAATCATATTCAGACATTTATCAGTTTACAAAAACAATCAGTCTATGTCAGGATCGAATTCTCAACAAGAATTAATTCTCAGAAACAATATCAAAGAAGTTGCGGAATAACACTTTGATATTCAATAAAACAGTAAACAAAACAGTATATGATCAATAACTTGCAAACTTGTATTGAATGCTTGAAGTTACAAGATTAAACACACAACCTCAATATTGATGAACAGGCTCACCAATACGAATTCTACTTCTCTAGAATTAGGAACTATGCCTTGAGGTTAATTTTTTCTAAAACTTAGAATGAATAATTCTCAAAAGTTATCTCTAACTATTCTAAACAATACTATATATATATACTGAAGATAAAAGCTAATTACAATTAATAAAATATCTTCAGAATATCTTCCATCATTATCTCCAAGCTTTCCATAATCTTCAGTCCATCCAGATGTCATCCTTCCATGCGAATTCTTTATCACATAAGCAGCATTATTCTTCAGCAGCATTAATACTCTGAGCAGTATTAACTCTAGCAGTACTAACCATGCTCAGCAGCATTAATCTCTTCAAGCAGTACTAACTTTAAACTAGCAGTACTAATCTTGTTGAGCAACATTAACCATCAACTAGCAACATTAATAATAGAAGTACTAACTAGAAGTATTAACTGTTTTCTTCTAGCAGCATTAACTAGAAGTATTAACTATTTTCTTCTAGCAGCATTAACTAGAAGTATTAACTGTTTTCTTCTAGCAGCATTAACTTTGTTCCAGCAGCATTAACTACAACTAGCAACATTAACCACAGAAGTAGTAACCATGATGAATATTAACTTCAGAAGTAGTAACCATGATGAACTAGAAGTAGTAACCATCCTTGCCATATTTCAGACCCAACAATCTCCCCCTAACTTAACTTTTCAAAACTGAGAAGTTAAGTTCTTCAGCATAGGGTCTTTATGATAATTTCAAAACTTTCTGCAATTACTAGTTCTTCTTGATTCAGTTTCTGCTGTTATCTTCTTTTCTGTTTCTGCTGTAGTTAATGCTTTATTTCAGCTTCTTCACTTATCTCCCCCTCAAAATAAGATTTCATATCAACTTGATTCTCCTTCTCATGTCTTCTCAAGTTCAGTTGTTTAAGTCTCCCCCTTTTTGAAATAATCATGATCTGTGCTCCTTTTCATCTCTTTTATCTCCATAATTTGATTGTGAACTTTCAGACTAATTGTACCAAGTGTATCCATCAATTCTTTGTAGTTAAACTGTCCTCACCTCCTTTAGGTGTGTTTACCACCTTTGAAGGATCCTTGGATCTTTTAGTAGAGATCTTCTGCCTAGCAGAAGCACCTTCTACTCCCTTGGTTTCTTGGCACCTGGGACCTTTAGATAATTACTCATCTAAAGTTGCCATGGGGAAGGTCTTAGACATGTTCACACTGTCCTGTCATGCACTTTGTGCAAAGTCAGTAGTGTGAGCCTTACAACCCATATGCTCTTGCATCTCCTTATTGAGCACCTTCTTGGGGTTGGGAGACACCCCTATGGTTTCCCTTTGGATATTCTCTGATGAAAAATGCTCCATCAGAGGGCTTGTAGGTTTTGAGGTTTAAGATACAAGAAGGGAAGGAACCTTCAGTATCTTTTCCTTATATAATATAGTAATGGGGAATGTTGGTTTGACAAAAGGAATCTGAAGATTTATGCTTGGTAGTGGAAGGTGTGGATAGGTCATCAGTGGGTTGGTCTAATGAGGGCTTTGACCCTGATGCCTTACCTTCTTGATTGTGGGACATCATCATCATTGTAGAGAACAATGGTGTGTCAACTCCTTCCGAGTCCTTAGCAGATCTCTTCATGATTGAAAATACCTTGCCCTTAGGGGTTTTAGGTACATATATCTCATTAAAATGAGGTTAATCCGTCAATTACTTATTAAGTACTTCTTGTACAAACCTTGGATACAGATAAAAACTTTTTAATTGATATCCAGGTTTGACATTAAATCATTGAAGATCATTTTTAGGTATAGAAAACTTACATTAGCAGTAGTAACACTTATCAGCAGCATTAACACAGACTGGCAGTAGTAACACATACCAGCAGCATTAACACAGTCTGACAGTTTTCATTGAACTAGAAGTACTAACTACCTTTCAGTATTAGCAACCTGAAACACTTACAGACACAAGGTTAGTAGTACCATATACCATAAAATTTTCAAAAGTTACTTTATCTTTTGAAACTATACCTTTTTCACTTTTCTTACCTTTTGCTGGATCAAAAGTAACATGTCCTCCATCAAATCTTTTAAAGAATTTGAAGGCAGTCCATGTTCCTTGTTATGTGCCAAGAGCAACCATTATCTTCATTCCAAATGCTCTTCCTCTTGAGCTTTTGATTGCTCTGCACACTTGATAAATCAGTTAGTCTTTGATGGAACCCAAGCTAAAGTGGTCTTGGGTTGTCCTTTCTCATTAATATAATTTGTTAGTTTGGTCTGAATGAGTTGTTTAGGAATCTCATGGTTGGAATACTTTGTCAAGATTATAGGCTTTGCAACATTAATACTAGTAGAAGCACTATCCTTGTTAGCAGTAGTATTGGTTGCAGCAGCACTATTTCTGTTAGCAGTACTATCTGGGATAGCAGTACTAACAGGTTTCTTTACAATTGGAACCCAAAATTGAACAAAGTTGTTTGCTTTCTTTGTCTTTGAATTACTCCTTGGCTTATTTGGAGTATGTTTCTTTGGTTTAGCAAACTTATTTTGAACATGAGACTTTTTAGGTGCTCTGTTCTCAGCCATTTGATTCCTTCCTTGCTTCCTATAACCAAAGGAGTTTTGAGTTTGTCTTTGAAAATTAACTCTTTGGTTGATAGGATTGAAATAACAGTATTTGGCAACATGATTAAGCTTTCCACAGATAAAACAAGGTTTTGGTCTATTGATTTTACTCAGATCAACCCCTTGTTTTTGTGCCCATTGATTATTCCAATTTCTCTGATTTCCCCTCTTTTTATCATGTTTTTGTGGCTCAGATTTATTGCAAGTACACTGTTTGCAAGGAACAGGATTCACAACTGTGGTTTGCTTATAATGGACCTTCTCAGACTTTCCCTCAGTCTTTTCTATGTTCTTAGACTTGATCCAAGCCTTTCCACATCCCTCATTGGTGATAATGTGATTTTCTAGAGGAATCTCACCACTCACAGTGTTCTTCTTACTCTTTTCATTAGAGTTTTCTTCTTCAGAGTCTGTTTCAACCACCACTTTGTCTAAAGGATCTACCTTAGTGGCTCCAACAGGCAATTCCTTCCTATCCTTGGTCTCTAGTAAGTCTGATATAGGAGGAATGTAGTTGTTGTTGTATGGTGGTGGTGTGGTGTTATAGCCTATTCCCCTTCTGAGTTTGTCATGGATTTGAGTTTGGAGCAAGGAGTCCATTGCTTTAGAAGCATTGGAAAAATTTTCAATATCTAGCTTGGCTTTCTCAAACTCACTCTTTATCTTTTCATTCTCCTCTTTAGACTTTTTCAGCTGAAGTTCTAGGTCATTCTTCTCCCACTTCCAGTAATTTGTATCATAAGAATGTTGAAGTTCATTGGCTTGGAAAACTTTAATCTGTTCCTCAAAACTCTCAACAATTCTTACATAGTCTTTTATATCTCTCTAATATTTTAAGGTCATCACTCATTGTCTGGTTGTGATTCCTGTACCTTTTAACAGTTTCCATACAAGTTTTAGAGCAAAGATTAGACATTACCTCTGTGGGGATTTCTGTGCTTGAAGAATCTGAAACTTTAGCCATTGATGATTTCTGATTTCAAGGAAGAATGATGATTGCAGGTTTCTGAGAATACTTGCTCTGATACCACTTGTCAGGATCGAATTCTTAACAAGAATTAATTCTCAGAAACAATATCAAAGAAGTTGCGGAATAACACTTTGATATTCAATAAAACAGTAAAGAAAACAGTATATGATCAATAACTTGCAAACTTGTATTGAATGCTTGAAGTTACAAGATTAAACACACAACCTCAATATTGATGAACAGGCTCACCAATACGAATTCTACTTCTCTAGAATTAGGAACTATGCCTTGAGGTTAATTTTTTCTAAAACTTAGAATGAATAATTCTCAAAAGTTATCTCTAACTATTCTAAACAATACTATATATATATACTGAAGATAAAAGCTAATTACAATTAATAAAATATCTTCATAATATCTTCCATCATTATCTCCAAGCTTTCCATAATCTTCAGTCCATCCAGCTGTCATCCTTCCATGCGAATTCTTTATCACATAAGCAGCATTATTCTTCAGCAGCATTAATACTCTGAGCAGTATTAACTCTAGCAGTACTAACCATGCTCAGCAGCATTAATCTCTTCAAGCAGTACTAACTTTGAACTAGTAGTACTAATCTTGTTGAGCAACATTAACCATCAACTAGCAGCATTAATAACAGAAGTACTAACTAGAAGTATTAACTGTTTTCTTCTAGCAGCATTAACTAGAAGTATTAACTATTTTCTTTTAGCAGCATTAACTAGAAGTATTAACTAGAAGTATTAACTGTTTTCTTCTAGCAGCATTAACTTTGTTCCAGCAGCATTAACTACAACTAGCAACATTAACCACAGAAGTAGTAACCATGATGAATATTAACTTCAGAAGTAGTAACCATGATGAACTAGAAGTAGTAACCATCCTTGGCATATTTCAGACCCAACAGTCTTATTGATTCAGACTTCAACACTACCTCTTAAAAATCAGAAGTGAAATCAGACTTCAGATTTCAGCACCTCTTAAAAAACAAACGCCACCTATGTATCTTTATCAAAGAGGAAATGACTGAAAGAAAGGTTTTCATATATTATGATTTACCATGATGAATGTTTTCTTTATTTTTGTAAACTGATCCTTATTGAAAAGACTTATTATTTATAAAAATTTACAGTTTTCCCCTCTCTTTACTTTCGTTATTCTTTAACACTTGTTACTTTATCTATACTATATTATAAAGATGGCATAAAAAACTCTTAAAAACAAGTCTTAAAGCTTAATGTACAGTTATTTAATGTTAATTACTTAAAAACAACCATTAAAGCTGTATGTACTACACTTAATGCTATTTATTAATTTTCAATCATTATCTCTAACCATTTTAACTCTCCTAAAATCATTTCCCACTTTAACTCCCCTAAAATAACTCTCAGCATAATTAAATATAACTACCCTAAAATAACTCTCAGCATAACTAAATATAGAATAAAAATCAAATTTTAAATATAAAAATATAAAATATAATTAAAAAAATCTAACAGAATATTTTATAAAAAAAATTATATTTTTAAACCAAAATAAATTACATTATATTATTAAGTCTAAATTAAACAAATTTATATAAAAAAATCATTATCAATCTCTCAAAACCAACCAAAATCGTAATGTAAATCGACAAAAAATAGAAAATAAAACGAAACATTAAAATCGTGATGTATCTAGCGGCATTGCGCAAGTACACTTCTAGTATGTACATCAAATATAAATAAAATATGTATTTTTAGATTTTTGACACTTTTAATTTTGAGATTGACATATGAATATGTCTATATATTCAAGGAAAAATCAATAATTACCCGAAATATACGATAAAAAAAATTAAACATTTTTGTTAATAAAAATTTAATAAATATAATTCTAGAAGATTTGACTAAATTAAAAGTCAAATTCCCCATTCCTTTCATGATTCCTTTTCACACATGAGACCATAAGTCCATAACACAAAACGCACGAGGGTCATGAACAAAACAATGGACGTAAAAATAGGTTTTGAAGGCCAACAATCTTTCAACGATTTACCAAATTAGTTTCTAGATTCAAAATTGAAATATGAAGCAAATATAATTCGTAAAAGTCATAGATTTTTAATATTTACTGTATTTAAGCTCGTTTTTTCTTTCTTTACTGTCTTCTTATCTTTCAAATAGCTCCCATGTCAAAAACGACAAACTGAAGCCTCCATCTCTTCCCATATCCAATGTATTATGTTATTAAAAAGCTTTATAAATGATTATCATTTCATTAAGTTATATTATGTGTATTATTACTGTTGAAGTGTTTTTAAATACTTAACCAACTACTTAAGTAAGTAATGTATAAGGTTATCGTTCTTGTGTTGTTTTCCTGTTAAGATAAGTAGATCATAACCAAAGATTTCATAAAAGAAATTCAACAGAAAAGAAAGAAATTTCCATCGAAACGGTTGAAAACGTAGGCGTAGCTTACAATTCATTCCATTTTTAAACGTTTTACGAAATTCAAAACATCCAAGCATTATTTTAAATTTTCTTTCAAAGTACTTTGATTTTATTCCACATTTTTTGTAAGACCAATATAATATAAAACAACGGGTATTTTTTTTCCAGTCATTTTATTCCGTGTTTCAGAATGCAAACTCGATGTGAATAAATGTGACAAGCTTTAATCGTTCTATTTTGTATCCGTTTACCTATTAAAATGGTTTTCAGCCTTAACAATATTGGTTTTAACCAAAAGTTGGCGATCCACGTAATTAGTTTCACTATATAACTAGCAACTTGACATGTACATCATCAAATATTATAAAATCAATATGTTAGCAGTTAAAATTGGTATAAATAGAAAAGATAAAAAGTTTATAAGATTGAGCAAAAAAATATTTCATTCAACTTAATAGAAACTAAATCAAACTTCATAGTTTTTACATTTTGTCGTTAAATTGAAATATATATATATATATATATATAGAGAGAGAGAGAGAGAGAGAGAAAGAGAGAGTCGGGTTCGTGCGAGAACAATACTTATTTAAAAGAATAAGAGAATAATTCTGAGCCAATAATTTCATAAAATAATATCTTAAATAAAACTTTCTTAAAAATCACCTAAAAGACCATATGTGTCATTTGTTGTACACATATTATATATAGAAACTCATTTATTTCTATATAGATTATGTAATAAATTTAATTAAGGTATTTATTTATGATTTTTTTATAATTTTCTTGATTTAAGCATGATTATTTATGTATTTTACAACATTAAAATAAGTGTGATTTAGTTTTTCATTTTAAATATTTATTTTTATTGAATTAGTTTATTTAAAAAAAGTTACAATTTGAATATCATTATATGATGTTATACGTTTTAAATGTGTTTTGCTGCACATCACATATGATTTTGTTTTCATTATTTTATTTTTTTTAATATTTAATTTGAATTATTGTTTTTCAATTTTAAATCACATATGATTAGGAAAACATTTTGAAAAAAAATTAATTCATTATGAATTACATGTGATTTTCATGAAAAATTATGAATTGCTTTTTTAAATACATGTGATCTTATACATTAATTTTAATTGTGTTTTGTTACACATCACATATGATTTTGTTTTTATTATTTTTCTTTTTCAATGTTTAATTTGAATTATTGTTTTTCAATTTTAAATCACATATGATTAGGAAAACATTTTGAAAAAAAAATCAATTCATTATGAATCACATGTGATTTTTATGAAAATTATAATTTTTTTAAATATTGCTTTAAATAAAAAAATGAATTCTTTAAATGAAAATTAAATACCCCTATTTTAAATGAATTAAATAAAAAGTTATTTAATAAAAAATTAAATCATATTAAATTCACAAATATGGTAAAAGTAGAATCTTATATAAACACCTAAAATAACTTTTATATAACTAAATTACTTTTATATCCTTATTTATTTATTTTTATAATTAATTATTTAAGGTATTATTTATTGAAATGATTATCCTAGAATTATTCTCTTATTCTTTTAAATAGTTAGAATTCTCGTTTGATCCTCTTTCTCTCTCTCTCTCTCTCTCTCTCTCTCTCTATATATATATATATATATATATATATATATATATATATAAATATATATATAAGAGTAAATGACATTTTTCATCCCTATGGTTTGGTAGCTGATAAACACATATGTAAACTCATTTTTATATTAAATCCTTACATTTCATTATGATTTAATTGCTAATAGATCCCCCTTGATATTGGTTACTGATAGTTGCCAAAAGGATGGATTTAAATACAAATAGAGCATATATTTTAGAGATTTATAAGGTTGGGCATATTTCTCAAATATCTATTTAATTGGTGCATATTTATTAAAATTTGATGTGGGCATACTTCTCAAATACAACATGGATGAGCATACAAGTCAAATGATGCTAAAAAGAACCCACGACGTATGATTTTAACTTAGGGTCCGTTTGGTTTGTAGGAATGGAGGGGATTTGGGGGGATTTGAAATTTAAATTCATTCCAATCCTACGTTTAGTTTGCAGAAATTGCTCGCATTTGAAATCCTATGATTTTTTTGAAATCCATCAAACATGGATTTTGAAATCTCAATGGATGGTTGGAATTTTACGAGATTTCGTAGGATTTGTATATAATAATGTTGTATAAATATTTACAAACATTTGTTTCCTAATAATTAATTAATAAAAAGGTAATTTTAATTATTTTATAATTATTTATAATTTGTTATTACAAATTATTCATAAAGAATGAAATTCAACTTCATTCCAAATCCTATAAACCAGACGCACCAAAGATCCAAATCTTTCGAAATCTAAATCCCTCCGATTCCATATCCCTTCACGGGATCCAAATCCCTCGAAACCATTCCATCAAACCAAACGCCTCCTTAGGGTTTTTTGGGATTCTCTTTTGATAGGCACTAGAATCAAACAACAACCAACGTCATACAATCGCAGCCCAACGAAGAAAGAAAGAGAAGTGCAATCTAGAAACAATTTCCCGTCTTGCGACTTCTCCGACGACAAAGGTCTCCCCAAATCCCACCTTAGACACTATTTCGAGACCAACTCCATCTGCATGAGTATTTCGGCGAGTATACTCGCCTCCTAACCAGCGTCACACACTGTTTCGTTGCTTCAAAATTATGTGGAGTGACTTTTCCAGCGGGTTTAGCCGTGCCCCAAGTCATGGTTTTTATTGTTTTTCGAGCGTGTTTTGACAAGGGAGTATTTAAACCAAGGGGTAACCGTCGTTTGGAAGGAGGAATCGCGCAAGAATCATTCAAGAACTTTTAATCAGAAAATAAAGAGCACGTACCGGAGCCGATTTTCAAATTTTGTGAGTAATTTATTAACGTCGTTCTTCATCTATTTCTTATATGCAATCATTGTAAGTATTTTGGTTTCAATAGTTGAACATGAGTAGCTAAATCATCCGTTTCTAGTGATGAGTTTGTAGGCTATTTCGATTTTGAATATGTTGAAACTCATTTAGGTTTGAATATGTTGAAACTCATTTAGGTGGCGTTTGTTTTTTAAGTGGTGTTGAAGTCTGAAGTCTGATTTCACTTCTGATTTTTAAGTGGTGGTGCTGAAGTCTGAAATCTGAATAAAAAAGACTGTTTGTTTTTTTGGTGCTGAAGTCTGAAATCTGAATAAAAAAGACTGTTTGTTTTTGTAAGCTGAAAATGTCTGAATATATACTCTTTTTTATTTTATCCCTGAAAATGTGATACTATCGAATTTAATTAAATTATACAACTAAAATCAGTCTTCATAACAATTAAATTCAACTGAAATACATTAATTGGTTCAGATACAATAGAAAACATGAACAAAGTCTTATAACAACAAAAATCAATCTTCGTTTTGCATCAATTGTGTCGCAATTTCTTCTCTTAAACTAGCCATATATGTTTGGTCAGCGGTACTCCCATGCACTTAAACCTCTTCAGCCTCATCACCGCCATCGTCCCCTTGGTCATTGGTTTGATCATACTCAGAAAACAACTCGTCACTTAAACCTTAATAGCGTATAGTAAATTCTTCAGCTAAAAACCATATACGTAAATGTACATCAAGGAAGTTCAACTAAAGCAGACTTCGAGTTGTAAAAATATAAACACGAACCCACATCAACCTTCAAGAACAATTGCACTTTTGTGCATCTCACCTGCAATTCAAGACGAAAGAACATAACGATAGGTTTGCAAAGCTATAATATCAGGCATTAACTATACAAATAAGGAAAAAAGTTGGGACTTTTCTACTCCAAGTTAAACCCAACATGAAGTTGTTAACATATTCATAAACACACCAACACATGTTTTGCACCCGTAGGCTTACCTTATGTGTGTGATCTTGAACATAAAACTAAAAAACGAATCAGTGCCGTCTACTCCAGAAGTTACAAGATGAAAAGAAAATTGTAGTTTAAAACTAACCTAGCAAATGCTTGATGAAGTATTACACAATTCCAAAATTCATTTCCTGATTTTTTTAACCTTATTGAATCATAGATCACACACTAAATTGAGACCCCGTTTATAAAGAAAAGAGGGGAATTAATTTCGTAACGTGAATATCCACACTTTACAGCCAAAAAGTCCAAGAATGAAATAGCCATATTTGATTTTGAACTCCAAAAACAATTACTGCAATGCAATTGATCTAAAAGAAACTTGATCAATCAAAAGAAGAAAAACCCTAACAGCCAAGAAAACGCAAACTACAAAGTATATACAATCAATGATCGAACCTATTAATCGAAGAAATCAGCCGTCATGTACAATTATTAATGAAAAGAACTAAAAAACTACTCGTGAAAATGCTTTTAGGGCAAAATTGAGCTTCCAATCAAACATTTGCAGATCGATGAGCACTATGAACTTTTAGAATTGCATAACCACAATTGAGCTTCCAATCAAACATTTGCATGAACACATTCCTAAAACACACAAAATAAGCAAAGAAAACAAATCGACAGCAAAATCGATAAGCAAAGAACGACGTGCTTAAGAAAATCGATAGCAAAAATCACATACCGATGGTCGATGGTCGCTACTGGAGAGGGTGTCGATGGAGTCTGGTCGATGTCGGCTGGAAAGGGTGTCGATGGAGTGTGGTCGATGGTCGATGGCGCTGCTGGAGATGGTGTCGGTGGTCGCAGATCGATGGAGAAATAGATGGAGGTGAGGCAGATCGAGATGAGACTGGTGAGATCGTGAAGGAGAAATAGATATCTGATGGATTGGATAAAAAGTGAAAATTAAGTGATAGGTTTATCACTTTTTCGGTAAGTGGGAATCTGTGAGAAAATTCTTGTTTAAATGAGTTAATGATACATAATCCAAAGGAAATATTGGCTTACACTCATTGCTAGAATTCATCTTATTATTTGTTTTAAGTTTTTGACTTCTTAGCTTAATTATAAATCATCCACTCCCCCCCCCCCAAAAAAAAAAACCTTTTATCCGCTTTACACACTTGCACATAATACATCTTGGAATCTATGGTTGACACCGAGTCTCTAAGGACACAACCATACTTGTTGCTATCACAAGTTATTGTGCAATAGAGTAATAGGCATTCGATTATAAATTTTATTATTTGCTAGACTTTCCGTCAGTAGCAATTTCAACTTTTGTTCTTGTGGTTTCAAAATTACGGTTTTAGTCCCTATGGTTTGAAATCTATTGCTATTTCTGTCCATGAGGCTAACTGTGAGGGACGAAAACGAATTAACCATGCCCGAAACAAAATCAATGTAGTAACTTAACTCAAAATTTGTAACAAAACAACCAATAGTTTTGATAACTAATTGTTTTCCACTAAAAACCACAACATAACAACAAAAAATAAAGCGCCCTAACATTAAATCTTCTTCGGTGATCGACCTTGGCAACCTGTTCAAGAGTCATCCTTCTTAACGGCATAACTGCACAAGGAACAAATAAATGACTATTATTAAGTGTAAGTGAACCATAACTATAAACTTAAAAAAATGAGTGTATTTAGGATAACATCATGACGATATAATAACCAACACATTGCTTCACCAAGTGGAAAGAATAATTCCTAGGAATTTGGCCTCATCATATTCCAACATAAAGCAGCAACCTAGAGTAGAGATTAATAGAGAGCTAGAGCAAAATATCACTTATTAATATTGGAACTTTGGAAGCATGTTATATGCTTCAACAACTGCTGCAAAGAGTAGTCGCTATAGGTGCATCTGGTATGCATATTTGTTGATATTTATCTTTTCCATTCCCGTTCATACGAATACTTGGCATATCAACTTCATATCACAAGAATAAAAAGGGAATCGGGATTCATGTTCTTAAAACTTTGATAAAGCGATTGCGTGTTAGTAACTAACTCAAGCACGAGAGGGGGAAGAGACCTTCACAATTTTCTTGACATTTATTACATATTTTGCATCTTCACCCTCAATTGAATTGTTCAATATCTTATGCACAACAGGTTCTTTAACAGCAACCTCCAACAATGAACATTGAAATATTGTTCCATAAACAAATATAAGCGAGAGGTAAAATTCCTCATTTACGATATCCTCTATATGATTTAATTCACATATTGTTTGTCAATGGGTTTAAATATAGTGAATACACATAACACATACTAAAGATAAAAGGTTATTACCTTGAGTCAAGTAATATGTCTAGTTGATTGTAGAAGTTGATTTTGAGTTTAGAAGACTCATGGGTGTGTCCAAAATGCACCACTTCAGAAGATTTCTTAAGTTAAGCAATCCCCTATCACATGAAAAAAGAAAAAGAGCTAAGGAAAACAAATAATTTTACGCGATACATACGAATCATACCAACACAAATGAGTTATTATTCAGAACTGCATTCAATTCACCCGCAGCAGGAGCTTGCGAGCTTAGAAAATGTCTTACTTGACCTTCTCATAGGTAGAATCATGCAAACCTTTCTAGCCTCAAGCTTCAAGTCTACAGGCAAAGGAGTTACCTTTCTTGCATTGGTGAGCGTCTAAAACTCCATAACCCCTTGTTTTGGGTGGTCTAACCTAGGCTCTGTCACGGTCAATAAGGCATGAGAGATCATCTGGTTCCATTGCAACAAATTAAACCGGATGGTGTATGCATGGGTTGATTCAGATCAACATAACTTACAAACAAAACCATAGCGATTCAAAACTAACCATGACAGACAAAACAAATTTTGATTCTTGGTGCCTATATTTCAAAAAATTATGTTCTTGGTTTGTCCGATTCAAAACTGGTTAAAACCTATTAAACCAAAACCCAAACCATTTTCTTATTTCTTTACAAGACATTAACTATATGTGCTATTTAAGAAATCCTTAAATCAAAATAATTTTGTTTTATAAAGACCTAAAAGGTGCACCCTGTACGTTCGACTAACGAACAACGTAAGCTTCACCCATCAAAATTTTTAGGTTGTATTTTGTTCCAAAAGTTTATAGGTAATCTACACATGTTTTTCCCAACAATAACTTCATCTAACAAATATAAGAAAATTTGGATTTCAAAAACCACTTGTGTCTACTTTAAAGAATGGAAAAAGGCACAAGGCCTACTTTTTGAATCCAAGTCCAAATCTAAACAAATAAATAACTCAAGAAAAGCATGACCCATCTGTGTGGACAAATGAATGAAGTAAATTAATGAATTCAAGCAAAAGGTTTTTATTGGTTGGGAGGGTGGAAAATCTTATTCCTTTAGCTTGGATAGGATAATATTTAATATTTCATCACTATAAAACACATACTATACAACATCCACCACTTTGTATGGCATATTTGCGAAAGGGGTGAAATGGGTTTTCATTTTAGAAACAATGGATTTGAAGGGATATCCTTTGGACCTTTTTGCCTTTGATCATAAAAGCACCATGCATAGTATACAATGTATAAATAATTTGGTAGTTATAAATCAACATAAACTATGATTTACATCGTAAATTAGTCTATTTTAAGTAGTTATAAAGCAGCATAGATTATGGTTTACATCAAACAAGCATGTGCAATAAAACATGGCTAGAGCATCTAACTTTAGCCAGATACTTGAGAATATGTTTCATAACCTTCATAATTGGTAATAAAAACATCGTCATCTTGTTGAAGTGAAATCGCCACCTCACTTTTATAGACAACCCTCATCTCATTCTCAACGCCAACTATCTTGAGCATTACCTGGATGTAAAAGCAAACATCACTAGTATTAACAACATTAACAGTATTAACCCATATGATTACCTTGGTGCTTATTATGTTCCAGTTTACATTAGTAAAATAATAAAGCTAAGAAGCTTACTTACCCTGTTTATTTGATCAAAAATTTATCCACCTTACTTACATCAACCACGTTAACATCAAACTCAAGAACAATACCTAGATCGAAGTTCAAAAAAATCATACACCGATAAAAAAAAATATTCAGAACCCCAAAAAACCCAAGGAAATTTAGATATAATCAAATACTCAAAAATTACAAACCATGTGCTCTACCGAGATAAAAAGATAGTTAACCACAACAATTTCAACATCATCCCTCTACAAAGCTACCACAAATCGATCAATTCTTCCAAACTTTGCAAGTTAGTTTAAATCAAAACATAATAAATCATCTAAAAAGAACAAGAGTAGAAATTAAATCTTTTGAAGAGCAAAAAACATGTAAGATCATGTAGTCACCTCAAGAATCAATGACTGAGACCAAGAATCCAGCATCTAAAGCATGACATTTAAAATAGAACCAACGTAGAAGAAACAAATAAGCGGTGAATGAGGAGAAGAAGAAACCCAAAACAAAAAAAAAAAACTCGGTTAACACCGGAGCATTGCATTCTTCCATATTTGCGGCCAACGTCAAACAATCCAACGATAGCAATCAGATCGCCAAAATGCTTATCAGACTTCATCTAAATTAAAACAAAACATATTCTCGCTTGATGGTGTATAGAAGTTTCTAGAGAAACTTACATCATTAAGTCTTTTAGAAAGGAATCGATCAATACATATTTCTAGCAAGTAAACAGTGTGGAATCCGTAACACCCTAAAAAGTAACAACAATTATAGGGACAAATTCCGGAAATTTAACAACAATCATAGGGACAAATTCCGGAAAATGGGTAAAATACCAACCGAAAACCCATAAAATTCGAGATACAATGTACAATTCCAAAGTATTGAATAATGAGATATAACACAACAACCTACTTACTCTAGATAGATACAGTTTAACTAGATTAACATGGGTGTCACTATATCCCCAAAAAATCTCTCTTCACAAAAGTTTCCCCAAAAGACCGACTCCTCATGCGCTCCTAACCGCACGGTCGATAGCTCAATCACGTCCTAGACGCACCGCTATAGTGGACCTGTAAGCCACAAGTGTTAGGCTAAAGTCTAGTGAGATCTTATAAGGCAAACCAAAATGCAAGTAAATAAAAGAATACATATATTAATGTTACCGCATCCACTTGATCTCATTATTACCAACTTCAACATGGATGTCCCGCAGCTGAACATTCACACATGAGAGCCATCTCTCAAAGATATGGGGGAGACCCGTTTTCATTAAGGTGACAAGAATACGTGAATGAAGTCACCCGTGATGTTATTGGGTTACACCTCAAGTCCTGGTTTTAGTGCACATGCCATCAAGACATCACATCCTCAAACCATATTCATGCCTTTATTGATTACTTTGTAGAGTTACACCTCAAGAACTTATGGGACTTTATTGCCTACCCAATCTAGACGAGTTGCACCTCAAAGACATCGATATCCTTTATTGTATACTCGCTAGTGTCCCAACACGGCCTATCAAATATGATTATATACATCACAAAAATCTAAATCCTCGTGCATAAGGAGATAGACACAAAAAGCTACCAATATGATCTTATATAAATTCAAATAGCCCTAACAATTCTTACCATGCTATTTATCCCATATTCCACATGTAGATCATTTTAAGGATCTCAAGTAAGTATCAAATTCATATAATGATTCCTTCTCATTTCGTGAATTCACTTTATCACAAATTGGTGATAAAATCACATGATCACACTTATTTCTTTTAAGGCAATACATATGTCTATTTCCTTCTAAAATAAGTAAAGATTCATGAAATCGTAGCACATGGGTCAAAAGTCTAAACTCCATGAGAGGCCATATTTCATAGGTGTAAAGTTCAATAGATGAAGGAATATCAAGAAAAACTCATATGTAATTTTATATTCATGAACCTAATTTACACCAAAAACCCCTAACACATTATGACACCATAGATATCACATAGGAGCATTTAAGAAGTTTGTTGCATAAAGATAACTCACCTAGGGGTTTGTAGGAGAAAACCCTAAAATTTATGGAACCTTAGAAATGTTGATGGTGGATGAGAGCTTGAACCCTAGAAATGTGAAAAGTGACCTCCCTTTCTCTAAAAATCGTCCTAAGAAGAAAATCCCCAGGCATGCACGGCGACAATGCCATGCGAGAATGCCATGGGCATTATCACTGGGCATTCTCGCGCCAGGCGTACCGCGGGCCTTCGACTCTCCGCGAGAGTGCCATGGCACAATCGCGGGGCATTCTCGCCCAACCTATACCGCCGCTAAAATCAAGAATGCCATGGGCATAGTTGTCAGGTATTCTCTTCGAGAGGGTGCAGTGACCACAATCCCATTTTTGTAAAACCATTTTCAGACTCTATCAACACCAAGCTATCCTAAGAAATTTACAATGAAGCTTCTATTTAAAACACCAAGGATATTAGAATAATAAGCTTACCAAAATTTGGGGTGTTACAGAATCATAATTAGAAAAATATTTTGGTATGTGAATCAATCAAAAAAACAATCCTAATGTATAAATACAACTAAACATAGATGGTGGATTAGAAGTGAGTGAATCAAATAATGATTATCCATTACATCCTCCTGCAGTCGTACAAATAAAGCTAAGAAAATCCATCAAACACATACGAAGTTTTACACGATTCACAAACAAAGAAACATATGGATAGAATATACTTGGAGAAAAGAGGTTGAGAAAAGGGAGAAGAGGGTGTGACTAAGAAAACGAAAATCCCTCTCTTTTCACGTTTTCTTTGCTTACTGTAATCTACTCAACCCACATTTCTTCATAAATCGAGAAATGAGAGTGAGAGAGGGATAGATGCATTTGAAGATCATGAGACATTTGAGGATGCTTAGTGGATCAACATATTGAGAGAGGATTTGAATATGAGGAGACATTTCAAGCGGGAAAGGGGTGAGCGTGCGAAGCAGGGTTTTAGGGTTAGAATTAGAAGGGAATTGAATTTGGATTAGCCGATTAGGGATAAGGATCCATGTGAGATGTAGATAGAGAGATAGTGTGCTTTAATAGTTGTACAAATGTATTGAAAACTTGTAAATTTGAAAATTAAGTAATTTGGTTTTGATTAGCGGTACATAATGTTTGAAATGTTGTTTATAAGACTTTAGATATAGTATATAGATATAGATAAATTCATCATCGTAAATATATAATTAAAATTTACATTTAAATTTACAAAAAAGTAAATTAAACTTTTCGTCCCTGTAGTTTGTTAAAAATTGAATATTTCGTCCCTGTTGTTTTGAAATTATGATTTTGGTCCCTATAGTTTGTAATTCATATCTATTTTCGTCCTTGAGGCTAAATACTACTTTTAAGTTTTAAATATGAAGGACTAGAATAAAAATTAATTGTAAACCAAAAGTACGAAAAAAAAACAATAAAGTTTAAATTATAAGGACAATATGATACTGAATTTATAAAGTATGAGATGAAAATCGTAATTTAAAAAACTACATAGACAAAAATAGAAATTTTCAACAAACCACATAGACTTAAAACATAATTTACTCTTTGCAAAATTAAATTATATAAATACATTGTCAATATCTTCAAAACATATAAATATTGAATATTATTGTTATTTATTTTAGAGTAAATTACGGATTTGGTTCCTCAGGTTTGGCGTTTATTACGGAATGAGTCCTTTAACTTCAAAAATTACATGATGACCCTCTCAGTATGCATTTTTAGGGGTGTGCAGAAATTTAACCGATCCAATAGGAACCGACCGACCATAATTGGATCATTGTTCTAAAAAACTCGCCGCACAGCCGCCATGGCACCAAGGCTTGTATGTCACGCCACGTTAAGCCCATGGCACGCCATGGTCTAATGCACAGTTATCGTAATGAGATATTTAATTTTTCTTTATGTTTTTAATGTATTATTTGCAAGTTTTTAACATATAACCTAATTTAACTTGTTTATTACTATTGACTCATTGAGTAACACTACAAAACATACGTTTTTATATATAATATTATATATGAATTATAAACTTGACCCATAAGTCACGCCATGAAGACGCCATGGCTCCTAAGGCTTGAGGCTTGGCCTCGCCGTCACGCCACGCCTCACGCCATTTAGAACCTTGAATTGGATATCCAATTGTAATTGGATCGGATCGGATTGAAAATCTTAACATCTAATTTGGATCGGTCGGTTCTTGGATGGCAGTCCAGAACCAACCAAAATCGACCGAACCGAACCGACCAACATCCAATTAACCATCCGATTATCATCCAGTTTTCCATCCAACTATCATCCAATTATTTTTTTTGCAATTTGCTTAAATCTAAATTTGTTTTGTGTTGGTTTTTGAATTCTTAGTCTCACTTATGTTGGTTATAACACAAACTAAAAGTAATTAATTAGAACACTACATTAAATTAGCACGTTGGATGGATCCGATCTGATCATCCATTGGATGTCGGATGGATCTAATCCGATCCAATGGATATCCAATTAGAATATCCAATGGATATCCAGTCTGATCCAATGGATATCCAATAAGAACATCCAATGAATGGAATCGAACCGATCCAATCATCCATTGGATTGGAAAAATCCAACATCCAATGGATGATTGGATCGGTTCGGTTCCCCTCACATCCATTGGATGCCAACCGATGAACACCCCTATGCATTTTGTTATGGATTTGGTCCCTTGAGCTAACGACCGTCTATTTCTCCGTTAAGCACGAGGGTATTATGGCCATTTTACCTATTTTTTTATTTTTCCATTTTTTTTATTAATTATAGATGAATCTTCATCTTCTACATGAAGAACACCAAGGTTTAAAAACCCAAATCAAACTCAAAAACCAAAAACATAAATCAAACTTATAATCAAAAACATAAATCAAATCCAAGTTTAAAAAACCTAATTAAAATCTAGATTTATAAATAAAAACCTAATTCAAACATATATTCAATTACCAAAATTAAACCACTTAAAAGAGAGGAGGGAGAGAGAAGAGAGAGAGAGAGTAATCTGAGATATTGAGAAATCTGAGATAGAGAGAGAGATCGAGAAATAGGAGAAAGAGATAGAAAAGAGAGAGAAGACGCTCACCGAAGGCTCGTCGGAGAAGACGAAGTCGCCGGAGGGATTTTCGATTTGTATCTCCTCTCTCTCTCTCTTCTGTCGATCGGTATCTCCTCTCTCTCTCTCCCCTTTCGATCTGTATCTCTTCTCTCCCTGTATCTCTCTCAATCAGTGTCTCTTCTCTCTTAAGAGATCTCTGTATTTCGATCTCTGCTCTCTTTGTATCTCTCTCTATTTTCTCTCGATCTCTCTCTATCAGATCTCTCTCTCTCTCTCTCTCTTTCTCTTCTCTATATCTTTTCTCTCTCTCTCTCTCTTGGTGTTCTTGGTGTTAAATATGGAATTAAAGTAAGAATATGAAAATATCCCAAATGGGGTTATGTATAATTTCACTAATTTTGGTTTTGATTTTGGAAACATCTCAAATGAGTTTGATTTAGGATTTTGGAAATATCCCAAGTGAGTTTGATTTAGGATTTTTGATTATTAACATGAGTTTGATTTGAGTTTTTTGAATTTTGGTGTTCTTGAGTATTCAAGTAAAATAATAAAAAAATGGAAAAATAAAAAATAAGTAAAATGGCCATAATACCCCTCGTGGTTAACGGAGGAAATAGACGGCCGTTGGCTCGAGGGACCAAATCCATAACAAAATTCATCCCGGAGGGACTAAATAACAAGATGCATAGTGGGAGGGTCATCATGTGATTTTTGAAGTTAAATGACTCATTCTGTAACAAACACCAAACCCGAGGGACCAAATCCGTAATTTACTCTTTATTTTACTTTCAACCTAAAAGTTAAATAATCTTTTAACAATAATTTAATTTGAATAGAAATAAATATATAAGAAGTACAAACAGGTCACTAGCTAACCCAAATACACCATCTTAGGTGGCGTTTGTTTTTAAGAGATGTGAAGTTTTATTTTACTTTTGATTAATTAGAGGTGATGTTGAGGTCTGAAACCTGAATCAGTAAAACTGTTTGTTTTTGTAACGTCTGGGGGTGTCTTGTGAGAAAGAAGGGCATATGAAATGAGGCGGCGATAAAAGGTTTTAAGAAGTTAGGTCACAACTTCTTATTTCAGATGTATTTAAAAGTTAAAAGGTTATGAAAACTGAAAGAAAAAAAAAACAGTCTGAATGTAAAAAGATATGAATTATTCAGACTTAAGAGTCATTAAGAGGTATTTATTTTTTGAAACAAACAACCCCTTGTTATGTTGGGACTTTTAATGTGTTCATACAGATAAACCAGGCCAAACATATCACCATAAAAGTCGTGTGGTTTCCCCTCTAAGAATTGAAATAAAGTATCAATCTAGAATTAATTACTTATTATAATTATCAGACCAATACAAATTCATGTAGGGTATTGTTGAGTATAAGTTTGTCTGTTTTTAATACTATGTGTTCGTATAAATTATTGATGGCTTAGATTCTATACGTTTGAACACATTATGAAAATTATATACTTATTTTTATCCAACTAATAATTGTTTAAAGTTTACTATCTAATATTGATACCGTTTTAGTTATATATTTACAAAAACTGAATTTATGTATAAAATATAATAATGATATAAAACAGAATATAAAAAAACAACGGTATAAATAAAGATCACTTTGTAAAAATGAAGATGAATGATCGTGTGAGAAGAAGAGTTAAGATAAGAATGTAAAAAGAGATGTGGACCCTTGATCATTTTAATCTCAAATCCACCAATGAATCGTGTTTGATACGGGGATTGATCCGGTACATCTCGGTGCATCAAAGGGTGAAGATCATTTCTTACCCTTCTCAACGTAACTTTCATTTTATTATTATTTTTTTCTTTCTTGTATCTCATTTGAAATGGGTATTTGATGTTTTCAGGCGTTGTAAGCATATATGGAGAAGGGGTAACAATTCTTGAAATCGATCAATTTCTAAAAACGATTTCAAAAAATTTGAAATATCTACTCTATTCTGATCCTGAAAAATCAATATACATAAGGCCGAAAGTGCAATTATCCATATGAATGATTAGTATGTAAGTGCCACATTGATCATTCTATTGTTGAGTAAATCATTTTCTGTTGTTGAGAAATTGGATAGTCACACACGTTTCTCACTTGTAAAAATTGATATCAATGCTTTTGGTCCACAAATTCAGGTTTGTTTTTTCAAACACTACTATGTTCCTCAATTTCTTCAACATCGTTATGGTTTTTGTATGCTCAAATTTTTCTTGCACAGAAAAAGGGTAACCGAGTCAAGTAGAATCATGTTTGAAATGAGTCATTGACTGATCAATTAACCTTCCTTCATCTATTTGTTTGATGCTTTAAATTTAATATACTTTGAGTGGCATTAACTCATTTAATATACTTTGCTTTGCTAAATAATTACTGCTCCTCTTTTTATGCGATCATCATGTTTTTAATATGCACCTTCAATTTTGTTTTTCTTTTCAAGTTACATATGGCTATTGAATCTGCTGCAATTTATTAACAGGTTTTCTCTATTTTTCTATCCAAAAGTTTGCTGGTAGGTTTCCAATGAGTTACTTGCTTATGGGCACTTGGCATCTCAAGTGAACTTATTAATTTTGAGATTTCTAATTTTAAAAAGATTATAACATTATTATATGTGTCTTTATAATAATAACTTTGAAAGACATTCTTTAACCATCGTCATTGCCGCATGTCCATTCCTCTGAACTAGAGGAATGTGTTATACAATCATTCATGTTTGTTAGTAACCAAGTTGTTGCAGTACGCCAATTTTCTTGCATGTTGCATACATTTTTTGTATTAGGTACATCCTTTTTACTTTATACAATTTTTTGGCATGTTTGGAATTAGCATCAAGAAAGACGAAAAATAAAATGAAACATAGGATTTCAAGTTCTCGACTTGGGAATTCAGTTGTATCCCGGTGCAATGCGCGGGTACACTGCTAGTTTTATAAAATGCGTGCTGGGACATTTTCATTTAATTTTCGTCAAATGAGGTCTTTTGCAAAAGATTTACAAACTTGACCCATTTTTACAGAGCATTATAGAAAAAGACCCTATTTTACAAACTACTCGACTCATGAGTCATGCCATCTTTGTATCGTTCGTTGTTGCGCTTCACGTACCCTTCTTTCTTTGCTCCCCCCCCCCCCCCCCCAAAAAAAAAAAATCATAATCTTTTTGGTTGGCCATGTTGATCTTCCTTTGTTGAGCCCAATTTAATGAGCTTGTTTATATTTATGTTTAAATGGGCTTGTTTTATGCATGTTTGTTTTTAATGGATTTGGTACCGGCCTAATTAACCATGGTTGTGTTTATTATACGATTTGCGTATCGTTTAAAAGTTTTAAATGTAATGTTATAAATAGATTAGATGTTGTAGCATAGAATAACATTAAATACTTTTGTAATCAAAAAATCGGAGGAATCAAGATGGCATCCTGGAGTTGGCAGAGAGCTAGTGGGAGTCGAAGATTTTCTTAGGGTCTGACCGCGGTTCCGTGTGGGCTCACGAAACCGCACTAGTGGACTGTACCGAATCCATATTTCCTGTTTTGGATTGTTTGTGTTGCTTTATTTTTTTCATGTTTTAGTATTGGTAAATGTGTAAGTGATATTACAAGAAAATTTTAAGTTATCAATACATATTGATTTTATAAACTCTAGAAAATCAAATCGGTAATGTGTAAATGAAGTGACGATTCAAATATTTATAAATCGTAATTAATCGACGAGATTAATCGACGTCATTTCCAAACCCTAAAAATAAGCACTAAATCATAAATTCAAAACCATAAACCCCAAACCTTAAAAATAAACCATAAACCACTAAACCCTAAAATTAAAACCTAAACACTAAACCATAAACCACCATAAACATTAAACACTAAACACTAAAAATAAATCGTAAACCATAAAAATAAACCATAAACACTAAACACTAAACCCCAAACCCTAAAAACCATAAACCCTACACACTAACCCCTAACCCCCCTAAACCTAAACCCAAAACACTAAACCTAAACCCTAAACCATAACCCCTAACCCCTAATCCATAAACACTAAAGCCTAAACATAAACCATAAACCCTCAATTCCTTTCTCAATTCCATTCTCATATTCCATCCTTATATCACCTCAGACCACAACCCGACGATTCTTTCTATTCCCTCTCGTGTTTTTCGTAAGCCTAAACCGTTTACGTTCTCCAACTTCCTTACACATAAGGAGGGCTTCAAGCAGGTTGTTGCCTCGAGCTGGGACCCCAATATTCCTGGTTATAAGATGTATAAAATTTCCCAAAATTTGAAACATCTTAAAAGCTCTATGCTAAATTTTTAAGGGACCAGGGCAACATCTTTATGAAAGTCACCAAGTTTCGGGTTGAACTTGATAGGGTCCAGATTGCCCTTGATAGGGATCCTGAGAATAGTGAGCTTCGTGAAGAGCATAGTAGGTACCTGAATGCCTATAATGAGGCATGTCTTAAAGAGGAGAGATTTCTCATTCAGAAAGCAAAGATTGATTGGCTCCGTGAAGGAGACAAGAACTATGCTTTCTTCCATAAGTCTGTTAAAAGTCGTGCCGGCCGGAATCACATTGATACCATTTAAGACACTGACGGCCGTTGGGTCGATAACGAGGAGGTTCCCAATCTCTTTGTTACTCATTTCCAAAACTTCTTGGGCTCTGCCCATTCTACCTCCCCTATCCGTGACCCGTTTTCTCTATTCTCTAATAGGCTTTTGGAGGAGCAATTGGCCTCGATGCTTACCCCCTGTCTGATGAGGAGATTAAAAAGGTCCTTTCCAAATAGGTGATGACAAAACCCCCCAGGCCGGATGGCTTCACTGCTAAATTCTTCAAATCTGCCTGGGAGATTGTTGGAACCGATCTCTGTGCCGCTGTGCGTGAGTTTTTCTCCTCTGGGAAACTCTTAAAGGCTTTCTACAATACTTGTCTTGCCCTTATTCCAAAGTCGGCCTCCCTCTTCCCGTGTCACCGACTTCAGGCCCATTGCTTGCTGCAATGTCTTATATAAATGCATTAGCAAGATTCTTGCGGACAGGATCAAAGATCACCTTCCTTCGTTGGTCAATGAGAATCATTCTGCTTTCATCCCGGGTCGTCTCATCATGGACAATGTTTTGCTTGTCCAAGAGTTTATGCGCGGTTATCATAAGCATCGGGGCCCTTCTTGATGTGCTTTTAAAGTTGATATTCAAAAGGCTTATAATACCGTTGACTAGTTCTTCCTTCGCACCGCTCTTTTCGGATTTGGTTTTCCTCTGACCATGATTGATTGGATTATGACGTGTGTTTCCACTGCGTCCTATTCGGTTAGCGTTAATGGCAATCTTCATGGTTTCTTCAATTGCTAGAGGGGCCTTCGGCAAGGGGATCCCCTATCCCCCTACCTTTTCACTCTTCACTCTGGTCATGGAGGTCCTAAACCTTATGATCATGATCAAAAGGAAGATCACCGAAACCGACTCCTTTACCTTTTACCTGAACTGTGAGGAGCAGGAAATCACTCACCTTTGCTTTGTTGATGATCTTATCCTTTTCTGTCATGGTGATAGTGATTCTGCTAAGATCCTCAAAGATTCCTTGTCTAAGTTTTCTGCTCTCTCTTGCCTCTACCCTAGTGCGGCCAAGAGCGAGGCTTTCTTTTGCAATGTTGGTGAGCTTTCCAAAAATGCTATAACTGACATTATGCAATTTCCTCAAGGTTCTCTTCCTGTCTGATACCTTGGTGTCCCGCTCATTACCACTCGCCTCTATTACAATGACTACAAATGTCTGGTTGATAAGGTAAAGTCTAGGCTTAATGATTGGCGGAACAAATCTCTCTCCTCTGTCGGAAGGCTTCAGCTTATCCTGTAGGTCCTATCGTCTATGCAAATATATTGGGCCTCTATCTTTGTCCTCCCAATCTCCATCACTAAGGAGATTGAGAAGCTTATGTGCAGTTTCCTCTGGTGCTACGGTGAGATTAAAAGAGGGAAAGCTAAACTCTCTTGGAAGACCGTATGTCTTTCCCAAGTCTCAAGGCGGTCTCGGTATCAGGAGTCTTGCCAGTTGGAATCTTGCTCTCATGGCCTCCCACACGTGGTTCTTACCAATAAGGATTCTCTATGGGTTAAATGGATCCACTCTTACAAGCTTAAAGATCGTAACTTTTGGGATGCCCCAATCCGAAGTGATGTCGGATGGTGTTGGAGGAAAATCCTGGGTATGCGGGATAAGATTCGAGACTGCATTGTCTCTCAGATTGGCAATGGTGTGACCACCTCTGCCTGGTTTGATAACTGGCATCCTGCCAGTCCTCTCTGTGGGTCTATAACCCCTCGCAACATTCTTAATGCTAATCTTTCTATGAATGCTAGGGTTATAGACATTATTCATAACGGTAGTTGGGTCTGTCCTTAGATGCGGGATAACCCTAACTCCCCTCTTGGTCGTCTTGATCCATCGGTTCTCTCCCCTAATATCCCGGACAAACTCCTTTGGAGAAAAGTGGATGGAAACCTTACTCCTTTATCGGTGCATGAAGTCTGGCTCAACATCCGCCCCAGTGAGCCTGAGACGGATTGACATCACATGGTCTGGTTCTCGCAGAATATTCCCAGACATGCTTTCTTCCTATGGGTTGCCTTTCATCAGTGTCTCAAGACGCATGATAAGCTCCGTTCGTGGGAGGCCTACTCGAATCTCTCGTGTGGGTTCTGTCAGAATGGGCCCGATTCTCATAATCATCTCTTCTTCGAGTGTTCTTATCCTAAGCAGGTTTGGATTGACCTCAAGCCAAAGTTGAACCTCCCTATTGTCCCGGACAACTGGGCGAATATTATTAGAATTCTCCAACCGGCCACCAAAGGAAAGACGATTTGGTCTATTATTCGTTGTCTAATGTTGGTTGGGACTCTCTACCACTTGTGGAATGAAATGAATAATCATATCTTCAAGAAAAAGAGAAGATCGCATTATACGGTGGTTAAGACTATTTCTGATGATGTTCGGTCTAGGCTTCTCAGCTTGACTCTGAAGCATTCTCCTAATGTTGTGCATGCTAGACATGTCTGGAACCTTCCCTAGTGGTTGGTTTTCTTTCCTTTCTCCCATTTTTTTTCTTCTGTTCTTCTCTCTTTTTGCTTTGAGCTTTGCTCTTTCCTGGTGGTTGCTTCGGTTTAGCTTCCACCCGAGTACCGCCTTCGTTTTATGTTTATGTCAAAAAATTAAAAAATCAAAAAATTGTCTTTTTTTTCTTGATCGGAGGGGTCGCCCCCTCTGTATAAAAAAACATAAACCCTAAAGCCTAACCTTAAACCATAAACCATAAACCATAACCCTAAACGCTAAACCTAACCATAAACCCTAAACCTAGCCCTAAACCTAACACTAAACCTAAAACACTAAACCCTAAAGCATAACTGTAAACACTAAACCATAAACCCTAAACCTAAACACTAAAAATAAACCCTAAACCCTAAAAATAAACAATTAACACTAACCCTAAACCCTAACCCTCACCATAAACCCTAAACCCATAACCATAAACACTAAACACTTAGGGGTGTTCATCGGTTGACATCCAATGGATGTGAGGGGAACCGAACCGATCCAATCATCCATTGGATGTTTGTTGGGTCTGAATGTGCTAAGTATGGTTTATGCTGCTCAGTCTTCATGATTCATGCTACTAAGTGATTACTACTGCTAGTAGAATTAATACTGCTTGAAGAGTTAGTGCTGCTAATTGAATAGTTAGTACTTCTTGGAGAGTTAGTACTGCTAGTAGTTAGTATTGCTGAATGATTACTACTGTAAGTGAGGAGTTAATACTGTAAGCATGGTTAGTACTGCTCAAAGATTAATGTTGCTGGATAAGGATGAAGATTATTGTTGCTCATGTTGAAGATAATGACTTGGAACGAAAGAATAGGAGTTGGAGATAATGCTGAAGATAATTATGGTATTGATGCTGAAGATCAATCTTATTTTGATAATTATCTTGTAATCAACTTTGTATTTATTATATAGAAGTATTTGATAGAATTATTATTCATATGTTTTTTTAGAGAAAATTAAGCTCAAGATTAGTATTGATCCTTTCTATAGAGAAGTGTAGAACGTCTGTTGAGCTTGTTCAAAAGATTGAGGTTTTTGTGTATAATCATCAAGTAGAATCAATATAACTTGTGATTTGAGTTATATATACTGTTCCATTGATTTTCTGTTAAAGTGTTTTTCCGCAACTTCTTTAACATAAGTTTCTGAGTGTGTTATTAAAATTCTTGTTTGAGTTTCGATCCTGACAAGTAGTATCAGAGCTAGTAAACTCAGAAACCTTTAATCATGGACAGTTCAAGCGACAGTGTTTTAGTATCAAAGGTTCCCATGCTCAAACCCAATGAGTTTGACATATGGAAGATCATAATCAAGCAGTACATTCTTCTCACAGACTTCTCAATGTGGGACGTCCTTGAGAATGGTCCCTCTGATGGAGGAAAGATGGATGCAGATGGAAAGAGACCTCCACCAAAGACAGATGGAGAGAGGAAGTTGTGGCAGACAGAGATGAAAGCCTTGAGCACTCTGCTCTTGGCTATACCTAATGAGTACCAACACCAATTCTGCAACTATTCTGATGCACAAATTCTATGGAATTCACTAGAGAAAAGATTTTCTGGTACCAAAAGTACCAAGAGAAATCGGAAGGCCATCCTGACGCAACAATATGAAAACTTCATGTCTACAAAGAATGAGTCCATGACTCAAACTTTTGATAGATTTAATAAGCTAATTGGTGAATTGGCTACTGTTGGTGTCCAGATAGATCAAGATGATGTCAACAGAAAATTTTTAAGATCTCTTGGTGATGAATGGACTATGTACACTGTCTCCTTCAGACAGAATGATCAACTGGAGGACAAGGAACTGGATGACCTCTATAATGACCTTAGGGTGTTTGAAGCAGAGGTAGAAGCAAAGAAGAGGCCCTCTGGATACTCATACAATGCTGCTCTTTTATCATCCTCTACTGATTCTGCTGCTAATACAGAATCAGTTAGTGCTGCCCATGGATCAAAGCAAGATGGATCCAATGACTCTGTTTTAGAAGATTTTCTATCCAGTCATGCTAATTCCTCTCTAATTAATGATGACTTAGAACAGATAAATGCTGATGATCTGGAAGAGATGGATATCAAGTGGCAGATGGCTATGCTGACTATGAGGGTAAAAAGATACATCAAAAGGAATGGAAGGAACAACTTTGCTCAGAAAAGAGAAGATGGGATTGGATTTGATAAATCCAAGGTTGAATGTTACAAGTGTCACAAGCTGGGACACTTTGCAAGAGAATGCAGAAGTGGAATGCCTCAACAGCATACTAGCAACCATCAACCATCACAGTCCACTAGCTTCAACAACATGAACTATTCTCAAGCTCTTGTTTCCCAAGAAGGAATGGGATTTGATTGGAGTGACCAAGCAGGATAAGCATTTCAGAATCAAGCTCTAATGGCTAAAGTTTCAGAGTCAGCAAGCACTGATATTCCCACAGAGGTAACATCTAATCTTTGCTCTAAAACCTGTATTGAAACTGTTAAAAAGTACAAGGATCACAATCAGAGTATGTGTGATGACCTTAAAAGGTTAGAGAAAGATAGAAGAGAGTATGTTTTGATTGTTGAGAGGTTTGAAGAACAAATTAAGTCATACCAGTCTAATGAACTTCAACATTCTTATGATACAAACTACTGGAAGTGGGAGAAGAATCAGTTAGAGGTTAAGCTTAAAAAGTCTGAAGAGGAATATGAGAAGATAAGTAGTGATTTTGAGAAAGCCAAGCTAGATATTGAGAAATATTCCAATGCTTCTAAAGCAATGGACTCTCTGCTAAAAACTCAAGTTCATGACAAGCTGAAAAGAGGAATAGGCTATAACACCACCCCTCCACCATACAACAATAACTATATCCCTCCTACATCAGATCTCTTAGAAAGACAGGACAAGAAGGAATTACCTGAAGGAACCACTGAAGTAGATCCTTTAGACAAAGTAGTGGTTGAGGTAGATTCTGAAGAAGAGGACTCTGAGAGTAAGAATGAGGAAGACCACAAAGATATTCCCTTAGAAAACCACATACTGACAAATGAAAGGGGGGGGGGCTAAACCTTTTGTCAAGAGTGAGAAAGTAAAGTCTGGGGAAGAGATTGTTAAGAATGAAAAAGATGAGACCTCTAAAGAAAGGGAAGGGAAAGGCACAGGAAGTCCATTACATGCAAACCACTGTTGTTAATCCCTATACTTGTAAACAGAATCAGCCCCAACAACATGATAAAACAAGGGGAAATCAAAGAAATAGAAATAATCAGTGGGCTTTAAAACAAGGAATTGATCTGAGAAAAATTAACAGACCAAAGCCTTGTTTTATCTGTGGCAAGTTAAATCATCTAGCCAAACACTGTTATTTCAATCCTATTAACCAAATGATCACTTTTCAAGGAAATATACAAAATCCTGTTGGTTATAGGAAGCAAATAAGGAATCATATAGCTGAGAATGTGAGAAGGGCACCTATAAAATCTCATTCTCAGAATAAGTTTGCTAATTCAAAGAAAAATACTCCAAATAAGCCTAGGAGTAACTTAAAGACAAAGAAAGCAAACAACTTTGTCCAGGTATGGGTTCCAAAAGTAAAGAAATCTGTTAGTACTGCTACTTCAAATAGTACTGTTGACAGAAATAATGTTGCTGCAAGCAATACTACTGCTAACCTAGTTAGTACTGCTAACAAAGTTAGTTTTGCTAACCCAATTAGTACTGCTAATGATGTTAGTACTACTGACAAAGTTAGTACTGCCAATCAAGTTAGTACTGCTTCCAGTGACAGGCCCATAATTGTGACAAAGTATTCAAGCAATAAGATTTCTCAGTTTGATAATCTCATCCAGTCTAAATATGAATATGTTGATGAGAATGGAAAACCCAAGACCACTTTGGCTTGGGTTCCTATTAAAAACTATCTGCTTTATTATATGTGCAGGGTAACCAACAGCTCAAGGGAAGGAGCATTTGGCATGTTGATAGTGGTTGTTCCAGGCACATGACAGGTAACATGGTCTGCCTTCAAAACATCAAAAGAATTGATGGAGGACATGTTGCTTTTGGTGATAATCCAGCAGGTAGTAAGATAAGTGGAAAAGGTAATGTCTCAAAAGGTAAGATGACCTTTGAGGATGTATACTATGTTGAGCAATTGAGATACAACCTGTTAAGTGTATCACAGGTCTGTGACAAGAAACATAGCATATTATTCAATGATACTGAATGTATTATCCTTGCTCCAGGGTTCAAGGTAGTTGATGAAAGTATGATACTACATAGGACTCCTAGGAAGGACAATGTTTATTGCTTAGACTTGCAGAGTGTACCTTCTGATTCATCTTTAAATTGTTTATTTTCAAAAGTTTCAGTAGATGAATCATCTCTATGGCACAGAAGGATGTGTCACATGAACTTTAAAACAATGAATAAACTTGTGAAAAACAACCTTGTAAGAGGTTTGCCACAAAATGTATTTTCATGTGATGATCATTGGGTTGCATGTCTTAAAGGCAAACAACACAAAACTTCTCATAAGTCCAAAGAGATAAATACAATCTCTTCACCTCTTAATTTACTGCATATGGATCTGTTTGGCCCTACAAATGTGATGAGTATTGGTAAGAAATCCTACTGCTTGGTTATTGTTGATGATTTCTCTAGATTCACTTGGGTCTATTTTCTGAGGACAAAGGATGAGACAAGTGGACTGATCAAATCCTTTGTTCTTAGAGTTGAAAACCAAACAAATCTAAGAGTCAAAGTCATTAGGTCTGATAATGGAACTGAATTTAAAAACAATGACCTAAACAGTTTTTGTGAGGAAAAGGGCATTGATAGACAATACAGTGCTCCTAGGACTCCTCAACAGAATGGTGTTGCTGAAAGGAGAAATAGGACTCTGATAGGAGCTGCTAGATCTCTGTTGGCAGACTCAAAACTTCCAATTACTTTTTGGGCAGAAGCAGTTAATACTGTCTGCTATGTTCAAAACATAGTTCTAGTAGTAAAATCCCAAGACAAGACACCTTATGAGCTTTTTAAAAAGAAGAAACATTTTATTGGATTTTTCAAACCATTTGGGTGTCCTTGCACAATTCTCAATACCAAAACTCACCTAGGAAAGTTTGATAGCAAAGTTGAGGATGGGTTTCTTGTTGGTTATTCATCCCAAAGTAAGGCCTACAGAGTTTTTAACACCTCTTCTAGGATTATTGAGGAAAGTGACAATGTCAAATGCAATGAGAACACACCAAATCAACTTGGGCCAGGTCCTGATTGGCTATTTGACATTGATTCACTGTCTAATTCTTTAGGTTTCAGTAATGAGCATAATGCAGGAACAGGGACAGAACAGGTACAAGTACAAAGACAAGAGTTTGTGATGTTCCCAACACCTACTGCTGATCCTGTTGAATTCTGTGACCAAGATAAGAAAGATACTTCAGATTCAAAGGACACTGAACCAGCTCAGAATGAAGAGGACAGAGGTGAAAAGGAAGATCAACCCTCAGATTCAGGAATCAAAGGTCTTGATATGCCATTTTTGGAAGAGGGTGACACAGATGATGATTCTTCAGTGTATGGTGGAAGCACTCCAGAAAAGAATGACACCAATCTTGAAGTCAATCTTAATGAAGAGGCTGTCAATGCTACAAGAAATCAGAAGAATCATGCTCCTCAATTAGTGATTGGTGACATCAATTCTCCAATGATCACAAGGCAACAAAGCAAGATAGGGGGATTGAAAGACCTACAATCAGGTTTATTCTCTTGTTTTCTATCACAGGTTGAACCCAAAAAGGCATATGATGCAATGAAAGATCCAAGCTGGATAGAAGCAATGCAAGAGAAGCTACTGCAGTTTGTACTGCAAGATGTATGGAATATGGTGGATCTTCCAAAAGGACACAGAGCAATTGGCACAAGATGGATCTTCAGGAACAAGAAAGATGAGAGAGGAATAGTAATAAAAAACAAGGCCAGATTAGTGGCACAAGGGTATACTCAAGAAGAAGGAATTGATTATGAAGAGGTATTTGCACCAGTAGCCAGGATTGAGGCAATCAGGCTATTTTTAGCCTATGCTTCTTTCATGAAGTTCAGGGTCTACCAAATTGATGTAAAGAGTGCTTTCCTGTATGGGAGAATTGAAGAAGAAATGTATGTCTGTCAGCCTCCAGGGTTTGAGAATCCAAATTATGATGACAGAGTATACAAATTAAAGAAGGCACTCTATGGGCTACATCAAGCACCAAGGGCATGGTATGACGCTCTGTCTACCTACCTCTTGGAAAATGGTTTTGAAAGAGGAATAATAGACAAGACTATGTTCATCAAAAGGAAGAAGAAGGACATTCTACTTGTGCAGATCTATGTAGATGACATCATCTTTGGATCCACAAAAGATCAATTGTGTAGAGATTTTGAAGAACTGATGCACAAGAGATTCAAGATGAGTTATATGGGTGAACTTACTTTCTTCCTTGGGCTA
This sequence comes from Arctium lappa, assembly GCA_023525745.1. Classification (NCBI taxonomy): domain Eukaryota; kingdom Viridiplantae; phylum Streptophyta; class Magnoliopsida; order Asterales; family Asteraceae; genus Arctium; species Arctium lappa. The sequence goes on along the minus strand of CM042050.1, from coordinate 39,039,218 downwards.
CAAGTTAAACAGAAGAAAGATGGGATATTCATAAGCCAATCCAAGTATGTACAGGACATTCTTAATAAGTTTGGTTTCTCAGACTCAAAGCCTGCAAGAATACCCATGGAGGCACACAAACAGATCACTGCAGATCTTGAGGGGGAGGATGTAGATGTTCATCACTATAGATCCATGATGGGCTCCCTCATGTATGTCACTGCTTCAAGACCAGATATCATGTTTCCTGTTTGTGTGTGTGCAAGATTTCAAGTAAGGCCTAAACAGTCACACTTTCAAGCAGTCAAGAGGATATTCAGATATCTCAAAGGCCAACCTAGATTAGGTATTTGGTATCCTCATGACTCACCATTTGACCTACTTGCTTATTCAGACAGTGACTTGGGTGGTGCAAATTTGGATAGAAAGTCAACTTCAGGGGGATGTCAGTTTTTGGGTGCAAGACTAGTGTCATGGCAGTGCAAGAAACAAACCACAGTGTCCACCTCTACAACAGAAGCAGAGTATATAGCTGCTGCAAGCTGCTGCTCTCAAGTACTCTGGATTCAGAATCAAATGTGGGACTATGGTATGACTTTTCTTCACACTCCAATCTTCATAGACAACAACAGTGTTATTAGCATTGTTAATAATCCAGTCAAGTACTCCAAAACAAAGCATATAGAAATCAGGTATCATTTTATCAGAGACTGCAATGAAAAGAAGCTAATTCAGGTTGTGAAAGTCCATACAAGTAACCAATTTGTTGATCTATTCACTAAAGCTTTTGATGTGGGTAGGTTCAAAATTTTGGTCACAAGTGTGGGCATGATAAATTCTGAATAAGCCTATTATCTTTTGACTCAAGTACCTGTATAGTTTCCTTCCTGTCTACTTTCTCATATTGTATTGTGCATGGTGCTGCTAACCTTGTGCGTTTAAGTGTTTCAGATTGCTTCAAGGGATACTTGGTACTTCTAATTCAGTTAATATTGCTCACTATATTACTCATGACAACATTTCAAATATGGTTAAGTATGGTTAATACTGCTAGGTGGTTTATACTGCCAGTGCAAAGTTACTACTGCTTGCCTTATTTATACTGCTAATCAGTGTTACTACTGCTGGTCTGTATTAATACTGCTAGTCCGTGTTAGTACTGCCAGTATGTGTTACTACTGCTAATATAAGTTAATATTGCGAGTTGATTAATACTGCTAGGGTACTTAGTACTGCTTCTAACTAAAACCCTCCACCTATAAATACCCTTTGTGACCGCCAAAATACAAACAGCTCTTTAAATTTCCATTGCTTCTCTTTCTCTCTCTCGATTTCTTGCTCACCAGTGTAACCACTAGTTGCGATTCGAACCCTAGAATCAATCAGAACGATGGCAGGTCTACAGTTCTTTGATGAACACAATGAAGTTGCTATGCTGCAGAAACCCAAACAGGCTGAAGGTTTTCATCAGATTGTAGATTTCATAAAATCTACACACATCGCCCACGCATTAACTGTCAATCCCACGATCTATGTGGAACATCAAAGACAGTTTTGGGCCAATGCTGCTATTCAAACTGAAGATGGCACTCAGGTCATCAAAACAAGGGTTTGTGATAAACCTCTAACCATCCAGAGGAGTGTATTCGCCATCCATCTACGCTTAGATGATGCCTCAGGTATTACCTCTCTTTCTAAGGAAGATCTCTTCCAAGCTCTTAATCGTATGGGGTATGAAGGTCCCACTGACGTATATAAATTTTTCAACAAAAGATTTTCACCTCAGTGGAGATTCTTTGTTCATACCCTACAACACTGCATTTCACGAAAAACAAATGGATGGAGTGAGTTTAGCAGTACCATAGCCTATGCTTTGGTCTGCTTAGCTACCTCTAGAAAGTTTAATTTTGCTCAAATGATTTTCAATGATTTAATGTCAAACCTGGATACCAAATCCAAAAGCTTTTATATGTATCCAAGGTTTGTACAAGAAGTACTAAATCAAGAATTGACGGATTTACCTCATTTCAATGAGGTATATGTACCAAAACCCCCAAAGGGGAAGGTGTTCTTAAATATGAAGAGGCCCAGTAAGGACTTCTCAGGTATAGACACTCCATTGTTCTCTACAATGATGGATGTGTCTCTTTCCAATGGTGAGGCATCAGGGTCACAACCCACATCTGACCACCCAACTGATGACCTACCCACACCACTCATTTCTATTAATCCTCCTCAGATTCCTATTGTAAAGCCCACATCTCCCATCACCAAAACTTATATAAGGAAAAAGGTACAGAAGGTTCCTTCCCTTCTTGTACCTTCACCCCCAAAGCCTTCAAGCCCTCTAATGGAGCATTTTCCATTAGAGAATATCCAAAGGGAAACCACAGGGGTGTCTCCCAACCCCAAGAAGGTGCTCAATAAGGAGAAGGAAGAGCATGTGGGCAGTAAGGCTCACACTACTGACTTTGCACAAAGTGCAGGGCAGGACAGTGTGAACATCTTTAAGACCTTCCCCACAGCAACTTTGGGTGAGCAATCATCCAAAGGTCCCAGGTGCCAAGAAACCAAGGGGGTAGAGGGTGCTTCTGCTAGGCAGAAAACCTCTACTAAAAGATCCAAGGATCCTTCAAAGGTGGTAAAAACACCTAAAGGAGGTGAGGACAGATATACGTACAATGAATTGATGGAAACCATTGCAAATGTCAACCTGGATGTCATTAAGCAGGGCTCAGAAATAGAGGAGATGAAGAAGGTTATTATATCTCAACAAACTCAGATAGTAAAGCTCAAGAAAATGGTGTTGAAACTTGTGCACCAAAAGAGAAGAAAGCAATTCATTCTAAAGAAAAGGAGAAGTGTTCATGTTGCTTTCACAAAGGGGGAGAGTCAGGAAAAACAGGATGAAAAGGAGAGTACAAATGAGATCGAATTTCAGTTTGAGGGGGAGACTGGTGCTGATAAAGAAGAGAAAGTTGGTTCAGAAGCAGAAACTTTTGAGAATATAGCAGATATTACAAAAGCAACAGTAACTGAGGCTGCAGTAGTAACAAATGAACCTGAAGCAGAAACAGAATTGTCCAGAGAGGAAATTGAAATTGCAGAAACCCTTGTGAAAGCTAAGAATGATACTCCCAAAGCTACTCAAAAGGCTAAGGGAGTAATGATCAAAGAAGGAGGATTAGAGAAGAAATTAAAAGAGGTCAGTGTGGAGGATGCAAAGAAGAAGGGAAAGGAGAAGATGGTTGAGTCTGAGCAACCATTGAAGAAAAAGAAACAAATTGAGTTGGATGAAGAAGTGGCCAAAAAGCTTCAAGAAGAGTTGGAAAATGAGGAAGAAATTCAATCTGCCAAAGACAGAGAGCTTGCATTGGATATGGCTAAAAAGATAAATGAAGAATATCAAAGGAGTTTAAAGCCTGTTGTTGTTAAGAAAGTAACAAAGAGAGCTACTGTGCAAAGGCAAAGAAAGTCCTCAAAGAAATTTTTGGCTAATCAAGAGAGAAGGAAAATGATAAACTTCCTGAAAGGAGCTCTTGGAGTTCCTGAAGGAATGTTTACCAACATGCCTTATGGTCGGATAGAGGAGCTGTATACGAAGGAGATGGCCAATCTGAAAGGGGACTCCATTCAAAGGGTAGAGGCTGAAAGGAAGATGAAAGAGAGGCATGACCTCAATATACAACAACCTTTCCCTGACAGTGAAGAAGGCACTCCTAGCAAAGACAAGGAAGAGGTGAAACAAGAAGAGACATTAGCCCAAAAGATTGGTGATATTAAAAGAAAGAAGTCCATTGCTACCAAACCAAAGCCAAAAGCAAAAAGGGCAAGAATTGAAGAAGAGGAGAATGAAAATGAAAGAGCAGAAGCAGAACCTACTGTTGCACCTTCAGCAGAGCCAGAGAAGAATTCAGAGCAGTCCAATCAACAATCAAATGAGCAGTTTGACTTGTACATGACAGTGACAGATGATGAACCAATGAAAGTTGATCCTATCTCAGTGAATGATCCAGAAATCATTCATTGGGATATGATGATAGATTAGAGAAAAGAATACTTCAGGATAAAGAGAATGGGGGACAAATATGAGGTCTACTCAACCTGGGCAAAGATAATTAGAAGTTGTTCCAGATCTGATTTAGAAGAAATGTACAAGGTTGGAATAAACTTATATGGTGAAGTGCTAAAAGGAAATGAGATGAGCCTACTAAGGATAACCATAGAATACTTGTGCATGATGTTTGATCCAGAGAGAGTGAAGCAAAGGATAAAAGACTTGCATCATGAGTATGGGTTTAAAAGGATTGATTACTGGATGCTGTATGAAAACTGTGGAGTGTATATAATAACTATTGATAAGAGTTATCATGAATACTATCTGGTGGATAAGATCTATGACCACAGCAAGGCTAAATTGCAAGCAATGTTGAAAGCAAAGTTGGTATGTCCAAAGAACTCATAAATGGCAAGGATAGTAGTAAAGAGAACCATCAATCAAAGTCTAGGTCTGAATCCTGATTTAGGAATCTAAGCTGAAGTTTTGAAAGCATCATGAAGACCTCATGCTGAAGAACTTAACTTCTCATTCTGAAAAGTTAAGTTAGGGGGAGATTGTTGGGTCTGAATGTGCTAAGTATGGTTTATGTTGCTCAGTCTTTATGATTCATGCTGCTAAGTGATTACTACTGCTAGTAGAATTAATACTGCTTGAAGAGTTAGTGCTGCTAATTGAATAGTTAGTACTGCTTGGAGAGTTAGTACTGCTAGTAGTTAGTACTGCTGAATGATTACTACTGCAAGTGAGGAGTTAATACTGTAAGCATGGTTAGTACTGCTCAAAGATTAATGATGCTGGATAAGGATGAAGATTAATGCTACTCATGTTGAAGATAATGACTTGGAACGAAAGAATAGGAGTTGGAGATAATGCTGAAGATAATTATGGTATTGATGCTGAAGATCAATCTTATTTTGATAATTATCTTGTAATCAACTCTGTATTTATTGTATAGAAGTATTTGATAGAATTATTATTCATACGTTTTTTTAGAGAGAATTAACCTCAAGATTAGTATTGATCCTTTCTATAGAGAAGTGTAGAACATCTGTTGAGCTTGTTCAACAGATTGAGGTTTTTGTGTATAATCATCAAGTAGAATCAATATAACTTGTGATTTGAGTTATATATACTGTTCCATTGATTTTCTGTTAAAGTGTTTTTCCGCAACTTCTTTAACATAAGTTTCTGAGTGTGTTATTAAAATTCTTGTTTGAGTTTCGATCCTGACAATGTTGGATTTTTCCAATCCAATTGATGATTGGATCAGTTTGGTTTCATCCATTGGATGTTCTTATGGGATATCCATTGGATTGGATTGGATTCATCGGACATCCAATGGATGATCAAATCGGATCAGATCCATTCATTGTGTTAATTTAATACAATTTTCTAACAATGAAAGAAATTGATTAATCACTTTTAATTTGTGTTAAAACCAACACACGTGAGACTAAGAATTCAAACACCAACATAAAACAAATTTAGATTTAAGCAAATTGCCAAAAAAAATTGAATGATAGTTGGATGAAAACTGGATGAGAATCGGATGGTTAATTGGATGTTGGTTGGTTCGGTTCGGTCGGTTTTGGTCGGTTCTGGACTACCATCCAAGAACCAACCGATCCAAATTGGATGTTGAGATTTTCTATCCGATCTGATCCAATTACAATTGGATATTGTTGGTCCCGAAGGTGCTTAACAAGTTTGTAGAAAGGGGGGGGGGTTGAATACAAACACATAAATTAAAGTTTAATAAATTATTTATTGATAAATCAAACACAATTTACAAGTCTGTTGCGGAATAAGATTAAGTAGGACTCAATCTAAACAAACTTTAGAAACACTAAGATGATTGCACAAGAATATAGAGAATGGGAGATTTAGAGAGTATAAAAAACAAAGGTTTCTATGTTGGTTCAAGAATAGAGCACACTCTCAGATGGAGAGGTGATCTTTCTATTTATACCCTATGCATTAAATGCATGGTAGGGTACTTTACATGTGTCATTCAGTGATTGGCTTTGGTAGTCTGACTTTTGGGAGACATGCTTTCGACCGTATCATGAACAGTGTAGTTGACAGAGTTGTTGTACGATTTGTGACTGAGACGTGTCCGTTCTGACACATCGTACTGGTTGTGCAAGGTAAGATAAAAGGAGACTTGAGGCATAAGCTTCGTGATCGTTTTGATCGCTGAGTATCTCTTCTTTCAGAGATAAAGAAGTTCAACTATCACTGAAGCTTTCCTCATGTTCCTTCGCGTATAAGTAGAGTTGTCTTTGCTTCACTGATATCCGCATCAGTTCACTAGTAGACTTCTATTTGTTCAGTAGCTTCGTCTTCGATTCAGCTATGAACATATGTTGACGCGAGACTTGTCTTTTGGGATTACGTTACTGTTTACATCAGGACTATCAGCAATAACTGAACAGACTCAGTTTGATCACTGATAGTGAAACGCTAATACATATCAAATGTTTATAAGAAAGACTATCAGCGATACCTGAACAGACTCAGTCAGATCGCTGATGGTGAAACACTAATACATATTAAAACGTAATTTTCACTAAATATAGAAAAGGGTCGTTATCAAATCACTAAGAGAATTTGGATCAACAATCTCCCCCTATTTGATAATGACAAAGTAACTGAAGAAAATTACTTTATGGTTCAAAATAAAGGAATAATTAGGACTCATAACATACATGTCCCAATTACTATTTTGAGGGAACTTTTACAGTACTGATAGAGTTAAGTACTTCACTGAAATTTTCATTAATCCAAGGAAAGTAATACAAGGTATGAAAATTACAAGTACAAGTGAGATACTAACTACTGTAAGTTTTACTAATAGATTACAAGAAAAAGAAACTAATCTATCAGCTATCTAAAGAAGATTTTGGAGGATTGATCATATACTCAGGTATTTCTTCTCCTTTCTGCCTTCGCTCTAAAGATTCTTGGCAGATGATTGTTTTGATTTGCTCAGCTGAAGGAGAGAAGTCACACCATAAGCATAAGAGATCCTTGAGAAGACTGAGGGGACAGATAGGAATTTCAGAGACTCTCTAGAATCTGAGTTGTTCCTCATCATATCTGAAGAAGATTCCAAAAGGTTCTTTAAGTACTTGTCCTGCAAGATATGGTCCACCAGGGGGCAGAGATAGATCGAGAACTGAAAGATCAGGAGGAGGACCGAACAGAGCTTCTCTTGAGAATTTGATGGCGGTTTCGTTTCTTATTACTGCGACATTTTCAGAAGAGGAGGAGACAGGCTTTCTTTTGAGTTGCCTTGGCTTGGAAGGAAGAGCAGATGGTACTTTTAACACAGTAGTGACTCTGTTGATGAGGGCTTCTAAGATGCCTTCGACATAGCCTCTGCTGGTTGATTTGGATTTCTTCGGCGCATCTTTAAACTCTAGCCATTCCATGTAACCGAAGGTTTCCAGCTTTGACACGAACATGGCCTTGCAGCTTCCATCCTCTCTGGTAATCTCCATAGTGACAGAAACTCGGTCCTTCTTCTTTCTCCCTGAGATGACAACGGTTGTGATCTTTATTGGGTCAGAGCGATAGTCGATTTTGTGTTTGCACCATTCGACTGTGTTATCGCTGACCCTTTGTTCTTTTGAGCGGTCCTCTTCAATCTCTTTCAAAAGAGCAGCCTGGACTTCAACTGGTTTCTTCTTCAGCTTCTTGTCTTTGACTTGAGAGGACTGAATCTTGAGAGCAAGAGTGGCAACTCTTTGACAATCAGCTATCAGCTTCTCAGCCTTGACAGATTCTTCGATTTCAGCTTCAGTCAGGAACTCTAGATCTGTTGATTGAGAGGGGATCTTCAGTCGTTGTTTCTCTAGATGAGAGATCATCTCTGTTCTTCTCTTCATCTCTTCCTCTGACCAGTGAGATGGTCTAGAGGGCCTTCCTGGATGTTGCAGGGACTCTTCTTCCTCATCTTCTTCGTCAATCTCTTTTACAGAGATTGGGATTATTTGTTCATTAGCTTCAATGGCTAGGATTATTTGTAGTTCTTTACCCTTAAGAAGGGGAGAGAACTGTCTGGTCAGAAAAGAGAGAGAAACAAAGTTAGTTTATTTTGGGAAGAAGGAAGAGAAAGGATAGAATGAAACAGGGGTAGGGAATTTATTGTAGGAAATGGGAACAAGTGAAAGGCATACCTGAGAAGGATTCTCCTCAGATAGTAAAACTGTTTTCAGGATTCCCTCAGCAACTGCATCCTTAGATTTGCTTTGGGAAGGGGTTCCTGATGATGTTCCATGACTCCCCCTGCTGTGACACCCTCTTTCGAGGTTATCACTGAAGATGAGACGGTTGCAGAACACCATAGGGATAGATCTTCTTCATCGTCATCGTCATCTTCTTGATGAGGTTGCTCTTCCTCTTGATCTTGAAGATCAAGATTTTCTTCTTCTTCTTCTTCATCCTCTTCTTCTTCGATTAAGACTTCGAAAGAAGGAGGGGCACTGTCAGCAACCTTCTCCCCCTCAACATGAGAGGGAGGTTCTTCCTGTTGAACCTCAACTTCAGCAGCTTCTTCATCCTTATTTTCTTCAGCAGCTTTCTCCCTCTCTTTGTCATTATCAGGGGCAGAGATAACTTTAGGAAGATAGGAAGGTTGTGCAGTGGCCAACTTTTGGACTTCAGCCTCCAGACTATCCAGTCGTCCTTCAATCACCGGGATATCTGAAGTAGCTTGATGAATGAATTCAACAGCTACCGTCAGAGAGGTTCGGTCATCCGATGTGAAGGAAGGGGATGGAGTTGGAGTTGGTGCATTCAGCTTGTTGAGTACTTGCTGAAGAAGAGTGGTGCAAGCATCAACTTTTGTGGATAAAGCGTCAAGCTAACGCTGAGAGTCTTCCCTGGCTTTGACAATCTCTTCTCGAAGAGCAGAGATTTGAGTAGCTTCAGCTTTCGAGGAGCATCTAGCTGTCAGTGTTTTTAGCTCTTCACCAGCGGTATTGACTGCGCTGGTGGTTCCGTTGAGTGCGTTGGTGAGAAAAACCACTTTTTCACTCAAACTGTTGACATTCGAGTCAACAGTTGCCAAACTAGGACCTAAAAGAAAAGTTAGTGACTGAGTAACATGCTTAGTTGGGGAGAGGGAAGGTGTATTGGCGGTTTTAGGTATACTTGATCGATCAAACATGTTGAAAAATTGCATGTCTCTTTCAAGCAATTGAGGATCAGGTCCTATAAATGCAACATGAGGTTGCTGCATATGAGAAGAAAGTTAGAGACCAATGAAATAGGAGGATTAGAGATGGGGATAGAAGAAGTTGGGATTTGAGTAGTTACCTCAGTTGCTTGTTGAACTGGAATAGTGGGTGGGGTCACTGATGTTGTGACAACGACCGAGATCGCTGGCACGGGTGATAATGTGAGAGCTGAGGATGTGGAGGAGAGAACCACGAAATCATCCAAGAAAGTTTGTCGAGAAACATCCTCAGGCCTTGAACTAGTGGCGCTTGTCTCCTTAGTCACTTTGGCCTTCTTCGAAGGACCAAAGGAACTAGCAGATGGTCGTTTGGAAGAGGTGGTAGCGACAGGGGTAGTAGAAGAAGGAACCTCCTGCGTGGCCGCTGAAGTAGAAGAAGTGTGGAGAGAGTCGAGAGCGAAGGGTAGAGATACTTACCTCGTTATCCAGCGGGTTGACCTCCAGTGATCGCTGACCCACTTTAGCGAAGGAGCCATCAGTAGTAGTGGGGTAGGAGTCTTTGTGGAGGAATTTCAGATATGTACAGATGAACCGTACATATGGGATCTTGGGATCCCTCTCCGTCTTCTCTATTTTTGACCTAAGATCGTCAAATATAGCGGTGGCAAAGTCGAAATTCTTTCCAGCGATGACTGAGTAAGCCATATGGAGTTGAACTTTGCTTGCTTGATCAAGAGAACCACTTTTCCCACTCATGCACTGAATGAAGTGAGAAAAGATGAAGTTTAGTTGGGAAGGCATGAGTGCCTTCTTGATCGGAGTCAGCTTCTTGTTGGGGATTGTGGAGCGGGGTTTGTTTTCCCAGCAGTACTCCATATCATCCAGAAATTGGATGAGTTCAGCATCAGTAGGCAGTGCATCGAACCCACTCCTGGGTTTGTCAGGAAATCGTAGAGCCTTCCTTAAGCTGAAGGCAGTCATCTTGTCCGGTCCTAGGTTAGTGCTGAAAGAAATAGAAGGAACCTGTTCACATTTCTTGTTGATGATGGTGGATTCTTCAGCGGTGTACCAGAACTGTTGAAGGAGAGTTTTGGAGGGCTTGGGGTCCACAGTTAGGGCGTAAGCAATGCAACATTGCTTCAGGAAATTTGCAGCATCAACAAGGTGTGGGTATTTGATTTCATCGAAATCCAGGCGTCCAAGATGGTTATTTTTGGGAAGTTCGGAATCAGTGATGGCGAACTTGACGTTCTTGGAGGGAACAAGTGCTAACTGTGCCATTTCTAAATAAGGAAAGAAATAGAGAATAGAAGGGAAGGATTAGAGTTTTAAAATAAAGAAGTTTTTACCAATTTCTATTTGAGGAAAGAAACGTATAAAAACAAAAATATTTAAAGATTAAGACATTGTTCTTAAGGAAAAGATGAAGAACAGTAAGAAAACCAAAGGTTTTGAAAGAGTAAAATAAAAAAATGATTTTATGGGATAAAAATCTCATAGAAAACCCATGATGAAGAAAATTGGTGTTTTTTTAACAAGATTTAAATAGAAAGAAGATCAAAGTAACCTGGTAATCTTGAATGAGGAAGATGCAGATGCTTGAAATTTCTTGAGAGGGTTTATTGCTCAGAAAGGAGTTTTAGAAAGCGTAAAAAGATTAGAATGGAAAAACGTTCTTTATATATGTTTGAGAGTAGGAGAGAGAGAGAGAGAGGTGGGAAAACAAATGTTCATCATGACATGGACACGTCCCACGAAGTTGATTGGAAAGAAGGGCAACGGACGAACGTGTCAGAAAAAGGCATGTCGTGGATTGTCGGTTCAAATGACGTCATAGGAGAGAGAAAAACGTTTCATTTTTCCTTTTTGAAATTATCTCTGAAGAAAATTCAGAGATAGGTTTTCCTTTGAAAGATCCCTGATGAAAATTCAGAGACTGATTTTTATATAATAGAAGGATCACTGAAGAGAAAGCTCAGTGATAGATTTTGTTTTTCAAAAAGCTTTTAATCATTTGAAGAAGAACTTCAGTGATTAAAGTTTGTTTTAAAAACGTCTTACTGACTGAAGATTCAGTGGTTAAGAGTAAGAGATCATACCTGAGAGTTAGAGTTTTGATTAGAGATTTAATGATAAAGGGGAACTTATAATCACTTACATAATGCATGAACCCTGAAGATTTTACTCTTCGAAATTCAGCATTCCAAGCTCACTGATGAGAAAGTTGAATCTTGTCTCATCAAGAGGTTTGGTGAATAAATCAGCAAGCTGATAGTCAGTAGGGATGAAATGAAGTTCAATATCACCATTCATCACATGATATCTGATAAAATGATATCTGATCTCTATGTGTTTTGTCTTTGAATGTAGTATTGGATTGTTTGCTATAGCAATCACACTAGTGTTGTCGCAATAAATTGGAATCTTTGATAGCTGAAGGTCATAGTCCAATAGTTGATTTCTCATCCATAAGACGTGAGCACAACAACTTCCAACGGCTACGTATTCAGCTTCAGCTGTGGAAGTAGACACTGAATTTTGCTTTTTGCTTGTCCAGCTTACCAGCTTTCCTCCTAGGAGTTGACATCCACCAGTGGTGCTCTTTCTATCGAGTTTACAGCCTGCAAAATCACTATCAGAATATCCTTTTAGATCGAACCCTGAGTCTTTGGGATACCAAAGACCGAGGCTGGGAGTTCCTTTCAGATATCTGAAAATTCGCTTAACAGCGATCAGATGGGATTCCTTGGGTTCATATTGATAGCGTGCACATAAACAAGTAGAGTACATGATGTCAGGTCGGTTTGCTGTAAGATACAGCAGGGAGCCTATCATTCCTCTATAGGCAGTGACATTAACAGATTTTCTAGATGGATCTTTGTTAAGTGTCAGAGGAGGTGTCATAGGGGTTTTCATCGCTGAAGTTTGTGTAAGATCAAACTTCTTTAGCATATATTTAACATACTTACCTTGGCTGATAAAAGAACATTTGTCAGATTGTTTAATCTTTAGACCAAGAAAATATGTCAGCTCACCCATCATACTCATTTTGTATTCTTTCTTCATTCTTTCAGCGAAGCGAGTACACATCGATTGGTTAGTAGAACCAAATATGATGTCATCGACATATATTTGTACAAAAATAATGTGACCTTTTATCTTTCTGCAAAATAAAGTATTATCAATTTTGCCACGTTCAAAATTTTCAGAGATAAGAAAAGATGAGAGAGTGTCATACCAAGCACGAGGGGTTTGTTTTAGACCATAGAGAGCCTTATCCAATTTATAAACATAATTTGGATACTTAGGGTCATAGAACCCTGGAGGTTGTTCTACATAGACTTCTTCATTCAACTTTCCATTTAGGAATGCTGAGTTTACATCCATTTGATAAACAATGAAGTCTTTATAGACTGCATAGGCTAAGAATAGTCGAATTGCTTCGAGCCTAGCCACAGGGGCAAAGGTTTCATCATAGTCTATACCTTCCTCTTGTCTGTATCCCTGAGCAACAAGTCGAGCCTTGTTACGGGTTACAGTTCCATGTTCATCTAACTTGTTTCTAAACACCCATTTGGTGCCTATAATAGTTTTGTCAGATGGTCTAGGAACAAGATTCCAAACTTTGTTACGAGTAAACTCAGTCAACTCTTCTTGCATAGCGCTGACCCAGTTTGGATCTCTGAGGGCATCATCAACTTTCTTTGGTTCTATTAAAGAAATAAAGTTGACAAAGAGACAGATATTACCTGAACTTCGTCGTGTCTGAATACCTGCATCAGGATCACCAAGGATTTGATCAATAGGGTGATCTCTGGTCCATCGCTGAGCAGGGGCATAATCGCTTACTTCAGAGATTGGATCAACAATTGGAATGTTCACTGATGATGAAGCTTGAGGCTCATCAGCTATCAAGTGTTGAGTGTCAGACATAATATTGTTTTCTGAGGGGTGTTCAGATGAAGATGGTTCTGAGGGAAGAAGTGTGTTTAGAGGCTCTGCTGAGATCCATGAGTTGGATGCAGCGTTAGGAGGTATGATGTTTGGATCATCATCAGCAACCAGAGGATTTGAATGCTGATGGTTTGAGAAGAAATGTTCTGTTTCTCTGTAGTGAGAAAACATCCAAGCATTTAACTCTTCATTGTCAGCGATTGGTTTAGAGTTCGCTGAGCGAGTTTCATCAAAGGTGACATGAATTGTTTCTTCCACAGATTGTCTTCTCTTGTTGAAAACTCTGTAGTCTTTGGAGATGGAGGAATATCCAAGAAATATTCCATCATCTGCTTTTGGGTCGAACTTTCCAAGTTGATCTTTGTTGTTTAAGATAAAGCACTGACAACCAAAGATATGAAGAAAACTGATAGATGGTTTTCTTCCATGAAAAAGTTCATAAGTTGTCTTTCCAAATCGCTTTACGATCAGCGATCTGTTTTAAGTAAAACAAGCAGTGTTAACAGCTTCAGCCCAAAATTGAGTAGGGAGATGTGAATCGCTGAGCATTGACCTAGCAGCTTCAATGATCGTTTTGTTTCTTCTTTCAGCGACTCCATTTTGCTGAGGTGTTCTTACTGAGGAGAAGTTATGAGAAATTCCCTTGTTCTCAAAGAAATTGTTCAGAGAACTGGTTTTGAATTCAGTTCCATGATCACTTCTTATAGAGCAAACAGTAAGATTATTCAGCACTTCCATCTTTTTAACAAAAGATATTAGTTCTTCTGGAGTATCACTCTTGCAGCGAAGAAAGATAACCCAGGTGTAGCGAGAGTATTCATCTACAATGACAAGCGTGTATTTCTTTCCAGCTATTGATTGGATGTTGACAGGGCCAAACAGATCCATATGTAAGAGCTGAAGAGCACTTATCACTGAGGAAACTTGTTTAGATTTGAAACTAGCTTTTGTCTGTTTTCCTTTTTCACATGTTGAACAGAAAGATTCTTTAGCATATGAGTGCTGAGGAAGACCAGAAACCAGTTCCTTAGAAGAGAGAGAATTCAGGGTTTTGAAGTTTAGATGAGAGAGCCTTTTGTGCCATAGCCAGTTGACATCAGAAGAGGCTTTAGAGAGAAAACACACGTTCTCAGTGGTAGTAGAGTCCATATCTATTACATAGACATTTTCTTTACGATAACCTCTGAGTGCAAGTTTTCCTTTCTCATTCACCACTGAACATGCTTTCTTAGAAAAGCGAACTTCATAGTCTTTGTCACATAGCTGACTGATGCTAAGAAGATTGTGCTTCAGTCCATCTACATAAGCGACTCTTCTGAAGGTAGTTATCCCATTGCTGAGGACACCAAACCCTCGGGTAAATCCTTTTCCATTTCCTCCAAAGGTCACAGAGGGACCTTTCTCTTCCTTGTATTCAGTGAGCAGGTCTTTTTGTCTAGTCATATGACGAGAACATCCACTATCGAGATACCAGATGCCCTTTGATCCCTGCACACATAAGGAAGAGTAAGCTTTGTTTGGTACCCACTTTTCAATGGGTCCTTTAGGATTAGTGGAGATGGAAGGTTCATGAATCTTCACAACAGATGAAGATTCAGCTTCAGTGGTAATCTTCACTTTGGTTAATTTCTTAACCTTAGTGGTATTCTTCACTTTGGTCGATTTTTCAACTTTGATGACCTTCTCAGCCTTGGAGGCATTCATCTTCACTTTGGTTGATTTATCAGCTTTATTAGCAGTTGGACATTTGCTTGCAATATGGTCAGTAAATCCACAGTGATAGCATTTTCTATATTTGAAAGTGGTTTTAGGACCAGAGGTGAGAGGTTTTGAGAATTTAAGATGAGCAGGGTCAGGTCCAAGAATGCTTTTAGCATAAGATCTGGGAGGAATTTTCATTTCTTCAGATCTCTTAGGCTTAAGATCAATCTTCAGCTTTGGAGGACAAAGATCAAAGATTTCTATCACAGAGCTAGAAGATTGTTTTATTGAAGGTTTAGAAGAAACCTTCAGTTTTGTTTTCTTTGAAGCCTTCTGGGGATAAAGAATAGATTTTCCTTTATCTTCAGTCTTAGAGTCTTTAGACATTTCCTCAGGGATGGTTTTAGAAGAAGGATAAAATTGATTATAAGAAGTGTCAGAGATAGAAGTGACAAACGTTACAAACTTAAGCATGGAACTTTCTTCTTTAGGCTCATCCTGTGGTTTCCAAAAACCAAGACCAGTTTTATCACTTTCAGGAGTTTGAGCATTTATTATCTCAGAGATCTTTGTTGATGATTTGCACCATTTTTCAACATGAGCCTTTTCTGCTTTTAGAGCAGCGATGGCTTGTTCGCGTTCAATGCTGATGATTTCATTTATAATGACTTGATCTTTCAACTTTTCTTCTAAAAGATTCATTTCTTTGATCTTTTCATGACATTTCTCTAGTTGTTCAGCTAAGTCAACATTTTTGTTCTCAGCTAGAGTTTTGCCGTTTAGAGCATTATAAAGATCAATCGTCAGCACATCAACAGCGCGACTTCTCTCAGTTTCAGGTAGAGAGGGATTAGTAGAGATAGATACCTGAGATGATATATAGCTCATAGAAGTTTCAGCTGGTTCTTCCACTTCTTCTTTAATCTCAGCCATAAGGCAGAGATTAGCGACTTCTTCTTCATCAGAACTTGACTTTTCTGATTCAGCCCAGTCATGTTCTTCAGCGATGAGACCTTTACCTTTTCGCTTGTAGTTTTTCAACTTTTGATATTTTTCTTTCAGCTTTAGGTACTTGTCATCGCTGGATCTTCTTGAGGTAGAAGGTTTGAAGACCTTTTTCGACCTGCACTCACTGGCAAAGTGTCCAATCTTTTCGCAGTTATAGCAAGTAGCAGTAGCCTTATAAATTGGGGTTGATTTTGGCTTGTCAGTAAGAGAGAGAGGCTTATTTCTTCGGAAATTGCTCTTTCTTGCAAATCTCTTAAAATAGTTTGTCAAGAGTGCTAAGGAGTCATCAAACTCTGAAAGATCAGGGTCTGATAGATCCTCAGATTCAGAATCTAACTCAGTGATAGTGAGAGTAGATCGCTGAGATGGAATTATTTCTGAAGAGACTAAAGCAATAGGAATGCTTTTGGAGTCTTTAGAATCTTTTATAAGATTCTTCTTCAAGAGATTTGATTGCTCATAGTTGAGCAATATTCCATATAAGGTGCTGAGTGAAAGAGAATTTAAGTCTTTTGTCAGCTTAAGACATATTGAATAACTGTCCCAGCTTTCAGGAAGACATTCTAGGAATTTGGTCAAGACCTCAGAATTAGAATAGGTCCTACCAACAGTTCTTAGATCTATGATTAAGCAGTTAAATCGCTGATGAACATCAGAGAGAGATTCATTCTTACCAGCGATGAAACTTTCATACTGTCTTACCAAGTTAATCTTTCGAGTCTCTTGGATTTCAGTGGTGCCTTCGTATTGAACACAAATGGTTTCCCACATTTCTTTAGAAGTTTTAAGATGCATGATGGAATGGAAAACTTCATTAGGCAGAGCCATTGAGATAATGGTTTTTGCCCTTGCATCTATACCAACCTTCTTTTTGTCTTCATCACTCCACTGTCTTACATCCTTAACTACATAGCGTTCAAGGACAACAGGAGTGGTGGCAGTAGCTGGAACTGCAGCTATAATTCTGACAGGTTCATAGGGTCCATTTTCTATATACTCAGGTATAGTAGGATCTGCACCTTCAAGAAATAGCATCATTCGATTTTTCCATAGAGTAAAGTTATCTCTGCTAAATCGAGTAGGTTTAGAAAGTGAACCATTATCATAGTAGTTAGTGTTTGTGTTAAGTGCCATTTGAGAATAGCAAAGAAGAGAATAAAGCAAGATCTTGTTTATCAGATTAAACAGTCTGCTCTGATACCACTTGTTGGTCCCGAAGGTGCTTAACAAGTTTGTAGAAGGGGGGGGGGGGGGGGGGGTTGAATACAAACACAGAAATTAAAGTTTAATAAATTGTTTATTGATAAATCAAACACAATTTACAAGTCTGTTGCGGAATAAGATTAAGTAGGACTCAATCTAAACAAACTTAAGAAACACTAAGATGATTGCACAAGAATATAGAGAATGGGAGATTTAGAGAGTATAGAAAACAAAAGTTTCTATGTTGGTTCAAGAATAGAGCACACTCTCAGATGGAGAGGTGATCGTTCTATTTATACCCTATGCATTAAATGCATGGCAGGGTACTTTACACGTGTCATTCAGTGATTGGCTTTGGTAGTCTGACTTTCGGGAGACATGCTTTCGGCCGTATCATGTACAGTGTTGTTGACAGAGTTGTTGTATGATTTGTGGCAGAGATGTGTCCGTTCTGACACATCGTACTGGTTGTGAAAGGTAAAACAAAAGGAGACTTGAGGCATAAGCTTCATGATCGTTTTGATCGCTGAGCATCTCTTCTTTCAGAGATAAAGAAGTTCAGCTATCACTGAAGCTTTCCTCATGTTCCTTCGCGTATAAGTAGAGTTGTCTTTGCTTCACTGATATCCGCATCAGTTCACTAGTTGACTTCTCTTTGTTCAGTGGCTTCGTCTTCGATTCAGCTATGAACATATGTTGACGCGAGACTTGTCTTTTGGGATTACGTTGCTGTTTACATCAGGACTATCAGCAATAACTGAACAGACTCAGTTTGATCACTGATAGTGAAACGCTAATACATATCAAATGTTTATAAGAAAGACTATCAGCGATAACTGAACAGACTCAGTCTGATCGCTGATGGTGAAACACTAATACATATTAAAACGTAATTTTCACTAAGTATAGAAAAGGGTCGTTATCAAATCACTGAGAGAGTTTGGATCAACAGATATCTATCTATGGTCGGTCGGTTCTAATTGGATCGGTCGGTTTTTATTGGATCGGTTGACTTTCTACACACCCACTAACCCTTAAACACTAAACCTTAACCCCTAAACCTAAACCCTAAAACCTAAACACTAAACCATAAACCCTAACGCTAACCCTAACTTTAAACCTAAACCTGAAACCCTAAACACTAAACCTAAAACCCTAAAACCCAAAACACTAACCACTAAACCTAAACCCTAAACCCTATACACTAAACATTAAACCCTATATACTAAACCATAACCCTAAACCCTAAACACTAGGCACTAAACCCTAAACCAAAAAGGCACATTCCCAAATAAAAACCATGGTTGTCTCTCCTTCTTCTAACCGTTTCTTTATTCTTGGTAACCCATCTTTTTCTAAGGACTCTGGGTCTTCTAGTTTCTCCTACCCTATCCATAAACCATAAACCCCAAACATAAACCTTAAACCCTAAAACCATGGCAAACTGTAAACAAATATTATCTTGAAAGTTCTGAGGCATAGTAACTCCAATAAACCTGAAATTGTACCTTACACAGTGACAGAGGTATGCAGATCTTTAAAAAGGGATGTTGATGGCTATGACATATATCCTGGAGATCTAGCCTCTGGACGTACTCAAAAAGATTTTCTTGATTCAGACTCAGATTTTGAGGATGATTCTTCTTGTGTTACTCCATAGACTAGCTTCGAGGAGCCAGAGGTAGTTGCAAGCTCTTGTTCAATCGAACCTGAATTTATCCCATGCAACATCAACATAACAAATCAATATGATGGTTCAGATAAGCTTGGTACATCAGTCTTAGTGCAATTATCAAAAGAAACACAAAAAGACTTTCTCGATTTTGACTATGATTCAGATGAGTCATCCTCTATGGATGAAGAAATCGTGGTTGAGGGAAAATCTACACTAACCGAATCTATGTCAGCTCAAGAAGCACCTGAGATAATTGCAAATGGTTCTAAGGAAGCTAAAATCTCCTCTGGAATCTTAAACAAAACATTTTTTGTCAAAAAGAATGTACCAAGAATACCTATCTACCCAGATTTTATTGATATGTGTTTACAAGCTAAAAATTTTTTAGAGCTTGAAAAAGAGCAAAAAGAGGAAGTTTCTGTCGTGA
Organism: Arctium lappa; assembly: GCA_023525745.1. Lineage (NCBI taxonomy): Eukaryota > Viridiplantae > Streptophyta > Magnoliopsida > Asterales > Asteraceae > Arctium > Arctium lappa. Next base: position 39,020,029 of record CM042050.1, on the reverse strand, counting down.
CTACTCAACATGTTTCCAAATCTTATGTTTTCAAACCTATCAAGTTCACTAAGGAACAAAAGGGTAAATGTATTGTAGATGACTAGAAACGTACTCGCGCAATGCAGCGAGATACATCACGATTTTAATGTTTCTTTTAATTTTTTATTTTTTTATCGATTTACAGTACGATTTTGGATGGTTTTAGAGAGTGATAATGTTTTTTTTAAATAAATTTGTTTAATTTAGGCTTAATAATATAATGTTTTTTATATAAAAAAATTAAGTAGTTTGCTAAATTCATTAATTATCTTATATATTTAAATTGAGATGTTTATCCTGTTTTGATTATGTATTTTTTTTATCGATTTACAGTACGATTTTGGATGGTTTTAGAGAGTGATAATGTTTTTTTTTTAAATAAATTTGTTTAATTTAGGCTTAATAATATAATGTTTTTTATATAAAAAAAATTAAGTAGTTTGTTAAAATTCATTGATTATATTAGATATTTTAAATTTTTTATATTTAAATTAAGATGTTTATCTTGTTTTGATTATGTTTATCATAATTCAAATTTCATAATTTTAGGGTTTGGGAATTAGAGATAAGGATTTTGGGGGATAAAGATGGAATTTATTAATTAGGGTTAAAAGCATTTAAAAGTAGTACATATTGCTTCATTAGTTGTTTTTTAAAAGATTTTAAGTAGATTAACATTAAATAATAGTACATAATGCTTAATGGGTAATTTAAGCTTAATAATATAATGTTTTTTTATATAAAAAATTAAGTAGTTTGTTAAAATTCATTAATTATCTTATATATTTTAAATTTTTTATATTTAAATTAAGATGTTTATCCTATTTTAATTATGTTTATCAGAATTCAAATTTCATAATTTTAGAGTTTGGGGATTAGAGATAAGGATTTTGGGGGATAAGGATGAAATTTATTAATTAGGGTTAAAATCATTTAAAAGTAGTACATATTGCTTAATTAGTGTTTTTTAAGAGATTTTAAGTAGATTAATATTAAATAATAATACATAATGCTTAATGAGTTGTTTTTAAGAGTTTTTTATACCTCTTTTATAATATAGTATAGATAATGTTGTTCCTTCTGTGACGGTGAATTTTATGGCTAATGGGAAGAGGTTTGAGCAGAGACCTTGGCAGTAAAAGAAGCACTTTCAAAATAAATCCAAGCTAGATAGGAAGTTTTGTCAAATCTCTGATGCTAGGAAGGATATTCATAAATCTTCTGTACCTGTTTTTGAGAAATGGAATGAAAATTTTAAGCAACGTTCTTGCATGCACAATTGGCATTGTCTTAATTTGTTGCATCAATTAAAGAAGCATTTCTCAAACCCCAATTGCTTCCTCTCGAGGTCCACTAAACAGAATGAAAAATTCAAGGGCCAAAAGAAACAACCACATAAGACCTCTGTGCAAAATGCAAAGCCAAAGGCTACAGAGACCAAAAGCTCTTAATACCAAAAGACTCCTTTTGGATATGGGTACCTAAATTCATTAATCTGTTTTGCAGAAACAACATGTGCCAGTATGGTACCTTGACTCTGGGTGCTCGAGGCATATGACTGGGAATAAGAAGTTGTTATCCTCATACAAAGACAAATTTGGAGGATCAGTGACTTTTGATGATGATAAAAAGGGTCAAATAAAAGGTTATGGATCCATTACCAGAGGAGATGTAGTCGTTTCAAATGTTGCTTATGTTGATGGCCTAAAGCACATCCTCTCAAGCATAATTCAACTCTACGATAGTGGCTTCGATGTCAAGTTTAGGAGAAGGTATTATTCTTTACTAACAGAATCTGGTGAGGAACTGCTAAGAGTCGATCGAAAAGGTGACATCTATCTCATGAACTTTAATGCAATGAGCAACACAAAGAAGCTATGTCTTGTCTCAAAGAAGAATGAGGAAGCTTGGCTCTCGCACAACAGGATCTCTCATCTAAACTTTCACACACTTGACCAACTGGTGAAGCATAGCCTGGTAAGTGGTCTACCCTCTCTCAAATTTGACAAAGACCATTTGTGTTATGCGTGTGAATATGAAAAATCTAAAAGGGCCACATACAGAACCAATTCGGACATCTGTTGTACAATACCTCTTCATATGCTACATGTAGACCTCTGTGGTCCTATTGCAGTGCAGAACTTGTCTGGTAAGAAGTATATTCTAGTACTTATTGATGAATTTTCCATATATACTTGGGTAGAATTTATTCGTAAGAAGTCTGATGTCCCTCAACTACTAATCAATCTTTTGAAAAGAATCCAAGTTTGTATGATAGCAATGTTCAGAAGCTGAGAAATGACAATGGGACAGAGCTCATGAATGCCAAATTGATGATTATCTAACCAATAAGGGCATCTCCCAGAACTTATCTGCATCCAGAACTCCTCAACAGAATGAAGTTGTTGAGAGACGTAATAGAACACTAGTCGAGGCTGCCAGAACCATGCTAGCAGCGTCTGGATTACCCACATGTTTTTGGGCTGAAGCTGTATCTACCGCATGCTTCACCCAAAACCGATCTTTGATAGTAAAAAGACATATGAAGACTTCTTATGAACTTCTGAACCAGAGAAAGCCTAAATTAAAATTTTTTCATGTCTTTGATTGCAGATGTTTCGTGCTCAATGTTAGAAATCAGCTCGGAAAGTTTGATAAAAAAGGCCAATGAGGCCAAATTTGTTGGTTACTCCTTAACCTCAAAAGCCTACAGAGTCTCCATTCTGAAGAAAAAGTTGATATTGGAAAGCATCAATGTCTCTTCTGATGACATTACACCCAGAGACTTCTGAGCAATTTAGCTCAGGACTCGATCTTCAGAAGAACACTAAAGGCTCATCGTCAATAAGGGATGCAGAACTTGCAACACTATTCGAAGAAATTCTTGACGATGAAGAAGTCTCTGCAGAATGGAGTTGTTGAGAACTTCTCAACAGAATGGAGTTGTTGAGAGACATAATAGAACACTACTCGAGCTTCTGCAGTAGAAGCCTCTGCGGCTCTAGATGGTACGTTTACTGGACCATCTATTGACTCACCCTCTGTGACTACTTCTACAGGCCACTCTGTCAAGGAGGAGCGTGCAAAAACTACCTCGCCGATCTTGAGCACAACGACAAACATACCTATCACCTCCAATGCAGAGGATATAACTCCTTCTGAATATGAACCCCGAATGACTAAATGGACGAAAGAACATCCCTCGATCCAGATAATTGGTAACCTTTCTGGTGGTGTCAAAACCAGATCAGCCACTGCTAATGAGGCTTTCTTCGTCAATTTTCTTAGCGTGGTTGAACCCTTGAAGGTTTTTGAAGCCATTGATCACCCAAGTTGGGCATAAGCTATGAAAGAGGATCTTTTGTAATTCGAGTGTAACAAAGTATGGTCCTTAGTCCCTCTCCCCAAAGGTATATATGCAATTGGATGTAAGTGGGTGTTCAGAAACAAGAAGGACGAGGATGGCATAATAATTAGGAACAAAGCTAGGTTAGTTGTGGGATATTTCCAGGCAGAAGACATAGACTATGATAAAACATTTGCACCTGTGGCAAGGCTAGAGGCCATCAGAATCTTTCTGGCCTTTGTTGCGCACAAAGGCTTTAGAGCCTATCAAATGGATGTAAAGTCAACCTTCTTAATGGTAAATTACAAGAATAAGTGTATGTCCAGGAACCACCAGGCTTTGAGAGCTCTGACATCCCAACCATGTATACTACTTTGACAAGGCTTTGTATGGGCTAAAGCAAGCTCCAAGGGCATGGTATAAGCGTCTCTCTTCCTTTTTACTTCAGAATAAGTTTAAAAAAGGTACCATCGATACTACTCTATCTATAAAGAGGCATAAAAATGACATACTTCTAGTGCAAATTTATGTGGATAATATTATATTTGGTTCTACTAATCCTTCTTACTGTGAAAAGTTTTCAAAGCCAATGAAGAGCAAGTTTGAAATGAGTATGATGGGAGAATAACTTTCTTCCTCGGACTTCAAGTAAAACAAACCACATAGGGTATCTTTATAAACTAGTCTAAGTATGTTTCTGACATCTTGGCAAAATACAAACTCTCTGACTCTTCCTTTATGAAAACACCAATGGCCACAGGGTTTGACCCTGATCCCTCTGAAACCTGTAGAGGAAAGACTTTACAGAGGCATGATTGGTTCTCTATTATACTTAACTGTAAGTAGACCAAATATTATGTTTTCCATGTGCCTTTGTGCTAGATTTTAGTCTAAACCAAAGGAGTCTCACCTAATTGCAGTCAAGAGGATCTTTATGTATCTTAACGAGACCCAACACCTTGGCCTCGGGTACCCTAAAGACTCTAGCTTTATCTAATAGCCTACACAGATACAGATCATGGAGGATGCAGGCTTGATCGAAAGAGCACTTATGGGCGTTGTCAACTACTTGAAAACAAGTTAGTGAGTTGGACTTCAAAGAAACAGAACTGTGTGTCAACATCAACCGCAGAAGCTGAATACGTAGTTGTTGCAAGTTGTTGCTCAAAAGTCATATGGATGAAGACTCAACTCAAAGACTATGGCTTTGAGTTTGACAAGATTCCCATCGTCCGTGATTCCAAATGGCCTATAGCCATCTCTGCAAATCCAGTGCAACACTCCAAGACAAAACATATCGATATGAGGTACCGTTTCATTAAAGATCATGTTGAGAAAGGAACCATAGAGATGTATTTTGGGCCCACAGACTACCAACTTGTTGACATATTCACTAAGGCTCTTGATGAAAAAAGATTCAATTTCTTGGTCAGTAAGTTGGGTATGCTCAACTTAATTGGATAAGTTTAGGTGCTCTGAACCACTGCACTTTGGTATAGAGGCTCTGATTAAAATAAATAGAGCTCTGCTCTACACCTTACTTGTCTATACATTTACTTTATATAAGCATGTTGTTTGTTTCTCCTTAATCATCATAGTCTCTGCACTCCTAGTCAGAACCTCTACTTGTTCTATGGCTTATACAATTCTTATCTTTTATGATCCAAGCATAGTTCAAGCGGGAGCCCATTCCAAAGAAACATTCACGTACGTTACGGTATCCTAAATCCTCACAATGTGAATTTCACCAAAAAAAAACTTTGATTGGTCAAAGATCTTTATGTTTAAGTGTCACAAAAGGATTATTTTTGTCCTAAGGGCATAAGGGGCATGATGACTTGACGTCATCCTCACCTTCCTCCGGCTTATCACCGGCAGTCTATTCAGGGTTCCAAACTCAATGATGGCAACTAAATACGAGGTAATGATTCCTCTGGCATTACGACCTTTACCACAATGATGCTGTCCATAGATCAAATTATTTTGTGGATTGGATCTGTACTTTGTTACAGAGCCTCTGAGTCAAAGAGACATCCTCTGTGACACTCATTCTCAACTACTTCATTGATTTTCAAATGTTTAGGTATAAAAAGGTGTAATCATGTGGATAGAAGTCTCGGTCTTAGACTACAGAGGTTTTGTTTGCACAGATTCTCCTCTATAGATATTACACTTGTGTGTTTTATTCTCTTCTAAGACGCGGGTTATTTTTTGAAAGACACAGTCTTGTTATTCCAATTACTCTAACGTGCGTGGTCCATGACGTATACACACGTCCCTTATTTCTAAAACGTCCTTGGACACGTGTCACTCCTTCATTGGATGTGTCTAAACCGTCGTTTGGGAAACGAGTTTTCACTCAAGTGCTTTTTCAAATTCGCTTTTAAAAACCCCCCAATTTTACCTCATTTCTCTTTTACGCATTCATCTTTTTATCCAAGTATTCTAGCAAGAAAAACCTGTAAGTTTCTTCTTTCGGATAAAATCAATGGCATCCAACTCAGTGTCTGCAGAAAACACTCCCCTTCCCCCTCAAAATGATAAGGAACAACACTTAAACTCAGCATAATCACAAAACCACGGTATTGCAAGTTGTGTTCGATCTCTGGAGAACGCTGTTGTGACCCTCCTTCCCCTGAAGCCTAACAATCACTACGTCGTTCTGAACACACATGCTTTTCTCTAGAGACTATGAACCTCTCATTATATAAACCATTTCCTCTCCAAAGCCCTAACCCTAAACCATAACGATATACCAGAGACGTGCATCCATCAATATTGGTAGAGTTGTCGTTTTGATGAGGAGAGGATTGTTGTTGTTGGTTTCGTTTCTAACGTAGATGGATCCCAGGTACTAGAATTGGGGATAAACAGACTGTTGATTTCCACAATTTTTAAACTATCGACTAAACAATGCTTGGAATCGTCAAGTATGCAGCTGAACCTAGTTCGAAGAAATTGTAGACTTCCTTCAGTTCATAGGGTTCAACAATGCCATAACAAAACGAACAGAATTCCGAAGTCAATTCCTCCCCCCCACCCCCCAAAAAAAAATTGTGGAATGTTCTTTTCTCCATCCTTAACCGCACGTTAATTGGGAAGATAGGGGTCCCTGACCAGAGTAGCTACAACATCTTGGCAATAATGTATGGAATTTACTTTGACTTGGCTCTGGACTATGCACGACTTATCCTAAGTGAATTGGCAGGGGTGGTGGTCAAAAAGAGGGAAGACCAAGACAAGGAATAAAGCTCTGCCAACCCTTACGTTTCATCGGTTCATAACAGTTCTCCTTGCCCAGCTCATTATTGACGATGGACTACCTCTGCACGGAAACCCTATCAAGACCCATGCCATGACCACTCACAAACCGACCATTATCGTTGTCGGATACCCAAATGCCCGACCTCTTCCAGAGAAGCTTATGACGTACATCAAGGACAAGAGGGTACAGAGGGAGTATAGTCGTGGAAATAGGACTCAAGAACCGAGTCCTGTAACCCCTCCACGAATAGGCTTAGCCCCTGGTGAACCTATAGTGATTAGGCGAGCGGAAAGAATGGAGGGTGCTCAAGGTGGTGATGTGAGAATAATGAGCCAAGAGGAACGAATAAAGGAGAGAGTTGAAAGAATTGAGGGAGTTGTTGAAGAGAGAAAGTAGACGATAGAGCAAGAAAGGAAAAAGAAAAGATAGAAGGGAAAAAAGGGTGGAAACAAAAAAAGAGCAAAGGGTGGAATAGGCCCAGAAATACTAATCCCAGAGGTTCAGGTTGCAAAACCTACTATGAATGAACCTGCAGAGGTCGAACAAGATGACCAACCTCTGCAGAGGCGAAGGAGCATATTAAGGAAAATGGTTGAAGACCCAGAAATTACAGAACTTTTAGTGGCAGAACCACCGAAACAACCGAGCCCAATCGAATTAGTTGTTGAGATAGCAAGGGAATTACTTGAACCCACGAGCCCCGATCAGAACCAAATGCAAGAAGCTATGGCATCTTTTGCCAGCCTATACAAGGATTCTCCAAGTCCTCAAGAGGTGCCTGTAGAACCTCTGGTACAATCCACAGAGCTTCTGGTACATGCTCCAGAAGTAGTTGCCCAAGGGAGTGTAGTGGCATTCAGGGAATAAAGTGTGGGAGATGGGCTCTCTCTCCACTAGTTGAAGAGGTAGATGAGGTGTGTAATTTCTTTATTATATTAAATACTAGTTACATTTTTAGTGCTAATTTGGTTGACATTATTTTTTCTTATGTCAAATATGGGTTACAATTGTAGTGTTATTGGTTGACGTGTCTAAAATTTAATTACTATTTCAAATACCGGTCAGGTCTAGATTTTAACTTTTATGAAAAACAAATCACTATTGGTTAGTGGTTACATACAATTTGTTTTATATTGAATCAAGATATACTTTTCTATTGGTATATTATTTTAACTTTTCAATAATTAGAAATTATTCAAATTTTTAACTTTTTAAACGTAAAATTTGTTTAAAATTAAAAGTAGGATTTTAATTGACATTATTGAAGAAAATCATAATCAAATAAGTGAAAAACATTATATTTTAAAACTCATAAAGAAAGAAGAGAAAAAAGTTACTTTAAGATGTGGAAAGATAAAATATTAAGGAAGAAAAAAAGAAAGTTATTATTTTTATAAAGAATGATGAGATGTTAAAGAAAAAGGAAAAAAGTAATTAAGATATGTGAGTGAAAAAAATAAATGATTTTAAATGTGGGAGAGAGAAATTAATATTTAATTAGGGAGAGGACTGTAATTTAATTTTAATCAGAAAATTATTCGTTTGCATTCCGTTAATCCCCAGGATCCTACTAATTTTATGGATCTTTAAAATAAAAAAAAACACTTTTTAAGCTGCTAACAATAAGAGAGATGAGCGAGAGAGAGAGTGTGTGATCGGGAGGGGGAGGGTGGGAGAGAGTCTGTCGGAGAGCCGTGAGGGTTAGGCAAGAGGAGAGAACAAGCGATAAAAGGTACAACAAGTCAACTGACACCAATGGAATCCATAAAACCTTCGGCCATCGGATCGAATATTGTAACATGTCATCATTCATGTTTTTCAACTTTTTGGAGGGTTGGGGAATACAACATCTGTGGAGAATGTTCAAACGGTATGGGGAGGTAGGGGACATATGGAAAGTAAAAGGATGGCAAATGGGAAGAAATTATGGTTTGTGCGATTCAAATGGGTACGAAATGAAGCAGATTTAGAAAGGAAGCTCAATGGAATATGGATTGGTTCATATAAACTGAGAGTTTATTCGTCTCGTAAAAGGAATGAGGAGAGGAATAGTAAAAGAAAGATTGAATGTGCAAATAGTTCGGTTTACAAAAAGACCAATCAGATTGAGAGATCGTACCGAGATGTGCTGTTAAGCGGGGATGGGTGTAAAAAAGGTGAGGAAGGAAAGATAAGAAAAGATAGGAGGTATCAAAAGGAGGAGTGTATTGGTATTGGACAGGAGGTGAAAGAGTCAAAAGCAAGGTTGAATAGAAGTTTGATTTGGGTATGTTGAATCCTAGGATAATTTAGTCGCAATAAAAAACTTATGCAAAGCGGAAAACTTACTGGATTGTTCTTTTAAACATTTGGGGGGTAGAAATGTGCTTTTAGCGTTCTACCAAGAAAAAACGATGATCAATGTGCTTAACAATAAGATTCATGGGTTGCATTATTGGATAAAATATTTGCGAAAATGGTCGGAGGGATTCCGTTCGATAGAGAGGGCGGTGTGGTTGAGGGTTTATGGGGTACCTCTCCATGCTTGGACTTTAAAAACTTTCAAGGATATCGCAAATATTTGGGGTAATACGCTAAAATTTATCAATTGCAAATGGGAACCGAATAAAAATATGGAATTTGCAAAGGTTTTGTTAGCCTCTCATCTAGTAACTAAAATCGACGAAATTAGAAGCATAAAAGTTGGCGACCTGTACTACCGATTATGGGTGGTGAAGGAAAGCGTGGACCCAGTGATTTCCTGGGGTGAGGAGGTGATAATCAACAGTTCCGACGAAGAGGAGTCGTCTTGCCCGTCGGAGTGAACGGAGGAAATGGAGGAAGAAGAGGACGAGTGGGTAGTAGAGGAGAGTGATCTGGAAAGGGAAAGATGCACAGCAAAATGAAGAAGAAAATACAATTGATTCTAGAAAAACCTCAACATTCGGTACCGGGGAAAAAAGAATCAGCAAGGAATCTCTGTCTCTAGTGACAAGTCTCGTCGGAACTCGATCGAAGAATCAGAGCAGTGTAGAAAAAGATCAACAGTCACAACCTAGAAAGTTTGAAAAAAAATCAGTTTCCGAGGTGGATGGTCCAGGTAATCATGATGTCGGTGGGGAAGCATGGGAGGTCGCAAAGGAAATGTATTTCCAAGATAAGGATACCGGAAAATTTGAATTGGGGGATAAGGGTTTAGGAAGTGGGCCAGATGTGGGGTACGACCCTAATAATAAAAAGTTAAGTGTTGATGGGTTTGGTCGTGAGATAGTTGAATGACAGAATTTCAAGGAGGCCCAAAATATTAGCTCATTTCATTCCATCATTAATAACAAAAACACCAATGGTGAAGAAAGCCCAAAAACGTAACAGAAGCACGCAGAAGGCAGGTTCCATCGAAGAAGCTTCAAGAACAACGTCCAGAATAGGGAACAACGGTAAGACTGTCGAGAAACAGAGGCTGAAGAAAGGTGAATCGATGGGAGTCGGAAGGGGAAGAGTAAGCTTCCACCTTTTCAAACAGAAGGCGAGGGCAAGAAAACAAAAGGAGGTAGAAACGTGACTCAAGGGACGGTGCAACGGGATGGTGCAACGGGCGGATTAAAAAAAAGAGTCGGAAATCACGGTCCGAAAGTTCGACAGACAGTTTCAATTCGGTTTCAAATGAAATGAAGAATAATTACGAAACAGAGGAACTAGAGAAACTTGGAGCAAAAATCGGTCTGGCATGTGACGAGGCAGGGACGACAAGCAAAGGCAGAAAGTAAAAATCAGGTTCGTCTAGCTCGCTATTTTTGTTTGATGAAGATACTTCCAATCAATGTTAGGGGTGTGGGTTCGACCGAGAAGAAAAGTTGGATTAGAGAATTGTGTGTAAAAAATAATGTAGATATGGTGGGTATTCATGAAACCAAACAAAAAATATGGGTAGAGTCGCAGGTAAATACGGTGTGGGGGCACGATGAGGGAGACTACATCCAATCGCAAGTGATAGGGAACTCGGGAGGTCTAATACTTATTTGGGATAGGAGTGTTTTCAAATGTGAATATTTCATCGAAGAAAAATGTTTTCTAGCGGCAATTGGGACTTGGAAAGGGAAGAATGGACAATTCAGAAATGTGAATGTCTACTGACCGAGAGATCAAAAGGAGAGGGAAGAAATCTGGAAAAACATTGAAATTTTGTGTGGTAAGGAGGGGATAAAATGGTGTATTTTTGGAGATTTTAACGACGTAAGAGGAGAATCCGAACGGTTAAATTCAATAGCTAATAAAAGGGGGACGGAAGGATTCAACAATTTTATCAACAATTGCGGTTTGGTGGATATTACTTTGGGTGGGCAAAAGTTCACAAGAGTGAGCGACGATGGGAGAAAGTTTAGTAAATTGGATCGGTTTCTAGTATCCCCGTCTTTCAATGTGGTCTGGAGGAACTTGGGGGTCGTGGCTCTATTCCGATTTTGTTAGGTGATTCAAATCTAGACTTTGGTTTGAAACCCTTCAAAGTTTTCGATACGTGGCTAGCGGAAGGGGACATGGAAGATCTAGTGAGACGGGAATGGGACATGGAGGGAAATACAAGGAGGTCAGACTGTTTACTAAAAGATAGATTTAAAAAAGTTAAAAATGCTTTAAAAAAGAGATGGCCGAAAAGATTTAAAAATCTAGAAAATGATCTAGAAAAAATTAAAGCACAAGTCTTGAAGCTAGAGGGTGAAGTTGGATTGAGATGCTTTGATGAAGTCGAGAGAGAAAGGTGGGTAGAGGCAAAGAAGAAGTGGTTAGAAGCGGAGAAAAAGAAAGTAGAATGGCGACACAAAAGGCGAAGATCAAATGGATAGAAGAGAGTGACGAGAATTCAAAATTCTTCCATGCGGCTATACGAAATAGAGAAAGAAAGAAGGGTATCCGAGGGCTTAATATTAATGCGGAATGGACGGAAGAACCGGAAAAAAATAAATATTACGTGTGGGAATTTTTTAAAGAGAAGTTTAAATCAAAAGTAGGGGACGGGCCGAAGGTGGTGAGTACCAAACTAAAAAAGTTGTCTTCGGGTGACACGGAAAGTTTGGAAAGACCGATTACGGAAGATGAGGTTTGGGAAGCCATTAGAATGTGTGGAAGTAACAAATCCCCCAGTTCGAATGGGACTACGTTCACGTTTGTGAAGAAATTATGGAAAAATCATTAAAACCGATTTTATGAAGGCAATTGTGAAGTTTTGGGTGACGGCGGAGATTAGCAAAGGGTGCAATGCTTCGCTTATAACTCTAATTCCAAAGAATTCAAACCCTACGAGTCTCGACGATTATCGGTCGATTAGCTTGATAGGCATCTTCTACAAAGTCGTGGCGAAAGTCTTGGCGAAAAGAATAAAGAAGGTAATGGGAACTCTAATCGGAGAAACACAAGAGACGTTCATCAAAGGAAGGTATATTCTAGACGGTGTGTTGATCGCAAACGAGGTGGTGGAATCACTTTGTAGATTGAAGAGGAAAGGTATGGTCATTAAGGTGGACTTGAAAAAGCATATGATATTGTAGAGTGGTGATTTCTACTTGAATCATTGTCCTCGATGGGTTTCGGATCAAAATGGTGTAAATAGATCAAAGCGTGTTTGGAGTCGGCCTCGGTGTCGGTCCTCGTCAATGGGTCTCCGACAAAAGAGTTTAAAATGGAAAAGGGACTTCGGCAAGGCGACCCTTTAGCCCTATTCTGTTTCTAATTGTAGTAGAGTGCCTAAACATAATGATGTTGGAAGCAAGAGACCAAGGAGTTTTCGAAGGAGTAACAATTGGAAAAGACAGGATAAATTTAACTCACCTTCAATATGCAGATGACGTGATTTTTTTCGGTAATTGGAGTGTCAACAATATAAAAAATCTCGTGAAAATCCTTCATTGTTTTCAAGTGGCATTCGGTCTCAAGATAAACATGAGCAAAAGCAAACTTTTCGGGGTAGGTGTCGGAATTGAAGAAACAAAAGCTTGGGCATCTAGCTTGGGTTGCGGTTATAGGGAGTTACCTTTTACCTATCATGGCATCCCGGTGGGAAGAGTTATGAATAAAGTCGAAAGCTGGAAGGAAGTTATAAAGAAAGTGGAGAATAAATTGGCGACATGGAAGGCGAAATTGATCTCGATCGGCGGACGGTTAACTTTGGTCAAATCGGTCTTAGGTAGTCTTCCTTTTGTATTTCGAGCCCCGTGTGGAGTGATTCGTGACCTTGAGAGTGTGAGAAGTCGGTTCTTTTGGGGAGGGGGGAATGGATCAAATGCAAAGAGGGGGTGGCTTGGGTAAAATGGGAAAAGGGTGGTGAGGAATTTTAAAAGAGGAGGTCTAAATATGGGAAGCTTGCAATCGTCGAATTGGGCATTGTTAGGAAAATAGTGGTGGAGGTTTGTTAAGAATAAGGATGCTCTTTGGGTTAAGGTGATCAAGAGTGTGTACGGGAGAGAGGGGGAATCAGCGGTGGTGAAGAGGCGATTAGGAGGGGTCGGTCGATGTGGGGAAACATAATTAGAATAGGTATGGAAGTGGAGCAATTGGGAATTAACTTGAAAGCCCTATTTGGGAAAGAAGTGGGGAGGGGGGACGAGACGAGTTTTTGGAAGGATAAGTGGACGGGAGACGAGACGTTAGGAAGTAGATACAAGAGACTTTCAACCTAGATATTAGAAGGGAAGATACGATAGCTGATAAGGGAGTGCGGGTCGATGGAAGATGGGAGTGGAGGAGGGAACCGAGAGGTAGGGAGGCGGGGGAGTTGGAGACCGAAGTTAGAAGTAAAAGATCATGTAAAGTGGTTGGGGGGAGGCGAAGGCTCATATGCGGTTAAAGACTTTAAGGAGTTAATAGACGAGAGAGTAGCGGCGGTAGGTGTTCAATTCAACGAAACCAATTGGTCGAAGGTGGTTCCGAAGAAAGTACGTATTTTTTTTGGAAAGCAAAACTAGGAAGATTACCGTGTAGGGAAGTATTAGAGAAGTTGGGGATGGATCTAGATTTGGTGTCATGTCTGCGTTGTGGAAAGGAAGTGGAATCGGTGAATCATGCGTTGGTGAAATGTGAAGAGGTAGAAAAAATTTGGAAATTGGTGTTGCGATGGTGGGACATCAAAGCAGAAAACATATCTCTTCTCCAAGACTTAGAGGGGTTGGCACAACGAGGGACACGTAACGGTTCGCGCGGCAAATTTTGGACATAAACAATATGGTGTATGGCATATTTGATTTGGGTGCACCACAATCAAATAATGTTAAAAAACGACAAAAGGAAGATGGATAAAAGATTCTTGGAGTTGCAACGTACGTGCTTCGAGTGGATCGGCAATAGGAGCAGTGAAAAAAAACTTGATTGGGCCAAGTGGTTGGTCGAACCTGCTGGTTGTCCATAACAGATCGGCGGGCGTTAAATCCGTGAACGACATGCAATCTCGGTGAGGTCTCCAGAGTTCCGTTGGAGACAAGGTTGCTGTTGGTTTTGATGCAGGTCGGCGGGACTCATTCTGGTCTCCTCGGTGTGGCCACGATTGTGAGTTCTCGGTCGTTGTCTCGTGTTTAGTTGGGTTTGCCTCCGGCAAACCAGGTAGTTTAGTTCTGTTGAGTTTTCTTCGGGAGGGAGACGATGCTCTGTTCTTCCTTTTTGTGGTTGTAAATTGTAGTGTAATTTGGTTTTGTGTTTTTAATAAATGGATGTCTTTCAAAAAAAATCTGTTAATCCAAAACACTAAATTAATTAAATGATTAGTAAAAAATAACGAGGTGAAAATATTTGATTGGTTGGACATGTTTGGCACTGGGAATTCTGAGACGGGGGATTTTTATCCTAAATTCTGAAGTTAATAAAAATATTTGAAATATTAATATTAAAATCATAAATTATAGAATTTCTGATTTTATCAAAATAAATATATATAAATTATAAAGTATTTATGTAAAAATTTTAAAAACAACTTATTAAACATTATACATTGTTTAACAATGCATATCATTTAAATTTCAAGTTTACAAGTAATTATAAGAGTAAACTACGGTTTTTGTCCCTATGCTTTGATGATTATAATTATTTTCGTCCCTAGACTTCAAAAACTGCTTTTTCCATCCTTATGATTCTATGTTGTTTCCTTTTTCGTCCTTGAGATTAATGACATTAAAAAAGTCTGTTAAATAGAAGGGTAATTCTGTCTTTTAATTTTATTTTTGTATCTTTCTATTCAATTCATTATTTCTTTACTCTATTTCTTTTTTTTACACATACCATCAGATTCCGTTACCATCTCCGGTGGATACAACTTCTCCGATTACCCCAACGTATGATTTCACCATTAAAATCAAGATCAAAATCATAAAACCCAAACATTTAAGCAGGCAAAATTCCTAAATCAATTCAAACAAACAAAATCTCAGCAAAACAAAATCTAGGTGTAAGTAATCAACCCAGAGTTTTTGGTGGATGTTCAAAACCCAAATCGACAAAGATATTCAGAAGAAGAGTTCCTAATTCAAGATAAATGTTAAAAGCTTCCTCAAGTTCTTCAAAACTAAAACTTGGAACCGATGAGGGCGTGACGAACAAGAAGTTAGAGATCTGGTAAGAGTGTAGATTTAAGTGAGAGATCAAGGTTTGGTTTCTCATCGAGATTAGAGACTCATAGTAGTTAAGTTTCTTAAATTGGAGAAATCAAAAGAGGGCAGGGGTTGGAGTCTAGGAGATTTAAGGTGCTGCGATGGCGTGGTACTCTTAAGGATAAGAACAAAAAAGGGTGTTGAGAGGGTGGCATTGGGGATGATGATGATTAGATGGGTTTGGGAAGATTTAGGCATTGTTTGGCAAAAAAAAATGGTGGTGGTACTTTTATAAGCTAGTTTTTTTTTTTGTACATGTTTAGATGACCATAAACTAGCTTATAACCTAGTTTATTGAAAAACTACTCTTAGTAGCGTTTTGAAAAATTAGCTTATCAGCTAGTTTACCAAACATAGCCTTAGGGCAAGGACTCACGTGGGTGGGTTTTTATTGGGAGGAAAATAATAAAATATAAAAAATAAGTAAAAGACTAAATTACCCTTTCATTTAAGCAACTTTTTTAATATTATTACTTTTAAGGACAAAAAAGGAAACAAAATAGAAACCATAAGGACGAAAAAAGCAATTTTTAAAAATCAGGAACAAAAATAGTTATAAGCAATAAATCACAGGGACGAAAATTGTAGTTTACTCTAATTATAATATATTGGTGATTCTAGTGTTATCAAGTATTTTAATGAAATTGTGATTTACAAGAGGTCAATATTAGTTAAGTTATAACTTGAGTTAGTATGCATGGAATACATGCTTCTTCGACCTAAGCTTGTCATAAAGCAAATGTTAGGAGGCTATGCCTCGACCTTTGACGAGTCTAGGGGCACAACCCCTTGCGAGTGTGATCTCTTATTACGATATTTGTTGAACTAAATATGTGCAACTGTTTATGGATTTTATATGTTCGTAATTATTTTGACAACAATTTTTATCTTCAAATAATTACCTACCCAACTGAATTAAGTGTCAAATAACTACATTCGTAAGTGGTTTTCCAATATAATATTACATACAAAAAAACATAACCGACTCGATATGTTATTGCTCTCAATTTGCCTTAAATCTAGAGTACGTAATTGAATTATTCCAGAATAAATTTCGTGTTAACCCGATGCTGAAATATGGACGAAATATTACTTATAAACAGTGATACTGCTCACAATCCATATTACAATCCAAAATCACTACATCGATATATATATTTCCTATACGGAGCTTAACACAACATACATACAATTTCTTAAAACTCTATTTTATAATTAAAACTAAAATAAATTTCATCTTTATTTTTAAATCTAAAATATCAATAAAACTTTAATTGATTCTATTTTATTTTATTTTATTGTTACTAATTAATTGTTTTCTATTCACAATCCATGGTAAAAGAATCCATTAAAATAACTACAGGGACCAGTTAACCAATTTTTGGATTTCAAGGGTGAATTCATCTTCTAGGTTCGGAAATTAGTCAAAGTACAGGGGCATTTATCGTCATTAAAACATAAATAAGGGGGTGCCAATGAAACTTTTCGACTTCAAACAATTCCTGGTTTTTCTGATCGTTTCCTGGTGAATTGCCGTTAAATTTCCCGTTTGTTCGGAATTTCCGTTTTTTTCCGATTTGTCCTCTCTCTCTCCTCTCCTTCTCTCTCTACAATCTTCCGCAACTCCTACGCTCTAATCTTTTGTCAGCCGTTTCTGCATGGTTAGTTTAATTTCTTCAATCTTTTGTCAATTTTCCGTTAATAAACAGAAAAGAATCCCGTTCGGTTTCATTTTCACTTTTGAATCATTCCGACGATCAGAAAAAATGGTGGTTTTTGAATCAATAAAAATGGGTGCAAGTTGGTAGGAGAAACGATCCCGAATTGGTCGTTGTGTACGTCGTTTATCGATTATTTTTATCTGGGTTTTTTCGGTGTTCTAATCGTGTTTTTTGTTCATTTTTTTACAGGTTTGTGGGAGGTGTAGAGGGAAGGAATGGCATATAAGGTGGATCATGAGTATGATTACTTATTTAAGATTGTATTAATTGGGGATTCTGGAGTTGGAAAATCTAACATTCTTTCTAGGTTTACCCGTAATGAGTTCCTTCTGGAGTCTAAATCCACCATTGGTGTCGAATTCGCTACAAGGACTCTTCAGGTTGGTTCGTCTCCTCAATTTGTTTCCGGGTTTTGTCTACAATTTCTTATAGATATCGATTTTACTTTGGTTGTTCTGGAAATTGATTTGGACAGATTGAAATGGAGAGTTGGTAATGCCCATAAGATGTTTGTTGAAATTACCCACAGAAAAGTATATGTAGTTTTAGAAAAATAGTCGATTGTTTATCAAATATCTAAAATACCCGTAAACAAAGACAAAAAAAGAGGCTAATTCTATTCACCAAGATCAATAACATCGATTTATCTACAACGATGACAACGAGCAAATGAGTAATTTCAACCTGAAAACTTATCATAAAGGAAAGAAATAGTTGTAATTTTTCATGGAAAGACAGTTTTATTATAAATTGCATTATGGGTACAAGCAATTAACTTTGTGAGCGTTACAATGCAGGTTGAGGGGAAGACGGTGAAGGCGCAAATATGGGACACGGCCGGTCAAGAGAGGTACCGAGCAATCACAAGTGCTTATTACAGAGGAGCCGTAGGTGCCCTCTTGGTCTACGACATAACAAAAGCACAAACATTTGAAAATGTGTTGCGATGGCTACGGGAGCTAAGGGACCATGCGGACTCCAACATTGTCATCATGTTGGCCGGAAACAAGTCCGATTTGAACCATCTTAGAGTCGTCCAAGAAAGCGATGGTCAAAGGTTAGCAGAGCAAGAAGCGTTAGCGTTCCTAGAGACTTCTGCACTCGAAGCACATAACGTCGAAAAGGCGTTTCAAATGATTTTGTTGGACATATATCATATAGTTAGCAAGAAAGTCTTGGCTGCTCAAGAAGCAGCCAAGGCTTCTGCGGTTCCTAGCCAAGGAACCACCATAAATGTTGTTGATTATGGGAATAAACCACAAAGGAAAGGATGTTGTTCTAATTAGAGAAAAGTAAAGAGGAAAAACCATGTACTATAATACTATACATGTTTGTTTTCCCTTTCTTTTTTAGGTTTAGAGAATAGATTGAAGAGATTTGGACATGTAGATTATCCAAAACTATATATATTGCTAATTACACATTTTCTCATCAGAATATCTCTAGGCAGTTTTTCCTGTGGGTAATGGTGGGCATCTGGGTCAACTTACTCACACTGACTAATTCCTCGAATGACCATGAATGGCCTGGAGTGGTGAATCTCCATGGCCACAAGGGTCCGCGATTGGATTTGAACACGGAAAAGATGAGATTTTCATTACCACATCCCAAATGGTTATTAAAAATGGATGTCGTATTAGTTACTTTTTTTATTCTTTGAGACTAGTCAAGGAACCGTGACCGGTTACTACATAACAATTAGTAAATTTGATGTTAGGACAAGGACCGGTTATAATCAATGGATGTCAACCTCTACTCTTAATCTTAAGAGTTCCCTCACATAAAAAATTGTGATGTTTTGAGACCGCTTTCATAAGTACCATCTATTAGGGGTGTTTGTGGTTTGGTTCTGGCGGTTTAAGCTTTTTTTAACATATCAGACAGCAAGTGACGGTTTGAGATTTTCCAAACCATGTGGTTTAAAATGAAGTGTGCAGACCGGTACCACATGTGGTCGTTAGACCTGTTTAGACAATTTGGGATAATTATAGTTTAAATTATGAATTAAAAAGGTTAAATCCAATATACAGCTTAAAAATGTAAATAAAAATCAATAAATCAAGTATCATACATACTCAAATTATTAATCGGTAAATAGTAAATTATAGATGTGATGCTTGAATTGAAAGGACCCTATATTGGTAATTGGTAAATTAAGTTCTAATTTCAAGTAAAGTATAAATCTAATAAATGATAATCTATAATATTAAAACGATTAAAATTTATAAGTCTTATAAGTATTAGCTCAATCAAAAAACCGCTCAAACCGCAGACTGGACTACCCAGTTTGGCTATTTTCTAGACTGGATTGGACCGTCAAACCGCCAAAAAAATCCGGTTTGGTTCGGTCCAACCAGTTTTTGTGGTCCATCAATTTTTTTGAACACCGCTACCAATACCATTCATCATCATCTGAAATCATTTTGATAGCAAGCAATGATGGGATCATTAAAAAAAATTAGAAAAAGAGAACATATAATAACATATTTGTTTAAGAATATACAGATCAAAAAATTTCATGACAAGTCTCTTTGTGCTACACCATGGCTAATAGTTTGAGTTTACAATCCCAGAAGTTAAATAATCTCAAAAACAGAAAACAACCATATAAATATGACACAAATAAATCCCTTTTGAGGTTTATTAAAAAGTACTCAACAACTCCTCTGCCATTGTCTTGCACATAAATCTCCAAAATGACCCCATAAAAACTTGGTGTCATTTGATCATTTTGATCCTCAAGAGCTATTCATGCAAAGCAGATGGATTATATATCTATAATAATAACCAGAAACTCACAGAGGGAGGCTTCCCGTGTGGCGAATGTGATCCAATGTTCGACGTAAGCCATATGTATTGACAGCTTCATTTGCAGCTCGAAATCCTCCTCCATATGCTGATGAAGCATCATGAGCTATCTGATGCATGAAAAATTCACCTAATTTGTTCTCCAATCTTGAAATCCCACCTTTCTTTGAACCCCAAGATGATGATGATGATGATGATGTTGATGGCATGTTCTTTAATCCAGGCATGATCTCTGATTCAAGCCACATATATGCAAGCACTTGACAGATACCTTCTTCTACCTCAGGATTCAGGTTCCTATAACCTGTGTCAAATTTCAAAACTTGTTATAATCTCAGAAACATGAAATTTCCAAATCTCTGTCTGTTTTTTCAATTCTTCAAAGAAAAATCAAAACTTTGCTAGTTAATCTGCGGAAGATACCAATAGTCTCCAGATTCATGTCTGTTTTTCGGTTCTTGAAAGAAAAAGAAAAAAACAGAATCTTGCTAGTTACCAAAACTTCAATCTGGAAAAGAAGAAATTTCCAAATCTATGTCTCCAGATTCATGTTTGTTTTTTCGATTCTTGAAAGGAAAAAAAAAATGAATCTTGATGGTTACCAAAACTTTAATGTGGAAAAGAAGAAATTTCCCAATCCATGATGTTTATTCAATTCTTCAAAGAAAAATCAAAAGTTTGCTAGTTAATCTGGGGAAGATCCAAAAAGGGTCTCTAGATTCATGTCTGTTTTTTCAATTCTTGAAAATAAAAAACCAGAACCTTTTGCTAGTTACCAAAACTTTAATTTGGAAAAGAAGAAATTCAACTATTCATATCTGTTTTTTCTGGTTCTTGAAAGGAAAGTATAATCTTTGTTAGTTACCTTTAAGACGTAACCAGCCATGCATCAATTCATGAGCAAGAATGGCGCCAGTTAGTAATCTGCAGCCATTTGGTTATCAAAAAGACTTCAGATTGTTGCCCAAAATGTGCATTTTAATTATGCAAATAAATGATCTGGTCTCAAGAAAGAGAAGGGTTCCTAAAGAGTCATAAAAACGTCACCTTGGAAGACCATACAAGACAAGAATGGCGGTAACTTCAGATCTGCGAGTCAGCTTCTGATGCTGAGTTCTCAATCCTACCAACCGATGGCCACCGACTTTCGGTCTTCTTAGTATCTGCAACGACAAATTAACACGATAAACATTTGATGAATACGGAATACGCAAAGTATTAGATTGTTCAAAAAGGCATACACTTGCAACAGTCTGCTCCTCAGAAAGGCATAAACCCCTTGTTTCAGGCAAATGATGGAAGCCCTGAATGGTAAGAATGTAAATCAGAAGTGCCAAAAACATTATGATTTTAAGAAGAAAAAGAAGAGTCGACTATTTACGTTTTTCTCCCCAACGATAGCCTCATTGAGGGCGTGTCTTTCAACAAGAAGCATCGGAATTTGTTGATCAAGTCTCATGTTCATTCCTTCGTAGTAGTCTCTAATGGCATGGTAAAGCGGTTGGCAGTCGCCTGTATCCATTATCGCAGATTCCATGCACTCCAGGCATAAACTTCTCCCATCTCCCAAAGAGATGTACCGAACATTCACGGACTTCAGGATGAAAAACGTCATAATCATCAAAATCACATATTTATTTTGTGAATCTTGTTTATATCGCGTGAGAAGAAAGAATATCAATTTTGAATAAAAAAGCGTCCTCTAAAAGAACACAGTATTTCAAAAGTGTCATAAAAAACTTGTTAGGATGCTCAAAAACGTTTCAACATCCTATTGTAACACATTTACATAAGATGCACACCTGTTTGCTCCTATAAATTTAAGTTCCATGAAACAATCTATTATGGTATTTAGACATTTTTGGTGTCCTATAAAACTGATTTTGTTGTAATGATATAAATCAATGGAACTTGAAACTTGCAATATCACTAGAAACCATACCTCCAATCGTTCACAACTACAGCATCGAGCTGTATTATCATTCTCGTGCGCAGGACAATATTTCTGGGACCAAAATGGGTGGCATCGATACTCGATCAACCCAGTTTCATTCGTGGGAATCTAGAAAAAGAAGAAATAATATTACACTTCCAGAAATAGTCTTTCTAGAGATCATATCAGCCTTAATGCAGTTCATCTGCAACTTTTTAGCATTCCAAATCTTGTTTTAAGAATCAAGATGGCTGAAAGTTATATAAATGCGCAAAAGGGGTTTCATAAGCATAGTTTTTGCTTACATATTGAAAGCAGACTTCACATTTGGGATGAGTCAACTCTTTGAAACATGACTTATGGTATGTATCTTTCCCTGATAAAGAGAACTTGAATCAACAGAAAAAACTAAATAAGAGCTGGCGATAATAAGACATTCAATAGCATCAATGACATTACAGAAGTTTGTCACCGATCAAATGAGAAATACGTTTAAATCAAAGAAAATGCATTTGGTTGCATGATGGCTAAGAACAGAACAAATTACCTCGTGTTCGGTGATGGGGTAACCACAAGCACGACAACGGAAGCACTCTGGATGGAAAAAGGTCCCCATGCATCCCAAGTAGTTGCTGTAGCCGATGTCGCGGTTGCAGCCACCACATATTCTGCAAGTTGGATATGTATACAAAAGTATATCATGAAATAACCATTTGTTTTCTAGAAATGCAGGCAACAGAAGACGATGCAGCTTATCACGATTGCTGAAAAGAACACAGGGATATAGACATAAGTACCTATATTCCATAGGGTGACATTCGCTAGGTACATATGGAGGGTATGACGGATGAAAGTCATCTTGACGTGATTTTGCAAGATCTTCATCATTGTCTGGCTGCCACTGATCTCCTGAACAAATTCAAACACAAAATGTTTTTTCTGTAATCTAGAGATAAAGATGGAATATGAATTGGATGAGAGTTGCAAAAAAAAGGAGTTCCAGTTTTCAAATTACTAGCATCTTACCATTTGGATTCTTCAAACCTTCGGCCAAAGAAAGTGCAATTGCTCGATCTAATTCTTCCTTCTCCTTATTGCTCCTTGAGCGATTGTCCTAGAGGAATGTCTTGGTTATAATAAACAAAAACCAAAGCAAAAGAACAGAGAATGACATTAAGAACATAACAAACTGCAGCTCAACTTCCTTGCAGCCATAAACCAAAGCATCAAAGAAATATCAAACCAACCAAAATCTTCAAAAGCACAAAAAAAAAATATAGGAATCAAACAAATACAAAGCGGCAGAAAACTCCACAATTTGCAGTTTTTCATAACATGAAGATTGAGAACCAAAGCGTCAATAAAACCTAGGGATGAAACCCGATCATATACAAAACATAATATGACTCCCCTTATCGGGAATGCTAGGAAAAGTTAAACAACCCCAGAAACCGATGTGCAAGAAAAAATGATGGAACCTTGATGTCAAAACGAACATAAAAAGTAAAGTAGTTTGCAAGAATATATAAATACATAAAGCAAAAAGAACTTAGCACATGTATTTTTCTCTATATTACAAGGTAGACTTTTCTTCATTTTGCTCCTTCATAACATTTGAAGCCTGATAGCATCACAGTTCTAAGCAAAGTTCACATTTTTGTAAATAGTTCCTGCAAATAAAATATAAGCCAACAATTATGAAAGAAGGGAAGATAGTATTTACCAAAGATCTAACCGGAGCACGCAATACCATACTTTCATCTCCAATAAACTGAGGAGAATTTCCATCACCAGTCGACCCACGACTTGACCCACCTTTGAAAAGCTTACTCAGCCATTTCATAAACCGGGACTTTCTCTCTGCGTGCGAAGAAACAAAGTGCCCTGCTTTAAAAACCCTGGTTACATAGGTCTATATCAACTCTATACTACACATAAACACACACCAAATTGGGAAAATCTGATTGATCCCTATACAATCATCATAACAGATTCATGACATTAGTAAACCCCAAAACCCAATGAAATCAAAAGTGGAAAAATAAGGGTCCTCTTTTAGAAATTTCCACATTTAAAATTCATACAAGCATTTCATCAAACAGTTTCCGGATGTAATGTCACAAAACCCAGAACTCAAATAACATCATAATCGAAAATGTTCTTGTTTTTCATACCATAAATATAAGGCTGAGAGAGGTGGCTGACGTTCCCGGAAGAAGACATGATTGGTGGGTTCTGGAACTTATGTATAGATTTGCCACCCGGATTTCAAGAAGGTGAAAAAAAAGACAATGATGAAACCAAAAAAAGAAGTAAGATGGCGATAGAGACTGAAAGGGTATTCTGAGAAAGAAGAAAGAAAAAAAGAACGGTATAGCAGAGGGAGAGAGAGAGAGAGATGGGGTGAAGAACAATGGCATCGTTGATGATAAAAAGCTAATTATTTTGAGAATGAAAAGGAAAGGAAAGGGGGGGAATCTGTGATTGGGGAAAGGAAAGGTACAGTTTTGAGATAGAGAAATAGATTGATTCTTGGCTTGTGAAAAGCAAAGATGAGAAGCAGAGAATCTTGATGAAGAGAAAGTAAAACAGTTTGTGGACGGACCAGAAAAGAGTAACTGTAGAATTGAAACAGATTGAGTAGAGAAAAACTAAGGTTGAAGATTAGCATCCAAATCTTGATCGGACTTTGGATGATGAAATGAAACCAACTTTTGAAAGAGAATTTTGCCGGCAAAAAGGAACGGCATACAAATCACAACGGCCCTTTCATATTTTTGTTTCAAATCTGTCTCTTTATCCATTCGAATATAATAATATTATCATGTGAACGAACGAACGAACGCCTTCCTTTTTCCTCTTCTTTTTTAACCGCAAAAAACTACTATTATATTTCTTTTTGAAATTAGGGCTTATTTGTTAACATGAGTTTAATAATAGCCTTATAGTTTATTTAGTCAGCTATAGAGATTCATTTGACAGCGGTTTAATCATACATAAAACTACTTATTCGATAGTAAGTATCCCTTTATCTGTAAACATGCAGTAAGATGTATTCAGACATGACTTTTAACCTAATTCAAAACAATTTTGCAAGTGTCAATAGCAGGTCTCGGACCTGAGACCTCCGATCCCTCTCCACGACCGAAATTATAGAACTTCAGTATTAATATTAAAAGTGTAACCAAATGGTTATTGGTCAGCCTCCCAAGAGGTTATGAATTTAAACCTAGGGGTGTAAACGAGTCGAACTTTTAACGAACTACTCGATCTCGAACTCGTTTATCTCGAGCTCAAGTCGATCTCGAACAGAAAATAGAACTCGTTTAACTTATCGAGCCGAGCTTTATAACACCAATGTTCGACTCGGCTCGTTCGAAAACTCGATTCAATTTTTCGAGTCGAGTCGAACAGAGCCATTCGAGCATATACTCTTTTTCGAGCCAAACATGCTCATATATTTATTAATCATACAATAAAATTTTAAAAATTATCGAGCTCAAGCCGATAAACGAGTTAATCGATCGCGAGTTCGAACCCATAAACGAGCATCGAGCTCGATAACTCAAAAAATATTCGAGCTTGAGCCCTACATTGAAAAGTTAATCAAGCTCGAGCCCAGTATTAATTTTTTTTTACTCCGACTCGATTAACCTACTACTCGACTCGACTCGACTAGACTAGACTAGACTAGACTGGTTTACACCCCTATTTTAAACCTCACCAAATGTGTTATTTACTTGTGTTATGAGATTTGGTGATAATTATTGGAAACAATTGGCTTTACTTCTTGTGTTGATTAGTTTGGTGCAATAATGATTTGTTTATTGTTCATCATTATCTTACTTTGGATGTCTTTGTAAAGCCACATGTTGTTTTGCATTCATTTGTGAATATATGCTACATGTGAATATTGTTTG
Organism: Arctium lappa; assembly: GCA_023525745.1. Taxonomy (NCBI): domain Eukaryota; kingdom Viridiplantae; phylum Streptophyta; class Magnoliopsida; order Asterales; family Asteraceae; genus Arctium; species Arctium lappa. The sequence goes on along the minus strand of CM042050.1, from coordinate 38,994,409 downwards.
ATGGCTTATACTTTAAGCATGTGCAATTTGGTTGTGACATATAATTAAGGTTTCGTTTGTTTTTCAAGAGGTCTAAAGTCTGAGGTCTTATTTTAGTTATGATTAATAAGATGTGGTGTATAAAAATGTCTGAATAATTCAGACTTAAGAGCTATTAAGAGGTTTTTTTTTTTTTAAACAAACAACCCCTAAGTTGTTGGATATAGTGGTGTGGAAGTTGTGACTTGCATTTTCACCTACTTGAACATGTATACATTGATTTAAACAACAGATTAAATAATTACTATCTATGTTGCTTGTTTGACATTGTGCTACATAATATAATTATACTTGCTAAGGGGTTGTTTGTTTTTTTTTAAAAACCTCTTAATGACTCTTAAGTCTGAATTGTTCAGACCTTTTTACACACCACCTCTTATTAATCATAACTAAAATAAGACTTCAGACTTTAGACCTCTTAAAAAACAAACGACACCTAAGTCAACATCTTGTTGTCTGTGTGACATACGTTGTGCAAAAGAAATGTTATATTTTCTTGAATAATATCATAAGTTGTAATTTGCCAGATAAGTGCTAGAATATTATTTGTGCATTTTCATCATGTGTTTGCATGATATTTATGGAGTTTGTTCATCACACTGCATAAATTATTGCATTATATTACATATGTTTGGGCTTAACACATTGCATGTTTATGACATATAATATATAGCAATTAAAATGGTGCTGATTTGGTGAATGATTTTTAAATATTTTTATTGATCTCGGTGTCCCACCTTCAATATGCGGACGATATGATTTTCTTTGGAGAGTGGAAATTATCAACCATTAAGAATCTTATGAAAATTTTGAAGTGCTTTCACTTGGTGTCGGACTTAAAGATAAACATGGGTAAAAGTAAAATTTACGGAGTGGGGGTGACCGAAGGTGAAATTCAAGTATGGGCAAGATGCTTGGGTTGTGGAAGTGACTCGCTACCTTTCACGTACCTAGGACTAACCGGTAGGATCATCGTTGAGGAAAATAGAGCATTGGAAAAACTACAATCGATAAGGTAAAAAACAAGTTAGCTACGTGAAAAGCAAAAACGATATCGTTTGGAGGGTGATGGACTTTGGTAAAATCGATTCTTGGTAGTATCTCATTATACTTTTTTTCGTTGCTTTCGTACCCTGCAAGGTGTGTTAAAAACTCTTGAGAATGTGAGAAACCATTTTTTTTTAATTGGGGGGGGGGGGGGTATGAGTGAAAGAGAGGGATAGTGTGGGTCAAGTGGGAAAAGGTTTTGGGAGATTTCAAAATGGGTGGCCTTAATATTGGTAGTCTTAAAGATGCCAATTGGGAATTACTTGGTAAGTGGTGGTGGAGGCTCCAAACCGACAAAGAATCGTTGTGGGTGAGAGTAATAAGAAGTTTATACGGGAGGGACGGGGGATTGGTTAGTGAGACACAAAGGGGTTAGTGAGACACAAAGGGGTTCAGGTGGGAACTCGATGTGGTCGAATATCATTAGGATTGGGAAGGAATTAGACAAGGCTGGCTTGCAATTCTCTTCTTCGTTCGGGAAGGTAGTGGGGGATGGGAGGGAGACTCGGTTTTGGGAAGATAGGCGGGTCGAAAACCGGATACTTAGGGAGGATTTCCAGCGCCTATTTCAGCTAGAAACCTCCAAAAGTACTGCGGTTTCGGATAGAGGAGAGTGGCAAGGCGAAGATTGGGTTTGGAAATTGGGTTGGAGAAGGGAACATAGGGGAAGGGAACTAGGTGAATTGGAGAATCTAGTCAATGCGATTCAAGATAGTATACCAAAGAAGGAACACAAAGCTCGTGCCTTGTGGAGGTTGGATACACATGACTTGTTCACGGTTAAGAAGCTCCGAAACATTCTAGAGGAATAATGGAACATGGAGGGGGGAATATAGTGGAGACCAAATGGATCAAAACTATCCCTAAGAAAATTTGCATTTTTGTATGGAGGGTAGAAAATGCTCTAATAAAGTGTGAAGAAGTGAAGAAAGTTTGGCAACTAACGGGTAGGTGGTGGAATCATAACTTAGACACGGTAAATTCACTAAGCGAATTGCTTGGTGAAATAGGTCATTCGGGAGAAAATTCAAAAAGATCAAGGAGGTGGATCGCGGTTGTATGGACTTTTTTGTATCTTGTGTGGTCACACCGGAATAAAATGGTGTTTAAAAAGGAAAGTGGCAAATTGTCGGAATTATTCTTCGAGTTCCAAGTAAAAGCGTTTGAATGGATCACAAGAAGAGATCGGGAGTTGGCCCTAGATTGGGGAGTTGGCTTTCGAATCGTGCGATTTCGTAAGCCAACAGGGTATGCATTTCGGAAGAGGGCTGCTCGGATTCAGCTCGGTGAGGAAGCTGTTCGAGGAGGTGTTCTCCTGCTTCGGTGGTGTTTGTAACTGTGGCAAGTCTGTCCCTCACATACTTCCTTTGTTTGATTTTATTGGCTTTTTGTAATAGGCTAGTTTATTTTTCTCTGTTCGTGGTTCATTTCTTGTTGTAAACTACTGGTGTTTGGTTGGGTATGAAAGTTTGTGCTTGCTGGTCAAAAAATAATAATAATAAAAAAAAGATATCAAATATTATATTCAATTGTGGTAACACATATAAAATATTCAATTCATAAAAACTTGTTACGACGTTTGTTTTTTAACCTTACTCGAAACATTTAAAACTACAAAAATCCTTGTGTCGATTGGATTAATATATAATATATGGGTAAATACGTAAATTTGTATATAATTTTGAAAAAGGGTCGGACTTTTTGACACAACTTTATATAAAAATATTACATTTAGAATTAATGAGTAATGTTTGGACCTCAGCTTTTGCTTTGAACCAAATTTCTGCAGCAACTTTATCCTTAAAGAAATAATTGTAAAAAAATAAAATACAACTTGGCTGTTCGCTGTCAATACGATTCTTTTTTCTCTAAAAATAAAGGTTTATTATATAATTATCTATATTATATATGCTTTTACGTATTTATATATTAAAAATAATTTAAACCCCAAGTATTTGGTGGTTTACGGATGCAAAGTCCACCAAATAATAAATTTCAACTAGTGGTCAATTACAATCAAGATTGTAATAGTGGTAGGTCGGGTCGAATCCACATATACTCAGTTTTAACTTATAAAATAACCAATAATTCAAGTACAAGAACGGATAATGAAAAGTCGTCGCCCGGAAATCGTCTTCCCATGATGCGTGGCCGAGACGTCGCCGCCCGCTTGGTTCACGACCTAGCCGAATCGAGAAAAGAGGCCTCGGGACCGGGAGTTCTCCACCGGGTGAACCCGGGAGTCCTCTACCGGGGAAGCCCGGGTGTCCTATGACCAGGTGACCCCGGGGGCCATTGACCGGGTGATCCTGGGTGGCTTTGACCGGGTGATCCCGGGTTACTTCGACCGAGGGATCCCAGGAGCCTTCTACCAGGTGAACCCGGGAGTTCTTGACCGGGTAACCCAAAAGAGTTCTGTTGAGGCAGAATTTTCTTATAGTGTTCGTGAGTTCGGGATTCTTCGACCGGGGGATCCCGGGAGCCTTCTACCGGGTGAACCCGAGAGTTCTTGACCGGGTAACCCGGAAGGGTTCTGTTGGGGCGGTATTTTCATATAGTGTTCATGAGTTCGGGATTCGAGAATCTAGAGTCCTTGAGATAGATATATATATATATATATATATAGAGAGAGAGAGAGAGAGAGAGAGAGGGTGGGTCGTTTCTAAGAGAAGATTTCACCTAAACCTTAAGGGTGATTGGCAGACTCACCACTCTATTATCTTTATGCCGTAGGGTATTGATATTGGTCAATAGCGTAAGTGTGAAGAGTTAAGTATGAGAAGGCAGGTGAGTTTTCTAACCAAAATCTTATTGATGTTTATACCATCTTTTACGCATGCTAGATCTGTTAAACGCGAGTTATGTTTTTATCGTTATTGATCTGTTTGAAATGTATGCATACATTGTTGCTAGTGAGTTGTGGCTTAAGTCGGGGGTGTGCCCCGCCTGTGCTCATGTCGGGGAGGGGGTGTCTCATACATGCCATTAGGGGGGTGTCCCAAATGAGGCAGTGTGAGCCAGACACGCTGTCACCTTCGTGTGGTGGTAGTGTGAGGAAGAACGTGTTTTTGAAAAGTGTGAAGGTCTTATTAAACTGAATTGGTTTGTATTATTATAAATCTATTCTATGTGGTTTTGGCGTGAAACTCTTATTAGAGGGAACTCACTAGACCTTCCGATCTAACCCTCGCTCTTTCAAAATTAAAAATCTTTTCAGGCAGGCGAGAAGTAGGAGGCTCATATAAGGGAAAAGAGAAGGTGTGAGCCGAAGCTCGACATAGAAGTTTACCATTTTAGTCTCAGTTGTGTAATAGGTTGCTTTTTCGCAAACCTTGGATATTTAATTGTTGTTTTGGGGTCGTTTTAGCATTATTTTATGTTAAAGTCATTTATGCTTTATTCCATGAGTTTGGGTTGTTACAATTAGCATTAACGAGTTAGAAAAATGACCAACTCAAAGCAATAAGCACACAAACTTGGCTTATTAGAGCTTCGATTGAAAGAATACACGAACTCGAATTGAAAACCTTATTGAGACCAAACGATTTCATTCGTTACTTTATCAAAATCCCTAGACAATTACGGATCTTAGGTTTTCAAATAACATACATTCATAAAAATATTCATTAATCGATCAAGTTAATTAACGATTCAAACAAAATTGACATTCAAAAGGAATTCACGCAAATAAATTTGTTTCCACAAGATTACAACGAAATCTCAAAGTAAATGCAACATAATCTAAAAACCATTGTTGGAATGAAATAACTTAGCCATACATGCTAAGTTGATATCACAACTAAAAAGGGAAATAAATTACCATAAATAAAAGAAAATTGATGGAGAATGCTTCCAATCGATCCCTTGCTCTCTCTAGTTCGTTCTAAGAAGTCAACTCCTTTAGAATCTCCTTCTTTTTCCTTTAAAAACCCCTAAAAACTCTTAAAAACTGACTCCCCCACTACTTAATACGTTCTTTGATTGATTTTTGTCATTTGAAAAGTATGCTTGGGTCCTTCTTCCTCTTTTAAATAACTATGCCCAGTGCAAAAATATGTTTTCTCCCTTGAAAATTTGAGAAGTATGCTCCAGCTTGCAGTTAATTGAAAAACTATGCTCCACAGTGAGTTGGACGACTTTGATGCGACTAAAGTTGCCCAAAAAGTCACTGGAGCCTCTTTTTGGCCCATTTTCTTCAATTTTAAGCCCCTTTCACTCCTATTCAACAATAGACATAATAAAGGACTTAAGTATACATATTGTGAGTCCGTGATCGTTACCAGATAATCAAACAACAAACATAAACGATAAACTAACCTGTTTAGATTACAAACGCGAATTACAGAGGTTGATTTGTTTTCTGTTTAAGCTCACTTCTCTCTGGTTCTTGATGTTGGATCGATATGTGTGTTCTGAGATATTGAAAGTTGTGAGATAATAAATATCTCATAACCTTATATATCGATATAAGGGCTACAGGAAAGCTGATATGGGAACATATTGAGAAGTGTATGACAGGATCAATAATGTCATCAAAAGTTAAGGCTTTGGAAGCTGAGAACTCTGAACTTAAAAGAAAGATTTCTTCTCTTGAAACTCAAATACAGAAGTTAGATCTTGTTGCGAGCAATGAGAAGAAGTCCAAAGATTTGGAGAGTACAAATGTTGAGCTACAAAAGAAAATATCTGAGTTTGAAAAGAAGATTTCAGATCTTTCCAAGAAGAGTGTTGAGGAGAAGAAGGTGATAGAGCTTAAAAGTTTAAAGCCTTCTCAACAAGTTAGTAACTTTGAGAAAGTAATCATTTTAGAAAGAGATCAGTTTGCCAAAGAGAAGAAGGAAACTGAACAGAAGCACGTTGGATTCTTAAAAGAGATATCAGATGGAAGAAAGAGTGCGAAGAAGGAATTTGAAGAAGAAAGAAGCACCTTTGAAGCTGCAATTAGAAAGCTTAATGCAAAGCTATCTGAACTTTCTAAGTATGCACAACAAGAGAAGAAAAAGAAGTGTGAGCTTGAGAAGAAGATTGACCTTCTCGTCAAAGAAAGAAACAATTATTCTTCAAAGGTCAATGAGCTTGAAAAGATTATTTCAACGGTGGTGGTGACTGAGCGCAAGACTCCAGAGTCAATTGTCCACTCACCTAGAGATGATTCAGCTGATTCAGAATGCTCATTCAAGTCAGCTGCAAGTTCAACATTCAGACCTGTTTCTTCAAAAAGGTCAGTTAAATCTTCTAATCAAATTCGTAGTTCTAACCTTTTCTACGATAGAAATATAGATGGTTCAGGTACACATCAAAGAAGGAGAAGCATCTACAAAGAAGCTGAACTGGTCTGGAACAAGAAACTAGTTGAAGAAAAGAATAAATATGAGCTAAAAAGTAACAAGTCATGTGTACATACGCCTAATGCCAAGAAGAACAATGCGCATAAAGGTAAACCTGATTTTGTTTACTCGAGAGATAAATTAATCAGTTTGTCAGGTAAGAAATTCTATTGTTCTTATTGTCGTACACATGATCCTGTTCACAAGACGAATGACCATTACTGGTATGGTTCTTACTCAGTAACCCCCATAAGAACTGCAACTAACACTCATGGACCCAAATACCAGTGGGTACCAAAGAAAAACAATGATTTTGTGTTGCAGGCACCTACTGTCAAGGGGGAGTAGGAGAACCAAAGGATTCTGAATACTTCAGTTCAGAACCCGTACTTCAACGAAGTTTGACTTCTAAACACAACAGTTTAGGACTCGCACTTCAATGATCAAAAGACCTTACTCCGTGCTGAAAAAGAGATTGTACTCCGATACTCGAATGAGGAAATCAAACATCAAGGGGGAGTACATACATATTTGTCTAAAATTTTATGCATATCTTTTACAACTGATAATGTTCTGATGCATAATTTCAGGGGGAGTAAAAAGGTGATGACTTCTGATTATTTCTGATCAGAACTCATACTTTCATAGTTTTACTGTTTTTTGTCTTTTCAATTTAAGTGAATAAATTTGCTTTGACTTGACATATGACTTTTGCATAATTTTTGAGAGATGCTTACAAGATCATATCTTTATGACTTTAAGCTTAACTTCATGAGATGTAAGATCGCACGTTAAGGTATAATCCTTATCTTAATCTCATATATGGTTGATAAGTGGACAACTTTCAATCATAGAAAACATTGTTCTAAATGTTCAAACCACTTCCCGATTCTCAAACGAATTCATGAATTAGAAGTGTGACTTTAAATGTTTTCAAGATCTAATTATGCTTTAACTGAAATAGTTAAACCAATTTGAGCATCATATGCATCATAAGAAAACAAGGATTTCTTTGTGCTAGGACTTAACACAACTTCTATGGAATCACCTTAACCAGTTATTTCTACCCACAAAGTTAATCCATAGTGATTGAGTGTGAGAAGTCAAAAGAAATGAGTGTGTCAAACAGAGAAAGAAAGTTTGGTTAGAGTGAGCTAAATGTTTAAAAGAAAGAGAGTGTGAGAACAGAGTTAAAAGAATATCAGAACTCTGCACCAACTTTTTCTGAGCCAGGCAGCCAAATTTCTAATGTTAACAGGCAACTAGCCCATGCCAACTCTTGATCAAACCTCACCAACTACTCATTTTCTTCTTAAAAGGAAAGTGTTTCACATTTTCAAAGGGGAAGCAGTACATTTACTATCTGATTTTCATTTGGAAAATTTGGATATTGAAAAGAAGGAAGTCTGCCCCACCTTCGCACTTCAATCATGCACATTGAGTCTGTGTTTAACTTACTGTTGTCTCAGTGGTTTACACAATTTTGAGCCTATAAGCAAACATCTGTGCTTAATTCTTTCTATCACAAGCAAGAACATACAAGGAATTTGTTTCTTTGTTATAACGTTTATAGAATTTGCCCTTGTGGTGTTTTCGATGATTAAATGGAAGCCCTGGGGGAGTCACCATCAAAAAGCTCCTTTCCAATGTGTATTTGTTACACACAGTGACTTAGTGTTACTGACAGGCATGTTAACTGATTCATTTGTTGATTCAGGTGATACACGATTATTTTGTCTGGATTTGCAAATATCTGGATGAATATCTTTTGAATTGACGGATCAGAGGCTCCTGATGGAATACATTTCTTGATATATGTTTTGATGAAGTCGTTGCACTTTTCATCAAAAAGGGGGAGAAGAACCTACCAAGAAATGTGAAAGATCAAAGGTTTAGAGAACTCTTCCAACTATTCTGAAGATAGAGAAGAGAAGAGCTAACCAAGAAAAGATTCTTCAAAGTATTCTAAAGACATACTGATCTGAGAGAAATTTTCTTTGAAGATACTTTGCTAAAGCATTCTGAGCTAAACCTGGAGAATATTACAAATTGAAGAAAGAAAGAGATTGCATCTTCTGATATGAAAGAGAAGACCATATTGCTAAATCATTTTAGTAATGATCTTGATCCAAAGGGGGAGATTGTTAGATCACAGAATTATTGGATTCAAGATCATCCAATCTGAAGTTTGCAATCTGAAGCTTTTGCTGACAAGTCACTCTCAACAATAGTCTAGGGTCATTTGTAATAAGTTGTCAAAGTTAGTTTTAATATCTTAGGGTATCTTTTAATTAGATGCTTATTAGATATTATAGTTTAGATATTATATTTTGAGATATTATGTTTGAGATATAAAAGGTTTTGAGATATTATAATCTCATAACTTTCAATATCTCAGAACACACATATCGATCCAACATCAAGAACCAGAGAGAAGTGAGCTTAAACAGAAAACAAATCAACCTCTGTAATCCGCGTTTGTAATCTAAACATGTTGGTTTATCGTTTATGTTTGTTGTTTGATTATCTGGTAACGATCACGGACTCACACATATTTTAAGGACAAATAACATAAAAATGTGGATTTTGAGTCTATTAACATATATTAAAACTTGTAAATTCGTAGCTATCAAAAAATTCCCACACTTACGATTTTGACTGTCCTCAGGAAAACACTAGAGATTTTAGCACCAAGTAAACTTCACAAGTTGACTTTTAAGATTTAAAAAATAGACATAGCATTACATAGAGGCGTAGCTTAATTGGTATAACAATAATCAGCACACAAGACAAACCAAATATGAATACATGTTAATTTCACAAACACCTCACAAAAGATATAAACCAATTCAAATCACTCATTCGCACAAAGATGTTGGTATTTTCACTCAAAGCATCAATTCACATAAAAATGCACTAAGGGGGCCTTTACCAAATTCTTACCGGGTAAGTGTTTACCGGCAAGAGATTCACCTTCATTTACCTTATCGTAAAACATCCTTGGCCATGAAAATGGATTGTTGGTAAGCATATTAAACTCGATAAGCGCTTACCGGGTAAGAGTCATTTCCCACACTTACCGGGTAAGACTCTTGGTCCTTCCCTTGTTTCTTACCGGGTAAGCTTCTTGCTCCTCATCATGCTCAATCAATAAGGTAAATAATATTGGTAAGCGCCTACCCGGTAAGCGTTTAGTAAACGACCCCTAAGTATGAATCAAAAGGATTTTAGATAGGGGTTATCACTTGGCTAAAGTGATGGTTGGGAAATCTTTGGTGAAGTAACTAAAATTTGGACTTTGGAAAAGAAACCATGAATTAAAAGCGTATACTCCCACATCTTGCACACCCTTACAATTATAAATCTTTCATTTTTCAAGCTCTTATTTTGCTGAGCACTCTATGGATAGACAAATGTATTTCTTTCAAAAAATAGTCTCCATTTATTCATTTTTTTTTTATTTTTTTCCCTTTCCTTTTCACTTCTGTATTTATTTCCTATTCTTTTTTTTTGGAACATCTACCAATCATTATACAGGCATTTTGGATCATGTTGAGGGTCTATAATTCTTGTGCCCAGGGAGTCTAACTATCAAAATATAGTTTCATTCCAAGGTCCAGTAAGTGAAGTGTTTGGCTAGGGGTTAAGTGTGGTGTAATGACAAAAAATGGTAATTAGGCTCAAATAGTGATCAAAAGGGATACATGGTTAACGGTTGGCGTTTAGGCTAGACGGGTTAAAATAGCAACAAAGATGGCCTTTTTTTTCCTTTTCACACTAGCATTACCTAAATGCAATCTCGAAGATTCAAAATGTAAGTTCTAGAATGACATAAACATGGAAGATGCAATAACACATAAATGAAATAAAGTTGAATATAATGTTCAATCATGGCTCAAAGGCTCACAGGTGTATTTTAGTCCGCAAAATTAGCAAGACTCAAACTCTCAAATGTGCTAATCACGACTAAACAAGCAAACCACACAATCATTCATGTTATGTTTTCATGGGACTAGAACCATGGATGAATCTCCAGTAGTATCCCGCCAAACCTAGGAAACTTCGGATTTCCGATGGACTCTTGGGAGGTTCCCAGTTCATCATGGCCTCGATCTTTGCGGGATCCACTTTAACCCCTTCCTTGGTGACTACATGGCCCAAAAGCTGCACTTCCCAAAGCCAAAAGTCGCACTTTGAAAATTTTGCGTAGAGCTTCTCCCGCCTTAGCACTTCTAGGACTTCTTGGAGATGTTGCTCGAGATCCACCTCATCTTTTGAGTACATTAGAATGTCGTCAATGAACAAAATTACCGACTTGTCAAGGAATGGTCGGCACACTCGGTTCATCAAGCCCATAAGTATTGCCAGTGTGTTGGTTAAGCCGAACGGCATTACTAGGAACTTGTAATGGCCGCATCGCGTCCTAAATGTTGTCTTCGGAAAGTTTTCCTTCTTCACCTTCACTTGATGGTATCCCGAATAAAGGTCGGTCTTTGAGAAACAACCCGCGCCTTGAATTTGGTCAAACAAGTCGTCGATCCTTGGAAGTGGATACTTGTTCTTCATCGTCACCTTGTTCAATTCTCTGTAGTCGATACACATCCACATTGTGTCCTCTTTCTTCTTGACAAATAAGACCGGAGCTCCCCAAGGCGATGAGCTCGATCTCACGAAACTCTTTTCAAGAAGGTCTTGGAGTTGAGTTATCATCTCTTGCTTCTCGGAGGGAGCTAACCGATAAGGATCTCGAGCAATCGGAGCCGCCCCGGAACAAGGTTAATCCGGAACTCTACTTAGCGATCGGGTGGCAAGTCGGACAAGTCATCCGGGAAAACATCGGAGAACTCGCGCACCACCCTTACATCTTCAATCTTTCTCTTCTCGAGTTTGGTATCTATCGTGTATGCCAAGAAGGATGAACATCCTTTCACTAAACACTCTCACGCCTTAGCCATAGAGATAACCGCCACTTCGCCTTTCCTTCTTTCACCATAGATTACTACCACCTCGCCATCCGACACGGGCAGTCGGATCAACTTCTTGGAGCACACGATCTCAACTTGGTTCTCTGTTAGCCAGTCCATTCTAACCACCACATCAAACCCGTTAATCAACATGGGCAATAATTTTATGGAAAACTTCTTGCCTTCAATATTAAGGGTGCAATTCCTCAAGACATCCCGAATTACTACTTAACCGCCATTCACTATTTCTACCACTATAGCATCTTCTAAACGACTAGAGGGTATGACAAGCTTGTGACAAAAAGCATCGGATATGAAAGAGAAGCTAGCACCCGTGTCAAATAACACACGCGTAGGTACAGATTTTAGGAGAAACGTACTCGATACCACATCACTGGATGCCTTGGCTTCTTCCGTCGTCATATGAAAAGCCCTATCGGACACTCAAGGAGGATCCACTTTCTTCCCATCGGATCCTCCCACCTTCAATTTCGGGCATTCCACCCTAATATGTCTCGGCTCTTTGCACTCGAAACATATTTGCCCTTAACGGGACAATCCCTGAAAGCATGTTGCCACACTTGTAGCAGTTTCTTGGAACAAAGTTACATGGGCCAAAGTATTTACTTCGACACTTGGAATACCACCTAGCATCGCGCCTAGGGTCGGTTCCTCATTGATTGTTGTTGGAGAATCTCGGTTTCTTTGAGGGCATTGAGCTTCCCTCCCACTTCCGCTTCTCAAGATGTCGACTACCTTCCTTTTTACCACGGTTATAAGGGTCTTTCATTAGCTGGGATTCCTCAATTGCCTCACGAAGGGTTGAGGCCTTTGATACTCGGACCACTGACATCATGTCCGATGGAAGGCCCTTGATGTAAGCCTTGATCTTTTCTTTCTCTGTCTGGACCAGATGTCCCACCAATCCCAGTTTGTCCATGAATTGTCGGTTGTACTCTTTCACCGACAAGTTGCCTTTCTTCAAATTTCGGAATTCTTCTTTGATCCGGTCCATAGATCTCTCATTGCAATATTCCTCCAACAATTTCTCTTTAAATGTCGCCCAATCCATCTTTTCCAGAACTGTGGCTTCTACAGATGTGGAGTAAACATTCCACCAAGTGAGAGACACTCCTCTCAACATTTAGGATCCAAACTTATCTTTCTGACCTTCACCGCATTCGCTAGTCCAGAAGGCTTGCTCTATTTCTCGGATCCAGTTCATGCACAAAACCGGATCATCTGCACCTTTGAATTAGGGCGGTCGACAACTTAGAAAATCCTTAAAGGAACAAGTCTTCCCTTCGGATCTCGTATCTAAGGTCACGGGACCTTCAGTAGGAATTTCATTTCTGGTACCCCCGGATCCTACTACCCAAGATTTTTAGCAACCGTCTCATACCTACGATTATTGGTGTCCCTGTCTTCTACAAGCTTCAAGAATAACTCTTGTTGTTGTACCATGGCCTTATTCATGTCCAACATCATGCGGTCCATCATTCGAGTTTTCGTCGTCACCTCTTCCATGATAGGTTCCGACATCTCTAGATTGCGTTGAGGAATTCGCTCGGTTCTTCCACCCAACACCTCATTTAGACGGGGAGGCTCTTCCGTCACAGTCACCCACGGTTGGTCGACCGTGGATGTCGTTGCTTCGGGGCCCTCCGGTCTATTCCGGATATTAATCATTTCAGTTTGCCATACACATGCGAGAATAAGGGTGAGAAATAAGCTATAAGAATTTTAACATAAGGAAACATACTACTACATTCATCAATTGTTATAACAACAGTAGATCAAGCATACTCACGTAAAACATCTTCATAATAACGTTAGCTAAGTGGTATTATGAACATATGATACGTAAGAATTATCGTTACCATCACTACAACTCTTAATTAGCGTAATTTACGTCGACTCTAAGACCATCCTATCTTAAGAGTTCTACCCAATCTCACAAGTCATAGCTTACAACTTGTAGATCCCAAAAACAGTGCAATCAACAGTAATAAACAAGAAACAATAAGGATTGAATTACAACTACTAGTCATATGATTAGATTTATCAATAAAGGGTTTAAGGTTTACAGAGAGACTTTCAATACGACTAGGTAAACCTTTCTAATAACCATTAAACCTAAATTCTAGGTTTAGAAACATATTTATACCAAAAACATTACACGCCTAATATCAAGGCCCAAATCTAAAGCCCAAAAGCATAAGAATAGAAAATTTACATTTTGCACCCTGAACTTCTATTCAACATAAATTCACCCTAACACAACTTCAGCTTAGGTCTAGGCAGCTTACATTCATACCTAGTTCACTTAAACTAGAGCTCTGATACCAACTTGTAACATCCTAAAATTTAGGGTAAAATTAAAATTTGAAAATTCATCAATTTGACGTCTATAAATGGAGGTAACATGTAACACCCTAAAATAGGGGTCAAATAAAACCTGAATAATACGGTAATGACATTTTAAAACCAAATTGTATCACCCTAAAACAGGGAAATAAAGTATGGCGTATACAAACCCAAATAGAATTGAAGAATATAAATCAACAACCTAATAATCTAAGTTCGTCAAAAAATAGATTATAGTCGAGTGTCGCTATTCTCCCAAAATGGTATATCCTCAAAAGCATATGTGTCGGTCAATGAATCTTCAAAAGGACCACTCTCGACCACTTGGTCGTCCACTCAATCCCGACGAGCCCCGCCGCTAAGATGACCTGTCATACATGACAACCAAAGAATCAAGTGTTAGGCTAAAACTAGTAATAATTTAGAAATGGAAGTTATAAACCCATTTGTAGTCGTACGGTTAGATATAGCCATGAGCTAAATCAAAGCAAACAAATAAACCATTAGTGATCATAACATGGTACAAATAAACATCGATCACTTAGTGAGCTCAACTCCTCTAAGTCTATTGCTCGAAAGCATCAAGTCAACCCCTCTAGGTCTATTCTTGAGAGTTGCAAAATGGGAACTCATGCACAAGGGAATTACATCTTACTACCCGTGGGATGCTACCCGACCATATAGGTCCACACCTTACTTAACATAGTGACTCAATGCCTATTACGTGCCAAAGTAGTGGACTTACGTCCAAAATGAGACATTAAGAACACCATGCCTATGGATCCATTGCATTAAGACTAAAACCAAACCATATTCTAAGACAACGATATTGGTCTTTGTATACCAATTTAGTACCAATAAACAACCATAGATAACTTTCTAACACATGGATGAAAGTCCATATGTAAAGCCAATTTACCCTATATCAACATAAGGTGTGCCTTAATAATAAACTTACAACACAAGTCTTTGGGTTAAAATCCCAAAATTTCCCATACCCTAAATTTCATTTGGGGTTTATCAAAATTCATGACAAAAAAGATAATGGAAACATAATCTGAAAATACCATAAATATTCCTTTTTCATAAACCAAATACATTTCCAACATTTTTAATCCATACCCAAAACCCTAAAACCTCAAAAATCACTTTTAGGTCAAGTGTTCACCAATTCTAATGAAACCCATTGTTAGGTAGCATGTAAGAGCTTAAATACAGGATATTAACATATATGGAGTTTAGAGTATATAAATGTACTCACCTTACTAGGGTATATAAACAAACCCTAGGTTGAATGGTGTAGAAGAAAGATGAGGAAACTCTTGAAGCTTTAAATCCCTAGACTTTTAAACAATTCTTACCAAACCCTAAAACAAATAACACATGAGGCTTTAATGCATCTCCCCAAGAGTAATGAATGAAGAAGGAGGTTGAGACCTACCTTGCTCCAAGATAAATCGTCCACCACAAGCTCCCAATATAAATAAATGAGCTAAAATCGTGAATTTGATGTTTTAAAGGGCTGGAGCACGACGACGATTTTGCCCGACGATTATGACATTTGTCATAATTGCTGTCATAATTGATGATTATGACAATTATGATATTGTCGCCCGTTATGCCCCCTTACGGTACTGACCCGGCGACTTTGCTAAGCAAAAGTGATAAGGTGTCACAATCGTCAGCATTGTCGCCAGCCTCCCCACCCTCACGGTAGATCTCCCGTGGTTGTGCCCCGCGAGAGTAACTCATGTCACAATCGCGGGCACAGTCGCCCCAGGCGTACTAAAGTCCGAATTTTCCAGAGTTCGACCCAAAAGATTCCAGATTTACAAATAAGAAATATGTTCGGATTTCGGAATATTCTAAGTATAGAGGTACTCGATAGGAACGTACCAAAACACGGGTGTTACAGAGGCAAAGTCATGTGAATCATATATGATTTAGTACGTGAATCATGTATGATTTTGTACATTATCGGTCGTTCTCGTGTTTTCTTAAATAGTTAAGTGTGTTTGGTTCATAGATTTTAAAGGAATTAGAACGAATTGGAATGGATAATTCATTTGACCAAATTCCAAATCCTATGTTTGGTTCACATAATGAAAATGATGGATTCCTTTGAATTCCATTGAAATTCCACAATTTAAGGAATTTATCAGTCATTGGCTTAAGTGAAGAAATTGAGATCCTACCAACCAAACATGTGGTCAAATTTTATTCCAATTCCTTCAAAGTCAAATTCCTTCGATGAATTCCAATTCCATCAAATTCCATTCTGCGAACCAAACGCCCCCTTAGTGTTCTCGTATGAATCCACCCCTACATGTATATTGTGTGTGAGGTTGAAATAAGAAGGTTAAATATCGTAAGAAGGTAAGACGGAAAAGTTCATATGTGAAACATTGAAAAAACCAATTTAAAGATGCATAAGTGAATCTATATGAATGATCTGTAACATCGATTCACGTATACATCTTCAAATAGATATTTTTGGATTTTTCAATGGATTCACATCAAAATTCTAAATGACGTGAGGCATGACATGACGACGAGATCAAACCTTAAGTCTTATAAGTTACAACGAGGTTATGACATTTACAAGGCGTGGCTTAAGACAACCAAACTATATATAGCATATGTACATGTGTGTGTATTAAACCATAATGTTGAACAATTTAAATTCGCAAAAAAAACTATAAGAGAAATAACCATAGGTAAACATTAAAATACCAATATAATAAAGAGCTGTAAAAAATGATTATCAAGAGATTATAATAAAAAGAATGTTCTACCAATGGTTCACCATTCCATAATCCATATACTTCTAATCTAATCTAATATTACCTTCAACTTGTAGTTTCTAGCCTCTGGTCTCTAACGTCCAAACTACTATTTTATTCCATTTCCCCATCCTCGTAGGTAATAGCAACAATTCATTATCACACTAGCTTTATTAGCATCAAGAGAACACATGCAATACATCCATATTTTGATGGTTTTATGAGTTGATTCGTGGTTTTTTGTTTGATCTTCAATCCTCAATTCTTCAATTGTTGACTTCATGAGTTCGTATTTGGGTCGGGGAAGGATTTAGGGTTTTAACTTTTAAGGCTTTGTTATACATAATTAAAATAATAATAACTCTAACTTAAATATTAAAAATATTAAAAAAAAAAAACACCCCACACCATAACACGCCATAACGTCCCATAACC
Organism: Arctium lappa; assembly: GCA_023525745.1. Taxonomy (NCBI): domain Eukaryota; kingdom Viridiplantae; phylum Streptophyta; class Magnoliopsida; order Asterales; family Asteraceae; genus Arctium; species Arctium lappa. Next base: position 38,977,447 of record CM042050.1, on the reverse strand, counting down.
CGCCTTATTGCAAGCCACCCGTTACAGTCACGCCACAGGCCATAACTTGGCGCGAAAGCTATGTATCGCCGCCATAGCGCGTTATTTAAAACATTGATTCACATATAAACATTCACTTTTTACCATCTCATGATATTTAACCTTCTTATTTGAATCGACCTATAATATATATATATATATATATATATATATATATATATATATATATATATATATAAAGAGAGAGAGAGGTGGGTGCATACGAGAACAATATTTATTTAAGAAAACACGAGAACAGGCGAGAACATACAAAATCATATATGATTCACGTACAAAATCATATATGATTCACGCGACTTTGCCTCACAACTTAAGTCGCGGTCAAAGTCGCGTGCGTCCAGTTTTTGTCGGTTAATGTAAAATCACATGTGATTTTGTACATGATTTGTTGTTTTCTTAAATAGTTATCGTTGTCGTTTGAACCTCCCTCTCTCTCTCTCTCTCTCTCTCTATATATATATATATATATATATATATATATATAGAGAGAGAGAGAGAGAGGTGGTTTCATTTGCAAACCATATTTATTTTGCAAACTCTGCAACCCATTTTTAAACCGTGGATTTTATCAATCAAGGGTCAAGATGTATTTGAGTTATTTATCTATATCTATACTATATTATAAAGCATACATAAAAAACTCTTAGATACAAATTATTAGGCACAAGGTACCATCATTTTATGCAAGATTTTAAAAATCTCTTAATTTACAAATATCAAAGCACAAGATACATATTACTAATGCAAACTTCTAACACCCACCAATTTGATATGTGCAGGACCTTCCTTTTATGCAGACATTTCCATGTATCACTATTAATTAATATATTATATTACTATAAATTTGTTTTAATTATATTATTAAATATGTAATTGGTTATTTTTTCTAGATGTCATTAAAATATATAAGATAATCATTGAATTCTAACAAAATACTTAATTTTTTTATATAAAAAACATTATATTATTAAGCCTAAATTAAACAAATTTATAAAAAAACATTATCACTTTCTCAAAACCATCCAAAATCGTACTGTAAATCAACAAAAAAAAATAAAATGAAACATTAAAATTGTGATGTATCTCGCCGCATTGCGCGAGTACGCTTCTAGTGTTAATAAAACTTAAAATTTAATATACTTAATTAATGAAATTAAATCAGAATGGCATAATCGTATATTGGAGTTTCTATTTATGTTAATATATATTTGAGTTATTTATGTTGATAAAAATAAAATTATTATACATAATTAAGATGGATGAAATCACGATGTTTCAGGGATGAAATCAATGTCACTTGTGATGAATCAAATAAGTTATGGTAGTGAAACTGTAATAATATCAATTTCACCTGTTTCATGGGTTTCATGTCAATAGTTTCATCAATTGCATCTAATAATGAATTTGATTTCACCTGTTTCATGGATTGTTTTTTGTCCCTGGTTTTGAAGAAAGTGGTTGTGATGAAACTCGTTTAAAAGGAATCGATAGGGATGAAACTAAATGTGATGAAACTGATTTTGAAGAAACCGGTTGGGATGAAGCTGGTTGTGATAAAAATTAAAAAAAAACATATGATAAAACTCGTCTCCTTCATGGACTCCACCAATAATACAGAACCATAAATTACCATAATCAAAATAACCAAAATTATAAAAACCATAATTACCATAATAAAATAAAACTCTAATTACCATGATAAAATAAAACCATGATTAAAAATGATTGAGTTAAATTGACCATTAAGTCCTCATAATTAAAAATTAAATTAAATTAAATGAAAACCAATGATTGGTTGATCTTAGTGTGCAAAGTTTGTATAATAATACTCGTTTTCAAAAGATCTCTCCCCTATATATATATATATATATATATATATATATATATATATATATATATATATATATATATATTGGAAGAATATTTTGCAACCATTAAAAAGGTTGCAACCCTTGCAACCCACATCTTAACCGTCAGATTCATGATCGACGGTTATTTTATATTTATTTTTCTCTTTTTATTAATTAAAAATATTGGGCCCCATATCTTTTGTAACCGCCGATCATGAATCTAACGGTTAAGATGTGGGTTGCAAGGTTTGCAACCTTTTTAAGGGTTGCAAATTAAACAACCCCTATATATATATACATATACATATACGTGGAATAGTCTGAGAATAATAGTTATATGAAAATGTTGAGACAACTTCTCAGCATTTGGATGAGTTGACTTTTTAATCTAACTTAATTTTCATTCAACTACAATCATCTATTTTTATCTTCACATTTATCTTCATTTTAGTTCTTTCATGAACTTTTACATACATTTAATCATTTCATATGTATAAATTTGTTAACATTTCGATCTTGTGATGATAAAAAAAAATAGATAAATCAAAGTGGTTGAAGGTATATATAGGGAAGATCAAACTAGAACATGGTCAAAATAAGAAAGAATAAAACGACCAAATTACATGTGATTTTGCAGCGAAATCTCAAGCGATTACGGAACACGGTAGACGACTTTGGCATGTGACCCGATTTTAGTGTAAATCACATGTGATTTTACACATGATTTTAGTGAAAAATCATATGTAATTCGACCATTCTCGCGTTATCTTGTTTGGTTAGTATTCTTGTATGAACCTGAATATATATGACGAAAAATTGCGATTTATGAGTTATGAAGTATTTGATAGAGTTACGATGTATGGGTTACCAAAGGTTGTGATACGGTTACGATTTCTAGGTTATGAAAGGTTTATGATTTATGGTTTGTGAGAAGGGTTAAAAATTTGGTTATGATATCTATACTATTATATGAAAATTCTATTTCGGTTATTCTTGAAATTTTAAGAGGTATAAGATTTTATTGTAGATGTACAAATGTTAAAGTTTTAACAACCTCCACTTCCCACGTCTTCTTCAATCAAATTACTTTTAATTTTTAAATTACATTTTATACTTTTACTAGAAGTGTACTCTCGCAATGCAGCGAGATACATCACGATTTTAATGTTTCATTTTATTTTTTGTTTTTTTGTCGATTTACAATACGATTTTGGATTATTTTGAGAAAGTGATAATGTTTTTTTATAAATTTTTTTAATTTAGGCTTAATAATATAATGTTTTTATATAAAAAAAAATTAAGTATTTTGTTAGAATTCAATGATTATCTTATATATTTTAATGACATCTAGAAAAATAACCAATTACATATTTAATAATATAATTAAAACAAATTTATAGTAATATAATATATTAATTAATAATGATACATGAAAAATTCTGCATAAAAGGAGGCCCTACACATACCAAATTGGTGAGTGTTAGAAGCTTCAGTAGTAATATGTATCTTGTGCTTTGATACTTGTAAATTAAGAGATTTTTAAAATCTTGCATATAATGATGGTACCTTGTACCTAATAATTTGTATTTAAGAGCTTTTTATCCGTGTTTTATAATATAGTATAGATAAGTAGTTATTTAGTTTATTTTATATCCCTTAATTTTTTATTTTTTATTTTACACCCTTATTTATTAACACAGATTATCGTATATGAACTAAAATACATTTAGGCTTTGTTTGGCAAGCTAGCTTATTATAAGCTAGCTTGTAGCTGAGAAGCTAGCTTTTCAAAATGCTACTTTGAGTAGCGTTTTGATAAGCTAGCTTATGGTCATCCAAACATGTACACTAGCTTATAAGCTAGCTTTTTTTTTTTTTTTTTTGCCAAACATAGCCTTAAAAGTTACCATGAGTAAATTACGTTTTTAGTCCCTATGGTTTGTTGAAAATTTCTATTTTTGTCCTTATGATTTTGAAATTACGATTTTCATCCCTATGGTTTATATTTCATTACTTTTTTCATCCTTATGATATAAATTTTATTGTTTTTTCCATCCTTATGGTTTACAATTCATTTTTATTTTAGTCATTCATACTTAAAAGTAGTGTTTTGGCCCCAGGGACAAAAATAGAAATAAATTGCAAGCCATATGGATGAAAACCGGAAATTTGAAACCACAGGGACGAAATCCGCAACTTTTAACAAACCACAGGGACGAAAAACGTAATTTACTCAAATATCTTTCACCTTTTACAAATTATACCATTATAATCGTTTTATCAATACCTTCAAAATGAGTCCAATATCAAATATTTTTTAGAGTTAATTACATATTTGGTCCCTATGGTTTGTTGGATTTTACGAAAATGATCCCTAAACTTCATTTCTTACAGACTAGGGCTCCCTCGCTCTAACGACCATCCACTCATCCGTAAACTATGAGGGTATTTTTGTCATTTTGCCTTTTTCTTTTATTTTGAAATCAACTTTTTCTCATTTTATAAAACCTCCCAAACTTTAAGGACCATTATGTAATTAACTATGTATCTATGTCCCTCATCTCTTTCTCTTTCATGACTAGACCCAGCTCCGGCAAGAGCTAGACCCAGCTCCAGCGTGGGCTTCACCAGCTCCGTTCACCACCCCCTTCTCCCTTCGACAATCATCACCCAAGAGATTTGTTGAACCCCCACAAAATCAGTCGACGAAGCGCCACGAAAAGCACAATTAAGAGTCGTGAGCCTACATATCTCTTGTGGGTTTAAGTTCACAAGAACATAACCTACCACAACCTCCGTCAAATCACCCAAACCGGTTCCGGCGCCACCGTCGGAGCAGCGGGTGTGTTGCACATATAAAAAATAAGACGAAATACCATATCCCATAGGAAACAACAAGAAACTTCAAAGAATCTGAAACTTTTTATTGGTTTGTTTGTGGATTTCATTGAAATCCAAAGAGTTTTGGAGAGAAAAATTGAGGGATTTTCAGGAGGAGATTGTGAAGGTTGCAGGTGGATGTTGATAGCCTGTTGATTTTGATGGCCGATGGAGGTGACGCAGGTGGCTCCAGATGGAGTCGGTGGAGGTGACACAGGTGGCTCCCGACGGAAAGAGTTTGAAGACAATGTGTTATATATATATATATATATATATATATATATATATAAAGTATATAATAGTTTTAAAAAAGGCAAATGATGGAAATACCCTTAGAGTTAACGAATGAAGTGCATGGTCGTAAGAGCGAGGGACCAATTGGTTACAAAACAACATACGACGAGTCCTAATCTGTAATAAATGAAGCTTAGGGACCATTTTCGTAAAATCCAACAAACCATAGGGACCAAATCCGTAATTAACTCTATTTTTTAATTTCACCTTTAATGAATTATTCTTAGAACTTATGTGTTATACCCTCTAAAATGGTAAAATGATTATTTTCAAGATTCAAAGTTACATTTCATACCCTTAGAGTTAGTTATTTAGTTTACTTCTAATATCTTACTTTTTCACTTTTCATTTTAAACCCTTATTATTTTAATATAAATAATCGTATATGAACTAAAATGTATCAAAAAAATACATTTATTCTTTTTACAAACTATATCATTGTAATCGTCTCGTCAAGGCCTTCGAAATGAGCCCAATATTGAATATGTTTGGATTTAATCATATAATTAAATATCATGATTAAATATAAAATAATGTGTTTCATATTTCTTACGTTTTAATTTTATATTTTAAATAGACATAATCATATGAATGTACCGTACATGATCATATTAAATATACCAAGGCAACTCAAGTATATACATGTAACGTGTGGGTTCACCATGACACTAGTCAGGTGCCATTATGAACGTACCGTACATGATTATTCTTGCTATCCTCGACAAGTTTCCCGTTTCTAGCGACTCAATCAACCCCAAAATATCATATCTTAAGGTACCTAATGGCGCAAATTTCACTTTAAATCACTTAAAAAACGCTAATTTGAGTCTAAAAATCCAAAATCAATACATAATTCTCTCAAACTTAAGTTCTGATACCAACTTGTAACACTCTCAAATTTGAAAAGAGCAACTAATTTAAAATTTTCAATTATACATCGAATAAGGATAAAGTCTATTCTACTAATCATCACTTGAGTTACCTCAGTTAGAATTCTAGATTAAACTTCAACAAATAATATGTCAAGTCTTGTATAAAGACTAATCAATTCGGGTGTTACTATAACCCAATAACAGTTGCTATCTCCAAGAGTGCGGAAGGCTTCACCAAGTTACTCTCATCTCGAGCAAAGGACTAGCACTCATCTCACCCCGAAGTCACTAGCAACAATCCTCAACCAACCTGATGCACATGCCGACAAATAAAAAAGTTAGGCTAACGCCTAGTGAGTTCAAGAGTTTTCAACATGGAATAAATATATTTGATAAAGGAAAGAATGCAGTTTAAATCATAATCTTTCAAAATGATTTTCGTTAAATATCAAACGACTCATTTTCCAATAATTCGCATGTTTAAAGACACGCAACCCAACACAGACATTCCTTCGTAAAACAACTCCAAACCCAAACTCACCCAAAACGTGAATAATAAATAAACTCCCAATTTATAAAAATACAAAACAAACTTTACTTCCCAAAACACCCTAAACATGGGCGGGGTATAATACCCAACCCATAAATCTTGAGTAAACAAATCCATATATGTAAAACATCACCGAAAACATGGATAATAAAATAATAACTTAATACCTAAGCAACACCTTCCGGTGACGGGGGAGACCCGATTCCATTGTACGTGGCGGAACACAAAGTTAAGATAGCCATATTGTTGAACTACACCTCAGATCATGACTATATTGCTTGCTCTGCCGAGCTACACCTCCAGTCGGACTTTATTTCAAGTCCCAAACACCGTATCCCCCATTGCCTGCTCTGCCAAGCTACACCTCAAAGATACACGATCTTATTTCCTATTCGGTCTCTAGTAGAGTTTCATCCTCAGGGTACTCATTCAACCCCTAGTTCCTACTCCCTATCATTCAAGATACGAGCCTCAGCTCCTTACTTGATAACTCATGATGTCTAACCATCGTGCATAAGAATTAAACATCCACTCACATGACCAATGGTCCTGAAGTACAACCCATAAGGGTTCCTCTTCGTCAAACAACCGGGACAACAAAGATTCCAACACGGCATAATTCCCTATGTGAGAATATCAAGACTTCTCATCCTTAAATATGACTGACGTACATACCTATGGATCCAAATACATTACAGTCTAAAATGCATGACTCCTATTGAATGACACACGCACTCAAAACACGTATACTCCAAGATAAGTGCAATAAATGCAACTCACACCAAAATCTCCCCTTAAAGTTATTAAAACCGGACAAAAGTCCCCAAGACCCGACAAAGCCAAAAGTCGAGCCTTAAGCTTAACAAATCGAATAACCACATATTAAAATCCACAAAATGCAATAAATGCAAACCGACCATGTTTACGCAAGCACATGCTCCAAAAATGCATGAATACGTCCCAAAACCATTTAGGTTTGGACCATTCATTTTCTAAACAAGTTTATAACCTAATTGGCTCTCTCTCAAGTGTCCAAAAGCACAAGGTCGACATTTTTCATAACACACATTAAAAGTACAATTACTCCAAAGGATTAACATGCGTACGATAAATCGTTAAAATATCATTATCAAAGATTTACTCAACAAATTACTTGAAATACATCTTTCCCCAAAACCACAGAGGTTTACGATAATCGAAAGGTACACGGGGTTGGGAATGACCAAAATCCAATGACTCGTACATTGGTATTTAACCACTAAAATGCATTTTTATCAAATACCCCCCATTTATGAAAATGGTTATCAAAACATCTTCATTATGATACATTTATCAAAAATCCCAAAAATCCCAAAGATGGGTGTTTTATAAGTTTATAAAGTTAAACACATCCAAATGACCAAAACTTATCAGATAATCAACAGTTAACAATTTCATGTAAAACACAAAAACACTTTAAAATGAACATTTTGGCATGTACATCGTTTTCACAAATCAACTTGAACTCACCTTGCTAGATTTAGGCTAAATCTAGATTTTACCCCAACTTGAGTTTCCTTGAAGAACTCTGAATCCACAAGCAAAATCCTTCCAAAACCTAAATCCACAATTTCCACCCATAAATAATCATATTCAACCATTTAGAATCGATCCCCAAACATTTTTCATCAAAATCTCCATTTTGACCAAAACCCTAATTTTTGACCTAAATCCTCCAAAATCTTCCAAACCGAAATTGGAGGAATAAAACACTAGGATATTATCAATGAAGCATTTATATCTTATAATGAGGTTTAGAAATGGAGAAGATAAACTTACCACTTAGGTTTTGGTGAAAACCTAGAAAACCCTAAAATGAAGCTTGAGGTTGAAGATGACAATGGTGAACTCTTTGCCATAACTCCCAATCTACCACTTAATGATAGACCACCTTAAGAACTCAAGAAATGGACCCAAAATGAGTTAGGGTTTGAGGGGGAAAAATTAGAAACAATTTGGGAGAAAAAGGGGGAAGTTTGGATGTGAGAAATGAGGAATAAAGCTAAAATCCCGATTTAACAGCACTCTGCACCCCTGGTACGACTTTGGCCAACGACATTGCCCTGGCAATGTCACCTGGCAATGTCGACATCCCTCCCCCATGCTTTTTTTTCACTGCTACAATGCCAGGTGCGATTGTGACACTATCATGGTCGTCGGGCATTGTAGTCGTGCCCATACCAAGCTCCGAAACTCGACTTTTTCAACACCAAGACCCTCGACACTTCCAGGGACTTTAAATAATGTTTTCCCCACAAAAACCCCACCATTTACAAGTCACAAAAACGTCTGGGTGGCATTTACTTACCAAAAATTGCGGGTGTTACAATCCGGTCCCACATAACCATACCAAGTTGCCTTTTGAGGACCCAATGTCTCAACTAGTTACAAACGGGAGGTATCCCACAATTAAGCCGAATCAATACCTATGGATCCACTAGTAATAGTCTAAGGATTATCACAATTACATTTGTGCCAAACTATAATCACACATATAGTTTCTCAAATCAAGTTTTCCATCAAGATTTACTCCCTTGCATAAACAATGCTTATAAGGAACCAAATCGATTTAAAGGTCCAACTGTGACCATTTTCATTTCCCAATTAGGTCCATCATAAAATAAGTGTGTCAAAGGTTATATAACTGTAAAATGATCATTTTTAGCAGCACTATAACCCACTTATTTTCTATTCCAAAATACTCACATTTTCCAAGTAAAACTCACCATATAGTAAAATTATTGATGTGACTAACATGAGTTCATCCAAGTATTCAACCCCAAATATGTAAAATACAAACATTTTATAACTCAAATCCAAGAACTCTTCATCATATCTCCAACTACACAACTGAGTTTCCCAAAAAGATAATTATTACAGGAAGTCTTCTATCTCCTGCTTATAGCTCAAATCTTCTCTTTACCTTTATTTGTACCTGTTACCTTGCGATAACCTGAAAAAAAGTTATAATTTTGAAATAGCGAGGGTTAGACCAAAGGTCTAGTGAGTTCCCTCCAATCACTACTACAACAGTTCAAATATTAATTAAAACATTTAAACAACACCGTATATCTCAATACGTAACTTACTCTTTCTTTCAAACTTTAAAACATTTTATGCTTAGCAGGCATAATTAAATCTATTGGCCATCACTGACCACTTTCTACGCTCACATGCGTACTTTAAACTACTGACCAACATTCCCGTCAAAGACGGTATGTCTGTCTCGCACTGCCTTATTTTAGGGACACACCCTAATGGCATAAACGGGTCACACTCCCCGGTACGAGCAGGCGGGTCACACTTCCCGACTTAGGTCAGACTTCTGACTCAAATGTATGCATACACCTAGTCCTGACTATATATAAAACAAGTTTATATACCTGAGCATAAACATGCCAAACTGATTAAATCAATCTTTTGAAATAAATCTACATAACCTTCAATACTATAAATGCGCAATATATAAAACTCACATTTATAAATTAACTGCTCAAATCATAAAGATTTAGTTGAAAGACTCACCTCTGATTCTTCTGAAATAAACTCTGACTTCTATTGATTAACACCACCTACGATGGTATTAAAACAAAGGTAAGCTAACTTGCAACTAAACTCTTTCTTTCAAAAGACTCATCAATTGAAATCTACTGTTTTTAACCCGGTCAAAACCACTCTGATTAAAAACCTCTTAGACCAATTATCAAAATATCGGTTGAACACATACACCGAATAATACTGGTCAAAACAATGTATCGGTCGAACCTCTATACCGGTCAAATCACTATACCGGTCGAGTAACATTATCGGTCTAACACAACTACCGGTTGAACCATTGCCGGTCCTTTATAACCTATTGGTCGAACCACTATCAGTCCTTTACAACCTACCGGTCGAATCACTACCGGTCCTTTACACTATATCGGTCGAAAGCAAATGACCGATACATCATCTTTCCGGTCTAAACAAGAACTTAAGTCGGCATATTATAGTCAAACCCAGAAAACTTTTGATCAATTAAATCGATCAAATACACGGTTAAAAGCTTGATTAACAAGGCTATTTACTGACTATAACATGCAGATAGAAGTATGAAGCTACAAACATACCTCTATTTGACAAAAACGATCGATTCCTTCAAGATTTCTTTATCTTTTCTCTCTGCCTTCTTTGCTTTCTCTCTTTCTTTCTTCTAAGTCGGCTCAAAATTATAACAGATTAGAATGAGAATACATATCTCATAATATTGGTTATATAAAACCAAATTTCCAATTGACCCCCCTGCACTTAGTTTCACTTCACTTTTCATCCAACTTCCAAAATTAACAAAAATTTCGAAACTGGGTATTACATGTGCAACCCTTCAAGACATCGCGATTTACTACTTAACCACCATTGGCTATTTCTACCACTAAAGCATCCTCTAAACTACTAGTGGGCATTGCAAGTTTTTGACAAAATGCATCGGATATGAAAGAGAAACTGGCACCCGAGTCAAATAACACACGCGCAGGTACGAAGTTTAGGAGAAACGTACATGATACCACGTCGGCGGATGCCTTGGCCTCTTCGGCCATCATCTGAAAAGCTCGACCCAGAATTCTCGAAGGATTCTCCTTCTTCTCCGGAGCACTGCCCGTTTTCAACTTCAGACAATCATTCCGGAAGTGTCCCGACATCTTGAATTCAAAGCAAACAAGCCCCTTCACCGGGCAATCTCTTATGGCATGGTCGACTTTCCCACATTTAGCACAAAAGATGGGGTTGGGTTTATAAGGGTCGTGGTGCTTACTTTGACACTTTGGGCACCACCTCGACTCCCCATTAAACGACCTCGACCACTTGAGATACCCGAGGTTGCTTTCCCACTTTCTCTTTTCCCCCGCCACCGCTCTCTCCTCTTTTACGTGAGCGTAGACGTCTTCCATGATCTGTGCCTCTTCTATTGTCTCATGGAGATTTGAGGCTTTGGAGTTGCGGGCCATAGTCATCATGTCCGCTGGTAGGCCCTTGAGGTAGGCCTTAATTTTCTCCTTTTCGGTCGGGGCCACGTGCCCCACTAGCCCCAACTTCTCCATGATTTGTCGGGTGTATTCTCTTACCGACGAGCTTCCTTTCTTGAGAGCTCGAAACTCCTCTTCGATACGGTCCATGGCCCTCTCGTTGCAATATTCCTCCATTATCTTTTTCTTGAACTCAGTCCAAGACAACTGAGCCAAGACTGTGGTGGAGAGGGTGGACTTGGTGACATTCCACCATATGAGTGTTGGCCCCTAAGCATCTGAGAGCCAAACCTTACTTTATGGCTCTCCTCGCATTCGCAAGCGTCGAAGGCCTGCTCGATATCCCACACCTATTTCATACAGCTAACTGGGTTGTCAGACCCGGAGAACTCCGGTAGCTTACTACACAAGAAGGACATATAGGAAAAAGCCCTCTTACCTTGACTCACATCGATTGTCGTTGGCTCCTCAGTTGGAATCACATGACATGTACCCCCTAAAAATAGGAGTAAATTTAAACCTGGAAATAAAGGGTAAATGACGACTAAATAAATGGAATCATCCAAAAAAGGGGGAGCTGTAAAAGCGTTTACAATAACGACGAAATACGATACATGACAACCTACTAATCTAAGCTAGGCTAAGCCTAGATTACGAATGGGTGTCACTATCGACTTCCAAAAGAATCTTCCCAAAATGTAATGTACGCCAAGTAATCCAAGTCGGTTAACACAAAAGAACCGCTAACGACATTCAATTCTCCACTCAAGACCTTGGAGCCCCACTGCTAAGAGAACCTGTTATACATGTCAGTTAAGAAAACAAGTGTTAGCCTTTACTCCTAGTGAGAACAAACATTTTATATAATTGAATCAAACGTGAAATCAACAATAAATGGCTTTTAAACAAGTGAAAAAGTTTTGCTTTGTAAATATACCATATACGAACCATGATGTCCAAAAGCATCTCTCGATGACGGGGGAGACCCATTTTTTCCAAGGATCGTGGCGGAACATAAAAGTAGGCCACTTTCCAAGTTGTGAGCAAACTATTAGAATCAAGGTCACGAGCTCGTCGACTCGTACTCAGATGTGGGGGAAGGCACCTAATGATCATAATCATACTCATTCACTAGGATTACATTTACGGTCCATGGCTAGTATCCGGTCCCACATAATCATACCAAGTTTCCTTCCGAGGACCCAATATCTCAACTAGTTACAAATGGGAGGTATCCCACAATTAAGCCGAATAAATACCTATGGATCCACTAATAATAATCTAAGGCTTGTCACAATTACAGTTGTGCCAAACTATAATCACACATATAGTTTCTCAAATCAAGTTTTCCATCAAGATTTACTCCCTTGCATAAACAATGCTTATAAGGAACCAAATCAATTTAAAGGTCCAATTATGACCATTTTCATTTCCCAATTAGGTCCATCATAAAATAAGTGTGTCATAGGTTACATAACTGTAAAATAATCATTTTTAGCATCACTATAACCCACATATTTTCTATTCCAAAATACTCACATTTTCCAAGTAAAACTCACCATATAGTAAAATTATAGATGTGACTAACATGAGTTCATCCAAGTATTCAACCCCAAATATGTAAACTACAAACATTTTATAACTCAAATCCAAGAACAAAAACAAATGAACAAGGAGATGATTAGGAGTCTAAAATCATGATTTTGATATTTATAAGGTTTTAAAAGTTGAGAATGAACTCACAATATTGGGTTTTGATGAAAACCCAAAACCCTAAAATCTTTCTTGAAGTAGATAAACTTAGGAGATGGAAAAGCTTTGACCCTAGCCTCAAATCCTTGGTTACCAAGTCTTGATTCTTGCAATAATTAGTGTAAAAGTGCCTTGAATGCCCTAGAATCGAATTTAGTGTAGAGGGGTTGAAGTTGGGAGGGCTTAGAGGAGGGTAGATGAGAGCATTGAATGAAATGAGCTGAAAGTCGACATTTTAAGCTCTCAGAAAACATCGGCGATTGTGCTAAGCGAAAGTGAAGAGTCACAATCGCAAGGCACTATCGCGTGGAATGTACCGAGAGTCTCGGCTGCTTGGGCTATTGTGCCAAGCGCAAGTGACCCTTGTCACAATCATGAGGCACTCTCTCGGGAATTGTACCGATAGGTCACGGCCTCCCACGATTGTGGCTTCGACGGTAGTGACCCTGGGACCTATCGCCCCTGGCGTACCGAAACCCAAATTCTCCCTTTTGTAATATCCGAATCCGAAATTTTTATTAATTTTTGGAAGTTGGGTGAAAAGTGAAACAAGAACCAAGGTGCAAGGGAGTTAATTGAAAATTTTGGTTTATATATAAACTAAATATCTGATAATTGAGATTCATATCTCAAATTATCAGCCGACTTAGAATTTTTAGAGAGAAAGAGAGAAAGCAAGAGAAAGAGAGAAAGAGAAAGAGATCGTAAAGGATCGATCCGTTTTTGGCAAATAGAGGTATGTTTTTAGCTTAATACTTCTATCTGCATGTTATAGTCGGTAAATAGTCTTGTTAATCAAGCTTTTAACCGTGTATTTGATCGATTTAAATGATCAAAAGTTTTCTAGGTTTGAACTGTAATACGCCGACTTAAGTTCTTGATTCGACCGAAAAGATGATGTATCGGTCATTTGCTTTCGACCGATATAGTGTAAAGGACCGGTAGAGATTCGACCGGTAGTGATTAGACCGGTAGGTTGTAAAGGACCGATAGTGGTTCGACCAATAGGTTGTAAAGGACCGGCAATGGTTCGACCGGAAGTTGTGTTAGACCGGTAATGTTACTCGACCGGTATAGTGATTTGAACGGTATAGAGGTTCGACCGATACATTGTTTTGACCAGTATTATTCGGTGTATGTGTTCGACCGATATTTTGATAATTGGTCTAAGAAGTTTTTAATCAGAGTGGTTTTGACCGGGTTAAAAACAGTAGATTTCAATTGATGAGTCTTTTGAAAGAAAGAGTGTTAGTTGCAAGTTAGCTTACCTTTGTTTTAATACCAACGTAGGTGGTGTTAATCAATAGAAGTCAGAGTTTATTTCAGAAGAATCAGAGGTGAGTCTTTCAACTAAATCTTTATGATTTGAGCAGTTAATTTATAAATGTGAGTTTGTATACTGCGCATTTATATTATTAATGGTTATGCAGATTTATTGCAAAAGATTGATTTAATCAGTTGGGCATGTTCATGCTCAGTGTATATAAACTTGTTTTATATACAGGCAGGACTAGGTGTATGCATACATTTGAGTCAGAAGTCTGACCTAAGTCGGGAAGTGTGACCCGCCTGCTCGTACCGGAGAGTGTGGCCCGTTTATGTCATTAGGGTGTGTCCCTAAAATAAGGCAGTGCGAGACAGACATACCGTCTTTGACGGGAATGTTGGTCAGTAGTTTAAAGTACGCTTGTGAGCGTAGAAAGTGGTCAGTGATGGCCAATAGATTTAAATTATGCCTGCGAAGCATAAAATGTTTTAAAGTTTGATTTAAAGAGCAAGTTACGTATTGAGATATACAGTGTTGTTTAAATGTTTTAATTAATATTTGAACTGTTGCAGTAGTGATTGGAGGGGACTCACTAGACCTTTGGTCTAAACCTCGCTATTTCGAAATTTTAATCCTGTTTCACGTTATCCTAAAGTAGCAGATAAAGGTAAAGAGAAGATTTGAGCTATAAGCAGGAGATAGAAGACTTCCTGT
Source organism: Arctium lappa (assembly GCA_023525745.1). Classification (NCBI taxonomy): domain Eukaryota; kingdom Viridiplantae; phylum Streptophyta; class Magnoliopsida; order Asterales; family Asteraceae; genus Arctium; species Arctium lappa. The sequence continues at coordinate 38,962,187 of CM042050.1, read as the reverse complement.
AATAATTATCTTTTTGGGAAACTCAGTTGTGTAGTAGGAGATAGTGTAACCTTGTAATCTGTATTGTAAGTCTGGGACAGTGTTTAGTAATGAATGTTATTTTATTATATTTATACATGTTAAGGTTGTTACACCTTTTTTCCTACGAGTCCACACACGACTCGATCGAGGTTTAAGGCATGGGATTTCTAAAATAAATAACTGCTAATAGACCAATTAATAGGATATAAGATTAACATTCTTAACAGAAAATCCGGGTGTTACAGATAGGCTAAGCGAAAATAAAATTTTCATTCCCCCCAATTTGGTCATGTATGAAAATTAATGAATTTGGGATAATGAGGTCATTATATTTTATCAAACCAAACCATATTTTTCATCATCATTCACATTCCTTAACCATCAATCCCCCCTTAATACTTATGTTCGGCTCAAACACCTTAAATTTAATGGTAGTTTGATAAGTAGATGTTATCAGGTGGGTAAATGGACTAGAAATAAGATTATTTCCTTCGTGTGATGGAGAACAAAACTGAACATGAAACATGATTATTTCTTTCGAATTCTTGACTCACTACAACAAAAAGGGGTTTATAAGACCTTAGTTAGTGTCCTAATATGGTACTTAATAGGACTTTTAAGTTTATAGGACAAAAAACATGTGTGTCTCCTCTAAAGGCGTTGTATTAGGTTAGTAGGATGAATTTGAGCGTCCTAATAAGATCTATGATTATGATACAAATTTCGTAGTCCTATAAAATGGATTAAACAATACTAAAAGTGTCCTAATATACTATAATATAGGACGCTTTATGTTGTCACAAAATGTTTAAATTTGAAAACAAATATGGGTGTCCCAAAAGTTGGTTTTATAGGACGAAATTCAATGTCGCCAAAACATTTATATAGTACCAAAATCTGTGTCTTAATAAATTATAGAGTAAATTACATTTTAATTATATAATTATGAAACATATTCTAGAGTCCTATAAAATGAACTAAGTAACACTAAAAAGTGTCCTAATAGACTATAATAAGTAACACTAAAAGCATCCTAAAAGACTATAATACGAGACGCTTCATTTAATTATAAAATCATTCTGTAATATTACATTTAAAAACATATATAAAAGTTTTACGAATTGATTCGATAGAACAAAATTCACTGTTGTACAAGTACTTATATGTGTACCTATTTATGTATCCCGCCACAAAGTCGTATCATGAAAAAACTAAGTACCAATGCTGCAATCAAGAATTACCCAAATACAAAAATCTTATTGTCCCCTATGAACGAGATGTATCAATCTTCGTCATGAACCACCTACAATTAAAGAACACATATGTGAGCTTAAAGTTATAGGATAAAAATTATATACATATTAAATCTCACAAGTTTTAAAAGATTAGCATACCAAAGTGAAAGGACAGGGCCATGTAACACCCTAATAATTTAGAGTAAATATAAAACTTTTAAGAAAAATTCGGCGATATGGCGTTTATAATTTTGAAGGAATTTAAACCTGGAAAGATAATGTGGGAGTAATCCCCATAAATAAAATCACCCAAAGTGGGGAAAGTATGTAAGCATTTACAAATTGAAAAGTAATAGAAACAACATTTAACAACCTACTAATCTATAACCATTCTAGCTTAGATTATAATCGGGTGTCGACATCGCTTCCCAAAAGGAATCATCAATCAATATGTACGCTATATATCCCAAAAGGATCGTCCACTACGGGACCCAACTCTCCACTCAAGGTTTCACCATCCCGCCGCTAAAGGAACCTGATATACACACCAATTTAGAAAAAGTGTTACGCTTGGAGCCTAGTGAGAACAACCGGTAAATAAAAGATTATAAAATACATGTATAAACAATATCCCAAACAATCCCAACATTATTAAAGCATTTAGTTAAACTCCGATGCATGATTTTACCTATATGAAGGACGGGGGAGACCTGCTCGCCATGAGTTGTGACAAAACACAAGAGTATGCCACAATACATACGGCATACATATAAAAGATGGATATTTACGAGCATCAACTCTATCCAAGTCTTTAGTTCAGCGTAAATAAGGGTTCAAATATATCCAAGTTTTTAGTCCAAAGAATCCCAAGTTCAACCCTATCTAGATCTTTACCTTGGGACCTCACTATCTCTAATGACTCATATTTTGCAAAGAATTATCTAGCCTTTAGCATCAAACCTAAGCATACGAGTCATATGAATCACATGACCATTATAAGATGAACTCCACCTTATGCATAAAATCTCCTTTCACATTTGTCGTACATATCCATATTAAAACATGCCACAAGGTTATCCAGTACATATACGTCATTTACACCAAGGAGATAATAAGTACCCGAATCCATTTTACCAAACATAATCCATTTTATCATTTGTGACCCATTTTATCAATCACAAATCCATTTCATCAACTATAATCCATTTCATAAATCCATTTGGGTTTCCAAAGTCCCATACAACTACAAGAACTTAATATTTGTAAGTAAATACCCATTTAACATCATCATGACTCCATGTAACCCAAATATGTCAAAACCCTAGTTTGACCTAAAAAGTCAAATAACTAAATAAGTATGAAATGTTTTAAGAGAGTTCAAGAATCATAAATAAAAGGGTTTTTAGATGTGTATATAGTTTTGAAAAGGTGAGGATGACTCACAACAATGGGTTTTGATGAAAACCCAAACCCTAGATCTTTCTTTGAGAAGTAGATGAAAGTGGTGGTGAAGAACCCTAGCTTCAAGCTTTTAAAACTTGATGGAGATCCTCAATCTAGCAATAAATGTTGGTGGTTGAACACTTCGTAGATCCCAAAACCGAAACCAATGAAGGGAGAATGTTGGGAGATATTTTGAAGGGAGTTAATGAAGTAATAAATAAGAAAGGGGGAGAAGAGGTGGTTTTATATCGATCAGGGCCCGTCGGCGAGATTAACACGCGATTATGCCCTTGGCATAGTCGCCCAGAGGAGAGCAACCACGGTACATCTCCCGCGAATGTGCCACGTGATAGTGAGTCGGGCATAGTCGTCGGGCACTATCGCCTAACCTATACCGAGACCAAGTTGGAGCCCGCGATTGTGACTTTGCGACTATGCCATTGGTATAGTCGACCTCGACGTACCAAAGGCCTAAAATTTCCATTTTTTTTACACAGATGACAAGGAGAGTTCGATAAAAGAATAAGGATAAGATTAACTCGCGCAACATCTTATAATCTTCGAAATAAAGAGGAGGTTATAGAGCTTACCAAAATCCCGGGTGTTTCAGGCCATGTGATTGTTGCTCCAATAGTATCTTCAACTGTAATAAACAATCCATATGGTTTGACCAAACGTTCCCGCTTTTTAATAGCAAGTAGAACATATACCTCACACCAATTTGGACCAATCTCCTCGCCACCAACCAATTCATCTAGATCTAAGCTCCTAACTCATCCTCTTGCCATAATCTCCATGGAATTTATAATACTCTTAAGATGAACAACATCCCCAACCTACAAAAATGTGATAAACATTTAGATTAAGGATCCATAGCAGCAAATAGACATTTCAACCAATGCCCTTGTTCATTAATGCTTAAAAAACTGCAAACTGTATATATTACCTAAGAGAATGAAACACATTGCTAAGTAAATGGAAACATGGGAGAAACGATGTCAAAATGTACACAGTTTTCAAAGAAATCAAGTAATGCAAGCACAAGTAGAAGGGATGGTAATACTGTAGGGGCTGACTACAATATGTTTCCGGTCACAAGAGAACTTCCTGCAGATCAAAGTTTAAAAGAATCGTTGTTGTGTGTGAACATAGGATAATTACACATTTCGCAATCAGGTTGTGTGTGAAGGAGTTTTTGGAACGGTGTTCTTAGCTTAGTTCACTAAGGAGAGGTTCGCCCCTTCAACATCTCATGTTGGAATTGTTGTTGTTGTTGAAAGGCTCAATGCTCAAGGATATGGGGGACATGCAAATTGGAAGGTAAGTATCAGTAAGTGCCAATCATTTATATCTATTATCAATACAAAAAATTTAGGTTTTCTTGCAAAAGCGTTGACTTTAAATCTTGTTCTCCACATTAATTCATCCCACATTTACTCTTTTACGCCTAACATCATCACAAACATAACAAAAAAGATTGGGAGGTTTGTATGATATGGTGACGTTTGTAATTTTCTGTCTACTTTGAAGTTTGTTGTGTAGCATTTCTCTAACAAAGTCTAAATGATGCTCAAACTTAAAATTCTTGATAAATTGGCTAGTGACTTCTTTGCTTCAACTGATATTACCTGGTTCAAATACAAAAGATCACATTTATGATCCAAAAATCAAGTACGAAAGGTGCATTAGTGGCGTTTAACATTCGAGACAGAATGATGGGAGTGATTAGTCTAGAAATGATCCATCCAGATTCATCAAGGTTCCAAATTGGAAACATAATTGGATTCATGTATATTGCTTCGGAAAATGGAAGGGAAAAACACATTCTTGTAAGAAAAACGACAATGAATAGTAGCCAAAAGAAGTATTCACTTGCTAACGACAATACAGTAGTAATAGTTTACTTATAATTATGAGTAGGCTTCCTCGCATATTCCTAATCTTAAATCTGGCGTCTGGGATTATAATCCATAATTTTTTTTAAGACTAAATGTCGTAATCCACACGAATCTTTCTTGAAGCTAGCTAGCTATATACAAGTCGAAACACTGGTTCAAGTTCATATTGTGCAGCTGGTCAAGGTTGGGGACGACGTACATGTGCACCCCTCTTTTGATCCTAACGATGTCGTTTTATGCTTATATATTGTAACACTCTAAATTTTCAGAGTAAATTAAAACCTGGAAATAAGGCAACGAGACATCCGTGATGATATTAACTTCCCATAAAGGGGATCAGTCCTTAAGACTATACAAAACTCATAAGGATATATAATTTATCAACAATACCAATCTAAACGTAACCGTCTAGACTACAACACTTGACGAACCGGAGATCACTAAAGGATGGGACTTAAACAATGCCCAACACCAAAATACTAGACATCTCAAAATATGCCTCGAGTCCACGCTCGACTCTCAAAGACCCCGTGCAACCCACCGCTAAGAGAAACCTGTTATACATATCATTTGAGAAAAAGTGTTAGGCTTAAAGCCTAGTGAGAACATACAGTTTATTCAAAATCAGAGATATAAACATCAGTATCATAAAGAAATCCTTTCATAAAGGTTTAGTTTATAAAAGATAACATTTCGCCACAACCGGGCCTCTTCGGTCCAAAACTCTTTAACGGTGATAAAAGGACCATTTTACCAAGGAGAGTGGTGTAACACAAAGTAGACCACAAATCCGAGTTATGAGCTAAACACTTGGAGTCCTCAACAATGAACCCAGAGTCCGTGCTACGAGGTGAGATCGCGCTCCCAAGGGAAACCAATGTATACTCCTTCACTAGGATCACCATGAACCATGGCTAGTAACCGGCCTCACATAACCGTACCATAAATTCATCACGGAACATGTGATCCATAGCTACAATTTGGGGAATATAGCCTCCCAACAAAACAGTCTACTCCAAAACCTAGGGATCCACTAGAAATGGTAAGGACTCGTCACAACAACATATGTGACCTACCATAAATAAATATATGGTAATAAGTACATTTTATAAACAAAATGCTACTTCCAGTTCAACTTCTGGTAAGAACGAAAACCATTAAAATGAGTTCATAACCATCCTTTTCAAACGACCACATAATGTGCAATTAAAACATCATTTTACTTCAATACGGCGGAACCCGTCATTTTGGTCAAATCTGACCGGGAACCCCGAGAATCACCAAAAACTTCATTTATAACAAAATGTAGAGAACATAAAATCATACCGTAGAAATACTTTAGATTTCGCAAATAAGAGTTTTGATATGTATAAAGTTTGTAAAATGTAGTAGGAACTCACCAAACAGGTTTATACGAAAACCCGAAAACCAGATATCGACCACGACGAAGAGGTGAAGCTTTATACACCGAAACCCCGAGCAATGCTCTTAATACTAGCGATTAACGAACCCTTGAATATCCAAATAAACTTTAGAGAGAGAGAGGCTTGAAGAGAGAGAGAGAGAGAAACGATTTAGAGAGAGAGAAATATGAGAGAAGTGAAAGATATTTAGACTGAAAAGGGTATAAGTCGGCCAGGCCATCTCGCGGGTTATGCCGTGACTTCCACTCGCGGCATAACTCGCCCGTGTCCCTAAAAACCAATACATCCAGAGGGTTTCGCGGGTTATGCCGCGACCTCAACCCGCGGCATAACTCGCGTAGTTCACTGTGGTTTGTCCAAAACCACCAAAGGCCAAACTCAAACTTGGTAACAAACGCGGTGCTAACGACAAAAGCTTAACACTAGAATACCAAGGTTACATAACGAAATTTGGGGTGTTACAATCCTCCCAACCTTAGAATGATTTCGTCCTCGAAATCTACTCTTCTCAATGGAACACTGTCCGCAGAGAAGATCGTCACAACCCAAATGCCAGAATCATTAACGAGATCCTAATACTGACATCCACATGAGCTACCCTTCTTGAGCACAATTCACTCCTAACCGAACGAACACTCAACACTCTAAAGTAACCTTTACTCATAAGGTTACGATTGCCTCCCAACCTTAGGTGACAATTACTACTTCAGGAAATTCACAACCTCAACTTTCCATCTACCAATTTCTTTCAAACTGCACGGTTCTGAACTCAAAGCCAACGGTCGACGCTAATCTTCCCAAAACTCTCAGATTTCACTGATCCATTCCTATTATCAATAAAGATATTCTTACAAGGCTCACTAATGCGTCTTTCTGGCGAACGGTTAACATAGATTCTGTTATCACTCAACTCCAATCCGACTCCAAATCTGGAAATAGCCCTTATTAGAATTTCTTAATACATCGCTAAATACTTCGTCTTCGTCTACAACTACTTTATAAAGATTTACCTCTAAACATACCACCAATCTACACATTCAGACTTATAAAGGACGGGCGCTACAGAAACCCATGTGTAGACCAACCCCAACCTGTGGAAGACTTTACCAACAACTTACTCTAGCTCAAGGCTAAGGCCCAACTCCTTAAAGCACTACTAGAACCGAACCCCCGACAGGAAATGATGCATATGTAGATAAATAAATAAATAAAAGTTTAAGCTTAACGCCTAGAGAGCTCAAGAGTTTTACATAAGTAAAAACATTTAAATTGATGAACTTCTCTTTCAATAAGAACTTTTCAAAATAATGAACCTTAAAACATAAAAACAACTCCTTTTCAAAGTCATGCACTTTCAAAGACGGATATTTCATTGCAATAACGTTTTATAAATTGACACAATTTGTATAACTCGAAGTATGAAACATTAGTAACACTATCCACATCGTACGTCCGAAAACATGGACACTAGGCCCAACACTCACACGACCAAAAACAAAAGAAAACTAAATATCAACATGCACGAATAACACATTTCATTCAAGCCTTAATATACGTGGGAGAAAACCCAATATTAAAGCCATCATTTACCGTCGACTCTACATAACCAAAGCCGGTAAAAATATAACATTTAGTGTTTAAAATACCCCGGGTCTACGACGGAGAGACCCGTACATAAAGAGAATAGAAGAACACGTAAGTAGGCCGCCCACACAGCTTTCTCGCATGACCTCTAAACGTTTCCATCTTGGGTGGCGAGAACATGTGAATGGAGCCACCCGTGATGTTACTGGATTTCACCACACATACCGGTCCTAGTTCCCATGCCATACAAGACATCACAATCCTCAGACCTATTATTGCCCCTTGCCATACTCCGTCGAGTTCCACTCCAGGGTCTTACGAACATGGGTGCCTATCCAATCTAAACGAGTTTCAACTCAGCGGCTCGTGCCACCTATTGTCTACTCGCTAGCCAACCCGAGCGGTCACTAAGTGCAACCCAAAACCTCAAGCTTTACAAAATAGACAGACTGTCTAACATTACATGACTCCAACTGAAAAAAAACCAAAGCTCCCAAAACGTGTGACTCCTAATGGCATAGAATAATCGCCATCATACACCAAAATTCCACAACTGTTTTTAAACCGTACAAATGCCCTCAAGACTCCATTTAGTCAAAATTGAGCCAACGTCCCAACGGTTTACGTAAATACCCAAATGAAAGCCGAAATAAATATTGAAACACGTTTGACCAACTATTATGCAGACACGACCAAAAGTATTATTAACTCAATTCTCATCGTTGGTTGAAACAAACCGTTTTCTAATTAAACTCACATCCTTATGTTTTCAAAAGGCCTCATAACACAATAATATGCATTTTTTTGAAAAAGGTTTATAAGATCAAACACACCAAATGACACTTACGTCAATTGAATTCCAATTATATATGTAAAATCATCAAAGAAACACTTCAACATGATTTATTTACTAAAATAATCAAAGATCCCAAAATGCGTGTCTCGCATGCTCATAAAATTAAACATTTTGGCATGTACACTGTTTTCACAAATCAGCTTTGACTTACCAAAACACGAATAAACTCCATCATACGAAAATCTTTCATTGCGGTTATAAATCCGGACAAATGTCCACACGACTCATTCAGTCAAAACCCGAGCCAAAGGCCCGATACTTCACGAAAATTTCCAATGAAAGTCTCGTATACCTTAAAACACATTTTAACCGACATTTACCGGTTTTCCCAAATAATGCAATGTCTTTAAACAATGCTTATGAAAACACACACCACTAGGACATGATTTCTCAAAACTCAACACGTATTGAGACAAAAGATTTTCCAAAAGTTTATGAATGCAATTATACTAAGATGCACAAAATTATCAAAGTTGCATAAATCATAATGTAGATTTTACGTGTACAAAATCACCCAGAACATGTAAACCACGCTATTTACTTGTTGAAATATTCAAGCTCGACATGAGCAATTTATGTTGTTAAAACAATCCAAATTACCGAATACGAAACTTATCAAAATATTTTCACCTTGAGAAATACCGAGTAAAACATACGCAATAATTTACGCTATAAACGTGAAAATAGATTCTTGCACTTTAACGTGTGCAACAATGGTTTGTACAACTCCAAAGGGAAAAATCACAGTTTTATTTTTAAAATTTCTCCTCTATAACCAAGAGGCGTTGCAGCAAAAGGATTTTCAACTCACCCCATATGCAACAATTTATTCCCCAAAGGGCGGTAAAATAACGGGGATGAAAATAAAATTTCAAATCGAGTTTGAAATTTTAACACATTTGAAAAGATAAACACATTTGACAAAATAGAAACTACAACGACAAAAATACCGCTAATTCGCTAAATGCTTTGCGGAATTTTAACAGTAAGAGTTAATGATGGAATACGATCAGAACGAAAGTCCTGTTTTTAAAAATAACATAAATCGTTTATGCAATCATTCACACCAACGTTATACTTAAATCCAATGCACATAGTACACGACATATGATACTTGATAATAAAACCCCGAGATTAACACACATAATGATGCACACGCACATGCCTCTCAAAATTATTTACGCGGCGCATAAGTCGTAAGATGAGACACCATAATCCAACTGGATTTTATAAGACTCATTTACGCTAACAATCAAGTGGTGTCAAAATTTCTATTTTTCAATATAAGGTAAGGTGACCATTCAGACAAAATTCTGATGAGACGCGATTTCCAAAGAACTCATAAATTGCACACAATTTAAAATTAACTTACGCATCTCAAAATATACGCACGCGTTAAAAGAATTCGTAAAACAATACTCCATGCAATTCAACAAGACTTACACAAACCAAAATTTCCAAGAACTCCGACTCAAAAGTATGGGGATAACTTTTCCTTTAAACCATTGACATACGTGGAAGAGCTCCAATGTCAAGGTCAAAATACCACAGCTATTTGCCCATTAACTCCACAAGCGTTAAAACACAATTATTTCGACATCCAAAAATAGCATTTAAACACTAGACTTGAATAAGGAGAGTTTTGATAATAATTTGAAATCAGGTGCAACAAAACCAATGTAAGCATGCTTATGCTCATAGTTTAAAATATGATGAGTGCTAAATGTCTTGCCAGAACGTTATAATGTAATTTACTTCATGGTTGGCGCTCATGAAAAGCAATTTAGGCAACCTTATTTTAGAAATAAATTAAATGCATGAATTCGGTCGGCACTCACATCTTAATACTACGCTTCACAATATCCCAACGTTCTATAATCTACCGGATGCCTCAGGCATCAAAGGGCAACCATCCTATTAAATTAACTTACAAATCTCCTCTATATGGAATCGATCTAACAAGATATAATCCTAACTCCACCAACAAATCTGGCTTAGGATGATTAACTTAATGCGTCCCACGCACTTACTATAATTCCAAAGAGACATTGCTTACAAACAACAATCATTCCTTAGCTTACTCGCTTATAAACCTTCGCACTACTCTAACGGTCAACATACTAAGGTAGAGCAGACAAACACAAGCACGAGAAAGGGTAAGGAAGAGTTTAACTGAAACACGCACGAAAGAAACGTACCGCTACGTCTATCAATTGTCATAACATTAGCAAACCAATTACACTTACGTAGAATATCCTCATAATCACATTAGCTAAGTGAGATTATGAACATATAGCACATAAGGGTTCTTGTTACCGTCATCATAACGCTTGATTAACACAACATCCGTCGATTCTAAGACTAACCCATCTTAGAAGTTCTACCCAGTCTCACAATCAATGCCTATCAAACTCAGTCTAAGTCTAGACATCTTACATTCAGGCCTAGTTCGCTTAAACTAGAGCTCTGATACCAACTTGTAACACTCTAAATTTTCAGAGTAAATTAAAACCTGGAAATAAGGCAACGAGACATCCGTGATGATATTAACTTCCCATAAAGGGAATCAGTCCTTAAGACTATACAAAACTCATACGGATATATAATTTATCAACAATACCAATCTAAACGTAACCGTCTAGACTACAACACTTGACGAACCGGAGATCACTAAAGGATGGGACTTAAACAATGCCCAACACCAAAATACTAGACATCTCAAAATATGCCTCGAGTCCACGCTCGACTCTCAAAGACCCCGTGCAACCCACCGCTAAGAGAAACCTGTTATACATATCATTTGAGAAAAAGTGTTAGGCTTAAAGCCTAGTGAGAACATACAGTTTATTCAAAATCAGAGATATAAACATCAGTATCATAAAGAAATCCTTTCATAAAGGTTTAGTTTATAAAAGATAACATTTCGCCACAACCGGGCCTCTTCGGTCCAAAACTCTTTAACGGTGATAAAAGGACCATTTTACCAAGGAGAGTGGTGTAACACAAAGTAGACCACAAATCCGAGTTATGAGCTAAACACTTGGAGTCCTCAACAATGAACCCAGAGTCCGTGCTACGAGGTGAGATCGCGCTCCCAAGGGAAACCAATGTATACTCCTTTACTAGGATCACCATGAACCATGGTTAGTAACCGGCCTCACATAACCGTACCATAAATTCATCACGGAACATGTGATCCATAGCTACAATTTGGGGAATATAGCCTCCCAACAAAACAGTCTACTCCAAAACCTAGGGATCCACTAGAAATGGTAAGGACTCGTCACAACAACATATGTGACCTACCATAAATAAATATATGGTAATAAGTACATTTTATAAACAAAATGCTACTTCCAGTTCAACTTCTGGTAAGAACGAAAACCATTAAAATGAGTTCATAATCATCCTTTTCAAACGACCACATAATGTGCAAGTATAACATCATTTTACTTCAATACGGCGGAACCCGTCATTTTGGTCAAATCTGACCGGGAACCCCGAGAATCACCAAAAACTTCATTTATAACAAAATGTAGAGAACATAAAATCATACCGTAGAAATACTTTAGATTTCGCAAATAAGAGTTTTGATATGTATAAAGTTTGTAAAATGTAGTAGGAACTCACCAAACAGGTTTATACGAAAACCCGAAAACCAGATATCGACCACGACGAAGAGGTGAAGCTTTATACACCGAAACCCCGAGCAATGCTCTTAATACTAGCGATTAACGAACCCTTGAATATCCAAATAAACTTTAGAGAGAGAGGCTTGAAGAGAGAGAGAGAGAGAGAAACGATTTAGAGAGAGAGAAATATGAGAGAAGTGAAAGATATTTAGACTGAAAAGGGTATAAGTCGGCCAGGCCATCTCGTGGGTTATGCCGCGACTTCCACTCGCGGCATAACTCGCCCGTGTCCCTAAAAACCAATACATCCAGAGGGTTTCGCGGGTTATGCCGCGACCTCAACCCGCGGCATAACTCGCGTAGTTCACTGTGGTTTGTCCAAAACCACTAAAGGCCAAACTCAAACTTGGTAACAAACGCGGTGCTAACGACAAAAGCTTAACACTAGAATACCAAGGTTACATAACGAAATTCGGGGTGTTACATATATATTCTATTATTTGTATAGAATATATATATATATATAGGGTTGGGTTATTTTGTTAACCTAACTTTTTATACTAACCTTATTAACCTAATTTATAACCTTTGATCTTAGAATGAATGGCCTAGATTAATTATAATTAAATAAACCAATTTAAAAAAGGTGAAAAGAGTAATTAATATAATGAACAAAGGTGCTTGAGGGTATTTAGGGAAAAAATATCTTTTTCAATCTGTAACCCCCGTGTATTAATTAGCCCAATTTGAAACAAAGTGATTGCTAATCGAAATCAAATGAGATCTTTATTTTTGAACATGTATGCACAATAAACATGTATGCATAATAAACAAGATAATTGGACATTTATTTTTGTACTTGTTTGTGGAATGTTCATTCGAATCATGAACATAAATTTTGTATTAAAATATGAATACATAACAAGGATGAACATGCAATATGAAAAAGTACAATGAACAAATATAACGGTTACTCACTACGAAATTTTGTATAGGAACAATTATGAACCATGTTATTAAAATTTGCATGTTCATGAACACTACAGATTGCATTTTTTTTTGTTCATTCATGAAACCGTACGAACCATGAACAATCATGATCATATGAAAACTCCAGATATATGAACTATGGTGAATATATTGGATCTATATTCATGAACATGAACGAACACTACATGTTAGTGTTATGACATAAGCTATTACATGCTAACATCCCTTACAAAGAAATCATGACATAAGATAAACATGAATCTAACTATGAAATATAATTTTCCGCACACATAAAAAAATCTTACCCATAAAATCATCTCGATTGGATTCAATGTTTTCAACTCATTTGATGGGACTTCCACTGTCAACATAGTTATTGAGTTGCGTCTCATCATCTTCATCCATTATTATTATTATCATTGTCGAACGATCATTTACGTCGACTCCACGAAAGTCATCGTTAAAATACTCGCATTCGTAATAACGTTCGTCAAATCTTCTTGTTTATGTTTATGCTAAACATCGATTTTACCAAACATGAATCCTTGTTAGTCATGTTGTACACCCATTTTGTCAATCCTTGTTGGTAAATTTTGAAAAACCCAAACATGTATCTTAACTCATTTTTTAAAATTAAAAATATGGCTACAATTAGGAATTATAGTATTGTAACTCCTAATTAAATGAATGCAATTATTAACAAAATAAAAGAATTCCAATAATGCCCTCATATATTTATTAGACATATATATCAAACTAAGACTCACAATGACTTTCTATTGGTTGAAGAGGGTTAACAAAGTTAATATGAATGAGATGGTTAACAAAAGAACCTCCCCCTATATATATATATATATATATATATATATATATATATATATGTGTGGGTATTGGCATTCTAAGTCATGTAAAGATTATACAGGCTAGGACATAAATGACATATTGATTTCACCATCTACTAATTTTGTGCGGTCTTTTCTCCCAATGATGAATACCCTTACAGATAAAAGCATCTCATAATTACCACTCGTGCATTACTAAGCTGCAGAGATAACATATACAATGATTTAAACAACTGGCTATATGAGATTGGACCATGAACACTATGTGTCGACAAAAGACTCACAACTAACTGATTTTGTTCTTATATTCATGTTTACAGTCGAAGTAAATATGCCACGAGAACAATTACAAACATTTTCTAAGCTTTAACAGGAATGAGCAGCAGAAAGGTTACGTACCACACAAGAACATGAGTGCAGTTTGTGCAGCAAAAAAATATTTCTATTCTGATTCTAAATAAGTCCTATCAATTTAATTAAATGATAACATATTTAAAAAAATTATATATTTAAATTGATTTGGGATAAGTCATGCATATGGACTCAGAACCATGGTTGTTGGTTTTGGGCCTGGTATCAAACAATTGAGTGTTGTGTTTTCATAGTTACCAACAACCTGTAGAGATATGGTTTTGGTTGTTGCAACCCTGTCAATCTATGTTCATTTGGCTCATATGTGGTCTTGTAAGCAGATAGGATAATCAAGTAACTCAACATTCACAATTTCACTCAATCTACTTTTTGGTACTTAATAGTCATTCTTGGTAACGACATCCAACTATTATCCATCTTGGCACCTAATTAAATACAAAAGGTAAGAGCTCCAATAAATTATTCACCTATATTTACAAGGGAGATTATAAAGCAATAACACAAAGAACAAAGAGAACTCTAAACATGTGTCTATGTGTGATAATGGGGTACAGAAGTTAGCAAAAATAGGTATTACAGCAAGCAAACAAACAAACATCAACGATGTCCAAAGAGTTGGATGATAGTAAGAGCTGCAACAAATGTGACCACTAATAAGCTAATATACAGACACCTATAATTTCTACTTGTGAAAAGCCAGAGTACATAATCCCAGTATGGATCTAAACAAACCACAAGGTTGTGGCGTGGTGGTAAGAGCCTGGGGACTTCATAGCGGTTGCTCGGGTTCGAGCCCCACTCGCAACATTGTGGCCACGAGATGAATACCCGCGGGCCATAGGCCTGTTTTCCAGGAGATTAGTCCGGGCACAAAGTGGTCTAGGATACTCCTTTACCAAAAAAGTATGGGTCTAAACATTAGATTCCTTACCAACAGAGTTATCAATCAATTTAAGCAAGCTATAAAGAAGGGGCAGTGCATATCATTACTTGCTAAAATAGATAAAACAAGCAACAATATGTATGCTATCCAAGTATTAACAGGAGGGTCTTATCAAGTTACCATTTAGAAAGAGAATTTTAAATAAACAGACAAAGGCATGTCCTATAAAGAAACATGTGTCATCGCAGATACTTCAACAACCAATTATATCCATAAACATATCCATTTTTGTTCACCGTACCAGTTGTGTGTTTGCACACACTCCAACACTCCTATATTCAGGTCATCATAATCATGAAAACACGTAACAATTATTAAAGCTAAATATTAAAGAAATGAAAAAAAACCGAGTTCAAGAAAGTATGCAGTAAAAGAAGTGATTCAACAACACATAACCAAAAAAGTACATCAATAAATCATCTTTCAATTACTTAGCATCGACAACATCTGATCATTTCAAACCTTCAACATGTTTTGTTGCCAATTCAACATCAAAAATTCAAGTTTTCAAATTAAAATTTAAATTTAAAACCACTTTAGATTAAATTACGAACCCAACATTCCTACAATTACGATTCTTATCGACCAAAATTGAATAAACAACAACCTATTCATCACTAATCACTACCAACCGATAACCAATTCACCAATAAATAAACTCAAACATGATACCAAAATTCACTTGATTCAAAACAACAATTATAAAGTCGGATTCTCAAAACAAAATACTAATTGCATCAAACTAATCAATTCCGTCAAAATGCATAAAACTTCAAAAACTAGTTCTCAAATCGAAACAAACATATCAAAATGGGGGATTTGAAGAAAGAGTAAATATAACCTAATCATCTTGAGGATCCAATTTCCAAATATATCCATAAATCATAATCAAATCAAATATTGTTTGAAAAATAAAAGAGAGCAAATTGTTTGCTGTTAATGAAATGAAGGCTGGGCAGGAAGGGAACACATGATCAGATTCAAAAATGTATCCACAGTGGTTGACTTGATGTTTCAGATTCTAATAAAGAATTATGTCTTGATTACACAAAACTCAATAATTAAATTAAGCAAAACTACCAAATAAGTTGACACCATTTCTCTTTGATTAATTTGTCCATCCCAAGACCCAATATAGTACTTCACCTCCTCTTACCAAAAACAAAGAAGTTGCAGTACAAGAACAACAAGCTACTAGATAGCTAGGTAGGTAGCTATGGTTGCATTGTTTTGGCTTGAGTAGGAACCAATTATCACTTAATTGGTAGCTACCATATATGTAAACAAGTACCTGATGGAAGTTTATATATTTGCAAGTAGGGGAGAAACTTTTGATCCCAAAATATGCATGAAGAACTTGATATATATATATATATATATATATATATATATATATAGTGGCAGGTTCAAACGAGAAGCTAAACATTTTGCGAGAAGGCGATAAGTGTTTAGTCATATATGATACACAAACTTAATCATATATGATTAAACACATGTTATATTAGCAATACATAGACGTTTAATCATATATGATTAAACACACCCACAGGTCGTGGTATCATATATGATTAAACACTTCTCGCCTTCTCGTAAAAAGTTTAACTTCTCGCATGATTATTCTCCTCTCTCTCTCTCTCTATATATATATATATATATATATATATATATATATATATTTGTTCATCATATCATCGCTTGAGTGGATTTAAATGTTAGTTATGTCTACTACATACAAAATTGGGAAAACAACCACTAAATTGTTAGTTATATCTACTACAATGACAATGTGATAAAATCATCATTAGACATAGAAATAAGGCCTAAACATGACAACGAACTTGCATATAAATTCACCATCTACCATAACTTACTGTGAGAAATTAAGCATAGTTCTAACAACAAACCAGAATGAACCGTATAAGCTCAGAAACCTGTAGAAAGAATTTGCAGTATGCAAAAGCACCACCAGGACAGCAGGCTAATGCATTGCACGATCAAAGTAGTAATTTGATGTGTAAATTATGATTTTATACTAATATCTATACAGATTTATGTAGAAATGCATATTTACCTCAAAATAACAGGATGGAGATCAATCGAACAGATAGAAATAGAGTTACAACTTGAAATCAACAATCGTCTCTTTGGAATCCATAATACGGCTGGGATGAATTTCAAACCAAACCAAAATCAATTAGTAATATATTAGTGATTGGTTAATCAAGTATAAAAACTAAGAACAAGATCAATTTAAATTAAGAACCTAATATCGATTACTTGAATATTCATATATTATTTAGGCTAAAACCAGAACCCTAGCGTGAGCAATAGGGACCACCAGTGTAGATAGTTTGTTTTAGCCACCAAATCCAAAATTTGGGGGTGTAATTCAATTTTCTTTTTATGTAAATTCATTATCCTCCTCCTTCACCATTCTTTCAAAAATCAGCGTCGCCGCCCATTTTTCCACCAGCTATGACTGTTCTTAACAGGCAACTCATTTCGTCTCCACCCATCGTAACAACAACTTCGTAAGATCTTCATAACAAGTAACTCGTTTCTATTTCTGGGTTACGATTTTTGTGGTTTCCAAGGGTTTCAATTTGTTTTGATTTGTATTTGTTTCAGAGAAGCAATTCAGGGTTCGTATGTTGGGATCATTAAGCAATTTCTGTAGGAAGTGGATTGATATATGTGAGGGTTCGTGAAGATCATCTCTTCGTAACATCATCGACTTGTGAATCAGATTCTAGGGTTCGTGTTGGATTATAATTGTATTCAAGATTAAAGGGTCTAAACTGTATTTGTTTGATAGTTAAAGTTAGAGGGTTTATTGTGTAATAAGCTAATAGTTATTAGTTATTGGGCCCAAGCCCATTATGCCTTAAAAGCCTAAGTATTTAATGTTTTAGTTATTTAGGTTTTAGGGTTAATCCTCACAATTACAATAATTATCATATAAGTGAGGTAGATGTTTTCTCTGTATTCAAGGGTATCAAAAACACACAAAGTTTAACTGTTTATTCAAGGGATTGGTATGCTATTCTTGATCTTATTATCTCTTGATTATTATTGTGTTTTGTGATTGTTAATCAACTAGATTAAACTGGGATAACAAGTGGTATCAGAGCCAAAAGAATCAAGTTTATTGATTTTACTGTTTATGGTTTAACTGTTGATCGATTTTTTTTTCTGGGTTCATCAAGTGAAAATCAAGTTCATGATTTATGAGTTATTATGCTTAAAATCGATATGATTAGATGTGTTTCATGCTATTGAACGTGATCTGATAAGTTTAACTGCGTTGCAAACCTTCAAGTGATTGAATTTGTGAATTTTTGGTTATCTGGGTTCGACAAACTCAATAAGTCGGTCGAACACTGTGGTTGGAAAATTGAGTAATCAAAAGTGTTCTTTAATCATTATTGTTAATTGGGTTGTGATCGATACGTGTTGATGAGTACCAAAGTCTGATTTTTGCATTTGAGTTTGAGTTCTTGATTGATTTTCTAGGTTGATTATTGTTTCTGTTTATCGATGTTCTAGGCTGATTCAAGAACATATCGGTCAAATTGAATACCGGTCGAATAATCATTATCGGTCGAAGGTAGTTTACCGGTCAAAGTATTATACCGGTCCAACATCTTACCGGTCGAGCACTTTATCGGTCGAAGCACTTTACCGGTAAAAAAAAATTCCCGGTGAATAGTACCGGCGAACAGTACCGGTGAACATTACATGTCGCTACAGTACCGGTGAATAGTACCGGTCGCTACAGTAACGGAACAGTACCCCCGGTTAAAAAAAAATTAAAATTTTGCGTGTAGTTTTTATCTTTATTCTTGATTCTAACGATCTCTTCTAGTTGATTGTCTTGGTAGAGAAAAGTTTGATTACTAACCATACAGCTAGGATGTCGAATCAGCTAATGATGTCTGAAGGTTACAGCCTTGATTTTAACAACATGACTCTTTCTGAATTAAAAGCAAAGGCTAAACAACTTGCTGGACGGTTATCAATATCTTCCCGCATGGTTGATGAGTATGACATAGAGGAAAAAATGTTCAAATCCGAGATATCATCTCTTAAAGCTGAGAACAAGGCTTTACAGATTCAGAACTAATCTCTTCTTATTCAGGTCAATGCTTTAAAAGAAAATTCAAAAGATTCTGATTCTATAATTGACTTTGCAGGAATGATTGAGTCTAAAGAAAAAGAGAGCTTGGATCTTCAAGCAAAGTTGAAAATATCTGAATCCAACTCTACATGGTCAAAGAAGGATGCAATGCAAAGAGAGCTTGATGAGCTTAGAAGGAGTACAAGTGTTGCAAAGGATACTAGTACAGGACTAAGACAGATAAATTCTCAACTCTGTACGGACCGAGATAAGTTTAAAGATAAAGTTCTTAGTCTTGAGGTTGAGTTCAATGAGCTGAAAGAAAAGGCAACCCAAGACAGAGACAATACAATAGCTCAAGATGAAATACTGAAGATTGAGAATGAAAGAAAAGACTTTGCCAATAAATTCTCTGATTTCTCCAGAAAAGCCTTTGAAGAGAAGAAATCTTTAGAGCTTAGATGTGTTAAGCTTTCTCAACAAATTTCAGACTTTGAGAAGGTTATCATTCTAGAGAGAGAAAAGGCTGAGAATGAGAAGAAGAAAGCTGAGCTGAAGGATACAAATATAGATTTTTTTGAAGAAAAGAAAATATTTGAGATCGAGATAGCCAAGCTGACAGGAAAGCTATCTGAACTATCAACAAACATCATGAAGGAGAAGAATGCAAAATCTGAGTTGCATAAAAAGTTTGATCTGATTGAAAAGGAAAGAAACAACTTGTCTTCAAAGATAAAGGAACTTGAAGAGATCGTATTCAAGGTGAAGCTGACTGAGCACAAGACGTCAGAGTCAATAGCTCAATCACCGAGAGATGATCTAGCTGATTCAAATAGTTCATTAAAAACAGCTTCAAGTTCACATGTTTCAAATGTTTTCTATAATCCTTTCTGTGATTCAGATGATAGTCTTACTTCTAAATCTACTAATCAGATTCGTCCTTCTAACCTTTTCTATGACAAAAATGTTGATGGTTCAGGTAACCTCAAGAAGACTAAGTCTCAAAAGAAAAGCTTCTGGAGAAGAGATGATGAGAAAGAAACAGGAAACTGGATCTGGAGAGTTAAAGGATCCTCGGAGGAGAAGAAGAAAGAAGAATCATTTGTGCATACATCAAATGCTAAATGGAACTATGCTACAAAAGGTAAAACTTTTGACAAACCTGATCTGGTTTACACAATCCATCAATTGATCAGGTTAGCACAAAAGAAAATTAGTTGTTCCTACTGTGGCTCAAATGATTTTGTAAGAAAAGATTATGTGAATAACTGATATGGTTCTTATTTCATCTCTCCCACTAGAACTGCAACTAACCCATTAGGACCCAAATACCAGTGGGTACCAAAAGCTAAATATGTGTTGCAGGCAACCAATGTTTAAGGGGGAGAAAGAACAATGGCTTTTGAACAAAACAGTTCAAAACCCGGACTTCATCGTCAAAAAGGAAGGCTTCTAAGTAAATCAACTTAGAACCTATACCTCAACGGAGTATGGCTTCTAATCACATCAGATTAGAACCCGCACTTCAGTGCTTAAAAAAAATCTTCAGTTAAGGGGGAGCTTACTTGTTAAAGAGCTTCATTGTCTACGAGCTTAATTGTCAACCTCTTTTAGTTTGAGGGGGAGAATTGCATCGTCAAACACAACTATTTTAACTTCTCCAAATTTTTTATTCTTCATGTAACAAGTGGTATTTGTGCTTACATGTACAAAAAGCCTGTTGAACAACATGTTCTTTTTAGGAAATTACATGGGATTTAGTGTGTGAGCTTAACAGAACTTCCATGGATTCACGTTAACCAGTGTTTCCTACCCAGGAAGTATTCCCTGAGTGATTGAGGGGAGAGGGGTCAAAAGATTTGAGTGATGGTGTGTGAAGAGGTAAAATGAAAAAGAGAGATTGGTTAGAAGTGAGATTTAATGATCAAAAGAAATAGGGTGAGAGAACAGAGTAAAAGAATATCAGGCTCTGCACCAAACTTCTTTCTGAGCCGGGAAGCCACATAATCTGATTGGTTCACATTCTTTGGTGACCATCATTGAAATAGGCAACTAGCCCATACTATCTCTTGCATACAACCTCACCAGCTACTCATTTTTTTCTAAAAAAGAGAATGTTTCACATTTTCTGGGGAAGCAGCACATACGCTATTGGTTCTTCATTTGGAAGATACTAATATTGAAAAAGAAGGAAGGTTGCCACACCTTCGAACCCTTTCTCATGCACATTGAGTCTTTGTATAATTTGTTGTTGTCTCAACAAGTTTACATACTTTGAGCCTATACTGAAAAGCAATCATCTATGCTTAATTATTTCATACACATGCACGAACACACAGAAATTTGTTTTCTGTCAGAACGTTCATTATTAACCATGTGTTATTCAATGATTGAATGGAAGACCTGGGGAGCCAACATCAAAACCAGCTCCTTATATAGTAACTTTGTGTTACTCAGTGAGTTTGTGTCATTGACAGACATTTTAACTGAGTCATTTGTTGATTCAGGGTTACACCTATTAAACTGTTTGAATTTGAAAAGATTCGAATGGTTACTTCTTTCTATTTTAATCTGAAAAGATTGAAATAATCACTCTTTCCATCTGGGAAGACTGCTCTTATTTCACAGGGCTCGTTCCATGAAGACGGTGCTACATTGAAGTCTATAAAGACAAAGGGGGAGATTTTTTCATAAAGGGAAGATTGTTTTGACAAGTTTGATGATGATGATTCTCACCACTCATCAAAAAGGGGGAGAATAGCTTAAGGGGGAGAATATAATCTGAAGACTGCTGAAGATTTTCAAAAGTTTTGAAGATTTGAAGATTATTCAAAGTTTTGAAGTTTTGAAGCTATCAACGTCATATCTGAAGTTTTTCAAGAAAAGAGAAGAAAAGTGAAGACCCGAAGACTATTGTCAAAAAAAAATTTAATCTTGAATCCAAAGGGGGAGATTGTTGGATCATAATTGTATTCAAGATTAAAGGGTCTAAACTGTATTTGTTTGATAGTTAAAGTTAGATGGTTTATTGTGTAATAAGCTAATAGTTATTAGTTATTGGGCCCAAGCCCATTAGGCCTTAAAAGCCTAAGTATTTAAAGTTTTAGTTATTTAGGTTTTAGGGTTAATCCTCACAATTACAATAATTATCATATAATTGAGGTAGCTGTTTTCTCTGTATTCAAGGGTATCAAGAACACACAAGGTTTAACTGTTTATTCAAGGGATTGGTATGTTATTCTTGATCTTATTATCTCTTGATTATTATTGTGTTCTGTGATTGTTAATCAACTAGATTAAACTGGGATAACAGTTCGTTTACTTGGATCGTTTTGCCTTTTGGTATTTTCATATTTTATATGTGTAGCGAGGCTTCTTAGGATTGTTTGGTTGGTTTTCTATGAAGTTCCAGATAAAGATGTCTATGTAGATTGTAGGTTAATCTGTATTTTTTTTAATTGAGAGGGACAAGTTTGGAAAAAAAAACTTGAATTTTTCTTAAGCCATTACCAAACAATCATGTATAACTGGTCGAATAAGCTATGAGTCCCATCAAGTTGCTAACAAACAGACCCTTATTCTTGATGGACAAAAATTGTATAGCATTAACGCGCCAACCAAACCAAACCCACCATAGGTTGGGTTGGTCGTTGATAACTCTCAAATTTTAGAGTTATTTGTTCCTCTTTTTAAACCCATTTTTATCAATCAAATACCAATTTGAGTCTTTTCCCACTTATTTGTTCCAAATTGTTCCTTAAGAGAGAAATAACTGAAAGTTTGGATTTGGTAAGAAAACTTGTCAATGTGACCACAAAACTCACCACAGTGGTAAACAAGCTGCTAACAAACAGACCCTTATTCTTGATGGACAAAAATTGTATAACATTAACGGGCCAACCCAGCCAAACCCGCAGTAGGTTGGGTTGGTTGTACTCTTAAAGGGTTGGATTGGTCTGAGGTTTTATCAAAATATTGTAATCAGGTTGTGTTGGGTTGTACTTTTTAGTAGGTTGGATAAGGCTAAAAAAATTTCATTTTGTTGTAATTGGATTAAGTTGTTTAAATGTTGCAAACCGTCTAACATAACCTATGTGCATCCCTACTTGAGACGAGTACAACGTCGTATTTGGTCCTGTGAGAAAATCACATTTTTATCTAACGAGTTCAATCAAACCAACAAACTGTATGGTGAAGTTATCGTTGTTAAAAATCCCAAACGGGTTTGATATTTTGAAATGACATGATGGACATGATGAACTTTTTGATGGTAGATAGAAAATTCGGTTTCAGTGATGAAGAAAATATATTGTTTAAAGATATAAATTATATAGAAAACTCGGTTTCAATGATGGAGAAAATACATTGTTTAAAGATATAAATTATATAGAAAATTTGGTTGCAAATAAAAAAATTGTGATAATCTTGTGTGAAGAAGTACATTGGTGGTTTTGGTTTTTCGTTTTGGCAATTTTGGTGAATTGACATATAAGGTGCTTATACGGTTTTCTCAAAACTTTTTTACGATAAACGGTTCATGTAGTATTTTTTTTAGTATGAAACAATACGAAAATATGTTATATTCATGAAACATGCGTTTATAACTAAACTGATTATGTGCGAACTTTGAAACATGCGTTTATAACTAAACTGATTATGTGCGAACTTTGCTTCGAGAGTGAAACATTGAAATATGATATTTACTACGAAAAAATATTCGTTTCAGTTAAACTATAAAAGGACGGTTGAAATGAGGATCAACAGACAACAATTACTAGGCGATAAATTATCGTGGCAGGAGTCCAGTTGATGGTCTCGATTCTTTAACAAGAGTTTTGAAATCAGTCGGATCAACCAACACTTGTTACTGACGTGACGTCACACCAAAATAATTAAATAAAAAATGGATGATGAATGATTTTGTAATGTGAAAAATATGTTTGCATTTATGAAAAATTTGTCTCATATGAATAAAAAGGTATTTCAAGTTTCATTTATAGCAGGTGAAAGGCTTGGACACATTTTTGTGAGTTGGGGTCGTATATCCAAACGTTCATCCGGTAAATGTTTATTAATAAAAGTCTATATTTTAACTTACTTTATCGGATAGGATTGTAGTCCATCATATCATATGCAACAATTTATCTGGTATGCACTTACAGGGTAAGAGTCGTCAACGTCACTTACTGGGTAAGACTTTCCATTATTATCGTCGCTACTTCAAGTAGCTTATCAATAAACGTAAGTCGGCATATATCCATATACATGTATTTAAAAAAATAAGTTAACTTATAAACTAACTTATAAGAGCATCTCCAACAGCTTCTGCAAAATGAAGATTTTGAGTTAATATTTTGCTCCAACAGCTTTTCCAAAACTATCTCTAAAATGGAGAAAGTAGGAGAGAGAAAAGGTTTTTCTCCAAATATGGAGATCGCCCAAAAAATGATTACCAAGTGAGATGATGAATAGGAATCTTTGAAAATAAATATGTAGAGAGAGAAATAATATTTTAATAAATGAATAGAATATTTTAATATTATAATTAATGTTTGATTTTTCAAAAGAGGGAATCTATTGAAAATGAATGTAATCTTTGAAAATAAGTTAGGGGGCGTTTGGTTCGCTGGATTCCGCCGGAATCTGGTGGAATTAGAATGATCAATTCCATTGACCGAATTCCGTCGTGCTGTTTGGTTGTCAAGGGAATGGAATTGAATTGAATTCCATGAAATCCTTAGATTATGGAATTGGTCATTCCATTTGAAAATGGATGGAATTGAATTCCATTCCATCATGGTTTTTCAAAAAGACAAAAATACCCTCCAAACCTTTTCTAACAAAATTAAAACTCATCAGATGTGGATTTGGTTTCCTCTCTCTCCTCTCCTCTCTCCCTCCCCTCTCTCCTCTCTCTCTCCTCTCTCCTCTCCTCTCCTCTCTCTCCTCTCTCTCTTTCCTCTCTCTCCCTCTCCTCTCTCTCTCTTCCTCTCTCTCTCTCTCTCCTCTTTTCTTTCTCTCCTCTCTCTCTCCCCTCTCTCTCCTCTTTCTTCTCTCTCTCTCTCTCCTCTCCTCTCTCCCCTCCTCTCTCTCTCTCTCCTCTCTCTCATCTCCTCTCTCTCTCTCGGCATTTAAAAAAAATAAAAAATAAAAGAAAGGGTATTTTTGTTATTTTTTAGAATTCCATTCCAATTCCTTTGTAAACCAAGCAAACATATTCCAATTCATTTGACTGATTACATTCCATTCATGCCAACCAAACAGTTGGTCAAACCTGAAAACATTCCATTCCAATTCCTTCCAGATTTCAATTCCATTGACAGATTCCATTCCATCAAAAATTATTCTGTGAACCAAACGCCCCTTAGTCTACTTTTACCAAAGGATGCCATAAATCATAATCAAACTAACAAATAAAACCCAAATACAAACTAAACATAAATAACAATAAAAACAAAATATAAAATTTTTTATGCAATTTGTCGTGAAATATAAAAATGATAATGGGATCATTTTCCTCGAGTTACAAAGGCGCCGAGCCCTCAAACTCTTTTTGAAAATTTTCTCTCTCTAGGGTTTCGAAAATCATCATGAGAAAAGAAAATTAGAAACACAAATTCATCCCACTTTTTCTCTGAGAAATCTCCTCATCCAATCACATTTCATTCGTTTATCATTGCATCAATCGCTTTTTCGATTGAATTTCACTTCGATTCGATGTTGTAATTTGAATCACACGAACTCCATAAACGTGATTAAGGTTTGCTACACATCTCATCAACCCCTAATCACTGATGAACTTCACCGATCCAGCAATGTCGCTTTTGGCCGCTAGCGGCGGAGACACCGTTAAACTCTTTGATGTTTCGGTGGATCCTGGCGATCCTTGTGTTCTCAGCCACACGCCTTCACCCGGTTCTCAAGTTAATTCCGTAAAGTGGAACCATACAAGTAAGATTTTTCATCTTTTGGTGATTTACTTTGGTTAAAGAATTGATATCTCTCTTTTTTCAGATAATGCCGTGATTATTAGTCTTTTAAATTGTAAAATCAGCCTGACTTTTAGATGGGGTTGTGATTAGATTTGGTGGTGGCAAGTGCTGGTGATGATAAAAGGATATCGTTATGGCGAAAGAATGGTCAAAGCATGGGGACTATTCCTGCGGCCGGCAGTGACAGTGGTGACAATATAGAGGTGAGGTTCCAGTTATATGTTCTAAACTGCCTCTCAAATTCGTTGTCAAATGGTGACAAGGTTGTGCCTTTTGTTTGATTGGCAATTTGGCATTGGATTTCCAGTTTAGCATCAAGAATTATGGAGGACTTTAGATTTTCATAAAACTAACTGTTATTTACAGTTAGGCCCAGTCAGCCCTCTGTAGGAGAAGTTAATAGCCTGCATTTACTTAATTTACTAGCATAAGAAGCTTTACATCTTGCATATTGTGATGACTTTCATCTACCTTCCACCTCTGGATGATCATGAAGTAAGGAAGCCTTGCCTCCTTAAATTTGCAAGGCGCATATCTGCCTTCCAGTCTAAGCGGTTAACACAGTCTATTGTGGAAATTGCGGTTAGGACCTAGAATTGCGATAGCGGTTATTGCGGTGAGATATCGGTGAAATAGCGGTAAAAAAAATAGGTTCATAAATTAATATGAATATATATATATATATATATATAACTTAATAATTAATATATATATATATATATATATATATATATATAACTTAATAATTAATATATTGTTGGCTGTAAATTTTAAAGCAAAAAAGTAAAAGCAATCGAATAACTTGCTGCTGTTGGATAAGTAGCAATCGACGAGTAGGAGAAGTAGCAATCAGAGGGTTCTGAAGTCGAGTAGGAGAAGTAGCCGATTAGGAAAGGTCTGGGTAGGAGTCGATTAGGAAAAATCAAGTAGGAGTAGAGCCGATTGGGAAAAATCGAGTTAGGAGTCGTGTGAATTGTGGAATAGCGTGCGACTGTGGTTGCTGGAGAAGAGATTGAGAGGTAGGGCTGTTAGGTTAGTCAAATTGGAAGTCCACAAAGTCCAAACATCAAAAATAAAAACAGGCCCAAGAGGAAATTGAAAGCCCATAAAGGAAAAAGCCCAAACTTATTAGTGATAATAATTTCGGTATTTTCGGACCGCAATTTTTACTAATTGCGGTGAAATTTCGGTGAATTGCGCCACAAATTTCGCTACCGCTATTTGTCACCGAAATTTTTCTCCGGACCAAAATCCGAAATTTCACCGCAATTTCGGTGAAATTGCGCCGCAATTAACTGCTTAGCTTCCAGTTATGTGGCCCAAAATCATATAAAAACCTCATATATATATATATATATTTGTTCTTTTCTTTCTGGCTCTGGTTTCATTTGTTTCATGATATGAATAACAATTATGAATGAGGTATGCTGCTTTTTAAGTTGCAAGCCTGCTTGTATCGGTAAACTTCTTTGTGCTTTCTTTTTGATGAATTTCTCAATATGTATTAAATTAATTAGAGAATTCCATGTAAATACTTGCAGGAGTCAATTTTCACTATCAACTTTAGTACCAAAGCATCTCGTTACATTTGTTCCGGTGGAAGTGCTCAAGTTGTGAGAATATGGGATTTGCAGAGGAGGAGGTGTATAAAGTGGTTGAAGGGCCATACAGACACAATAACAGATGTGAAATACAATTGCAAAGATGAACACTTAGCTTCCATTAGTCTTAGCGGTGATCTTATAATTCACAACCTTGCATCGGGAGCAAGGGCTACCGAACTCAAGGATCCTAATGGGCAGGTGTGTCTTCCTGTCCAACTTCTAGCTATCACAAGGCCATTAAGAATCTTAGTTCTTTTTGGTGTTTGTAATTTATATACTTTTGTTTTCTGATGTGCTAGATGTTTGTATGATGGTTCAAGCTCAGGTATTGAGGGTGCTTGATTATTCACGGATTAGCAGACACCTTTTAGTGACTGCTGGTGATGATGGGTCTGTTCATCTGTGGGATACAACTGGTCGCAGCCCGAAGGTCGGTCATATGAAACTTATATATAGAGAAACTTTGCCCCACTACTTGCTTTGTTCTTGTAAATGAATCTTCTTGCAAATTTTCTATTCATGTTTCTGCATGGTGTGAACAGACGAGATACTATTACTCATGATAAGCTTTGTGATTTATAACCAAGATGTATGCAAGATTGATATTCCATACATTATTGGTTATGTGGTGCTCTTATGCTTTTAGTAGTTTTAGAATTTTTACCTGGTCCCATCAACTGAAATGCAACCTTTCCGGTCAACATAGGAAAGAAGGGAATGGGTGTGTGGGTCTGGCATTTTAAGAAATACTAAAATCTGGGTGCAGCGTGTACATTTACATATGCACATAACACGTACAGATACACGTACCAAACCAAGCTTAACCGGTATATCCCACTCGAAAGTAGGGTTTGTGAGGTAAGACATACACAAAACATTTCCTCTACCCAATGAGTAGAGAGGCTGTTTCGTGAAGACCCCCGACTTGAGAAAATGTTTTAGGAAGCCATGAAAAATAATTAAAAAGATTTCGGAAAGTTATTAAGGGTGTGTTTGGTATGCAAACAGAGTGGAACAGACAGAACAGAACAGGCTTGTCCCATGTTTGGCGTGACCATATGTGGGACACGCTAGAACTAAGTGGAACAAACATGGACACACTTGTCCCACTCTAACCCCTTGGAACTAAGTAGAACAACAATATTTTGACTAATATACTCTTTGTTAAAAACAAAAACATAAAACATGTCTTCTCATCATCCACGCCTCCAAGCTAGGGGTGTGCAAAACCCGAATAGTCCGAAATCCGAATCCGCATCCGAACCGAAAATAAGGTGTTTTTGCAAAACCCGAATACCCCGAAATCCGATTATCCGAAACACGACATTTGGGAGGATATCTGGGTTTGATCGTTGGCCACCCAACCCGTCCGAAAACCCGAAATAACATAAATCTATATTTTAAATGCTATATATATATATATATATATTTATCTAATTATTTTTTGAAAATCGTAAATTATAGTCTGTTGAAATATTTTCTAAATTTAAACTTGCTATCGATTTCATCAATTTTCAATCGATTGTATTCATCCTAAAAAACGATTGAATTTATATATAACTTTTGCATTATATAATACCCGAACCCGACCGACATCAATTCTCAACCCGACCAACCCAAACCCGAAACAACCTAAAATCCGAAACTTAAAATTTGGGTTTTGATTTCCATATCCAAAATCCAATCGTCTAATCGTGAAAAATTAGTTTTATGTTTTTGATAATCCATTGCACTATGTATTAGTGATGTGAATTAGTCTTATGTGATGTAATTTATGATTTTTCATCAGGGGTAAATTCGTCATTTAACCAGTCTAGTCCTGTTCTATCCAGTTCTGTCATGTCTTGACTCTTGCCAAACGCTGGACAGTTGTTATGTTTCGTCCTGTCCTGTTCCATCTTGTCCTGTCCTGTCTGCGTACCAAACGCACCCTAAAGAGCATGAGACAGTAGATAAACATCATCAAATTATTTAAACCCATACTAAAGTACTTGTTATCAAACTCTATTGAATGCCATATCCTACAATAAATAAACAACAAGCTTAGAAATATTCACAAAAATTGCACAAGAAGCTACAAGCAAAGGAGGCATACAACATAAACAAGCATAGGAGAGGAATACGTTTAAATATGAAACAATGATGAAGAGGAGAGGGTAGAAAACAAATGTCTTGTCCTAATCATTTAGAAAATAAAATCTGAACTGCCATGATTTTTATTTGAAACTGGAAATATCTGAAGCCTTGAAACAAGAACTTGAAAGAGCAAAAATAAGCCAAAGTCTTCGCAAAAACAATTCAGCCATACCCACAAAAACCAAGTTACACTATATCCAAGTGAACTCTTTTAGATAAATGGGTGTGTACCCTTTGGAATTTCCAACCGCACCTGCACTCCATCTCAAGTATCCGTTCTCCATATTAGTCAAACCAATGTGCAAGTGAAACCTTCCAGCCACATCTTTTGTCTGGTCTACTTATAAGTTATAATGTTCTAGTACACAAAAAGAAGCTTATGATGATATGATTTCCACATGCAGGTTTCTTGGTTAAAGCAGCATTCCGCTCCAACCGCTGGTGTTAGTTTTTCACCATCCAATGACAAGGTCTATTCTAACTATAGTAATTCACCTGTTCTACAATAGAAAATAGTGAATTAAATTCTGCATGGATTAGAGGACATCTTTGAGGGAGGTCATTGCTAAACGTATCTAGCGTTTACTGCAGTCATTGTTTTGGGACTATTGTGCCGTTCCTTCTTTTATAAGTTTGGGTTTTGGCAGATGATTGCTAGTGTGGGACTAGATAAAAAGCTATACACTTTCGACTCAGGATCAAGAAGACCCTCATTTTGCATTCCATATGAGTCACCTTTTTCTTCAGTGGCATTTCGAGATGATGGATACACACTGGCAGCTGGGACAACTACTGGGCAGGTCGTATTTTATGATGTCCGTGGAAAGCCACAACCATTTACTGTTCTTCGTGCTTATGCAAATTCTGAGGTGTACATTCTCCCTATATCTTATTTACTTTATTCCTTTTTCTAATTTTATTTTCTGATCGTTCATTATAAAATTGGGCTGTCCATGAGTTATATTTTTGTCCTGGTGTATGGGAATGGAATTCTACTTAATTGTCTCCTTATATTACTTTATTTCATTCAGGGAGTAGGGTTGTAGAGGAGTAGTGACTGGAGGTAGTTATGTGTTATCGATCATGAATGTATGAGGTGAGACGTGAATTGGTCAAATTGGGATGAAAGAAAATATCTGTGGAGTGGCCTTTGGGGAATTGTAGGGGGAGCTTACAAGAGTCCATCTTAATAATTTCTGTGGATAAATAAATAATCATTAAATGACATATTTCTCATCTCTTGATTATCTACCGATGGTGATCCGATGCACTTCATTGCTTATCGGAAACTGTGTAACAACCAGACCTTAAAACTCTTGATTAAATGAGCATAGCTAGCATTCAGTTAATTCCATAGGTTTTTACTTGAAGTTCTGCTTTTTTACTTTTCTGGAGTTTCACCTGTGCACAATTATCGACATAGCTGATACCACTCAGATAATTCACAGATATTATCTATTTTCAATATTAATCTTTGCTGAGCAATATTTTTCATATGTTTATTTCAGGCTGTCACAAGTTTATGCTGGCAAAGATCAAAACCTATATTTGTAAATGAAAAAACCTGCACAGCAGATACGGCTCTCCTGGGAGGCACTGTGGATGATTCAATCCTTATGCCCGACCCACTTCCTTCAGCAACAATATCTAGTCATTTAGTCTCTACTTCGATTGCCGGTTCCCGAAATTCTATTCGTGCAGGACCCTCTCCAGAGTCAGCTCCCTCAACAGTTGCTAGTGGATCAATGTCAAGTACTAATGATTCATCTGCAGGGGAAGAAACACCACTCCGAAGCACTCTAAGGGCTGGTGGATTGGCTAGATTACATGCCCCACGTAGTTACAACTACAAGGACGACATGGAGGTTTTTTCTCCACTTGTAGAAGTTCAACCCATTACGCCCTCATTTGATAAGCTATGGGCGGGAACAAAAACCGACTTTGATAAAAAGACTTCTCTGCTGTTTTCTTCGTCCAAAAGATCTCTTGCACCTGAGGTTGGCAGTGATCCTCATTCGATTTTTGACTGGAAACCTAACTCCACTTCGATACAGGTTTGCTAGCTATCCACATTGATTCACTCATTTCTGAGGATGACCTATCATGATGTTCCATTACTTGGTTTCATTTAGCAGTCGAATATAAATAATTGTTTTCTGCCTGTGCATCTAATTACTTAGAAAATCAGGATACCGTTTATTTGTATTGCCCAATGTATTATTGAGTACCTTAACCATGTGTATGTTAGATACTTTTTATAAACGACCATGTTCAGTGCATATAAGTTTGTATAACAAGAACTCCGGTTTTATGCTAATATAGCTAGTGAAGAACCATAGCCATTAATGAATACAATTAATTTGGAATCCCTGTGAGAAAACCTTCTCACCGAAGCATACAGCTTGTAGATGCTGCATTTTGTGAACCTTTTTCCCCAATAAAAGAGTCTACTTTTGATTCACAAAGTCAAACATTATACTTTGAAATTTAATATCACACCGTAGTTTTTAGCTTGTGTTTGAGATGATTTATTGTTGTATCATGTTTTTTAAATGTCATAATCATTTTAATCTACAGCCATACTGATACTGGATCTTGAAGTTAAATTTAAACTCATTTGACACCCAAAACTCAAATGTGGACCTTTTCATCTGCAGCAGAGTCGCAGAGAGTATTTAGGATTTGGTTCTTGATTCTTTTTTCTGTTTGGGCATTATCATTCACCTCTGCCTATCTGGGAAATCAACTTTGTGATGCATAAGTCATAACAGAGAGGAACAGTGTCATTCATCTATTTGCAGTTGTCTGCCTTTATTTACCTGGATATCAATTTATGCAATGTAGTCAATATCTCAATATGTGATTCTTTAACCAACAATCTTATAAGGGTAAGTTCAAATGAGAATCATAAATATTTTGACATGAGAACCAACTATTTCTTGTATTATTTGTGATGAGTAACTCTAAATATTCATGAATATCATGCATTTTCATTTATGAAATTATTTCGTATTGAATATCTATCATGATATCCGTCATGAATTATATATGAATAGTTGGTTCTCAAGCTCTCAAAATATTTACGGTTCTCATATGAACCTCCCCCAATCTTATAATGGTGCAATATTTGAAAACCGTTATAAATTGTATTTGTAAACACAGGATGACAGCAGCACTCCTGTTTCTCGGCCAGTAACATCTCCTGTATCTTCCAAAACCGATGAATCACCATCTATAACTCCTCCGGAAGCTTGGGGTGGTGAGAGATTGTCCGATAAATTTGTTCGCCCACCACGTCAGCCGGTGACACTGCCTTCTCGCTTTGCAACATTGGCAACTTCCAGTAGTATATCTTCAGGATCCATGCTATCTGGGCTACAAGATTTTAGTTTGCCGTCAAGCCAGACGGCTATAAACCCCGTTTCAAGTTCAGGCTTGAGCTTGGCTAATTTCCGAACCAGGGATAACTCTTTTAATCAAGAGAGTCCTTTAGGATATTCTGAAGCGCCCTTCAGCTCGACATCATTTTCACTTGGTGTGAAAGGCACCACTAACGTAGAATCTCCAGGACTAGCGTTGACTCCAACACGAAGATTTTCAAGTTATGCCGAGAGGATAAGCACTAATCCATCGTTAAGTGATGGGACATCGATTGCTGTGGGGTCCCCGAAAACGAAAAAGACAGGAGCTGAAACACGGGAAGAGCTTTTGAATAGCTTTTCACCCCGGCATGAGGTCTCGGCTGCCACAGAATCTGGATTTCTTCCATCCATGAATGTAATGTATCGACTGCTTAAGTGGATTAATTTTCCGATTTTATAATGCAAATTGTTTGATTAATGTTTTGATTTTATTGACAGGGAATGGATATACAAGCCCAGAAAACAGGTTTGCAGGCTAATTCACAGCAGGGATCTTCTTTCTCACTTCAGCTGTTTCAAGGCACTCTTGAAGAAGCTCTTGGTTCTTTCCAGAAATCGATTCATGAAGATGTTAGAAATCTACATATCGAAGTTCTACGACAGTTTCATATGCAGGAGGTTTGTTTAAATTGGATGTTTGTTAACATATATGAAATTATTTACACTTTTTAATTAGCTAAATGACAATTTTACCCTTAATAATAATAGGAGTAATGGATTTCTCCATCTCATAATTAAGGGTAGAATTGGAAAGTAGATACTTATTTTGGAACGAAGAGAGTATACATTATGGTGCTGACGAGGGATGAGTCTTGTTGTTGGTGCAGATGCAAATGACAAATGCAATGAGCTCACTTTTGGAAAACCAGGCAGAGCTTATGAAGGAAATCCAATCGTTACGCAAAGAAAACCAGGAACTCCGGCAGTTGTTGTGAGTATTAGCGTTAACATTAGCTATTCACTTCACTCGTGTCGTGTGTTGTCTTCAATTTTAAGTTGAGTGGATTATTATAGTATTTGGCTACTTTTCATTGTTAGGAGGGCGGGTGTAACACATCGTTCTTATGAAAATGTAAAACAAAAACACTAGTAGTTGTGTTTTAAAAAACATGAGGGGAGAGATTTTGGAAAGATTGTGGAAATGTAAATGCAAACGAAACCGCCTTGACGGGGTTTTTTCTTTGTCCAAAATCTCTCATTTTTACGGTGGTTTTCGTTTTTGCATTTCTACAAGAACGATGGTTTGTTTGTAATGAAAAGTAAAAAAAAAAAAAAAAAAAAAACTCTTTTAGCTCAAGGTTTTTTGATATTGAAGAAAGGGTTGGTTTTGTTTGTACTTGTAGCGATGGTTTTTGAGAAAAAAAGGGGAGTGATGACTTGTGTAAAATTCATGAACACATGATTTACTTACTAGCTCAATATGTTTTTTGAATGACATCTGCTCTTCTTTCCTATGATACTCTATTTGGTAATTTAAATTTAAAGGATTTTTAAACTACAAATACACTCCTACTCTACGATTGAAATACAAAACCTCTGAGAGCAACTCTAATCATAATGCAAAATTGGTGATTTGCCCATTTCTCTTTCAAGAAAAAAGACACCAAATTTGGTGTCAAACTATTCACCTTCCAAAATGGGGATGGGCTACCACTAACTTTTTTTTTTCTTTTCTTTTTCTCTAATATCATTATCATTATTTTTTGTATTTAAAAATGTTTAATAATACTGAAAAATGTTTTTTTTATGGGGCCCATGATTTTTTTTATTTTTTTGAAGTATGGTTGAAGTTGAATATTTTTTTAGTGTCAAGGGTCTACCGGTTTCAATGTTTTTGGTGTTATGGGTCTAATTAATATCTGGTTCTATAAATATCTCGATTGTATTCTGATTTAAAGTGTTAACTATAATGAATGAACTCTAATCATCTTCCATAAATATTCAAATTATAATAAATAAACTCTCAAGATTTTCACAAATATCAAATTTAATTGGTTTGTACTAATTAAAGAGTTTGTATTTAATACTTCCTTGTATGCCAAAAACCTCTAGATAGAAAAGCTTTAGAAATGATGTGCAAAAGGACTTGGACCAACTGGTTTTGGAAAATAACAAGCAGAGGTCTTTGGCAAAAACAATCTTTTTTTTTTTTTTTTTTTTTATCATGGCAAGTAACGACGACAAAAACTAGTAAAAAAACCAAGGATTCATTAAACGAGTAAAATAAGCCATTTTACTTCTATAAGTCAAAAAGTGTGGTTTATTTATAATAATAACCTTATTTTTTTCTTTTACTAATTTTATACAAACCAAACCAAACCAACGTTGGAGTTTATAAGTAGAACTTGTATAAATTCCGAGAATAAACGAATGTAACAAAAGTACAAAACTAAAATCCAGTTTACGGACTCCCCCTTTTCTGATTCCTCTACTACTTTTGTTGCCTCATTACTTCCTTCAAAGGATATGGATATCGATTACATGTAGTTTTGTAATTGTTTCATGGTTTCAGGTTTTCACTGCTGTAACTATTTCCTAATCAATGGCACGGTAGTGACGTTGTTTTACAACAAGCCAGCTAGAACAAATTTCAAACACTAGAATGAAGAAGGCGTAACAAAAATACATATTCTTTTAGTAACTGCAAAACACCGTTTATGTCACCATTTGAATGCCGATCATTTTATCCATCTTTGTTGCAACCAACGAATGAAATGGATCCCAGAGATAGAAAGATTGGTAGACTTATTTCTTCACTAGTTTTATGACATCGCCAACCAAATGCAACGAACCAGTTACCAGGACCTAATATGTTCAAAACAACAGATAAAGTTAGTTAAATGCAGAAGCAGATAACCAACTTAACTTCAGAGCAGTACTAGTTATTAATATATACATATGTATGTACATGGATTGGGTTCCAGTGAGAATGAAAGTTATGTTGAGAAGGGTAAGAAGGGATCTCCAACCTTGGATGCACATTGGGATGAGATGCACCGGATTATGATCCTATGTCAAGCGCGATTCATGGGGTGGAGGTGAGATTAAAAGTGATCAAAAGTCCAGATCCCTTCTTACTTTCTCACCTTAACTCTTCTTCTCGCACGATCCTTCGTCGTCTGTATGTATATATATGTAGGGATAGATTCATATGAGAAGCCATTAAAATTTGAGAATGTGAGAAGAGATCTCAACCATTAGATGAGATTTACAATGACCAAGATCATAAGGAAAAAATATGTAAATATGAGCAAAATTATGACTAATTTAAAGAACCTAAGAAAGTTGAAAGAGACATTTTGAAACTTTTGTATAATTAAATCACTAATTCACTCTTTTTTCAAAAAATTTACACATTTCCTTTTTTAAATAATAATTAGATTACACATTTTTTTTTAAATTAAATTATCTAAAATATAATCAATATTTTATTAAATAAATTATACCAAAAAAACGAGAATTTACTTATCTTTAGTTTAAGATCTATGATGATAAATATTTTTTAAGATTTATATGAATCTTAAACTAATTTAGAATTTCACTTATAAGTTATAAATTGATTCACGTACAAGTAATAATTAAGATTCACATGTGATCCTATGTTAGGATTCAACATGTTCACGTATGAATCTTAAACTCATTCAAAATCTCGATTACAAATTTTAAATTGATTCACGTACAAGCTATGATTAAGATATACATGTACAACTTATGTTACGATTCACATGTTCACATATGAAACATTGATGTTCGTGTTCACATACGAGATTTAGGCAAATGAAATTCAATTATGAATCGGTTAGGATTCACATGTTCACATATGAACCAATGAAAAACATCGATGTTCTTGTTCACATATGAGATTTAGGCAAATGATATTTAATTCGATTTGTAGATTGTAAAATCACCAATTATTTCAAGGTAAAATTTTGATTAAAAAAAATCAATGATTACAATATCCAAAAAATATTATTGAAAAAATATGAGATAAATTAGGATATTCGATTTTTTCAATAGTTATCTAAATTAGTAAAAAGACTTGGAAATAGAAAATTTAAACCAGTGGTTGAGATTGCTTCTCTCATTCTTATATTTTTTGGGCTTCTCATTTGAACTTAACACTATAAGTGTATATATATGGGCTTAGAGGAAGGTTTAAACGAGAATGCTAACTATTTAAGAAAACAAAAAAACAGCAAAACATGTACAAAATCATATGTGATTTTACATTAACCGGCAAAAACTGGACGCGGGCGACTTTGGCCGCGAGGCAAAATCGCGTAAATCATATATTATTTTTTATGTATTCGGTTGTTCCCGTATGAACCCACCTCTATGGGTTTAACCATTTGAGAACCTTGTATATTGTGATAAACGTAAGAACTATTATTGTAAGGTATTGTTTCACATGATTTTTTCCATCTAAGACTAGAATTCAATATATTGATTAACATATATTTGTTTCACTGTACGTTTGTTTCATATTCATTTGGTTCATTATGTTAAACTCTTTAGTTGTATTTTTTGTTTCACAAACACATAAAAAAATGTTCACATTGTGAAACAAATATATGTGAAACAAACACATTGTGAAACAAATATATGTTAATCAATACACTGAATCCAATCCGTAGATGGAAAAATATCATGTGAAATATAGGTTGGTTCAAATAACAACGCTAAATATCGTGAGAAGGTAAGAAGGGAAGGTTCATATGTGAATCATTGAAAAAGTCCATTTGAATATTCATACGTGAACCCATATGAATAGTCTTATAACATCAGTTCATATATGCATCTACAAGTAGATTTTTTTTCCATTTTTTCAATAATTCACATATGAACCTTTGCTTAAACATTCCCTTCTAACTTTGTCACGATATTTAGCTTTTTTGTTTGAATCTCTCACTATATATATATATAGAGAGAGAGAGAGCCCAATCATTTGCAAACCTCCTAATTCAAACAAACCATACAAACTAAAAAATGAGATAATTTATGGAAAATGATGAGGGTTCATTTATTATGATCGAGATATTTACGGAAGATGATCAAAGTTCATTCATTATGATCAACGCTTTAGATTAGGAAACAATCTAAATATTCATCAACCTAGATGCACGGTTGAGATTGGTTTGTATGAATTAGGAGGCTTGCGAATGATTGGGACTACTATATATATAGGGATGTATGTACCTGCAGTCGAATAGAGTTATTTTGTTTGACAGTGTCCCTCAACCATTTAATGGCCAATGGAAGGGACGAGAACGTCATACTGTTTTTGCAACTTCTAACACTCGTCGCATTATAATCTTTGCCCTCAAGGTCAATGTTTTCGGGATTTCCTGAGAATCATAAAACATAACCAAGTTGCTTCATGTGTAGTTCCCAAAAGCAATGCAAAGAGTCAAAACTGTTACATATAGCGCGTTGATTGATTATTGATCACTAACGAATCTTGGAAAGCAATATTGAAACAATTAATTCAAGAATTTAACAGTGAACAAGTATCAAAACACACCTATGTTAATGATTTCAAAGTGATTTAAAGAGCTAAGTGTTGTTTGAGAAACCATTTTGGTTCATTTTTACAAGAAGATAACTAGACGAAATGTACAAGATTTGTTGAAGTAGTATAGACATATGCTCAAGTGTAAGGCTATGCCCTTTAGGTTGCATTTGACACCCATGTTTAGCGCAACAGTAGACCTGGACAGACCTGAGTGGGACAAAAATGCATTTCTTCTGTCCTACCAAAATAGGTGGAACAAAAATCATGGAAATGGGACAAGATTGGTAAATTACTAAACTACCCATGTCAAATTAAAACCCTAAAACCTATCAAAATTCTCACCCGCCTACCTCAGTCTTGTCCGTCCCGTACTGTGACCGTCTACGTACCAAATGAACCCTTAGGGGGCGTTTGGTTCACAGGATGGAATTGAAATCCATAGAAGGAATTTGACTTTGAAGGAATTGGAATGGAATTTGACCACGCGTTTGGTTAGTACTTAGTAGGAATTCAATTCCTTCACTTGAGCCAAGGAATGAGGAATTGCTTAAATTGTGGAATTCAATGGAATTGGAAGGATTCCATCACTTTCATTCCGTGAACCAAACATGGGCTTGGAATTTGGTCAATGGAATTGGCCATTCCAATTCCTCCAAATTCCTTCCAATGAACCAAACACCCCCTTAGAGTAGAGGGATACTGTTTGAATCCAATACCTATCATAACAACATTCATTTTAGCATAGGATAGGACTATGCTGGTCTCAGTACGTTACATTGTTCATTTTCCAATGGTTAGAAGTTGGTCAAGCAGTCAAATTTAGTCGGTGGGTAGTTTGATGTGAAGGCGTAATATGCGTCGCACAACCGCAGGGAGACAGAAAGTCTGAGGAGCAGACCTTTTGTAATTTATTTTTCCTCCATATGCTCTTTTCGGATGGCTGCTCTTGTTTAAGAAAAGACATCTTGTTTGATTAAAAGTACAAAGAGACATGACATCTTAATTGTTCTTTAATATGAAGGAGTCTGACCTCCATGACAAGGCAACACCAACCTATATTACTTGTTGAGTTTCTCATTACAAATAACAGTCAATTAACATTCTAACTTTGACTTGCATCTTGCTTACAACTTGAAATTCTATGTGAGCTCCGTATGCTTTTTTTAAGATAATTTCCTCCGTATCTTTTACAAATTCTGAGAGAAATCTTAAACTCGTATGCTTATTGTGTACAAGTTAGCAAGTGACTTTGTTGTATCACAGGGGGATTACTAGTCTGCAACCCACTAGAAAGACTACTTTGGGATACTACTTTGTAATAGGGGACTAATGAAGCCTTAAAAGAAGTGGTTCCTTGACTCATCTCCGAGTCTTCATTGTCTATAAACTTCGGTCATTTAATATTTTCATTTTGTGGGTTCCTTTATTTGGGATCATAAGAAATGAAAATGTGATGTTGGTTTTCATTTGCTTGATGCGGGGACTGACAGAAGATGAGATACAAAATGGAGAAAGGAGGAAAATGGTATAAACGAATGTAACCTTTAAATTTCATAAACTTGTGGAACCAAACTTAAATTCATGTATTTGTGGAAATTATAGAGTTCTGGAAAGAAACCCATACCTGTTTCGCCACATATGATGTTCTCCCATACTCTTTGAAGTGTTAGTTGCCAAGATTGATCGACTTGAAAATCAGTTGGTGGCAAGGACGAGCTAGATCCAACTTTGGTGTAGAGTGACATATTTGGTACAAATAGTGCCTTTTTGAAGTTTATACCTGAAAGATCAATATCAATGTCGTAAGTTCCTTCGATTCATATAACCCTAGCATGTTGGCCAAAGTTCAAAGTAACTAAATCTTAAGTGCATAATAAAACCAAAAAGATGTCATCATCTGGAGGCAAATGTACATAATACATGCTATGCATCTGACAATACAAAGGATACTTGTGCCTAAGATGATTACCATGACCAGAACACGTGTCCAGCAGCCGTGAAAAGAGCAGTTGTGGATCCCTCACTGACATACAATTGAACAATAATACCTGCATTTTCAGTCAAGTTAAAATGATCAAAGGTGAACAAAGGTGTTTCAAACAAAGAATTGGCAACATGTTCCCAAATTAGTGGAGTAATTATATGATCTCATGCCAGGGTACTGCATTGGAATATAACTGTCCCTTTTTACTACTGAGGAAGTGATAGTCCCATGATGAACGCATCTAAAAATTTTAAGCTATTTGATAGAGGATCCAACCCCATCCCTTGGAAAGAAAAAGGTAGCACCGAAGAAAGGAAAGAGCGAGATGGTGGTTTTTGTTGGGTTTCCAGCTCTCCTGGTCCCCACCTACTTGTGGAAGAGGGGGTGAGTTGATATTAACGTGTCAAGGCGAGATTCAAGCTGAGGAAATGGTTGAATTTGCCAGCGGTGTGAAAGGAATAGCCTTGAATCTTGAGAATGAGAATGTAGGGATTGTTGTCTTTGGTAGTGATACTGCTATTAGAGAAGATCTTGTCAAGCGCACTGGCTCAACATTGACATCAAGGTTCATCACTCACCCCCACATTGAAGCTGCTACTTGCATCGGAAACTTATATAGAGGTGCATCTGCAAATTGAACTTATAACCTAATGTGGGCCATGAATGCAACTGAAACGTTTCTAAAAGAAGACATCAGAGCTCTAGTACTATGTCAAGTCACCAATTAGTAGCATTTAAGCTAGTAGAAGAGACCCAATAATAATATAAAGCTTAGTGTCTTGTGAATGGATGTATTATAAGACAATTTTGGACCCTATCTACGTACTAGTTATTGTTCTATTCTAGCAAAAGAAAAATCATCTTATGTAAACAATCAAGTGTCAAAATTTTAAATATATTTCATGTCATGGTATTATACTGATACATATTTTATGTTATTTGAGAAGTTAACCCATGCTGCTCCTTGTCCAAATATGCGACAATCACAATGAACGGGACGCACTAAATGTACATATCCAGCAAATATTTGTCAACTAAGAAAACAAATGCATATTTAATGTTCTCCAACCTGTGTAGTCTGCTTCCTGGAGTTATCACCAGGGCT
Source organism: Arctium lappa (assembly GCA_023525745.1). NCBI lineage: Eukaryota > Viridiplantae > Streptophyta > Magnoliopsida > Asterales > Asteraceae > Arctium > Arctium lappa. The sequence goes on along the minus strand of CM042050.1, from coordinate 38,920,075 downwards.
CTGTACAAGTTCATGTAAAGATCTGGAATTATCAAGTTCCAGGTTACTTGAGCATCTTTGTCCATCATCTTCTTTAATAGCAAGGGAAAACCAATTTGCACAGACTTCCATGCTTTCAGGACTGTGTGCCCCATCCAAATAGAACACCAGATCTCCTGGACTTTGGATATCACACAAGCGGTCAGGAATAATCTGGGATCGTCCTTGTAGACTCGCGGTTGTTAGACCTTTGATAAATTGCTCAGGCAAAGAACTCTGTATCCGAGCAGAAACAATGGAACTTCTATCAATGAATTAATCAACATATGGAAAAGCAAAATTCCCTTTTAAAAAGCTTACAGTCTGATCAAAAGATTTGACTTCCAGGTTACCGGTCCGTTGAAGCCACATAGAGCTTAACATGATGGCAAGCCCTGCATTTACATATTGATGTTCACCTGCAAGCCCAAGATGTAATCCATTTAGCAAATTACCATCCAACTTGTTTGCCACTTGAAGACACACCTGCAACAGTGTAATTTGCATTACAGTACATGGTTGTAATTTCCTGCGGCACGTAAGTTATAATAGCTTATGGTCTTCAATTGCTCAGAACTCTATAATCTAAAGTTGAGTAGCCTGCAATCACGAGTCCTACATCTACATGTCATGCGTCTCAGTTGGAAAGTTTCAATTGCTTCTGGTAGATGTTTGCCTTGACCATATAACATAAGGTTCCGGTGCATGACATGGATTGCAGGACTCCAACAGCATTTATCACAGCAAATCGCTTAAAAGTCCACTTATGGGTGCGAATGCAATGAAGTGGTCTTAACTGTTACAGAATTTTAACTTACATCCAACTGGGAAGCCTGCTCTTTAAGTACTTGCATAGCTTCATCTGGTTGAGAAACAGTAAATGCAGGAACACCTTTCTGTATTGAAAAAAAAGTAAGAAAACAAGCATTGATTATTATGAAGAAGAGAAGGTGTAGACACATAGACATAGATGTAAGAGGAAAAAACAGAAAAAGTGTTTTTGCATGTAAAATAGCATTTGTACTCGAATTCATTAAATGGAGAAAGGCATGTGATTTGAAGAAGCACCTTGAAGATACCAGCCTTCTCTCTCCCAATTGCTTCAAGAGTATTTCCTGGTCATGCATATTTATATAAAATCTGAATGCTTTAATAATTGTGCAATCTTCAAGCTTTAGCTATGAATATTGTATACTTCAAAAGAACATCGTAAATTGATTTTTATTTTGGGAAAAACAACACAAAATAAAATAATAAGCTGAATAATACCACAATTAACTATACAAATTTTATCAGAAAGCCTACCCCCAACATGGAAACAGAATTATGCCAAATTTTAAAATAAATTAATAGCATAAACTGTTAAAATGCTTTTCAGAGGACAAGGTATGATGATAAGTTGAAGATAAAACAAGTAGTTTCTTAGGATAGATATATAAAAATGGTGGAAAGAAGAAAATGTAGGAACACATACAATTGAGAGAGAGAAAAACTTTAGGTTTATACGAGTAATAAGGAATAAAAATGTGTAGGAACTAACCAAAAATTTCTGTATGGTCGTACCCTAGCGGCGTGATACCACATACTATAGGCGCCTGAACCTGAAAAGTTGTGCATCATTTTAGATAGATTATTAGTCATATCATGTATGTAATTATTAGTACTACCATGTAAATGAGGACAAATGATGAGTCTTGCTTCATTAGATTGAGAAGATTAAGTAACAGAACAGAAGTTCAGCGAATTGTATCAGCCTAAAATGTTTGCATACCACATTGGTTGCATCAATCTTTCCACCTAATCCGACCTCCAAAATAGCAACATCTACCTGCACCAAAATGCTATGCACTTGTCAGCGACAGAATGATGATGATCATTGTATTTATTTTCTTTGTGGTTATGTGGATGCCGGGTTGGGAGTATAGACAAGAGGAAGCTGTTACAGAGAAGTGCTCACGTACTTGCTCAGCTGCAAAAATTTTAAAAGCAAGTAAAGCAAGGAAGCGGAATAAAGTTGGCATCGGTATATCATCACAGCACTTTTCCTGCATATGGAAACAATAACAAAGAATAATTAACCAATCAATACTGAGAAAGAAAAAGTATGAAGTTAACTGTATATCATACGGCAACTGGATTTCTCATAAGTCATAACTCATCAGTTGATGATTGCCATGGGAAGCATGCAAAATGAGGCCTATACGCTTTAAGGTTGATCAAAAACTGCTGGAATTAGAAAATTTGCTATTCTTGTCAATAATTGGGCAAGAAGTATCTACAGAAAACTTAGCATGTGAGGCTTTACACCCCACGCTTAAAGATTACCAATTGTGACCAAGGGCCCAAGGTATCAAAAACCCATAAAGGATGCTTAATTAAAGCAACTTATTGTGTACATGTAATGCACGTTTGTGTATTCAACTTTTTCGCTGTTTCAACTTTTGCACATAATGTGATATACTTCACAACTACCCATCCCATCTAATTCACTAGAAATAAGAATCATAAACTCTATGAGTATGACAAGCCTAAGAGGGGATGTAAGCAGTTCACAAGGTTCCTGCTGTGCTGGGTGTAGAGAAGACCTAATGTAAAGTAGCTCGCCCGTGCAAATGGGAAACTGATATTGTAGTTCAAACAAGTGATCACTTGTTGAAGGTTAGCTGTACGCTAGTATCTGACAGGGATACTGTATAATCTATTTTCTAAAGAACATACCATGGTTACACATGAGTATACTAGATACTGATATCAGACAATGTAGGCAGCATAGTCCTGTACTTGCTCTTAAATCAGACTCTCTAGGGACTGAATTAAACATGCAAAACATTCAGGAAACATTTAGTGCTAATTTATGGTTACTTCAAACAGTGTTGCAACCAGATAGGAACAAATGAACCATGCACAACTGGCCCATTCTAATTGAATAAATAAACATCAAACAAGCTTTGGACTCAGGGACGGATCCAGAAATTTTTTCATACGGTGGCACCATATAATATAGACAAAAAATAATTACAAAAAACACGGTTTTTATCGACGTGTTTTCATCTTTTCACCGACGTTCAATATTACCCGATGTGTTTTTAGCCTAATTCCACAATTTCGAGGAATTTTTAAAGTTGTTTGCTTGATTTCGAGGGATTTTTAAGTTTTTTTTATCGATTTCAAGAGATTATTTCGGTTTTTTTGGTTGATTTCGATAGTTTCTTTTGGTTTTTTGGTTGATTATGAGGTACGGTTGCACCTTCTTGAAGTTTCCAAAATAATACGGTAGCACCTTCTAAAACGATACGGTTGCACCTTTCACGAACCTAAATTTTTTTACCCTTTGTCGGAGAAATAATACGGTGGCACGTGCCACCGTATTCCATACATTAGATCCGTCCATGTTTGGACTGGTCACAACTAGATGATAACGTCCATTCTTGGATGCCAACGACTGTGTGCCTTGCTGAAGTCCTCTTATATACATCGTCTATTGCTGCTCTTAAATATGTATTCGGATATTTGGTAACCATACAAAAAAGTAGTAGCCTTTTAAATGTAAGAAAGCCAAATTTAACATATTTCACCAAAATGAACTGACAGTTCTTCACAATACCCACAAACTTGTTAGGTATACAATCTTCCTGCTTTCATGTGCCACTTGAGAGTTAATCAGTTCGACTTTGTACAGTATATATTTCTTTCAAATGTAGTACTTACAAGTTACGAACTTCGACAAAACATGAAAGACTTCACCCCCCCCCCCCTCCCACCACAAAAATTATTAAATGTTCAAGGATGATGCTGGCAGTGGTTCGATTAAAATTAATAGGTTGTGATAAGTGTTTAGAGGCATGAGAGGTAAGAAGACTAGTTTCTGACTACGCTTCACTAGACAAGAAGTATCTAAAGAAACATTAGTGACCACATTACTTTTATGAGATCAATGGAACTAGAACTCGTTGGAAAATGATAATCACAATTAGGAAAAGAAAACTGCATTTTACAATAGAACCACTAAACTCAAGGAAAGTTCTCACAGACCCTTCAAAAGAACAGAAGTTCTCCAGAAAAACAAGTATTTTGCTTCTGGAAGTTGAGCACTGAGTTTGGGAAGTATGATAATTAATAGTCCTTTTCTCCCATGAAATTGCAACAATTACTTTTGGCACATTATTTTAGGAGCTTCTAGGTCAATCTAACCAAAGTCATACTTGAATTTGTTCTTCTTAAAATGTTATTTTGGGGGTAAAGTTTGTATAGAAAATATAATCTCAGAGAATATCTAGTTAAATGGACAAAATAGCTCCTAACGGTACATGCAGAATGGTGAACCTTCAATGGGACAGGGAAAGTAACAATAAAGGTCTAAAATAGAAGCATGAGAAGAGTTAACATGGGTAAATTACATTCATGTGGTATATAGAGCAGAAATCATGCCTTCAGCCTATCCCAACACCACCAGAAGTATGCCAAAAACTTCTCCTTGCATATGTCCTCACTGAAAGACCAAACATGGAAAAATTAAGCAACCTTTTACAGTTAACTTGAGAGATCCTAGGTAATGCTTCACAGAACTTTAGGACCATCACATAGAAAATACGATAAACAAATCAATTGATGTAATGATACTATACAACATACATAAACAGAAGATAAAAACCATAAACATAAGACTAAATAGAGAGATTCCATGAATTGCATATCAGATTTATGTGGATGGATAGATCTATTTAACTGATATATGCAAAAGCCTGCATTTCTGCCAGAAAAGAACTTTAGTCTTCGGCAAGTCAGGAATTTGGCTGCAACGTAGCACATTCACTTTTGAAGATATCCTATAGGCCTTAGATTGAACCATCTCAGAATAAATTGTCATTTGTCAGATAACCAAAGTTACCAAACCCAAAATCCCTATATAGTAGCAACATGAAACTCATGTAGGCAGGTAAAGGTATCACATGGAGTGTCATCTTTCTTCTTTTATGTGATATTTTACTTTACAGTCTACACTACGTTAGCTGTCCAAACAGCTTGGATGTATTGATGTACCCTCGATGGTTTGATGAACACACAAATGAATTCAATATGGAATTGGAAAACGGAAATTGAACGGTTACAATATATTTCCAGTCACTTCGAGACTTGGATGTCTCCCAAGGCTTTCGCCCAAAACACACATACTAAGTTGATAGATACCGGTGGAATATCCCATCTGCCCAAGGTTCGAATCCAGGCATACACAACAATTGTGGTCAGTGAGTTTATCAGGGCTGATTTCTTGTAGTCATAAGTTGCCGGGATTAGTCGAGGCATAGCCTCAGACACCCTTCCAAAAAAATAGTTGATAGATACCCTTCCAACCTCCTGCGCCCTTTATTTATACTACCTAAAGCATGTACCACTGCAATAGGCACTTGTACCATAGTCTACTCTATTTGACTTATTTACTAAAATACCCAGGGTATGAAATATATCTTGGGAGTAGTAATAACTTCAACAAGGTTCTCCTATGCCTACCTAATATGCCATAAAGGTTTGCTTGAGTTTAGTTAAACTGATTGTGTGGGTGAGTGGCAAGGTTCTAAATGGCATGAAGCGTGGCATGGCGGTATATATTCAATTATTACTCAATGATATTGAACAATTTAAATTCATATAAAAAGAAGAAAAATAATATATTGATATATAGCTTACAAAAGTATAAAACTTGAAGTTAAAAAGGTCAAAAAGCATGCCATGGTGGCAATGCATGCTGCCTTAATTAGCCGAGATGGGTGTTAACAGGATGTGAATGTTGTGCCTTGCCGCCATGGCAAGCTTTTTAGAACACTGGTAAGTGGGAAAACCAACTTAATCCAATATATGCAAAAATTGATCACGTCAGTGACATGATAGTAAACCTAGTCCAGTTAATTTATTTCATTTTTAGAATACAAGTCCAGAAAAAAAGAAAAAAAAAACATCACTAGAAAACACCTGATTGTGAAATTACAGATTTAAGGCTTATAATCTCACCCATCCAGTCGAAATCTTTCTCTAACATCAATGAGATGAGGAGATGTGAAGAGCCCAGTGCGAAAGCCACAATTGCGTAATATAGCTTCTGTGAACACGCATGTTGATCCCTGTAAATAATTCAAATTTGGACATAAATCAGCATAAAATCAATTGCACCCAGTTGTCTCTCCATTTCTAGATTGCTTCATGTAAATACAGTAAAGGAAGAAACAGATTAGACAAGTTCACATATTTGCAGGTACAATAAGATTCTGCTTTTAAATTGAAAACACATGTGCTGATGAAAACTTTTGTAAGAAGTTTTTCCATTCAAAAAGTTTCGATATGAACAATTGCTTTCATCATTATAAACTCTTTCGTTGGATATCGAGTGTCATCTTGGGGATACAAGTTGTAATTTCTGAAAAACCATTCTACATGCTAAAGTGATGTTTAAGAGATATCAACCTCTAAGACTATGCACTCCTTATGTGGAGTAATACAATCAACACACCATATTTGTTAAAGCATGCGCGCCTAGGCTCTGAGGCTCATAAGGCTTAAGATATTGGGCTTTTCTAAAGTCGAGGATAGGCGTATTCACGAGGCTCACTAAGGCCCTGGGCCATGGCTGAGGCGCCTAGGCGCCTCATAAAGAGTTATTAAATACCTAGTCAAACCCTAATATTAAATAAGTTTTCTCATCTTCTCATATCGTAACATCTTAAAAAAAGAGTTACTAAATAGATGACATAAGTCAAACCATAATATTAAATACCCGGTCATTAAAATTTCAAGCTTCCTTCTCTATAAATACCCAGACCTTAAAACTTCTCCCTCACGGCTCATGCTTTAAACCCCTCCCTTCTGCCTCTATCGATGTAGTTGGTTGTTGCATTGGAGGCTTGTACTTGCTGCATATTTGAGTTGTGTGTGTGTGTATATTGATAAGATGCGCCTCGCAATCCTGAGGCCCGCGCCTCACGTTTGCGCCTCACGCCTAGGCCCCAAGACCCCTTTGCACCTAAGTGCGCCTTGAGCCGTTAACAACTTTGCAACACACACATATGCAATGATCATATATTTGATATTTCCCTATAGCACATGCATTTAAGCTAAAAAATCCCTAATATGTGCCTCCACATATAAATACAGAAATCACTAAACTCTGTGTAAGCAAATATTCAGGATATATGCAAAAACAACCTGAGTTCTTCCCAGAATTTACATACAGATATACGATAGAAGCACATGAATACATGATTAGTTTCCGTCAGAGCTAGGATTCATTAAAGATAGATTGTCCAAATTGAAATAGGGTATTCCTTCTACAATAGCAACTTTGACAAAAGAAAGGGAGGGATTTCTGTAGTACAGATCTACTTACATGCACTCATTATTTGAGGGGTACTTGGAGGAATGAATAATTTTACTCATAAATCATAACTAAAATGAGATGTGTCAAATCCAAGGCACCGCTTTAGCACCATTAGAAGACAAAGAAGTTTGACTCTCCATCATAATATTGCCTACCTCAACTAGATTGGGATAAAAAGCTTGTTGTTCGTTGTCATGCATAATAACATATGTAATAAATCACAAATTTATCTATAAACTATTTGCTACAGCCAAGTTACTCTTTTGAGAATAAGATATATGCATTTGGTGAAAGTAAAAGATAAAACTAGTTTCATACAATTATAAAACAAACACTCCTACATTAGATGGGGTTGATCAAAACCAATAACCAACATATTACCTTTCCTTTTGTGCCTGCAACATGGACGATCTTCATCTGGGAAATCGACTCCAAATCCAAAATCTATAAAGATGGTGAGATGGGGGACCATAAGTCATCAAAAAGGCTTGATAATACTTGCACATAAAGAAAAAAAGATCATGTCTAGTTTCAACATATGATGTGAAACAAGCTGATTCTCAAAATCAAAATCGATATGAATTCTAAAACTTTTCTTCAGGTAATCATTACTAAGCTGAATTTTATTACCTAACATTTAAAAAATAACGATTCTTTTGTTAATGTCATAACAAGGCTTACTTAGATTTCCAATTTGAAAGGTATCAGGCTTCATACTAATGTTCAGAATTCTTACCTATTTTCTTATAAGGAAGAAACTGCAATATAAAAGAAAAGTTGTTAATACCACCTTAACATAGTCAAACATCAGCTCCAATCTATTGTCGACTGCGCTCTTATCAGCACGATTCTTTTTGGTGATGAGAGAGGACAAAGCATCCATCGCTTCATCATAAGCTGAAACACTACTAGGGTTACCGTATCTAGTTTCAGCTTCTTCACCAATTACCGATCAACAAGTCAGTTTTAGTTCATAAAAATTAATTCCAAATTAAAACGACAAACAATCACGAATTCAAAAACTTGAACTACAAATGCGGCGCTTGAACAGTAGACGAATCGAATAAATGAAGAGCATAGGGGTAGAGAAAATACCTTCTTCCATGCTTGATTGACGCAGTGACTGAGCTCAAAAACCTGGATCAGTTGAGAGGGATATGATCCGATTGATATGAGATGCTAAAGATCAGTGTATGTATGTGCTTGAAGTAGATAAAACAAAAAGCAAGGCTGCAGGGGGGTGGTGATGGTCGGCGGACACTTCTTCGCGGCCACCATCAACTTGTGCTGAAGTGTCTTTATATATGTTGCGGTAACTGTAGTTGAATATGTTTATTGGTGTTTGGGATTGCTTATTTAAAACAACTTATGTTTATTTAAAAAGTGTTTATTCAACCCGTGTTCGAGCCTCACTAGTAGCACTTGTGGCCACTGAGGATAAACTCAGGGCTGCACGCTTTAACAGCTGGGCCAAAGACCCTAATTGCCAGGGATTAGTCTGGGCCATAGGCCCATGATACCCTTTCCAAAAAAAAAAAATTATACGGTGTTAAATCGTAGTTTTTAAAAAAATGTTTGGATTGGCTTATTGTGGTACCAAAACGTAATAAGCTAATAAGTTGTTATTTAAAAGTGTTTAGTATTGCTTATACATATAAAATAACCAAAAAAGTGATAAACAATTTTCAAGTAAGTTGATAAGTTAAAATCAAATGACTTATCAAAAAGTGTTTTTCAGCGGTTTGGCACCGCTATAAGCAATTTTAATTTTTCCTCATCCAAACACTCAAAAATACTTATCTCCGGTGCCAAATCGCAATAAGCTAAAAAACACCTCATATAAGCAATCCCAAACACCCCCTTATTATTACATGTTAGAAGGGCAAATTGCATAAAAAAGTAACTTCCATTGCTTCCTTTTTTTATTTTAGGGATGATACTTATAAAATACTTATTTAAGGGACTATAACATAACTTTATAATTGAAAAAGGGACTCAGCTACCGGTATAACCGGTAATAGGTGCTGAGCTGTAAAATTAGTTGTTTTAATTTATTTTACCTATTACATGGAATGAATGTGTGAAACAACATCCCGCTCAAAAGGACGTTTCAGTTTCCTTCTTCAAATCGAGCAAATCTTCGATTTTCTTGAAATCAAACGGTTGAAACAGGTGTGTTATTATCTCTTTTTGCTTGCGATTTTGTGGGTTCATCATCTTGCTCAAGCAACGTTTCCATTTCTTCCTCCTCCAAATCTATCAAATCTTTGATTCCAATCTTGTTTCTGAAATCAAACTAACAGGTGTGTTTTATATATTTTTTGCTTGCGATTTGGTTAAGTCCACCATAAAAACCCTAGAATTTCAGAATCATAAATCTGAAATCGATTTGTTGTCTCGATTTTTGTGGGTTCATCTTGCGATTTTGTGAAGTCCTTAAAGTTCTGTCTTGATGAACAAGGCAAATTGTTGCCATTTACTTCTTGTTTGCTTACTTTGTTGTTTCTCCCTTACTTTGTAAGACTGCATTGGAAACAACTCTCGTACCTTATCAATATTGTTGTTATTGTTGTATATAAACTCTGAACAGTTTATTGTTGTATATGATGATCTTACAGGTAACGTTGTATATGGATGAAGAGAACGCTACAACACAAGCTGAAAATATTGTTGAGCAAATGGAACAAGAACATGGTTCTAGCAGTGATGATAACATTGGAGGATAACTAGACTTGAACAAAGAATCGATGAACTATATGTTTTCTAATGATGATGATGATATTGTTGGTGATTTTAGTGAAATCATTGGTTCATTTTGTGTAATTGGATTCACAAGATAATAATGGGGTTGATAGCTAAGCTATAACATGAGTTAGGAGGTGTGGAGTGCATACTCGTGTAAGATAACTAGAACCCGGGATCGTTGGATGGTTATGTTTGGCGAGTTACTAAGTGGAAAAAAACTGAGCACGACCAGTGCGTTTTTCCTATTGTAAACGACACGACTCGTGCGGTTTTGTTCATAGAATGAGCACGGGTCGTGCGTTTGTCGACAGAAGGTTTTGCATGACCCGTGTGTTTTTTCCTCTTGAATTTGGCACAGGCCGTGTGTGGTCGTCAGAAGGTTTTGCACGACCCGTGCGGTTTTCCTCTTGAAATTGGCACGGGCCGTGCGTTTTCATCAGTTTTGTAACTGATAGAAATTTTTGTAACCACTAACATTAATGTCCACAATCAATCTCATTTAATGAGAAATTATTATCATTATTAATATAGGGTCGGTTATGATTCTCAAGGTGTTTAAATAGGATCGATCTCTGCCTAAATCGATACCGGTGAATTGAGATTATCCTCGAGTGAATTTCGTGATACCTGAGCAGAATAGGGTCGAAATATCACTTAAGAAAAGCGAGCTCTCACGCGATCTCTAATTCTTATCCAAGTTCTGATGATCTGATCACTCTCATCTTCTCCCTCTATATTCTGCGACCCACTCCCCAACAATCTTAAGTGATACTTGTTCATCGTGAGAGAGATGGCGAATGATCAATCTGTGAGAGACATGACGACCAAGTTCACCAAACTTGAGAAGTTCGAAGGCGTCGATTTTCGATGATGGCAGAAGAAGATGCACTTCTTGTTGACGACGTTGAAGGTCGTGTACGTGCTAAGCACTCTGATGCCGGAGGTGATGGAGGACGATACGTTGGAGATGCCTCGGCGTCGCGGCAAATGGGAGAACGACGACTACGTCTGTCGTGACCACATCTTAAACGGTATGTGTGACTCCCACTTTGACATTTATCAAAATGTTGAGTCTGCCAAAGAGCTATGGGACTCTCTTGAGTCCAAATACATGGCGGAGGATGCTTCTAGTAAGAAGTTCCTCATTAGTAATTTTAATAATTCCAAGATGGTGGACTCAAGGCCTGAGATGGAGTAATATAATGAGCTCCTACGCATTCTAGGCCAATATGCTTAACATAATATGAAGATGGACGAATCCATCTCCGTATCGAGCATAATTGATAAATTGCCCCCCTCTTGGAAAGATTTCAAACACATGTTGAAACACAAGAAGGAAGAGTTGTCCCTTGTACAACTCGGTAGTCACTTGCGCATAGAGGAATCTCTTTGGGCGCAAGAGGCTGAGAAACCTAAGATAGAAGAGGTTTCTGCCCCTTCGGTGAACATGGTGGAAGAGGGAAATCCAACAACTTCAAGGGAAAACGCAAGTTCAATGAAGCCAAGAAAGGGCCCAACAAAAAGGTTAAACTAACCTGTTGGACCTGTGGTATGACCGACCATCTCAAGCGGGATTGTCGGGTTGTCAAGAATAAGAGTAGAGCAAGCACAAGTGGTGGTGGGCAAGGATCCAAGGATCAAAACCCACGACAAGGTCAGTTTCTTGACTTTGGTTTTAATTCGAATTTGAATTATGTACCACTAATATCCGAATCATTTTACGTGAAGGATGATGCTGATGCTTGGTAGATTAACTCGGGTGCCTCGAGTCATGTGTGCAAGGATCGACGTTGGTTCACCTCTTTGGAACCGGTTGAAGACGGATCCGTGCTACACATGGGGAACGAGTCAAGTGCTCCCATTCTTGGACGCGACTTAGTTAGGCTAGAGTTTAGTTCTAGCAAAATAATTGAACTTTTAGACATTTTGTTTGTACCGCAAATTCGAAATAATTTGGTTTCCGGTAATGTCTTGAATAAGTTAGGATATAGGCAAGTGTTTGAGTCCGACAAGTTTATCTTGTCAAAAGGTGGCTCTTTTGTAGGATTTGGCTATTTGTATAATAATATGTTTATGTTAAGTTGTAACACCCTCAATTTCGTAAGTATTCTAATTCGATCCCTAAAGTTGTTTTATTTGTTCAAGTCATTTAAGAAGGAATTCTTATCTGTTAATTCTTTTGTTTCGCATCCCCATCAGTATATTGTAGTGCTTTAAGAACTAAGTGTTTTGTTAGATTTGTCTTGGGTTGAAAATGGAGGTTTTTGGAGTGAACAACCCACCCAGAGAGAATTCCCTTGGCATTCTCGCAATGTCATAGTCGCGGAGAGCCCGTGACCTGCGGTACAATCTAGGCGATTGTGCCTAGGTCACTATCGCGTGTCATAGTCGCGGGCGACGTACCGAGGGGTCGTGTGAGCGGGTGATTATGCCATGGGCATAATCGCTGGTCAATGTCGCGAGAAGAGTCTGGTGGGTTAAAATTGAGATCTTGGACTCTTTTCTCATTTATTTCATTTGTTACCTCATTTATTTCTCTTAAGAACTCCCTCCTCATTGAAGAACCGAAACATAGGGTTTCCAAGTCTCATTTCTCTCATTTATTGCAAGTTGTACACATCTAGATCAAGATCTAAAGCTAGGGTTGTCATTCATCATCTCCTCTTTCAAGTATCAAGAAGGAGATCTAGGGTTTTGGGGGTTTTAATCAAAACCCATTTTGTGAGTTCATCTCTCTTATTAAATGATTATGTGCCTACATGAAAACCTTTCTTTTCATAACTCTAAAAATCTACATTTTTCTCTAATGTGTGTTCTTGAAACTCTAAAAGTCAAAATCTAGTGTTTTGACATTATGATGACTTTATGTGGTATGGTAACTTAATAAGAGGGTAGGATGACATACATGGTTAGGTATGTGTTATGGAGTTGTGAAATCAAATGGGAAGAATAAGTTAATCGTGATTTTATTAAGTGGATAGATTTTATGATGTGTATGCTATGAATGTGTTAACAAAACTTGTATGTGGGAAATACTACTTTAATGGGTTCTTGTATTAGATAAAGGGAGATTACATGATATGAGATGTTATGCTTACAAGATAAACTTTCTTTGTAATAACTTGATGCCATATGAAGACCATGTATTGGGAATGTATAGTCAATCTTTGAATTGTTATAATGGGGGACCATGTTTGGTTGGAATGGTGAGATCCCAAGGTAAAGATCCATGAATATGGTTGAACTTGGTGACTCTTTGGGGTAAAGATTCATGTATAGAGTTGAACCCATATTTACATTGAACTAGAGATTCATGAATAGAGTTGATGTTCTAACGGCTAAATATTCTTGAATAGAGTTGATGCCGGTAAATAACCATTCCAACTAAATGCTCCTCATGGGTTGTGGCCATTAGAGGATTTGTTGATTTTATCATCTCTCTAATTATTATAAATTATTCACCGTAATATTACACTTTAATGCATTTATATATTAGATGTACTCACTAGGCTCCAAGCCTAACACTTGTTTACTTGGTGTTACTAGCAGGTTCCGTTAGTGGTGGGGTAGCGATGTCATGAGTGGAGTGTCGAGCCGACTTTTTGGGATATAGCATATGACGGGATATAGAGCGTGCATAATCACTTGTTGATATTTTGGAAATAGATGATGACACCCAATTATAATCTAAATTAGTTTGTTTAGATTAAGTCGGTTGTCGATCCTCTTTTTATTCTTTAGAAATTTGTAAACGCTTATACTTTCCCCAAATGTTGTTGGGATGATGTCATTTGCGAAACTAGATTCTTATAAAATTGTGGCAGGTTGTTTTACCTCCAAATTATAAACGTGTTATTGCAAAATTTTATGTTTTTAAAGGTTCCAAATTTTAGGTTATTACAAGTTGGTATCAAATGTGTAGTTTAAGTGAACTAGGCATGAATGTAGGATGTCTAGACTTAAACTGAGACTATTAAGTAATGATTTGTGAGATTGGGTAGAACTCTAAGATGGGTTGGTCTCAGAGTCTACGGAAATTATGTTGATCAAGATTCGTAGTGACAGTAACGGGGACTCTTACGTATCATATGTTCATAATTCCACTTAGCTAACGTTATTATGAGGATGTTTTACGTGGGTGTGCTTGTTTTACGGTTATCATGATTATTGGTGAATGTAGTAGTACGTTCCTTTCGTGCTTAATTCTGTTTATCTTCTTCTTACTCTTTCTCGTGCTTGTGTGGCAACCATTACTTCAATATGGTGAACACACGCAGTCGGCCGCTGGTCGACGGAGCTTTGCGTGAAGATAGCTCGCTCGAACGGAATCCGGTGGTTAGGGCAGCGACTGTTGTCCCTCCAGGTATGCCACCAATATTCACGGGAGAAGTGGAGCAGGTGCCTAGAGTGGAATTGGCATCCACAAACCCGATTATTCGAGAGGCAAACCCACCGGCCGATATGATGGCCAGTGTCATGCAGATGGTGACATCGGCTATGGAAAAGCAGCATGAGGCTTTCCTGAAGATGTTGGAGGATAGAGATGCTAGTCTCAGGAGGCCGGAGGTAGTTGCCGAGAATGCGGTGGTCGGTTCGGGTGGTACTGGAAACAGGATTAGGACGGAAGAACATGTGGTTGTCGGTGCTCTTAGGGGCGGAAAAAGTTGCTCCTACAAAACTTTTCTCTGTAGCAAACCACCCGAGTTTTCGGGACCCGATGACCCAGTTGAGTGTGTGAACTGGATTCAGATGATTGAGCAAGCTTTTGGCTCCAGCGAGTGCGGGGAAGACCAGAAGGTGAAATTCGCCTCCCATTTGTTGAGGGGCCCTGCACACCGATGGTGGAACGTCACTAGTTCCACTCTTGATGCAGTTGTTCTTGCTCAGTTGTCGTGGGGAGCATTTAAGAAGAAGCTAATGGAGGAGTATTGCAATGAGAAGGAAATGGATCATATCATTGATGAGTTCTGAGCCCTCAAGAAATGTAACATGTCGGTGAGCGATTATTCAAAGAAATTCGTGGAGAAGCTTGGTCTAGTGGGGCACGCGGCACCAATTGAAAGCGATAAGGTAAAAGCATACCTGAAGGGGTTGCCAGCGGACATGATGTCCATGGTTCGTAACGCCAAACCCACTACCCTCCGTGAGGCCATTGAAGAGGCCAAAGTTATGGAGGACGTCTATGCTCAAAGTCGCGAGGAGAGGGTCGGGGCGACCGAAAAGAGAAAATGGGAAAGTAATTCTATGCCCTCCAAGAAGCCGCGAACCTTCAACAACAACTTCAACAGGGGGACAAAGCCTAGGCGGGAGGCTAGGTGGTGCCCCAAGTGCAAAAGCAAACACTTCGTCCCGTGCAACACTTCCGGGATGAATTGTTTCAAGTGCGGCAAGTCGGGGCACATCCGTGAAAATTGCCCCATTCGGGGGATTGTCTGTTATGAGTGCAAGGAACCGGGCCATGTTCGAAACGAGTGCCTGAAGTTGAAAGTGGGAGGTCCACAAGGAAAGAGGGAGAACCCTCCAAAGGCATCAGGAAGAGCATTCCAGATGACCGCCGATGAGGCGAAGGCTTCACCGGACGTTGTTTCGGGTACGTTCCTTGTCAACTCTATACCCGCTCGCATATTTTTTGACTCCGGTGCTAGCTTTTCTTTTGTGTCGAACTCTTTTTGCCAACACCTCTCCATGGTCACTAGTGTGTTAGATGATGTGTTAGTCATTGAAATAGCTAACAGTTGTCAAGTAGTGGTCCGCGAGATGTTGCGGGGTTGTACTTTAGAGTTAGGGGGAAGAATTTCTCAATCGACCTCATGCCCATGACCATTGGAGGATTCAACATAGTGATCGGAATTGATTGGTTAGCTAAGAACCAAGCGTAAATTCTGTGTGCTAAGAAGTTGGTTAGAATTCCAACTACGGAAGGGATCAGCGTGGTTGCCTATGGCGAGAGAAGGAAGGGTGACTTACCCATTATCACCATGGCTAAGGCACGTAAGTGTCTATTTAAGGGATGTTCCTCTTTCTTAGCCTGTGTTAGATGCCAAGCTCGAGAGGAAGACACTTGAGGATGTGAAAGTAGTTCGGGAATTTCTGGACGTTTTTCCGGATGATTTGCCCGGTTTGTCACCGGAGAGACAAGTTGAGTTCCGGATCGATCTTGTTCCGGGAGCAGCTCCAATTGTTAGATCTCCCTATCGTCTGGCTCCTTCCGAAATGCAATAAATGTTGTTACAACTCCAAGATCTTCTTGAAAAAGGATTTGTAAGACCAAGTTCCTCGCCGAGGGAGCACTGATCTTATTCGTCAAAAAGAAGGATGGCACGTTGAGGATGTGCATCGACTATCGGGAGTTGAATAAGGCAACCGTGAAAAACAAGTACCCTCTTCCGAGGATCGACGATTTATTTGATCAACTGCAAGGAGCGGGATGCTTCTCAAAAATCGATCTTTGATCCGGGTACCACCAGGCACCAGGTGAAAGTAAGAGACAACGACATTCCGAAGACGACATTCAGAACCCGGTACGGACATTACAAATTGTTGGTCATGCCTTTCGGATTAATCAATGCACCGACGGTGTTCATGGACCTGATGAACCGAGTGTGCCGATCATTTCTCGACAAGTTGGTGATTGTGTTCATCGACGACATCCTTGTCTATTCTAAGGACGAGTTCGAGCATGAGCAACATCTTCGCGAAGTGTTAGAAGTGTTGAGAAGAGAACAACTCTATGCCAAGTTCTCGAAGTACGATTTCTTGCTGAAGGAGGTCCAGTTCTTGGGGAACGTTGTCACTCAAGACGGAGTGAAGGTTGATCCATCGAAGATAGAAGCCATGATGAATTGGGAACCTCCAAAGAGCCCGTCCGAAATTCGAAGCTTCTTGGGTCTAGCGGGTTATTACCGACGATTCATCCAAGATTTCTCAAAAATCGCCTCGTCTTTAACCGCTCTTACCCGGAAGAATGTGAAGTTCGTGTGGACGGATACCTAAGAGAAAGCCTTTCGTACTCTCCAAAAGAAGTTATGCGAAGCACCGATCTTATCCTTATCCGAAGGAACTGAGGATTTCATGGTTTTTAGCGATGCATCAAAAATGGGGTTGGGATGTGTCTTAATGCAGCGAGGAAGGGTTATAGCCTATGCATCAAGACAACTTAAAATTCACGAGAAGAATTACCCCACCCATGATTTAGAGCTGGCGGCAGTGGTTTTTGCGCTAAAACTTTGGCGCACTATCTCTATGGCACCAAGTGCACCCTTTATACCGATCACAAGAGCCTAAAGCATATCTTCGACCAGAAAGAGTTGAATATGAGGCAGAGGAGGTGGTTAGAACTTCTAAAGGACTATGACTGTGAACTACTTTACCACCCTGGCAAGGCAAACGTGGTGGCAGATGCCCTGAGTAAAAAAGAGTATAGTGGTAGCCTGCAAGCTTCTCTCTCTCTAATTGATCTAGTGTCAAGTCTGATTGATAAGATCAAGACATCTCAAGCGGAATCTCTTTGAGAAGAAAATCTTAAAAGTGAGGTGATGGTAAAGCAACACCTGATTTTGACCGAAGATGGTCGAGGGGTGAAACTCTTCGAAGGGCGAGTATGGGTGCCCAAGATTGGAGGAAATCGTGAATTACTTCTCGAAGATGCCCACCAAGTCTAAGTATTCCATCCACCCGGGAAGTACGAAAATGTATCGGGATTTGATGCTTAATTATTGGTGGCCCGTCATGAAATTAGACGTGGCAAGGTATGTGGAACGTTGTGTGACGTGTCTTCAAGTCAAGGTCGAACATCAACGACCCTACGGGAGCCTCCAATCCTTGGAAATCCCGGAGTGGAAGTGGGAACATATCACCATGGATTTTGTAACCAAGTTACCAAAGACTCTAAGAGGGCACGATACAATTTGGGTAGTGGTGGACTGTCTCACCAAGAGTGCTCATTTCCTTTCTATGAGGGAAACCCTTCCGATGGATAAGTTGGCCAAACTTTACATAGACGAAGTCGTCTCGAGGCATGGTGTATCGTTGTCCATTGTGTCGGATCGGGATAGTCGTTTCACCTCGAATTTTTGGGACGGTCTCCAAAAAGAGTTGGGTACCAGAGTGAAGTTAAACACGACTTATCATCCCCAAACCGACAACCAGAACGAAAGAACCATTCAAACGCTCGAGGACATGTTGAGATCATGTGTCATTGACTTTGGCGGGAATTGGGACTCTCACCTACCCCTAATGGCACAGGTGTTGATGTAACACCCCGAGTTTCGAGAGGTATCAATTCAAGTTAATACAGAAACCGATATATAAAGGAAAAATAAGATATTTGATTTTGGACTTGAATCCTAGATTTTATAGTCTAGATGGATGAAGGATTCAATTACGAGTCCAACGGTTCTTTCCGGAGCACAAACGGAGCTATAACGAAGAAGTTATGACCAAAACAGTGTTTGGACACATTTCTCGCGATCTGAGAGACGCACGGGTCGTGCGTTTTCCCTTCACAAGGGCGCACGGGTCGTGCGCATCATCCAGTGGAGCGGGTTAAAAGCCTGGTTCAACCTCATTTCACCCAAAAACTTCATTTCTTCATATCTTTTGATCCAGAGCTCCGATTTGGGTGATTCAAGTTGCTACGATTTTGTTTTTGAGAGCTTTTCAACGATATAGCAAGAGATTGGAAGTCTACTGAAGTATGCTAGAACATTTTGTGGTGGTAAGCTTCTTATCTCTCACTATTCATCTTCTTCACCAAAGTTTTCTAGGGTTTCATCCACCCTTTGTTCTCCCTTTCATAGATTGGAGGTTTGTAACCATTTTGGTGAACTAGAGGTGTTTTGATTGGTGGATTCAAGATTGGGTTAAGGTAATCTTCTATCCTCTTCATTTATGGAAGTTAGGGTTTCGGTATCAGTTGAGGTATTCATATATAAGGTTGGGAAATGATTCTTTGTGGTTGATTATGATTATCTATGGTGGAATATGTATATTTATGGTTGGAACCTTGTGGATTTAGGTTTTTGAAGTTTGACTTGAGAATCCAAGTGTTCTTCAAAGGAGCTCTAGTTGGGGGGAAATCTAGGTTTAGCCTAAATCTAGCAAGGTGAGTTCAAGTTGATTTGTGAAAACGTTGTACATGCCAAAATGTCTATTTTAAAGTGTTTATGTGTTTTACATGAAATTATCAAGTTTTGGGGTATTTGCTAATCTTTGGATATTTGAAGTATTTAACTTTACAAACTTTGTATAACACCATATTTGGGATTTTTGGGTATTTTGATAAATGTGTCACAAATGAATGTGTTTTGAGGTATCATTGCATAGATAGATCTTTGGTCAAAGAAATACACTTTTAAATGTTTGTCGAGTCTTATGCATCGTCATGAAATGGAGTGTTTTATAAAGTATCACTTTCACATTTATGTAAGGTAACTTGAAAGAATGTTTATAGTCTCATTTTATGATTTTCATTCTTATCAGCAGTTAAATTTGGAAAAATGCATATTTTGTGTTATGAGTTCATTTGGAAAATGGGTGGTCTCAACTAATGTTGAGTTTTGAACTAATCTTACTTTTGGTCGTGGGGTTTGCATATCCGTTGGGTGTGTGCGTTTTATCGTGTTTTTATTTAATTTATCAATAAGTCAATGGGTTGCTAAGTCTGCGGCTTGGCATTGTTATTTTGATGGGGTTTTTGGACAATAGTCCAGTTTTGGTAGCTCGACTTCGAGCCTTGTTGGGCCTTATGCGTATTATTTGGCTTATTTGATGCATTTGGGAGTCATGACCCCGTATTTGGTTTATTATTGTCCGGCGTTGTGACGATTAGTTTTCCACGTCGAGGCACGTTAAGGTACCGGATGTGGGTATAAGTCATTCGTGCTCGAGTATTACGATATTGGATGAGGGGCTCGACATAGGAACCCGGCGGGGTTGAACTCGAATTTCCGTGGGTGTACGTTTAAAGCTACTGAGCCTGACATCCCTTGCGTGTACTTTTGTTTATATGACAAGCCATAACAACATAAAATGGACTTACTTTGTGGACCGTCACATTTTATGGAATCGGGAATCCCCCGTCACCGAAAAGTGTTGTTTTTGGGTATTGAGATTTATTATCCAAGTTTTCGGTGACGTTTGTATATTTGGGTTTTACCCTTGATTTATGGGTTGGGTATTATGCCCCACCCGTGTTTTTGGGTGTTTTGGGATATAAGGTTTTACCGTATCTTCATAAATGGAGAGTTCAATTTATATTTACGCTTTGAGTGAGTTTTGGGTTAAAGCTAATTTATGAATGGGTGGTTTACATTGATATCATCATCTTTGTAGTGGTTTGGTTTGGAAAATGTCCAAATTGGTGTCATTTGCATAAAATGCATATTATTGGAAAATGAGTCGTTTTCACATGTAAGTCGTATCATATTGAAGGACTATAATTTTAACCCCATTCTTTCTTTTAAACGATTATTTTATATATGTTAAAAACTCTTGAGCTCACTAGGCGTTAAGCCTAACCTTTTTATTTGTCGGCATGTGCATCAGGTTCTAGTTGGGGTTGGTTCTAGCAGCCATGAAGAGTTGAGCCTTAGCTTTGTGCGAATGTGAGTAGTTGGTGAAGTCTTCCGCAATTTTGGAGATAGTGACTATTATGGGGTTTTAGTAGCACCCGTTCTTATCATAGGCTTTTGTATAGAATGAATGTTTGTATTGAGGTTAAATCTTAATTTGTGGTTGTAGATAATTTCTTTATCGGTGTATTTAGGAAATTTTAAATAAGTTGTTATTTCAATATTTGAGGGTGTTACAAGTTGGTATCAGAGCTTAAGTTTGAGAGAATTAGGTATTGATTTTTGGATGCCTAGACTCAAACTAGAGTTCTTATAAGTGATTGTAAGTGAAGTTGCGCATTAGGTACCTTAAGATAAGATATTTTGAGGAGTGATCGAGTCACTAGAAACGGAAAACTTGTCGAGGGTCGCAAGGATGACCGTGTACGATATGTTCATAATGGCACCTGGCCAGTGTCATGGTGAATCTACATGTTACATGTGTATACTTGAACTACCTTGGTGGAATGATCGTTGGGGTAGTGTGGAAGTTCCTAAGCGAGTGATCTAAGGAAAGGTTGATGTTTATAGCAAGGTCACTTGGAAGTGATAGGTAAGTGTGATGAATGCATTAAGTTGACCATCTTAGGGTCAGAGTTATTGGTTGGAGTAGAACTATCGGTTCGACAGACCGATTCTGTTTCGAAGAAAATAGTAAATTAACCAATTAGTGGGGTTGTTGCTCTAAGATGTTGGATGCATCCGAATGACAATAATATGTCGGGGAAATGTGGGAGTGAAGTTCTAAGATGTGAGTGCCGACCAAAATTCATGCACGAAATTTATTTCTAAAATAAGTTTGCATCAATTATTTTCATGCTTTCGAAGCATAAATTGTGTTCTACTGTGAAGTCTTGATAAAATGTTAGCACTCATAAGATTTTAAACGTGAGCTTAAGCATGCATGGAAATTGTTTTGTTGCAAGTTATCGCAAATTTCTATGCAAAAATCTCCCCATCCCTGTTTGGTGTTTAACGCTATTTTAGTACATCATAAGATCCGTGATTTAATGCCATATGGGGCATTGGGCAAGTAACTGTAGAATTTTTAACTTTGACATTGGATCTTCTCCACGTATGTTAAGGTTTTAAAGGAAGAGTTGTCCCACTGTTTTTGAGTCTGAACTTTTCTTGAGAATTTTAGTCTGTACGAGTCGCGTTGAATTTTATGGAATATTGTTTTACGACGTTTGGACGCGTGAGTGTATTTTGAGATGCGTGAGTTTTAATTTACGGCGTATAATTTACGAGCTTTTTGGGCGTCGTGCATCATGAGAGTTTTGTGAAAAAGAGTCACTTTATCGTACGTTATGGTCTTGGAGTTTTAACATTCTCAGACTTATTGTTGTCTTATGTTTCATGTTGGCAAATGGAAATTTTGATGCCGCTTGGTTTTAGCATTTATTAGTTTTATTAAAGTTCAATGGGATTTTATGGTATCATATCGTATGATTTTTACATCGCGTAATTAAATTTTGGAATTAGTGTACCTGCATTATTGCATGCATTAACTTAAGAGTTTTGCTAAAGAGGTCACCTTCCATGTTGTTTTGAGAAATGTCAGTTGTTAATCTTACTAATAGAAATTATGCAATTTATCTCTGGGCTTTATATAAACGCCAGTTGTTGTACGCTAATTGCATTTGGATTAAATTTTGCCATTGGAGTGAGTAAACGTCTAAAAGGATTTATGTTATTTTAGATAAAACTTTTGTTCTGAGCATAATTCAGTTATTGATTTTACTACTAGGAATTTTCAGCGATGCACATAAATGAGTTATCAGCATTCATGTTGTCATAATTACTATTTTGGTCAAATGTGTTTTATCTGTGCGGATCAAAGTTTTAAGTTCGATTTAAGGATTTATTTGCGTTCCCATCATCCTATCGAGCTGTGGGGAATAAACTGATGCAAAAGGGGTTGTTGAAAATTTGATGCCACAACGTTTTTGGTTAAAGGAGGAAAAGTTCAAAGTTAAAGGTTGTGAAGTTCTCTGTTAGAGCCGTACAAACATTTATTTCACGTGTTTGGGGTACCGGAATTTATTTTCATGGTTATAGTGTGAACTTTGCTACACACCTTTTGTTACTGTTTTGTTTACGTAAATTTTGATCAAAAGAATTTTGTAAATGGTTTTATATGTGTAGCGTCGGTGATCAATTTTCAACCTATCGAGTGATCGGTAATGGATTTTACTGCACGACCAATTATCGTTATAAAGCGTACGTATTTAAAAGTTCTTATGAAAGTTTAAATTGGTCTGTTAGTTGGAAAACCTTGAACTCATTAGGCATATAGATTTAAACCCTGTAGTGAAAGAAGTTGTAAATAGGGACTAATGGAGTCCTTGTGATTTGAAGCGTCAGATGATCCGACTTGCGGTCAGCCTTGAATTGTAGGTTTCAGTTTTGAATTGGTACGCACATGTATAATGGAAATAGTAGATTTGAGTCTCTCCAGGTATTTAAGGAGTGATCCTATACTTCGGTAATAATGCGGGATAAGGTCTTATGTGATTATCTGCGCTTTTATGAAGTTCATTTGGTGGGTTGCTCGTCGGTGCGACATCATGATATATGTTTATGGTGTATCGTCTTAGTGGATTCCGCGATCAAAGGAAATTTTTATGGTCCGTTTGTTAGAAATGTAAGAAATGGATTTTAGCGCTCTGTTAGGTGTCAACCCTAGTGCGACCTTCCATCTAGAATGAAATCTTGGGCGGGATGTCCACGTTTTCGAAGTCACCGTTTAGTCTTAGGCGTCGACTTGTTCTCTTGGAGTCAATGGATCTAGGGATGTTTGGGAGATATCCCGGTTGGATCATGGGAAATATTGACATTTCGGTGATGGAATTTAAAAGAAGGTTAGATGGTGATAATTAAGTACCTATGTGTATAAGCATTCCCGTGGTGATAAAGATTTCATTATAGGAATGTTGTGAGGTTGGTGTTGGAGCGGAGTTAAGGGTTAATCGGATCTGGGTTAACCAGTTACCTGAAGGACGCATTGGGGCGCCTTGGAAGGACATCTTGTTCAATATTAGGAATGGATCTGTAGGAATCTGAGGATTCATGGGATTTGGGATAATCGACTATCTGTAGAGCGTAATGGTATGTTTCTGGTGGAAACACAATGCTTGGGTCTATAGAAGTGTGGGAGCACTTACAGACATTGTGTCTGGGTCAGCTTTGAGGAACGGATTTAAAGGTTGCGATGGTTCAGACCAAACTAGTCGTTAGGAAATTTCGTTAAAGGACAATAACTCTTTAGTGATGATGATTTTGGAGACATTTGGTGGGAATGATGAGGTGGACTTTAAGTACAAATGAATTTTGAGGAGACCTTGATGCGTCGTAATCAGAGGTATCTAAGGGAATAGTTCGGATTGGGGTATTCTTGATGGAAATGACTAGATAAGGTCGTAAGTTGCTTGTGGGGTATTATGAGAAATCTAAGGTTGGGAGGCAACCGAGAGTGAACGATTTAGAAAATGACTCAACTTTCATCCTGACGTCGGTGAAATATATTGAACGTTGAGATTTAGTTTATAACGGCACGTTATGAGAAACTCAGCGAAAACCTCAACCGGAATGTAATCGGGTCCGTATATGAGGTGAAGTTTTATGAAGGCATCCCTTTGGTATAGGGAATCAATCAATCTTTCAAATGTGAATATTGGGTGCTTGGTGATTACAGATTTCGAGGACGAAATCTCTTTTAAGGTTGGGAGGATTGTAACACCCCGAGTTTCGAGAGGTATCAATTCAAGTTAATATAGAAACCGATATATAAAGGAAAAATAAGATATTTGATTTTGGACTTGAATCCTAGATTTTATAGTCTAGATGGATGAAGGATTCAATTACGAGTCCAACGGTTCTTTTCGGAGCGAAAACGGAGCTATAACGAAGAAGTTATGACCAAAACAGTGTTTGGACACATTTCTCGCGATCTGAGAGACGCACGGGTCGTGCATTTTCCCTTCACAAGGGCGCACGGGTCGTGCGCATCATCCAGTGGAGCGGGTTAAAAGCCTGGTTCAACCTCATTTCACCCAAAAACTTCATTTCTTCATATCTTTTGATCCAGAGCTCCGATTTGGATGATTCAAGTTGTTACGGTTTCGTTTTTGAGAGATTTTCAAGGATATAACAAGAGATTTGAAGTATATTGAAGTATGCTAGAACATTTTTTGGTGGTAAGCTTCTCATCTCTCACTATTCATCTTCTTCACCAAAGTTTTCTATGGTTTCATCCACCCTTTGTTCTCCCTTTCATAGATTGGAGGTTTGTAACCATTTTGGTGAACTAGAGGTGTTTTGATTGGTGGATTCAAGATTGGGTTAATGTAATCTTCTATCCTCTTCATTTATGGAAGTTAGGGTTTCGGTATCAGTTGAGGTATTCATGTATAAGGTTGGGAAATGATTCTTTGTGGTTGATTATGATTATCTATGGTGGAATATGTATATTTATGGTTGGAACCTTGTGGATTTAGGTTTTTGAAGTTTGACTTGAGAGTCCAAGTGTTCTTCAAAGGAGCTCTAGTTGGGGGAAAATCTAGGTTTAGCCTAAATCTAGCAAGGTGAGTTCAAGTTGATTTGTGAAAACGTTGTACATGCCAAAATGTCTATTTTAAAGTGTTTATGTGTTTTACATGAAATTATCAAGTTTTGGGGTATTTGCTAATCTTTGGATATTTGAAGTATTTAACTTTACAAACTTTGTATAACACCATATTTGGGATTTTTGGGTATTTTGATAAATGTGTCACAAATGAATGTGTTTTGAGGTATCATTGCATAGATAGATCTTTGGTCAAAGAAATACACTTTTAAATGTTTGTCGAGTCTTATGCATCGTCATGAAATGGAGTGTTTTATAAAGTATCACTTGCACATTTATGTGAGGTAACTTGAAAGAATGTTTATAGTCTCATTTTATGATTTTCATTCTTATCAGCAGTTAAATTTGGAAAAATGCATATTTTGTGTTATAAGTTCATTTGGAAAATGGGTGGCCTCAACTAATGTTGAGTTTTGAACTAATCTTACTTTTGGTCGTGGGGTTTGCATATCCGTTGGGTGTGTGCGTTTTATCGTGTTTTTATTTCATTTATCAATAAGTCAATGGGTTGCTAAGTCTGCGGCTTGGCATTGTTATTTTGATGGGGTTTTTGGACAATAGTCCAGTTTTGGTAGCTCGACTTCGAGCCTTGTTGGGCCTTATGCGTATTATTTGGCTTATTTGATGCATTTGGGAGTCATGACCCCGTATTTGGTTTATTATTGTCCGGCGTTGTGACGATTAGTTTTCCACGTCGAGGCACGTTAAGGTACCAGATGTGGGTATAAGTCATTCGTGCTCGAGTATTACGATATTGGATGAGGGGCTCGACATAGGAACCCGACGGGGTTGAACTCGAGTTTCCGTGGGTGTACGTTTAAAGCTACTGAGCCTGACATCCCTTGCGTGTACTTTTGTTTATATGACAAGCCATAACAACATAAAATGGGCTTACTTTGTGGACCGTCACATTTTATGGAATCGGGAATCCCCCGTCACCGAAAGGTGTTGTTTTTGGGTATTGAGATTTATTATCCAAGTTTTCGGTGACGTTTGTATATTTGGGTTTTACCCTTGATTTATGGGTTGGGTATTATGCCCCACCCGTGTTTTTGGGTGTTTTGGGATATAAGGTTTTACCGTATCTTCATAAATGGAGAGTTCAATTTATATTTACGCTTTGAGTGAGTTTTGGGTTAAAGCTAATTTATGAATGGGCGGTTTACATTGATATCATCATCTTTGTAGTGGTTTGGTTTGGAAAATGTCCAAATTGGTGTCATTTGCATAAAATGCATATTATTGGAAAATGAGTCGTTTTCACATGTAAGTCGTATCATATTGAAGGACTATAATTTTAACCGCATTCTTTCTTTTAAACGATTATTTTATATATGTTAAAAACTCTTGAGCTCACTAGGCGTTAAACCTAACCTTTTTATTTGTCGGCATGTGCATCAGGTTCCAGTTGGGGTTGGTTCTAGCAGCCATGAAGAGTTGAGCCTTAGCTTTGTGCGAATGTGAGTAGTTGGTGAAGTCTTCCGCAATTTTGGAGATAGTGACTATTATGGGGTTTTAGTAGCACCCGTTCTTATCATAGGCTTTTGTATAGAATGAATGTTTGTTTTGAGGTTAAATCTTAATTTGTGGCTGTAGATAATTCCTTTATCGGTGTATTTAGGAAATTTTAAATAAGTTGCTATTTCCAGATTTGAGGGTATTACATGTTGCTCCGGAGAGGATGACCGAAGTAAACTCTGGTTCGATGGATGTGGCATGTGTGTATTGTGATTGGGTCAGTGAGCTAGGTGGGTTCAAAGTGGTGTGAGGGTGAGGGAGACTGGTCGTCCGGTGGTGTAAGGTGGGTTACCTATGATCATCCTTGTCGTCGTATATATATATATAGGGGGAGGTTCTTTTGTTAACCGTCTCATTCATATTAACTTTGTTAACCATCTTCAACCAATAGAAAGCCATTGTGAGTCTTGGTTTGATATATATGTCTAATAAATATATGAGGGCATTATTGGAATTCTTTTATTTTGTTAATAATAACATTCATTTAATTAGGAGTTACAATACTATAATTCCTAATTTTAGCCATATTTTTTAATTTAAAAAATGAGTTAAGATACATGTTTGGGTTTTTCAAAATTTACCAACAAGGATTGACGAAATGGGTGTACAACATGACTAACAAGGATTCATGTTTGGTAAAATCGATGTTGAGCATAAACATACACAAGAAGATTTGACGAACGTTATTACGAATGCGAGTATTTTAACGATGACTTTCGTGGAGTCGATGTAAAGGGTCGTTCGACAATGATAACAATGATGGATGAAGATGATATGAGACGCAACTCAATAACGATGTTGACAGTGGAAGTCCCATCAAATGAGTTGAAAAGATTGAATCCAATTGAGATGATTGTATGGGTAAGATTTTTTTATGTGTGCGAAAAATTATGATTTCATAGTTAGATTTATGTCTATCTTATGTTATGATTTATTTATAAGGGATGTTAGCATGTGATAGCTTATGCCATGAACACTAACATGTAGTGTTCATTCATGTTCATGAATATAGATCCAATATATTCAGCATAGTTCATATAGTCTGGAGTTTTCATATGATCATGATTGTTCATGGTTCGTACGGTTTCATGCTTGAACAAAAAAAATATGCACTGTAATCTATAGTGTTCATGAACATGCAAATTTTAATACCATGGTTTATAATTGTTCCTATACAAAATTTCATTGTGAGTAACCGTTATATGTGTTCATTGTACTTTTTTCATATTGCATGTTCATCCTTGTTCTGTATTCATATTTTAATACAAAATTTATGTTCATTAATGTTCATGATTCGAATGAACATTCCACAAACAAGTACAAAAATAAATGTCCAATTATCTTGTTTATTGTGCATATTTGTTCAAAAATAAAGATTTCATTTGATTTTGATTAGCAATCATGTCGGTTACAAATTGGATTAATTAATACACGGGGGTTACAGATTGAAAAATATATTCTTTTCCCCAAATACCCTCAAGCACCTTTGTTCATTATATTAATTACTCTTTTCACCTTTTTTAAATTGGTTTATTTAATTCTAATTAATCTAGGTCGTTCATTCTAAGATCAAGGGTTAGAAATTGGGTTAATAAAGTTAGTATAAAAAATTGGGTTAACAAAATAACCCAACCCTATATATATATAACTGTGTGTGTGTGTAACTTTACTTTTTTGACCCTCTAAAGTATTAATATATTCATTTTCACTTATTTAAAAAGGTTAATTAAAAATGTTTTAAAAAATGGAAAACGAAAAAAGACCCTTATGCCCTCAACTTTGACGGATCTGGTAAACGGTCGTTAGGCCGAATGACCAAATCCTACATAAAGTGCATACCACAAGCACCAAATCCAAAATAAATGAAGCCTAGAGACGATTTTCGTAAAAATCAGCAAACCCCAAGGACCAAATCCGTAATTTACTTTATTAATTAATACTAATTGAAAATTATTATTAAAATTTTAGTTATATATTGATGTTAATTTTTAATTAATTAGAAGTATTGTTAATCATATCAATTATTTTAATATTATTATTTTTTTAATATTAGTCAATATATTTTAATTATCTATTACTATTATTTTTTTTAATTATTATTCAATTGTTTATTTGTATTCATATTATATGTAATGGTTATTTAAAATCATAAGTTATTGAAGATTTTTCTAAAATATGTTTTAACAAATTCAAAATTTATAGTATATATATAAAATAATAAATTTTAAATTCTTCTAATTAAAATATTATATTATTTAATTTTTGTACTATCTTGTTTGTCTTAATTAACGTATTATATTATTATAAATTTGTTTTAATTATATTATAAAATATTGTAATTGATTATTTTTTCAAAACGTCCTTTTTAGTCATTTAAATGTTTATCAGCTAGTTTTTATCAGACATGAATTGTCCATCAGCTAGATTATCAACTATCAGCTAGCTTATTAGTCATCAACCAGCTAATCAGCAATAAGCTAGTTTATCAGTCACCAGTAGTGATGGCCATCTTGGCCCGGCCCGATCGGTTAACCGAGCCCGACCCGCCTGAAAGCCCGACTCGGCCTGGCCCGATGCCAAACCGGTTTGAAGCCCGAAATCATGGACCGGTTTGGGTTTTTGGCGTTTTTGGCGGCCCGGCTCGACCCGAGCCCGGTTCACGGCCCGGTTTTTGGCCCGACTCGGCCCGATTCGTACTTTAAAAAAAAAGACGTTATGTTACCGTTTATATACGTTTTTTGACCTTTTTTTTTGTATTTTTTACCCCCCAAACCCCTATAAATACTTGTATTGTAATTTGTAACTTAAAATTATATATAAAATGTACTTTTAAAGTGTATTTTAGTGATTTATTATAAATAAAACGTATTTTTAAAGTGTATTTTAGTGTTCCATTATATAAATAAATTACTTTTAAAAAAAATACGAAAAAATCATCGGCCCGATCACGGCCCGGTTTTGGTTAAACTGGTTTACCCCAAGCCTAACCGGGCCACGCCTTTTCGGGTGAAACCCGACCCGACCCGACCCGAAGCCCGTTTTGGCCCGGTTTTTGCTTTCACTGTAGAGGCCCGAAGCCCGTTTTGGCCCGGCCCGGCTCGGCCCGAGCCCGATTTTTGGCCATCACTAGTCACCAGCTAACTTATCAGCTAGTTTGTTAAACAGAGCCTAAGTGTCGAGGATCAAAGCTTCTGATCCTTGTGATCAGAGCCTTTGGCCTCTGGATCTTTGGGCCCTCTGGTCCATATGATCAGAGCCTCTAATCAGAGCTCTGAACTTTTTCTTACGTGATGCTTTTGACTCAAAGAATCTGAGTCAGTTGTAACTGTTTTGTAATTTTATCCGTAAGTAGTTGTAACTATTGTGCAATTACATATTAACTGTCAAACCGTCTGTTACCATCAATCTCTCTTATAAATACATAAACGTTTGATTTGGTGAACATGTATATACAAATTTGTGCCTTAATTTGGTGTATGTAATTTATGAATTATCCAAATAATATGTAACATCCAAAAAATTGGGGTCAATTTAAAAATTGAAAATTCGGCTATATAACGTCCATAGATGGAAAAACCAATCTACCCAAAGGGAAGATCCAATAACCTGTAAGATAAAAGTGTAACAATCTAACCCAAAGTACGTCAACCCAATACGGGGACCAAGTATGGCTATTACAGCCCAATAACAAATGAAGAATACAATTCGACAACCTAGTAATCTAACTTGTATAAGCAAGATTAATGTCGGGTGTCGCTATCCTCCCAAAAGGTATGATCTCTATATACTTCAAGTATTGGTCACTAAGTCATCAAAAAGACCACTCTCGACCCCAAGGTCGTCCGCTCAATCCCGACGTGTCCCACCGCTAGAGTGACCTGTCATACATGACAACCAAACAAGTGTTAGGCTAGAGCCTATTGAGAATATATATATATATAAGCAAAGAAAATGATTTAAACAATAAACCCGATTGCAGTCATGTAGCCGGTCTAGCCGTGAGCTAAGCCAAAACAAATCCAATAAACCATTAGCATTCAGTAAAATACTGACAACAGTTCAAAACCACAAAGCGAGCATCAACTACTCCAAGTCTATAGCTCGAAAACATCAAGTCAACCACTCCAGGTCTATTATTGAGAGTTCCCAAAACAGGGCAACTCGAGCACAATGGGATTACACCTTACTGTCCATGGGACGCTGCCCGACCGTATAGGTCCACACCCTACTTACCATGGAGCCCGATGCCTATCCCGTGCCAAGGGTAACCAAATGTCCGGACAAGACATTGGGCTACCGTGCCTATGGATCCATTGCACTAAACCAAAACCCAACTTACCATTATAACCATATATAATCATGCATATTCTTTATAAGACCAATTTCCAAACATATGAGCTACTAACATGGCTCATCTCACACTTGTTAAGAAACTTCATAAACGTACTCCCACCAATGATAATGCCATAGTTCCTTTTCGAGAGTCATTGTGCCCAATAATTAATCTAATATACTAAATATTCCCAAAACCCTAGTTTTCTCTTCATGTGATTTCAATACCCCAAGTAACAAATATTAGTTAACAAATGATTGAGTAAATGTGAACACCAATACTTTCTTTAACATATCATCCCATAAAACTTGTTTAGTCAAATAACCATAGTATCTTCAAAACCCCTAGTTAGGTCAAGACCCAACAAAATCCAACTATGATTAGGAGACAAGGAAAGATTATAAATACAACAACTAAAGCATATATTAGGGAGAAGTGCCTAAGAAACTCACCTTGCAAGGGTTATACACTAAACCCTAGATGATACTTGAGAGAAGGAAGGAATGGCACTTGAGCTTCTTAATCACAAGCCAGAACCTAACATTAAATTCACCAACCAACCATAAGAGTTTTTACTAGGAGCATTCAATGAAGGAGGATGAAAACCCTACCTTTTAGCTCTCCAAAATCGCCCTTCAATGCTTCCCAAACTAACCAAATGACTTAAAAGTTCGAACTCAAGTATTTAAGGCCCTGGAGCCCGTTCGCGATAGTTCCACGCGATAGTGACACTGTCACAATCGCGTGTCACAATCTCCCGAAATAATGGACTCTCGGTACAACTTCAGCGATAATGCCACGTGATAGTGACACTTGTCACAATCGCTGGTCACTATCGCACCGAGTCCAAGACTCTCGGTACAACTCCCGCGAGAGTGACCTCTGTCACAATCGCGGGCATTATCGCCCCAGGCGTACCGAGCCTGAAATTCACTCGATTTTGACCTAAATGCATGCGCGATCAAAACTACGGTTCAATGAATGAATTTATAACCAAAATATGTAAATACCAGAATTACGGGTGTTACAATCCTCCCCAACTTGAAAGAGATTTCGTTCTCGAAATCTTAACTAGGTGAAGAGGTGGGGGTATCTCCGCCTCAAATCTTCTTCAGCCTCCCATGTCACATTAGCACCCCGATGGTGCTTCCATTGGACTTTTACCATCGTGACTTCCTTGTGACGAAGCTTCTTCGTCTTCTTCTCAAAAATTGCTTCCGGCTCTTCTATGCAACGATTTCCTTCATCAACTCTAATTTCGGAAAGTGGAATGACACTCTCCTCTTCCGCTAGACATTTACGG
The DNA here is from genome assembly GCA_023525745.1 of Arctium lappa. Lineage (NCBI taxonomy): Eukaryota > Viridiplantae > Streptophyta > Magnoliopsida > Asterales > Asteraceae > Arctium > Arctium lappa. Next base: position 38,887,555 of record CM042050.1, on the reverse strand, counting down.
AGATAACACACATGAAAGGTGGTATGGATTCCACTCATTTCCGGAGGGAGTTCCAATTGATAAGCTTGCAGTCCCACACGTTTAAGCACCACAAAGGGCCCAAGGAAACGGGGACTTAACTTTCCGCGTTTTCCAAAACGTATAATCCCCTTCGAAGGAGACACCTTCAACATAACACTATCACCCACTTGGAATTCTATCGGTCGTCGCTTCTTGTCAGCATAACTTTTCTGTCGATCTTGTGTCGCCTTTAAGCGCTCACGAATATCCCTCACCTTATCCGTCGTCTCTTGCACAATTTCAGGTCCGACAAACTGCTTCTCCCCCGCCTCTAGCCAACATACAGTAGTTCGGCATTTGCGACCGTATAGAGCTTCAAACGGTGCCATTCCAATGCTTGAGTGGTAGTTATTGTTGTACGCGAACTCCACCAAAGGTAAGTGCGAGTCCCAACTACCCCCAAAGTCGATTACACACGATCTCAACATATCTTCTAACGTCTGGATTGTTCTCTCGTTCTGTCCGTCGGTTTGAGGATGATAGATCGTGCTCAACTTCACTCGCATGCCCAATTCCTTTTGCAACCCATCCCAAAAATGCAACGTGAACCGACTGTCCCGATCAGAGACAATAGATAATGGTACACCATGACGAGATATTACTTCGTCGATATACAGTTTTGCTAGTTTATCCATGGGTAAAGTCTCCCGCATAGCCAAGAAATGAGCACTCTTGGTCAAACGGTCCACGATCACCCAAATGGTGTCGTGATTGTGCAATGTCTTCGGCAACTTCGTCACGAAATCCATCGTGATGTGCTCCCATTTCCATTCCAGAATTTCCAAAGATTGCAAACTCCCATAAGGTCGTTAGTGCTCGGACTTCACTTGCAAACAAGTCACGCACCGCTCCACGTACCGCGCCACATCAAGCTTCATGATCGGCCACCAATAGTGTAACTTGAAGTCCCGATACATCTTCGTGCTTCCCGGATGAATGGAATACTTCGATTTGTGGGCATCCTCGAGAAGAAGTTCTCGGTTTACCCCGATCCTAGGCACCCAAACTCGCCCATTGAAAAGCTTTACCCCTCGACTATCCTCCGTTAAGAGTAGACTTTGCTTTGACATTACCTCCTCCTTGAGATTTTCTTCTAGCAAAGCTTCGAATTGCGACACTTTAATCCGGTCGATGAGTGTTGATGTCAACTCGATCCGTGTGAAAGTAGCTTTAGAACTTCCTCCATAATCCTTTCGACTAAGAGCATCGGCGACAACGTTTGCCTTACCCTGGTGGTAAAGCAACTCGCAGTCATAATCTTTTAATAATTCCAACCATCTCCGTTGCCTCATGTTTAATTCCTTTTGGTCGAAAATATGCCTCAGACTTTTGTGATCCGTAAAAAGGGTACACTTTGTGCCATAGAGGTAGTGTCGCCACAACTTTAATGTCGGGTGTCACTATCCTCCCAAAAGGTATGATCTCTATATACTTCAAGTATTGGTCACTAAGTCATCAAAAAGACCACTCTCGACCCCAAGGTCGTCCGCTCAATCCCGACGTGTCCCACCGTTAGAGTGACCTGTCATACATGACAACCAAACAAGTGTTAGGCTAGAGCCTATTGAGAATATATATATATAAGCAAAGAAAATGATTTAAACAATAAACCCGATTGCAGTCATGTAGCCGGTCTAGCCGTGAGCTAAGCCAAAACAAATCCAATAAACCATTAGCATTCAGTAAAATACTGACAACAGTTCAAAACCACAAAGCGAGCATCAACTACTCCAAGTCTATAGCTCGAAAACATCAAGTCAACCACTCCAGGTCTATTCTTGAGAGTTCCCAAAACAGGGCAACTCGAGCACAATGGGATTACACCTTACTGTCCATGGGACGCTGCCCGACCGTATAGGTCCACACCCTACTTACCATGGAGCCCGATGCCTATCCCGTGCCAAGGGTAACCAAATGTCCGGACAAGACATTGGGCTACCGTGCCTATGGATCCATTGCACTAAACCAAAACCCAACTTACCATTATAACCATATATAATCATGCATATTCTTTATGAGACCAATTTCTAAACATATGAGCTACTAACATGGCTCATCTCACACTTGTTAAGAAACTTCATAAACGTACTCCCACCAATGATAATGCCATAGTTCCTTTTCGAGAGTCATTGTGTCCAATAATTAATCTAATATACCAAATATTCCCAAAACCCTAGTTTTCTCTTCATGTGATATCAATACCCCAAGTAACAAATATTAGTTAACAAATGATTGAGTAAATGTGAACACCAATACTTTCTTTAACATATCATCCCATAAAACTTGTTTAGTCAAATAACCATAGTATCTTCAAAACCCCTAGTTAGGTCAAGACCCAACAAAATCCAACTATGATTAGGAGACAAGGAAAGATTATAAATACAACAACTAAAGCATATATGAGGGAGAAGTGCCTAAGAAACTCACCTTGCAAGGGTTATACACCAAACCCTAGATGATACTTGAGAGAAGGAAGCAATGGCACTTGAGCTTCTTAATCACAAGCAAGAACCTAACATTAAATTCACCAACCAACCATAAGAGTCTTTACTAGGAGCATTCAATGAAGGAGGATGAAAACCCTACCTTTTAGCTCTCCAAAATCGCCCTTCAATGCTTCCCAAACTGACCAAATGACTTAAAAGTTCGAACTCAAGTATTTAAGACCCTGGAGCCCGTTCGCGATAGTTCCACGCAATAGTGACACTGTCACAATCGCGTGTCACAATCGCCCGAAATAATGGACTCTCGGTACAGCTTCAACGATAGTGTCACGCGATAGTGACACTTGTCACAATCGCTGGTCACTATCGCGCTGAGTCCAAGACTCTCGGTATAACTCCCGCAAGAGTGCCCCGTGAGAGTGACCTCTGTCACAATCGCAGGCACTATCGCCCCAGGCGTACCGTGTAATACCCGTAATTTTCGGTAAGTAATTGTCACCCAGACGTTTCTATGACTGGTAAACAGTGGGGTTTTGTTGGTAAATGCTTTGTTCAAAGTCCCTAAGGGTTTCGAGAGTGTTGGCATGGAAGAAGTCAATTTGGGACTCGAGGAGGTTTGGGCGACATTGCCCGCGACAGTGACAAGTGTCACTGTCGCCGTGTCATTCTCGCGGAAGAGGTACCGCGGGCCCTAAGGAGAAGGCGAATATGCCCCGCGACTATGCCAAGGGCATAGTCGCCATGTCAATGTCGCGGGCGGGGAGCTGAGAGGCTGTTAAGTCTGAATTTCTCACCATTCTTCTCATTTCTCACTTCACCTTCTTCCCTTTTCTCTCCCAAATCCCAAAACCGAACCCTAACCTATTTTGGGGGGTTTTCCTCCCCAAATCACATGATTCTTCACCATCTAACTAGTTGGGTCAATAAACCACAAAACCTTCATCTTCATCTTCCTCATCAAGTTCAACGGTTGGGAGCTCGGGTTGAAGTGTTGGATTGGGTGTCCTCGAAAAGTCTCATCATTTTAAGTGGTAAGCTTTCTTGAAATAATGTTATAAATGCTCCATTGGTGGTTTCTTAGTGTTTGGTATCTCAAATCTCGGATTTGTTGGTCTTGGAGAAGTTAGGGTTTTGACCTTGTTCGGGATTTTGGTATATAATGTTTGGAGAATGTTTATAAATGGTTAAATATGGGTATTTGTGGTTTGTAATATTTGGATCTAGGTTTTGGAAGGTTTCGGCTTGAGGATTCAAGTGGCCTTCAAAAGAGCTCGTTGGGTGAAATCTAGATTTAGCCTAAATCTAACAAGGTGAGTTCAAGTGATTTGAGGAAACGGTGTACATGCCAAAATGTTCATTTTAAAGTGTTTTGTGTTTTACATGAAATGGTTAACTACTGATAAGTTTTGTGTATTTTGAAGTAAAATATGTCTTACTTGGTTATATGTCAAAGAGTGAATATTTTGATAAGTTTTCATATTTAGTAAACTTGGGTCGTGTAACCTCTTCAAATGCTTATATTGGGTTTTGAACATTTCAACAACTAAATTGCATGATTTACGTATTCTTGGTGATTTTTTACAAGTAAAATCTATTTTATAATTTATGCATCTTTGAGGATTTTGTACAAATGAGGTCTATTCCATGTTATATGCATGTTGGTGTATTCGTAAACGTTGTTTAAAGGTATTTCATCATTTGGGGGACCAGTAACCGTTGGTCAAATGGATTTTGAACATTTTAGCTCGGTTTTGGCTTAAAGGAGTCTTGAGGACATTTGTCCGGTTTTAATGGCTCAATGTAGAGTTTAATTTAAGAGTTACATCTTAATGCATTTTATTGCATATTTATAATCATTACAGGCTCGAGTGCTTTGGTCATTCATGAGTAGTCGTGTAACTATAGACTTTGTTGCATTGGATCCATAGGCACATGAGTCAGTCTTAATTGATGGTCAATTGGGTGGTACTGGGTTGGACTCCGGGACTCATGGTTTATTACCTTGTCTTTACGAGTAGGCACTAAGATTGGTTGAGTTCTGGTTGAGCTATTATGACTATGGGTAGTCCTCTGATGGGCGTTGGGACCTTCGCCATGTGGGGCAATGCCTTCGTTGTATCCCCCGTGTGCCGAGCCTTTGGCGATAAATCCGGTGTTGTTCGCTAAGGTCAGTTGTATCTTTGGGTGAAACTTGGTAAGAGGTCGTAGGGACACTTGGGCTTGCGTGTCGTGAAGTATCGTACGATCAACGTTGTTTGAGTGGCATACTTTTGTGTTCCTCCGCTCTCAACGGATACGGGTATCCCCCGTTGTTGGCCCACTGTATTTTAGATATTTAATTGTCCATGCTTTAATATTTGGTTTTCATTCCATTTTATGGTCGCATGAGTATTAAGTTTCAGTTCCATGTTTCATCGACGTATCATATTTATATGGATTGTTTCAGTTATTTAAAGGTCGAGTATTATGTCCCACACGAGTTTTGGGGTGTTTCGGGATATGAAGTATTATTTACATTTTACAATTAAGTATCAGACCACGATCCCGTTTTGGGTGAGTTACGGGTTGCATCTTTTTACAAGAAATGGGTGTTTTGGAGCATTGTCTTTAAAAGTGCATATTATGGGAAATTGTGTCGTTTCTATTTTGAAGTATAATATTTCGAAGGATCTTGCTTTAAACTGATTTCCTTCTTTTAAGGATATATTCATTCATGTTAAAACTCTTGAGCTCACTAGGCGTTAAGCCTAACCCTTTTTATTTGTCGGCATGTGCATCAGTTTCCAGGTTGAGAGTTGGTTCTAGCCATCCTATGAAGAGTAGAGCCTTAGATAGATCCGAAAGTAAGTATTCGGTGAAGTCTTCCACTTTATGGAGATAGTGACTATGCATGGGTATTAGTAGCACCCGTCCTTTGTAGTCCGTATGTATAAGGTAGTATATGTGTATTGTAGTGGAATCTAAATTCGTGGTTGTAGATGATTCATTTATTGATGTATTTAGAAATTTTTAAATAAGTTGTTATTTCCATATTTGAGGGTGTGACAAGTTGGTATCAGAGCTTAAGTTTGAGAGAATTAGGTATTGGTTTGTGGATGCCTAGACTCAAACTAGCGTTCTTATAAGTGAAGTTGCACATTAGGTACCTTAAGATAAGATATTTTGAGATTGATCTAGTCGTTGGAAGCGGGAAACTTGTCGAGGGTCGCAAGGATGATTGTGTACGGTACGTTCATAATGGCACCTGGCTAGTGTCATGGTGAACCTACATGCTACATATGTATACTTGAGCTACCTTGGTATGATGACCGTTGGGGTAGTGAGAAAGTTTCTAAGCGAGTTTCTAACCAATTAACTGATTCACATATGAACTAATTAACTATATGTTCATATGTGAATCAGTTTAACTAATTAACAGATTCATATATGAACCTTTGTTATTCACATATGAACTAATTAACTGGTTCATATATGAATATATAATTCAAATGTGAATCATACATGTTCATATATGAACTCGTCCCGCGTATTTTACGAAACTACCCCTCTATCTTCTACAACCCACACAAGGAATTATCCGGTACTTCACGGTCAAAGTCGCAAATGTTGACTAGATAAAGGGCTAGGATCATTTCTCTATTTCTCATATATTTACCATTTCTCAAATGAACCTAATCCTATACGTATATATGTATATATTGATGTGTAGAGTGAGATTCATACGGGAACAATAACCAAATAAGAGAATAAGAAAACGGTCGAATCACATATGATTTTATACTAAAATCACGTGTAAAATCACATGTGATTCACATGACTTCGGCTACCTCAGAACGCGGGCTATGTCGCCTGCACACCCTTGCGTTTACCGTTAGTGTAAAATCACATCACGATTTTCTTATTCTCTTATTTTGTTACTGTTCTTGTTTGAACCTCCATTTTTGATATGTGTACGTGTGTATATATACATATATATATATATATATATATATAGAGAGAGAGAGAGAGAGAGAGAGAGAGAAAGGTTCAAACGAGAACGCTAACTATTTAAGAAAACAAGAAAACGACAAATCATGTGCAAAATCATATATGATTCGGCATTAACAACCAAAAAAATGAACACGGACGACTTTAACCACGACTTAAGTCGCGACAAAGTTGTGTGAATCATATATGATTATGTACGTAAAACATATATGATTTTGTATGTACTCGGTCGTACTCTTGTTTTCTTAAATATATATTGTTCTCGTATGAAATCACCTCTCTCTCTATATATATATATTTTGTACATATATATAGAGACGGCTTCTTTTGTTAACCATGTATTTAGTATTAAATTTACAAAACGGGGTATTTTCATCCTTTTTATATATTGATACTACATTTCCTTAACTATCTCATTTACTTAATTCTTACGTTCCATAATTTATCTCATTCACATACCATAATTTTTTTCATTCACTTAATTATCACATTCCATAATTTATTTCATTCCTTCTAAAATTCAAAGTTTTCAACTTTGAATCTTCTTTTTCTGCAAATAATTCATATTTAAATCACAAACTGAATCTCGCAACAAAAACATGTATGAAATTTAAACAAAAATCATTGTTTCACTTATGAACTTTTTGGTTTCACCTATGAACTTTGTTTAAACCTCCTTAATTATCTCATTCGCTTTCTGTTTCACCTACAAACTTTGTTTAAACTTCCTTAATGATCCCATTCACTTTCTGGTTTCACCTATGAACTTTGTAACTACCTTAACTATCTCATTCACTTTATGGTTTTACTTATAAACTTTGGTAAAAATTTGGAACTGCCAAAGTTTATACACGAAAAGAAATAAATCTAATTCCAAAACTAACCGAATTTAAGGGATAACTAAAATTAAAACCGAATCTAAGGGATAAATGTAATTAAAACCGAATCTAATGGATAAATGAAAGGAGTTTAATTCCAAAAATAACCGAATTTATCTTCCAAAAATAAAATACATTTTTTTTTCAAAATTGCCCTTCATTTAATTTAATTTAACTTTTTTTCTT